>JALDNG010000011.1:477500-1937500 GCA_024349245.1 Neodontobutis hainanensis | reverse complement strand
AAATTCTGGCCGAAGAGGGCGCACCCTCGTGGGCCCCGGAGTCGAACTCGCAATGTGCAGGAACCGACCACCGTTGTCCCATGACGGGAACCAGGCAGGGGCCCTGCAATGGCGAGTCTCGTCATCCCATCCACCAAGCATCGAGTTCGGACGAAAAAGAACCGCAATTTGGCCCAAACTGTGTTTGGCCCAAACTATTTGGCCCAAACTGTGAAAACGCAGTTTTCGAGAACTGTGTTCTCGAAAACTGCGTTCCAATAAATCTGTCGGTACCCCTTCGGGTCGCGCGGGGGAAAGTGGCGCCGCCGGACGAAAAAGGCCTCAGCCCGGGCACAAATATCGATCCAGGGGATTTTTGAAAAAGGCCAAAATAATCCCTGCGAGGAGTAGAACAAACCTGCGTTGAAAGTTTTGGGAATTTTTATTTCTAAAGTACGTTTTTTTTTACTTTTTCACCCGCAGGCTGCGCACTCCTTTTTTGACAGTGAAAGTCCGACCCGCAGGATGCGCACTTCAGCCCGGGCACTCCCCGGGCTGAAACATTTTGAAAAAATTTCAAACTTTTTTTTATCTTTAAAGCTAGAAAAAATCCGAGATAGCCATTTTGTAGTGCCCGATGAGTAGAGCCCAACTGCCTAATTTGGTTCGATTTGGTCTTTTTTTGACCAAGTTAAGTCCAGTGAAAGTCCGACCCGCAGGATGCGCACTTCAGCCCGGGCACTCCCCGGGCACTCCCCGGGCTGAAACACTTTGAAAAAATTTCAAACTTTTTTTTATCTTTAAAGCTAGAAAAAATCCGAGATAGCCATTTTGTAGTGCCCGATGAGTAGAGCCCAACTGCCTAATTTGTTTCGATTTGGTCCTTTTTTGACCAAGTTAGGTCCAGTGAAAGTGTGACGAGCCAAGCCCAGAAAGGCGCACCATTCTCGGACTACTTCACGGGGTGGAGGGGGTCTGGCCTGGATCTCCCGAAAAAATATTTTTTAAGCTATGAAAATTCGGAAATAGCCATTTTGTAGCCCCCCATGCGTAGATGCCAACTGCTAATTTTGGTTCGATTTGGTCCTTTTTTGACCAAGTTAAGTCCAGTAAAAGTCCGACCCGCAGGATGCGCACTTCAGCCCGGGCACTCCCCGGGCTGAAACACTTTGAAAAAATTTCAAACTTTTTTTTATCTTTAAAGCTAGAAAAAATCCGAGATAGCCATTTTGTAGTGCCCGATGACTAGAGCCCAACTGCCTAATTTGGTTCGATTTGGTCCTTTTTTGACCAAGTTAAGTCCAGTGAAAGTCCGACGAGCCAAGCCCAGAAAGGCGCACCATCCTCGGACTACTTCGCAGGGTGGAGGGGGTCTTGTACTCCGACGAACAACAAGTAACCCTGGTACTCCGAGCTGGCCCTGTGCTGCACTCTGGCTTGAGAGCTCCGGCTGCAGGCTCACAGCCTCTGCTACTCTGCCCCAGCCGCAAAACAGTCCACCTCAGTCAATGGGAACCAGGAAGGGGACCTGCAATGGCAAGTCACTTAAGCCCATTCACCAAGCATCGAGTTCGGACGAAAAAGAACCGCAATTTTGCCCAAACTGTCTTCTCGAAAACTGCAATCCTATAATCCTGCCGGTACCCCTTTGGGTCATGCAGGGGAAAGTGGCGCCGCCCGACAAAAAAGTGCTCAACCTGGGCACAAATACTGATCCAGGGATTTTTTCAAAATAGCCAAAATGATCCCTGCAAGGAGTAGAACAAACTTGTGTTGAAAGTTTTGGGAATTTTTATTTTTAAAGCCCTTTTTTTTCACTTTTTCATCCGCAGAAAGCACGCTTCAGCCAGGCCACTCCCCGGGCTAAAACACTTTTTTTAAAGATATGAAAATTCGGAGTCCCCCTTGCGTATAGGCCAACTGCCGAATTTGGTTCGATTTGGTCTTTTTTTGACCAAGTTAAGTCCGGTTAAATGCTGACGAGCCAAGCCCAGAAAGGCGCACCATTCTCTGACTACTTTACGGGGTGGAGGCGGTCTGGCCTGGTTCTCCCGAAAAAATTTTTATAAAAAAAAAATCTTTTTCAAACTCTGCACCCTGCTACAGGGCATGGGGATGAATACATAAACCCAGGTTTAGTGGCCCTAACCCTTAAGATGGCTGATATATAGCGATCCCAATTTAGATTTATTTAATTAATCAAAATAGTGTGTTCGTGGACAGGGGAATTTGTCAACGGGACTTGGTGTTATAGACTAAGGGTGACGTACCGAGTGCAGTCATATAGTTTTTAAAACAATTAGAACTTTATTTAGTATGCCAACATTCATTATCAGTCAAATGAATACAATGCAAATGGTTTATCCCACTTCAGGCTTATTCAATGATTTACATAGTAGGTTCGTGGACAAAGTGTTTCAAGCGTTTCCTTTCAAATTATTCTGATAAAAACTATTTAGCTGGACTCAGCAAGTCCCCCTGAGAAGGGCAAAACAAGTCCTGACTCAAAGAGATCAGAAGAACTTTTTTTTAGGCCCGAAAAAACCATAAGGGGGTACCCCTGTCGGTTTTTTCGGGCCTAAAAAAAAAGTTTTTCTGATCTTTTTGAAACTTGGCACCCTGTTAGGGGGCATAAGGAATAAGACAGGAGCCCTGGTTTGGTGGCCCTAACCCTTAAGGTGGCCGAGATCCAGCGATCCCACATTAGATTTATTCAATGTAACAAAATAGTGTGTTCGTGGACGGTGGAATTTTGAGTCAGGACTTGTTTTGCCCTTCTCAGGAGACCCTGCTGAGTCCAGCTAAATATTTTTTATCACAATAATTTAAACATAAATGTACAAAACACCCTGTCCGCGGACATACTATCAAAACCATTGAATAAGCCTGAAGTGGGATTGCCATTTGCATTGTGTTGAATAGACACATAATTAACGCGAACATACTAATTAAAGTCTCAATGTTTCTACAAACTATATGACTGCACTCGGTAGGTCACTCTGAGTCTTTTGCACTAAGTCTCGGTCCAAAATTCCACTGTCCACGAACACACAAAACAAAAACTATTTAGCTGGAGTCAGCAAGGCCCCCCGAGAAGGAAAAATCAAGTCCTGAATCAAAATTCCACTGTCCACGAACACATTATTTTAGTACGTTGAATCAATGGTGAAATGGACACATAGTGCTTTCGCGGACGGTGGAATAGGGCAATCGGACACATAGTGCTTTCGCGGACGGTGGAATTGGGCAACGGGTCTCAATTCTACCTACTCAGGAGGACCAGCTGAGTGCAGTAATGTAGTTTGTATCATGATAGGACCCCCCAAAAATATCTCCAGTCTTCATCCAGCTCGGTGTTTTCCATGATCCCACTTCAGGCTTATTCAATGGTTTTGATAGTGTGTCCGTGGACAGGGAGTGTTTGACATTTTTGTCCAAAAATATTGTGATAAAAAAGTATTTAGTTGGTGTCAGCAAGCCCCCCTGACTAGGGCAAATCAAGTCCAGTTGTCAAATTCTACTGTCCACGAAAGCACTATGTGTCCATTTCGCGAAAGTGTTGCGGGAGGGCCCAAATTTTGCACCCTGGCTCCTCAGGCCCCCCCAATCGACATATCAAAAGTGCATGATTCTAGCTCCAAGGCAAACCGTTTTATCCTCCAGAGAAAATCTCTCTCTCAGCCCTGACAAGCTCAGACAGGCCTTTTAGTTTCAGAGCGGTGGAGGAGAAGACTGTAGCTCTGCAGCCAATTAAGCCAATTAAGCACCTTAACGGTGTAGGAAGCCTCTCCAAACTTTACTGCATGCTTTAGCGTACTGTGATGAGTAAAAGGAGTCCACCCACGAGTCGATCGGACCTTCCTAGGTGCCGTCCGTGAACACACTATAGACCATACATTGAAATAATAGGCAATTGGGAGTTTTCTACAAAGGTCCCAAGGGCCCCAAAATTTGCACACTAGCCCAGAACGACACATCTAAGGCAACTGGCTATAGAGGGTAGGGAAAAATAGGTTGACTCAACAGATATCTCTCCACGTTTGTGCATTTAGAGCGTACCCTTTTTTGACCTTTTGACCCCTTAACAATGTGGTAGCCTCTCCAAACTTCACCTTACGCTTCCATATTCCGTGGCGATAAAAATGAGTCTGCTCCCGAGTCGATCAGACCTTTCTGAGCGACGTCCGTAAACGCACTAAACAAAATACATTGAAATAATGGGCAACTTGGATTTGCTCAGAGAGGTCCGTTGTGGTCCACAATCAAACTGGGAGCTCAGAGGGGGCCCTGGTATGACATATCCACAGGGCAAGTCTCCCGGAGCAACTTTGGGCCAAACGGCAAAATTGGCCAGAGGGGGCACTCCTGCGCGCATCCTCTTGTGGCACATAACCATCTGTCCGATTCTGGGCCCATTCCGATAAATAGTGGCTTCGTGGACAAAAAGTGGGTTTGTGGAATGTGGGCGGGGCTTAAGAGTGGTCAGCAGTGGTAAGGGGGGGTCTCCGACACATTTCCCCGAAATAGTGGGGAAGTGGACACATAGTGGGTTTGTGGGATGTGGGCGGGGCTTAGGAGTGGTCAACAGTGGTCTCCGACAAATTTCCTTGAAATAGTGGGGAAGTGGACACATAGTGGGTTCGTGGGATGTGGGCGGGGCTTAGTAATGGTCAGCGACACATTTCCCCGAAATAGTGGGGAAGTGGACACATAGTGGGTTCGTGGGATGTGGGCGGGGCTTAGTAGTGGTCAGCGACACATTTCCCCAAAATAGTGGGGAAGTGGACACATAGTGGGTTTGTGGGATGTGGCCGTGGCTTAGGAGAGACCAGCAGTGGTCTTTGACAAATTTCCCTGAAATAGTGGGGAAGTGGACACATAGTGGGTTTGTGGGATGTGGGCGGGGCTTAGAAGTGGTCAGTGGGGATGTGGGCGTGGCTTGGTAGGGCTCAGTAATGGTCTCCGACACATTTCTTTAAAATAGTGTGTTCGTGGACAAATAGTGGGTTCGTGGGGATGTGGGCGGGGCTTAGGAGTGGTCAGCGATGGTCAGCGACGCGTTTCCCCGAAATAGTGCGAAAGTGGACACATAGTGGTTTTGTGGGATGTGGCTGTGGCTTAGGAGAGGTCAGCAGTGGTCTCTGACTAATTTCCCCAAAATAGTGGGGAATTGGACACATAGTGTGTTCGTGGGATTTAGTGCTGGTCAGGGGTCTGAAACACTGGACAAAGTTTCCAGACGGAGCGTGAGCAAACCTAGAGGTGTCCGCCAATCAACTATGCCCGGAGGTATCGAGTTTTGGGGTCAAAAAATGAGGGGAATCACTAAGTGTCAGAATGTAGATTAACTTGGTAGGCATTTGGGATCCGAATTCACACTACGATCCCTTCGGGTGACTATTTGTCCGTCGGCAATCAATTTGCATGGGGTTTTTTCCACGAACACACTATAAGATGTTTTTCTCATTCAAAAAGAAGTAGGTCCAAATTCCTTGTGATTTGCCCTTTTCAAAAAGATCCTATCATTGGAACAAAGAAATCAATAGGCCGCCTCCCACTTAAAGTCTAGTCCCTTCTATCCAGAGAGAATTAGCACAAGATCTGACCAAGCACTTTGCTCAAAACTTCTTTCAGCATGCCAACACAATTATTCTGTACAACAACATTAACTATTCATAACACTGTTATAAGCCAAATAGAATTTAACACCTAACAGCTTATTTTTCTACAGTAATGGCACAAGGTCAATGCTATGCTTCAGTGTAGCCTGGCCAGCCAGACTGCTTTCTCACTGTATTACATAGAGATATCAGTCTGGGATTGCGGGGTTTGAACAGGATTTTAAGGCGGCACCATGGGCGGAACTAACGTTCGCTGAGTAAACCAATCAGGGAAACTACGTATGTGACAATCTTTAAGAACAGGAGCAAGCACAGTTTAAAACATTCGCTCTTCTGCAGCGGACATCTTGATTGTTTTGGTTGAAAATATATGACACAAAACAAAATCCCACCTCCCTCACTAGGATTGGCCCGGGAGCAGAATACAGAGCAGATTGGACAATCTCAGACCAATTTCTCTGTATGCAATACAAAAAGGAAGCGGTCTGGCTGGCCAGGCTAGCTTCAGCCAGAATCAACATCTGCAAATACACAGAAATCTCATCACAGAAGAGCATCTTAATAGAACAAATCATCGCCTCCCCTGCGACTTTTCTCTCCAGAGCATTTCTGTGCTCTTGCTGAAGGTGGACCTGGATTTAGTCAACCATTACGAGAAACAGTCCATTTTTCATGTGTAATGGGGTTCTCCATTAAACATGAACCTGAAGCTACGATCATTTAGCAAAGTGGCGTCACCACAACACAGCCACAGATTCTGTAGGAGATAGTTGTAATGTACCTTTTAGTGGTAAAGAGGCCCTCAGGAGAACAAAGGAGCAGCTTAAAATGCTTACTCCTTCTGCCCCACAGGGGTAAGGCTGGATTACCCACAAGGGATCCTTCAAATTCTAGGTGCGTCTCCATGTGGATCACCCCTGAAGAGCTGATGTGCATAAGTGTAATCAGTTAATAACAGGGATTTAAGAACATAGCAATGAAGAGTTTGATAGTACGTTATCAAAAGCCATGAGTGTCTGATTACAGAGACAAAAGTAGTGTAAAGCATGGCAGAGCAATCTAGGCTTCTAGAACACTGAAACCCCACACCAGAGCCACAGCATGAGACAATATCAGGCTCCCCAGGAGGGCCGTGTCTATGATGCCACTTTCCATCAGCACATTGTGACGTACAATGCTTCTGTTGTAGCCCCTCGGAGCACTGGCACTCTGTATTTGCCCTTATATATGAAGTCATAGTTCACCAAAGCGCCTCAGTGAAGTGAAAGGCTCTAAATCATAAAGCTAATCAAAAAGGGAAAGGAGAATCTCAAACAAATTAAAAAATAATAAAAGTTAAATGTTTATATCATATGCTGGTTTGATTTAATTGTGCCCAGTTAGAAATTCAGAATCTAGTGTGTAAAATGATAAAGTTGATATTATAATGGCTAGGCAATAGTTACAGGAGACACATGCATAAATGCATGCAATACTTTATGACTTTGTTTTCCCACAGATTGGTAAGTCTTTATTGAAATAAATAACATTGCATACAAAGTGAAAAGTTATCCAAAATACAAATGGGTAAGAATACCTGCTGTGACTTATTGGTACACCTGCCCAAGTCTAGGTTTATACACACATCTTTTAATTCTTCTGAGCAATCAAATCAAGTAATGTATAAATTCCGGAAATGTTCAGACAATTTGTTGGCACACGTACAAACAGTTCTGAGCATCCACAAAATCAATGTAATTATTCAAAAAGATGTAAAACATTTATCTTGTGTATGGTAAGAAAGCTAAATGCATCTGCTCAGCTATTAAATGTCAAAGAGCAGCTAATGGTTGTGATGCACTTAGATAACTATTCCCTGCTTTAAATGCCTTGGTAAATGAAATCAGTGGAGCATTTAATTTCTTTTTTTCAAATCATGAGCGTAAAGCTTAAATAATTACACTTTGGATAGTACAAAATCTGTTTTTGCAATTATGTTTGCTTTTAGGTAAATTACAAATAGATGATAGTATAGTTGCAGCTCACACTTGACCAAACTTGCTCATCCATGGGTTTATGGCTCTTGCTTTTTGCACTGGAGAACAGTCATGTTGGAACAAGAAGGGCCATCTTCAAACTGACCAAACTGACAAAACTAACCAAACCTTACACTTGGCACAACGCCGTCAATCAAGTACCGTTCTCCTGGTGACCGCCAAACCCAGACTCAGTCCATCAGATTGCTAGACGAAGAAGCGTGATTGGTCACTGTAGAGAACACGTCTCCACTGCTCTAGAGTCCTTTGCACCACTGCATCTGACGCTTTGCATTGCACTTGGTGAAGTAAGGCTTGGATGCAGCTGCTTAGCCATGGAAACCCATTCCATGAAGCTCTCTACACATGGTTCTTGAGCTAATCTGAAGATCACATGTTTGGAGGTCTGTAGCTATTGACTCTGCAGAAAGTCGGGGACTTTCGACACCTAAGTATCCTCTGACCCCGCTTTGTGATTTTATGTGGCCTTTGACTTTGTTATAGTACCACTAACAGTTGATTGTGGAATATTTAGTAGCAAGAATCTCACGACTGGACTTATTGCACAGGTGGCATGCAATCACAGTACCATGCTGGAATTCACTGAGCACAACCAATTTGTGCTCAGTGAATTTCTGAGAGCGACCAATTCTTTCACAAATGTTTGTAGAAGTAGTCTGCATGCCTAGGTGCTTGATTTTATACATTTGTGGCTATAGGAGTGATTGGAACACCTGAATTTAATGACTTGGATAGCTAAGTGAATACTTATAAAAAGGAAAATAAACGCAAACACTTTTTTAGCTGTGTTTTAAAGCCTAGAGTTAATAATTATATTACAGAATTCAGCAACACTCCAGAGCGTCTGCCAAATCTTCCCATTTCACAGAAGCAGAAGTTTAAACTAGTGCCTTAGTAGATAAACAGTTTCATTTCCATGTGGGGACAGTTAAGGACAACTCCATTTGATTTTGTGCTTCATCGCTGCTATGGGACAGTGTAGATTTATTTCCTTTTCAAATTTAACTTTGTAGACAGGGTTATGTGGAGGGTCACATGTAGCCTGTGCAAATAAATCCATGTTTGCGAAAGTCTGTTTAATCAAATATGAGTCTGTAAAATTAAATCCTACTTTAATTAAGAACTAAGTCTGGTTTAATCTTAAGCCAGTGTGTGGTACAGGTTTAGTAGGAGATGCCATTAAAAGAGCATTAATTAAGAGTTCTATGTTGCCTCTGCTGTTACTCTTGTCTGTCACTGTTACCACGTGCTGTGTCCATAGGAGCAGTTGGCCTCTTCAGTCTATCCCCACAGAGGGTAGCTTCATTAGCCCTTTCCCATAAACATTGTGCTCTAGCTTTCACAAAGGACAAGAAAGGAAAAACAGAAAGCAAATATCTCTATTTACTCCTTCAGTATCTCTGCTTCACTGACTCAACTACATTTACTCTGACAAAGATAAGATTACACTTTTGTCCTTTCACAATATGTAAAGCTTTAGTTGTTCTGGTCTATATGAGTGGAGCTCTGTAAAGAAATTCCCAGAAGGAACAACTGCTCAATAAAGAACAATCAACTTTGTCTATTTTTAGTTGTTTCTAACCTCAAGACCAAATAACAAAACAATAAAGAAAGTTTCATAATGGCAATGCTAGTAGCACAACACTAGAGTTATTGTCCAATCTAAAGTTCTATAGTGTGGCTGTTTGCACTGCCCTAGAGCTGTCCTTGTGTGACCCAGTCTGTCAACATTATTCTCAACAGTAATGTACCTGCCAACATTGGCTACAAAAGACATGACTTGTGGCCTGGCCTCTGACTGTTTGTTACAGGTTGAGCAGCTCTTTGCATCTAATGTACTGCCACAAAGGTGTCACTCTTTAACAGTTTTACCTTTGGCCATGCAATCAATCATATAAAGTTAACTACAAGAAAAACAATATCATAGAAGCTTATCATTTACCTAAAGATATATTACTCACGCTTGGAGCATTGGCGCTATCAGTTTAAGTCACAGATTGAAGGAAAAGGCACAGATTTCCTTTGGGGGCTTCTCTTAATCACAGGAAAGGCTGACGCCGACGACAGTAAGAGGAGATCTAGGGCAAGGAGGCCCAAAGACAGTGATCCATCCTGATTAGCTCCAAATGAAATGTATCACGCAGCCAGTCCGAGGCAATAGAACGGTCAGTGTGATCTGTGGGGCGAAGGAGATAGGCCTGAGTTGTGGTCAAAGCTCAGAGAGATACCCCGGGGAGAACTGCTGTAAATGGCAAACACAAATAACCCTTTCTGTTACTTTGCATTTAAATTGAATCTGCAACGGTATCACTGTTCCGTGGAAAATGCTGCAGAGTGAAAAGAAATTCTAAATGGGACCTTGCTTCTATGGAGGATGCTTTGTTGCTTTGTGTTATACATCACTTCCACTGCTACTTGATGCATTTGGACTGCAACCACTGCGACGGGGGATACATTTCCACAACCTGTCCAAGTAATTAATGTCACAAATATATGGATGCAAATAGAACATGCTGATAAATGTGTTTCTGATAAAGCTGAAGTCAGCAATCAATGTCCTTCTAAAACGCAAGATCTGTAAAAAAAATTAAATAAACATAGGCTTTTTTGTACAAGCAAATATTTGCAATTATAAAAGACAAATGTTTTAATTATCAAAGTGACAGAAAGAACCATTGGAAAAAGCTGAGTACATAAAAACCCAAAAAAAGAATAGTTCAAAGTAAAATTGCATTTAAAGTGCCTAGTAGCTTCATATAAAGTCCAAAAACATACATTCCTGTATTGATTTAATGGTTCTTACACATGCAAATGGTGGAATCAAACCTATTTCACTAACATAGTACCCCTCACAGCCCAAAAAGAGCAAGCAGAAATAGGCCAAAACACTGGACCCTAGCAGAGTTTTATTTGTACAAAATACACTAAAATGACTATGACTCCAAATCATTTCAGAAGACATCTTTCCTCTCCAAAACGAACACAGTGCCGCTTTACTGAAGCCCATGTGTTTACAGCTCAGAAACACATATATACATACATACTGTAGTGCACACATACACCACCAGACTAATGAAGCAGACCCAAACACATTAGGCCTATCCTGACACATTTCTGAATTAATTTGTGTCTCCTAATGGAGGCATAGCAGAGGCGCTTCGACAGTGATGTCACCTGCCGACATCCATCCTGTTTACACCTGTCGCCTGTTGACACAGACTTAGCCAGGTAAGTAATAGGGCCAAGGGTGGATGTGTTGGCAGAATGATGAAGCTCCATTTTCTGCATGGCGGCATGTGACGAGTGACTGATTAAACCGCCTTATGAAAGAGTTGTTGGGGGAGATGCGTCTGACTCAATCATGGCTGAAAAACAGTCACTCTGCCACATTGGTCGTGACTCCAACGGAGAAGATGCCCGGGCGAGGTTGAAGTGTCCTTGACTTAAAGCTCATATAGAAAAGATTGTGAATTTAATTATGAGGATGGGCGGTGACATTAAGGTTACACACCTGCTGTTTATCCTTTTACCTGCAACATGCACAGAGTGTCTGCTACATTTTCTATGCTAGAGCTCAGGCGCTGAAACCATATCGGCTTTTCATATTAAATTTGACTCCAGCATGCATAATTCAATATATAAAACAATAAAAATAAGACAGAATCCTGGAAGCACTGTTGTCTGCAAACACACTGTCAACACTAATTCAAGAACACTGCTCAGATGCCAGTTTTGCTGTGACATTGACAACAAGGACTGTACCACATGCATTATCTGCATATGATTGGTGAGTGAACCTCCACGGCCGCCTGGAGACGTGTTCTGGTAACAACCTGGGTCTTACTCCGTGACACACTAATGTGAGAAGTAAACCTGCTCCACATTCAACAGAAACTAAGAAGTCTAATTAAGAAGAGAAACACAAATTACACTGCAGTGCTTTGATCAATGATCCACACACTTGTTCTAATTGGTGGTCTTCAAAATCTAAATAAATTCACAAAACAGGGACTATGGGTCAAAAAATCCCCCAAAAAGTTTAGACCCTACCTCATGTCTGTTCAGCGTCTGTATAAAACAAGGCCTTGACATTTTGAATGCCTGCTTTGGGTTATGGAAATTGATCTGTTTGAGATGTCCATCCCAAACCAATCAAAGAAGACATGAAAACCATTTGCAAACAGCCATTTCATCAGCCGATTGCGATGGTGTTTGAGGAGAAATAAATGTGAAAAATTCTAAAGCAGATTCCATTGGGACTGCAGCAAGAAAAGTCACAATAAAGCTGTATGTGTTTGATACAAAATCTTGGAGTCAAAGCACCTTTGGTAATTACATTTATTTTATCTGCAATACATATTTCTACAAGGAAAATTCTAATTCCCAGTGCATAGTAATCATCCCAAATTGCTCTTGTTCCTTTAAATCTTCACTAGACCCTTTAAAGGTGTATTGATTCTTTCTGTGTTGGCAGAAAAGCTAAGGCGATGCTTTAGTCCAAGCTATTGTCAGAGCATGAAGAGGACATTGTCTCTCGTTTCACAGAGCGTTTGGGTCAGAGGGCTCAGTTTTTATAACAAACACAGTTGGGGCAACTGACAGCAGGTAACACACAAGAACAAAACGACTCAGCGGGATCCTAAACTGAAGTGATTACGGGGGAGCACTGGGGGAGAAATGGAACACACGGTGAGATAATCTTGCCAACAACCAAAACAGAGCAGAGGAAACTTTTTAAATTAACTTAATAGTGATCACAATAGTGATCACTCGAGGGAAAGTCAGAACAGATGGGGAAAGCACAAGGGTAATAGAACAATTCTCTGAGGTGATAATTACAAAAGCAAATAATGTAAATCCACACCAGACAAATTAAGCCTCCTCTTACAGTGTAGGATCCTAAAGGGTACAGTTGTTATGGCTTGTTCATGAACAGAGGTTAACAAACAACGAGGCTATTCTTTTGCTTGTTTTTTTTTATTGCACTAACACTAAAATCCAGAATGATGAATTTCCAGCAGGATTTATTGGGCATAGTGAGTGCTCCTCTAACTCACCCACCAAACTAAAAATATCCCAGCCATTCTTTCCACTCAGAAGGGTTCTCGTACACAAACATTAGTGCAAATGGGAAAGCTGATTATGCTGGCTACTGGGAGTAAATTCAAATGGATGGAATTTATTAGAAAGAAAGTGCAACAAGTTGAAGTATACTATTTGGACAATGTTAGTTTTTGGTGTAGGCTTCCTGTAGAATCCAGTACTTTGTCTTATAGGAAGGCTCCAAAATCAATTCTGCCTTGACATTTATAACTCATTTTAAACTCATCATGATCCAATTATTCATTTTATGTGGGTTAATTGAAGAGGAATTACCGCGTGGTGTGGGACTGCAGTGCAACTCAAGTTCAGGTTTTGGAAACGTCAAGGCTTTTTTAACCTCTAAATAATTGATGTTCAACCAATGCCAGGTCATGACCTCAAGCATCAAAAGTTCAAAAGATCCACTTACTCTGATTAGGTGTAGTTTAAATGTAATGGTGACACTTACAAAGTCAAGATTTAGGTGTTGAGTCAATGCCAAGCAGTATCACTGGCCAAATGAGTAAAATTGTGCTGCTCTGATGCTGTTGGACCCACAGAAACAAGCCTAATTAAAAGAACGAGGAAAAAAAGCTAGGACGCTGATAAGGCTACAGATACCACAGATGTTCTTCTGGCCTCAGCCAAAGGCAATAAACCTTAGAATAGGAGTCATGGTGGAACGTCATGGAGAAAGCTAAACAAAACCTTTACTAAAGGACAGTAAAGCAGGTGCTTTTTCCATTGAGCAACAAACTTGGCTGAAAGATCTAAAGTCATGCTGCATCATTTACAGTCTGCACTTTCCATAATATTGTTGGCCTTACAGAAGAGTATGAGATGCAGGTTTATGACGGTATTTTTTGTAAAAACCTCCATGGTTTTTAAATAATAGACACTGAAGAGTTTACATGCATTTCAGAAATGCTATCCTTCCATTTATCCATCCATCTACTTCCGCTTATCTGGGGCCGGGTCCAGGGGGCATTCTGAACTTCAGAAATGCAATAATTGGAAAAAACACTGGTTTACATGTCAAATTAATGGATTTCTTTCAAGATATGTAAGTATGTAGTGACATAAGTCTCAAATGTCCTTCCGTTATTTCAAAATAATTCCCGGCTTAGGAGCTGGAGGATATTGAAAATTTTTATTTTGTTAGCCTCTTCTCGTCAATCAGTTTTAAATAATCATGACAACATTATGTGTTTAAAACCGCAATAGCAGTCAGTGCTAAGAGTGTTCCTTTTTAAATATGTTTTTGTAAGCCATGTTCGCTTGTTTACTTCTTCGTAGATTTTTACCTAGCTAAAGTCAAGTCTGTTGCAATTCTGATTGGTTGTCCCTGAGTCGCTTTGCCCCGCCTTGAGGAAAACATTGAGCTTTTCCAGACTCCTTGCTGATCTGAATAAATATTTATTTTTTCATGGTATTCATGCACAAAAATCAGAGTATTGGGGAGAAATCTAGTGTTAATCTGATTTCTCATAATCAAATAACTGCCGTTATCAGATAAAATAAATCAGATTATGTTGTTCATGATCACTTAAATAATCTGATTCCTCCAGTGATCAGATAAGGATTGGATTTTTATTCTGCATGTAAACGGGTTCATGATTAACCATCTGGTAATACTGTGCCTGTTCAGTCTTCTTTTATTAACCTCTTTGAATGATTCAAAATGATTTCAAATCTGTTCTTTACAATAAACGTGCATTACATAGACATTTTTACGTCTTAATTATGACCTTTGCAGATGTTTCTAATAAATGTTGAAATTCATATAAAAATATGCACCACTTTGAGCAATAGTGCTATGAATGTTAAACACCAGCTGCCGGTGTAACTTTATTACGTTCTCTATAAAAGTGGTGTATACATGACAGTACAGTAAACCACAGGGGATAAAAACGAGCAGAATTAAATAGCGAGTAGAGTGAGTACTATTCAAAATGGGGACACCATTGCACAGACGTGTGTGGGTATCAAATAGTCAGTGTTTGGTCAGGGATTATGGGTTTTGAACGCAGTGTCCTTAGAGGACAGGTGGAACATGACCTGCTAATAGCCATCAGGAAACCAAAGAGAGAGAAACAAAGATGAGGCTTGGTGTCATGGCAAAGGCCTCCTCACATGTGCCCTCCTGCACGTGCTCAAATGTCAAAGAGTGCATATATACGCCAACCTATCACGATCACTCAATGGATGGGTAACTTCACAATTTTAATTACAGCTACACTGAGTACCAGGACCTTTTCCTTCTCAAGACTAATGGTCTTTGATTTTTTTTTTTTGTTTCAGATAACACAATCTTTCACCTAATATTTACTGGTGAACCACTTCATTTTCAATTATCAAACAAGTACCTCACACAGATATAGCAACTAATTTCTCAGTCAGATTACACTGCCACTCAAACCTCGATACTTCACCTCACTATTTTAGAAAGACACAAGCAAAGAGAAGAGTTGCAGATATTTCCAGAAAAAAGCATGTGTCTGTCTTGTTAGTGCAGTAACCTAAACAGAAGCTGCCAAAAAGAAGTGTAACTAAAGGATGTTTATTCAAACTTTGGTTTATATTTATTATCTTTACAAACACTTAAAAGAGAAAATTTCAAAGCAGAGCAGTGATTATCAAAAGAAATTGCTCGCACACATTTAAACACTTTGACAGCTTTTTACAAAAGGTGAGCACAGGTGTGAGAAGGGCATGCGCCGCAATGTCAAATGATAGGCTGGAATTAGTTACAATCATGTGAGCTTGTCCCGATGAAAAAAGGATGATTCATCACAGAACCTGAGAAGGCTGACAGCCAACTCAGGAGGAAGCCAACGGTGAAGATGTGCTGAAAGATTCCCTAAACAGTGGTTTGGATCTAAAACAAACAGCAGATTTACGGTGTTGTAATGCAACGCAATACGCAAATTACACACAATCGAGGCTATTGGCAAAGGTAACGATTAAATACTGAAAATCATGCAGCCCAAGACATGTAAATGATGTTGATGAATACTGCGGTGAACTGGTGATACTCTTTCCTCAACTGTTACAAGCCTGTCTTTGAAATGCTGGAAGAGATGAAGATTTCCCCCGGAGGGTACAACAAAAAAAAAGTCTAGATTTCAACGTGTTGGAAATGTGCTGAAGCTGCTGTTTGGAGTTATAACCTGGAAGCCTGTGCATCAGTGATTTGTTTCCTCCCTTTTGGCTGCAGAATTCAAGGTTTAGTGAGTAGAATTGGTGGTATGAATATGAATGAAGGTCAGTAGTGTCTTCTTGTACCAATAAGGGTAACAGAATTACTTTATCAGCAAATCCCCCATTTGAAAAAAAAAATTGAATTTTAAAGGAAATCCTGTAAATACAGGAGATTACTGTGTTTATAATCTTGACAACATACGGTGCCTCATGTTCAGAAGACAATATTAGGAAAATAATTATGTAGACACAAAGTCCTTGACATTAGTTACACATGTTCTGCTACACCACGCATATACCATCGACGTGCACCGTGTGTTTGCGCTGGCCTCGGCATCTGCTGTAAGTAATCAATGAAGCACTGACAATGAGTTCTAGAACGATGAACAGCTCAATTAAAACCCCACGGTCCGCTAACCGACTTCCTCTATCACTCTTCTGGTCACCCAAACTGGTCATATGCTGTTTAGTTTTATCTGCAGCACTGTCTGCAGAGAGGTGGGCTGTATTTTATTGAGGATCTGATCCACTTAAATATAACTGTGGTTAGTCACATAATTTTCAGACATTGTATCCCAGTGTTCATATAAAGTCAAGGTTTTGTGAAGGTATAAATGGCAGTGAAGCTATAATAGAAAGAACATTGTATGCTTCCCACACTCAGCACATACAGTAATTGGCTGTACTCCAAAGGGAAATATGTACAACCTTATAGTTAACAAGATCAATAATTGATAAGCACTGACTCTAAGAATATAGGCCATAATAGTGCACTACAACAAACACTGTAGCCTTTAATGTGTTTTCTTTTGGTCTTTTGCCAAACTATCCTGACAAATGTACCCCTAAATATACACTAATCACTTTTATTACTAGAGGGGAATTACAAGTGACCTAACAACCTTCTGGCTGTCATGGAAAACAGTGGTGCTATAATTTAAAATCTCAAGTCACTTACACCTTTTATAGAGCAGCCCATAGGCCTGTCACGATAAAATATTTTGATGAACGATATATTGCTTTTTTTGGTACCATACAAGAAGCTGGAGATGTACATTTAAAAAAAATCTGAAGTATTAAATAGAACTTTAATAAACGTTTGGCCAACTGCATAAAAATATACATTTGAACGCAAAACTGTAAAAAAAAAAAAAAAAAAAAAAAAAAAAAAAATCCAGTCTTCAAATAACATTAAATATCACTGCTTTTGAACATCACATTCAACTCTATGATCATGAAACGTTTATGTGACGTCAAGAAAGCTGCAAACCGCGTGTAGTACACCCCACGTCGTCCGAAAGCACACAAGCAGACATCAATGGTTGGTGGTTTTCTTGCTGCTTGTCACTAAGTTTTTCTATCATCGTCCCAGTACTGTCCCAAAAGCATGTTCAAACGGCCCCTTTTAAAATGTCAACTGTCCCCATATTTATTTAAAATATAGGCTGTTTATCCATTTCTATTTTTTTAAAAAAACAAATAAAATCTAATTCTTACAGTTATAGATTCAATTAAATTTGCGTATAAGGCTAAGTGCTTTGGTGAATTTTTTAACAAAGCTTACTTAAAATAAACTTACTAAAATAAAATTTACTTAAAATCCCCAATAAATCTGCCTCTGACAGAACTAGACCTGGTTAATTATTTAATTAATGTGTTTAATAATTTGATCTTATTATCTTTAGTCGAGACCTAAAACCACTTTGGATCAAACCCAATAATAAACACTGGTCTCATGTTTTTTCTAAAACAGTAGAACTTTCTCAAAACAACTCTAATTTCTTTAACTCTTATTGTTTTATGCATTTCACCTGTTACTTATTAATAATAGACAAAAATGTATTAACAGTAATAATTAATGTGAGGACAAGAAGTATTTCACCCAGGACTGGATTTGGTCCGCGGACCTTGAGTTGGACACCCCTCGTCTTTATTTTCAGCAGCACAGAAGGCAGCACATGATCCACAGAACATTATTAAATCTTTCTGAGTGCTTCAAACATGTAAACACTTAGCTTAAGACAGGTCGGACTCATTTATGGCTCAGACTTGGTTCAGACTCAGGACTCAGCCTCTTTGCTAACACAGATTACTGCTCACATTCTCTCTGTTCTCTACCGGTTTCGGGACATTTACATGACTTTTTGTCCGTTTTGGAGAGAGTAAAGCTCAGACACAGACTTGTTTTCGTTGCACTCTCGTTAAGCCTCTAGCCCCACTCGTTGAGTCCTGCTCATTGAGTCTGCGCAGAGCCGACTCGGCCCGGTACTGGTCTGTGCAACTGCCGAGGGACACAGGCAGTGAGCGAGTGAACGCCTTTTGCTTGTGGAAAAAAGTGCAGCTTGCTGTGCCTGTGGCTACTGTCTGATTCAGATCAATTCAGAGTGGCAGATCTACTTTAACTACATCTACAACATCCATATTAAACGAGCCAAAGAAAATTTATTGAGCCTGTTTTGTATATCAAACAATGTCAATATTGTGAAAAGCCCATTGATGGAACTTCAAAAGAGGTGCCTTCCAATGGCTGCACTTGTTCACTGCTGAAGGTCAAGGAGGCGGGAGAATTCTGGGCCATGGCTGGATGAGAATATTCCACACATTAACAGCCCACTTTAAAGCCCTTGAACTGATTTTTATGGCACATAAAGGGAATCCACTACAAGAAATAAATTGTCTGATTTACATATCAGGGTGTTGAATTGAATTGCATGTGCCTAGAGCACCTTTGTACACTTCAGCATCTCACTCACACAGGCAATAATCACCAACTCCACACAATCTCAGCCAATGTAAGAAAATGGGACTTAACCACACACAGAAAAAAACATTCATGCAAATAATGAGATATAGGCATAGCTGTATAGAGATGTAAATGTGGCAGAGAAAAGCAATCACAAGACGGTCAAAAAACTAAAAAACCGACAGATGCACACCAGCAATAAGTGTGAATATATGCTACTGCAGCCAACCCTTATTCCATGCTTAACTCCTCGTCAATAATCTGCCTGTAATCCATTATAATCTAAGATTTAATCTAGTTAAAACCACTGAATAGCATCTTGTTTTATTATGAAAAGTGCTTGATTTTTGTGTCCAGAATAAAAAGAGAAGTAATATCCATTTCACCTGGCAGAAAGGTTGAAAAAAAACAAAAACTTTGCCTTTGTCTTAAAGACGGGTGCTTTACAATTATACTAGCCTACTCAAGGTGACTATGGATCACAAATAAAAAAAAATTTCAATATATCTTAATGTACATTAACTACTAAAATTAAGTGTTATGTTTGCCACATGTTCATTTAACACCACATGTTTGCTTTAATAGCGTTACACCTGTTCATCTGCCATCTCAAAGGATGCACACTGTAAACAGATGGCAGTAAATTTACAACACACTACATTGTGTCAATAGTTGATACTTGGCCGCTCTCCCAGCTGAGTCCCATGTGTCAAGTCAACTCTGGTTATAGGATAATTTTATCCAGCCATGAACAAAATGAAACAGCTAAACCATAAAAAAGACTGTGGTAAAAAGCAGAATAAACGTGCTTGTTTGAATCCCAGAGGTGTCTTACCGGTATTAAGTGTTCCCGTGATAAGTCTGAACAGGTACTGAGCGAACCTAAAGATCTCCCTCTTGCACCTTTTTCTGCAGCTCATCTTTGCTTAAGGAGGCTGTGAAGGTGAGCACAGAGGAGGAATGAGGCTTCAGGGTATATCCCAGCTAAGACTTTTTACTTTGACAAAGTCCCGCGGCTGGCCGGCGGGCGTCCTGTCTCCTCCGCTCCTCTGGCTGTGTCAGTGTGGCTCTGGTGTGTGGCAGCGGTAATGATCATGAGTAAGGGGACAGCAGCAAGCGAGGGGGGCTCGTCCGGTGCCTGTGTGCGTCTTCTCTGTTGCACTGCTCCCTCTTCAGATCACCGCAGGGATGTAATGTGCTCTTTGTCAGGTTATTAATATTTAGCTCCTTGTCCCTGGGGAGCTTCTTCTACTCAGTCTTCTGACTTTTTCTGAACTCCTGTGAGCACCTCCCGAGCCTTTCCCGTGTTACTACGGACTTCTGTGTCGGCTTCCTTTCTCACACACAAACAAACACTCTCTCACACCTCTCGTAGTGCGCCTGCTGCTCGCTCTACTCACCACCATCTGTGGATATTTTACCCTCACTGACGGTTGCCATGGAGGCGTGGCCTGATTGGCCCGTGAGAAGGAGGAGAAGACGGAGAGATAGAGAGTGCACTAGGAGGAGGAAAAAGGAAAATTTAAGGGAAAGGGAAAAGTGCTTGCCTCAATGAATGAGCAGTGACAATACATTATGGAGCTGCCGCATCATGTGTAATTGAATGTTCAAACATAGAGCGACTGTAATGGACAGGGCTAATTCTTCACTGTTAGCTCATGAGACACAAACGACAAATGTAAAGATGCAGACAGAATATTGTGAGGCCCAGGTTAGGGAGGTTTTCTCCAACATAATTTCAAGGGCAGAATTAATGACGACTGACATCTGTGATGACATTAGGACCAGTCAAGTGCATCATCGTCTTGACTAATTACCCACCCGGTATCACCCACACTGTACCATTGCGCTCATTTATCAATGTCAAGCTCTCTTGCTGGCATTAACTCAAACCATTAAGTGTTTGTGTTCTGTGTCTCACCATTTGCATAAGAAAACACATGCTGGCATATATTTCTTCTCATTATGTGTCCATCAAACTGAGGTGCTCGGGTATGAAAATCAGGTTAAGGCTGCAAATCCACAGGTCACCAGACAAGAGAGGGTGCTCTATTTTGGTAAATCCAGTCTCGGCAGACTCTGACCGTGGTTTCTTTTGGTGTGTGTTTTGTAAACGCACACTCATTCTAGACAGCTGTGAGTCTCGAGGGGATTGTGCCCACAATTTAATAAAAATAATAATAATTTGTGTATTGAGAAACTTCTTAGTGGGTCAGGACAGCAGCACAAAGTAGACCAATAGCTCAATCGGGTGAATAATTTACAACCTACCTGTGGGGTGCAACAGGCCTCTGTGGTGTGATGTAGGAGCTGTTACCAAGGCCATTAATGAAAAAAAACATCACAACAATACACAGATTTGTCCATTTTCCATGCACCAGCCACCTCTCCACACAAGTTTGACGTCTGTGCACCTCCATCACCTCTAACTAAGTGTCAAACCCTGTACATAAGATCCATTTACAGTCAGCTCTACTGGAACAGGTCTCACAGTACACAGAGAGCTATGAGTGTTGACGACAAAATGAGTTTAATGAGCTTTGTCAGCTCCTCATTACAGAGGTGAACAGATGGCCTGCTGCTCACATGAACGATTAGCAAACGAATACTGACCCAAAACATTCTAATAGTACACGGTCACCAGCAGAGTATTTATTTCCCTTGGACGTGAAATGGAACAAAAGTTACACACACATCTTTATGTTGAGAAGAGTGTGAAGACTTGAGAAAATTGACACTTTTCAAGTTTATATAGAGTCAGGTAAAATGCAGGACATAGCTCATGCTTAAATAAGTAATTAAGAAGTCCAGACAAAGTCATATAGAAGCTGGGATCCGTAGAACAGAGTTGCTAATGAGTGCAAACGTTACATTACACAACATTGATTATCCAGTCTAAACATATCACAGGGCTCTACAGAGGAAAGGAGCTACATTGGCACTTCCACAATCCAACTCCACTAACAGCAAAAACATTGTCTGTTTTGAATAAAGAGCTTTGTACAACACTAAATATCATTAAATATTTTACAACACATTGAACCTCACACAACAGCACAGAGTGTGCATGTAGCCTATTCAATTCAGAAAAGACTCATCGGCTGAAATATTTTCAACAGCTGTAATCCCCTCAAAGTCCTGATCTTGGTCTGGCCAAATGATCCACCTGTGTACTTTCCATTTATCAATTAGCGTTAATGACACATAGTGAATGCTGTGGATTTATGTAAATAAGCCACGCGGCTTGACTTTCTTTTCTCATAAATGTAAAGAAATGTGTGAAAAGGTGTGTTTTACTGCAGCCAACAGTGAACAATAAAACTCAGGTATAAGACACTGTCTTTTATAAACTTGGTTGATGCAGTCACATAAAACTCATCACATGTGGCATCACTTCAGTTGGACGTTTTCGTAAAAGTTTGGTTGGTTAAGCAATGAATTGTGGGATGCCCTTAATTATTATTATTATTTGTATTACTCCTTTTTTGCACTGTGTAACCTAAATAGTTACACTGTTACCATTTGTGGACAAAAATGTCCTCTTCCAAAATGTCAAAAAATAGTATATGTTAATATTTTTTTCTACTTTTTTTTTGCATTTATAATCAGAACTAAGAGATTTATGCAAAAAAGTAGAAAAAAATATTAACATATATAATGTTTTGGAAGATTTAATAATTTTATTTTTTTTTATTTAGGTTACACAGTGCAAGAAAGGAGTAATATTGGATTTGTGTTTAAAAATATTGGATTTGTGTTTAAAATTTCAAAATTTGTTATAAAATACACACCTTTGCCAAATATCAGAAATATACACAATATTAGGGCACAAGGGTTAAGGCCATGAAGAACAATCTGAACAGCACTTAACTTACACATTGATGGAAAATGTAATTTCCTCTTGTTCAGGTGCATTGCTCAGATTCACTACAACAACAGAAATAGACACTACTCAACATCAGCAGTGTAGCACTTGTAGCCTTTTACACATGTTGATTTGCCTAGATTCTCCAAAGTACCCTTGAGCTTTCTGAGAAGTTTCCTTGATGAAGTGTGGACTGATTTCAACCCTGTTCCTGCAGTGCATCAACCTTGTACCACATCCTAGAAAAAAGATGGGTTTGATGCACTTTTCAAGGTACAAGCATAAAATTTCAAAATTTACACAACTTATTCCAGGACGGAAGAGCTACAAAGACTATATTTGATGTTTTGCTTCAGCAATTGTCCACATTCATCCCCCGAACCTTTCACTTCAGTTTTCACTCCACCGGCAATCTCACACAAACTGTCACTTTTGTGGGAAATGATATTGTTCATGCGTCACCCTGCGGCAACAACAGCAGTAACGTGAAATGGCCTGCACTCAAGAGAAAAGTTTTATTGATCCTACAGGGCCACAATTACCACTCTGAGCTTTTTCTCCAGCATGTGAAAGCAGTTCGGTTGCAGGGAAAACCCTCAGAGCTGTTCGTTTTCAAGCATGTATTCATGATTTACAGCCCAGCCCATCCTTGCAAGACGAATGAATGTCAAGAATTGCATCTGGAGAGGACGGGCCAACCCCTACACTTTTATTCTGAGGGTGAAAGCATGGCGACTCTCTGGGGGGATGTCAAAAACGAGTAGAAGAAAATGGCCATGTTCACAAGTCAAAGAAACATGTATAAAACAAGTGTAGCTTTGACTTCGGTCGGTTTTAATAATAATAGACCTAGACAAACAACAGTCAGTGATGAATGTGAAAATTAAAGACTTACAAACACACAGACACTCCTCCTTGAACCGCCACCTTATCGTGGTGGAGGGGTTTGAGTGCCCGGATGATCCTAGGAGCTATGTTGTCGGGGGCTTTATGCCCCTGGTAGGGTCTCCCAAGGCAAACAGGTCCTAGGTGACGGGCCAGACCAAGAGCGGTTCAAAACCCTTTATGGACGTTTTAAAAACAAGGACCGTTACGTCGCCCGGTATGGCGCAACCGGGGCCCCACCCTGGAGCCAGGCCCGGGGTTGGGGCTCAAATGCGAGCGCCTGGTGGCCGGGTCTTCCCCCACGGGCCCGGCCGGGCTCAGCCCGAAGAGCGGCGTGGGACCGACCTCCCGTGGGCCCACCACCTGCAGGAGGAACCGTAAGGGGCCGGTGCAATGTGGATTGGGTGGCAGTCGGCGGGAGCCTCGGCGACCCAATCCCGGACACAGAATCTAGCTCTAGGGACATGGAATGTCACCTCGCTGGCGGGTAAGGAGCCTGAGCTTGTGCGGGAGGTTGAGAGATACCGACTAGAGATAGTCGGGCTCACCTCCACGCACAGCTTGGGCTCTGGAACCCAAATCCTCGAGAGAGGCTGGACTCTCCACTATTCTGGAGTTGCCTGCGGTGAGAGGCGGCGGGCCGGTGTGGGTTTGCTCATTGCCCCCGGCTCAGCCGCCATGTGTTGGAGTTCACCCGGTGAACGAGAGGGTCGCTTCCCTGCGCCTTCGGGTTGGGGATAGGTCTCTCACTGTTGTTTGTGCTACGGGCCAAATGGTAGTGTAGAGTACCCGGCCTTCTTGGAGTCTCTGGGAGGGTGCTGGAAAGTGCTCCAACCGGGGACTCCATCGTTCTACTGGGGACTTCAATGCTCACGTGGGTAGCGACAGTGACACCTGGAGGCGTGATTGGGAGGAACGGCCCCTGATCTGAACCGAGTGGTGTTCTGTTATTGGACTTCTGTGCTAGCAACAGTTTGTCCATAACGAACACCATGTTCAAGCATAAGGGTGTCCATCAGTGCACGTGGCACCAGGACACCCTAGGCCGGAGGTCGATGATCGACTTTGTAGTTGTTTCATCTGACCTCCGACCGTATGTCTTGGACACTCGGGTGAAGAGAGGGGCGGAGCTGTCAACTGATCACCACCTGGTGGTGAGTTGGATCCGATGGCGGGGAGAAGGCGGGACAGACTTGGCAGACCCAAACGTACTGTGAGGGTCTGTTGGGAACGCTTGGCCGAGTCCCCTGTCAGAGAGATCTTCAACTCCCACCTCCGACAGAGCTTCGACCAGATCCCGAGGAGACTGGAGACATTGAGTCCGAGTGGACCATGTTCTCCACCTCCATTGTCGACGCAGCCACTCGAAGCTGTGGCCGCAAAGTCTCCGGTGCCTGTCGTGGCGGCAATCCCGAACCCGGTGGTGGACACCGGAAGTAAGGGATGCCGTCAAGCTGAAGAAGGAGACCTATCGAGCCTGGTTGGCTTGTGGGACTCCTGAGGCAGCTGATAGGTACCGGCAGGCCAAGCGGGCTGCAGCACGGGTGGTTGTGGAGGCAAAACTCGGGTCTGGGAGGAGTTCGGTGAGGCCATGGAAAAGACTATCGGTCGGCCTCGAAGAAATTCTGGCAAACCGTCCGACGCCTCAGGAGGGGAAGCAGTGCCCTGCCAACACTGTTTACAGTGGAGGTGGAAATCTGCTGACCTCAACTGGGGATATTGTTGGACGGTGGAAGGAATACTTTGAGGATCTCCTCAACCCCACCGACACGTCTTCCAATGAGGAAGCAGAGGCCGAGGGCTCAGAGGTGGACTCGTCCATCACTCAGGCTGAAGTCACTGAGGTAGTTGGGAAGCTCCTCGGTGGCAAGGCACCGGGGGTGGATGAGATACGCCCTGAGTACCTCAAGTCTCTGGATGTTGTGGGGCTGTCTTGGTTGACACGCCTCTGCAACATCGCGTGGCGGTCGGGGACAGTACCTCTGGACTGGCAGACCGGGGTGGTGGTCCCCCTTTTTAAGAAGGGGGACCGGAGGGTGTGTTCCAACTACAGAGGATCACACTCCTCAGCCTCCCCGGGAAAGTCTATGCCAGGGTACTGGAGAGGAGAATGCGGCCGATAGTCGAACCTCAGATCCAGGAGGAACAATGCGGTTTTCGTCCCGGTCGTGGAACACTGGACCAGCTCTATACCCTCTCCAGGGTGCTGGAGGGTTTATGGGAGTTTGCCCAACCAGTCCACATGTGCTTTGTGGATCTGGAGAAGGCATTCGACTGTGTCCTCGTGGTGCCCTGTGGGGGGTGCTCCGGGAGTATGGGGTCCGGGGCCCTTTGCTAAGGGCTATCCGGTCCCTGTACGACCGGAGCAGGAGCTTGGTTCGCATTGCCGGCAGTAAGTCAGACCTGTTCCCGGTGAATGTTGGACTCCGGCAGGGCTGCCCTTTGTCACCGGTCCTGTTCATTATCTTTATGGACAGGATTTCTAGGCGCAGCCAGGGGCCGGAGGAGTCTGGTTTGGGGACCACAGGATTTCATCTCTGCTTTTGCAGATGATGTTGTCCTGTTGGCTCCATCAAGCCAGGACCTTCAATGTTCACTGGGGCGGTTTGCAGCCGAGTGTGAAGCGGCTGGGATGAGGATCAGCACCTCCAAGTCTGAGACCATGGTTCTCAGTCGGAAAAGGGTGACTTGCCCCATCCAGGTTGGTGGAGAGCTCCTGCCTCAAGTGGAGGAGTTTAAGTATCTCGGGTCTTGTTCACGAGTGAGGGAAGGAAGGAGCGTGAGATCGACAGGCGGATCGGTGCAGCTTCTGCAGTAATGCGGTCGATGTACCGGTCTGTCGTGGTGAAGAAGGAGCTGAGCTGTAAGGCAAAGCTCTCGATTTACCAGTCGATCTACGTTCCTACTCTCACCTATGGTCATGAGCTTTGGGTCATGACCGAAAGAACAAGATCCCGGATACAGGCGGCCGAAATGAGCTTTCTCCGCAGAGTGGCGGGCGCTCCCTTAGAGATAGGGTGAGGAGCTCCGTCACTCGGGAGGAGCTCAAAGTAGAGCCGCTGCTCCTTCACATCGAGAGGAGCCAGCTGAGGTGGCTCGGGCATCTGTTTCGGATGCCTCCCGGACGCCTCCCTAGGGAGGTGTTCCGGGCATGTCCCACCGGGAGGAGACCTCGGGGAAGACCTAGGACACGCTGGAGGGACTATGTCTCTCGGCTGACCTGGGAACGCCTCGGTATCCCCCCGGAAGAGCTGGAGGAAGTGTCTGGGGAGAGGGAAGTCTGGGCTTCTCTGCTTAGACTGCTGCCCCCGCGACCTGGCCTCGGATAAGCGGTAGAAGATGGATGGATGGATGGACAAACACACAGACAGACCAACTTCTGCAAACTGAGCACCTTGAGCACAGGTTGTATATACAGTAATTTACCTTTATTAACCAACCACTAAATGAAAACTGTGTTGACTCATATATAATGAATGCTTATGGAAATAATTCAAGTAATGCTTTGGTTATTTGCATCATGGGAGTAGGCAAGGTGGAAAAATAATAAAGGTCTCTTGAAACTTATTTCCTTCAGTGAAAAAAAACTAAGACTACTACAGAATGTTACACAGAGTGTACAGACTGTTTTTAGCATCTGGGTTGTATCTTTGGAGTATTAGAAATAAACATCTGTATGAAACAGCAAGGCCAGCATTATCATTATCAGTATTCCAGCACACACATTAGTCCAGATAAGCCCAGTTTTAGAAAACAAAACAGGAGCCAGTATGCCGTGAGCAAAGAACAGCAAAGTTTCCCATTCACACTCAGTTTCAGTTGCTGTTTTTCTATTAAAGCCTGCTAAAGCTCTGACTTTTTGTCATTTTTAAGGTAAAACACTGAGAAAATGCGGTTCTTTAAATCACTGTTTATGTTTGTAACTTGAAAACAAAAGATCTACCTCACTCAATAAATGTTCTGCTGACTACAAAGAAAGCTACGAGAGGACAACAACTGCAGGAGCTGCCGCTTACAGTTCAATATAGGACTAAATCCTCAGAGACTTTCTGCATAAACATTTCTACTGCAGTAGGAATTTAAAGATAAGAGGGGAAACAGTGGAGCAGTACTGAGTAATTTCATCTCAAATGAACAGTTAAATCTGGGCTCACTGCCCACTGGTGCTTACCGAATACACTATTTCAGAAAAAAAGAAAAAATACAAATTGCTGCCAAAAATGCACAGTGTCAAATGAACAGACATTCTCCCAAGTGAGAGGTAGACTGGGATAAAATAAGAAATCTAGAAATAAACTGAAGAAAACTTAAGCAACAATTTTGAAATCAATATACCTTTCAGCAAAAGCAGCAAAGCCAGAATTCAATTAAAAGTCAGAAAGAGTTTTTGAAAACATTTCCTTCACAATTTCTGGTTCATTTCTTCATGAAGTTACGATGTAAATTCTGCACAAATGCATTGTTTCACTTACTTAGAAAAGTTCATTCCACAAAATCAACATCTAAAAAATTTTAATCTAAAAAGACTGGCATAGTGAACATCTAAATAAAGAGACTAACTCACTAAAGCTACCATGGCAACAATTATAAGAGATAAAGCACAGCCATTAGGAAACCGCTTGATCAATGTTGCTATGCTGTCATTAGAGAAAAGGTTAGTCCATTTGTTAAAACAATATAATGAAAAGACAACAAGATGCAGGCCAAGTTTCCTGACCCATATGATGATAAATAGCCCTCACAGAAAGTCACCATAAAAGCTTTTGGTGCAATTATCTCAGCTGATCGAGTTAGTGTTGCGAGAATTAATGCCAAGAGAGAAGCCACGTAAACAATATCTGTACCAACAAAATCGATCGATGTGTGGTGACAACTGCTGGCCAATACAAATCAAGGGTGAGGACCTCATTATTTAGGGACAACCCAATGTATTTAATTAGGATGACTATGTATTGGCTGGATGTACCCCTTAGTGATAACCTACAACATGTGTCTACTGTACGTTTAACCAACACTAACCACTCACTGTCCATTTTCTTTCCTCCGTTTTCTCAGTACTCCTTGAGTAAATATTGCTATATAAATATTGTTTTAGGTATAATTAAATCCAGAATTATATTTTTTTAGGTAAACACCTTTACATAGTCACATTTTGTGAATGGCTGTTTTAAGGAGAATATGGAAACCATGTGGCTTTGAGTTTCGTGTCACTTACTTAAACTTAGTGCTTTTCCAGAACATAAAGAGGCAGACAATGCAGAGTGTCACTACAGATAAGTGTTTGGTCGATATCTCCAGACAGTAATGAATTGCTTATGACATCAGTGTACTAATGTTGGTGCAGCTGCTCCCTCAGGGTACCAGTGAAAAGCATATGGGATGACTCCTCCCATTAAATACCCTTTTCCTGCTTTGTATGCACTAACAGATCACAGTCCGTTTATTCTTTCAGTTCTCACCCATAGGAAACTGAATTAGGATAAACTGATGGCTAGTTCCACTGAACATATGGCAGGGTTAATGTCTGAACTGTCCAAATGGTTATTGAGACGACTACTGCAGTCAGTCTTCATTGGCATTCATTACCAGTCTTTGGAATTAGGAGAAGCGAGTTTCAAAAAGGTCATTATGGGAAACCAATACCAACCCAGCATTTAAAATCTGCTGATGGGATACTTGAAACAGCGTGGTGAAAGCTGAAATTATACCTCTTTCCTTCCGGGCCAAAAAAGTACTACTGTATACAGCAGGTTTATCTCTGCTTCAGTATCTCAGCTATTATGGGGAGATGAAGGCTCTCTAACAAGACACTGATAAGGGGGACTGGCTTTGTATGTCCCTTCGCACACGCACACACTCACGCACACGTTTTAGAAGAGATTTGTAATGGGAAAAAAAAAAACATTTTTAAAGAAACTTCAGCCAAACAGGATAAGCCTCTCTCTACTTGAAAAGGTGAAATGTTTTCTTTTCATTTTCTTTTTTAGGCTTTGGACAGGCTTTTGTAATTTATCCCCACAAATCCATCACTTTGTGTTGCTATGTGTACATGTGTACATACAGATTAAATCTGAAAAGCTGACCTTTAAAAAGCCATAAACGCACTTTTTGTTGGAAACTTTTGAATTTCTATCCTTGCCTTCAGGCCCTAACATTTGCAGTGGCACAACAACCACTTGTACCCAGACTTTTATACTCATACCTGTTATGACAGGAGCATAGACGGAAGCTGCAGGCAGTTGTCTAAATCCTTATGTATACATCGACCTAACAACGTCTTGTATATCTTTATATCTGTATAAAGAAAACTTATCAAAAAGCAGTTATTTATTAGTAAAGCATGTTCTTGTAACATGCTGGTGGCTTTAATTCACTCAGGTTCCATTAAACCACAGGTTTTTCGACTAAACAATCAAATCCCCGTCAAATCTACCAACAGTAATGAAACCCAGCCACTCTCTCACTTCAGCACAATCCTTCACAGTTTGAGTGAGGGACGTCAGTGTTCGTTGTGTTCAGCCAGTAAGGATCTGGCTAGTGTCTGTGGTATGTAGCCACTGTTGCCTGGACCAGCCAGGTCTCATGACACATTGAAGACACAGACATCATGAATCTCAAAACCATGACTGAATTGGGAAAAGGGGGCAGGGAATATCACCAGGGAAATGTAGATGGCATTTAATTATGGCTTTATAGAGTGTTGCTTGTATCTGGAACAGTGTTGGCCCAATATTAGATGTTACTCACATGTTTGAGCACAAGTCTTGCTGTTTGTAACACAATGTATTAAATATAAATCTATCTTGAGAGATGCAAGATACTGGCAGAAAAATGCAATCTCCCAGATAGGCATAAAAATTTGACACACACAGGAGCAGATAAACTCCATATTTTCATTTCCAGGTTGTCGCTCGTGTTGTTGATAAAGCCGAATCAGAAGTGAATTGAAGGCTTCAATAAAATCAGTTTCTAGGATATCGCCTTGGATTCGATAGCCATGCCCACAGTATACAAATCAGAATCAAAGCAATACTTCACTCTGATGCTGTGCTGCTGTTTTTATTTTGAATACTTTTAAATATTACATTTTTGATACATTTCCAATGCTGGATGGTTTTGTAAATCTGTTTGTGCAGCGGCCAGTGGCTCTTTAGTAAACCCCAGGAGCACTTGATGCTATTCTATTATTTTATGCAAAACCAGGAAACTGTTGCCCAGGAGTATTTTGTCCCAGCTAAACCCCTTAAAGCAATGAATGCAACTAATTTTTGAGCGTGAACATTAATTCTGGCATCCTAAATCAGTGATGAGAGCCATTGTGCACTTGGCTCAATTCACCAAGGCCACTTTCCGATGATCAGTATTTCAGAAAATACAAGACATAATCGTGTTCACAGCAAACCTTGGAAGACCCACAAAATGCCATTCCGAGGCTGAGAGAGCACTTAAAGGTGATGACAGAATCACAAATCACAGATATAAGCTCAAATTTGTCAAGGTAAGTAACTCCTGCATTAAAAAAATGCTTTTGTTTCATATATCTGATGTTGTGACAGTTTATCAGAATAGAATCAAAGTTATTACAGTAAATTATCCTGTTTGGCATCAAAGAGAGGCTAATTGCCTTTTGTATCCACCATCATCACCTAATGAGATCTGTTTATTACTCTCCCAAATGAAGGAAAACACCTACAGGGGGTAATTAAAGTCTGTTTTTATATTTGGTTAGTGCATTTAAGATTGTTGTCAATAATGAACACAAGACAGTCATTAGTCTTGACAAGTCCACATTTTGAGCACAATCTAAACCTAATACCAAACTGTGTACTTTGTTCAGTGCAAAAACTATTGTGCTGTTGGTACAGCCAGCCTTAATGAATCACATTAAACTAAAACTGAACCCATAAAAAACATACAAACACAATTCCAAAAAAGTTGGGACACTGTACAAATTGTGAATAAAAACAGAATGCAATGACGTATAATTTTCAACTTTCAATATTTTATTCAGAATACAACATAGATAGCAAGTCAATTGTCATGCCAAATATGGGCTCATTCTGGATTTCATGAGAGCTACACATTCCAAAAAAGGGACAGGTAGCAGTAAAAGGCTGGAAAAGCTAAATGTACATATAAGGAACAGCTGGACAGTATGAACAATGGGGGAGAGTGGGATGTTTTGGGAGGTTTCGAGCGGTGATTGAACCGCTAACCCGCCGGTTGAGGGATGGCCGCTCTACCACTGAGCCACTGCCGCCATTCACCGTTGCCAGCTAAAACTCTATCGGTCAAAAACAGAAGCCATACCTAAAAATGTTCCAGAAGCGCAGGCGTTTTCTTTGGGCCAAGGTTAATTTAAAATGGACTGTGGCAAAGTGAAAACTGTTCTGTGGTCAGACAAATCAAAATTTGAAGTTCTTTTTGTAAAACTGGAACACCATGTCATCCGGACTAAAGAGGACAAGAACAACCCAAGTTGTTATGAGCGCTCAGTTCAGAAGCCTGCATCTCTGATGGGATGGGGTTGCATGAGGGCTTACACATCTGGAAAGGCTCCATCAATGATGAAAGGTATATCCAAGTTCTAGAACAACATATGCTCCCATCCAGACGTAGTCTCTTTCAGGAAAGTCTTTGCATTTTCCAACATGACAATGCCAGACCACATACTGCATCAGTTACACCATCAGGGCTGCGTAGAAGAAGGATCTAAAATGGCCAGATCTTTCACCCATAGAAAACATTTGGCGCATCATAAAGAGGAAGATGCAACAAAGAGGCCTAAGACAGTTGAGCAACTAGAAGCCTGTATTAGACAAGAAAGGGACAACATTCCTATTCCTAAACTTGTCTCCTCAGTTCCGAGACATTTGCAGACTGTTATAAAAAGAAGAGGCAATGCCACACAGTGGTAAACATGGCTTTGTCCCAACTTTTTTGAGATGTGTTGATGCCATAAAATTTAAAATCAACTTATTTTTTCTTCAAAATTATACATTTTCTGAGTTTAAATCTTGATCATTAATCTATGTTGTATTCTGAATAAAATATTGAAATTTGAAACTTTCACATCATTGCATTTTGTTTTTATTTTACAATTTGTACAGTGTCTCAACTTTTTGGGACTCAGGTTTGTATAGTTTCAATATGGAAACATTAAAAGACACTATTCAATAGGTTCTGAATTACTGTCAAATTTTTGTCATTGTCTGTAAATGTTTTAAAATACTGCCTTTAAATTTAGCTAAAAACTTAATGTAAATTTACACTGAGAATTAACGTTCTCAGTGTAAATTTACATTAAGTTTTTAGCTACATCATCTGAAATACAAATATGCAAACTCCGCATCACTGGAAAAAAATAAACTGCAAACTTGTTTTAGGCAGTTCTGCTTGAAAGTATCAATTTACACACAGCACAGAGTTGTTCCTGCTATTGTTTTGCCAGCTTCTTTAGCTGTGTTTGCATTGGGTCTGTCTTTTATCAAAACTTTTTTTTATTTAGAGGTATTTTCGGTGGGAAGTTATTCTTAGATATAAACCTTTTTCAAATATACAAAAACATATTTGATTGGGCTAACTATTTCTATTTATTTCTAGTTTAGTACAAGTCCAAGACCCCCCAGAGAGCATGAAAGCTATTGCGCCAAGCACCTCAAAAAAATAGAACTCCAACCTATCTTGAGGGGAACGTCCCAGGGAGTCATTTCTGAGCCGCGCTTGAGTTGACACCAGTGTAACGTGTCAGACTGAGTAAAAAAGCAGTTTAAACGTGGGTGACATTGGTGTGAGTCTACTTAGCAGGAGTTTAGTATCTGTAAACACTAAGTTGTAATAAAGAGTACAAGATACACTACAGTTGAAGGACTATGTAACGTTTAAAAATCTTTTAATGTGATGATTCTGCTACTTGCAGAGGCACACTGAACTTTTAACAGTGTGATGCACAACACTATTGTCGCTGACAAAAAGCTATTTACTGAATGACTGCCCTGAAGATGAGAAGGAAAAAGAACAACTATGCTTCTGCCATGGGATTGGGCAAATTACATCTACCACCATACTGTACAAATGATCATTAGCACTGTAATTACTGGGAGGCCATGAGGTTTGAATTCATCAAGAGAAGTGGATTGCCAGTAAGCACTTTTAGAGTAGAAGGAAATGCATCACAAAAGGGACTACGTGGTGGGCTCATGTCCTCTGCTTTTCCAAAAGGTTCCATCCCCTTCACTGTCAGTGCAAGGAAGAGGTTAGGTTACACAGAAAGCAATGGTGCCTCTTTCAGCTCCACTTCTAAAAGTTAGATGAAATACTGAATTTGAATTCTAGAAGAAAACAACAAAGATGTGTTTTCAACTGAAACACTTTCAAGTCCAAGTAAAGAGCTAGCAGCAAAATATGTGCCAGTACTTGAGCAGGTTCGGTATTGTCAAACAACCGCAGATCATTTATCCTGGGGAGCGGCTGTGTTAGTGTAAGACAGAGTTAAGTGTCATAACAATGCATCTGTGCCATGCTAAAAGATTCTGCAGGCCAGCCGAGATCCCCTTCTTTCCATGACCTCATTTTGTTGGTGGAGGCCTGGTGTGATTTGTTGGCCCAATTTCTGTAGGGCTGTGGATGGACCGACATGCACAATAGTTACTTAAGAAGGATAGGCCTTGTCCAGCGGGAGTACCAACATGTCTTTTTTTCCTCTCAAGTGAGAACAAATGGGCAAATATAGAGGTTGCCCTTAATGTGTAGCGCCATGGGTGAGAAATTCCCAACCTGCTTTTGAGAGAAAGTGAAAAAAAAAAAAAAAAAAAACTCTCAAGTGTCATTTGAAAATAATGTCCTGGATTTAGTCAATACTGCCCAGGGACCAATAAGACAAAATAATATTTTTGCAGTAGACGTTTTACTGCTCTTACTAAAATTTCTCAGTAACTGTATGAATTTCACTGAAGTTGCCGCAGTCTATAAAAGGAGTAGCTTTGCATTCAACTTTCAGCTAATGAATGTAACCTTCAGCTATCTGTCTGTGGCTCAGTGACTATAAATGAACTGTCCTTATCTGTTCTATATTATTTTCACCTGCTAATTATTCTACCTTCTCTCTTGTTTCTTCTCTTTTGTCTCAAATATCCGCTATTCTTCACCGTGCACCATGAATTTAAACAGTGTCATGGTATCACTGAAGACTGTTTATTTCTTATCAGAAAAATTAGTATGTGGAGCAGCACAGTACAAGACAGAAAGCAAAGAATGAGTCACAGTTCTCAAACCATTTATTTCAATATATTTATTTGGGGGCTGGTTAATTGCCTTCTACTGCGGTTGCGGTGTTACAATTTAATTACCAATTAATCTGACTCCAAAAAGGCAAAAATGCAATTCCATTGTAAAAACAATCCTGCAGCTATTTTTGTTTGATGAACACAGGAAGTCATATATCAGAATCTCCACAAAAAACATGATTAACGTACACAATGTGGTTTCATGAAGATCAAAAGGTGTGACTGCAGAGAGAAAATAAATGAATCACCATGTCTGAATTACTAAGCTGTATTATTATTATTTCATCATTATTTTTATCCGTGTTTGTCATAGATCATGAGAAGTTGTGCATTCCAATTCCAAAACAGAAAACATTACTTGTCTTTATACCCCGACAGTAAATTCTGACTGTGATAGGGACAGGTGTAAAGCCGACTGACACTGACACCAGAAAGTCATTTGTGCCCTGCAGCAGCCAAAGGCTTACATTGTTACGCTGTATCAGTCAGGAGGGCCTATTTATAGAGGGCCCCGGCCACTGCTCGAATACAAACACTTGACTGAAGTAGGTTAACAGCATTGTATTGTCCCACCAGCAGACACCCAAAGAAAAGAGGACGTCTGAGGAAACCAAGCGAGCCGGGTTAAGGAGAAGTTATGCAAAGGAGTTTATGATGAATGACTTTGAGAACTTTTCCAAGTACTACTTACAGGACTGTGACCAATAACACCTAAATGCTGTACTTGCTGCTCCACCTAATAGCAGCCACCTTTTTCAAACGCCAATCAAATTAACAAACATTAAGATAAGTTTGTCTTATTTAAAGCATATTAAAATAAAAACACCAAGAATGGGGAAACAGTTTAGTTGTTGTAGATAGCTTACATATTAAATTAATACTTTATTTTTATGTAATGCACACATGTGTCCCAGCACACACACAGAAACAGGTTTGTTTAAAAACACTTGCATGTGGTAACAACTGAATAATTAATTATGTTTAGAGAGCTCAGTGCAGTGTATTGTTTGGACAAATACTTCTGGGCTAGTTACAACAATAGCAGTAAAGTGTCAAAGTTAACTGTATCCAGGTGACATAAAGGAGTGTTATTGTCTGTCGACATACTACTTTGGGGTGTTTCGCTAACAACATGGTTGGCTGGGGTAACTTATTTTTCAACTAACCCAGGCTGTTAGCTGGTAATCCCTGTGTATAAACGCAGGCTGTGGGTCGGCGACATGGCGGAGAAAGAGAATGCCTGGTTTACTGTTGTGTGACATAATGTAAAGTGCTTCTCTGCCTGTGCCAGGGTCACATCTGAGCCAGTCTTAGGGAGCACTCTGCATTACTCATAAGGCCTAAATAGAAATGCATTGATGCCAAATACAAAACAAGGGAGCACAATTATCATACCATCCTCCTCCTCTCTTAGTTCTGTGTATGTCAGCAGCTTGTATATTATTTCTGGCTGTCACAAATACTAAGCTATGGGTAAGATTAATAACCAAGAGAGGTATCACTGTTGGATCCCTCTCTTCATTCTCCAGCAGCTGTTTTCACAACGTATGAATCAAACGAACAACAACAGTAGGACTGTCTGCATCCCAGCCAGTGAGCGCTCCCTTGGCACTGACTCCTCTGCTCCTAGCCTCCAAACAGAAAGGCTGCATGCTGCCTCAGCTTCCCCTCTAATCCATCATTGCCTTTTCCCATTTCCACCTTGGTTCTACAGAGAGCTGCACTCTTGACCATGTGGGAAAATAGATTAAAAAGGAAAAGCGTATGGCTTCTCTCAGAGCAGGCATACAACAAGGCATTGATTTCACATTTAAAATCATCTGTAATGCACTCCAGAATTATCTAAATGACAGTTATTATCTAAAAACATTTCTTCTCAAGGTTGGAGAGTCTTTTTAGAAAAGCTTCACGCCAAAGTGATGAGCTGTTGGGAGAAATGTCACACTGTGAGAAAAATGCAGACCAATTAAATTTCAATCAGTGAGGAATAGCAGTGGGATTTATGAGAATAGAAAGAAAATGTGACCAGATATTCCTCTCAGCAAGCTTGGAACATAATACCAGAGATTTATCACTGTTAATGTGGCCAGAAGAGCATTTCCACTTGAGACTAGTTTGTTTGTAATAACAGCTGATGCACTCTTGAACATCCAGTCACACTAAAGAGAGCCCAGAGCAACAACATTTTTATTTTACTGTTGTCAAAGTTTAATACTAAGTGCTGTCACTGTATGCATACAAACACGTCTTGGTTTTCATTGTCGGTGAACTTGGGCCACACAGTTACTGCAGTGCAGACATTCATCGAATTTACAGCTGCGTGAGAGCAGTGCAGTAAGATGTAAATCTGAGAAGAAAAGGCAGCTGAGTACAAAAGGGCAGAATACGGTAGGTTAGAGTTGGACCCACTGCTCCCCCTCTTCATATGTATTATTTACACAATGTATTAAGTGTCTATTATGAGTGGCCATAATGAAATCCAAGAGTGCCCTTTTGGAGTAGGATTATACAGATCTTGCATGTTCTTTCTTTGGGCAAAACACTAAAGCAGGTTTTAGACGTGAGGTTAAAAAGCTTGTGATCAATTTAGATCTTTTTTATTACATGTAATGTTCTTATCTACTAATGTGGCATATGAGGCATGTGCAGCTAAGATAATGAGTGCAGTCATTTGTTCAAAGACTCTTATTTAAAGACTCTCACTTGCTGCCCTCTCCTGGCAGCAAAGATGTGGTGCAATAATATATGTCAGTGTTTCCTGCAGCACTCAGTTTTACACAAGGTGGCAACCTTGGCAACAAGCACTGAACACCCTTTATTGTGGTGCCTTTGTCTTAAAAACCTAATGTAGGTTAAGTTATTGAGGCATTTAGGGTTTATAGTTTAGAGCATATTAATGATATGAATCTGTCCACCTTAACTGACAATCTATCTGTGGTAAGCACTATAATATTGTATGTAATAATATGCATGTGTGATAATAAAAAATAAAAAAATAAAAATAAAAATACAAATGGCAAGAAATGGAATCTGCTTTGAATACTTGTTACAAGATAAAAAGCTGTGGACAAGCATATTGTGAGTGGTTGAGACAGCAGTCCTGTTTAAGTGCATCAGAGACAGTAGCAGGGATTTGTAAAAAAAGGTCTCTGGAAGCAGACCTCTGTCTTGTAGACACAACCTTAAGCTGATGTATTTCTGCAAACATTCTGCTTTAGTAGTATGCCATTTTGAGAGCACTGCTACATCCGGGGGGTGCTATGGGCACCTGGAAAGTTTATAGTGCAATTAGCATGCTGCAAAGCTATTTTGGGGACTACTGGGATGCATTTATCACGGATTTGTTTAAAACAGCGCTGGGAGAGCTGTGAACATTTTATACACAACACAATAAGAGTTAATTTGCAGATAATTCTGTTTTTATAAATTGTCAAAAAACTATTGTTTTCTAGAGGTAATATCAGTCAAATTAAACTTTTGTTCAATTAGGACCACTAAAATGGATTTTGGCTTTAAAAACAGCGCTATGCAAAGAATAAATTACAAGCCTCAGTTCACTGATTTCCAAAATAGCATTTATCTATTTTGGAAAATCTCATTGTAAGTATAGACTGTATAAAAAGAAAAAAACATAGATATTTTAGCATTTAGTACAATGTGTGAAAAGTTTTAAAAAAGCACAGCCCTATATCACAGTTCAATTCACTGAGATAAAGGCAAAGCAAAGCCAGGGATGAAGCCTGCATGTTTTTATTGAAAGTGAACAGAATCAAATCTAAACAAATGCTTGGTCTAATTCAAACGTGGCCGACAGAAACACCTGTGCCCCGGCACAGCTCCAGCTGTGGCAGACAGCTCACATGTTTGTTCATTTATTTATACAATTGTAGCGGCGAAGCTGTATATCCCAGCTTCCACACACAAAAGGGAGGGCAGAGGAACTATACAGGTTAAACTGGGCTCATGACTGAACAGTTGTTCTTCTGTTCTTTTTGTTTGCAAAACATCACTGCAGATTCATGGCCGCTTAATGGCATCTTAAATTCTAACTCCTTGATGGGACCAATGTATCTAAATTTGGCACAATAACCTTGACTGGGGCCAGCGTTGCGTTGTGCTGTTTATATAGTTGCCTGTTTGAGCTGCAGGAGGCTGGAGCAGTAAATCCTCCTTTTATTTATCAACTGTGACGTGTAGCACAATGCCAGAAAAAACATACATTGTAGCACTCCCATGAAGTAAAGGATCCTTAATCAACAGCACATTTGTAACTGTTTTGACAACACAAGCGGCATTTGGTTTGTAACTCAGCTACCTTCTATTCCATTAATCAAACAAAGGTCGTTTAAATACAGTTGCCAAAACAAGCTGCTATATTTATTGATGAGGGTCCAAACAGTGGGAAGATTGTTTAGTGCAATACTATAGCAGTTATTATGGTTTACCTTTACATACAGTCAAATACTTTAATAGTGCTAAAGATAAAAGCCAGTGGGTTTGTGCTGAGAAACATTTTGTGGAAACTGTGTGATAGTGTCTTTCGTACCTTTGGGGTTCGGGGAGGTCCAGGTAAGGATGCGTCGCACCAGACAACAGTTGAGAAGAACTTTTGTAGAAAAGCCATTGTCTTTGTCTTTGAAATGCTGCAGATCCTTCCTCTTGACGGGACTACACATGGCTCACTGCTCCTCACTATTATGAAATATAGTGGTGTTTCAAACTTTATAGCTTTGACTCCAAATGGTGCAAACTGCAGTAAAGGTTCTACTTAGCAGCAACATAGGCACAGCTATTATTGGCCGCAGAATTCAAATGATGGCCTTTAAACTGCCTCTGGTAGTGATACAAATAAACCAGGCCCAGTACAGCATACAAAATAACACGCTGTCACAAATTCCCACAGTGCACTTGAGAATGTATGCAAATGTGAAATGTTTGCCCGCAGTTATGAGTGGCCATAATGAAATGCAAGACATTTCAAAGTGCCCTTTTCGCAGAAGGAATATACAGATCTTGTGTGATCTGAGCTCAAAATTATTCCTCCATCTTTTTATTGACCATATACACCTATCTGCTTGCAATAGAAATTTACTAACATCTTGCAGTTTTAGATCCCCAGACTAAGACATGCAACTTTAAGGATGCCTCTGGAGCCCAGTAGAGGTTTAAGAGATAAATAGATTAGACATGCAGCCTTAAGGTTTTAACACACTCTAAAGATTACACATTTAAAGTCTTCAATAAATTACAAGCAAGCCTCACAAAGTAACTGCTTTCAATATTCCCTGGAAGAATCATCTTACCTTACAGATAAAACAACGACGTGTGTACTCTCTGTGTGCTTCCTCAGTCTGCAAGTGATCCTCAGGTTTCACACAAGCACTTTCCCTTTCCTGAGCTGATCAACAGTGTGTTAAAGGGTGGTGGGGGGAGGAGGAGGGAGCTCTGTGAAGCGCAGATAGGACAAGAGAAACAGAGACTTCTAAATTCAACCAAAAAAAAAACTACACGTCTAACCATAACCCTTTGCCTTCAGAAAAAAATAACACACCATAACCACATATTGACATTTAATAAGCATATTTGTAATGTATCACTATTGTCTTTTAGCGCCTTCCCAAATAGACATGTATTTAATGTACCAATGCCACAGCTATTTAACTCACCTCCTAGACTTTCTCACCCTGAATTTATCACCACAGTTTAATGTCTCATGGAATATGTTAGCTGTGCAGGTTTGTCACAGTATTTATGGCAGTGTCATAAATTTAAAAGCATCATATGCAGATTGGTCCCTGGTCATCGCCCAAATGGGCTACACTTACATTTAAATGCACATAACATTAATTACAGAGCAGTGATAGATGGCTCGGCTGAAGGGGAGACACAGCCAGGCTAAATCTAATTGCCTCCCCTGAGATGAGGATATCCTGTACCTGAGGAGACAAAAGGGGGAGCTGGACCCATCACTGGGAATAGAGCAATGTGATCCCAGCAGGCCAACACACACAAGTGACTGAAAAGAACTAGGATACTGAACTTTCTTTGGGAACATTTGCTTTTAGCTTCGTCATCCATCCTGTATGACCAGCCTCTGTCCCTGATATTGTCATGTCCTAGTGTTGTGTGTTTATCTGTTTATGTATTGTATTTCACTTCCTGTGTTTTATTGTGGAATCACTAAACCCTGTCTGTGTTCCAGATTGTCTTCCTGCCCTGGTGTCTTTCCCTCCACTGTGATTACCTGCTCCGCCCTAATGTGTTCCACCTGTGTCTCATTGTGTTCCCTTTATAGTCTGTGTGTTTTCCCCTGTCCTGTGCCAGATTGTCTTTTCCTTAGTGTGAGCTTTCCAGCGGTTCTTTGGATTGCATTTGATAGATGCTAGTATTTTTGACCCTTGCCTTGTCTTGTGATTACGTCTCTCGGATTTTGGAATTGTACCTTTGCCTCGGAAAATAAAGAACGTCAAAGCTCTGTCTATCGTGGGATCTGCTTTGTGAGTCCTTTTGCCTGTCCCTGACAGATATATTTAAACATATCTAATATATTCATTGCTATTCAAACATACACATACACAAGTCAGTTCACAGATCAAGACAAGGTGTAAACTCAGCATCCGTCCAAAGCATATCTGTTTAATTTAGCCATTCAGTGAAACGTGTGCTTTTAGATTCCTGAACAGATGCAACACAAAGCCTAACATTTTCATCTGCTGCAATATCTATTTCAGCTTTTAAAGTGGCTGTGTGTATTTCTCTTAAATGTACAGGGCTTTATAGATTACCACAGAAGAAGATTGTTTTAATATAGTCTGAGATCAGTTAAAATAAACAGTTTGGTATCAAGGCACTGACTTCTTCATTTGCAGCAAAATGCACAAAGCACAGCATTAACTCAGATTATAACTCAACTATAGCCTTTCCCTCAAAAAGCACATTAGTAAAGCTGTAGATTGCTGACACGTAACCCTGTGCCATAGACAACCTCTGTTAGTGAGATATTTAAATTTTGGGACAAAGTCAAGTGGCGGCGTAAACCAAACAGATGTCAAGCTACTAATGTAACTGTTGGTAACGTTTAGGTCTAGCAAGTCAGGAGCTGGAGTTTAGTTGTCAGTATTTACAACATGAATACTAAGTCTGCACATGCTGGAAGACACACATAAAAGAAAATAAGCTCATTTAAACCAAGCCTTGCATTTCCATAAAACCTTGTGAGGATAATGCAATAGGCCATTACAGAAGCTATTACCCAAAGCAAAGGAGAATGCAGACTGACCAAAAGCATTAGCAACATAATATCAATCTCCGCCACACCAGTAAATTTAACTTAACTTACAGCATACAAAAGTATTATCAGGTGAATCCAAAATGTACTTCAGCTACGTGTTTATTGCACTTGAGATGCCATTACTGCATGCATTAAATTTGCATGAACCGTAACAGTATTCATTAAAATTGTTTTTCACATAGTTAAATGTACATTATTTATTGTTTAAGCTGTGTGGGATTTGAATACATGTAATAAAAACACAAAAATAAAACTATGAAACTATTATTGAAAACTATTGCCTCATCCGTGTCCACCTCAGCAACTTTACACTTGTCACTTAATTCAGGAAAGACATGAAGCATTGTGCTTTTTATTCTATGTTGCAACAGGCTGAATACGGCTACTATTTGTGAAAGCACTTCCTTCCAGGCTCAGCTCAGTGCTGGTCACAATTCCTGCGCTCACTATAAGCATGTATCAAGCTAAAATTAGCTTGATGCATGAGAAACTAGTCCACTGGATTAAATAAGCTGCAATGCAGTATTTAAAACAGAGCTGTATAGTTGTAAAGTCACAATGCATCAGCGCATCCTGGATCCATTTTAATTCTCATTTTGAAACACAAGAGGTCCATAATGATGTAGTGGTGTAGAAACGGGGGTTGTGCACTTATTTACTTAAGTTGAAATGAAATCAATACTCTCACCTCTTTAAGCATTTGAGTAATTTGATCATAAGTAGAACATAAAGACCACAAGAAGGCAAAGATCAATGAGGTGTGAAGGTACCAACATATAGATACTAACTTAATGCCGTTTAAGTCTGGCAGTCTCCCAGATAGTCTCAAACTATCCTCTGACCTGAGGGCCTTCTCTCATAATGTTAGAAAAGTATTAGAATATCAATTATGCCAGCACTGGTTATTTTTACAGTAGTTAGTAAGGTTTTACTGTATTTATAGTATTTATAGTGGGATTGGCTTATGTTGAAGTGTGAATGCTGAATGAGGTGGGGGGGTTGTAAATAGATAAGAGACTGGCTGCGTCAGTATATTGTTTATTCTTTATCAGACTTAAGTAGTGTCTATGCACCTCTATTAATAAAAGCAAGAATACAGTCTCATTTTTTTTTAAATGGAAGTACCAAGGCTCTTGGGAAAAGGCATCTCAGCATAATGGAAATGAACAGTGTGGACAGTCCATCAGTTCACATTTGTCTTGTCTCCCTTCACTTGTTGTTTAATGGACTGTAGCATTATGGCCAAAGTAGCAGTTGCCAGTTAAAGAGAGACACAAAGTTATCCTGTGGGAAACAAGTGTGAGTGAGAATCTACTTGTTTAGAGGCAGAACACTCAGAATTGCACAGCTTTCAATTTGGAAGTAAAACCGACACAAACGCCCCATGCACAGCACCAGAGATGTCCACTGAACCTTTTCCCCACCTTCCTGGCCTCTGTGGGTGTGCGTCGCGTTCTGAGGCAATGTGCTGGGATGGCTCTATAAATTATTCAGCTGCAGCGCCTGCTATCTGAAGATAACAGTGGCTCTTTATCAGCCGGCATGTAGACAGAGCTCGAGCAGCACTGGTGACTTTACAAACCACCAAAGGAATGTGAGAGGACACATGTCATTGTGGCAGCGGAACATACCCATCATATGCTCTCCGCAGGTTTATGATGGAGGGTCAGTGTCATTTGATTTTTGGACACTCCCTTTTAATGTCAAAAACTTTAGGGGGATTAGTTAAGTCTTGAGGAACTGTACTTGTAATGGGAGATAATTTATCTAGCACAACTTTACAATAACACATAATGCAATAATGACAAGATAAACAATTCTTAGAGTGTGTATGCTAAAACATACTCATGCCATTGGATTCTTAATCTTTACTGACATAACAGATAATCTAAAGAGAATTTCAAAACATTGCATTTGTGTAACAGATTACTGAATTCACATTGTCGGTGCCTTTTTCACAGAGTGATCCAGGGAAATAAATACTTAAAAAAAATAGTACACAAATTGTGCTCAGAAAATAATTCTATGTAAATATAAGCCTATAATATCAGACTTCAAGTGATGAGGTCTAAAAATGGAGAGAAGCCAAATGTACAGTAGACTACTTTCATACACAGAGTGCCTTTCCTCTGTGTGCCCACTTGATGTCAGTCTTATACGCTGCAGTGATGACCAGTGCCCCAGGAAGGGGACATATTATGTTTATGTGACTTTTGAGAGCACATGACATTGAGATAAATATACAGATAATTACTTGTATTGACACTGCACACGCTATTTTCAGAATCTAACCCTATTAATGAGACAGTCACACTGCGAGGCCTACGTGTGTAGGAAGTCACAATCTCCCATCGGAACAGACCTTATGTCTAGAGCAATGTTGTGAGTATATAAAAAGTGCTGGCATTAGAGGGACATGGACTTATGAGGGAACTGCAGCCAGGAATAGGCTTCTAAGCCCGCCCTTAGGGACAAGTAGAAAGACAGACGGACCCTCCAGTTGGCCACTCATGCCAGGCCTGCCTCCACATATGGCCTGTATGATGTTCAGAGCTTTCATCGAGGAGTCCTTGGAACAGCTCTTACCAATTGAAATATGGTGTTTGGGAGGTAATAATTCTTTTTGTTCACATTCCAGTCGGCATTTACACAAAGAAAACTGGTGAGATGAGTCGAAACAGAGCTCAGGTCAAAGGCACTCAGTAATGCTTTGAGAGGATGATTTATGCAATGATAAGACAATTACTAACAGTTTGAGCAGGGCGGAGTTAAAACCAAAAGGACAAAAAGGTTTTCATTTCTACTGGGCAGCTCTCTTTAGGAAAATTTGCTGAATCTGACTTACCCTCACACCACACTCCACAAGCTGTGCAATAACAGCAACTGTTCTGTTATTAAGTTCAGTTACTAGTGATCAAATTCTGAAAATAAATTAAATTTGTTTGGTTCAGAAATAGCTTTTTGGCAATGTGACTTTTGCCTAAACAAAGAAAAACGAAAAAATACATGTCTGAAGGTCATGTAAACTGCCACTCTGGAAGTCAAACTAAGTAAATGAGCAACATAAACAAACCGTTTGTAAAAAGCAAGTCCATCAGTTATCATAAAAACACACCTTAGCTTCCCATGCTTCAGCCACAGCCAGCATTTCTTTGCTTGTTTGTACACCTCTCTGTACTCTTCCCACAGGCCCAATCTCCACCTCCCAATCCTCATCTTCTGGCCTGGATCCCAAGGCAGATGGTCCTTGTGAGCAGATGCTCCCCACACAGTGTCTCTGAGGGAAAAACAAAGGCTGGCTCAAAGCAAACAAAATCTGCTGGAGATGAACAGGGACACTCCCACAACAATTAATCCTCATTTGGACCATGAGCCAGCTTTTTTACAAAGGCAAAAGACGCACACAACTAAGAACTCTTCTTTGTAAATAGGACTTTCTTTCTTGATATATATGGATGTTTTGACAATCTAAAGCTGGCTTTTGTAAAGTTGGTTCCTGTGACAAACCTGAGCAACCCAATTAATTCAGACCAAATTACAATGTTACATTACTAATAACTGACACTTGTGGGATTTCTATCATTTAGTCCATTATTAATGTTTTAACTTTAAAAACAACAATGTGGGAACAGTGGGAAATTTCTTTTGAATAACATATCAGATAGTCCACTAAATATTTTTATCAATGATCAGTTGCAGTTCTGTCAGAAAAAGCCAAAGCCAAAAAGCCAAAGCCCACGGCATTTCTCCAACAAGACCATTCATCCACCATTCTTGTTCCATTTGATAATATAACCCCAACACATTGTAAAGATAATACTGAAATCATAAAAAGTCATCATTTCCCCGAACAAGGAACTGAAAAGACTTTTTGTTACACAACCTTCTATCCTTCTATTTGGAGTCACATGCATAATTATGTATGTTTTTTTAAAAACGTTTGACAATTAAAGACTATTAATGCCATGTAAAAAAATATATAAAGTTATCTTGTAGGATTTTACTGTGTGGTTTAAGTAACTGGTTATTACTGTTAATGGACTCTAGAAACAATGATTAGGGCAATCAACTTACTTTTCAGTAAAATAGAGATATATTCTCCCACTAGAATTTTTTTTTCTTAAACTCAGCTCATCCAATATCTCTGAGAGCATATTTAGTCTGTAAATAACTGCTGGCATACCTTATTTCTGTGTGGAAAGTCTTGCCTCAGTGCTAATATTGATTCAATTGGACCTGTTTGTTCCCTGTCACTTCGTTAGGCCATGAATTTGCACACTTGTGAGTGACCTTTTAGTCATCTACCTTAGGCTGCCACTTCATCCGCAGTCACACCCGGTAAACTAGCTCTGTATTGGATAAATTCAATGCACTGCAGACTGGTACACTTAAGCCAAAGTAGTAAAATGCAAAGAGAACGAGTGAAATGAGGCATTGACTCTACTGTTAATGTTTAGCTGTATGTTATTTAATGAGGTATAATATAATACAGAAGACAAAGGAAAAGAAGCCATCAAACACCAAAAGTACTCAACTCCGTGAGTGAATAAGTATGAGCTAGCCGTGGTACTGAAAGGAGCACAGTCACAACAACAAAGCTTACAGGCTTTTCTTCCTCCTTCCCCGCACATCACACAGCCATCACACGGAATACGTGACTAAAAGGGAGAAACGTCTAAGGGAGCTGTTGGCTGGCATCGACTGAAGTAGCAGCAGTGATCTGAGAGCGCTCCGAGGCACTGATGCAAAGAATCACTTGCACAGAGGAAGTGGCTCCCCAGAGGATCAACTCATGGCTGGGTGGCTGTAGCCTTTTTTGTGGGTGATTGTTGCCTTTCCCTTTTTTTTTTCTCAGATTTCCCACATGAGTTATTGATGATGTGGTTGTCCAGGGGGTAAAATGTGGTGTGGACTTTAAAGAAAGAAGAAACTATCTATCATAATGCATAGTTGCTAGACATTATAAAATCATAGTGTGCAGCTTATAGCCCCAAAACTCATCATCTATAGAACAACTCTGAAACCACATACTCAAAAGTACCATTTACATGAAACACAATGGCGAACAAGTAAAAACCAAGTGATACAAAATAGAAACAGAAACATACAGTAGGTTTAATATATAACTTTTGAGCAGAAAGCAATCAATAGACTTCAATGATACTGCAGTGTACTACATGTTGAAATTGGCCTAGTTCAACCAAATGCAATATGTCAAATTCATTACCTTTTATGATTCTCTAATGACCACGGGGCTTAAATTTTTGTACAGTACACTTGCCCTGCGCAACAAATGAGAAATAACATTATCTGTGTAGGAACGTTAAGTTTATAAAGGCAATACCAGTCGGCAGCTCAAAACCATTACAATCCTAGAAGGAATGACTCACATCCTTAACAAAAAAGATAATTAGAAGTCAATTAGCTGTGCAAACAAACATTAACCTGAGCAGTTAAATTCCTTTTCTGGCTCATTCAGAGGCAATAAGGAGCCTGAGAGGAATCCTATAGAAAATAACCAGGCTCATCATTACTCTGGACGGCTGCCAAGCAAAGTCAAGGAAATTATCTTCACTGTTTCTGAATCCAAGGTTTGTGCTTTTTTTACTGATACCTACACTCACTGGCCACTTTATTAGGTACACCAGATCAATTGCTTCATAACACAAATTGATAATCAGCCAATCACATGGCAGCAACTGAATACATTGCGGCATCTATTTGGTGTAGAGTCTACACCAAATAGATGCCGCAATGTATTCTACACTGTAGACGACTTAAAGTACAAACCGAGCATCAGAATGGGAAAGAAAGGGGATTTATGTGACCTTGAACGTGGAATTGTTGTTGGTGCCAGACAGGCTGGTGTGAGGATTTCAAAAACACTTGGAATTTCACACACAACACGTCAAACCCTGAAGAAGATGGACTACAGCCGTAGAAAACCACACCTGGTGCTGCTCATGTCTGCTAAGAACAGGAAACAGAGGCTACAATTTGCACAGGCTCACCAAAATTGGACAATAGAAGATTGGAAAAACGTTGCCTGGTCTGATGAGTCTCGATTTCTGCTGCGACATTCAGATGGTAGGGTCAGAATTTGGCTTAAAGAACTTGAAAGCATGGCTCCGTTCTGCTTTGTCTTAACGGTTCAGGCTGGTGCTGGTGGTGGAATGGTTTGGGGGATATATTCTTGGCACACTTTGGGTCACTTGGTACACAATTGAGCAGTGTTTAAACACCACAGCCACCTGAGTATCGTTGCTACTTCCAGCAGGATAATTCACCAATTCCCAAAGCTCAAATCATCTCAAACTGTTTTTTTTAACATAACAATGCTTTGCTTCAATGGCCTCCACATTCACCAGATCTAAATCCTATAGAGCACCTTTGGGTTGTGCAGGAACAGGAGAGTTGCATCATGGAAGAATCTGCAGCGACTGTGATGCTGTCATGTCAATGTGGACCAAAATCTGAGGAATGTTTCCAACACCTTGTTGACTCTATGCCACAAATAATTAAGGCAGTTCTGAAGACAAAAGGGGGTCCAAGCCAGTACTAGCAGGGTGTACCTAATAAAGTGGCCAGTGAGTGTATACGCACATAAACTCCTACAACAGCACCCTACACGTTTTGCTAAAGTTAAACAAAATGTATTGTAGAAACGATGGTAAACTACTCTTAAGGATTTAACTTTGGACAATTTATTAAGATGTTGCTTTTTTTTACTTTTAGGTCAAGCAAGCCAATCAGCCAAAACATGAAGCCTCAGTGCAAGTAATGAACACAATTGTCTTATTCAGAATTCACATCACTATTTCTTCAAGAAAGGCAAAAGTACATACATGACTCACTACACAACAGCATAAAAGTGAAAGAAATGCTCTATTGTCATGTTCATGCAAAGAAAATGTTTTTTTTTAAAGAAAAAAATTTGACCAAAAGTAATTTAATTTTGCCTCACATAAGCTAAAACATGGAAAGCAACGATGCTAAACCTGAATAAACTGTAATTGTTATATTACACAAAATGTTGCAGCTAATATCAGACCAAAGATATGTAATTCATAGGTTTACATTTTAAATAATGTGAAAAAAAAAAAAAGAAAATAAAAAAAAAGTCTAAAGTTTGACACACGCTAACTAGCAACTAATAAGCAAACACTGGACAATTACCAGTTTATTATGCCTGTTTATTAACTAATTAACGTTAAAAACAAAGCTAGCTATATTTATTCAAATATCTAATTCTAATTGAATTATTAAAAAGGGAACTATTTGTACTAAAACTGGCAAAATTTAATTTAATTTAAAGTCATTTCTGTTTTATACGGACATTTTATATAACTTCACCATGCACGAGCAAACAACACATTCCTCTCAATTAGCGAAGGCGCGAAAACATGCGACCACGGTCCTACCGGGAGAAGAAACAGCAGCGGCATCAACCCGAGCAGAAATGGTGTCCACTCTCTTTCCATCCATGATTATTTGTCCAAAGCTGAAGTGTGTGGGTTGTAAAAGCTTGATAACAGGAGCCTGGCTGTATAGATTTGTGGACGGCTGATACTTACTACTTGCTGCTCATACAACTCCCAAGTTTCGCAGCGAGAGAGAGACCGAGGATGGAACGATCCGCGTTCACGCACGCACGCGGGAGCGAGCAAACTAACTGGGCGCGAGGTCTCACATTACCTAGTATTATTTCAGACAGGCTCATTCAAAAAGCAATAAATAGTGTAGGGGACAGTTTTTTGTAATGTTATATTGGTTTGATTGATAAAGTGGAAAAGATGTAGTTCTTGGCTTTTGGAAAATTACAGTTGGACTTGCATGGCCTCTCTTCTGCATTAACCAAGATGTAGGTTCCAATTAGAGCATTAGAGCATTGCTATCTCAGACACTCCTCTTTGCAGCAAAACCGAAACACTTCATAAAAGACTGCATCCGTACAGCAGGATCCACTGAAATAAAATAGAATTATATGGTGCAGATTTTTTGGCATGCCACAGGCAACATTAAACTTTGAAGTAGTAGTTCGAAAAATAAGGGTTCAGGGACCACCAGGGGTTTTTGTGTGCATTTGTGTGTGTTCAACAGAAATTCTCCCACTTTCCCAACACACCGCAAATACATCAGACTTTTACAGTCAATTCTGAAAGTTGATGTTGCATGCAGACAAACTGCAGCATAGCCTAGGTATCAATTGTTGGACAGACCAGTATGTCTTTATAAATGCTAGTCAAACTCCAGCAAGAACAGACTCCAATATAAAAAGCCAATGATGAAAAGAGAAGCCCAGAATAGACCAAACTACTTCTTAACAAATCACTGTCAGCTATTTTGAAGATTAAAACATTTTTGAAAAACGTAGCATGTGTGTTGGTTTTCATTAGTTGTGCGTCTGTCTCCTAAGAATAACCACAAAGGGCGATGTTCTGTCATATGACTGTAATAACACACACTCAGCTCGGTTTAACACAAAAACAGCCCTCGACAAAAGATCAAACAGTAGAGCATTTACAGCTGAGAAACTGCTGACAGCATCTCCCAGCCTTAAACTATTCTGATGACAAAAAGCTTATCACTTTATCATCAAAAAGCATATTTCTAGACATATATTTACACATCCAGCTGTGTAAATGCAACTAAATTGCCATAATTGCCATAATTGTCTGGACTTATTGCTGTGAACTGATTACAGGTTGCATCACCTACAAATCATTGTTAGAGATTGTTTGCATTGAGTGGACTTGAATCAATATGTTATATATTTAAAGACAAAAAAACTTTTCCTGGCACTCATATAGAAAATAACTTGCAGAGAAGTCGGAGGCATACCCGTAGATACAGTTCCATTTCCTTGACATGTGTGCTGGGGAGGGCTACTGTCTGAAACTGTCATTGCAAACATTGACTGATTTTGAGGTGGAGGCTATAAATAACCGAGCAACCTGGACAGAAAGATGAAGCCAAAATGTTCTGAGACAGACTGGCACAGGTACAGTAGATCGATGGCAAAGGAAGGGCATTAATGAGAGCACAGGCCCTCCAACACATGAGGACGAGAGCTCCTCAGATGGCCTAATGTCACCTGTGTGTGTCTGTTTGTGTGAAAACTGGTACTGGAGGGCAATTGACAGTTCCTCCTATTACTTTTTAATATAGGGCATTCAAAAAGTCTCTTGCACATCAATTGACAGACTTTAACACGAACAAAAAATCCCTGTTTATCTTTTGTTTGAAAGGGTTGATCTCTGTATTATATATTTATACTATAATATCTTTGTCAAGGTATGTGCTTTGTACTACTAGCGAAGTAATTCAGTCATTTAAAATGTTATTAGCATGCTACACAATCACATGATGAAATCGGACAGATAGCTCCAGCTGAGTATACTTAAAACCTGTCATCCTCCTGGTATATTTAGCACCATGCAGAATTTCAGCTACTTACTTTTGTCTGACTTTGCCAGTAAAATGTCAGGTGACAAAAAAATGGACTCTGTGTTCGGTAGGTTATAGATGTGGAGCACTACACAGCAGACTACCAGAAGACTTTTATAGACTATGGCTGCTGAGTATTCGAAGTTGAAACAAGAGCTTGTTTGAACAATGTTATGAGTTCCATTGACAACTGCAAAACCAGATCACCTTTAAATTAACGTTTATTAATAATTTATACTTTATTGATTCAATCCTTTTTATGTTTATTCTCATTCACTCAACAAACAAGAAATAGGAACATGAAACGTTCGCTGCAGCCAATCTGAATACATGTTTAAGTGTGATTTTGAGCTAATGATAAAATAATATTAAACCTCAAGCTGAGTCCTCATGAGATCCTTAAATGAGCATCTATTTCTGTCCTGCTCTCTGATGGTACCCAAAGTTTTAATTATGATATATTTTGGTTAGCAGAAGGTCTCTGTGCTGTGTTTAATGAGAAGACGATGCTGGTATTAGAAACCCACCACTCTCATTCATCTAAACATACGGTTACAATTGTACAGTATTTCTTCATCAAACACAATCATTGCACTCCACAATCTTTCAGATTTCAAGTCACGAAAGATGAATAAATCCAAACCGGTCTTTTGAAATGAGATTGGGAACCTCAGACAATTTCTTAGTCCTGGGTGACTTGACACTATGTGAAAGATGAAGGTGCAATTGGCAGCTATTGACAATTGCCAGATTCCTGATTTGCATTTTTGTAATTTAGATTACCTCCTCAACGACAAATAAGTCCAACTGACATCTTAATCGGGTTTGATGAAAGATGACATGAAGGTAACACGTTAATCTTATTCAACTCTTAGAGAGAATGTCACAAAGGCGACCTCAGAGTTCCATTAATGTCACCAACTCATGGAATTATAGTGAGAGAATAGGTTACCTTATTGGTTAGTGTTGGAGGTCTGTGACTGTGATGATTAAACTTTGAATAAACTATAAACTTAATAATACTAATAAAAAAATAAATAAGCAAGATTTTCTAAAGCTGAATTTTATATATCTGCATTTACTATCAATTTGAATTGAGTGGTAATCTCTATTTTTAATCAGATATAGAACATTTTGGGAGAGTTCTGTGTAAAAAAATAGTTTCCATAAAATGCAGCTTTAGCATTTTCAGTTGGTGGTATCTAACTGCTAATTTGCAGAGTGCATCTCTCATCACTTTTGAGAAATTTGTGGAAAAATAAGAAAACTCACCAAAAATAAATGCAATTAAAATGAACTTTTTGAGCAAAAAGCATTGTTTTGCAACTTTACATTCCACTCGATTCGCTCAATTCTCCTGGACAAAGTACAGTGGGCTAATTACAAAAAACATTCAAATGGATCCACTTTCAAAAAAGCATCAATCTTGATTTCCAGTGGAAAGTTTTCACTGCAGAGCCAGATGCTGCCTTCAGGCACCATGAGCAGTGATTGGAAAATGTAAACAGCAAATCACTTGTCTGCTGTTGGTCATGCCTGGGCCTCCTGGTAAAGAATTGAGCTCAGATATGAATGAAAAAATGAATAAATAATGAAAACGAGAGTTATACCAATACATTTGATCAGACTGCACAGAAATAAATCTGCGTAAAACCCCACAAAAATAAAAAAGATCATGACTTTGTTTTATCTTATCTCACTATTGATTCTGCTTAAGGTGTCCCTGTCATCTTAGAGCAAAGATTCGATCGGTTCATTTACCTTAATGAGCTTTTTCCTCTCATCGAGCACAAACAGTTGTGGTCCCCTTGTCTCTGACAACCTTAGACAATCTTAGTAAAAGATGGGACTCTTGAAGAACCTTGGCGATCATTTGAAGATCACTCTTTCATGCTTCAAGGGAATTGGAGAGGCTGGCACTAATCAAGCCATAACTGCTTTCTACATAATTCAAATGTCGTATTATAATTTGTCATATCTGGAAAGTCTTGGCAATACATCTTTGCCCGAGTGAAATATGTGTTTTATTAATGTGTCATTAATGAAAAATTGATGCTACTTTAGCTACGCAGTGTCTGTTTCCTTGGTTGACTGGGATAATCAGTTGATGTTGAGTACTGTGTCAATGTGTCAAGTGTGTCTTGAGCTTAATCATCAAAACTATGCAGCGGTTTTACATTTCATTTGTGGCATTTTATATTACTTGATAACAACTTTGACATCAAGATGGTATAACACTTTTGCTATACTTGTCAAAAAGGTCATGAAAAAGTGGTCAGAGATTGTCCCGAAGTGTCAAATGGCTGGCATTTATCGCCACAAAGACACAAATCCCACTCCAGACAATGTACTCTTATACTTTCTCTTCACAGTAGCCATGATGTCAAGCTGTGAGTGGGACAACGTTTCAGCTGTCGAGTGCGGAGACAGCAATTGGAAGGAGAATGGATATGGACAGAGTCTCACTCCTCATTATCGTTTCTTCTCATGGTAGATTCTCTGTCCTATGAGTCAGCTGTCAGTCACAGTCCGGGCATCAAATCAGTAGAACCCCATATTGTACGGGGCACTTATCAAATCTGCCAGCAGGTAGGCAGGCAGTCAGAAAACACCGATGGAGCCTAAAGCCACAGTCACATGCAATTAAAGTGCTGTTCCACTGTAGGGAAAGGTACCAGAGGCCACCTGAAGGTCACCAAAAAACCCAATTACCAGCTTGTGATAGATTGTCAGCAAGATTACTTTTTGGGGACTTATTTTTATGGCTGTGCAACAACAAGTGTGCAAGTTGCTAGTAGTATTTTATAAACCTAAAATTTACTCTAAAAATCTGATTCAATTTGACTCTACTGATGGAGTTTGTATTAAGTAGGTACTATTAAGCTACTTTTATTTACAAGGACACTAGCAGGATTAGTTATCCCATAAGAATAGGTCATTGGGTGAGGAAACAAAACTGGACATACTATACAAACTTGTATTTTAATATTGTTGGGACAAACTAGAGAATGGAAAACAGTCCCTTAACATTACAAACCCAGAGTTTAAACCATGCATTTTCATGTACAGAACTCAGAAGTGGTATAAAAGGTTATAAAAAAATAGACAATTTACAATTACAAAACACAGTGCCAGTAATTTGGCTAGCTGTTCAGAAATTATTTTCAAATTTTTGATTGATAATTTTTCTTGAAAAGAGAAAATTCACAGTTATAAAGCGGGCAAATTAATAATGCAATCTTTAAGGTGAAATCTGTCACTACACAGTAGTTTCATGTTTCCATAAGCCAGTTTTTATGTCCGCTGTATTCTCAGTGTTAATTAAAGGCACTGTTTGGCCATTGTCTTTAAGTGTGCCATTCTGAGTAACAAGGTTGAGGCCATACGACTTGGGTTGGCTGTCTAGTTCTGTGCTGCTGGGCTGCATCCCAGTAGCAGAGTCTTTACTGGAGCTTGCCATAGTCTCTACAGTTTTAAGTGAGCCATTGGACAGTGTGCCGCCTCCCCCCTTGTCTGCGTAGCGGGAGCGACGTGGAAGGCTGGCGCTGTCACTGCTATCCTGCTGCATATGGCGCTCCCTGTAGGCCATGTAAGCTGCTCGTCTGCTGTTGCGCGCCGCCATGTCATAATGGTGGTGTCGCTTGTGCGGGGAGCTTTGCACACTTCCCTCTACACTGGTAGGCACATCATAGGCATACTCCCGCAACACTGTTAGCCGACTTGCCCTATGTGCACGTGCCTTGTTTTTGTGATGCCTGCTTGTGTGTCCGTTAGTGGAAGCTGCCGGGTTGTTAATGTTGTTCATGGGCCGAAACTGCACCTCAACTGGTGCTACGTGCATGTTTATTTTAATCTCATTGTCTATTGAGTGTTCAGTCAGGCTGTTGTCCAAGACAGCTGCTCCGTTAGCTGTCGCAGGAGGAGAGGCAAGCTTACACTGAGCTGCTTCTGCGTGCAGATTAGTCAGCTTGCTACCTTGCCCAGAGTTGCGCATGCTTGGAGCACTTTTGTTTGTGTGGGATGAGTCTGCGCTACTGTGGCCCGACTTTACCGACTCCTTATCGGCTTTATTCACAATTCCACCTGTAGCTGCCATTGCTTCTCCGGGCTGAGGCAATAGGACATCCTCTTGTGCAGAATAGGCCGGTCTCCCAGAGCAACAAGCCTGTGACCAGTGGCGCCTCATGTCCTGCCTGTTGACACAGTGATGGGCCACCATAAAGGCCCCTAGAGCCAGTGCAGCAACCCCAAACAGACAGGTGAACGCCAAATCAAAGGGGTGGTCTTGAGAAACCGCCATTGCCCCAAACACCCAGAGGGCGGCGTACAAACCCAATGCTCCTGCTGCGCCCATTAACTGCATGGCAAAGGTGTGCTCATTCTCAAGAGCTGACATGGGCACCGAGTGTGGAGGGGGCTCTATGGAGGGGGATAGATCGTGTGGCTGCAGCTGGAGGGTAAGGGGGTGCGTTTGGCTAACATCTGGACCGGCATCAGCATTGGCCGCTTCCAAATGCTGCTGCTCTTCAGTCAGCTCCTTAAACTCATAGCGGCGCTCAGGGTGACGGCGCAGCTGGAGTAAGATGCTGAGGAAGTACATGCAGTCCACAAAGACAATGAACCCCACAGGACCATAAAACGCTCCAATGCTTGGCTCCCATGCCATCCAGCAACTTTAAGTAAAAAAAAAAAGAAAAAAACAGCAACAATTAAAACATGTGTATTGTCCTTAAAAACTTTGCAGTAAAGTAGCAGCAGTTACTTGGAACTTGATATTGTAATAAACGTTTCCTTTCTCTATTGAGTGCTTCTGTGTTTTCTCTTTAAACACTATTAACTAACACAAATGATAAAAGTGCGTTCATTGAAATTGTACTTACTACGGTGCATTTGTCCGGCTCCCATAGTTTTTGATGTTGGCTGCTGCAGTAATTCCACAAACAATGATTGGTATTCCTCCACCGATTAAGTAAAACCTTAAGAAAAATGTCAAAATGGTTCTCTTAGAAATAATGTACTGAAGAAGGTCCAACACCACGTGGCAGTACAATACTCTATACTGACACCATGTGGGGTTAACATTTTTGTACAAGACAATGGTTAAGTATCATGCTTAATGCTTTAGAATACATTCTCTTAGTAATAATGTACTGAAGAAGGTCCAACACCACGTGTGTCATGGCAAAATGCATTATGTTTCGAAATCAGAACCCTACGAGTGTAGAAAGGGCTGTTATTAGGTTAGGTTTAGAATGATGGAGTTTCAAGTATAAGCTGCAGTGATGTACCTTAGCATCGGTCGTGGTGGAGGTGGTGGCTCATCAAGCTCTTCGTAGCGCTTGGCTTTGCGTGTCACCTGCTTGTAGATGTTGCGTGCAGTCACTCCGACCCATAGTGCTGTAGCCAATGTTGAATAGTGCAACAAAATTCCAACCTGGAAAATGCAATTAGATTAACAGTGATAGATGAAGGTTTTGCTGCGAAATAAAAACTATTCTAAAAGGTTTTCTGTCCCTTTTTTGCCATGCAAGCATTTTGAACAAAGGAGAATAAATTAGTAATGTGTCCCAGTACAACTTAACATGAGGTAAGATGGAGGATTGCCTCTAACCATGGAAACAACCCACTGTATCTTTCCTAACATCTTTAACTGGTGTTCAAGTTTTTAAAACAACTTTCCTTGAAAATCTCAGTTAATTTCCAAGTTCAAATTTGCATACGTGGCAAAGTGTGTGTGGCCTTTGTCTACTTACTGCTTGACAGACACTTGCATAGGCCGTCTGGTTTATACCACCTACAAATACCCCGCAGGTGAGAGCAATGTGGAAGCAAAGGTTGACCAACATGTGCCAGCACTTACGGCTCACACGGACAGACCTGATAAGTAGACAGAACATAGAAAAGTCGTAATTGATAAGAGGAATATTATAATAACACTCTAGAACAAAAGTTGATCCAAGTCTCATACTTGTGATGGTAGATGTAGCTGATTGTAATTATAAGCAGGCAGAGCAGTAGGATAACTGATGTGGCATAGATAACGGGGTGCAGCTGGATGCTTGGAGGAAAATAATCCATCTTGTTCAGGTCCTGCAATAGATATTGTTTTATTGTTATACATACATTTGAAAGCTTAGAAAAAACTACTAAATCACAAAGCTACACAAAGTTAGAGTTTGTGGTTCAAATTACTGTAACACAAAAGTAGCGCCATGATAGAGGGTAAACATTGACACAAAAGTTACCATCAAAAGGCCATAGTTGCCGAGGGAGTTGCAGGAAATGGTGGTAAAGTTGTCATGTTGGCCCAGTATGCGGCAGCCATCGCTCTGCCACCCTCCCTGGCCTCCACCCAGGCTGAAGTTCCATTGGGCTGACACAGGATCTGAGCCTCGAGCAAGACGCCGCAAGGTAATGTTAACAGGTGCCCGCAGACCATGTAGGGACACACCATCTAAAAATAGTTGGATGTAAATGTAGAAAGAAAGATTAAATTACACTGTCCTGGAATTTAATGTTTACATTTTCATTTGCTCTCTGAATGAATCTGTTTTTTAAACTCACCTATCATAGCCATGATGACGGGGGTGGTCACTGTCCTCTTCTTTCCACTGTCAACCAGTTGGGAGGAATTGCCAGTAGAAGGGAAGAATTTCCCATTGCGGAATCCCATAAGGTACAACTTGTAGACTGTGTCCTCTGGCTGCATTGGGGGAGCAGCATGGTATAGAAGTGACTGAGGAAGCTGTAGCGAAGCCTCAACAACAGTGTTCTGTGAGAACAAAATTCATGAAATGTACATTTTCACACAACATTTAAGCATACTGATTTAAATGAACATTGCAAGTGGCAATAAACAATAACATATTCTTCTCTGACCTTGTACAGTATGCTGGAAAATGAGCTAGTAGTGTTGCATTTGAAGGTGAGCTGGCGGTCCTGGCCAGGAGTGCGTTCAGGGCTTGGCCTCTGGAACAACATGCAGGTCATGCCATTCCAGTCAGTCAATCTGACAGCATGAGCCTCCATAGCTATGTTGAGCGACGTCTGAAATAACAAAGGACAAACATTTAACACACTTTTTTAAAATGATGCAGTGTTATTGTTTTTTTTTCTTCTTACCAATGAGAAGGCTTGCGCTGTAGCCAGACGATAAACTGCAATCTTCTGGATACAGGCAATAATGCGGGAGCAGGCCATGGCTTCGCGCTGAGCCATCCACAGGACCTTCTCATCAGCTAGCATCAGGTTACTTGCCATGCTCAACATCACTTCTCCCAGCTACAGTAAGAACAGAAAGAATGTGAGTAAAATACCTACTTTCCCTCAGCAGACACATAAGAGAATATTACAACATTAATGTTAATTTAAATACTTACATCTTTAAATTTCTCAACAAACTTGCCAATCTTCTCTATCATTTCAGCTACAAAGATGACGTCCATCTTGTCTGAAAAGTTGGCCGCCTCCACTGTACAGACCAACAGACGCCGTGCACTCGGGACCACAGTGCTTTCATTTAGAGGAATCTAACACAAAGGAATGAAAATGACTCAGCTATAGGTGTGTTTTTAAGGGCAAAGCATTGAAGAGACATAAAACACACCTGGTTGATGACATAGAGAAACCTTGTAACATCTTTCTGGAACTGGCACCGAGAGTAGTCCTCCTCTGCCCACTGTCCTTCACGACTACAGTAGCGCCACGCTCGCTGCTCCTCACCAGAGCTGCTGTATGTAGCAGAAGACAGTCTGCTACATGGGAGGTATGCTCTGATCCCTGCCAGGGTCCGTGGCCACCTAAAACAAGCCAATTAAACATCAATTTTAAAACACAAAATGGCTGCAGTTAAAAACCCAATGTAAGTACAGGATTTTGCCACAAGGAGGCAGTAGCTGCATATGAGACGAAATAATAGTTAGGAGAAAGTATGTGGGAACTTGAGCTAAGTAGTAATAACTGATGCTTCAAGAGACCGGGATCAAATTCAATTAAACTTAACATTCACATTGTCTAAATATAAAAATCTGCAAATTATTGCTCACCTGAACTCGCCCTTGTTGTTTGAGACACGTTCAGGAGCGCAGTATTTGGCTGTAGTCTCTAACACGACAATGTGGACAGTTCGGGTGGTGTTGCCTCTGCTAGTCCAAACTCGACACTCCCAGTTTCCCGTGAAACCAGGCTGTATATTTGAGATTGTCAAAGCACTGATGGAAAATAAATAAATAAATAAATAAAAATTGTTACTCAAGTTGACTCAACTCTTTTACAGTCGAACAGCAATAGGTGTGAATGCTTTCTAAATGGACAATCACAGAACATTGTCAAGTAATAACAACCCACCAAAGTGCTATTAGGGGATATTAAGAACACTGTAATTCAGATAAACAACTTGTTTTATTAAATATGAACAACCTTAGCTTTAACATACCTTGCAATCAGAGAACAGTTCTGCACCATGCGCTTCTCGATGAAGATACCCTGGGCGGCATCCTGTTTGACCATGCGTCCATTTTGGTACCACAGCACCTGCATGTCCTCAGCAACAAAGGAGGCCTGGCACTGAAACGGAAGGCTGTCCCCTTGGAAGACAACCTGGCGCTGGGATGGAGTCAGCTGGAAAGAGGGCAACTCAAGTGGTGCATCTGCGTAAAGTAGTGAAAGGAATGCAGCCACTTGAAACTATATTTGGAGGAGTGATTACATCAGGTATTTGACACAATCCAATCACCGTTATATACACATCACGATCCAATCACAATTTTTTGGACTTACGGGAAAAAAAAAAAAGAAATAACTAAAACACGGCTGCTTTTTAAGTGCCATTTGTCAGGCCCCTGCGTTTCATAATCCATCGCTGTGATGAGTGCCAAGCTGATAAGACGTGAGCAAGTATAAATACAAGGCAGCACTGGCCTGAGCAGCCCCTTTCTTATCTCCCATGTCATTGCACAAGCCACTGTTCCCCAAACACAAGCCTCACTGATACCAAAACAGAAAAATTAAAGAGACAGCACTAGATTTAACAAGGCAATCTATGTCACAACTAAATGGGACTAAACTTTAGGCTGTCAGAGTGTCTCAAACTGTACAGATAGTGTCAGCAAACTAAGAGATGCTTTAATGACACAGCTCTTGTAATTGGTGTAAGTGGGTTTTAAAGTGTCCCTACCACAAGTGAGGAGCTCTGGCCGGATGGAGGTAATGAGCTGGCCCTGGAGAGACTGAGGGTAGGAGCATTTTGTGTTTTTGATGGCAATGTTTCTCTCCGTGATCCAGCGCAACATCCAGAGAAGGTTGCAATCACACAGCAGGTAAGGCGTCTGAAACTCTCTAAAATTTGACAGATGTAAAAAAAAAAAAAACACAAGTGAATACACTGACATCACCATACCATACTTAGGATGTCAAGTACTACTTACAGTGACTTTAAAGACACTAAGCTGTCAAAGGTCCCCTGAGCCAGTGATGAAAACATGTTCCCTGAAAGGTTTCTGCAAAATATAAGACAAATGATAATAAAATAATGATAAAATAATAATTTCCCCCATATTATGATAGAGGTAAAAAACAAAAACTAGTTACATACAGTCTTATCAGGTTGGTGAGCCCTTTAAAGATGTCTAGGTTTAGACAGCCAATGCTATTGTTAGACAAGTCTCTGAAACACACAGAAAATGTTTTGGTTATTATTAAGTCAATATTAATATACATTGCTTAAAGAAGGACTATGAAGAGACAATAGATCACGTGAAAAGGGAAAAGCCATATATATATAAAACAGAGTTTAACAGAGACAGGTTAGGGCAGAGGGCCCAAAAATTGTGCTGACAGGTGGTCTACAACTTTCAAGGTGATTCTGGATAATGTGTGCAGGCCTCTGGGGAAACTGCACATCAAAGGCAAGTGCCACACAACAAGAAGATTAATCACCTCCGATTAGTGACTAACACATCGAGAGGTCTGGGAGGTTCTCTGCCATCCAGGACATATTCATTAAAACAATGTTTTCAATTCACAAGTTCAAGTGTTTCTCCTCTTTGACCTGACATGATGTCTCTGGTCTATCAGAGTCTCCAGGACTCTTGAAGCCCTTCATAAGAAAAAAGACCGGTCCCGTCACTGTGAATTACACCCAGCGTGCAAACATTTAGTAACAGTTTGAAATATTCACTGTAGGCTCCAGGACAAGTCTGTAACACTACTCTCTTTTTTTTTTTTCACACCTGCAGTTTTAAGCCAACCAGTTGCATCCAATCTGGTTTTAATTTAGTAACTACAATCCTCCATGATGTTAACTTAATTAAAAATCACATGGTGTCCATTTCCAAAGAGCCAAAATACCTTTATAAGAGCTGTAAATGATACTCCTCTGAGAGTGATCTAATCACTTCAAAGTGCCAAGTAAGGAAAGGAGAGCCAGAGTAAAATGGCACATCATTACCTCAACCCACCAGCTACACTGTATCCCGAGGTGCTTTAGGAATAAGATACAGACACAAAGTGATACCTGGAAAATGTCTTTCAGGCATATGCTTACATCTGAGCATTTATGTAATTATGAGTGCAGGTCCTTAAGGTACCAGCTGGTGGGATTTACTGTGCGAGTTATTAGTTCCACTTGGAAGAAAAGAAGAAAGATTCAGTTTTTTTTGCAAGTTTGCCAATATGCTAGAGCGTTGTGTGTCAGGGCAAGATTATGAATATGTCAAAAAGAGGGGTAGAGGAAGGGAAACCCCCTGCCTAGGGCATGCTTTAATGTTACTTCATCACATGGCGTCAAATTGTACAGTTACAGTGATCATCAAGACAGAAAGGGAAAAAAATCCTTTAATATTTCAAACTGACTTTTAGGAACTGTGCTACAGTTAAAATAATAATAAATCTCATTATTACATATTTTTTAACGGTGCATCTGCTTTTTTAAACTTGTTGGACTTCAAACCAAGACCAAAGATCAGTCTAAAACATGCCTTCCCGCCTCAGGCACGCAGCAAATTAACAGCAAGGAAGACCGTTTGAGGGCAGCGCTTCAGTTGTCGTCAATGATACGAGAAGCAGAGGCAAAAATAGCCTGATGTGATTAGGCTCCTGCAGTGAACTGTTCAGCTGTTAGAGAATGCCAAGTAAAGGGGTGGGAGAAGGGAAGTGGGGCAAGGGAAGACTCAAAAACACTTATTCAGGAAGGCTTCAGAGAAAATTAGGTCGATCAAAAGTTTGTGGTTTTGGCTGCCAATGCCAACTCTTGATGAAGAGCTTTGTGTTTGTATTCTCACATTCAGCCGCCTCATTGTCTGCTTTGCTGCTCACTCTTTTGCTCCTTTCATGTTCAGGGGAATAACTAACATTTAAAATTAACCAAAATGCTTGTCCAATTAGCTAAGCAGGGGCAAAAAAAATAAATAAATGCCTCTATTAGAGATTTTTTTATGCACTAGATGTATAGGTCGTTTCGAGTGTGGCATGAATCTGCAACAAGACGAGGAGGGAAAGTGTCAGGGTCTGAGCCAAGGAGCTGACTGCCTTCCTCCTTCACTCTTATTGCTCCACAGCAGCAGCCAAGCTCAAGTTTGTGTTGGCAGCGGCTGGGCACTGCCAGATGATTCCAATTCATGCCATGTTCTTACACACACACACAGTCCTTGACCTCCCACACACGCTCCACATACTTCAAGATTCATACCCTGCTTTTCAAAATGATTCCTCGCATATATTCACAGACTATACACAAGCTTATACTGTATAGTCCTCTCATTTTTTTGGTGGCGTGTGAATGTACACAAGGCCTCATGCCGTCTAGTGTGGTTTCTGGCACAAGGCCAGACAAAACAAGGCAGTAGGAATAGATTTGCTGCAATACTCCATTATGGACACTGGATACAAGCTGAACCTGTGCTGACATGCATAGCAACATGGATATAGATAGGAACAGTGCTACTTTAAATACAATACACATAGATAAGTTTGACAAGTTAGTTGACAAGATAGACTTCATTAAGGTTACATAAAAAAATAAAATAAAGAATGCTTCACTGAAATTCCTGGAAGGTTAGAGTGAAATGTAAGAGAGTAAAAAGAATTTGAAGAGCCACATGAAAAAGATCTGTTTAAGCTGCAGAAGCCTTACTACTACTCACAGTCTTTTGAGTGATTGTAATCCAAGGAAAGCACCTGGTTCAATTCGACTGATCATGTTACTCCGCAGGTCCCTGTCGGAAGAAAAGAAGACAAGTTTAGGTTATGAGGAGGTAATAAGGATAAATTGGTTTAAAGAAAAAGCTTTTACTTTATCCTTACCCAACTCACAACCTGCACATATTTGAGCGTTTACAGAACATTTGAGATTGAATTTTCTTTATAAAAGTGAGTAAGAAGGGTTTATTGATAAAACTGACGACGGTTGCGTGCGCTCACAACCCCGCACTGACACACAAACATGCAACCCTCCGCCCATCCCTTGAGGTTCAAAGAATCGTGGTCACAGAATTCCTGTGGTGCTGCTCACCTGTGCTGGCACTGCCTAGTCACTCATTACAGACAAGTTCAAGAGGCTTTCTACTCGCCACCTGAACCCACACAAAGGGCCTTTGGGTAACTCTGCACGTTTGATGTCGACAAGCTGTCAAATAAATGTGGTACAGTGGCCATAGAAAACTCAGACAAAAAAAAATGTATTGCTGGTAAGGACTTTTGATGTCAGCTACTAGATGAGAGAAAAATGAGAAGGCAGGGGAAAAAAATGATCCCTAAAAGACCAGTGAGAGCCAGTTTTAGAGTGTTTATTAGCAACACAAACAGTTATGTTTAAGCTCGTGGCTATTTCTATCCTCTCTGGCAAAGAGGTTAGGCTTTCAGTATTGTTGTTTGTCTGTGGTCTGAATTATGACAACCTACAAGGGCAGTTTTAATGTAACTTAGATTGGTAGCATATGTATACAAAATGTGGCCAGCTTTTGGGGGCTTGTCTCAGAAATGTGTTTAATACAACAGGCAGATAAAGAACTAGGTTTTGTGAGGAATTAGCTTTACTTTTGTAAACACTTCACATTCCAAAATAGATATGCACAGAATTCTAGGTACCCTTCAGGTTATCCAATAGCCCTTAGGAATGAAAACAAGCAATGCATTAGTATTCAGTATTAAAAGTTCACAAAGTTCAGTATTCAAGTTCACAAAGAAAATGATTGACGGCTCATGGCCAAGTTTCTTCAGCTCAAGTTGGGCTGCACAATTGATCGCAAATGTATCCTTATCGTAATATTATTACAATAACGCTATACGCTTTCATTTTTATAGAGTTTTTTTCTGTTGAAAATATCCAAAATTGACAGTTTCCAGGACCGACACCTCTGACTTGTAGCTGGATTAATCACAATATCATGTTGACCTACCACAAAGTTTGATGTTATAATCCCTGCAAACGACTTATTAGCATGAGGCTAAAACATTATTAACCAAAACCATGCCAAAACTCACATGACTGTCCTCATAATTCAGATATCCATCGCACAGCCACTTGCACTTGTGTCAGAAAGAACATTTTTAGTTTTTTTGTTTTGCCTTTATTGATAGTAGACAGGGAGGGGGATGACACTGGGTTCCTATGTTCTTTTTTTTTTTTAATAAACATTTTTATAAATTAAAGATACACCTAACAAAATTATAAAACGGTTTAAACTTTTTTATGGCAAAAAGGAGTCAAAGACATTTTTTCAACAACTTTTTAAATGCCCATCTCAGAGTCATCTGTTAAAACCAATGGTGTTTATGCACAACTAACTTGCCTCCAGATAGGTTGCGCTATTCATCAGCCAACAGCAATTATTAGAAAACAGACACTATAGTTATGTGTGCTGTGTTTTCCACAATAAGCATTCCTCCACAGCACCGGATTTAGTGAGGAATTAGCATGTGACGGTTGCCTCGCTTGGCTCCTATGTCTATGAGCACCGAGAGTGATAATGGGGATTCTGTGTGGCTTATTTCCAAGCAGGGACACCTTTGGCCCCTGACAAAACACAGCGGTCTCCACAGTTACTTTGCAATTTCATGCAGAGTGCTGGATAGGCGTAATCGATTCTCTAGCCCTCCCTGGCACTCACAGCCAGCTGCTGTCTCAGTGCTCATGACTGCATATAGCCAGTCTAAATGAGGCAGGCTTTCTTTGTGGATTCAAAAAAGGAAAGCTGTGAAAGCAACAGGAAGAGGGGGGTGGGGGCCCACGTTGGGAGCCACACATATACTCATGCAGAATTTTGTCCTTTGGAGAGTTTGTAGAGAAGGTGGTGTGATTGAAGAAGGGTGGGGGTGGGGGCGTGTACAGAAACATTTTGGGGAGGGAGAAGCTTCAACTTTGTGTGAAAAACATAGTGCTGACACCTCTGGCCTTGGCTTGGCCTCATTACAATGACAAAGGCTGGCCTTCTTGCAATCGCGCTTCGCTGGTTAAGGGGTTGTGTGTTGAGGTGAGGTCGGTGGGCCTCATTTTGGAGGTAAACATGCCAAAAGCTAAAACAAGCAAAGGATAGTTTATGGCAAATTCAAGTGGCTGTTCACAGACCAAGTACAAGGAGTGCCCTAAAGTCTTTCTCATGGAGAAGGATCAAAGCTCCTCTTTTCATTCATATTCAGCGCACAGCCTCCTGTGTCTTGTGTAGGCTCGAGCTGTAACACTAACATCTGACCCACTTCATCCACATGGGGTTGGGCTGCAGAGTCAGGGGTATAGGAAATGTCTATCTAAAAGTAGATGACTTCAATTTTAAACCAGAAAATCCATTTTTTTTATATTTTTTATTTTTAAAGTAGCACAGCAGGTATGGCTTATTATACTTTGCATTTTTGTAATTCCAGCAATTATCGAAAAAACGCAATTACTCATATTCAAATGCCACAATGAAGCAAAAACAAGTTCTCAGCCAGCTTGGAGACTTCTCCAGGGAGAATGACAGGGAAACGTGCCCTCAGAATTCCATATTGATGCAGTCATGTGTTATCATAGCCTTGAGGAAAAGCACAGCCACTAATGGTCTGGTTATTTTATCTGCATGAAATCATTGGGGAGTGATAAATCTTCCAGTGGCCCATATGCAGGCCCCCCATCAGTTGAGCCATTCAATTAAAACCTATATAGGAAGGAAGCACTGGTTATGAGAAGTATTATACTCAATTTTTTTGTAACACTGAAGCAGTGAGATTGACTGACTCTGGTGCAGTTAGTATCCCAGAATACTCTGCTGTATGTTGACATTATGTCACTAGGCAGACAATCAAAACAACCCCTGAGGCTACACCTATAATTAGCCTTTCTCGTGCCATCTTCAATGCTCTCATACACCTCTCTCATTGTTAACCGAGGCTAAGTGCTGTTTTCTATGACCTAGAAGTTCCATTGGCGAGGGGCCGAAGTGCCTGTACAAAAGACTCTACTTCATTTGAAGGGTGATAAATAACTCCTGCTAATGCACTTGTAGCATAGTATACAAAATATTGATATAAAAAATTTAAAAAGACTTACAATTTCTCCAGCGAAGACAATCCAAAGAAAGACCCATTCTTGAGTTCTTGAATCTTATTGTTGTTTAAAATTCTGGAAAAAGAAAAGATCCAACATGAGACATCAATAATTATCAGGAACCTAACAACCCTGCTTAACTTTTAGCAAGATCCCACTACAGACTCTCTAATCTAGGATTTTTCAAGTAGAGACCATCCAAACCTTCAAGTTTAGAAGAAAAAAAAATGTAATAAAAGCATTCTTTCAGTCTTCTGAAACGGTTGGCTCATTTTAGTGGTTTGTACTTTCTACTGTACTATGTGGTACTGGCTAAAGGTTACACAGGGCTGCTTTAATAATGTTAATTTGAGTTAGTAGAATCAGTAGTGACTTGTGTTTTCAAATGGGCAGTGCAGATAATGGTATTGGATATTGTTAAACTCCACACAGTGTCATGCCACCAGGAGGAGACCAGAAAAAAAACAAGTATATTCATTCATTAATGGCTTTCACAGGCTGCATTGAACACTGGGGTCAAATGGCTAAATAGCTGTTAGCAAGAATGAAGAAAATTTAGCTTAAAGTCCAAGTTTGAGTTTTGAATTGCTTAACTGTCACGCAATAAACCAGGCTTTATTATCTTGTCAATTTAAAGAACTAAGTAACAAATTAAACTCCAAATCAACACTGTTAAATCCCAGCAGGAGAACCCAGGTGACTTGTGGTTAGCATTTGTTGTTTGGCCAGCAGGGAGGGGATGTGGTGCCTTACATACATGCTTGTGGCACCCACAGACCAGGGCCACATTGGAGTCATTATGGGGTGTTGAGCAGTTCTTTTATTACAGGGTTGGACAGCAGAGAATTGCAGCTTGGCTCCTTGCCGCTCAGGGAGAGAGTGCATACAAACAGTTCCTGTGTTTCACAGCCGGCACTTTGCACATTTCCATATGTTCGAACATGGTCACATACCAGACTGCAAATTCTATCACTGCTGGTTACACATAAGTGCCGATTTGGATGAAAACTGGGGCCTCCCAAATATATAGCCACAAAGACTGGGTTTATACTGAGAAATATTTGGCGTGTCATCTCCTATACTGGGTCTATTCCCTGTGCCAGGACATTGAAATAATGCAAAATAGAGACTATATAAAGATACATCACATTGCTACTTGCTTAATACTGAAGGGAAGAATCATTGTTTGAATGTAGGTGGCATGTGATATGTGGCAATTAAGATAAGGCAAGCATCAGTGTCAGCTTTATTTGGTATGCAACATGATTTTTAAGGAAAACCTAGTTCTATTTAACAATGTTTTAGTTCAAGTTGCACTAACAACTCACCCATCTGCTTTCTTTTGAGGCATTTAATGAACAAAATACCATGGCAACTTTAGAAAATACTTTATTTTAAGACATATTTTTTTTTCTTCTTCATAAACTATATGTGCTCAACATGAAGCCAGACCCTCCAACGTCAATATGGTCTCATGTATGGGAACATTTTGCCATCCCTGTCAAAAACAATGACGGGCAAAGACAAGTGGATAAGTCAAGATTTGTGTACCGACATTGTACTAAAATGTACCAAACCAAAACTTCCAAAACCAAAACCGAAATGTGACTTTGTGTACCATTACACCCCTAATAAATACACATTTCTAGACTTGTAAATCTATGAGTCATTAAAATGAAGGTTTTCAATTGCATTCTCCAGGGAGTCATGAGATCTTGCCCTCTTTGCATACTTAACTCTGTTAGAATAGGGGTATTTTTTTTTAGTATTTTGCTTGTGAATATTACAATCTGTAATATCCTGATGCTATGCTGTAACAAACCCAAAGTCTGATGCCTCTACAATTTATCTTAACATCTCCACCATCCTCTGGACATTTGTAGTCTACATCCTAGCCTGTCTTTTGGCGTCTCTAGACCAAGAGAGCGTCTACAGAATGTCTCCAAATGGCTACTCCAGAAAGCCTGGAGGAGGGGAGCCTCCTTATCTTGATGCACAGATAAGAGCTTTTTGAGTTGAGGCCAGAGACAGGCTGCAGGGGAATCCTACTATATCTCACATCCTGTCTCCTAACACAGAAGCTATAAATCTAACAGACATTTATGGAAAAGCTTTGGGTAAAACCAGAATATCTACTTGCAGTCATAGCTAATACTATGAAATGCAATGACCTAGATTTCCTGTAGCTTGAAAAAGTAAGGGAATTTGACACTAAGGAAGCTTGGGTTCTTTTTCAGTGGACGCCTCTAGCAGTAGACGCTTTGTAAGAGGTGAACTGAAATGACCAGCCTGTACAAAATCCCCCTAAGACACACACTGTGTTGAGGACAAAGGAAAGCAATGCTCTCTCAACACTTTTTCTGGCTCAGACAAAGAACCCCCCCCTAAGTGGAGATCTCTGGTTCTTCAAGAGGCTTTAAGGAAAAGTTCCAGGCTGCAGTTCAGCTCATAAAAACCCTTCCAGAGTACCTGGCTCTAAATATAAAGACATCAGCTCAGGTAAAAAATAAACTGATCCAATAAGTTCAGAAGTGCAAACCTACAAATTCAATGCTAAATTGCGCTGTTCTCAGAGACTTAGCAAAACATCATTATAGGAGTACAAACAATGCTTGCAATGACAAACTGTATGTCTCTGAAATTAAAATACTTGTCTGAGATTAAGCAGGACTTAAGGGGGCAACCTGTCAGAGCACAAAGCCAACAGATCTCTTAAATTAAAGGCTGCAAACTGACTCAATGTACAGCTGTTGAAGGGCTCACCTTTGGGATTGTTGCCTTGTTTGGCAAACACTGCCAGACTACTTTGAAAAGCACAGGGGCATTCCTTTTGGAGCCATGGCTTGGGAAGCAACAAAAACAAACCCTCCTAGGATATGCATGACAGCAGGAACACACAGTGTTTCAAAGGCTACTAAAAAAAACTGGATTGGCATCCCGGCTTGGGCTTGTTCCATAAGGACATAATGTTATCAGAATATGTTAGATTTAAAAGCAAAAAGAGCTCAAAGGGTTAGATTCAGATTCAATTTATCCAAGTCCAGATGTGAAAAAATACCCAGGCTCTGGTTTCAATGGATGTACAACTCAACAATTTACTGCACTCCGATGTATCATCATAGTATCCATGCAGCAAGGGACAGGAAATCCCTGCTTTTCTTTCTGACATTAATCCTGCATCACTCTGGAGAGGCCCAAACCAGGTGCGCTTCTTTGCACCGTCCAAACCAGGTGCTCCTGTGAATGGAACCTAATTACACTAAACAAAACCCTGTGAAGAAATGTGAGCCGGGTGAGTACAGAAAGCTGAAGAATACAGTCAGTCTGTGTAGCTTTGTAGATGGAAAGTTAAACAGGTAAACAGAAATAAACCCTCACCACACACCCATAGATACTATGCACACAGCCTGAATTATCCCAGTGAGCAGGACATAGGTTAAATTTAAGCCCTCCACAGTGTAGCCAAGTCCTACACTAACACTAGAGGCTTGGGGCAGCTGTAAACACATTTGTGTCATTTCCTCTGAGATTACCAAGGCATGCAGTATAATTTGGAGAGAACAAATGCAAGGAATGTATTATTTTTTCCTCTCCACAAAGTGTCTTGCAGTCAAACAGTTCATACATTCACCACCAGACTTTTTTTTTTTGTTAAAGTAAAACCATTTATCTGTGTAATTGCTTGTGTTGATGCATGGTGAAACTCAGGGCTAACATTTAGGTCCAAGAGCAGATTTGTGGCTGAGAAGTAGCCTTCAACATGCAGTTCTTGTTCAGCTGTAATGTTCTCAGAAAAGCCTAGTTAGATTAAATATTTTTATTAGAATCCAAAGGCACCAAAAAATAAAATTTTAACTCCTAAGTCAAAAAGGTCTCTTTGTAGAGGACCGAAATTAACATCAATGAAAAGGAAAACATTCAAACAAGGCAGCCATGTTGGCACCTATTATTACATTGTGTGCGCCAGTATAGGGGGGAAAGTCAGAGATATTAGATTATTACACATTTGAACCTAGAATTGGTGTCCAAACTGACCACCATGTGCCAGTTCAGCAAGACCTACTGAATCCAGGCCATGGTCAACCCCACAACAAGGACGCCATAAAACAAGATCTTCTGAGGAATTTCACAGGCTATAAATTAACACCCCGAAAGCTCTGCTGCTTAAATAAATTGCCGTTTCATTGCCATTCGCGTCCACAGGGAATCGTAGAGAGCCAATGATAGAGAATTGCAGTCTCTTTATCCTACAATAGATAAAGGCAAATAGCCTGAAACACAAATGCCAAGGTAGAGACTGTTCATGGGCAGACCTTCCCCCACATAACATACCTAAGCTCAATGCTAAACCGTAAGGAACAAGATCTACCTCAAATCCATCACTGTTTGGACAAAAAAAAAATAAATAAATAAAATTTGCACACAGCAAAGAACAATTCACTTGAATAACAAATCGTGTTACTGTTTTGATAACATAGTAGACATTACAAATGTAAAATCACTTGGTTAGATCCAAACTGACTAACCATTTCTTAATGTCTCGTGTTTATTATTTGCTCCCTACTCCTGCCCCCACCCTGTTTTTTTCTCATATTACTTTCATTGCTTACAACAACACACAAGTGCTCTTCTTCCCCTCCTTGTTTTGCTGGTGTCACTTGTTCAAGTCTATTATGCATTTGGGCCTAAATCAGACTTTAAACTTATTTTGTGGTTGATAGAGACTTGTGTTTTGTCAGTTATGATGTAGACTCCTTTTGGTGTAAATGGGTCATTTTCAAAATCATTCTGCCTGCTCTAAAATCTTCAATCTTAGCCCCACAGAATTAAGGATTTGGACAAACATAAAACTTTAAAGTAGTAGTGTACCAAATAAATTGAGCCAAAATACACCTTCTTAAGAGTGAATCCCTCCACAACAGGAGGCTACAGTTACATGGGGTTTACATTTACACTTACTGTGTGCAGCTGTGGCAGAGTGATGGATGGCTGACGGCACTGACAGAAGTGTAACTTTGAGGGGGAAATAGGTGCAAACAGAAGGATCTAAATATCAAACCCCATAAACCTTCTATTTTGTCCACTATATAAAAAAACGGGTTAGTCTGTTTAAATGTCCACCAAGTGCTAAGAAAACTTAGGGTTGAGTAAGAAACTGCAGTGTGGATGTGATTTATTTAGTGTAAACTACCAGTGGGGTAGTGAATGTAAACGCACCCCTTGCATACTCACAGTGTGACTGTTCCGTTGGGGAACGAGTCCGGGGGTAACACCTGAGAGAGCTCCATGTTGCTGCACACCACTTTCTTGTCCGACGGTAGGCTTTTCCCACTGCTTTTCGAGCGTTCATCATCTGATTTACAATCAGATGATAGAGCCGAGCCACTGGCGCCACACAGCATCAAAAACACAAACAACTGCCACAGAACCACTCTCATTTTCACACGCGGTAAAAAAAGACAATATCCAGCATTAAGAGAGAAATGTACCCTACACAAGGCTAGTGGCTAGCTTTGGCACAGTGGCTTTGTTAAACAGTCGTGTCCGGAAAAGCAGACCGCATTAAAAACTCAAACAACACAATTCCCAGTATCTTCCTCCTCCATTCTCGCCAGACTTTCCCGATACTCATGCTTTTCTTTGTTCGCCAAACCATTAAATCCGAACTCCTTCTCTATGTTAGGGTTCTGTTAAGTTTTTGTAATCCCCAAAGCGGTGTGCAGTTGCTTGCTTCTGAATTAAGTTGCCCAGGAGTTGAGTTGAGAAGGTTTCTTTGTTGGAAATAGCATGGCTCCAGGTCACCGTGTTGTCCTTTTCACAAAAAGCGCCTGTAATCATGTCAAAAGACAGGCGATAATTTTAGTCAAACGTATTTAGCATTTTAAAAACGCATTTCATTTCTATGTATTGTGATTTATAAAAAAAAAAAACGACGCGAGTAACTTTCTCATTTCCCAGGAACTAACAGGAAATTATATAAAAAAAACAACAACAAAGGCACAACATAATGCCTAAATCTACAATCTAGCTAAGTGCTAAAGTCCGTAGCCCTATGTTACAAATCCAGAGTAGATATTTGTGCTTTCTTTCGTCTTGGAAAAATCTACAGGCAACTCTGTGTTCATTGAGAAGCCCTCTTCCCATGGTCCTGCCCAATCCTGCCCTATGGTCCTCCTGAGCTACACTCACTCTTGTTAAAAGTTAAAACTCGACACATCCAAGCCACTTCCGCCCGCCTTTCAGCGTAAAACATCCGACTGACAGCTTTGGGATTTTCTGTACGACTTTACATTTGGACTACAAGCGAAGCAGCAGTCTAATACTTTCTGTGATTTTACCAGCTGTTACATGCTATTATGTAGGCTATGTAAACGACTTTAACAAATCGTAATTTTGAAAAAATCTATTTGCCAAAATCAGTATTTTGAAACAAACAAATATTGTACAAATTGACATGGACACTGATAACCAAGCCAATTGTGCTTTTTGGACTTTTTTGACCACTGAACACTATTGGTCAGGGACATTTATGACTCCACTTCCTGTATGATACGTCACAAACAAGGTGCTTTATAGTAAGCTTGCTAGGGTTGTACACTTCTTTTGTAAAACAACCTTTTAAGATTTAAGGGAAATCCGAGACAATCGTATGAGTGTCTGTCTTGCATCGACAACATCCAACTTAAGTAAAGCATGTTCCCATCTGGCTTTGTGTGGGGAGCAGCCACTGCTGCATTTCAGATTGAAGGTAGGCTGTAAACAATAAATGTTGAGGTTGAAAGTCGAAACTTGTTGAAATAGACACGGCAGTTTATTAATCTGTTTTTTTTTTGTTTTTGTTTTTTTGCACAGGGCAATTATTAATTTTGTGTAATATGCAAAAACAAAATTGTCTACTAACATATGTATGTTAATATTGTGAGAGAATTTCAATTTATTTTAGCCTACTTGTGATTGGAATAGGTAAGGTTTTGTGAAATCTGAATACAGCTGCAATGACACAATTTTCTCCAGAGACTCATGAAAAGTCTCAAAGGTAAGCATGATTTGTCTTTGTAATTATCCTACCTAATGAAACAATCTGCGTGTGTTAAGGTGGCTGGCAGGCAGATGGCAAGGGACTGAGTATCTGGGACACATTCAGTCACGAGAAAGGCAGAGTGTTGGGGGATCAGAATGGTGATGTGGCCTGTAACAGCTATGAGCTGTGGGATAAGGACCTGAAGTGCATCCAGCAGCTTGGACTGACGCATTATCGCCTGTCTGTCTCATGGGCCCGGCTCCTGCCTGATGGGACCACACAGCAAGTCAACCAGAAAGGTATTCTCAGATTTCTTTCCCACTCAATAGTTTAGTTATCACTCTGGATCTGTTATACCTAGTTATTACCCATTTACAGCACATGTTTTATTTTTACCACAGGTGTACAGTTCTATAACAAGGTGATTGACGATTTACTGGCTTCTAATGTGACACCAATGGTCACGCTTTATCACTTTGACCTGCCTCAAGCTCTCCAAGATCAGGGTGGCTAGAAATCTCCAAGTATAGCAGCAATCTTTGACAGCTATGCCCAGTTTTGTTTCCAGGCATTTGGTGATCGTGTCAAGCTTTGGATCACTATCAACGAGCCATATATATGTGCCAAACTCGGTCATGAAGATGGTATTCATGCCCCAGGTTTGAAAGAACCAGGGATATCTGCCTACTTAGTGGGCCACAACATGCTTCGAGCCCATGCCATGGCCTGGCATAGCTACAACACGCTCTTCAGGCCAAAGCAGAAGGGTTTGGTCTCTCTGGCTATCAACAACGACTGGCTTGAGCCATTAGATCCAGATTGTGCCGAGGATATCTCTGCTACTGAGCGCTGTCTTGCTTTTACACTTGGATGGTTTGCTTGGCCTGTGTTTGTCACTGGAGACTATCCAGAAATGATGAGAACTTTCATTGACGCCAACAGCAAGAAAGTGGGTTACAGTGGAAAATCACGACTGCCTTTTTTCTCTAAAGATGATCCTTCCATTCTGGGCACAGCAGACTTTTTTGCCCTTAACTATTATAAGTCACGTAAGATTACATCAGGAGGTGGTCTATTGAAGACGTTGAGTATGAACAGTGACCGAGATGCACAGGAAGTCTTGGATCCCTCTTGGACAATTTCTGGTGTGCCCTGGCTGGCAGTGGTTCCATATGGTTTGAGGAAACTTCTCTGTTACATCAAGGTAAATTACTACTGTATCTTTTGGGTAGATCTGGAGTTCAGAACGAAGAGTCAATCAAAACCACCATATTTGATGAATTCATTCTGTGTAAAAGTCTTTCTCAGAATGAAACTAAATTGATCAATAGGAAGATGCATTGCCTTCAGCTAAATGAGGAAAACGCCTGACATTTGTTTAGCGTCTTGCTATTGATTTTTTATGCAGCAAACTCCTTTTTAACACCTCCAGAAACACATTGATGCTTCATTAGTGCTGTCACATTGAATGAAATAGTTACTTTGCTGAAAAGTGTTTTGCAAACGACCAATTTCCTGCTGTTGTGACTTGTCACAGGCCATTTGTTTGAGCTTACCACTGTTAAAAAGCAGCTAAATGGCACACTGTAGACCAATCGTTCTTTCCGTAGAATGTGGCAGATAATATGCCTTGTTTGTTGATAACTTAGACTTATTCTGAAGTATAGGTTTGAACATGAGTGTACCTTGATGTTGTACATTTACTAAAGAATAAATGACATACAAGGTATAATAAATACTTTTTTTTTACTGTGTAGAGTTCACCAAGTGGCAGTATACCTCCATGTTTTTTCTTTCGGAAGCCTGACTCTAGCAGGAGACGTGAGAACATGGGTAAAATGAGTGGAATTGGACTGAATGGATGTAAAATTTGTATTCTAGCCTGCACAATTGCTAGTGTGTCTTCCCAAGAGATTTATGGAGTGGGGCTTCTCACTCATATGCCCAAAGCAGCTGTAACACTTCCACATCAGGCTGCTGCAGCAGAGACTTAACAGTGTGCATAAGAAATGGATGCACATGCTTTTAGTTTAGTCTGTAAACAATGCCAATTTACATTGCTTATTACACTGACATACGTACATGGTTCAAAAGACACTGCCAATGCTTTGGGACTAAACACTGATCTTGGATTTTAAAAGAATATCTTTTTTTGTTGTAATGCATTGAAAGGCCAGCTCATTTTGAGTAGGTCCATCTAAAAACCTAAAAGCTATCACTGCATGTTTTTTATGTAAATCTGTAGGTTCAAGAAGATACATAATACCAGCTCAGAATGATTGGAAATGCCTATGATGATCCTAGACTTTATAAAGTACACTATAAATACATGTCAGCTGAAAGCAACAGATGTCCTACCACAGGAAGTGAGGGTGACACTAGCTGTGTGACCTGGTCAGCTGTGTGAACTGCTATTCAAGGTAAAAAGAGGTAATGAGTGAAAAGGCTTGGATAAATCCATAGGCATCTCTGTGTTCATTGAGAAGCCCGCTTCCCACGCAGGGGTGTGGTCACCGGGGTGGCTTGGGGTGGCACTGGCTACCTCTGGAATCTGATAGGATGTCTGGCCACCCCAATCAGAGCTATCAAAAAATATGTATATATATTCTTCATAAATTGATAGTTTTGTTCTTATTTCAAAATTTCAAAAACTAAATGTAACAATTAAGGGTTTTTTGTTTTGTTAAAAAAATAACTAAACAAAAAAACAAGCCTCTACAGTTTCTCTTTGGTTCCCTTTTGCCACAGCGGTGATCTGAGCCCGCGGAGCTGTTTCCATTAGTCCCGCCTCCCCTGCTCTCTGATTGGATATCTCTGGTAATGCTCGCATGTAACTGGCTTTGTGTTTAAGCTTGAAAAGAGAAATAGTAGCAGCAGCGCGAGGTTTACTACGAGCTGTAAAATGCTCACAGCGAGAGCTTTATTTATCTGATACAAAAATAATAAGTTAATTCAGCTGTGGGACACAGAGGTTAGTGACGTGAGGCTGGAGAAAGAATAAAACCAGGTTAGAAGTGGATTTAGAGACATTTACAGCAGGAATACGAACAGGAAGTAGCCAAACTTTGCTAATGTTTAGAGCCAACAGAGAATAGTTCCCATTCTGATTTAAATCCTGTCAGATTAGAGAAGAGAGGAGAGGCAGAAGGTAACACAGGTCAGGCTAAAGAACAGCTGCAGTGATTTCCGTAGTCTAAAATGTAGAAATAATTCATTAGACCACATATTTAATAAGAATATTTTTTGTCATCCATTAAATACAAAGCTAACGTTTCTAGGTCATTTGTATAAAAAGCAGACTTTAACACCAATAGTTCCTAGCTCATATTTATATATTTTAGATAAAGTGTACATTCTTAGGCTTAGTAGCTATGTTTTAGATTGTGATAAACATCTGTATCCATTATCTGTAGATCAATTAACCTGGTGTTATTTCACATTTTTTTATACAAAGAGTAGGCTACTTATTTGTCTGTGCCTTCACAGAAAACATTTTTTTTTACTCATGTTTTGAAAGGTTACTGTTCTGGTCTAATGTACTGACATCTTTTAGACCCACTTCACAAAGTGTTGTGTCCAAGTTAATAAAGAGTTGGTCTTTATAGATACTTTAGCTTTAAGTCTTTGCTCTAGTTTTGAACAGTCCATCTTCAAATATTTGAGCTGGAGTCAGTAAAAACTAATTGTTCCCATAATTGTACTTGCTCTATAGTAATAACATAACAGCAGTTAAAATACACCAGAAAATAGGAATATAGACCTCATTCATTCGTTTTCCACCACTTAGTCCCATTAGGGGTCACGGGAGACTAGAGCCTATCCCAGCAGCTTTGGGCCACACTCTGGACAGTGGCCAGTTAGTCGCAGGGCTGAAATTACACTTGTTCTGTCAAATTTTATAAGGGGGGAGCACCCCATCTAACTTCACATGTCCACCACTGTGATTAAATGTGTCTCCTGAGTCACTTCAAGTTACAGTAATAGGTCAGTGGAGTTAGTGGTGGTGGGGCCCAATGTAAGATCCTTTCATGGGACCTAAAATACTTGGCTGTGTCCTGTATTGACCATATAGGAAGGAAAAGACTAGTGGCCTATTGCACACTGTAGAGTATTAAAAAAAAAAAAAAAAATTAAGTGTGCCACCCTTTAAAGATTTACTGTTAAAGAGCCCAGATAACATACCAGAATGATTTGAGTAATTATTTTATTGTTGACATGGACACTGATAACCAAGCCAATTGTGCTTTGTGGGCATTTTTGACCGCTGAACACTATTGGTCAGGGACATTTATGACTCCACTTCCTGTATGATACGTCACAAACAAGGTGCTTTATAGTAAGCTTGCTAGGGTTGTACACTTCTTTTGTAAAACAACCTTTTAAGATTTAAAGGAAATCCGAGACAATCGTATGAGTGTCTGTCTTGCATCGACAACATCCAACTGAAGTAAAGCATGTTCCCATCTGACTTTGCGTGGGGAGCAGCCACTGCTGCATATCAGATTGAAGGTAGGCTGTAAACAATAAATGTTGATGTTTAAAGTCCGATCTTGTTGAAATAAACACGTCAGTTTATTAAATCTAACTTAAATCTGTTTTGTTTCCACAGGGCAATTATTAATTTTGTGTAATATGCAAAAACAAAATAGTCTACTAACATATGTATGTTAATATTATAAGAGAACTAGGATTAAGTTTAGCTTCTTGTAATTGGAATAGGTTAGGTTTTTTGAAACCTGAATACAGCGGCAAAGTCCCAATATTCACCAGAGACTCATAAAAAGTCTCAAAGGTAAGCATGATTTGTCTTTGTAATTATCCTACCTAATGAAACAATCTGCGTGTGTTAAGGTGGCTGGCAGGCAGATGGCAAGGGACTGAGTATCTGGGACACATTCAGTCACGAGAAAGGCAGAGTGTTGGGGGATCAGAATGGTGATGTGGCCTGTAACAGCTATGAGCTGTGGGATAAGGACCTGAAGTGCATCCAGCAGCTTGGACTGACGCATTATCGCCTGTCTGTCTCATGGGCCCGGCTCCTGCCTGATGGGACCACACAGCAAGTCAACCAGAAAGGTATTCTCAGATTTCTTTCCCACTCAATAGTTTAGTTATCACTCTGGATCTGTTATACCTAGTTATTACCCATTTACAGCACATGTTTTATTTTTACCACAGGTGTACAGTTCTATAACAAGGTGATTGACGATTTACTGGCTTCTAATGTGACACCAATGGTCACGCTTTATCACTTTGACCTGCCTCAAGCTCTCCAAGATCAGGGTGGCTGGAAATCTCCAAGTATAGCAGCAATCTTTGACAGCTATGCCCAGTTTTGTTTCCAGGCATTTGGTGATCGTGTCAAGCTTTGGATCACTATCAACGAGCCATATATATGTGCCAAACTCGGTCATGAAGATGGTATTCATGCCCCAGGTTTGAAAGAACCAGGGATATCTGCCTACCTAGTGGGCCACAACATGCTTCGAGCCCATGCCATGGCCTGGCATAGCTACAACACGCTCTTCAGGCCAAAGCAGAAGGGTTTGGTCTCTCTGGCTATCAACAACGACTGGCTTGAGCCATTAGATCCAGATTGTGCCGAGGATATCTCTGCTACTGAGCGCTGTCTTGCTTTTACACTTGGATGGTTTGCTTGGCCTGTGTTTGTCACTGGAGACTATCCAGAAATGATGAGAACTTTCATTGACGCCAACAGCAAGAAAGTGGGTTACAGTGGAAAATCACGACTGCCTTATTTCTCTAAAGATGATCCTGCCATTCTGGGCACAGCAGACTTTTTTGCCCTTAACTATTATACGTCACGTAAGATTACATCAGGAGGTGGTCTATTGAAGACGTTGAGTATGAACAGTGACCGAGATGCACAGGAAGTCTTGGATCCCTCTTGGACAATTTCTGGTGTGCCCTGGCTGGCAGTGGTTCCATATGGTTTGAGGAAACTTCTCTGTTACATCAAGGTAAATTACTACTGTATCTTTTGGGTAGATCTGGAGTTCAGAACGAAGAGTCAATCAAAACCACCATATTTGATGAATTCATTCTGTGTAAAAGTCTTTCTCAGAATGAAACTAAATTGATCAATAGGAAGATGCATTGCCTTCAGCTAAATGATGAAAACGCCTGACATTTGTTTAGCGTCTTGCTATTGATTTTTTATGCAGCAAACTCCTTTTTAACACCTCCAGAAACACATTGATGCTTCATTAGTGCTGTCACATTGAATGAAATAGTTACTTTGCTGAAAAGTGTTTTGCAAACGACCAATTTCCTGCTGTTGTGACTTGTCACAGGCCATTTGTTTGAGCTTACCACTGTAAAAAGGCAGCTAAATGGCACACTGTAGACCAATCGTTCTTTCCGTAGAATGTGGCAGGTGATATGCCTTGTTTGTTGATAACATTTGTCCTGTGATTTGTTTCAGAATACTTTTAGTGATCCACCCATCTACATTACAGAGAATGGCTTTGCGCAGGTTGGGCCTTTAGAGATTGAGGATGTTCAACGCTCTGAGTTCTACAAGGAAACGATCATGGAAGTGGCTAAAGGTAAAGAACAGCAAATAGAAATACAAATACATTTGGTCACAATTGCATTTTTGCATTTCAGAGACGTTTATGATGCAATGACCTATATTTTTTAGATATGAATTGAGAATATGTTCTACACTAATAAGACACTGGTGTGATCTATTTATCTGTGTCTCTGTATAGCCATCAAAGAAGATGGTGTCAATGTCAGTGGATATTTTGCATGGTCGCTCCTGGACAACTTTGAATGGGCCGATGGGTACAGTGTTCGATTTGGATTGTTTCACACTGACCTTTCTGATGAGAAGCTGAATCGTGTCATTTACCACTCTGGGAGAGAATATGCAAAGCTTATTCTGAAGTATAGATGTGAACATGAGGGTGTACCTTGATGTTGTACATTTACTAAAGAATAAATGTCATACAAGGTATAATAAATACTTTTGTATACTATACCTATGCTTTTGTTTTTTTTTTTACTGTGTAGAGTTCACCAAGTGGCAGTATACCTCCATGTTTTTTCTTTCGGAAGCCTGACTCTAGCAGAAGACGTGAGAACATGGGTAAAATGAGTGGAATTGGACTGAATGGATGTAAAATTTGTATTCTAGCCTGCACAATTGCTAGTGTGTCTTCCCAGGAGATTTATGGAGTGGGGCTTCTCACTCATATGCCCAAAGCAGCTGTAACACTTCCACATCAGGCTGCTGCAGCAGAGATTTAACAGTGTGCATAAGAAATGGATGCACATGCTTTTAGTTTAGTCTGTAAACAATGCCAATTTAGACTGCTTATTACACTGACATACGTGCATGGTTCAAAAGACACTGCTTTGGGACTAAACACTGATCTTGGATTTTATAAAAGAATATCTTCTTTGTAGTAATGCATTGAAAGGCTAGCTTATTTTAAGTAGGTCTATTTACAAACCTAAAAGCTATCACTGCATGCATCTTATGTAAATCTATAGGTTCAAGAAGATACATAATACCAGCTCACAATGCTTGGAAATGCCTATGATGATCCTACACTTTATAAAGTACAATCTAAAGAGGTGTCAGCTGAGACATACTGGAGATGGATGGACACTGTTAGTTGAATGTTTGTAAGCCTATACTGCCACCTTGTGGTGTAACTGAGGACAACACATTACTCAATCCATTCGAGTACTGTAGAGCTGTTGTTAATGCGTCACCACATGATGTGCTGCTTTGACTCATAAAAGGCCTCCCATTGGTGGTACAACAAACTAAAGCCGTGCACTAACCACAATACATCACAGATTTAGCACAATTAATATTTATGCTGTGATGTGAAGGCAAATGTCATTTATATTCGGTGTTGGGAGACTTTGTTTGCATTAATAAGCACCGTGTATCGTGACATCCAGTTGGCTGTGCATACTGTTTTCAACAGATGTGAATAATACCCTTGCGGCCCTCCTCCATCTATGTCAAGCCGAGTGAGATTCCCCTTTGTCTTATGATGAATAACAAGCTATTGTAGAACTATGAATAATGCCACTGCCTTTTGCGTTCCGACTTCTATTTCGGGCTGCTTTGAGCACAAAGCTGAACCACAAGTCATACTTTTTTAGTGTTAATGAAGTTCATCTAATATCTGTGGCTAGTGACAGATTACAAAACATTAAACCTTTACTAACCAAGCAAGCTGCAAATTGTGTGAGCCGAGGTCTGAAAACGGAAGTGAACATATGTGCCACCTGTTTCGGGGACAGAAACGTACTGTATGTGTTTGCCATGATTCATCATCTTCTGCCTTTGGGAATCTGAACTCCCAGCAAAGAGTGGATTCCAACAGTGGTTTTCTAGTATTGTATTAATGTATTTCTTCTCTCCGTGGCTAGAGGTACTGCATGTCCCACCACTGCTTCTAAATTGATTGAATGTAAAATGAGCAATAGGTTAAGGTGCGTTCACACCAAACGCGAATTAAGCGTTAAGCGCGAGTGATTTACATGTTAAGTCAATGCAAAGACGCGAATTGACGCGCGTGAAAATCCTGCGGGGCGTTTCGCGCGAATTAGGCGGCGCGAATCACGCGATTCGCGCGAATCACGCGGCGCGAATTGAGCGAATTGAGCGTTTGACGCGCGAATCGCGTCAAACGCCTCATTCGCCCGAGTTGAAAAATCTGAACTTTGGCGAAAATTCGCGCCGCGTTAACCAATCAGGAGCTTGCTCTAGTAGTGACGTGCAACGACGGAGGCGGGCCATAGAGGCAGAAATCCAAAACAACAATGGAGGATGAAGTTATCGCTGCAGCCTGTGGGATACGAAACATTTTTGTAATTTTACTAAGCCGGGAATCTTAATGGTTCTTGCTCAAAGGAAAGTGTGTAGGGGGTCGAAAAACTCTGGTAAGTTGCAAAAAACTACTTTTAATTTATTAGAGTCGTATATATTGAGCCAACTAGCTAGCTAAAGCCGGAGCTAATTTGCCGTACTTTACAACTAGTTTTCCACTGACGAGTTTGTGTTTATCCAGAGAAAGTGTGCAGAAAGAGCCTGATGAACATGTATTTAAAGGAGATGGAGAAGAGAAGTGGGTTAGGGACAAAAGTGGAAGTACTCTGCCGTTCTCTCTTTCCTCGACCCCTAGTCTTTTCACGAGACATCCAGCGGGACTGGTCCGAGGATTATGACCACCCCGAGGACCAGGGCGAGACAGTAGCAGCAGCAGGGCATTCAGAGACAGAAGGAGTGTGGACAAGCCACACAGGGATATGTGTTGTTTCTGACTGGTGTAATGTTCAAATGTTAACTTGTATAAATATTTAATAATATAATTTATATATATTCATGACAGAGCTGAATTTTGATGCAGGTGAGCCCTGGTCCCCCACTGCTGCTTCTGCTTCTCCTGCCCCATCCACATCTGTTGCTGTCTCCACAGGTGAGTACAGGTAATATATACATAATCATACAATCATTTACAGTTAGCCCTCATAGCTTCTTACATTAACATACAAACACAACCCTGGCGGTTTGTTAATGAGTTGATAATGTTTTTCTGCCTTTTTTTATGTGTCATTTCATACAGTGCAACTCCCAAAGAAGAGCCCAGGAGAAGACCCAGTTCAGAAGCTCCCTGAAACACATGCTGTAGCTCCTTCTCCATGTTCAGAGGATGAGCTTTTGTCTTGAGTCTGGTCCCTTCTCTACTGTCTTGGACGAAAGAATTTGTCAAATATCAAATACATACATTAATCTATGAAAGCAGCACAGTTCTGCTTCATTTGTAACCCACCGTATAGTTTTTAAAATGATGCAGCTGTCACTGCAGGAAATAAACCTGACTCTCTTTGTTCTCTCCTTCACTTTAGGATTATTTTATGTATAGTTATGACTTGTTTGTGCACATAGTTGTCATGATTTCTATGTCACAAAAACATTTAAATATTTCAGAGTGATTTATTTATAATGAAATAGAAAAACGTTTATGATGTTCAGTGTTTAGAATAATTATGAACAAATTTTAGAATATTTATACATATAACAAATTATATTATTATTGTACTTATTACAATTACAAATTAACATTTGTTCATTTTTATTATATTCTATTGCTAACACATCTACAACAGAACAGTAAGAAAACAGTTATTTATGGCTGGGCCAGTGTGTGGAATAATGAGAATGAGATGAGTCAGATTCCTTTTTGAGGCTGGCTCCATTTATTAAAGAATTAAAGCCAAATAAGGGATGCAACACAACATTATAAATACAATTGTAAATACGATTTACAGTTTTAGAGACAATACTATATTGACTACTGATAACTGTTCAGCAGACTGTAGTTGACCACTGATTAATTACTTATAATCACACCAAATATTGACTGGACACAGATGGACAGACTTGAACACAGCATCAGCAGTCGCTGTCCTGCGGGAAGCCTCGCACCGACTTGGGACAACAGGTCATCGAACAGGGCCTGGCTCAGTCGGAAATCCCCTTAAACCGGCCGTCATCCAGGCGCAGCTCCTGGAGGAGTTTGTGAAACTCATGGAGTCCGCCTCTGAAGCATCCGTTTGACCCCCGCACAGCGCCGAACGGGTTCACGTCGTTTTTCAGTCCTCCTAAGTTAATAGAGCATCGCTTCTCTCTCGACAAAATCCATCTGAACCATTCTTCAACAAGACCGGAAGACAACACCTCCGTCTGGCAGAAGCCCCTCCCATGACGCGAATTCGCGTCTGAATTTCACGCGCGAATGAAGCGAATTTCACGCGCGAATGAAGCGAATTTTACGCGCGAATGAAGCGAGTAAACTCAAAATGTGCAAGCGTCTAACTACGCGCGAATAGCGCGATTTATTCGCGCAATTCGCGTTTGGTGTGAACGCAGCATTAGTCTGTAGTGTTGAAATTAGCTCCTCGTGAGAAACCTCAAAATAATATGTTCCTATTGCAAGTTGGGGGAGCTTTAATCATTAATTAGCATTTAAATAATTTACCCTAGCAGTCTTTTTAACAGCCCAGCTTCCAAAAATTCAACTTCAATTCATTACTGTGAAGCAGAATTTATTCCGATTAGACCATGATGTGGGAAGTCACCAAAGAAACCATTTCTAAATGTGCTTTCCAATTAGGCCCAAAATCTATCATGTGTATAGATAAGTTGCTTTTGACAATGAATTAGTACGTTTAATTGTAACGTTCAATCACATTCACTGGCGTCGATTTACCCCCAGGAACATTCTGGCAAATTACCAAGTGAGACCCATTTGTATTTGACCCAACTTAACTCATTACATTTTGACATGCATTATAAAATATTCAATAAGTAAGAAATTAATTTACTTTCTATAAATGAACTAAATTATTTAGTAGCTATAGTCATTATGAATTCACAATCTTGTGTCTCGTTTCCGTGCTTACAGGTGCAAAGGGGTATGACTTGTGGCAAATAATTACCTTTTTCTATTTACTGATTACCCTCATATGCATATTCCCTGGAGTAATGGTATAATTAGATTGTTGCCTCAACTTCAAGATGAAGAGACGTCAGCCGTGCTGTTCCTAAGAGCAAAGATACAAATCTCTTTCTTGCGTTCCCTTCCAACTTTTCTTTGTTCGCTGTGTCTCAGTCAGCTGGTGTGGGACCCGAGAGAGGCCCAAACCACTGTTCTTTTTCTTCTGTCTTCGATTTTCTTTATGTGGGTCCCATTTGCTCGTCTCTTCTAATCGCATTGCTCATATTCCATTGACAAGAGTGGAGGGAAAAAAAAAAACAGCAAACTTTCTAAATCCCATTGACCTACTTAGCCAGACATTTCAGCGGGAATTTATATTAGTGCAAAAGAGTTTGACAAAAAAAATGTTTTCTCATTCCTCCATCTTCATCACAACCCCTTTTTTTCATTCAGCTGGAAGCCATTTTCCTCACATTTGATCCCAAGCGTTATACAAGTGGATAAATGCATTACCGTGGCTAACAAAACTTGCGGGTCCTAAGCTCTGTCACTGCTTTTGACAGTGGCCTGGGAAGCGTGACATCGGAGTTATAAAAAGCGCCGTGGAATGGCCTCATCTTTGATTGATGAATACTCTGGGCAAAGATTGAGGAGGATGAATATTGCTAGGCCTCGGAGACAGGAAGTGGAATTATGACAGACCCATACAGAGAACCAAAGCAGACAGTCAGAAAGCAGAATGAAAAGAAAAGAAGGTAATTCAATTCTTTTCTTTTTAGTTCCTCCCCGAGGGACTGGAGATGACCCTGCTAACGACTGTCGAAATTCTAACTCCCTTGAGTGTTATGACAACCTTGTGATGGGAGTGGGTTAACAGACCTGTCTGAAAAATTGAAAGCTTCTAGAATATTCAGCATACCCCTTGTGCTCGCTTGTGGTGCTGAGATTGGTATTCATGGTCTGTGTGTGTGGTGGCTAAGCCCAGCGGTGGCGATGGCGAAATAGAACCCCCCTCTGAGAGTGTGTGTGGTGGCCAATGAGGCGAGCGCCGCGTCCCATGGGAGCAGTGCTAGTGAGTATAAGCGGAGAAAAGAGAAAAAGAGACAATTTATGGAAACCTTACGAACAGAATTGAATGTGAACAACGATATCAGCGTAGTTATCAGGCCTGGATCCAAGCAGAGAGACTAATGACGTGGATATAACCTTGTGTTCCAAATATGCAAACACAATGTCATCAACAAAGAAATTCCTTGGCTGCAAATCTTTTCTAATTGTCTGACAGATTGCTTCCTCTGGGTCTTACTTGTCTGCAAAATATTTAAAAGGGATCCAAAGGGCAACTTCAGGTCTGTAAGCTTCGGTCCACATTTCCTCTGGACTTGCATGTCCTATTTCTATCCAAGATTAAGGTAAAATCCAAGTACAATCCCAGACTGGCAGTTTTAGCTTAGCTTCCAGTTATAATAATAACACTCCATGTTTTCCCATATCAATATCAGACACCGCAAAGAGGGTTATCCTTCTGGAACAGCAAGGCCAACTCTGTGTTATTCTTATGGTTTAGATTTAAAGCATTTTTACCCCTTTCATGATTTTATATAATCTTGTTACATGTTGCTTCCCAATTTTCCTGATAGCCATCAACTGAATAATGCTCATCTGAAAATAAACCAACAGGTTTTCAATTTGATTTTAAGCAGCCCTGCATAACGTTTAGCCAATAGCACTGTGTAACCTTAAAGCCCAAATATATATATTCTCGTAATCATTTAATTTTCTTAGACATGAGAACTGTAGAATCATGCATATATCTCCTGACAGTCCCCTCAAATGGAACCTACAATATAAATTATAGATAATTCTTGTTTCCAGAACGTGCAGACATTAATTTACATCAATCCAATAGAGCGAGCAGAAATAGGCCAATACACTGGACCCTAGCAGAGTTGTATTTGTAGAAAATGCACTAAAATGACCTAACCGTCACAGAAGACATGTTTTTTTTTTTTTTATCAGGGCTAGTTTCCTCTTGAAAACAAACAATGTCTTAACAACACAGAAAGTCTGAGCCCTTTGTTGGCTAAAAGTTACGCAGTGCCTCTTTAAGTGTATATGACCTAAAAGAAGGGTCGTCCTCAGTGTGTTTCAAAAGAAGAATTGAATAAAACCCTGGTTGAGATCAATAATCTGAACCATTTGGTTGTAACTACATTTTAATCGACATTTCACACTGGTATTTTTGTTCAAATCAAACTTTAAATCTTAAGAGCTAAGCAACAGACCAAGGAAGGCCAAATAACAGTTGCATAGCATGACCCTTGCTAAACCTAGCTCTCAAAAAGCATTGTAAAAGATTCTACTCCGCTATATGGTTGCACTCCAGAACTTTGCAGCTGATCTTCCATTAACTGCAGATGTTTTCGTTAAGTCCATTTGAAGAAGAAGAAGAGCGGAAGCACCATCCGCAGAGCAACAGTGCACGGATTAATTAACGCTAAGTGTAGTACAACATGCTCCCCTCTCACCCGTGTTGTCACTCAGGGTTTGAGTGGCGCTAATGAGAGAATTATCTAGCCTCGGACCCTAGTAATTCAAACAAACACCAGCTGACCTGACCTAAGAGATGGCTTTTTAATCTCACCGCTTAATACCAATCAGACCAGCTTTCTTATGTGCACACTCTGGGACGGCCCCTTGCTCCAAATGCTGCTACCATTTCTTTCCTGTTGATCTATGGCAGAGTGTTAATTGTGTCGATGACTTGGGGGGGCTTCTGTTGATATTATGTAGAGAACCTCAGGTGTGAGTGGGAATAGTTAAACAGGTGGATACGCCTTGTAAAGTGCTCGCAGGACTTCAGGAGAAGAGATGTTTGGGTGTCTGTTTGCATGTGCATGTAAGCCCCTTATCGTGAGAAACCCAGTCGAGGATTAGGAAGGTTAATAAGGTCAGAAGTTTTCAATAAAAGAAAATGACATATAATACAAAGTTGGCATTGTTGGAGTACCATAATAGTTATCCTTTGGGGCCCAAACCTGTGACTTTATTGTTGTGCTCAGACGCAAGGCAAAAGATCTGCAGGGGGCTGGTTGGGGGACTTTCATAATTACCTGCTGGTATTACCAATTTATGCATTTATACATGAGGCTGTGTTTCTAATGGGATCAAAGTATTTTGGGACTGCGATGGTTTGTTTCAGCCAAACAGTGCTAAACTTGTGAGTAACATGAGCAATAAGCCCTCTCAAGTGTTTGGGCTGTAGCTGTTTTTGTTTTGCCAAGTGCTCTAGGTAACAAATAGCAGATCAGCTAGAGTTCAAGGCTGCACGCGAAACAGTTGGTGCGTTTCACTGCCTTTTGGGGGAGAGGCTTTTATTGTTATAAATCTTGTGGCAGAGCGAGTGACTGTGTTTGTGTGTGTTGCACTAACGCGAGCTTGAAAGCAACATCTGCTTGTGTAAACCTAGGTTTAGGATCTTGGCCTGCAACCTGCATCCTGCCTTTTACGGAGTTGAGTGCAGAAATGTGTTTGGGAAAAGCTATTGATGAGCCTTGGCTCCACTAAGTTGTCACAATCTATATTTTCATATTGTTCACAAGGAGTGTAGATTGGCTTGAATGAGGTCCAATTAAAAGGGATTTAATAGGAAATACGTATTGCTGATTTCAGTAGGTGTTTGTGACACCTCTTCATTTAAAAAAAGGATATTCTCGAGTTGTTGTTTCTAGTGGGGAATATTCCCCTTGGAGTGAGTTTGCATGTTGAAGGAAGTGGCAAAAGACAATATTATGCTGATCCTGCAGAGCTGTCAGATGAGACATATTCAATATAGTCATCATGTCAGCTGGTTGCTTTTATTTTAATAAGCTTTAATACTGGTGACTTATGGATAAATAGGCCTCTGGTTTTACTACTCTGCATTTTAGCTGTTCTGGGTGTTCTCATTAAACATAGTGACAGAGCAGTGGTGTAATTATGCTGGCTAAGGGTAGTGGTGATGGCAGTATTTAGTTACATGTAAGCAGGGATGCAGTGTATAGCATGTCTGTAACATGGAGACTGCTGACAGCTAATTGTAGAGCGGATCATAAAATCAGCTGCTGTGCCTGGTAGAGAGTGTGTGGCAGCTTTTGTCTCTCTATCTCAGCCCACGGGCCTATTGTCATGCAGGCGCTCCAGTAACAGGCCCGGTCTTCACTCATCTGTCTGACGGACACAGCTATCTACCCAGACGGTGACTGATGATGGCAGTACAAGTGTGAATGTGTGTGTGTGTGGGGGTCTGTTAGCGCCAGTCAGTGTGTCATACCGAGGGGGGTCCGTGGAAGGCAGGCTGAGGAGAAGAGATTGATACCATCCTGACTGAGGGCTATACACTAAGGTAGTGACCAGTGCTGTGTTCACTCAAGATACTTTGGGAGCAATACAGTGGGCATTGAGTTTAGGGTCCAGGCACTGATCAGATATCACGTGCACAGCATAGCACTTAGGAAAAGGTCTGCAGATAAAGATGGGTTGGATGGCAAACACACAAGACTTGAAAACCAATTTAATCAGACTGCTTTGACTAAGTAACTTTAGTCTGCACACTGTAGCTCTGCCAGTGGTTCTTCCCCTCTCTGTAGCTTCCTTTTTCTCAGTCATGTTAGTGTCCTAAAGTAATCATTTGTTTCCTTTTGCTTATTCCCATTAGGGGTCGCAGGTGAGTGGCGTTAGACTTAGACTTAAGCCTTACAAATTTACCTATACATGCATGTATTTGGACAATGGGAGGAAGCTGGAGTAGGCTCCTCACAGAAAGGCCGGAGTTGGACAAGGATGTTCGAGTCGGCCAGGGTTTGAACTCATTACCTTCTTTCTGTGAGGCACCCTGTCATTAAGAATATATTAAAGATTAAAGGTAAATTATAGAAGTTTCAATGGTTCAAATAAATACAATTTTCTAACCCATGCATCAGCAACAGCCTGATGTGCTGAATTCATTGCGGTTGCCTCTGTAAGCCTGTAAAGTAAATTTAATACAAAGGTTTTTGGTGAATCAGCGGACATGTCGTAATGCACATGTTTACTTGTTTCCCTGGTTCTTACTTCCTTTGCCACCATAAGTAAACTAAGCAACGCAAGCGGCAAAGTTGAAAATGAATCTTGTGAACACAGGGACGAGACAGGCCTCCCGAGCACTAAAAACCATTAGATTCTTTTTGGTTGTTGTTTGTTTGTGCTCGTACAAGCGTGCGTACAGCGCACAACACTGGATGCGTATTGCTAACACCAGAGGTGGCACACTTGTACAAAAACACTAGTTCTTCCATAATGCACCTTTAAAATAAATATCTAAGTATGATACCAATTAAAATGTCAAATACACTAACGGGAGGATCTATAGTGAATGTGAGTTGAGAGCAGAATAAGATGTTAGACCCTTTTATTACCCCTTTATTTTCCTTGTAGGGAAATTCATTGTCGGCAGCAGACAACAATTTTGATGATTTTGATGTTAGTGGGGGGAAACCGGATTAACCAGAGCTAAACTACCCGAGCATGGGAAAACATGCAAACTCCACACCGCCATTTGAACATTTGAGCCCCCAACTGTCTAGATTTTCCTTTTTTACATCATTATTTGACACACTTTAAACATCATACAGTGAACATGTGTGTTTGTGTGTACACATATTTATAAAAGTATTTTCATCATTCAAACTATTACATACAAACCCAAGCATGTTTGCTGTCCAAAAAGATCAATGTGTCCCCATCGATGTTGTCTTACCCTCTGCACGTAAAGTGAATGGCAGGGTAGGAGGAGATGACAGAGAGTGGAGTTGGATGAGAGGCGTACGCGCTAAATGAATGCAATGCAAATGGCACTAGAGGACGTAGGAATCAATTTAGGTTATTGAAACAAATGAGAGCAGCTCTTGCTGCCATTGCATGTGTTTTTTTGGCCGCCCCTGTTGTTATTGTAATTAACCCACCCAACCCAAATCTACAATCCTCCCTTTTGCAAACACAGCCAAGCAGCCCCCCTCCATGACACCAAGTTGACGTCTGCCGCGGGTCCCTTTTACTCTAATGAAAAAGCCTTAGAGGTGCCCAGGTAAAACTGGACGTGCTGTAATGGTGATTCATGGCCTTGGGTGACATGCTAAAAGGCATGGGAGATCTGCCTAGGAAAGCATTTAGGAAAGGGTATTCCATGTATGAGCACACACACACACATTCATTCCTTTCCTCTAATGACTTACTGTCATTCCCTTTTCCCAGCAGGTGCTTACGTTTATAAACTCCCCACTGCTCTTATTCATTGAATCCCAATAACCAAAATGGACTCTATGCAATGTTGGAATGACCTCGGAGGTATTTGGCCTGTAGGGGATGCCTATTTCATATAGTGATGTCCTATTGAACATTTGCCATTGTTTCGTTTTAAGGTTCAGCCACATTGACTTCTGTGCCCTTATTTCCCAGTGTGGCATAGGCATTGTATAGGGGTCTTGGGGGAAAGATCAATAGTTAGAGAGAGCGATTGGGTCACGATGGAATCAATTCACTGAACAAACGACCTCCAGCTGCCGTCCGCACCTTCCAAGCCGCTTGACACCTGAGGCAATCTTTACTGAAATGTCCTCTGTTGAAATGCCACGAGGCCACGCGCTGCTGAGCAGTCACTCATGCAGCGCTCCAGAATCAAGTGGCGTATGCAAACCTGCTCTGCTGTCATCCTCGCTCAAACGCATTGGCTCAGCTTTACTACATAAACAAAACTCACACACCTGAGAATGTCAATTACTTACCGCCTGCCCCTTTCGACGGCCCCATGCTTGATGGCCAAATTGGGATTAATTTGGGGAGGATGGGGGCCAGTGTAGAGGTGACACTGTGTCGTTCCATTTCAGAGAGACACAGGCGACTGAGAATAGGAGCAGCAGGCCAGCTTGATTGTTCCCCTATTACCCAGCGCACAATTTTGCATAAGCGGCAAATGCACTGATGAAAACAAGTGGCGCTTTCAGGTCAGACGCAGACACCCAGAAAATGAGCTTTTTTTCTTTTCCCTTTCCCTTCTTACCCTTCCGTTGGGCCGCATAATTCAGAAGAGCCATCTTGTGGAAATGTCAGGGTGTAAGCGGCGCTGGAGCGAGCAGCGTGACAGAATGCTGTAACGCCTTCCGGGCTGGGGCCTCGCGGCACTGCCACGCCCGTGTCGGCCTGACCTTGCAGGTGCTGATATATGCAGCCACGTCCATGTCAAAAAATGGACAACGCCTACCTCATCTCTTTCAAAAGATTTGGCCAATGCCAGCACAACTCCTTCCGCTTTAATCAGGTTCATGGAGAGGTAATGCATATTTCAAAGAAGGGCAGTATATGTTTATTTGCTTCAGGATATAGATTTACCTGTTTTTCTCTCTTTTCCAGTTTTGAATAGAGGTGACTTCCCCACTGTGCATTACCTTTTATGCACCCACTCCTTATTCTTCATTCATCTTACCTGCTGACACATATGACAACACGCTGTTGTATTATTATCTCCCAACCCCCAGTGCTTCCATAACAGGATAGGGCCAGAACCACTCCTCCACCCCTTCTCTTTCTCCTTTAGAAAACTGATTATAAATGGTCAATTTGAAAATAGACTAGAAAGTCCCCAAGGCTGCTTGTCTTGTCAAATTGAAAGGGGACAAGGACAAGTCAGTCAACTTGCCCCCTGTCTTGTGTCCTGATATTTCCGTGGCAGGCGTACGCAAGAGAACATAACAAATTCCCCCCATGCGGCGGGCAAGGCAAGGCAATGGCGAAGGATGACGAGAGAGGGAGTGGTGGCAGTGAGCTGAGGATCTTCAACATCTAGCCCTCAGCATTTATATCACAAGTCTCCACAAAGAGACTATGGATCACTCCAGTGGGCTGGTGTTGGCAGTATCAGGAAAAGCCATGGGCTGTCAGGGAGTATGTGCCTTTCATATTTCACCGTAGACAGCTTTCCCTTCTCCAGGCCTCACTCACAGCAGCCTTTGAGGATAATATCTTCAAATCTCTCCTTGCCATGCTGAGAGGCTATTTTTAAATAGATATTTATTTCAATCTCTCAATTTTTCTTCCCCTCTCTCCTTCCTGTCCTACAGGTATAGCGTTACCGCTGAGAACTGCTCATGGCAAGGCAGGCTTTTCTGTCAACACATATCTTTGTCTTTCTCTTCTCCTGTATTTTAAACTTTTCTTTGATTTAGTTACAAATTGGTATGACTGCCTCACCTTACCCAAATATTACAAAGAAAGACAAACATAGAGGTTTGGTGGAATAATAAGCATAGCCAGATTATTATTTTAAGGTCTGATCTCATCAAGAGAAAGAGGGAATTAACTCTTGTGTCGGAGTCTCACTGTGATCCAGAGTGACTTCTTGTTAACAATAAAGACTTCCAGATTAATCACAGGCGGAAAGCACCCTTTGATATAGCGGAGATGTCCGTAGCGGCACAATTCATCAGAGAAGACCTTGCAATCAGATGGGACGTGTGCTTTTTCCCCAAACACATATCCCTTTTCCTTTCAGAATACATTAGTGGAAGTGTGAGCGACGGAATCATCAGATACCAGGAGGTGAATTGAAGTGGTCATGAACCTTAGTGTCAAATCCAAATAGCTGAATGGTGATAGATAAAACAAACAAGAAACGTGCATGGTATACAAAGGGAGAAATTGTGTAGCAGTGTACAGAATTGTCAAGGGAAAAAAAAAACAACTTTACAGATAAGGCCCCACTGGCTCTGCATTACAATTGGGCTATTATCAAGTTTGACCCGTGCTAGAACTGTAATACATGACCCTGAGTTTATGTATAGCGTGAACTTTTGCCCCATGACATGAGTTATGTTTCATGTTGAATTGTGAGCAGTCCTGCTTCCCTCTGGGTGAACACTCCTCCCAACCCGCCCACGAGAAAAAGAAGGGTGGATGGAAATTTATATGCTGGGACTTCCGTCTTTCCCATGGGTTGAATGTTGCTTCTAGCAATGAGACCAATGTTTAGATTTAATACTATAGGGATGGAATAAACTGTGTCAATTCAAAATGTGTTTACTATGGTGGCCCTGAAATTGTTGTGGTCTATGACTGTGGAAACAATGGTCAGAAGTTGTATTGTCAATTCTCAATTTTCAGCATATCATGTTCCAGGTTAAACTAAAAACTGCATGTGCCATAGCCAAAGTGCACTTGCTCGGGGTAGTAGAGCAGCCTAAAATTGTACTCGCACAAGAGTAGCGTTACTTCAAAAAGCCTAATTTTACTCCAAGTAGAAGTTAAAAGTAAAGAGTAAAAAAGTATTTGGACTACTCAAGAAATAAGTAACTGTTTGATTGTAATGTCTGATTTCTTTTTTTAGAAATTATGTAATCAGACAGACACAAATGTAAAATAATGTTCAAATTCTGGTATTTCTAAATGTTATGTACATGAAATATTAAATATTAATTGTGCATTAGTGAATTGACATACTAACACTAGCCCTGTGTTAATTTAGTATGCTAAGTATAGAGGTTTAAAACGTTTCAGGAAAACTAAAGAGAGACTTTTGAATGCACAGTGGACTAAGGGACACTCTCTTTGGACCCTGCTGTGGATGTCCGTCGTCCTTAGCCCTGCTTAGCCACGTTGCCATTATTCAAGCTCATAAACACGGTTGCGTCGAATGTCTAGACCTCCTGCAACCCACTGATAAAGCGGACGATTTGTGAGTACTAGAGATGAGACGGAATAATGTTTTTCAAAAAATTTTAACAAAAATATATATCATGGTACGATATTATATTTATATTCCAGGTATATTGGGCATATTTAAATGTTTTAATTCAATCATACAGTCACATCATTTCAAATAAATAACTGTGGTGTCCTTAAAAGGTGTGTTACGTTTTAATGGGTAAATAAAAAAAAATTCTAAGCCATACATGCCTCACTAACAGCCTGATGTGCAGAATGAGTCTGATGTGAATTTGCCGTGGTTGCCTCTTTAAGCTTGTACAGTCAATTAAATGTAAAGGTTCCAAAGGTTGGCATCAAATTTCTCGCGCTGTTTCAGTGGACTTGATGTAACGCGTGCTTGTTTACCTGGTTCTCACTTCCTAATTTTCTGCCATTAGTAAACTTGTTTTTGTCCGTTATTGTTTTTGACGAGGAAGGCAAAATGTTCCCATTCAGGAGACCTTATGAAGTTTATGAAAAATTATAATGCTTAGTACCATCGCCTACCTTTGCTTCAGCTGTCACCTCTAGCTCCACTCTGTCCTGGCAGTGAGCGCGCAGCATCTCGTGAGCGTGCCTTTCCCCGGAGCTGCTCTGCTGTGAGTGAGTCAGAGCAGAAGGACGACTTGAGCTGAGGCCGTGTAGTAGCCTTGTAAAAGTAAAGTTGTGCGGTGCTCGCGGGCGCTCTTCAAATAAGTCACTTAATAACGTCTGTGTAAATGTTTTTGTAAAGGACCAACGTAAATTATAAAAAAAAACTATTGTACCAAAATGGTACGTGTACCAAACCCAACATGCTGTATCGTAATGATACACTACATTCAAGTCAGAGAAACAGCCATGTGAGCAAGTTAGCTGTGAAAAGGTGGTGTATTACTATTGTTGCAGTTTAGGGAATATACTGTAAATGCTGTGTATATGACATAAATTTGTTAATAATACATTTCTTTACTTTTCACATTGTCTGAAATTATTGTCCTGTTTAAATGAATAATCATGTTGTGTTTGGGCACATTATACTGCAGCAGGTCTCCCTAATCCTAACCCTGTATGATTATAAACTCACTCAGTTTCTTACTCTCTGTGTCCAGGTGGAACACTGCAGGAAAGGCTGATCTATGGATTTTATGAAGACTAACCCTCTCATGATGCATGATACTTTAGACAAATCTCTGCTTCAATAAAGTTATGTTTTACAAAACTCTGATTTGTTTGCTTTTTTTGGGTGCAGTGGTTGAGCGGTCATCCTTTAACTGGAAAGGTTGGCTGTTCAAATCCCGCTCTCCCCACTGTTTATACTGTTGTTGGAATTGGAAAAATATGTATTTTCATCTTAATATAACTAGAAACATAGACTGTTACTCTGAAAACAGTTTCTCACAGCTCTTTTGATATGAGTGTTGGAACTATGACTACAAGAATAAAAACTTTTAAACCAATGTAAAGTTTGTCTAATTAATTCCACTCAGAAAAAGGTACAAGTACAGCGCTGGTACACAACACAAAGTTAGCATAAGGTCAGCCCACGAGTTGTGTCGATGGTCAACTTGATACCCCAAAAGTCATAACCTTTGGCCACAACTCACCCAGGAGTGGGCACTTCCTGCCAGTATCAGTACTTTTCCACTATGTGTCCAGCCAGCGCTGACCAACTGGTACTAAAAGGTTTCAACAGATGAGGTATTAAGTGTCCTAATCTAGGGTGCAATATAGCGTACAAAAGGAACAACTAACAAGTATAAACAGTTTTAAGGATGCTTCTTAGAAAAATACCAACATAGACCTAAAAAGTATTTTTTATTGTGCATCGTTTTTAAATCAAAAAGTTCAAATGTGCAACATAAGATTGGCCTATTTGAATAGTGATAAGATAAGCTTTATTTGTCACATGCACAGTTAAACATAGGCACAGTGAAATGTATTTTGTACCTGCAGCCAGTAGCAAAAAAACACAGCACACAGAAAAAAATAAAGATATATGTGCCGCATTGTGTTTGGAAGACCCCTCTCTGTCTGCCCCGTGTGTGTATGTGTGTGTGTGTGTGTGTGTGTGTGAATGGAAGCATCATGTAGAGTACTTTGGTACAAAGTAAAAAAAGTACTATATTATATTTGATTTATTTGACCTTTATTTATCTAGGAAAGTCCCACTGAGAATATAAATCTCTTTTGCAGGGGAGTCCTGGCTCCATGGGGAGGACTATTGTATATGTCTTTAGTAATAGGGGAAACCGGAGTACCTGGAAGAAACCTATGCAGCTTGACGCCTCGGGAGGGGGAAGCAGTGCCCTGCCAACACTGTTTACAGTGGAAATGGGAATCTGCTGACTTCAACTGGGGACATTGTTAGACGGTGGAAGGAATACTTCGAGGATCTCCTCAACCCCACCGACATGTCTTCCACCTAGGAAGCAGAGGCATAGGGCTCAGAGTTGGACTCATCCATCACCCAGGCCAAAGTCACTGAGGAAGCTCCTCGGTGGCAAGGCACCGGGGGTGGATGAGATACACCCTGAGTACCTCAAGTCTCTGGATGTTGTGGGGCTGTCTTGGTTGACTGCAACAGCCTCCAACATTGGGTGGCGGGTGGGGACATTGCCTCTGGACTAGCAGACAGGGCTGGTGGTCCCTCTTTTCAAGAAGGGGGACCGGAGGGTGTGTTCCAACTACAGAGGGATCACACTCCTCAGCCTCCCCGGGAAAGTCTATGCCAGGGTACTGGAGATAGACTACTGGAGAATGCTGCCGATAGTTGAACCTCAGATTCAGGAGAAACAATGTGGTTTTCATCCCGGTCGTGGAACACTGGACCAGCTTTATACCCTCTCCAGGGTGCTGTTGGGTTTATGGGAGTTTGCCCAACCAGTCCACATGTGTTTTGTGGATCTGGAGAAGGCACTCGACTGTGTCCCTTGTGGCGCCCTGTGGGGGGTGCTCTGGGAGTATGGGGTCCGGGCCCCTTTGCTAAGGGCTGTCCGGTCCCTGTACGACCGGAGCAGGAGCTTGGTTCACATTGCCGGCAGTACGTCAGACCTGTTCCCGGTACATGTTGGACTCCGGCAGGGCTGCCCTTTGTCACAGGTCCTGTTTATTTTCTTTATGGACAGGATTTCTAGGCGCAGCCAGGGGCCGGAGGAGTCGGGTTTGGGGACCACAGGATCTCGTCTCTGCTTTTTGCAGATGATGGTGTACTGCTGGCTCCATCAGGCCAGGACCTTCAGTGTGAACTGGGATGGTTTGCAGCTTAGTGTGAAGCAGCTGGAATAAGGATCAGCACCTCCAAGTCTGAGACCATGGTTCTCAGTTGGAAAAGGGTGGCTTACCCCTTTCAGGTTGGTGGAGAGCTCCTGCCTCAAGTGGAGAATCTTGGGGTCTTGAGTGAGGGAAGGAGGGAGCGTGAGATTGACAGACGGATTGGTGCAGCTTCTGCAGTGATGCGGTCGATGTACCGGTCTGTCGTGGTGAAGAAGAAGCTGAGCTGTAAGGCAAGGCTCTCTGATTAACTATCACCTATGGTCATGAGTTGTTCTTGTTCTTTCATGACTGAAAGATCCCGGATATAAGCGGCCGAAATGAGCTTTCTCCGCAGAGTGGCGGGGCGCTCCCTTAGAGATAAGGTGAGGAGCTCGGTCACTCAGGAGTAGCTTAAATTAGAGCCACTGCTCCTCCACATCGAGAGGAGCCAGCTGAGGTGACTCAAGCATCTCTTTTGGATGCCTCCCGGACGCCTCCCTAGGGAGGTGTTCCGGGCATGTCCCACCGGGAGGAGACCCCGGGAAAGACCTGGGACATGCTGGAGGGACTATGTCACTCGACTGGCCTGGGAACGCCTTGGTATCCCCCCGATAGAGCTGGAGGAAGTTTTTGGGGTGAGGGAAGTCTGGGCGTCTCGGCTTAGACTGTTGCCCCGCGACCAGGCCCCGGATAAGTGGTAGAAGATGGATAGATGGATGGATGGATGGGACAACACACTACAGGCTTTGAACTGATCTCTTTGAACTCCATTGTGTCTAGCTTCCTAAGCACATTTAACATTGTTATTTGTTACCTTTTTATCTCATTCCGTCTTTATGAACATGGTTAGTAACAGTTTTGTCTTATCTCCCTTTTATTCCTGGGCTAAACTGGGTCTTAGAGATGGCCCTCTGTTTTACAGCGAGACACAAAAGTGCTTTGGTAAGCACAGGAAGGATTCCTTCGTTGCTAGTTCAGGTAGTCCCCTCCCTCCCTTTAGCTGAGATTTCTATCCCAGGCCCTTATTATCACCAAACAAGCACTTTTTGATGATGATAAGTAATAGCCACATCTTGCGTGTAGGACTCACTTCTCTGGGGAGTAAAGAGAGCCTGCTGGTCATTTTTCTTGCCTGCTTGGTGTCCAGTGATCCTGGGAAAAATAGAGGCTGCATGGAGGAGGGGTGAGGATGAGTTTGTGCTGCACAATCCTAGAAGATGTTTGTGTGAGTAATGTTCTTTTGATGTTTTCTTTAGGGAAATATTAGAAATGTAAAACAAAGACTAACCATACTGTATCCATGTATTAAAATGCTGTACACAGATGGCATAGTGCTCAAGAAAGTTTACCCTTCAATTAACTGGAGACAAATTTGAAATGGCTCTAGTTTCATATTAAACATTTAAAAGACTGTCAACCAATGCAGATAATCCCAATGATAAATCCCTTTCTTGATTGTTCACAGTGACAATGATCAGAATAGAAGGTCTCAGAATGAGCCATGGGTCAGCGCTCAGTGATAGACGTTTTGAAGCCACTTTTGTTGGGTGACAGCGCTGAAGAAGGAGGATGATAAAAACTCTTGATACAATAAGCGTCATCCTAAGGGCTTTATAATCCAACAGACACCCCCATAAAGTGGACTGTCAATTTGAATACACAATGGGAGGCCTCATCTTTTCAAATGGGTGGGCATCTTGTTTATGTCCTGCTATAAATACTTTCTTCTGCCAAACACATTGGCACACCCACTAAACATAATTCAGTTAGATTTGTGAGACAGATTGATATCTTTGATGAGAAAGGAAAATAGTGCAAAACAGTGAGATGTAAAGTCTGATACAACATTAAGGCTATACTCAAAATATTGATACAGAAATATATTGTTATGTACTCCTTGTCGATGCATGCATTTATTCAGAATCTACTGTATTGATACGCAATAGAGATGGTGCTTAGGAAATGCAGTCACCTTGGTGCAGTACACATTTCCTCAATGAATGGCAGCAATAAGTTGTACACAATTGAAATGAACAAAAATGGAGGAACAAAGGTCTGCGATTAATCTCATTATACAATTTTTTTTTTAAAATAATGAATACAAAATTTGTGTATTGCATACTTTTATTTTGTACGTACTGCTATATAAACAAAAGTGCAATAACATTTGGTTTGCAAACACTTAAACAAATAAGGTGCTTTTTACAGCAGTTAAAAGTTAACGCAATAATAACGCGTTAACTTGCCCATTAATAAAAACATCTATTTATACTTGTTTTACCCTGCACTCTATTTAAAAACCTAAATGTATCAAATCAGGTTACATATTGTTTCGAGACCCCTGTATCGTGATACGTATTGTACCGTTAGGTTTGTGTCAATACCCAGCCCTATACATACATCCTATTTAGTTTGTCTCTAAAATGATTTAATGTTGAATCTTTGGGTCAGATGTTGTTAAGTGTTTTTTTCTCCTCAGTTTACAGTTTATAGCCATTTTCCAAGGGTTTTTCTCTCCAGGTAGTGTTCCTCTATTGCTTTCAATAAAATCTAGGCCCAAAATGTGGCTTGCTCAAACTGCCAAACAAGATAAGTTGTTGTGAACAATACTTCAACAATAAATTAACTCTAAACTGTAGCTGTTTGTGAGAAGGTAGAATATTTAGAAGCAATGTGTACTGTTTTGGTGTGAACATTCAGCCATGGTGAGTGGTGGCTCTTTCCCTCCTGGTGGCTGTCACAGCGAGTCCCTGAACTGCCACTGAGCAGCCTGACCTTTGCCTCTGCCTTTTAGCGCATTGATCCGCTGGTCACCAAGATGGCTTCCTTGTCTCGCTTGCACCCACCTAGTTAACCTGAATGGTCTTTGTGCCTCCCTGGGTCCCTAGTATGACCTTTAACATGTGAGTGTCCCAATTCCCACCGTCCTCTGCTCTACCCTGTCAAAATTATTACATATCCATGTAATGTTGCAAAATAAAAAGTGGGCACTTATTCCGCACCAGATGCTTGGGGTCATATATTCTAATTTTAGATGGTGTTAATTGCAGCCCTCTCAAGTGTCTTCACTGCCACCTTTGACAAAAGGACCATTCATAGGAAAGGCGTCCAGGCGGCTGGCAGGACGCCTTGTGTTGACAGTTGTTGCTGACACCTCCTTGGCAGCACCAGGCTCACTCAAGTGTCTGCTACTGCTGCTGTACCAATAAGCTGTGCGTTTTTATAAGAACATATTTTACAGTGTGGTCTGGATATGTCATATATGACATGTCTGTGCCCTGTCAGATTTCAAGCTGTGTCAGTGCAAAACCCAATGAGGCATGCCATAATTTCTATACGGGGTTGGTGTGATCAAATGCCAGCTTGTGAAAGACAAAAATGGAGCAGATCCTATGCAGCCCATAAAACCTGACGGCTATCTTGATCTAAGTGAGGGTGCTTTGTCACTTTTAGGCATGGGAGTTTACCACAGTCGGGCCCTTGTAAACATTCTGCCTGTAAAGGCATTAGAGGCAGGAGTGAGGCACATGCAGCACAAAGCAATTCAGCATTCTAACATCCTGTCATTGGGCTCACATTTCAACCATCCTTTATTCTTTGCCACAGTTCCAGCAGGGTGTAAATTGTGAGCCACTGTAATTAATCCATGTCAGGTCAGAGATGAAGAAGGAAAAACTAAGGAAAACGTGCTAAAGTATGAGGTGCCTTTGATGATAGTGTACAACCCTCTCCCCACACACACTCATACTTCTATATTGTTTTTCATATATGAAGGAAATGGTGGCCCCCTAAGGAGCATGGACTCTCCTACAGCACTTTCATGTTTCTGAAGCCAGTTAAAGCTCCATTTGTCCCATTCCACTCATTCACCATTATAGGGCACAGACAGCTTTCTTGTGGAGATGGAACAAAAAAAATAATATATAAATATCTTCAAAAGATTATTCATGTTGGGCTCATATATGTGACCACAATATAACCCCAATTTTAACTTCCACCATCAAATCAGTAGAGTAGAAATTAAAATGTGCAATCCCTATGAAAGTCCTCTCCCCAGCTACGAAACTTCTGCTGCAACGTTATGATGTTTAAGGTCTACAACCAATTTGCAGGTTTAATGGAGGTGAAAAGGTTCCTTACATTCCCACCTTTGACGACGATGATGATAATTTAACTCCACATTGCTTTTGCAGGTGGTTTTATCAGAGATAAATGGTGGACAAACACATGAATTTGAGGTACAGTTAACGTGAAGGAGGAGGGCTTGTGTTTACTGGTTAAGATCAAGACTTTAGCAAGCAGAGTGGCTTTTATTTTACTCTTAGAAAAAAAATTGTCACAAAGCTTTATTATTATGTGTATATATATATATATATATATATATATATATATATATATATATATATATATATATATATATATATATATATATAAAATATACATAAAGGTATGTAAGAGTTGTTTTTGTTTGAACCACTGAATCTCCCAATCTCCCAAACAAGAGCCGAACTTGCTGCCAATGCCTGTTAAGTGATCCTATGTCCTTTTTTGAGTTCATTCCATTTGCCTTTTGCAGAGCTTCACAAGTTTCGCCTCATTATTACCAGCACTGAACATCTCTTTTTTTAGTCTGGTGAACAGAGAGATGAGCAAAAGGGGAATTGGAGTCTGTCGGGGACCCCAAAAAAGCAGAGGAACCTGCACGGGCATATAAAAACTTTTTTTTTTCTTTTGTAGGCTCCATTTAAACTTCCAACAGATACAGTTATGTGTTTAAGTCCAGACTCTCAAAGGATAAGGGATTTGGGGGTTTAAGATCCTGCCCTGGCGCTCATTTAGGCTTTATTAATCGAATTACGTGGCCAATTGTACATATTTAACATTGCCCCGGTCCCGCTCCCAGCTCGAGTATAAGAAGACGCCTGATGGACTGTGGCTGGGCTTTACCTTTCGTCTGGAAACTGTGCTGAAGCTTGCAAATAGAGAAAAAAGGGAAAAAAAATTAATGGCTGCAATTCATCACACAATTACGGCAATTATGTCAGTAGAATTTGGATGGGCCAAGATCTCGGACCTCTTTGTCTAGGATTGCTGGCAGACAAACCTCTCACGCATGTGTCACAAGTATAATGCCATATATCTAGCTTCAGGGAAGTCAGAAGCCAATATTAATGCCACAAGTGTGATTCCCCATCATCTGCTTCAGCCGGTCGGTTTACACATAGGATATTAATGGTCTATAAATATTCACTCAGTGTTCAGTGGGATTTTGTTGCAGATATTAGCACTTTGCATTGTGGGAGGCAGGGAGTTTTTTATTTCTTGACGTGACAGCACAGTGGTGTAGCTAACCTTGGGAGTTGGCCTGATGGGGCAATGGACCTTGGTTTTTTGAGGCACTACTTTTATTCTCTGGCTTTTCACAACTACTCAGGCAGTGAATGATGAGCTGGATGCTTCAGACTGCTCATTCATATCTTCCCAAAATACAAGGTTAGGCAGAAAAAGGATCCTCTTATTCCTTATACACCCCGCCCCTCGCTTTTATCTATTCTTTGAGCAAAACAAATCCATCAAAATAAAATAAACACTGCATTTGTAATGCGCAAAAAGAGAAATTTAAGTACATTGTGACAAATGAGTTTCCTGATGTGATACTGAACTGTATCTGGCAGCTCCCTGGAATATGCATACCTTGCTCGCAATGGCTTAAACGGCCATTGACAAACTCTTGTTTATTCTGCCTGAAGTTTGAAAAAAAAGAAAACTGAACATGCAATTGAATTTGTAAAGCAAAAACGAATTGAGATAAAGCAAAAGGGGGTTGAGCCCACAAGAGACAGCGACTACGGAGAAGAAAAGGGGTAAAAAGAGAACTAGAACATGTCTGACTGTTTCACGGGTTCATTCTGATGCATGAAGACAGACAGGAGAATAGATTGGTAGCCTTGGGTGGATAAGGACAGAACCATTCCCCAGAGAGATGGATTAGACGAGCGGGTGGAAATAAATGATCGCAGATTTTAATGGCCTTTTGGCTTGCTGCGCCCACCCCCCAAACCTTTACCCATCTCTCACTTCCACTTCTACCATTACCGTCACCATTTCCAAGTGTAGGGGGGAAGTTTTACAGTGATGACATTTTCACATGCCGACAGTCTTCCTACTCACAGGTTAACTCCAAAAAACAATTGGCAACTTTTTTTTGGGTAGGGGGAGGGGCTTGTCAATATATTTTACCCAAGCTGACCCTCTTCTTCAACTTTGTGTGGCTACATTATAAGGAAGGCCTTTCATTCTGGTGACACATTGCAGGGCATCTATCAGTGGATGAGAGGCCGGGACACCACAGCTGTTAGAAAATATACATATATATAATATTCATGGTCAGCTAAAAATGTGAGGGCACAAACATTCCCATCTCCCACACTGTCCTCTCTTTCTCTGTGCCAGGAGCTGGTGCGGGCCACTGCAAAATAATGACATACTGTTTCGAATTACTGCTCCACCTTATCTCAGAATGCAGCCCTACATTAATCTTGGCAATTTTTACATTATATATCTATGTATATTTAAAATACAGGGGAGCCAGCATAAGTCAGTATAGTTGAATAATATACATAGCCATTAGTTTTTATGAAAATATAGCCTTGGGTTGTGGAATAAAAAATGGGTCTCGGTCCTAATTTCTGTTATGATAAGTTCCATACCTGATTGCCTCCATAAGAGGCAGATCTGTCTTCATAAGGCCTTGTGAGGCTCCTGACAACTATTTAGCTCTGCTAATCCATTCTTTTGATTTATTTCTTACAGTATGTTGCTAATGTCTTTTAAAGATCTCATGGCTACAGAGAGATGAAGGAAAACCAATTGCTGACAGATAGCATCAAATTTTTGAGCGTCTAATCATCCTTGCATATCTTCACTGCAGAATTCCTTTTTGGTTAATAAATGAGATGCCTTGATGAGCACAAGAGATATGAGAAGGCAATTCTGTGCCAGACTCAACTAGATAGTGATTCTGAGCACGAGATAAGCATCATCTAAATAATGCAATGCACTCCTCAAAATAAATTGATGACATGAAACAAATCGCAGTACTATGGTGGCTTAAATTCTGCTCGAAGAGAGAAAACAGAGGGAGCAAAGCCTGAGGAAATAAGCATTTGCTAACTTTATGTAATAAAAGGCAAGACATTATTGAGTACCCATTCTTAATTATGTCACTTTATTATTTTTATTTTAAATTCTATTTAATGTACAGATGCAGATTATTTAATTGCAAAGTGAGATATTAGTCAAGATGGAGGATACATGCAGACACGATGGGCCTTAATTAGAAAGTGTGCCCAGATATGTTAACAGGTTTAATGTGTAGTCATATGATTCTCTTGCGTTAGAGGCAACAATTAACAGTCAGTTCCCTATACATGGTATTTATTATTAAAGACAGCATGAGTTGTATCAAACTAATCAAAAAGTATGCCCAGTCATATGAACAGATTAATGCTGTACAGAGACATTTGCAATTAGATTTCTCTATTGCTGGTTGCCTTTCATAAACTGAGCAGGACCCTCCTTCCATCACACTCTGACCTCTAACCTGTACAGGCCTCACTCTAGGACCACAGCAGCAGGTTGAGGCCAGGGCTCAAATGACTTTGGGAGGGGGGTTTTACAGCCTGGTCCTAACAGGAACATCTGTCACCGTCAAGAGTGACCACAACTGGAGCCCGGTGTAGCAAATGTGAAGGTGGGGGAGCTGGTGGAGAGATAAAGACTGATGGGTGAGGAGCCCATGCTCCTCTATCATCATTTCACAGGTCTGGAAGTACGGGACAGCAGCCGCTCACACTGGGAATCACTGCAGCTTTGGGAATGGAGGAGAAAAGTTGGATGCTACAGAATGCAATCAGTTTGGATGAATAGACTCTTGGCACTTAAGGAAACTACTGACTAATGGCAGCAAGTGTGTTGACTGATTACAATTGTACAGCAGCCTTTGAGAACAACCTGAATGGAATAAATTGGGTATATTACGGGGCCGAGCCAGATGCCAGGTGGAATCCTACATCACATTCTACAAAATCTGACTTATTTACACAAGGTTGGATCCTGGTACAGAGTAAATGTCACTGTCACATGATTAAAAAAGTGATGTCAGTCAGTAGTCATTTAATAGGGATTTTCTTTTACAATTGAGATGTCAAACACCAAATAGTGACAAGGTTTCATTAAAAGATGACATTCACAAATCTGAAATAAGGCTTTATTCTCCCTCCCAAAAATGAAATATGATAGCATTGTCCCCACACATTTGTACTTGAGTGTACTTGCACAACATGTGTGTGCACACAGACACCCTCTACACAGATTAGGCTACTGCTGGGACTGACGAAAATGGCTTTAGGGGACCCATGGCAGCTGCTGTGGTTTCCCCGTCTCAGGCTTAGACACAGCCACGTCGATAACTAATCCTGACCTTTCCCCAGCCACCAAATTGAAAAATAAGAATAAGTAAAAAATATATATAAAATAAATGGTGGATGCTATCGAAACGGCCTGGGCTGCTTCCTGCAGGTGTACTCTAATTGAGAGGTGGAGAGAGAAAACAGATATGAAACTTATGAGTGTCTGCAAAACCTGGCCTGGTTTGTTTAGTTCTGCCACGTCACTTGTTTCCATCTTTCCATCCAATAAACAAAAGGATATGGACACTTGAGCTAGTATTATATGCATTGGATGACCTATACAAATCCATAGGTTGCCCCATGGTTCATTATATGCGCCCACTCTAACCTTTACACACATGCACACATCCCCTCCTGACTCTGTCATACCTGTTAGAGCTCTAAATTATGTTTGCCACAACCATAGCAAGTTTGCTGAGCATCTCGCTGGAGCGAATACATTTGGTTACATTATCCAGCCACCCACAGTGTGGCACCAAAGGGGGTGATGCGTTCCAACTGGACTGGAGATTTCATCAAATATATTTGACCCCCGTGATGATAATTTTATCCATGTGTATCCACCAGTGGAAAAACGCATAGCTACATTAGTCCATTAATATGGGAAGGCTGAAAAAGTTAGGTGGAATTCTCCCTTCTGTTGCACCATATGTGACATGTCCACAAATAAAATCAATCAATGCTGCTTATTACATGTGGGAAATGCCTGTGCCATTTTACTGAACAATAAAAAGAAAATGAAGCCGCAACAAAGACATAGAAATGAGGCTAAATGAAAACTCATTTGAAATTAGAGATGAAATTACCTCAGTCACTTGTCCAAATGGGACCCTCTCCCATTCTGCCCCCACAAAAAGAGAAAATATCATTTGTGAGGAATTTCTCCACAGAACTGGCATCAGGCATAATGCAATATTAAATTATAAAGGCAATTACTAATAAATGCGCATCTAACCAGGAAGACACCACAAAGAGAGAAACTTGCATAAATACAGAGATGCAACACACCTCTGCTTCTCCTCATTCTGAAAAGATACTTCACACAGTGGTGGTCTTGGCTGCAGTTCTACATGGATCCACCAGGGGGGGTACTGGGTTTCAGATCCACTGAATGTGCTTCACAAATAAGCTGCTTTCACTGTTGGGACAGCTGAGTGATTGACTTGAAGAAAAGAAGAAAGCAACTAGAAGGACAAGGGGAGCAATTTAAATCCTGTTTGAGCTTGAAGAAGAAAAGAAAGAAGGAAATTCCTCTTTTGGAGAATTAACAGTACAATTGTACAAGTGATGCTCATTGCCAATGTTTGCAATGGAACTTAGCTTAAATTAGCTACTTCAACTATTTACTGGGGCAGTGTAGTGAACCAATTTGAGAGAGTAAAATCCTAAACAAATTAATATAATCTACTGTTAATTGTTTAAAACTACAAAATGCGCTCTCATGAATTAAGGTCAGTGTATGGGAGGTGTGTTTTTTGGGCCATCTCTGACTGGCCCAAAAAACATACAGTCTATTGTTGTCAGATGTGTTGTTGTTAGTCTCAAACTCTGATGTAAATTGCTTAGTTTCCTAACACATGCCTCCCGTATACATATATACCTTTCCTAGAGCTTGTCAGAGAAGGTCACTATCGTAACACCAGCCGTTCATATTGTTTCAGCTATTTTCTGCTGTGTTTTAGCTCTTTTTAATGGGATATTTGCCTCCAGCTATCCACAGCATGGCTAATTAATCGGAGTAATTATTTGCTTAGGCAGACAAAGTGAGTGTTTTGTCTGTGTTCGGCAGTTTTCGTCGGGAGAACATTGTGTCCGAATGAGGGCGTGTAGAATGGAGTTTGCCAAGGGAGGAAAGTCGAGATGACAACTCACTGATACACTTTGTCACTTTAACAAGTATTTAAGAAACTAGGGCTGGGAAAGTTTTATGATATTTGGCATTACTATAATTAACCATGACCCTGTAAAGACCTGGAATTAAAATAATATGCTGTTTTGGGATCACAAGTGGACAGTATTATTACAAAGTGTGACCATAGTCAGTGCTTTCTGAATGTACCCACCTCAGAACAATGAGTTGTCCTGACATTTAAAGAGATTTACAATCCAACTCAGACCTTATAGTGCACACTTCACCTTGAAGGTTTCAGTAGTCAACTTGGCCACTTGCGATTGTATTATGAAAAAACTCAATGCAAAGGCTGCCATTGTACAGAGTTATTTATGTTTTAATGTTGCCCTGCTGATTTATTAGTAAGTCTAAGTAATACTAGCCTACTCACATGGGCTCAAAAGTTGTTAAAATGTTGCCACAAGACATCAATAGTACAGCTAAAAGCAAAAAAAAAAATGTAAATAAATGATTACCTGATGACTTGTTGCTCTTGAGAAACATACCTTAGATATACTCACATCCATCAGCTTGCACCGTCTTTGATGCCAACATAAGCACTCTCATTTGGCTCAACTGTATGGCAGTAAATAGGACTGGCACAGCCATATATACCCCTATTACCAGACTTTATGTATCAATAAACTCAAATAAAGGCAAGATGAACAGGACATTTAGCTTAACATTCACATATAAACAAGCAGTCACAGAGACTAGCATACTCTCACCTCTGCCTATATTGAACAGGCTGGCTGTTTGGAGCACTCTAAATCTGTTCATCTGTCAAAGTGTCAGAGTCTATGCATCATTCCTGGGTCTTAGCAGCAGCACACAAACACAATCACACACTACAGAGAGTGCATCTCTCAGAAAGCAAAGCAGAAAGCTTTACCATATTTTAAATGAAGCGGTTTTGCAGAGATATCAGATTGTTCTCCATCTTATGGGAGATGGTGGCTGCTCTTGTGTGCGTGGGAGTAACAAAACAAACTATTTTCAGGGATCCTGTGGAGCCTTACAACACAGCCTCTTAACAACAAAACAAAAATTCAGAAGAAAAACACAGGTTCATGTTTCCAAAGTTACATCGATGCCATGCGGAGAAAATGTATTTACCTTGTTCATGTAGTCCCAACAAACTGACTTGACAAAGCAGCTATTCAAAGTACGCCACAGTGAGTGCTGACAAATAAAATGAGCCAAAAGAAATTATATTAAAATACTGTGATATATTACGTGAGGATCTGCCTCAGTATAAAAAAAATCTCATCTCAAACTACACAATAAATCTCTGTTCCTCCAGTTTAAGTTCAACTAGGGTCCGTGTGTATCTGAGCCTGGATTAAGATCACTTCAGATTCTTTTGGGGCTTTTTTTTTAAATGTACATTGTTACTCTAAAAATGGAGATTACAGATTTCATCTCAAAGTTCAAATATTCCTGGTATTAATGGTGGCTGTGTTGTACCTTGATAGTGCTTATGTAATGTTGATGAGTTATGAGAATGTCATGTTATGTGATTGATTATTGGCTTCTTGGTGTCTCACATAATGTAATCTGGCACACCCCTGATCTAGACTGGATGATTAATATCACATTTTAAGTAACCCACTTGTAAAATACATGAGATGCTCCCCCACTTCAGTTTGGTTTTCTGTAGAGGCCTGTATGTAAATGGGAACAGTATGAATATAATTAGAGTCTGGAAAAGGGCAGTGAGCCTCTGTGCTGTTAAGGGCAGTTAAAAAGTAGATGCTGCAATAAACAACTCATGCTCGTTAGTGAAATAACTAATTTGCAGAGCGATCAGTAGAAAATGTATACCGTCTGTTCCGGCTCTTCTCCCGATGGTGACCCTTTGTCTTTCTCCCACACTCGCTGTATACACGGTTGCTGATGCCCGTAACTCAAAGGTCACAGGCGCCCCGAAGCATGTAGTATCTTAACACACCTGAGTGGTCCGACAGTACTCCCAGGTGAGAAGGGATGCTGTGGGCTCAGCATGCTGATGCAAGCACCTCTTTGGGAAAGAACACAGCCGAGCAAAGTTATTTGTTTGTGTGCCATTGTCTTTGATTGTTGGCAGGTGAAAGTGTCGGAGAAAATGGCGTGCTTTTCTTACACTAGACTTCCTGCAAATGATTGAGGTGTAGGGCAGATGCAACAACACAAAGCGATGCAATCACACTAATTGAATTGAGAGACATTGGAGTTTCTATGGATTTCACCTTGTCCTATCTTGCTTGTGGACATTTTGCACGTTCCCTCTCAAACATTTAGCATTTAACAAGTGACTCTATCAAGATGACCAATTGGAATTGTAAACAAGGGTGTCTAGAGTAGATCAAATTGTTCCCATCAACCTTGGATGTTATCTCAGACACAGAGCTTTTGGTTTTGTGTCTCCTGGTCTGTTTTCCTTTCCTGCTATTTCGTTCTCTAAATAGTTTTTCAGTGAATGAATGCCTCTCAACCCTTTTTGGGAACAACAAGAGAAATTGGAGACAACGCACAAAACAATTATAGTAAAAGCCATTAGGTAATTGTGTTGTAATAGGCCTTTGCAAAGTTGGGGTAAATGTTCCTTCTCTGCTGTTTCTTGTTTTTCTGCTGTATCTGTCTGCTTCTTTACTCGACTCTTTCTCTGCTAACGTCTCTTCCAGCCACCATGACGCGCGTGCAGAGTCATAATCACACTTTGTCCTCTGCTTACTTTCCCCTGTTCCTTCACTGCCTCCTCTCCCCTTGCGAGTAGTAAGATGAGAATGTGTGTTTGAAAGGAAGGGGGGGGGGGGTTTAATGTCAGCCCAGGCCATGATCCGCTCTGAGGAGTTGATTTGCTGTGGCTCAGCGCCCCAGAGGCCGATTAGCATTCTGCCGCTAACTCCCCAAGCTTCCTCGTACTGTACTGTCATATACGTATGCCTTTCCCGTTCTCAATTCCTTCACTTTTAGACAGACAATTCCTGCCGCCCAATGCCAATAATGAGCCCTACAAATATTGCAGTTTCCCAGGACAACTCTTGGAATTAGCCGTTTAGAATGATTGTCACAAGGAAGAAATAGTGTTCATCCCTTACGGTCTCTTAGTGTGCGGTTTTCTTTTTGTGATTGTGAGCTCAGATAAGCCGCTAAACTTTGGATTCTTTCGGTGAGCTCATTGTCATTGAGGCTCAGTGTGCAGGGATCGCAAAGTTTGGCGCTTTTCCTCTCACTCAACGAGACAGCCTTAATGATAGGTGTGCCAGCCACATCGATCGGGGAAGAAATAACCAGATTAGCCCCCTCATTGGGTCTGGGACTACGGATAAGCTGCAGAACTGGCTGTTGAGATGAATCGGATGAGATATTGAAAGTTCAATGACAGCTGAGAGTTTCAGATGGAGTTTTGACTGCTGTGCAAAGAAAGTGCAATGGAAAATTAAGAAATAACCACTGCCTTGTCACAGAATGTACTTATGTAAGTGTTCATTGACATCTGAAGGAAGGATTACTAAATCTCTTCTACATATTGTCTCAAGACAAGTGTTGGTAATAATCACTTATTCATTGTGATAACAATGTCTCAAAACAACTTCTTCTAGATGTACACATATAAATGCTAATACAAGAACTTAATAAATACAAATCAACAGATGTCACAGCCGTTTGGATATTTTTTATATTATATGTTAGGTCTCATAGCACTTCCCAACATTATTTCAGAAAGCTGTACTTAAATGATATTTAAAATTAAAATATTTTTGAGTAGTTAGTATCAAAGCATGAACACTTAAAAATGATGCATCTGTCTTGTGCAGTATCATTTCCTGTGTATGTTCAGCCTCAGTTTTGTGGGACTTACATCTCAGAGGCAAATTGACATGGAGTGCTCCTTTATTGAACTAAAGCGGTGACAAACTTTACATTTATTGAAAACACCCCAGGTGTTCAATAACCGTCAGAGCCCATCAGACAACAGAAGCTTGCATTTGAGCTACACAGATTACGCTTCTTGACTTGAGCCTTTCCTGCTGAGAACAAAGATACATACTTGAATAATGTTGTTCCTGAGGTTTGATGAAAAATAAAATAAAGAAGAATGAAGAAAGAATACATATTGACATTGTATTTGTGGATGTCAGCGCTTGGACGTTAAAGTGTGCTTTGACATGGTGAACAGAATGCACAGCTCAGAGGAATAATCCCAATAAAAGTCCTTCATTTACACATGCCACATTCAAGTAAAGGTGTTCAATCATCTGCATCCCCCTCCTTTGTTCTCCGTACAGGGGTGGTGCATGAGTGTCGAGTCAGTGGACACTTTGGGCATACATTTATTCACCTGAGCACTGTTACTTTATTCTTCCATACATCAAAATAAGAGCCAAGTGTGTCTTTTGGTCTGCGAGTGTATATTTACAAATGAGAGCTTTTAATTTAAAAGAATGACCCAATTCTGAGGTGGTGTCAAAGACATGATGACTAATGTTTTGCCTGGAGACTTGCTGTAAGTGATTGGTTTTCTATTGCATCAAAATCAGGGATTCATAGATCATGATAAAGTAGTGCGACTGGGACAATGCTTCATTACTGACCAAAAAGAGACACAGGCCTAGGAGGGGTTTGAAAGAAACACCCCTTTCTCATCTCCATTTCAATAACACACTTTCATTTTGGGGAAAATTGGTAGCAAACGCAAGGTGAAGGGCAAATCTTCACAAAACTTATTGTTGCAAACTGAAAAATGCAGTGTTTTTGTCAAAGTAGCCTTTTAAGGACATTTTTATCTTTCTTTTAAAATCTGCAACACTTAAAATCCATAAGGGGATGCCTCTTTGGTTTGATCTGTGCCCCTACTGTCTCTGTGTGTCTAATAAAGACACCAACCCCAACTTCCTGTCTACTCCTACTCTCTATTTACAGTTTCTGCCTGGCCCTGGCAAATTAGGGGCCCTCAAATTGGGTAGTTAAAGAAAACTGTGGGTGTAGAAGAGCATTTTATCACCAGATATGCCCAGAAATCAATGCACCCTCTCAAATGGCTGTCTCTTTATGGACCGTCAGGGAAATATGAGTGGAAATAGAGAAGCGGGAGGTGCAGTGATGTGATATGAGTGAAGGCCTTCATTCCTGAATCTCACCTCCCGGTTCAAAACAGACATTAACACCAAGGGTCCCATTGGTTAAAACTCCTCTCGCCAAGTCGATTGTGTGCACTCACGCATGATTTGAAACGTCTATAACTGGACATAAAACCATGAAAAGAAAGTTCACAGACGTGTTCGGCTATAGGATAAGTGGCATTTGGTACATTAAGAAGTCAGCTTGAAACAATTTTATGGCCTGATAAGCACAATATTATTATAACAGTGATGTAATCTAAATATAAAGGACATTTGTAAAGGCATAGCAAATCCATGACCCATGAAACTGGACACTAAAACATAGGTGTGCCACGGTGGCATAGTGTTCAGTACTGTTGGTCCAATAAAGAATTCAACAAACTGTGGAGTTTGCATGTTCTCCTTTGCTTAGATGGGTTTTATCCAGGTACTCTGGTTTCCCCCACCAACATCAAAACATGCTAAAGTCTCCGGTTAGTGACATGACCAGGGTATCTAGACAGCTGCCGACAATATTGCCTCACAGCAAGAAGGGCTAGGGTTCAACAGACTGTGAAGATTCATGTTCTGCCTTTGCTTGGGTGGGTTTTCTCCAGGTACTCCCCCCACCAACATAAAAATAAATATGACATATATTTAGTTTATTGACATGACTGGGATACCTGGGCGCCCCCAGGTGGTGAGGGCCTTCAACGACTTTCCCCACAGGGTTAATAAAAAATGTAATATGTAATTACATGGGGGAACTGTAGGTATGCCATTCATTCCCCTATTGCAGTGTTTGTTATTAATTAGTGACAGTATTGTATGTAGATGAAGAACAAGCACAGAATTAAATGAGGACATGAAAAAGGGCTTAATACAACAAACCCAGTATGTTTCTAGTTTTTCTACTTTAAATGTAAAGGCCAACAGTGACATTACAGAACTAATTAACAAAGGTATATTGTTATGGTGTCAGTAAGACCCATAGTTTCAGTGTTCAGTGAACTATAGTGTACACTGAGTTTTTAAAGTCAAACCCATTTAACTCCCATCCATCATGCATGACAACCCTCCACATGAACACCCAAAGTAATGTGACGCTGCACTTGAGCCATGCGCCGCCACAACCCGAGCACTGTAGCTTTAAGGCCCGACACATTCACAGACACTTTCACTCAACGGCAACCTGCTTTTTTATTTAGAGCCCCTGTCTCTGGTCGGTATCCAAGGTCACTGCATCACACTATGGACGCTGGCTGCCAACAAAGTAGCCTATCAGTCATCAGCCTTAATGAATAGGGCACGGTGTAAAAATAGGTACAAAGACACAAAGTCCGAATGCGTGCTTTCACGGGGAACAAAAGTACTGACGACGTGTGCTCCTTGTTATCAGTCTATGTAGCTGATTTTCAGTCTTTGCAGTCCCGACACAAAGTAAAGAGGTCACAGAAAGTAAAGTTTTGGTGCACATCCAACTTCTACAGACAATATTATTCCCGAAGTATGACTAACCACAATTAAAGCAACACTATGTAACTTTTAGCCACTAGGGGCGCAGATCCCACTACAGACTGTCTGTGTTGTTTGTTTTCGAGAGGAAACAACCCGAAAACAGCTAGTTTGGAAGAAAAAAATATGTCTTCTGAAACGGTTGTTAAAATAAAACTCTGCCTGGGTCCAGTGTATTGGCCTATTTCTGCTTCTTCTGTTTGAGCTGCTAAGCATGCCGAATAAGGAGAGCTCTGCGTGTCCCATTGGCATGGAGTTATATATCATTTATATCAGAGTTTTCTGTTCAGCTGCAGGCACTGTGTCAGCAAAATAGGTATGATTCTACCGATTCTACCGATCGTGTCTGAGTATTCATAAATCAATACGAGAATGTATATTTTTGGAATTTAAAATTATGCAATGCTACTAGCTAAAAGTTATGCAGTGTTACTTTAATATTAATTTGTGGGCCATCAATTTAAATCTTCAAATAAAGACTCAGAGTATGTTTTGACAAAAAGCAGCACCTAGACTCACTTAACCAAATGAATCCTGGCTCTTTTCAGTAGGTATTAAAATAGCAGCAGGATGTAAGGTGTGAGGCGTGTGAGGCGTGTGAAGTGGCAATCATGTCTGCACAATGGCCCAGCGTGAAGCCTGGAAGAAAAAAAAAAGAGTAATAGTTCTCGCCAAGAAACACTAAAAACTTTACTTCATTCTACATTTTCACTGTGGCACTGTTTGGCGCGTGTTTTTTTAATAATTAATGGCTCAAAGATAGCCTATAGATGCTAATAATTTCATTCCATTTTATGATGAATGCTGGTTGTCACTAGTGATTGAAATAGTTTTATATCGTGTTCCTGAAATTGGTTTATGTAATGTTTAAGAAAGTGAATGATGGTCAGGAATATTTATAGTCACAAGCAGAACCTGGAAATTGCATCCAGAAAGTGCAAATGTCCCTCCCTTTCCTAAAACCAAATTGGTCCTCAGGCTTTTGGCTGTGGCAGATGGTCCAGCCCCCTCACAGAGTGCCTCCACCAGCTTGGACTATCACACATGTTACCTCAGTGCAATTAAGTCTACCTGACCCCTCAGAGCCCCCTGCATCAGCGGGGTGTTTCCGTCACGTTCCTCTATACAGATGCCTGCTCCAGTGTATTCTACGCTCGAACCCCTTGCCATGTGTGTCACACTGAGCACATATGGCTGCTCCGTGTTCAGCATGTTTAATAACACAGGCCTGTTTGGGGAGATAACGTTAAGGCAGCAGGAGACCCGGACTAAATTGACCATCCATATGACAAATAAAGCTATTAGGCTTTAGTTATGCGCATGATAATACGGCATCTAGTTAAGAGTTAAAGCTGCGTGAGTGAACTGATATATTTTGGGAGAACGTAGCTGTGTAATGTTGTGTTTATTCAATCTGGAGTTGTTGTTCACTCGCAGCTCCTAAATCAAATTCTCTTTTTGATTGAAAGAACAAATCACTCACCATTTGCAATCTGACTCCGGGAACAGCGTCTCTCTCTCTCTCTCTCTCTCTTGCCATATGTACAGTAAATATCTTTTTTATTTGCATGCGGAAGCTGCACCGAGGCATGACAATAAAAGAAGCAGCTTAATATATCAAAAAAATCTGCCTGATTTATTGGCATCTGAAGTGTTTGCTAGCAACAAAAAATGATTCCAATGCCAAATAGTCTTTGTAAAGCTTGACTGCTATTTACTGGCACGCGTCTCATTTTAGTGTTATGGGTGATTATGATGGCGAGGCCTGTGCAGCCATATATTAACATGCGTTGAAAGAGCTGTGGGACACGATGCCCGGTGACTGTGAGGTAAATGAAAGCTGCTTGCTTATGCAGATGTCGTTACCATCCAGAGCGTACTGAAAATATCCTCGAACATTAGACCGAAATGTAGCGCTATGAAAATATCCATAGATTTGCTATTTATGATTTATCCATCAATCCTGGTGCCATCCATCTTGTGTAACTGCACATCCAAGCCCATCAGTCTGTTCAATGATCTTCCTCACGTCTTTTTTTTTCCTGTGTTCCAGTCAGTCAATCTTACTATTCAACATCTATCTCATTTGCTCTATCTAGATGATATACTACTCTTCTGTTTCAGTTCCTAAGGTGGTACCTGAGCTCATCACAGCGGCTGTCACTCTGTGGCTAAATTACACCAGTTCCCACTGTCCTGCTGCAAGCCCAGGGTCACTCCAGGCCGTATCTACCCCCTTTCATCCAATTAGGAAATGAGTTAAAACCCCTCACTTGTGCTAGGGCAAGCTCACAGACACAAAGTAACACACACACACACACACACACACACACACACACACACACACACACACACACACACACACACACACATACACATCTGGCCCATCACTCGCGCTACTTCTTAATTTAGATTTCAAGTAGGATAACCGGTCAAAAGACAGACACAAACACACAGAGGGATAAATAGACCGTCTGTCTCTGTGCTTCCCCCTCTGTCCGCCACATGGTGCAGACACACATCAATTTATTTGGCATCTCTCTTCCCGTCTCTTTCTGGGTATGTCTTTCATACACAAAAACATGAAGCCCCCACCGCTCCCCAGGGATAAAATCACTTACCCACACACAAATATCGGGTGGCTCGTTGCTGGAGTGGACAGGCCTTTGTGAGATAACGGGCAAACGCAGCCTGACAGGCTCGGCTGGGCCATTATTGAATTGCAGTGAAGACTATATTACTTTAGAGTGAGATAAAAGACTACATACAAGACGGATGGGTGGGGGACATCAAACAAGACTGTGTCCGGATTGTGCCAGGAGTAATCTGGCTGAAGGCGGCGCTGATTTCCCCCAGGCCAGGTGCCATTTCTCCTTGAATAATTCTTATGAGGAATCTAACAGCATCTCTCGAATTCGCTTCTACATCTGCTGTTTTCCCACTCATCTTGTTCTCAACCATTCTTAAACTGTGTTGCTGGAGTTGCATAGAAATTCAGAATTCTTTAAAAAAAACGTTACACTTCATTTGGTAAATGGTGAAAGACCTCGAGGTAAATGCAATATGTATTGTAAAGCTGCCATCAATTTAGAAGAAACACATGGCACCTCATGTCATCTGCTCAACTTGTTTGCACCCACAGACGCCTTTGATCTCCAGACAAAAGCAATGTAAACAGATGCTTTGCATTTGTGCCGTCTGAACCTCTTAGTCTGCTAAAAGCCTGACAGGAATGATGATAGTGAAGTCCTGAGCTCAGGTGAACACGCCTTACTTCAAAAAGAGGGGAAAAAAAGGGAAAGTATCAAAAAACAAAAACAATCTGAATCTGTTGCCATCTGCTGGTAGAAAGCCCCATTATATGTTTTTCTTCCCTTCAAGGCAGTGTAATGAAGTTTCAGCCGTGTTAACTTTCCAATCTTACATTTTGAATGGTTTGCTATTGGCTCACCAGTTTATATTACCCTTAGAATTAAAATGAACACAAACCGCATCGCAATATTGACTGCATATTATACAGTATGCAAAATGTTTGGTTCAACTGAGAATTATAATTTTTTATCTAATAGCATATTTGAATTAGAATACACAGTATCTACTTGCACAGCAAAACAATGGGATGGACATCTTTTGATAGTAGACAGTAGATCAAGGGTGAGCAATTATTTTTCCTCAAGGGCCACTGGGAACTCACCTGTGCTCAATAAAAACATGTTTATTTTGCTTATACAAAAGGTATTTACAGTTTAGAGTGGGCTGTCTAGTTGAATGAACTCATCCTTGCAGAATATTGAAGGAAAACTAAAAATATATGCAGTGTTTTTTTATCAATAAAATATTAGTAAATGCATGGCGGGCCAGATTAAACAGCTCAATGGGCTGCATGTGGCCCCTGGGCCTTAGTTTGCCCACCACTGCAGTAGATAGACATGAAAAATGGTGAGAGTGAGGGGGGGTGACATGACCAAGAATTGAATTCAGATCTATCAAAGGATTGGAAGACACTCTACCAACTGAGCTACTGGGGCACTTGGAAAGCCTACAGAGGCATGATTAACATGATGGAAACTGTTTCAGGATTGCATTGGCCAAACGCTAAACTCAGAGCTACATGTTTATGGTAAGCTCTAAAACATCCCTTTAATTTTGCAGTGACAAACTTAAATAAAATAATAGGCCTGTCACTATATTGTTGTGAAGGGGTTGACAGACAGCTTAATGCATGGTTAATACATACATCTGTACATATTATTGCACAACTGCATGCGGTTTCTTTTCAGACGGTTTTTAGGCAAACTAGCTTGTACCATGCTTAAGGATGCGCCCCCCAAGGTATAAAGATTTCTTCAAGTTTCTACTTTTTTCCTCTCTTCTGTTATCTGTTGCACTTCTTTGTAGTGAGCGGTGCTGAATGGCATTGGGTTTGACAGTGATGCCGGCATGTCATTAATCAAATATATATGCATGGAAATCATCTAGCCGACCCGCCATAGGTTACGCTCAGGTGGCGAGGAATAAAATAACTGGGGTGAAAAGTGTCTTTCTCTGCCCGGGATCCAATACAATTCCCACCAAATTAAAAAAAGCAGCCTTTCTCTAACATAAATCCACAGTCTACATTAATAAAATATCACTGCTCAATGATATGGGAAAATCGATCTATTTGAGTTGGTTCGCGGAATTACAATGCAGAGTCATTGCGAGTTAAGAATCTCCCGGCTGTGAACTTGACATATTATGAGGTGTCTTCTGAAAGATGGCATTGTGTTCTAGCTCTAAAACATTGGCTGAACAATTCATTTTTGAATCTGTTTGAGATACAGTCCTAAGAATAAACAAGAGTGTAATTTGTAATAAGCCCTGCAGTGCTCAGTGGAACATTCAAACATTTACACAGAAGGAGACATAGACACCACAAACAAGAGATAAATATTAACCTATTAATAAGGTTTAATTTGGCCTGCCCTAATGTCACTATATTGTCATTTTCTGTTGTCTACATGAATTTGCAAGGATTTCTAGTCTTTGTAGGGGGAAAATTCAAGGGCCACTTGTATTACTGACCACAAGCTTACTCCGTAAAACCACAATGGCAGCACCAGGAGCGCTCTGAGCATGTGTTCTCTAATTGAAACTTGTCATATTGTTGGCCATTCACATTGTCCCTCCCCCCATCCAACCTTACATTCCTTCTGCCGAGGCTTTTAGGGCGAGACTGCCCCATTGTCTTATTTATTTGCTGACATGATTCACAACATGATAATAATAATTAACTGAGGTTATAAATTTTTAATGAGATACCTAAATGGTCTGTCCCAAGGGCCTATAACCTCTGGTTTTAATTAATATGCAGTGGGTGCACATTAGCCTTTCAATTAGAGTGGGGGGAATGGCCAGGCAATCACTGAGAGCTTTTAATCCATATGCTCATCAAGAGTCCAAGTCATGCCTTTTTAATCACGCAACCCAGACCCGAAAAAAGAGAGAAAACACATGTCTATCAGTCATTTAGCAAGAACAGCTAGAGTGGGTCTGGACTTCAGGAAAAGTGCTGTCTCTTAATGAGCTTGGCTTGAGTCAGTGATGTGGCATGAAACAGCGAGGGAATTTGAATTCAAAGTTGAATTCTTCACAAGAAGCTGGGAGAGGAGGTGGGATTAATGAGATGGAAATTAGTCCCCATTTGTTCAAATGCTGACAGCTGAAGCGCTGCTTTGACAGGGGACACTGTCAAGTCCAACAAGCCCAAATAAACACCTCTGTTTTACCACCCAAACAAATGGCCATCCCCAGCCAAGAGAAGGCACAGACTGCTGGCTTGCCGCAGGTGACTTGCCTCTCACAAAAGCAAGAAAGTGCTGGCATGAAAGGACACTTCATATGCATGGTTGTTGGACCGGCGTGTTTGTACATCTTGTAAAACAATCCCCCCACCGTCATCTCATCACTAGAATACACACAGACACACAGACACACAGCCAGGCAGCGTTAACCCAGGTGTCCTGAAAATGCAGAACCATTCCACTTCCAAGTTTCATCTCTCCAACTCATATAAAAGTAGCTTTGACAGATTAGGCCATCACAAATACAGAGAAAAATGTTTAGTATGTAGAAGCTTCAATGTTACCATCAGATAATCCTGCACTGTTATTAAGCCAACTCTTGCTCACTGTTGTCGTTCAACTGTGACAAGCCATTTGCATTAAGTCAGCCTGGATAAAAGTGAACATCAAATTCTTCATCCTTCAGTTACAGCAAAGGAAGAGGTAATAAAAAGTGATTAATGTGTAAAACACTTCAAAATGTTCCACACAGCATGTTTTAAAGAGGCTCAATAACATTCAAAATATGCTCTGAGCAAAGCCACGAGCATCTATTGTCAGACATGAAACATCCTGGGAAATACCACTTTCAGAGTGCACCAGGAAAAAAAAAAGCCTACAATCCAGCATCAAAGAACATCAAAGTACTCCACAAATGGATTCCCTGCATGTTTGTTTGAATTAGCGATGCACAAAGAAAGCAACCGAGCCTGACAATGATAAAGAGCCGGGAAAAAACAGATGTATAGACAGAGAGGTCGATGCATTCATAGGCAGGTAGACAGAGAGATCAAGGGGCGTTGTGTAGCTGCTAACGCACACCAGCAATTACGGGCCATCATAATCACAGCATCCAATGACAACATAATCATAGCACAATCAGGTGGCGAATCAGAGGCAATTTGCAGACGATCTCTACAACTTGGAGGGGCTGGCAGATTTCCCCATTTGTGTGCAGCAGGCTGAGAAAGCTTAATTATCCTGATGAGGGGGTGGCCGTGAAGGGACTAGCGACCCCTGTGCGTTGGTAGCCACCTATTAGACAATTGGCGGATGGCGAGGGGGGAGAAAGGCGCATAGAGACACCTGGATTGTGGCGTCTGCCTGTGATTCGATGAATTCCTTTGTGGTGTCTTGGTGCAACAAGCAGGTGTCAAATTGATCCTGATTGAGAAGACACGAAACAACAGATGCACTACTTGTGGTTGCCAATTTGTCCCGTGATTTTCCCGTTTTCTGCAAAGTCAATGATTGTGTACATTATATGGTGTGAGAACAAGCGTTTTTGTGGCTGATTATGTTGTCAAATCTTTGGCTGCTAGCTGAGATGATGGTGCTATAAGTCGATGTAAAAATGTAGACAAGAAATACGAAAAGCAACACTACGCAAGACCGTCTCACACCATGTCCTGCGTTCACTCTGAAATAATTACCTTTGGGTTATGTTATTAAACTTTAAAAATGAACAACAAAGAAACAGAATTAATCTCACTGAGAAAGGGGAGCATGATAATTCCAGCTGAGCAAATTGAATCAGAGCGTAAATGTTAAAATGATCCACATGCTGTCCTTGGGTTCCTAGGCTCTGGATGCTACCTTTACTGCTCAACTATGTGAATACCCAACAAAATTAATTATACATATTTATGCTTGCATGCCAGTTTTTTTTCTCTCCACATGCAGCTCCTTGTAAAAAAAAATGTGCCAGTCTAGAATGTGAACAAACTAATCTGGCATTGCCTAGGGAGAGGAAAAACAAGTGCTTTGAGGGAATACGTTAGATTTCTGTTGCGGCGTTTACACGTGTGGCTGAGCGCACAACTTCAGAGCTGGCATTTCAATCAGGAGCCATCAGAGGCATCCTTTTTTGGCAGATAAGAGCGGCTCGAGTTCCAATAGTGTTGTTTTCTCAGGAGGTACTTCACTGCATAAAGCTGAACAAATCATAGGCCTTACCGGGAATGCCCTATATTCTCTTCACACAACCGTGGGTAATATGTTCTTCAGAAGTCTTAATAATTAACACTGTATCTTATATCTGAGAACACAATTCATTAAACTTACATCAGTTTGTTATCATAAATGATCAAATAGTACTTACACGGTTAAGGCAAATATAAAAAAATAGTAAATGAGTTGAAATTCTGTGATACAACTGTACAATTGCTGTAATAGCTTTGGTCAACAATGTAAGAAAGGGGAGAGAAGATTTTTCTTCCAACAAGGCCATTTGCTGTTGCTCTTCAAATCTCCTTTGTTATGTCGGATGTGTTTCCTGGATCCCTCCCAATATCCTTAAGGCTTATGGAACGCTGCACCCACCAAACTCGCAGAGGACACCCAAAGATAACAGCCAAAGTTGTAGTGTCTTCTAAAGTGAAGCATTACAGCAGCTAGCCGTGTTGTGCGCTGAGGGATTCATATCCATGTAAGCATAACAAGTTTATATCACCTGGTGTAAAGATTCATCGCCGGGATTGCAAGAATTGACTTTTAAGTGACCCACTAGCGATAAAAATGAGGCTAATTACGACGGAACAGAGCGTGTCACCTTTGTGAAAATATCTAATCTATTGATGCGTTGGTTTTAATGACATGTGTGACCTTTGTGAGGCACACCCTAGAGCTAGACAAATCCAGAAGAGAGATGCCTGCAAGCTCAAAGTTGTTAGATCTGTTGTAATATAGCTTCATCATTTTTAATCGAACAACCTCCAACTTTAGTCACAAGCAAAGAATCAAAGTAGTTTCAAATTTTTGACTTATTATTCAAATATGGGATGTATCCAGATAAGTATGGGGCTATTAATGTACTGTAAACAGGTACATAATACATACAGAAGTACAACTATCTAGATTACTAACGCCAACTGACTAAGGGTGAATTCACACCAAAAACAAATCTTTCTGCTCAGTCCATTTGCGTCTCCCGCTCTGAGTCAAGTCGTTGGTAGAGGGTGGGACGTGCTCGTAAATAGGTGGCAACCACATTTGGGTTTGGCTCAATGGAAATCAACCCTCATTTTGCTGGATTTGTTTTTGCTCGCCTTGCTTGCATTGAGGGGACACTTCTTTGCACAAGTGTGGATGCTTTTGTCTTCTTCTGGTCTGAATTGATCCTAAGCCACATAAAACGTTGTGGTCACACTTTATTTGACACTACTCTTGATATCTACCTCATTAGGTACAATGTAACAAACTGTAATAACATGTAACAACATAGTGTAGGTTGGGTAGTGTTAAGGTATATATGTCCAATGTATCAAGTGTATAAAAGTGCTTTTTGTTACTTTGGACTCACTGTAATGTATCTATATATTTGTTTCTATACCATTACAGCAGCAACAGTGTGCAAAACCAACTAGAATTATTTGAACAAATTTTGAGTTCAGTCCATCTGAACCTCCATTATGACATTAAATAATGACTTTGAACTTTATGATGGGATAATCAAGTTGAACACTCGACCTTTTCCATGTAAAATGTCATGTCATTTTATCGTCACATTATGTCTTCTCCATGTTTAGCACATGGATATCGTCATGACCTTTGACCAACAAATTCATCATTTGTTTAAATAATACAAAATAATACCTGTCAAGATCCTTCTGGGGTGTTTTGCCTTCAGCAGTTGCAATCCCATTAAACAGCCATCTTCCAATGAACATGCTTTGAAATTACCTGGACAGTCTAGACATATAATCATCCAGACTAATAACAATGATTTATTTTACACGACATGCACATGTGATTTCTGTGAGCTTTTCGATTTAAAAGAATGGAGGCCAGGCTTCTTGGAGCTAACTTTTACTTGTGGCAAAAGTATTTTATGGTTTAATCCAGAACTGTCTTTTACCGATAGAGATCCATGTGTAGTCAGGTGTCTGAATCTGACAAATGGACCACATTAGCGCTGATCAGAAAAATACAGGATACCATAATGTGGCACTATTTATACGGCGGCATGGAGCATGACAACTCAGCTCATTTGAATGACACTTCCATGTTCGGGCACAAATCACATCCAGCCCAACTAAATTGACGCGAGGCAGTTTCCATATCAGAGGTGCTCTCCAGCCGTCAAGTACTGCATGTGTGTATTTGTTTAGACGGTGTGTGTGTGTGTGTGTGTGCGCGTGTGGGTGTGTGTAAGCGGCACAATCTCATTTCTGTATCGTTTCGGTGGTCTGATGCGTGCGTGGGACTCAAGCCCACAGCGGAGAGAGTCAATCTTAGACATCTATTATGCACTTCATCAATCTTTTTGGACTCTTGACATTTCACTAGCTGAACAAATTGTCAGTTATCAAAACTCAATTTCAGAAATGACATGTCGAAATTTCACTACCCACTCCACGTCCTCCCCTCTTGCTACCCCTCCTCCTGCTTCACTCTCTTTGGCTTCTTTGCATCTACTTCTACGCAATTTTGAACTCCACAAACATGTGAGGAGAGGACAAATGAAGTTCAGAATCCCGCCCCCTTTCGCTCATGCCGTCCTTCCTGTATTGCCTCAGACGCTCTGTGTACGCAAAGAGTTAAAGGAGTTAATCGCTCCTTGCCCGGCGCCGCTCCTGTGTGCAGATAAGGCTGTTTATAAATTGATTTGGTTATGCTTCAATGATAATCAAAAAGGAGCCGGGCTTTGTTTACCTTACAAAACACACACATGCGGCAGGATGCCTTATTTGGAAGTTGGAGTACACAGGTAGACAAAGTTATGCATGTGTATGGGAGTATGTACTTGTGATTAAGGAGGAAAGGAAGAAAAGTCAGTGCTGGAGTGACAGGGTCAACCTTGGGGAAAGCAGGACGGGAGAAAGTCATTAGAGTAAAGTAAAGGTGAGAGCTGGCAACACACAAGGGGGCCTAATCCTTCCCCACTCCTGTTAATGAAAGTCATCAGTCACATTCCTATGCATACTAACCAAGTATGTGCAGTGACGCAAAATCTCTCACACATGCATGATATCAAACTAAAGTTTTAATATCTCGTCCTGATGAGCTAGCTCACATGATTCCTCAGCCGCATGACTTACTGGCCCACCGTTTGATTTTCCACAGATTATCGTGCTTAATCTTGCAGACTGATCTAAAAAAAAACATGTCACCTGGTTCATTTGACGATGCCTGTGTGACCACAACAAACACGGCTGCACTGAAGACGACAGGTATCAGCAGGATTTAGTACTTTTCGTGGTTGACAGTGGATACTTTCGCAGGGACGAGCACATAAGGACAGCTGTCAGTAATAATAATGGCTTGGCTCTTTAATATGTCCTAATGCGATAACAGTCTAGGAGGACATTCGAGGTGAACACAGTGGCTAAAGAAATGACTTCTAAAAGGTTGTAGGTTGTAAAATAGTTTTCTTTACTTGGAAAAACTAACTATTTAGCAGGATGACTGATAATATGCAGTGTTTCTATGTTAGGAGGAGCTGCTTTTCAAATTGGCTTTAATACATATAAATGGTCACTAACTTTTTACTAGGATTTGTAACATATTGTTTAACAAAGTAAACAATGACATCTATGTGCAATTTACTTAAATATGTTTCCCATTTACGATAGGTTTGAGTCTTTATTTAGATTTTTTTTCACTTTAAATTACCACTATGTAACTTTTTATCTCAGAATATTGAGCTGAATAATGAATGAAATAATAGCCTAAAATGTGTGTGCCTGGATGTTGCTTGTTTAGATACATCACTTATGTAAGATAAACATTGAAATCATTTCAGTATCTAATATCAATTCATTATCTCGACACATTGCCCTCACAAGTCCGCCAGACTACTAGGTGCAGATAAACAATTTGCAAAAAACAGCATTCAAATTTGTTTTTGTTATTAATTTCCACAGACAGATGATCTGGTTTAACTCTTTATTGCATTGTCCCAATAGTGATTAAAACCATAGGCTGTGAATTAGTTCGGAACTCATAATCGGTCCTAAACCTGGTAACCACAGTCGCAATTATTGTTGATGTTTGTTCCCATAGATAATATAAAAAAAGGGTGCACATATGAAGCTGAGATGTCGCCACAGATGTAAAAAACTGGCACATGCTTGTCCTGGAACTTTCCTCATAGAAGTACCTGACCTCCATTTTGCATTCCTAAACGAGAGAGTTCTTGGAGGTGGGGCTGTGGCCACAGTGCTACGCAATGCCATGGTGGACTAATTGTAGATATTATTTTCTTTCTTTTCATCTCTCTATCCTTTGACCTGCACAGACTTTTTGTTCACGTGTTTGTTTATGTTATTTATAAAAGTAAATATTAAAAAAGGATGTTTTCAAAGACCAAATCCACCATTTGCATGGAATTAAGAAGACCAAAACATACAGAAAAAGCTATGTTTTCATAACTACCCGCCTACATGTAATTCATTAGATGCAGTAATGCAGTGTTCTGATCAGTCTGGAAAGTCTGCAGATGACAGCGCTCTTACTCCAACTAAAAAAGACACAAAGCTGAAAAACCTCCCAAAACTTTGGAGCATCACACTAAATCCAAAGAGAACCCAGTCATCATTAATTTTCTTAAACTAGTTCCTCTCTGACCATGGTGTCAAAATGTCTTCTATGTAAAAAGGCTGGTTCTCGGTTGGAGTCTGGGGAAATTAAGCCAACACATCTGCAAAAATGAACAAATCTGAACTTAATGTACAGCAGACAGGCCTATAAGACTGCTGGGACACAGCTCATACAATAGAGATGGTTTGAGTAATCATACAGCATCAGTTGCATCAACATTTCCCATAATGCAAAATGTGTTGTCTGATACGTGGTAAAATATTTCAAATGCAAGCAACTAAAAACTATGTTATTTGAATTAAATTGTGTCTCTATGCAATTTAGTGAAATGGCTTTATATAAAATCATCAGAGTAAAAGATTCCCTTACTGCTGTATAATGTACTAAGAATTAAAATGGGACATTTCAGTAAAAGAGATAGATGGTGTGGATAAGTGGTGTTAGGGGAAACCAATGCATTTCTTTCTGGGATGAACTAAGATGATTATAGCAGCTGCATGTGCAGAGAGCTTTATTTAGTGGATTTCAATCTTCCTTCAAACAGCCACAGTGTGAAATTTAATTTAGTGTTGCATCTGTCCATGTAACCTTGACAAGTTTTTGGAATCATTTGATTAGTCCTTACCACTTAAAAATGGTCTGGTGATTTAATGACATCAGCGATCCTATTTAAAAACCCTCTCTGCTTACCACACTGCTCTGTGTATTTATGGAAATCTCTAACTTTCTAAAGTTTTTGAAGATTTTATGTGCAACTTTGAGAAAACCCCGTGTATTTGGAGTGATTAGGTATTGGTTGGTTAAGTTAAAACTAGATCAGTCCACATTTTGCTGTGAGAAAAAAGTATGCATTTATCAGATTGATGGAATAATGTAACATAAGGCATTTACAAGGCGTTGGAAGTTGCCAGGGCAAAATAATCAATGTTATTCTAAACAAATGTTATGGACAAAAAGTTGGACATCTACATTTGACAGACATACAACATTATTCATCAAGACACAAGCCTGTTTTTTTGCTTACAAAATAAACTGTATTCAATGATCTCTAACTCACCTTTTAATATTTTTAAGGTGATAGGTTTATTTATTTATTTATTTAGGTTTTTGTTGACATGTTGTACATTTTTCACAAGCTTAAAGGCAAAAAAATGCTGTATTTTCATAAAGTTAAATATAATAAACACATACACAAAGAAAATTTCTTTGATAACAATGTGAAGGTGACTGTTTTCTGTAGATCTGCCTGATTATACCATTTCAGTGTTTTGTCTACTTAGTATCTACACTGTTACTTGTAGTCATTAAAGCGGCACTGTGTAATTTAGAAAGCGCAAAATCTTCTACAGAATGTTTTATTTGTTTTCAAGAGGAAACTATCCAAAAATGGCATGTTTTCGAAAATGCTAGGGTCATTTCAGTGCATTTTGTTCAAATAAGACTCAGCTAGGGTCCAGTGTATCGACCAATTGCTGCTCCTTCGGTGTGCTTGCTGCTTAGCGTGTCACTCAGGAGAGGTCTGCTCGTTCCGTTGGCATGGTATTATATATCAGTTTTCTGTCCAGGTAAGGGTACTGCGTCAGTGAAGTAGGCTACCAATCCTGTGTCTAAGAACCATTAAATCAATATAAATATGTGCATTTTTGGTTACGTGATGCTACTAGCTAAAAGTTTCACCGTGCTACTTCAACGAAAAGATTATAACGCTATGAATGCTGACTAGAGCTTTTTCAAAAGCCAGAGTAAATGTGAATTCAACTTCTCTTGAGAAGAAAGAGGATGGTAGATGAGCCATAGTTTGTTTACCAACAAATAATTAGAAAGATTACATATTCTGGCTTTAAAAAAGAAATAATTGTATAAAATATGGGATGATTTTTTTATTTTTTTTATTTGTATAACAAATGGTTTAATTTGACAATTACCATCAACAATACAGATTAATACAATTTGATTGACCTATTTATCACTTTACTTTGACAGTAGGCCTATAGAATAGTGCGCTATGGACGACTATGGATCCTAATGAAAGGTTATTTAGTACCAATTAAAAAAAAACATTGTGAACAGTATCCACTTAATTTCCCTGAGCCACTATTGTAACAGATTTACATTTCCTCTGAAAATATCCCGACCTTTCCCTGACACCTGTGAAAAAAACATTCCCTGTTTCACACTAAAAAGGCTTGTGTGGGAGGTACAGTAGATTATTGGATCTGTGGCTACACGCGCCTCACGATTTATGACAATCAGGAAGCTCATCAGAGGAGCAGAGGAGATGGCCTGAGAAATGGGAGAAGAAAACATTGACTGAAGAGAAAAGTTCCAATAATCATAAACATCCGGCTGTTATTCCCAGAACGGCGAGTCCTGTGTGAAGCTCATTAACATTCAGCGGACCCACCAGATTACTCGGGGCACTCAGTAATTTGCAATAAAAAATAAAGATGATGCCAAAACAAAAACAAATCTGAGCTGATACAAATTAGGAGGAGCGCGCTTGGTTAGTCTGTCAAAGCAGTAAATTTTCCCCGCACGGCGTGGAAAAACTCAGGTCGCTGGTGCCCGAGCGCAGGCGGGGGAAATTAATGAGCTGTCTGTTTGTGTGACTTTATTCCCCTTGTCTCTCCACCATTTTGCCTGGACAGTGTATCAATCTGCCTTTATGGTAATGATGCTACGGATCCGGGAATTTCATTTAAGCGATTCGATTCATTTGGGTTGAAAAAGAAAACTTTACCTCAGAGACAACGGCACACAAGCAAATCATTAAAAACTCCTGTAGCTTCATCAGAATGCTTAGACTGTTATTCCATAAACCATTTCTAAAGATGAACGGACTTTATGAGTATAGCGGTAGCCATTGCTTTTGGACTATAATTTAACATTTTTGCTGCTTATATGGCCACACCCAATATACTGTATGTTACATATGCAAACAATATACAGTGATTATTATTATTATTATAATGTACAGAAGCAGTTTTGCTGATGTTCTAATGTGAACAGCTCAAACCAGGTAAATTATGATGAGTCCTAATATGATTCCTATATAGTTTTTCATGCATTGTAAAAATTTGAATTTGAATTTTGCCAGTGTTTATTGAATAAAAAAATGTAAAACCTTTATTTATTTAGGAAAGTCTCAGTGAGATTACAATTCTCTTTTTCAGGGGAGTTCTGGCTCCACAGGGAGGGGTGTCTTTAATGGTGGGGAAAGCCAGAGTACCCGAAGTAAACCTATGCTGACCAGGGAGAACATGCAACTCCACACAGGACGGCCCATGCCCTTGCCAGGGATCAAACCCAGGACCTTCTTGCATTTGAAGCTTTTACATAATCTATTCAATAACAAGTTGAATAGATTTATTCACTGAAGAGATAAGTTCCAATAATCATAAACATGATAACTGGAACTAGTTTATTCTGGTTACATATGACTGGTTATTAGGTTATTATAGGTTTCTGTTATCCTTTTTTCTTGGAAGAGACCATTTAAGTCATCTCCTGTATAATAACTTGCCAAACGTGGGGTTTATGATTACAATAAATGGAGTCCTTTTACGTGACAGGACATCAATCTTTATATGCCGTTTTCAAACTTTTCTGAATCTCATCTTTTTTTTTTTTTTTTTTTGCCCCCTTTAACTCTGGAGTTGTTATACGGGACATTTATCACACATCCACAGTTAGCCTTGGTGAGTTTATCAGCCGAACTAGTGATGTCACTTGATCCTTGGATGTTTTAATGAAGCCAGACTTCTTCTCTGATGCCATTGAGGGTCTCTCTTTCTCAGCGTGGATGCTCCAGCTGCCGGCTGACACCTCCGATAAGCTGCACAGCTCTTACTCCAAAGAATCTCCCGCCGACTCATCACTTGGCCTTTCAGATTAAGAGAAAAGGTCTGTTGGGGGATGCAGTGTTGCAGGGCTAAATGCCACCTGCCTAACCTCCGTTTACACTGATTGAAACATGCTGATATGGGAGACCGAGAGGGGTGAAAAAGTTGGAATGCACACAAAATAGGTTAGGGAATAAATGCTTGCTGATGCTGCACTAACGTGGCAGATGGGAAATGAAATTGTCGGCTCTTTCTGCTGTGTCCCTCTATCTGTTCGCCCATCCATCCATCTAGTGATCTTTTCTCTAACAGGAAAAAAAGAGGCGGTGCCAACAGAGGCCACCTGAAGCTTTGAGGCCATCTCTCATGGGACATACCCCGGTTTCCATGGAGACCATAACTCTTTTACTCCAATGCTAACTTGGAACAGTCTCTCTCAGGCTTGCAGCACACAGAACCAGACCTGGACCATTGACTGTCATATACTGGACAGCTGTGCGCGACCTTTCTGCTTGTGTATGCATTGAGCAATTTTCAGAATCTTGTAACCAAGGGGGGAACACAGGCGCTTGTCTCACGGATCTGCATGCTAACCCGCTTCTCCCCAGCTGCGACGTTGTTGTTCTCATTTCTCTTCCTGTTTCACTCGAGGTCGATAAATCTGACATTATGGGTCACTGAGGAAGTCACAAAAGGTTGTAAAGATGAAAATGGCACAAAACAAAAACAGCCGCTTGTAGAACATCAAGACAAGTTGTTTGGAAGATTGCTAGCACCATTTTTCTTTGTCATAATAGGAGATAATTAGATGATACAAATAATACAATGCAGTACTTTGTGCTTATGTTACCAGCATTACTCATATTGAAAGTATTTATGTCTTGAATAAAATGTGACTCATCATAAATCATAAATGTGACTTGGGCTTTATTTATATTACCTCTTTTTACACGTGTCTTGTTATTCTACTGACAATATGCATTATTTTCGTAATATGTTTCTCATCACTTTTATTTAATTCTTCACATCTCTGATACGGCGCTGACTGAAACATTTGGACAGCAAGCTCTGCCATTGTCACCTTCACATAAATCCCTGACATGGCTGTCTGCAGATATTTACGGATAGACGAGGCGTCAAGGGACAGCAAAGTGCTGACATAAACCCTTGTGTGCCCCTGCCATTTTTATATCTGAACCTATAAATATGAATAAAAACATATTTATATTTGCCAAATCGGTATGGTGACTGAAATGCACAACTGGAAACCGGAGAACAGGGAAGAAATAATCCATCATGTCCATAAACTCAAATAGCAACCCTAAACCTCACATCCCAGGCCATGTCTCTTGGCCTGAGAACAGGAGCTGCTTCCTATAGAACCTTTCAGCAGCTCCACGATTATAGAAGGTGAGGAAAAAAACAAAAAACTAGCCTCTTGTTTTGTTCCCTAAGCTCGGTCAAAGCTCTTATTGCAGCTATGTATCCATTACTGCCTTCCTCTGGTGCCCCCTGCATCAATACGGGCCAGAAAAAAATCTGGTGTGGCAGCACCTTCTTTTGACAAAGCATGTCTGGGCGGGTCGATAGTGTATTAATATGGGACAATGGTGCTAGCCATGTGTGGCTCGCACCACTAGGCCATATCGGAGACTCTAGCACGCCCAGTGGCTGTGTGAATGGCCCTGAGATCCACTGGGGCACTGGATGCTCCTTGTGCCTGTGTGTTTTGATATGTGTACGTGTCTAGGCTTGGCCTGTTTTCATCCCCAGAAGTCCCAATAACTGACTACCAGACCAAAGACAGAGAAAAAAATGTGAGGGGGAGCAACATTGCCATTGCTAACAATATAACAGTTTGGCAGGGAACACTGGAGAATGAAAATGCACCTTAAACCGGTACGTTAAAATTGTAACAATTTAATTGCTAATATTGAGTGGTGTTATTGTGTGATTGTAATTTCACTTTAAAACACTTTGCTTAAGCTTTAGATGTACATTAAATTGGACAGAAAAAGAAAGTAAAATAAAAGTGTACATTTAAAAAGGCCCAATGGTTGGATAGAGTTAGGTCTAATGCTTCTCTGTTTTCCGTATATAAGAACAAGGCGGAGTGTGGAGGATGTTATGCTAGAAACATGTTGAATCATACTGTTAGATGTTGTGTAGCATGCATGGCCACTGCCACGCTTCCACACGTGTGCTTTGGTGATTTACAGTTACAGATGAGGCCCTGGGAGTACCCCTGCCACCACTGCACTAAAATCAAAGCTGTCAACAGAACCCCTGGAGGGAGGGGACCAATCAAAATAAAAAAATATCTCTTCTTACACCGTGACCTGTGTATGGATACATTGGGGTGTGTGAAAAAAATGCATTTTTATTTGTTTATGTGAGAAACACATGACTCAGAGAAGCCCATGTGACTGACCATTATTACTGGTGAAAGATATGCCTATAGATGAATGCTGGCCAGAGGCTTGTTTACTTGCTAAACAACCTTGGTAGTTGAGTGGCATTTTCAGTGATGCAGCATTGGCAGATTGACTGTCCGCCGGCGCTGGGTGAGTGTCCACATTCCCTCATGCAATCTTTACTATCCCCGCCACTTCCCTTTCCTCACCATTGCATACCATCGCAGAGATACAGATTTCTTTACTTATCTCTGGGCTTACATTTACAGTACATATGCAAATGTTCCAACCACACTCTCAACATATTTTTATCCAAATAAACTGGTCCACTCCGCACACCATGGATCCAATTTCCATGTTGATGAAACTGAGCTTACAGTATAAATGCATCTAAACACAGGTTTGCAACGTGTCTATTACAATACAGCTGATGAGTGATGGCATGTGCTTTTACCATGCCGTTATCATTCTAATCACTGTAATTATTTGACCCTCTTTTGTCCAACGTGGTAAATGTGCAACCTTCATACCTGGCAGTATCTCTCTGAAGCCATGCAGGAATGACTCGGGAACGGCACAAATTGATTTAGGGGGAAAGCAGGGGGAGAAACGCCTGCCAGTTTTCTATCAAAGTTCATGCATTGTATTTACCCGAGCCCGATTACCTTAACAAGGCACACATATCACATAATTAATCCAAAAGATTACCATCAAAAATCCATAAAACAGTAACATGCTTCCTTGCGCTCCGCCATTAATTATATTTGTGCCACAGAAAAGACGAGGAGATTGGATGAAAACAAAAAAGAAAAAGAGTGGCAGCCACATACCAAAAGGCATATGGCATTTTTAATAGGCATACCAACACTGTAATTCATCAAATTATCAAGATAGATTTGAGTAATTGATATGTTTTTATGAGCGCTACAGTATGGACAAAAGATCATAGCATGCAAGAACACAGGGCCAGAACCAAAAATCAAGGCCGATCCCTCTATTACTGATACATTTTTTGTCAGATAGCATGAATAGCTCTGCTGCTTATTGAGGTTTTGAGGCTATGGGGTCGATTTCTAAAGCCCATTATTTTCTGACTGACGAATATAGACATTGTCAGCTAGACATTCAAGCCTCGAGGCATAGCTGCAGGATGGTGCTGGGACCTGTTGCCAAGCTTTGATTCCACTTCAACAGCGTGCTCTATCTTGCCATTCATTTTTTATTTTATTTTTTTTCCATTTTCTTTTGCCCATCGACTGACATTTTTTGCTTCTCACGCTAATGCTGTTTTAAAATAATTTTCTGTCTGCTACTGGTGTGCAATGGCTTTATCATGCAAGCTTTGCTTTAGCCTACCTTGTGGCGTATTTGACAAAAAGAGAGAGCACCCTGTCAAAAGGTCACAGCCTCAAGCACGAACGAGAAAACGGACCAAGAAATCAAAATTTTTTTTCTCTTACCACTTTATATGATCTTGAACACTTTACTTGAGGTTACCATTTGATTCATCAATATCCTTCTGAGGTCCAGTTCTATTCTATCAATTCTCTACCTTCCTTCACCCTTTCCACCTGCTGTCCTAGTTTCAAATACCCTCTATGTCATATACTTTTCTTCTCTTCAGTGACATTTACTCTGTCTCCATTTATCTCCACAGAGTGCTTCCCTTTCTGATACCAACATCTGACTTTTTGCCTTTGTGGATCTTTGTGCGACTTGCCTTCTTTTCCCAGGCCGGTACTTTGACTGCTCTCGCTTCTGTTCTTCTTTCTGTGATGGTGATAGATGAGGCCTATGGATGAGTGGGCTGTGAAAAGGCTTGTGATGAAGACTGGCCTTGGAAGGGGGAAAGGGAGAGGTGTGAAACAAAAAGGAAAAGTAGGATATGAACACAGAAGGACAAAGCAATTGAGGAACGCAGTGACAAGCGGAAGTTGTGTGGGAAGGATGGATAAAAAGAAGTTGGTGACAGTGGCGGGTGTTGGTTTGAGGGTCTGGCTGGTAGGATCAGGGCAGTGGTTCTCAACCATTTTCTGCCACTTTGGAAGGGGGTGAACTGTCAAACCCCACTTGTTGAACCCATGAATCGAAATGTGAAATGTTAAAACTAATTTAATTCTTTGGACTATTAGGTATGTAAGATAATACAGAACACGGTGCATAATCACAGCGAGAATATTTTTTTTTTTAATTTTGAATTGTGCTGTATTGAGTAGCCTGCAACCATGAGCAGCTGTGTAAATGCAGCACTGTGTCTGAACAGAACACCTTTCTGACAAACAAAACAAAGTTTGTGTTCATGAAACTGTGGTTATAAAAGTTACATGGCTTGTACTATGTATGAAGACATTCTACCTACCAACCTACAAATGGTTGGATTCTGTAAATGGTAAATGGTAAATGGCATGCATTTATATAGCGCTTTCCTGCACCCTTCTCGGGCACCCAAAGCGCTTTACATCGTGCTTCCACTCACCCCATTCACACACATCCACTCCTGGGGCAGACAGAGAGGGGGGCTGCCACACATACGGTGCTCAACCTTCACCTACCACCACCAAACACACCTCCACAGTCACACACATTCATACACCAGTGCTACGGACACTGGAAGCAAGGTGGGTTAAGTGTCTTGCCCAAGGACACAATGACAGTATGAACTGTGGGGAGAGCGGGACTCGAACCTACTACCTTCCAGTTGAAGGACGCTCTACCACTGAGCCACTGAGCTACTCATAGTTCTCAGTACTCAGTCATAGTTACCGCTTTATCCTGCCATCGCGCCCATTGGTCAGAACGGATCACATAGAACCCGATATAGTCTATAGTATATACTGTCACAGGTACCAATAAGCAACTTCCAGCTATGCAGCTATATTTATTTGGGCGGCAGTATAGCACAGTGGGTAGAGCGGCCGTCCTTCGACCGGCGGGTGGGCAGATCGAATCCCGCTCGAAACATCCCAAAACATTATAACATCCCGCTCTTCCCCGCATACTGTCGTTGTGCCCTTGGGCAAGACACTAAACCTACATTGCCTCCAGTGAAGTTCTGTAACACTGGTAATAGTTTAATGTATGTAAAGCGCTTTGAGTGCTACTACAGTAGGTGGAAAAGCGCTATATAAAGATTATTATTATTATTATTATTTATTTTTACTTTGTTTACTATCCAGATCTAGGCCGGATTTAAAGGTTTGCGCTTTTGTGGAGTGAGAACACCGACCTTATGTGAACAGGAGCCCAATCAACAACAGAATCATTGTGGACTGGTCAAAAAACATCGTCCTGTAAACGGCCTCTAAGTTAACACTAAGGTGACATGTCGGTGGTATTCTGAATGGCCATTGACACTGGCTTCAAATTTGTGTGCAGGCACAGTTACACAAAACTGTTTCCCTCTAAAGTTAAGATTCCCTTCTGAGAAAACTACAAGGGTGATATCCTATACAACTCATCCATTTAAATCCTATTAGGTGTTGAAGATATGCATAAATAAGGGCACAGTCTCTTTGAGTGACATGTGGGTCAGACAGTTGTCAAAGGTGGCGAGCTACTAAAAGTGATTGCCAGATTCATCCCCTGCTGACTCAGGCTTTCTGAACCTCTGTTTATTGAATAAAACATTTTCGCCACAGACAGCTCCTGTTGTGTCAGAACAAGACACAAGTGACCACTACAAGATTATGTTACTAAATATTATAAAGTAAAGTTTTACTGCATTTGTTTGGTATGGTATTACAAATAAACTATGACTTATATTTTACTACATCATTTTGGAATGGGGTTTTGTGGTAACTATTGGCTCAGCATGTTGTTGCTTTCCGCAGTTTCTTAGGCAAACTTTGAAAGTAAATTATAATCTGATACGCTTGTAGCACATATATAACATGGCTGGGTATATTACAGTGACAATTTTACTGTCAAACAAAACCAGGCCTTACAGACCTTGTACGCTTTAGAATCTGTCTCAAATCTTCAAAGCTTAGCAAATGGTCTAACCTATACCGCAGTCAACCATTTGCTTGTTCTTTTACCTAATGGTTAGAGATCTGTCATAATGGTAATTGTCTCAACTGATAACCATTTCACCACCATGGTACCACCATCCCATTGCAAGGTTTTGAGAGAGCCATCATAAATACACCGCCTCTCACCATGTCAGCCATGTGCTCCATCCATCTACTTACATTCTGTCACCAGGCAAGGAAATGGAGGATCCCTAAAGAGACCCTAAAGGTGTTCCATTTAGAGCGAAGGGTGAGTGTTGCACTTGGGGGATTTTTGACCCCTGTCACCCCTCTCACAACCTGTGGGGACTAGTGCGGCTGCCGTAGTTCTGTCACAGGGAAAAGCCTCTGGGTCCTCACACCCGAGCTGCTCATGGATGTGACAATGAGAAACTGAGGGGGCCAAGAGTAGGGTTCCCTTTGACAGATCTATGATGTGTTCCAGGTCCCATTGCTCCAAGACAGGTGAGGAAGGGTCAGCACAGGGCTAGGAGGGGAATGAAAAGAGTATAAGGATGTGACACATAATTAGGTCAGGGATCGGAGGGAGATTGCTTTAAGCATTTTCATAAAATGTCATTTCAAATGCTAAACTTACATGTTTTTTTGGTACAATAAATATTTTACTTATAGTTAAAGTGAATTAATAATTTCCCATAAATGCTAAAATGTACTATATGTACTGTACATAAGCCATTTTCTGAGCTGTGCGTGCAGCTAGAAAGAAAAGCAGCTTCCATTAGTGCTCACCTCAACGTGTACTGGAGCTGACCTGTCCAGTATCATCTGGGCCACATTTCCTCTTTATCCCTCACTCAGCATTTCCCATTTAGAGTTTTACTATAGTGTTCATTTTAGATTAGGAAAACCAGCACTGAAGAGTCATATTTATGAAAAGATGAACTGTATTTCTTAAAGCTGTCTTTCAAATGTGCATAAATAAGCATGATTATGTAATTCAACATAATGATTTTATGCCAAGCTGACAGACATTCTGATTAAACCCATGGTTTTCGTTTTTCCAACAACAATCTAAATTCCTTACATGAGCTTTGTATCGACAGGACTGTAGAAAGGCACTGTATCAATTATGATGTGGGTCAAAAGTGTGCCCCGCTAACTAACTGTATGCAGTGTACGATATAGGCTTGGGGAGAGAAAATAATGGGTAAGAGTTAATTAGCATTGCAAAGTGCATCTAAAACTTGTTTGCGCATGACCTTGATAGCCATTGCATGTCTGTTTGCATGCTACACAAATAAAGTGACTAAGTGAATATGTAAAGATGAGCGGCATATCAGCAAGAAAAAAGAAACAATATAAACCATTTTCATTAAAACAAAATGATATGTAATGTCCACTAACACACAAACAATGAAAATGCATATTGAACAGCTAATTAACAGATAGCAGAATTTACTATACATTGGTCTTTTGTTACAATAATCATTTTTTTTTATTGCAAGCCATTTATACGTTTGGAGGGCACAGGGTCCTCAATATCACACTTTGTTGTAAGACAGACTAAAATTGCAACAACATGTTAGCAAACATGGATTTTTACATCCTGAAAGCTCATTCTTTGTTTACTCTTAATGAATTAATGACTGATAAATCGGTTAAAGACAACAACAAAAAGCATATTTTTTGAACTTTTTATGATTTATTTGATGTTAAAGGTTTTATTGGAGCCTAAATGAATGTCTAAAAACATTTGTTATTAATTGGGCATTTTCCCAAAGAGCTTTGTGTTTCATCTTTCCTCTGAAAGAAAAAAGATAGACTAGCTGGCTCTGGGCTTTTCATAATATCCTATATATGCCTGCTCTGTGACTCAGTGGCGTCTGTCTGGTCACCTGAGGGTGAAGCTAAGATGTAGACACCAGCCTTTAAACGAATAAGCCCTGGCCAAGTTCTGCCATTCTGTCTCATGCTCCAACATGATGTAGCACAGGTAGGCCTATTAGCATGGGGAAAAGGTCACTTTGAGAAGTGGAAATCAAATACAGGGATTTGGGCAGGTCCATTAAGCCACAGGGCCTATTAGTATTCATACGGTGCAGATTAATGGAAAAATATGAGCTTTACAGAGGGGCTATAGTATTAAACTTGATAAAAGCTGATTTGGCCAACCTTCGACTTTCCTGTTTTCACACATTTGGACTTTTTTTTATTTTTTATATTAATGATCACAATTTTGTTTCTATTTAAAATCAACATAATTTCAAGAATGGGATTTTTCCCACACTGCTGCTGCTATGATTGTTGAATATATAATTGTCAACCAGTGGAGTTTCTATGCATAGCGCTGTCGAAGAGGTAATTACATAAGTCAGCATGCTGTTCCCTTGCTTGTGTTGTACCATCTTGCTAATATTACAGCAACTGTATTTTTCAAATTTTATAGAATCAGGTTTAGCAATCACCCTTCCTTATCTACTTTTGGTAAATTATTGCAATCATTGTGTTAATGCTCAGCTTCACAGCAAGCCAACTTTTTTATCCATTTCATTCAGTGTGTACCTGGCCATTTTAACCCATTTACAAAGCACCTTTCCAAGGCAACCCACTTAAAATACAGAGTCCAGACCCAGATCTATAACCAAATGTTTGTGATTCACAATGTTAGCCCATCTTCCAGACAAAACATTCTGTTATTGTGTATACCAAAGCCCAGACCGTACTGACAAGCACTCCTCGCAGATCTTCACCCAACAGTTTCCATGCCCTCTTACGCTGTTTTCCAACCCTGTCCCCCCAGTACACCCCACCTTCCGTTCCATCTGTCGCCAATAACCTGCATGCCGCCTTCCCACCTGTGCCTGCCACCTCAAATAGAGCTGTATGACGCATGCCGACGGCACACAGTGACTCCCAAAAACAAGAAATAGACCTGCAGACATGTGCATTACATAGGCCTACACTTTATATCAGGGGTCTCAAACCTTTTTACCTCAGTAAGCTACTTTAACAAATTGAAAATGGCAGAGAGCTAGCTACTCGTGTTTGTAACATTTATTGTCATACCGTATTTCAAAGCAAACACAAACACAGTGTTTTGCCAGAACAATAACCCTGAATGTTTACAAAATGTTGGTGTCCACAACTTATTTTGCAATTAAACATAACAGCATTTTTTCCCCTGTGTATCTAAAAATATAAAATGAAAACATAAATATATAATAAATAACTTTAAAACTAAATGCAAGTCAAAATGCACAGACACAGGAGTAATTTAAATGTTCGTCTGTCAGTCTGCTTCTGAACTTTGATTTCATGACATTCATGTCAGACCAAACTGAACTAAGGTCTGGTTTGTTTGTAGTGTGAAAGCACATATGCTGATTGTTTGGACCTTTGGGCAAAAGTTTTTGAACCTAACAAAACCTTTTGTTTTTCAAATGTTGATTAACAGTTCAGCACAGACACTCTTAAATGCACTAATGATATCAGATATGTTTATCTTTGCCTTGTAACTGCATGTTTAGGTGTGGTTACATCTGTCAGGAAAGCGAGATCAAGTAGCCATCAGACAATAGTGTGGTATCCTCCTTCCACATTTTCATAAAAGTCTTCATTCCAGCAAAGAAAGAAAGCGCTGTAGTTTCTTACCCCAACTTAGCCATCTGACCTCAGTGTGGAGGAGAGCTCTGTATTGTGCAGTGCCTTCCTCCAGAAACAGCTCGAAGCTCCTGTGTTGATTATCTTAACAACAGGCACTGTGACATGGTCAAATGCCAGAACTTTCTTGCATATAGCTTGTTGATGAATAATACAATGATAGTTCAGAAACCTGGGAAAGTAGACCCAGACTTTCAGTGATGACCTGTCATAGCGGGCGCTCCATCAGTTGTTACAGCCGCCAGGTTTTCAACGGGAATCTTTTTTTCCTACAAAACAGTCTTTCACTGCATTGTAAATATCAACTCCCCTGGTTGTAGTTTTTAGTGGAAGTAGGGTCAAAAAATCTTTGGTACAAAATTCCTCAAACACCATCCGAGTAAAAACAGAGCTGGGCTGTGTCACTGGAATCGACAGACTCATCAAACTGAATTGAAAACTATTTTCACCTCTCCATGTCTGATTCTAGCTCTTTTACCGTGACAAACTACCGGTAGATTGCAAGTGCTTTATATAAACACAACCATCAGATTAATATACAGTAAAAGCTAAGTAAGCCAGCCCCCTTTATATTAATGGAAACATAATTTGTACATAACAGCAGAAACATCAGTACAAATATCCATAACAGTCACGGGTTAACGTTATAGTATTTTTGTAACATTGCTCAAAAATACTTTTTTGCTTGAAGAATGATATGACATAATTACTTAGCCTTTCAATATTATTATTATCATTAGTCTGTATTTTTGTGTGATGTTAGCTGAAAACATGGGACTGAGAGCTACAATGATCAACCAGTTCTAATAATCTATGCATAAACAGGACATAACATGCATCACATGATGAGCCTGCCCATTGCACAGACTACAAAATAATGTTCAAACAATCATCAGGCTCCCGTATGTAGCCATTGTAAAATACTGAGTATAAGCCTCTATGCATCTAGAAGCTTTATACAATGCGCCCAAAACTTGCTCAAAATGAATTTAGCGTTTATAGCACTTCCCTGTATTCAGCATAAGTTTGTAAAGAGAAGCCAGACATGTCAGCTGAGGACTTTGTCCAGTTACTAAGTCACCTATTTCTCTGGAGCCTGGCAGTTAAAAGGTAGTTCATTGTTGCAGACAGTTTTTGATTCTCTCAGAATAACCTGCTTCCTGGGCTGTGACGACAAGGGCACAAAAGGAGTGCCTGGGGCCACGGTCATGTCGCGCCATTAGCTTGAATGCCCCATACTTCCATTAACACTGGGCACTTGTGCCACAGGGAGACGGCCACATCTCAGCTCATTAGATAGAAAATAATGGTTGGGGTCCGCTGAGTCTTCTGCTACGAACAAGGCCATGTCACCACTAACAGTATATTCCCTTCCCAGTATATTTGATACAACTAAATATGGAAGTTATAAAAGAAAAACAAAGTAAAAATGAGCAATATAATTATGTAATTTAAATTATTACTGTAAAATATTCATATAGCTTTTTTGAAGACATGTATAATCTTACATTTAGTATCAGGGCATAGCCTTCAACATACTGTTTGGACGACACACTCAGCTGAAACTGGTGCTGATATTGTGCAAGCCAACTGCTTATGGGAAACCACACAGATTTTCAAGAAATCTCCCGACTTGAGATCAGCTGATAAACATCAAAGTTAATGGTCAATAGAAATAAAGCTGACCTTCAGTCTCTATGAAACCATTTAGTCCCTTTTCTTCAAAAGAGCCAATAGTGACTCCTTTATACTTTTAAAAGGTTAGATACTGCTCTTTTACATCCAAGGAGTCTCTTACTGTGAACCACAATTCCTCAGCTTTAGTCATAAATAAATAATTGGATTTGATTTGTAATTCAGATCAGACTCCCAGCATATTCCCTCTTGGAGGCCTTGGCACAACAAAAAGCTTGTCAGGGCAAACACGCAGTCCTGTGTTTAAGTAATAGAACTAGAAGCCTTACACGACCTTAGTGGTGCGCCACACCACGTCGCCACGACTAAAACAATCACAGAAGAACTCAGCCGGCCGCCTTCATTTCAAAAACCAAAAAGATATGCTTTTTGAAAGAGTTGTATTTTGGAGATGTCACTTGATTTAGCCCAGAACATTTATCGTTCTTATTGCGTTTTCAATCATTATTAGCCTTCATGCAATCTGCCGCTAGTAAAAGTCATTCAACCCATTTCTGTGACAATAAAAGCTGTGGTCTGTCAGACAAGCAGGGACTGTGCTTACAAATGAGAATGGATATTAAATGTTTGCAGCTTTTGCAGCTGTAATTGCCACAAAAACGTCCATAACTTATTTTTTTTTTAGGCGAGTCCTGTACTTTTAACTTTAAAAAATGTCAAGGAAAAAAGAGCTTCTTAATTGAATTTAATCAAAACATAACAGTCTTCGCGACAATTCATTACAGTTTATATTTATTTTGCAGTGTAGATATTTGTATCCTTGTATTCTTGTATCTACACATGTAAAAGTAGAACAGGGTGAATCCCTCTTCTACTTTTGGACCACTGGTGAGAGATAAAAGGTATTGGCAAATGGGATTTTGTGAGTGTCATTTTCCATACTGTTTTATCTTCTTAGGTATTTAAACGTCCATCATCCTAAAACGAGATTATGAAGTATTAAACTGTTGCCCAAATCTCATTTCATTTCCTGACTTTATTAGATGGATTTGTTCACGTCTAATGACTTTTCATGAACGGACAGCATGTTGTTAATGAAAAGAACAAAAAATTTAAGTGATGGTTATGTGAATTTTGGTTGGACAAAACCCTTGTTGGAACAACTTTATTTCAGACAGTTATTCTTCTATTCAAGGACCAAGTGTTTGCTGTGTTGCTCAATGACCTCTCTGCGGTGAAGCAATCACAGTCGTCAGCAGTCGTATGCCTAGTGCTCGGCTGAGCTTGCACACACACCCAACAAGTTTCCATTCAGCTTGATAAGACGGTAATACTGAGGAAATAACCTTGCCAGGTTACGCCTGTACACTATCATTGATCCCCCACAACAGCAAATAAGGAAAATGGAGACAACAGGATAGAAATTGGACATTTTCCATTTCTTGTGCCTTTTAATGGAGAAATAGTACTTTTGCTTCTTTGCTGTCCTCAGCGCAATGCTTTCCTCCTTCTTTAACAATTTAATAACTACTTGTATTCCTTATCGGAAGGGATTTTTTTTTTTAGGGGTTGTTTGTCAGATAAAGGCGTAGCTTGTCACCAAACTTCTCTTAAACCAGTTAGACAAAGTTTGTATACTTTTTACGTCAACTTTTATTTGTCAAGCCGAGCAAATGCAAACACTCTGTAGCAACCTCATGAGTGCCTCCTGTGCCCATTTCTCTACCCAAGTTACTATTCTTTTCTCTTTCATCCACACATTCAGGCTGGTTAAGTGCTCATTGATATTCCGCTGGTCAACACGAGGACCAACAGACTTTCTTTCCCCCCAGGTTTTGGCATTGGCCACTGGCAGATTGCGCCTGACACTTGCTGATGCTAATACAACAAAGCATAGCCCTGACAAAAGGCTATGATGAGTTTTTAAGACCATGTTCAGTGCTAATTACTTCTGGCATGCTTGTTTATTCTAGCAAGTGACACAGCAGCTTGATGTAATTTTAAATAACCTTAATGAATTATTATAGAGATGTACTTTTAGACTGACACTGATTAAAATACAGTGTCTGCGTAAACGTGCATCATTTTGATAAAGTGGTGAGAGCCTTTACAGTAAGACAACAGGAGGCGTGTGCCATTGGCTTTAACAAGGTTACTTTGAGGAAAAGAAGAGCGTTCATAAGGTTAATAGTGTTGACACAATTCACTTAAGTGTGACCTTGGTGAGTTTAGGACAGTAAAAGAATCAAAACTTTAGGGAAGGAGTAGCAAAGTAAAAAAAGGTAGGTCCAATGGTAATTAAGTTATTATATATATTATTATTACATCAATTATCCATCCATCTTGAGTCTAAACAATTATCTAACAGACATTTGGGTATGCACTGTATATTTGCTATAAAACACAGTATTTCATTTTGATTACAGCAAAAGAACAAACCCAATTTTTGTCACCAGTTACTCATGGGGAACTTAGCTGTGGCATGTTTCAACATTATGATATACATTTGAGTTGAATTGTTTTCAGTTTTAGAGTGCTGAATCCACTAATCAACCATATTTTATCATTTTTTTCTTTTTTTTTTTTCTTTGACTATTTCCCTTTTCCACCACAGCATACACCTAGAACAAAAGAATGAATGACTGGCAACAGAGTGAGTCTATCTGATTGTATTTATTGCATTTCATTTCCAATATGTCATGTTTTCCGGCCCACTTCTCCATCTGTGCCGTCTTGATTTGGTAAGAACGTTGTGTTAGATGTTGCTGACCTGAATCTCAGCAGCAAAAAATCTACTTTTGCCGAGTACACTTTGTCCTAGTTTGCTCAATGCTGCAGAACAGCGAGAGTGTCTTTTAAATCCAGTTTGAAGAAGGGAAAAAAATGCAGGTTATGTCTGGGCAATCCCCAACCTCCTCACCCCTCTCTGTCAATCAATAGTCCTTTCATCGGCAGGGGTTGAGCTATCATTAATAATAGCTGACACGCTCCTATAGTGGTAATAAACTGGGGGAATCTGGTATGTAATGGTACAGTAATGGCACCTGGGCAGGGTGTTAGGCACTCGACAGCTACTGATGGATAAACCCTAGGTAAATGGATTTGGGCTCTTCCAGAGGAGAGCTGCTGCTTTTGGATCAAATTTTGAATTTTTTATTTTTTTTGGTGGTTGAAAATGTTTGGGGCCAGAGAGCGGAAAAAAGTGGGCTTTTCAAAATCAAACCTTAGTGGAAGAACTGTGTTGTGTAAATGCTGGGGATGAATAGGAATTGACTGGGTGAGTGTTAAGTGGGGCATGTTGTCATTCCCCTTTCCCAGTCCTCGCCAGAAAGAATGATTTGCTGTGCTGCCGTTTTATCTCCACAAAACGCAGACAAATGCGGACCCAAGGAGGGCTGAAACTTGCCTGAAGAATATCTGAAGTCTATGATTGATTTTTGGAGATGATGAGTTGTCACTTTAGACACTGGGAATAGGAGCTGGGAAAAAACTTGAGCGCAAGAGATGAGAGGTATTTTTACTTCTCTAACTGACAAGCTTGAAATATGGTCTATTCTGGTTAACCAAAAGGAACACATACATTTCTACATTAGAAAGAATTCCCATTATTTCTCTGTGAGCCATGAAAATCAATTCTAAAATGATTGCTTTCAGTGACGATGGGGAGAGGGGAGAGAAAATAGTTGATGTGCCTTTGGCTGGTCCAATAGATAGAAATAGAGGTTGTTTTTTCCCGATTCTATTTTCTCACGAGAAATGGCTGAGATAGGGAGTGTCTAACTATTGCAGTTGTTCTTTCTTTATTCTCTTGTCATCTTCCAATGCAGCTCTTTTTGTTTATTTTTTCCCCCTCACCACAAGGACCGAAAAGTCTTAGAGAATTACACGGTTTGTTCTGCGGGTTTAAACCATTTATCACACTGTGTTGTTGTTTTTGTGGCGAGCGACAAAAACAGACTCTTTCAATTCGTCGGCAATGCTCATCAGCTTGTTTTTGCATTCGTCTCTCCCCATCTAATGAAGCATTTAGTAGCAGATTAGGAAAAGAGCTCATCAAGTGTCAATTTAACAGATTAACTAACTTTGCACTCAGAGTGGGAAAATGCTTCCTTTAATTCCGCATTTTCTTAACAAGTCTTTTTGTCTTTATGAAAGCGTAGAATTGATTATGCTCCTTTATTCATCAGACAACAGCGTTCAATGACACGGACGACTTTGCCTCATCTGCTGGGCTTACAACATCAGTGTAAAGTACCCCCCCCTTCCCGCCACAGTGAGATGACGCGAGCGCTGCACAGTGACCCATGTTTGGAAACTCCAAATGGCCCTCAATATACAGTATATAGTGCACTATTTATGGTGCTTTCTCCGGTGCAGAATTGCTAAAGGGCTCAATAGACGCTACGAAAGACGCAAGAGAGCTTGTCTTCACTTAGCCCAGTTCTTCATTCTTTCATGAGGGCAGGGATAGAGTTTCATGGCTTGATCCTGCATGTAAAGTGAGCCTGCCCCTTACTTGAGAGGCGAGCGTTGGCTAAAATAAGGTGGTGTTGCGCTAAGAAAACCGCTGTGAACTTACTGATGCTTAAACAGAGGCTTTGTGAGGAAGAGTTTATAGTGTGTGCCTTTCATTTGAATTAGTTTAGCTGCCTGTTTGATATTGGATCTTAATGTATGGACACCTGACTTTGCCTAAACACCCCCCTAACACATTTGCCAGAAACAAATTAAACTCTACTAACGTTTATTGTATTATTATTTTGCACTCAACTCTACAGAATGGAGTATAGCTCTTTTTTGCACAAAAGGATACAATTAATATTCTACTGACGTGTACAATGTCTGCTCAAGTGCATTGGATGCTGCGTTATCTGGGGTTTCTAAACACTTATTTATAAAGCAAGTAAATATGAGGTCAGTCAGTAACATCCTCTACCCACTCACCGACAGCACTCACAAATATTTGATTGGAATTTGCCAAAATCACATTGTTTTTACAGAATTTACATTTGGCCTTTTGTCTGTAATGTAATGTATTGTAGTCTTTTATCTTTAACTTTCTAGAAAATCTTTAACTTTCATCACCAATCTGGCGAAACTGCTTGTTTAGATACAGATAAAGAAGAATGTTTTAAATGAATATGCTCAAGCCACATCTGTCAGTGTGGCCCTAGCCCTCTACCTCATTCCAAATCCTGTATGCTCATCTGTTAAGGTGGTGGTGCCTGACACCCTCGAGGAGCCATTCCATCTTCACCAAAATGAGCATCACAGAGTGAAGTGGTACACTACAAAGGCAGAACATATGGAAACAACAATTCTCATAGACTATGAAAGAAATGACGCCATAAAAGCTAGATGGTCCCTCAAACCTATTTACTCACACACGTCTGCACACATACAGTAAACATCCATGCACTCTTGTCTATCTTTTCATGTTTTTTTTCTTTAAGTTTGCAATGCTCAGTGACCTGCCAAGATTGACCCCACAACTGCAATTTGACTCTTCATCCACGTGTGTATGAAACATAAATGAGGAGGACTCAATATCCCCGCTCGTGACTTCTTTGACACTTTGCCATCCCACCTTTCGGAGCTTCCTTAGCCTATTTCTGTCCCCTGCTCTGGCTTTTTTCATTCTTTTGAAAGATTATTCTAAGGATATTACTTTCTCAAAAAGGCTCACTTAGGATGCCGAGTGGAAATATGTTGACTCTCTTCGATTTTTGAGTGCATTTCTAATTCACCGGTGGCATGGTTCACTACATATAAAGCTGCACTGTGTGGCTTTAAATGGACCTGAGGGGAACACACTCATAAACTGAATCTCAAACCAGTGGCACTGGTTGGAAAGTATTTGCCTTGGAAATCATTAAAGTGGGTGGAACACCATTTGCAATACTATATTATACATTAAAAATTGAAATGCAGGTGACTTTGCTCTGCTAGTGACCTCTATTAATATTTGATCACAGCATACAGCGACTAGTAAACAATAGACAGAGGAGCTGATATATGGGGAAAGTTGATAGATGGCGTTCACAAAAAAATTACTCAATTGAAAAAAGTGACCATGATACCCCAAGTTTAGAACTCTAAAAGTAAAAAAATAAGGGTCATGGAAAAGAAAAGCTTTCCAGTCAATCATCTGTCCAAATAGTAATTGATCAGACATGTGTCACATTGTTCCTTTAAAGGACAGTGTCACTTCAGATTTGTACACATCTTGAGCTCAAAGAGGTCCATAGCTTTGAAACATCAATCGGAAACATCACCCAAGAGAGAAGTTCACTGCCTCAAGGCTTCCCTCACCCTTTGACCCCCAGTATAACTGATGAGCTCACTGTTCCTTGAGTGAATGTAAAACGGATTTGCCTCTGTGCCTCCAGTTGCAAATAACTCCATTTCCATGAGATGCACATGAAGGACTGTCAACATACGACGCATATTCAAGACACTGTGCCCACTGCTTTTTATGTGAAACTTTGACCAGTTATATCATGAGGTATATTTTTACACACATGACTGCATATTGATAATACAAGATTAGTTTGTCATATGTTTTTATGCCGGATGCCCTTCTTGATGCAGTACTCTCCATTTCCCAAGTCTTGGGATGGGTTTGACGCCTTGTGGCTGGAGTTGCGCCTCAGGAGAATCCCCAAACGCCCAATCTCCCACATCAAAGGGCGGGGGAACCTACCAGGAGGAGGCACAATTTACATTACCTAATACTGATACTGATTGGGAAGACGGGCAAACAGTGAAGAACAAAGCCTTATAAGAGTGGGAACAGAAAAGATTTTTTCAATGAATGGTTGGAGTAAACTTCATAAAAAAAAACATGGCTTTTACCATTACCACTCCTGCCTCACAGCAAGTAAGTTGTGGGATCAATGAATTGCGCCGGCCAGCAACAGCCTTTCTGTCTAGAGTCTGCATGTCCTCCCTGTTCTACCATGGGCTCTCTCTGCATGAGGACTCCAGCCTCTCCCGACTGTGAATGAATGTGAAGGTTTGGCTGTCTCTTCTAGAAAGACAGTATTACAAACACTATGAACGGTTTGGTGAGAACTGAAATACAAAAGTTTCCAGATTTTAAACTAAAGACAAAAGGTGAGACACAGCACATCATACATCTAGGCGCCACATGCTTCAGCACATCAAGGGTTGAGTCCAGACTGTGGTTTGGTTTAGGGAAAAATACGACCAGTAATTAGATGATGGTCTCAATGTCATGGCTGATCAATGTATATTTAAAAATTCAATGCCATCCAAGCCACTTAGATGTAATGGGTGCCTGTCTCTACTCTGCCTAAACCCAGTTAGTACCTCAGTGTGTCATGTGACATGACAAACACGCTTGCTCCTATATGTATGGCGAAATTGAGACATCTAGGTTGTTAGTGTCATGTGGTGAGGAAAGAGATGGACGAATAGAGAATGTGGAATAAGTTAATCATCTTAGAGTAGCTTCTCCCATCAACTGACAGTGACTTTAATCAAATTATGACCTTGTAAAGCATGCACTTGTCATTTGGGACCCTAATCTCTTCGCTAATGACTAATTAGCCCCATCACCTGTTCCTTTAAGCTTTCATTACACCCCCAACAAAGCTTTAAGATAATGGAATAAACAAAAAAAGGGAAGCAACAATACTCCCCTTGATGCACTAGAAAAAGTGGAAAAAGAGAGAGACCCCAATGACATCAATCAAGAGAGAGGAGATTGATTAGAAACTGACAAAATAGTTTCACATTTTTTTCCTCCATTGCAACAAGAGATCACTCTTCGGTGCTCTAGAGGACAATAAGGATACTCTAATTCATTAGCAGTAATTAACCAAAAATAGCTCCCGAACACAGTGAGGAATCAGCGCCGAGTCGCTACCCCACAGTCAGGTTACAGCAGGCCGCCACTGAAACTGAAAATGATCTAGTGCACTTGTCTGATCAATGGCGTCGCTTGACACCAGCACACAGCCTTTCAGGGCAAAGTTACAAATGAGTCCAGTCCATTTGCTTGTTTTTATCTCCGATCTTTAACTCCTTGCTGTATCTATTTGTCTCAATCTGAAGCTGCGCACGTGCGACCATGCTGGATTGAACCAAAGGGGACGGGGAAGGCTTTTGTTTTGTGCCATCCAGAGCTGATGCAGCTGCACTACTTGGCAGCAGACACACAAACAGGCGGCTCCCATTCATTAGACCCTTTCATATCAGAGACACACTCCTTCTGGGGCCCCCGAGCATCTGCCTCAGCATCAGTGAGAGCGAGATGCTGGGGAGGTGACAGAGATGGGGAAAAATAGAGGGAAAAGTGACAATTGTGGGTGGTCGAGAGGAGCTCAGAGCAAACACAACAAAGCCATAGAGGAACGAAAAAGTGCAGAAAGGGCTACTCTAATGCTCTGAACCTCATTATGTGGTTGTCTCTCCTCTTCATCACTGCTTCCTCACTTTAAAAATCACTTGAACATCTGGCTTCCAACAAAAATAAAAGTGCTCAAGCCTGGCGTTCATTTATTTTTGTATCCATACTTTTTACAGAAATTATCCAATAGCACCCATGGGACCAACTCTGTGGTGTACAGCTGTAAATTTATACAAGTGTTTAAACCACACCTGTTGTTTTGACTTTTGGTTTTGTGGTATAAATAATTTGTAAAACATTCAGCACTAAAGTATGGAAAGTTTAAACAGAAAACTTCAGGAGGGGTAGTTTTGGGCATTTCTTCACCAGAAGTTGCAGTTTTAAAGTCAACACAAAAGAAGATCTAAGTGTGCCTAAATACAGTCAGAGAAGCTCTATGAAACGTAATAGTCATTGCATTCGTTGCTTATCTCATAGTGATAAATGAGACATGCCACATCCCAAATGCAGATATCCCACAGGCCACCACTGCTGCTATAATGAAGCACTTCAAAATGATGTGGCCAACCCCAGTAGAGGTTGTGCTAAATTTCATCTTCCTGAATTTCATTAAAGTATATGCCACCAGGTGCAAGGACAGTGGCTGCCTTTGATTTTTTTCACTTCTGTTTTGTTCTCTACATATAAATGATGACACCCCGAGGGTAGCTGTGGGTTGTCTCCGAGGGCACAAATAAATAAAACATCAGTTATATCTTCATACAAATCAAATTTGATGAGAAGAAACAGGAATGTGCTCAGATTGAATGACTCCCTTTAGTATTTGAAATAATGACAAAGAAGCAGACTGATTTGTGATTTATTTGGATGAAAAAAAAGTTTACTGGTAAAGGATTACAAGTGTGAGACATGTTATCTCAGCATTACTGTTCATTACAGTGATCACAACACAACGCTGTGCTTGGATTCTGAATTCATCAGGCAGCCAGGATGCTTGCAAACCACTGTTTTGAAAAACAGTAGCAAATTATAAAACTTGAATAGCTAATCAGATTCATTAAATCCACAATCTGTGAAAATTAACATCCATAATTAACCTTTATTTATTACAGACAATGCACCCCTGGCCAGGTCAGACAGCCCATTTGCATGACATTTACTATTAAGTGTGGCTGAATGCATAGCTTTCTTAAAACACAGCCTCAAATCTAAATGGAAATCGGCCGAGCCATGTACCCAAGAGGAAGAAAATAACCTTGCTTTGTTGAACTTGGCCCAAAGAATACAGATACATGAAAGAGAAGGAGGCGCCAGGTACAGCAAACAAAATGATTACACATTTTAGAGCAATTTCTGGGTCCCGCGGTCATAATCATTTTGTCAATAGCCTTGCAGTGTGCAGGTGTGCTGATACAGATGGTTTTATGAAGATCCATTAAAAATAATTTGGCTCATGGCGAGGCCCAGGAGGGGCCCAACCCGGTAACTGGGAGACAAGCCCAGATGCCTGTTTAGACTGAAGCTTTAACCTCACACCTCATGTAGACCACCTCGTCTTCAGGGCAACTCGCCTGTATAATAAAACGTTAAAGGTGATGTATGTACACTTACATGTGACAGGCCAGGTCCAGGCATAGGCAATTTTGTGTTTTGAAATGTTGGTAAGAACAAACATATTTCAACAATTATATAGTGTGTTAATGTACATCAGTCCATTTTGGCCCCAAGTTACAAGTGAGGTATCAGACTATAGTAGATGATGTTTGTGAAAATATTCACTCATTCAGACATTTTATAGTGATCCAAACACAGCTGGCATACATTTTGTAGAAAATTCCAGAACATACAGGCCAGGCCTTCTTATAAGTTTAAGAGTTTAGATGTCAAAATGTCAGATATGTTAATACGCTACACATTTTAAACAAAAACACAAAGCAGCTGATTTGAATGCCACTTAGTGTTTTTTGAAGAGCAAAAGTCACTTATAATATTCCTTGTGTTTCATCAACATGCAACACGGTAAAGTGCTGCTGTAAAACAAGCCTCGGAACAGGCAAGGAATTGTTCCGACGTGGTTGTCCTTGGTGGCAAACATTTTGATGTGTTTTGATTAGACTCTGGTGGGGGGATTATCAAAAGCTACAAGAAATCAATGTGCTTTTAATAAAGAGGACTCGGGTGGGAGGGGAGACAGACAGTTCTGTTCATGACAGGGCCTGTCTCTGCCTTATCTCCTGTTCCTCAGATCCTCAAGACAGGCAAATATTTTAACTGTAAACACCCGTGGCTCGACAGGCTGTGTGGGCTCCTGTCAAGCTCCTGCACTCACTTTGTTACACCTTATACAAGGAGTTTAATTCAAGACCACCCTCACAAGAGAGCTGTTAATGTCCAGCTCTAGATGAGTGCAAAGCTATAGCATACTTATATACAGAGTCTTACCTGTGTTCTCCAGCTGCTGTACAAATCCACTGTCATCCAGATTAGCTTGGACACCAGCAGATGCCTTTGAGCCACCAGCAGAAGAGAATTCCTGTAATTAATCCCAGATTACATCCTGGGCCTCTCCATCATGCCAGTTAGCGTTAGTGCAGCGGCTCACTAGAATGGAAGAAATACAAGGGAGTAATACAGGCTCAAACTAAACTGCTGAAAATGTATGAGAGCAAAACTTTACACTCGGGACCTGGCACAGAGGCTTCTGGAGATGTAGTCATGTTTATGTTAAGATAGGTTGTGTTCTGTGCAAAAAACAATCTACATACATACAATGTAGTCACGCTTTATTATTATTTGAACCTAAATTGCTAATCTTCTCAGCCTTTAACCCTCCATAATCTTTTACTTCTTCTTATTGGTTTGGACTAAACTTCAAATGTTTAAAGACGATAATAGAGTTAGGCTGCTCCTTTATCGCTTTCCCTTTGATAATAAAAACTTACTTTTTTCGGTCAAAAGCTACCACCTCATACACAATACTAGTTTCTGTTTATGTGTATGTGTATAAGTGATATTAAACCATGTTTACAAGCCAAAAAAAGATCCACATCTGTTTGATTTCATTCTATTAAAAAACGTAGCCTGAAATTTTTGGACAAGCAAAACACACCATATCTGTGTTTAGACGTTGACTGAAGTTCATGCAACTGTTTTTTCACAGACGCACACAGCACACGACCAAAAAGAGCATGTTAAATGCCATGCAAATGACATGCACTCTCCACTTGAAGAATGACACAGTCAATGTTGGGATTTTTTTTAAGAGTCAAACAATCATTTACATTTGCTGATAGAGTGCACGCGGCACATATAAGTAAAGTGTTGCTTCTTCTACTGTGCGAGGGAGGAGATAAAGGAACGACTTCGACAGCGCGCCGTATCCCCTGCATACTGAGCAGCAGCCTCTTTATCCATCAGCAGCACTTTTTACACTATCATCAATAAAACTTTGAGGCAATTTGCAGCCGCCTAAAAAGTTCACGCCGCATTTTCATATGGCGTGAAGGTAGATTTGTTTGAAAAACTAATAGAGTGAGCGCGGATTGGAATACTTCAAATTTCTGACCTTTCCAGCTCAGTTTTCTCTCTGTGACTATGGAATCTAAATTAAATAAATGAACTACATTATAAGGGATTTCAATTAGAAAATAGCTGGCTTGGATGCTTGATGCGTGAGAAAAAAAAACAAAAAGCTTTCCAAAATGAAGCCTGTACACTTCAGATTAGAGCCACAGTCATTCCTCATGCTAGACTTCTCTGTTGGCCTTTGTAATAAACACGACTCGTTTGCTAGTTACAGTGCTCACCTCACGAAGACAAAACTGTGTCGCCGCTTAATTTTGTCACCGGTGAAAATGTGTTGTTTCCCTGCGCCTTCTGATATCAAATTCAGAGAGGCATCGGTGAGGCATCTGCTCACACCACCTCCTCCTCGAAGACAAGCCAAGAGCCCTTGAATTAAGTCAATCATTTAGTCGTAACAAATTAATTAAAAGAATAATTAAATCATTAACATGTTAAATACAGCAATTAGAAATCTTGTCCTACATGAGTGAATTTGAGAGAATTTAATGGGGGAAGCAAATGGAGCAATGGGGTATGCCTAAACATAATTTTTAGTTGCAATAACATGCACTTTGAGGCAACCCCCCAGACTAATTTTATCTTCTAATAGCTTCATATAAACACTTTTACAGAATTATGTACTATTGTAAACAGGGCTATCATAAAACACCAAATAGTTTGAACCCGCCTCTTCTGTTCTTGTTGCTTGGTAACTGCAAACGAGAGGTCAGACGGGCATTGAGGAATAAAACCTACTGTACGGACGGAGGCTCCTCCTGAGTGATGTTGTGCTGCTGCCTAAGTCTACGCCTCCATATATCTGCTGTCAACCCACATGATCTTTAAGTTCCCAACCTGCTGATGAGAGCACATTAGCTGTGAGCGCCGGACAAATCCAGTTAACAGGGAAACCAGTGATGGGATGAAGCACGTGTGATGAAGATAAAGGAGATCAGTGTGGTTCAGGCAGCCACGGAAGTTTTATAGTTCTTGTTTCTGTGTACAGCTAAATCAAAAGTGACCGTATAGATTGTATATGACTTCTGCATAATACGAAACACTGTATACACAAACTCTGCAGCTAACAGAACTTCATTCAACTCCTGCACTTTTGAAAATAGTTTATATTTTTTTACATCAACTCACTGTAACCTACCCTGCATACCAGACATTATTGATTTGATTATTTTTAGTATATATTTTTGTTTGCATTGACACCCACTAAAACTGGTCTTGTTGCAATTGTACATCTGCAAACGATGATGATAGCGTGGCCTCTGATCACACAGAGTTACATTTTTGGAGAATCTGGTGAGTTGGGTGCAGTAGACACACTTTATAAAGTGAGTATTATCACTTTATAAACCAGGTGACGTCCTGCATGTTTTGATGTTGGTCGGCCGGAGAAAACCAAGCCGAGCATGGGGTGTTCATGCAGGTCCACACAGAAAGGCCCGGAAGTTAAACCTTGGATCTTCTTGTTGAAAGAAGTGTGCAGCCAAAAGTATATGGCACTGTAGATGACACACAATACACAATACTACACATAATATGATTTGTATTCTTCACATTCACTGGTTTGCAGATGTGGAGTCAAAATTGGATGTCTCTTTTCATGGTTTATTCTTTTTTTTTTGAGTGGCATTGGCACATAGTGTATGGTAAACTGGATTCCAGCCCTCACTGCAATTAATCTACTCAAAAAGTCTTTTTGTATATTGGTAGACCCAGTTACCACAGATAAGCCTGAATCTCTGCAGAAAAAAAGTTTTTACGCTGGATCATGAGATTTCTTTTTCAAATTTATCATAAACTGTAGTGGTGTACTCTGTGTACTCTCGGGATTCTCACTCTTAATTAGCACGGGACAGAAAATGTTATATGGTCCCTGACAGCATTTTGTGCGAGATCCTATAAAATGGATGGTCATAAGTGATAAAGCTTGCCATTATCTTATTAAGTCCATTAAAAAAGATCACTGAATGCACAAGTGGAAATCCTGACATTGCAGTGCTACCAATCAAACGGCTTCACAAAAAGACTAATGAAAACAATTTCAGCATCGAAACCCAATTGAAAAATATGTCCTCTGTTCAAAGTTGCAGTGCAGAAACCTCACCTGACATTATCACATCCCAAATTTAAGTATATGTGGCAGGGCGCACGCTGCCTTTCACCAGCATTATTTGCAGCCCGAGGTTTTCTGTTGTGTGCGACGAGCTAACGCTTGCATTATGAGATGTAAAACACAGTGCGCCGGGGACTGGGAGACAGATATAGAAGTAGACTCCGACAGCACTGAGCCTAAGGGCACTCAATACCGTCAATGCTCTATTTGTGTGTACATACTGTATCCGAGTAGAATGGGAATGATCTCTCACATTGATCCTCTCCAGTCTAAATATTTTTAGAAAGTCATTGATTATTGTTCTGGGAAACATCATGTGACTGGGAGTGTGATGCATGCTTGTGCGAGCCAGACAGCACGACGAGGCTAAATGAAAAGGTTGTAGCTCAGCATCGGGGCTCAATTAGGGAACTCATCGTCTGCCGCTTGTAAATGATTTAATAACATACCTGTGTATAAGTGCATTATTTATTTGTGTAATGCTGCTGCTAGTCAGGGATGTTTCCTCTTGTAGAACACAGTTTCATAAAGTCATTAACTGAGAGGCCTTTAGGCAGTGACTCTGGGATACCTCACTTCAGATTTTGAGTGCATATTTCCATGTGCAATGTAATGTATAATCATTTCTGCTCCACAGTTCATTACAAATGATATTAAGCATATTAATTGGACTGTGTGTTCACTTACGTTTATTTAACATTTACAATTCATGTCCCAAATCAAATGTATCCTATTAGATTTACTTACCAGAAATAGTTATTAGTTTACCTTATACTAGAGTTGTACGAACATGCTTAATTATAGGCTTATGAGGTTTACTTTTCTACATAGACCTCTTCCACGTCGCTGTAGGTGAAGGGTCCAAATAAGGCACCAAATATTACACAATGTCCCTAAAACCAGAACAGTATAACAGTATAACAGTGTAATAATAATAATCCAGAGCTTATTTGTTGGGAAACTGGGACATTTGCAGAAAGATTTCTAGATGATCAGAATTCCCAATTTTCAAATGGTAAATGCTGCTAATATGACCTGCATCCAATTCAAAAAGCCATCATATTCCGAACAACTGTGTATTATTAGTGTGACTGATTGCCTCCATATTTCTCATCATCACAATAAACAGTGCACACACAAACAGTAGCTGAGCACAACCTTGTTCACATTTAGCGTATAGAGCACATTCACACTTTGGTAAATAGTGCAAATGGATGCATTGAGAAATTGATCCCTCTGCGCTGTTAATGTATTGTTGCCTTTTTAATGAAACTACTGCAAATGAGCACTAACCAACATTAAAATGCATAAATAATGGATTCAATTGGAGAATTTCCTCGATGAGGTAAATCTCACAATCCAGATTGCACAGATGTAACTGATAGCTTGCCGTGTTCTGTGTGTGATATTGATAGAGAATTGTCATCTGCACATTTAGCAGATACCTTCAAAAAATACAACTGTGGCATATTTTAAAAGCAGAGCATTTTCAAGTACTTAAAAAAAGAAAATAATACAGAGAAAGTAAACATAAAACACAATGCTTGAATGTAACAACATAATAGTGTGCCATTTTCATCCAGGCAGTCCATTTAAAGCTACCAACAGTAAAAACAAATAAAAATAAAAAATAGACATTTAGTACAATGCAGGGCTGAACAATGGCTCTAAAACAGAAATATTACAGTGCTTTGTCCTGGCTTTAAACCGTTTATGGTGGCACACGGCAGCTCATTGTTTGATTATGCCTCAATGACCACAAGCCATTTGTGTGACAAAATACTATTAATATGCTTATGAAGGGCCAAAAGGGATCAACACATTTGAATACCGACCCCTAAAACTAATGCATGCAGCATCTTTGAAGTGGGCCAGCTACAGAGTGTGTTAGATAAAGATTTTTCCTTAAGTCCACTGTTTTTTTTTTACTCAGGATTTGCTGTTGCTTTTTCACAGCTGTCAATACTCAGACAAGATGCTTTCCCTGCACAGATAAGTTGATTTAGGCCAATAAGTGCAATATAAAAAAGAGAGTAGGCATAGCTTCTGCAGCACCAGTATTTTAGTGCTTTTACAGTTGGATATTGTGGAAAGAAAATACAAAGTGCAAAAAAATTTGTCTGTGACTTCATTGAATTGTTAACCACCTTTTTGAAGACTCTAAATTGGCATTTGATTGTTGTCATTTTGGGTTTCAGGAGCCACTGTGGCATTTGGGCAACAAAGTGGATCTGCGGGTGCACAGAAGGTGGCGTTCAGATAGTTATACACAGCTTGAGCTAAGCTGCAAAATACAGACTTGTCGACGGGCTAAAACACAGAAATATCAATATAAACGTTGTTGAATATATTGTTGAAAGTTATTTCAGCCACTTATAAACACAGTTCTGGTTTGTATAGAACCTTGAACATAATGCACAATGCTGTAGTTAGTCTGTCCAAATTAAGTAGCTACCACGGCAAAAGTGAATTGTTGTAGACTTAGTAAACCAACAAGATAAACAGTTAACCCCGATGTTATGTTACGGGTCAGACTATTTTGTTTTACAGTTTAAAATGCAGAAAAGATATTTCTGACACTATGTGCTAGACAAAAATCCCTGACTGCTTTTTAATGTGCTTGCATCAGTTCCCCTTGGTTGTTTTGCTGACTGCCCGTGCCCTCGGCCTGCCAGTCACGGACAATGGCCCAGACACACCCACAACAAACTTGACAAGGACGTGACGCGATTAGAGCTGGTGTTCAACCTCACAAACCAAACAACATGTAACCATTTCATCATGCTCCTCCAAATGCTCAGACCTTTTTTTTTTTTTTTTTTTTTTTTTTTGCTTAACAACCCCCAATGCACTTTAAAGCCACTTTACCCCAACATTTGAGGGCAAGTCTGGTGGTCTGATTCATGGCTACATATTAATGGGGATCATTTTAGGAGGCACCTATTGGTCTGATCCACACACACACACACACACACACACACACAGACCCAGCAGAGGCACCATGTACATCTCTGAGCAGTGGTTGTAAAACTGTAGAGTCGTAATGTTCCCCAGCCTTGGGGGCTTATTAGGAGGCATAAAAGCTGCATGCTACCTTCATTCATATTCTCCATAAACACCCTGCCACATCTCAGCTTATTTTTTTTTTCTCTCAGACTCTGGGCAGTTGGAAAATATAAGCCTCTACGCCACTATTTTGTGCTGCATGATTGATTTGCAAAATAGGCCTGTAGTGGAAATGTATCTGAATAAGGCTAGGATTTGCCTCTGTGTGTAAGTGCAAATTGCAGTGTCAGATCTCCGCATGGATGTTGTTTGTCAGGCGTAAACTCAGCGTGGCGGCAATTTTTATTCCTCTCTTTACACCAATGTCTGTATAATCTGCAAAAATAGAAGCCGTCGTTGATTATAGTCAAGGGGGAAGAGAGGACGCAGGCAAATTGACATTTCCAACTTTTGGGATTTGCGGTGAATACAAAAAAAAAATACAAAAAAAAAACACACTTTAGATCAGTTATGGGAACAGAATTATTCATCGTGAGGCATGTTAAAGTTCAGTCTATTGCAGCTTGAGTGCAGACAATTACAAGGGACAGCGTGTGCATGTGGGAATCTGATTTTACAAAAAGGCATCATCTGGGTTTTAAAACAGGGCCAAGCCACTAGGATGGCACCTCTTCTTTCAGACAAACCTCTTTTCCCACAATTCAAATCAAACTGCTGGTTAGAACTAGGTCGCTGGCTTTATATGACAGCTAGAACTGGGAGGGGAGGGCGGAGAAAAGTTTGTTTTGAGCAAGAAATAGAAAAATAAAATGAGATGGATGTGAAAAATGAGGAGAAAAATAAGACTTGGTTTTTGCAAAGGAGCGAGCCTATTGTGTGGAGAATGAGCTACTCCGAGGCTACAAGTCATTTGGCTGCCCCTCCCCGTTCAAGGAACATCTGGCTTTAAAGCGGCCCAATAAAAGAGCCTCTGGGAGACGAGGGAGGAAAGGTGTGAGGGAATGTGTGAAGGATAGATAGATAGATGGATGGATAGCACAGAGAGATACAGCGATTCGAAGAAAGTGTAGGGAGAGTGCCGAGTGCTTGGGGGCTGTCATAACTGCAGAAAGCGGGCGCCTTCAAATGACATCCTTCACCAAATCATATTTCACACGTGGCTACAAAGGCCACACCACATTTAGAGCACGCCATCCCCTGCAGAGATGGCAAGAGAAATCTGGATCCTCATTCTCTTTCCTAGCGCAGAGAGAAAAAAAAAAAAAAAAAAACTTCTGCCATCTTTATAGTGTACAATAAAAGACAGACATGAGCATGGGCTTGTAATTGGAAGAGTATGCGCTGGCATGTATATCAAAAGAGGAAATGCGTTAAAACTTCAAGGAGAAGTACTTTCTAATATGTTATAATTGATGCAGGTGGCTGTTAAATGAACTGCTGGCACTCTCGCACTACACTGAAAAATTGTAATGTCTATTTTGCAGAGCTGCTAGTGCTGCCTTGATATTAAAGGATTCAATTCATGAGCAAATGGTTGGTTTGGTTTAAGGAAAGACACTTGGGCTTTGTGTAAAAAAAATAAAAATACATTTCAGTTCTAACTCTTAAATGCCACATACCTTTTTATGCTCCAACCATTCCTGAACCTGCCTCATACAAATCACTGAAAGTCACTACCACAAACAAAATGTAGAGAAATGTCTCACTGTAGTAAAGGTTTAGAATAAAATCGAGATCGGAAAGCTGATTATAGTGCTGAATGTGTAGACACCGCCTCTAAGCTAATAATTGGTTTGCACATTGTTGCTGCTTTATGTCATGATCTCAATATTAGGCAGCGTGGTATTATCTATATGTCTGCTAAAAGGTCGATCAACACTGGAGCTCTTATATACAAATAATAAATAAAAATAAAACAGGTATTTGTCCCACTGTAACACTTCTTATGGAGCAGGACCATCACTAAACCGTTGAGAAATTTGTTAATTGATGAGACTAATGAACTCTTTATTGATTACAGTGGGAGACAGACTTTTGTATAACGTGTGATCAAGGGTTACACCATCAGTCAGATCTGTAATTATCTAATGGACAATTAAAAAGCACTATTTTACTAAATGTATCACAGCTACTCATATTCATAGTTTGTAGATGTCCTGTTGACTGAACAAAGAAGATTGTTAGGAAGCTATGTGTCTTTTTTGCCTCTAATACTGAAAAACAGAAACAAATTGAAAAACGTCAAGCTGTGTTTTTGGATTACTACAGCTCTCTGTAATGACCCTAAGAAGCTGTGAGGGTCATCAGAAACGACTTTTGTTCTGCACTCTTGGCAACACTTTCTTTCTTTCTTTCTTTCTTTATTTCTTTCTTTCTTTAGTACACAATTGATATTTTTGGCAATCACAACTATAACATTCCTTTGTTTGAAAAATATACAAAATATCATAGTTTAAAAACATAGGTCAGAGTTTACATTTTTTTGCATTTCTTAAAAAAAGTGTGTTTTAAAAATAACTGAACAGAACAAGCTCTGACCAATTGAACAAATTTATGCAAAAACTAAAGAATAAAAGTGAAATGTGGAGAAACCAACAGCATTAAACTAACATTTATCGTTGCTGTTTGGCTAAAGCTAAAGTATGGCTGAAATATTTGGTCCACTTTAATGTAAGACCTTTATTATGACAGTTAAAATAAACAGTGGTATAACTTTCGGTAAAACAAGGCTACATTTGGAAACAACAGGTCAACAGTGAGTCTCTGCAGCTCTGCTACACGATGGCACACGCACATCAAACTGACATCATATTGGGGGTAAACTGCATCGTTTGCCTTTGCCGTTGTGTGACTGGGTGTGTGAGACCGGATAAGCAAGTAAAAACACTGAGTTTGATGGTAGTGGCTGGGCTGTGTGTGACAGAGTGACAGCTACTTTTGACAGCTACCTGTCAAGGCACGTGGAGTGTCATACTCAAGGCACAGTGTGATCTCAGTCATTTGCAATGCTGAGCAGGTTTAGGTAAGGTTTTATATGTAAACTAAGCACACTGCTGTCAAAAAAACCTAACTGATGCAAGGCCTTTCTTTCAGTAATCTCCGCCACAAAACAACAAGCAGAGAAACTGTTGAATAATAACCTGTCCAGATATGTTTAAGACAAGAAAGATGTGATGACAGCCTCTGTGAAAATGCAGTAAATACATGACATCTAGCCGCTTTTTTTTTTTTTAACACTTGCGTCATGTGCTTGGAATGCCTTGAAAATCCAACAGGCGGGACGCAACAGATTGCATTTGCATTGGTTCCCTGTGCCTCGACTGTCTACCAAAGTAGGTCAGCACGAATCACTGCCTCCGAAAATAATAACAAAAGGTGAGCCCCCTTGCCTTGCTTTCTCAGGGGTGAGCGTTCCACTGTTTTGTCAGATGCTTTCCAAATGTGCCACATCAGCACTCCCCCGAATCTAGAAGCATTATACTACACCATATTAAGGCACAATATTGCATTCAGCATTCTGAGGTGCTTGGCAGTCATTGTAAAAGTTTAACGAGACAATGGTGAATACACAAACACATTGTAAATATGCAGGGTTTTGTTAGAAGGCAGTGGAGCTAAAATTGTAATGATGTTGGGCCACCAAGACCTTGCAGGGTTGGAGGCTCATCGTTTTTAAGGGAGTTGTAGAAAACACTGCCTGTTCATTAAGCTTTGTTTCCGCTAAGGAGAACAACACAGTTTAGTTTTGTCTGTCCACCGCACAGGTTTAGAGACGCTTCTTTATACAAGACCACACTTTTAGGTGACTCACCCTTTTATGTTCCTAGTGGGTGTGTTTAATGGAAACATTAACAATGATCAGAGTAGCAAGGACCATGTGACATTAGAAACAGGACTTCAATACAGCTTGAGCAAAGTAGACTTTATCCAGAAGTCAGGGCACTATAAATCATCTCAGTGTCCAAACATAGACAACAACTACAGTGGGTCCTCACACTGTCACACGCCATGTCCTTCCTCTGCACCCATTCACACACCCTTTCTCTGTAACAGTGTGCACCATGTCCACAGTTCACGCAGTTAATGTTTCTGCTGTCGGCATGATTAACGTCGGCACATTCCCTATTCGTAAAAAAGGTCTAACCCGAATTCGACTCTCCTTGCTGATTCACCTTACTTGTTCCTGCTAAGTCCTGGGCTTCAGGTAAAAATAGTTGCCCTGCCCTGGGATATTCTATTGTGAGAAGTAAAAAAAATACAAAATAAATTACCATCATACAGTTTTTACCTTGGCCCATTTAATTAGTCCTAATAAGGTCTATGTTACTTAAAATTTCCTTTAATCCATTTTGTTTACTTTTTTAACAAGGAAAACAATTTAACACAAAAACAGAGAACCAACAAAAAAACAAACACAACACAGTCCAAAGAAACAAAATAAAATAAAGAAAAAAAACTGTCCATATCTAGTCCAGTACAGAGCTGCGTATAGCCCCCTGGTCAAAGCAGTGCCAACAAGCGCAGGTCCCTCCAGGTGCTGTCCTTTCCAGTGTACGGTGGACGGTGGAGGGGGTACTCCAACGGGAACCGCTCCGGGACAGGTCTGTGCCAGTTTGCTGTTGTGGGGGGTCTATCGCTGATCCAAGACAGAAAAATGTTTCTCCGCGCAGCATAAGTGAGTATGTCATACAGTCTGCCAAAACCTGGGCCAACATTAATGTCTCTGTAGCCCAAGAGCAGAGATACATGATCCAGAGTCACAGTCACTCCAAATATTTTCCTCATGTCTTTCAGAATGTACGTCCAATATGATCGAATTTTAAGACAGGACCAAATACAGTGAGTATAAATTCTCAATAATTCTACTATATATTAAATAGTCTGTTTCTAGCTGAGCAGCCTATTTCACATTCTGCCAACTGTACTGCTGTTAGTTTCTTCTTAGTGTGAACTAATTAGAAAATATTCCCCCCCCTTTTTTTCCAACTTTGACAACTTTTAAAGCAGAGTTTCATCACCGGGAGACAAATCAATCTCATGAACTGAGAGCACAATATGTTGCACTGAGCTACAAACATGTGGGCTGACTGTTTGCACTTAAACTACTTCCAAACAGAAACGATGAAAAGTTGACACGCAATAACATCATTCAAGACATCTGTTTGTTAACAACTTGGCCCTAAGCGCAAGATAAGGTGACATATATTAAAATTTGTTCTCTTGTTTACAAGTGTTTGTGCCCCCAGTCGTCGCACGTCGCTTGATTCAACTCCCCAGTTATTCAGCGAGGATTTACCTTTGACAAGAGAGCCGAACAGCTTTGGGAAGGCTCCAGAAAGCGTGAGTGATGGGAGTGGAAGTGGAGTTGTAGCCCGTGGCCAGAACGCACACATTAGGAGTGAGTGAAGCTCTCCAGCACGCCGCCGACTCTCTTTATGGAAGGCGATAGCATCTGCTCAAGGCGCTGACATAATCCGAGAAGTGAGCCATCCAGTCGGCATGCCAACGAGTCGGCTGACAAGGAATCCAAAACAAAACAAAACAAAAAAAAACATGGAAGATTTCAATATTAGTTTGTCAAAAGCTGTTGGTTGCCCTTAAATTTTTAAAGTTTGAATTACCTTAAAAATTGTGTCAAATTTGGGCTTTTTTTGGGGGGAGTTTTCAAAATGAAGGTCTACATTTTTAAGTAAAAAAAACAAAACAAAAAAAGGGCAGTGATAATTCTCACATTTGCTCAGTGCAAGTTCACAGCTACATAAACATCAGAGTGGGCCATGACCTGTGTGACGCCTCCTCACTTGTATTTGGAAGTTTGCGTGGGAAAAGGTCACTTGTGTTGATATTTACGATGGGTTATGAAAGGAACCATGTTACTATTTGGAGCTTAAAGGAGCTAAAGTGCTTCTTAACTTGTGTGCCGTGTCCTGTCAGCTGCGTTGTGTGTCCGTGTGGGCATGTTGCCACTTTCCAATCACTGCTGATTGAGTCCAGGTGCAAGTGTGTCCTTCCAAAAGTCGCACAGTTGAATCGATAGCAATCCAGCTCCCAGATTTATGCACGACAAAACTCTTAAATTACAGTATGTCAGGTTTTATACTATACAAATGGTGTCGGATTCACAAAGCACTGCTCGCATTTCTATTCGAAAGGCTTAGTGTCCTTCCAGAGCCACCGGTACATCCTGTTGTCCTTGTATCATTTAGTTTAGTGCTCTGTGTTCCTGTGTTTTGAATGCTTGGTAGGAGAATAATAGGTTTTTCTCAGATGTGTGGGTTAAGGTTTAAACTTTCCTTTACATTCCAACATGACAAATTAATCTAAACAATGGAATAAATGGCTACTTATTGCAATTGTTCACATGCCAATCTGTCATTCATAATAGCCAGACAGCTCAGGAGCTCCAGTACAATTATTTTCATCAGACATGACTAACTGGCTTGTCACATTCAAAAATAAGCATTCAAGAAACGGGAACACTTCCTACGAACTTCCCTTTGTCCTACAACTTATTACCCCATCTTTCTTTTAGTTTTTTTTTTTTTTAACTAGAAGCACTTGAATGGAAGAAGCGTTCTGTCCTTCACACTGTCTGATTTGCTTAGGGAAGGCGCTCGCGTCTAATGCTAATCTGAACGACAGCGCTGGAAATTCTTGGCTCACTTACAGAGGCTAGATTGGGTCTGGCCCAATGACCTTCTCTGGAAAGAACAAGGAAAGTTTGCAGTACAATGTGTCACAGGCGACGTGGGCTTAGCAGGAGGACAAGACAAGAGCAGGGAGGCGGATCAGTGGTGAGGGCTGGGTGATGTCAGACTGTATCCCCAATTTAAAGTATCAATAGAACATTTCTCAAAAATGTGTTGGCGACATAAAATAAGCAACTTGTGTAACTATTTCAACCAAAACATGCAACACTTTTATAGCTATAGTAATTAAAACAATGATAAAAATCCATTGTCCTTGTGGAAACAAATAGACCCGCTCACTGAAACCACTGTCTGGATGACATAAACAACTGATAATTATGAAATTGGGCATTTCTTGAGGCGTAATTACAGCAAGTGAAGTTTAGTTTAAAAGCAAATTAGCCTCACAGGATGTTGAAACAAAGTGTTAACACAGGGTTAATTGAATTGTAAGACTTGTCACAGAAGATTACCAAGTTGGAGAAACGTCACTTTAATTGCGTTATTACCGTGTGGATTAAGGCACAGGGTATTTTTGCCCAGTAATTATAGCCCGACTGTTCGTGCATTTTAATACAATTCAGTCACAATGATTTGGGTGAAAATCTTTGACAATCCAAATGCAGAGAGAAGTTCCATTACAAAATGGATCCATAATGCTGCTGGATAGTGCTGGCATTTTAGCTATAATGTGTGGATTAAAGGGATATATGGTGTTAATGAGTAATTAGTTTGACAAGGAAAGGCTCAGATGAGATGCTATTTCTGTATCAGTGGTGTTAAATGAGAAAGGCTCAATATAATGTAGCTGTATGCTTTTACACATTCAGTTTGGATGACAGCCACACTGTAAAACTGCATTTACCACTCCCTCCAGTTTAGTAGTCTGGCTTTGGACGTTACAACCCTCCAGTCTAAAGGAAATTGTTTGGACTTTGTGACACGGGTTTTTCCCTTCTGACATCTTTTCTTCTCTGTTTGCCCATTTCTAATATGCGGCCCACACTGACTGATTTTAAATTACGGTCAAACGCTACAACAATCCTAAGCTTCGTTCTAACACTGGTGTTTTTGGAGGAGTGCTGTGATGTCAGTGAGTTCCTCTATTTCTGGCTGGGAGTTTCATTTTTTCCAATTAAACAGTGGCGGCCCTCCTTGCTCTGACTTCACACACTTGTGCCTCAGACAGCCAGGGGAAGCCAGGATGCTAACAGAATGTCATTAGCCTAATGGACAGGAGCACACGAAGGCAGGAATGAGTGATTGTATTATGATACCATTTGCTCCAGACTGTACACTGACATAAATAGTGCAAACAAACAATAACTGTCTGTACTGTAGTGTGACGTCTCACTCTTTGGTACAAGGGTTCAAACCAGGGTCTGGACTGAGAGGGAGGATTGCAGTGGGGGCTAAGTAGTCGCAAACTGGATTTAGACACAACTCTGCAAGGGCCACTCCAAAACATATATGGAAAGAAAAAGAGTGAGACATGAAGAGGATAGGGAGAGCACTCAGCTTTTCTCCCTTTGCATGCAGCTCAACGATGCCTGAATGGAGCCATTATAAAGGGCCAGATCCTAACAGTGTGCTGCATTTCTAATACCACAGTAAACATGTATTCAGTTAGCTCTATATTTTTTAAAAAAGCAGTGCACACAAACAGGCCTGCAATGTATTTTCTGTTTGAGGAAGTACAGAAATAGATAATGTTGCGCCAGGAGCCACTTTTTATGAAGTAGGTGGACGTCATTCTTAAGCTTTTTGGAGTGTACATAGGAGCTATCACATGGGCCAAAAAGCCACAGATGCTAATGTATGATGCATTTACTACCACGACATTCATGGATGTCATTTAAAAACATATAATGTATCATTCTTATAGTCAACAATTCTATCATTTCGGTTTAATAATTATGTGGGACTACTCTGGCTGCTGAAGTGCGGTGATAAAAAAAACTGCTTCTCTTCTACAACGAGTCAGCATGAATTATTCTATCATTTAGGAGTCATGCTACTTTTGTATTGTTTTCCACCCAGCCGTAACAGACTGTAAATGACCTATTTGCATGAAGTAGTTAAGCGCAGACCCATTTTATTTGTCACTGTTTCGAATGGAACCATTAAATATCGAAGTCATAAAGATTATGCTAATTGTTATTGATGCTACTCCATGATTGCCAAATAATTAGGAAGGGGGGGGGGGTTCTTGCATCATTTCAACGTCGCCTCTCACGTGGGCTCATTAGCGATGGCGGATTGGGATCACTTCTAACACCTGCACTTTTAAGTCTAGTCAGCTTTCTTATGAGCCTGGGTGTGCATATAAAAAACTGGATTCATAAAGTTGTCACACCTACAATGTACCTTACAATGTATACACCCTTTCCCACAATGGCACAGGAATAAATAGTCTGGCAATGGGAGACTTCAGTTTGATTGCTTATCCCAACCACAGAACAGGAAGTAACTAACTTTAAACCCACGGCCTACTAGAAGCACGTCAACCTGTAAATAATACCAAATCAACAAACGGTTGCCTTCTGGATGCGACTCCTCAACTAATCCATCAACCAAATCTAAACGAACACGGCACACACATCATTACTGACACTAAACACTGGAATCCTTTAGGTTTCCATTTTCTGTTGTTCTAATTAATACGCCACGTCTTGGGCACACTCGAGGTAATTAACGTTGTTTTTTGCCAGCAACACACAGCAGATGGTGATTGAAAATAGAGGGATGAGTCGCTCAATCAACCGCCATTTGTCTATAGCCATTAATTATCCAACGAAGAATACATCCAGTCCCCAAAGTTGATAGTTTGAGGGGAAGAAGAATACTGTCCTTCTGTTCCTCATTACTCTTAAATAGCAAAAAGCGCTCGAACTAGAATGGTGGATAGGGAGATTGCCATTTTAATAGTGCTGTCATTATCTTTGCCCATAAGGTGACATATGATAGAAGCCTTGTCAGGGAAAATGAACTGTTTAACAAATCGACGGCAACATGTTTTAGAAATGTCTTCTTTGAGATGATGGGAACACGGACTGCTTCAGGAAATGTTTCGTTTTGTATATGATTCATTGAGAACCATGTGACTATTGCAGTACTGGCCTTTTGTGACCAATCATTTCCATTTGTCCATGTGCTTTGATGGGACAAACACTGCCTCCCTGCAGCTAACACAGTGATGATATCATAATAAAAGTCACATTCTACTTGAGTCGACTGGCAAAAGATTACACTTGGATTACTTGGAACTCCTTAAAAATACAAGGTGAAAAGGGAAATGGAGAAAAAGAAGTGAGTTTTTTTTTTGGAAGCTTTGAGGCAAAAAAACGTACACATAGTTCTGACTTGTTTGATGTTATTCCTTGATTGCTAACAGCGCTCTAATCCATTGTCTCTGGTCCATAGTAAGCTCCTCTCTTTTGTTCTTTCGGATAGTTTTGTGGAGTAATTATTAATACATTAATCTAATTACTTTGATAGCATCGTGGATATACTGAGATATCACATGCTTTTAAGTCAGTTGCTTTATTTAATTATTTTTTACTTTAAAGGGATACTCAAGTATTTTCTAAATGTGGTTCTAATAGATACTTTTAGTTTTTGAAGTTTAGAAAGGCTTGTCCAGCCATACATAACACAACGCCTTCGTGATTACCCCTGCCTTTTTCTCCAAACTGGGGGTGTGCTTACAATTATATAGTATTGTCATCTACAATTAACATAACATTGACATATGAGTGCTTTAATCAAATTCTGGGCAGTTTTGCTTTTACTGGACAGATTGGGACTATTCAGGACTCTTGTGTGATTAAAAAAATGCTCCCCTCAATGTCAATTAATACCATTATGTCCCTTAATAAGCAGGTTTTCGAAATTTAAGACTTGCCACCAGTCAGACTTCCACAGCAGTGATGAAAACTCAAGAAGAGGCAGACATTTGATTTAGGCAACACAATTGCAAACAATAAAACACAGACGACTGTCATCTGCAGAAATCTTGACATGGTACTAAAATATCTCTCTTTTAATATATCCAGAGCTTTGGGTAAAAATCTCCTCCTCGGCTGCAAATTGGGAGTAGGATTGCTCATGTTCCACCCCACGGGCTTTAATTAAGCAGTCTCAGGTAGTCTAATCTTATTATCGAAGACTGCTTGTTCCACACACTAACCTGCTTACATGACACCGAGAGAGGCATGAACACGACTAAACTACAACGAGGCGGTGATATGCTCCCAAATGAGCCGTCATCATTGCGGCAAGGACTCCTATTGTCATGTCTATGCCGAACACGGACCATTTACACATTGTTGTCACAGCGCTAGAAACAAAGACCATTTTGTGGATTTGAACAGCAGCCGAGACAGCTGCCCCAGCCAGACCTCAAATAATATAGAGAGGTATACACGACACAGTGGCAGTGTTTGTCCCAGAGAGAGCCTGGGCCCCATCAAACCCCATTATCTCCAAGGGTACCACTTACTTCCAACTGGAGTAGAGATAGCTGCTTATCTACTGGTTAACAATAAAAAAGAGACATAACAGATAACAAAAAGAAAAAAAAAAAAAATCCTACTCTATCATGATGGAAAGAGAGAAGGGGCGCTGGTGGAAAAAAGCCGACAGGGAGCCGAGAGAGATTTCCAGGGACAGTTTCATTCTGTGGAAAGGGCAAGCAGTGGGAGACCTCCCGCTGTAATGCAGAAAATGAAAGCCCGCCGCTCTCTTCTCTGGGGCTAAACAGCGGCCTTAATAAAAAACACAATCAGACCCCCAACCTTAAAGTTTAATGCACATTCTTCCCATATTTCTCTTTGGGGGGAAAAAAAATGGAAGGCTCCAAGTGTGATCCCAGCTCCTAGAATAAGGTCCAGTCCACAGATATTATTTTAAAGGAATATTGTCCACTACATTTAAGGTCCCCTCTTAACATCATGCAAAGTTTTTTTTAACGTGGATGCTCAAAATTGTCTCTACGTTGTGACTCATTTGTGCATGCTTTTTATTGTTCTGTGTGAGTACAAATGCAACTATGACACATAATAATGGCAATAATGTCACTAAGGACCATGATAACTTATTGGCTAATCATTTTATTTTGAAAGGTGGTGTTTATTTTCATCTGTGGTCTTGTGTACCCGGGTCATATAGACAGAAATTTTTAGGAAACTATTCTGTTCATTAAAAAATATCAGTGTAGACTTATGGACAAAAAAAAAAAGGATGGTTATCGTCAAAATGAAGCTCAATGAATATCAAGCACACCATCAACTGACTATCAATGGCGTTAATGAAACTGTTCCCCCCAACTTTTTAATTAACTCGCCAGCTCGTGGTGTGGAGTCAAGTTGTGGACACAGACAAAGACTACAATGTTCTCTTCCCAGGTGATATGAATATGAAAGAGGGAAGTTGCTCGGAATTAAGCTGAGTTTCTTTATTAGGATGGAAACTTCAGAGGGAGACAGATGTGTGGAGGTTGGGCCTGTGTCATTTCGACTTGGCGTTTGATATACACAAAGGAAAATGATGGATTTATAGTGAGGAAAACGTTGTGAGCGGGCGTTGTTTTTCTAAGTTTTTAATCTTCCATTTAAAAACTTCAAGGATATCTCCTTGATGGTAATCGCATAGAGCTGTACATCATAATGACTCAAAGTGCTCAATGAAGGGACATTTATCACAGTTAAAAGGGGGGAAAGAGACACTTTTTTTTTTTCAAACACATTTCCCTTTATTGGCATGGTGAGGCTGATGAGAATTGCACATAAAAAAATGAAATTCACAAGAAAGTCGTACAATAGGTAGAACCACAAAGGCATTGGTAAGGACTTGGCAGAAGGCAACGTGGATAGGACACAAACAGGTAACAACCCATAGCAGCCCCCACCCCTCCCCTATTCCCCAACACACACACACACACACACACACACGCACACACACACACAAACACTCAGAACACACACACTTCCTTAAAATCTCACACAAACATTTGCTCGTACACATATTGTCCTTCCAAAAGAAACAACAAAGCAGTGTCCTCAGTAGGTGACATTATTAAAAAGTCCGCCACAGTTGAAATTTGAACCATAAGGTGTTATAATATATTGCTACTCTAGGCCATTTACAAAGCATTTTTATTACAATGATTAAAGCCACATCAATCAAATGGGACACGACACCATTACCCAAATGCTATACAGACAACCAAAAGGGAAAACAATGCCATAAAACACAGGTAAGGGTTTTATTTTTTTTTTACTTCCTTCTTTGCATCAGAAAAATGTCTTGTCTCCATAGTCAAACTCTATAAAAGGAAGCCTGTGATCAGCAAAGCTTTCATTACAAAAGATTTTTTTTCCTTCCTGTGATGGAAGCCGGTTCTCTCATTACTTGGCTCTCGCTAGAAACAGGATATTAATTGAACTAGAAACCGCAAGGTTACCTTTTATGTCACGTCGACAGTGCTGTGATATCTGGACTGTGAGTGGAGCCGGGGGAAGTGGTGCAGCATGCGATACAATGCTCAGTAGGTTTTTCTCTAGGCTTATAGACTGTGGTTTAAACTCCGCCAGTGGGAGACAGATATCCAAAGTGGTATAATATACTGGAACCGACTGTCATCCTGGAATAGCCATGCACTACACGACAAACAGTTTCAACTCGACACGTTTTTACACACACAGGTGGAGTTTGCACAGAACACCACAAAGTAATGCGTGCAGTACAATCACAGACATCTTAAAGGGAAGAGCAGCGGTTTGGACGTGAGGTGCCAAGATTTTTGGAATGGGGTCATCTTAGCTACCAGCGACTGGGTAATGGGTCAATCCCAAAAATCACACAACAATAAGAGCTAAAATACAACTCTGAAAAATAATTTATTGCTTTTTATAGATTTTTTCTCTTCATTTATATTATTATTAATCATCTTGTAATTATTGTGAATAATATTAGTAGTATCATCATTGAATATGTTTCATTTGTACATCAAATACAAGATCATTAAAAAAGTCAGGAAATAAATTGTAAACTTTCGTTTGGCATTCACATAATCAAAGCGTGAGTGGAGCCATGTCACAAGTGTTTCCAGTGGGACAACTCAAGTCCTGCAAAATTATTATTGCTTCTATGTGGAAAGATATACTGATGAGCAGATGAAGAGGAGTGATTGGCTGAAATGTTGTGATTGTTTCGGAAAGGCATAGAAGGTCATAAAATCCCCAGCAAAGTATTATTCTTGTACACCCTGTCTACTGATAGCAAGTTAAATAACACAAAAAACAAAATAAATAGATTTTATGAGGTACGCCATGTATTATGGAGCTCATAAATAGTTTTGATTAAAAAATAAATACATAAATATTTGTGTGTTGTGATTATTATTATTTGAACTTGGCTAATCAAAAACTCCCAAAGCAATCGGATCAACCCTTTACTGGGTTTACTGAATGCTTCAAATAATTAATAAAAAATGGGATACCATTTTTTACAATCATGAAAAAGGTTAAAAATGCATTTTACACAGGTTGAGAAACTTTATAAACAGAGAAAACTATACATGGTTAGACTTTTTGACCCCTTCCCAACAAAATAATTAGAAAAAAACAACATTGTTCACATGCTCCCTCAAAACGAGCAGTCGGCTTTTTTTTTTTGTTCTTTTTTTACAATCATGTCATGAATAAACATCATGTAGGTGTACAATGTGTTGTAATTGTAATCGCTACAGATCAACATTCTGAATTAAGAAATTTTCTCTTCATTTAAAAAAAAGGCTGCATTTTACAGTGCATAGCTGTAACAAATAAAGAACTTCATCTGATATGTACATAAAATAAAAATATTCCTTTTCATAGTATTTGTAAATACACGGCTACATTTTATTTTAAAATGTAGACAACCTTGAGAATTTTACCTCCAAGATACAATTCCCGACGCGCTTGTTTGTAATGTAACACCGGATTCACACACCAGATTTCCAAAAAAGAAGAAAGAAAATTAACAACAAAAAGAAAACAAATCTGGCTGAACAAGCTGCTTGTTGTCACCCCCAAAGAATTGTGGGTATTGTAGTGCTTAGAGAAAAAAAAGACATATCTTGAGTTTTTTTCCTTTTCTTCTTTCACCAATGGTTAAACAGCAGTAGAGTGCACCAAACCTGCTTCAAACAGGTTCTGAGGGTTCACTGGCTTTCCCAGAATGCAATGTCTCTTCCCAGCTCTTCTTCAGCAGCTATGTTCATGTAAACTTCATTTTGATATATTCATTTATCATGATATAGGTCTATAGACGTATTTTATTCATATATACTCTGAAATAGAGTGTAAAACTTGTCATAGTCTCATCGACAAAGGAGCGAGAAACAGTGAGGTATCAGAAGTCCCTCCTTGTGACAGACAGCAGGTGCCCCTCAACTGGTTACCTTCTCAGACTGCGCTGGGCCTCCCTCAGCAAGCTGTCAAAATCCATGGAGTCATACTTGCTTTTGGTGGAGGCTGGATCAAAGTCATCTGAATGAGAGTCTGCAAGAGAGGAATAGGGACTTAAGTCAACAGTGTAAACACACAAGAAAGGTTTTTTTATTCAGAAAAATCCACTCAAGAGTAAGCTCCAGGAAATGTAAATGCCACACTTTCCACTCACAGTTTGAATGTGTTGGCTTTTTCTTTGTTAGAGTACCACTGTCTAAGTGTGAGATCCTAATATAAATGCACATTACAGACAGAGTAGGCTAAACTTCAAAGTTTCTTTCTGATAGTTATAAATATACAGTGTAAACTATAGACACGATACAACTTCTGGGAAACTTTTCAAAACCTCAAGGTAATGTCAAGTTGTTATAACCTTTTAAGAATTTTGAAGTTTAAGCAGGCTTTTAACAATCCATATACCATATAATATGCCAAGCCTGTTATTAAAGCCTGAAATCAAAGTGAGGAGACCTAATAAAATATTATTTCCTGGAGTGTCACAATATGCTTTATCATGTATTATTTTAGACATTGATGTCAAAAATGTATTGCTTGCCCCAGCTTGAGAAACTGTGAAGATGCCTTAACCCACATGATTTAAGCACTTCATAAGCTACTATAACAGATTTAATCAAGAAGGCCCTTCCGTACATACATAGGTAAAATCATATGTTATCTGTCTGTCTCTCATGTGTCCCATTTTTCTTGATGAACCTGATAATACATAGAGAGTGTCTTATCTCTGGCAACAGACAGCTTCACAAATGGGGCCCCCAAAGGGCCCCGCAGCTCTATCCCCGAGCTTTGAGAAATGGGGAGGGCCGTGGCAGCTGAGAGACGCTGTTGTGATCTAATGCAATGGCCGAGGGCTGGATTGTCAGACTGCGCACCTTGAGGGATGAAAAATACCCCAGCGCTCTACTTAAAACTAATGGACAGTGTCTCTGAAAACAAAAAAGAAGTGCCAACAAGACTGAGAAGTGTGAGTGAGGCTGGAGTGCACACTATTCTAACTCTTTATCAGTAAAAGAATGACCAAAATAGCCCGGTCCTGACAAAGAGGCAGTCGAACGAAGGCCTTTCCATTTCAGTAGACTGATTAGTCAATTTCAGCATAATGTCCATCCTCAAGGCTTTTGGATTAGCAACTGTTTCTCTGTGAGCCAATTTTTCATCATGTCCTCACTTAAGAAGCTGATGACTTGGAGCATGTGCTTTGAAAATGTATAGTAACAGCTTCATTTATCGAAGATAATGTTCTCTTTTCCCTCAAGAGACTTATTGACCCTCTCAGGAGTCCATTATACATTTCTGACCCCACACATTGTTGGGAAATACATGTCAGAAGTAGAAGACTGGCCAATGTTACACATGTCAATACCTGCCTGAAATGTCATTTATAGATGGAGTTAATTATATTTTGCCTTAACATTATAGAGCTATTTAAAGCTTTTTAATTCCTGCGCTAAGAAAAGATCAGCTTATTTTGTTGAAAGTCGGGCATAGGGCCAGAAGAAGAAGCCTTGATTTCATTGATAGCTTGCATTATTTATAAAAGCAACCTTCAGTAGCATCCATTTGAGTATATTTCTGTATCTGGACAATATGGGAACTTTTAATAGCCTGTGTGCTCACTCTATAGAACCACAAGTAAGCAACCATAGGCAACAATGTATTAGACAATGACATCAATATGTGAGTACCTTTACGTTTACATTTAGTCATTTAGCTCATGCTTTAATCCAAAGCGACATTAAGCTTCCATTCACCAGTGTTACAGCTGGAACACCACTGGAGTCAAATGGGGTTAAATGTCTTGCCCAAGGACACAACCAACAGTATGAACTGTGGAGAGAGCGGGTATCGAACCCACAACCTTTCCCGGTTATATGATGACCACAGAGCCACTCTGCCCCCACTGAGAGTCTTTCTTGTTGCATAATACAACAGGATGTTTTAGTATTTAGTGAGTTACTAAACCACTAATATGGATGAATTTGTCCAACTGTGCTTTATTAAAGATATGGTTACCATTTTTGGAAATGGGGCAGAGGGAGTGAAGTAGCAATGTGGCCAAGTCACAATAACTGCAGTTATTTTACCAGTGCAGTTAGTGACTCACTAAAAGCTTCAATAAACTAATTATGATTAAAAAAAAAAAAAAAAAAAAAACTCTAAGGATTTTTACAGAAAATGAAATTCATTTAAAGACAGCAAGTACTGAGTCTGTGTTTTATCAAAAATGACCTATCCTATCTTTAAGTTAAATTAAACTCTTCATTACATCCCACTTCCTCTGGTCCCTCCATGTCACTGTCAAGACTACAGCTTGTTTGAGTGCTACAACAGCTGGCGCCAGATGGAACCTGAATAGAGTGGGGGGTTTGCAAGGGACATAACCTTGTTCCCACCTTCCTCTAACTCACCTCTTCTCCTCTTTCTTCTACCATCCCTTTGTCCTTGTAAATTTCACCTCTGCACCCTCCTCACTTCTTAATACTCTTGTGAGCTTCACACCCACACTCTCTGGATATATATACAGCGAGCGGAACATGAAAACGCATCTTGTATTCAAAGACGAAAAGGGGAGTGCAGCTGCACACATGCTTTTAAGAACCATCTTTCTCCATAAATGCCTTGCTTTTCATGACAACAAAGTAGAAACAAGCATCTTGGCTCTACGTGAGTAATGGTGTTTGCAGTCTTTCCTAGAGACACTACAGACAGGGAAGAGAGTTCTATTACAGGCTTGTCCCCTGACTGACCTCTGGACTTGTTTGCCCTTTGGAGCCTGGCGGTCACACCCATGGCTTTACGAAGTGTTTCTTGGGATTCACTGACTTTTTGCAATCTTTTTTCTTGTCTTTCTTGCTGACAATCCCTGGAGCCACGTAAATAAACGGCATGGCAGCAGGGGACTGATGGGAGAGAACAACAAAAGCAGCACTTACCCAAGTCGGTGTAATGCGATTTGCAGAACTGCTTCTGTCCGCCAAAGCACAGCTCGAACTGAGGCTCGTTTGACCTGCGTAAGGTGTGTCCGTTCTCAAGGGCAGCGAAGGCATCACAAGTGTAGCGGTACGTGATGAAGCCAAAATTGTCCCTGGTCAGAAATAGAAAGTGATACGTCAGAGCGCTGCTGCTGTGGTGCAACAATAAACTGAACGGGAGGGAGCCTTGTCTTAGATGACGATTATGCTATTTATATGCAAAGGAGAATCAATAAAAGTGTATCTTTGTAGGTTGTGCAGGTTTCAGAGTACAGGGTTAGAGAGTCACTGTATGACTGCAAAACCTGTTTTGTCAACATTAAAGGGGTTATTTGTAGTTCTGACATTCAGAAATAACCTTCAGTTGCCGACAAAAGGGGGCTACACAAAGGCTAGCCACAACTGCCAGGAAAATTGTTCGGGACGCAAAGAAAAACCCACATATAACTTTAGCTGAAATACAGGACTCTCTGAAAAAAAGTGGTGTGGCTGTTTCAAGATGCACAAGAAAAACTTGCACTTGAAGAAAAATGGGCTGCGTGGTCTAGTCACAAGACGAAAGCCATGGTCTAGTAGCCACAAAAGATCACGCTTACAATACACCAAACAGCACAGAGACAAGCCTTAAAACTTTTGGGGTGATGAGACCAAAATTTTACTTATTGGCCACAACCATAAACATTACATTTGGAGAGGAGTCAACAAGGCCTATGATGAAAGGTACACCATTCCTACTGTGAAACATGGAGGTGGATCTGATGTTTTGGAGGATGTGTGAGCTACAAAGGCACAGGAAAGGATGAAGGCAACATGTTATCAGAAAATACTGGAGGAAAATTTGCACTCATCAGCACGAAGCTGCAGATTGGACATACGTTCCAACATGACATTTCAAAGCACAAGGCCAAGTCGACCTGTCATTGGCCACAACAACATAAAGTAAAGGTTCTGGACTGGCCTCAGTCTCCTGACCTCAATATCATTAAGCCACTCTGAGGAGATCTCAAAAGTGCAGTTTATGCAAGACAGCCCAAGAATTTACAGAAACGGGAGACTATTTGCCAAGAAGAATGGGCAGCTTTACCATCTGAGAAAATAAAGAGCCTCATCCACAACTACCACAAAAGACTCATTGTAGTTAAAGGTGGCTTTACACAAGATTAAGGACTGGACTATGTAAACATTTGATCAGTGTCCTTTGGGTAGTTTCTGTTGTCATTATGATTTAAAAAGAGTAAACACAGTTGGTTGACCCAACCACTAACTATGAGTAAAATAAAAAGAATTTTGTTATCAGTCATTCTCTGAAAAATGACCCACAAAAAAAATCATACAAATTCTACAAATTCATAAATGATTAATTCAAAACAGCACAACATTTGATTGAATTATAAAATACATAACTGTATATCATATTGTCCCAAAACAACAATAAAATAGTGTAGAAAAGTGTACAATGTTTTATAATAATTTTTTTTTCTATTTAGTATGCCCCCATAATATTGATAATTATCTACATTTATAATGATCATATAATAACTCAATTACTATTTGAGAGAAATAGTAAAATTAGTAAAATGCCCAACACTAGCCATAGCTACATAAAAGTGCTTTTGTACCCTGCAATCTAACTCTTAGCTTTATTATGGTCAACATGATCACCTTTACTTTGAAGACCGTTATTTTATGATGCTCTAAATTTTCCAGATAACTTCAGATTGGTTTAAACACTGTTTCATATTTTTCTGTATGTTTGAACATTTTTGATCCTAATATTTTGGCTGTCCAGAGGGTAGGAATGTTATACAATGTTTCCAGCCACTTTATAGATGCTCAAACACACAGACACACACAGACACACACACACTAGTCCCGGGGCCTTACCCATCGTCCCTCAGGTTCACTGCACATTCTTCAATTTCACCGAAGACTTCAAAGCGGCGCTTCAACTCTGTCCTGGTGCAGTCGGACCTCAGTCGACCCACGTACACCAGCCGTCTCTCCTCCTGCTCGTTAAGAGGAGAAAAAAGAGAGGAGATTAAAAGAGGGTGACTGGGATTTTTTGCTGTCGTTTCTTTTACACAGGTTTAATGAATTGGTCTTGATAACCCCTGTGGATTCCAACCCTGACGATGGACCCCGGTTTGTCCCTTTCACTTTGAGCATGTTGTGTTCCTTCCTGATTGGTTCAACTTGCTTTGCTTTTTGATCTGATAGCGTTGCCGTTTGGAGGGGCCTTCAATCTCTCTTGACACTACAATTCCTCTTTCTCTCTGCAAGTCGTCAACCAGTGGCAGAATGATTTTTATCAAATGATGCTATGTCAAGTTTAGAACTCTTATTCATGAAGTCTAAAAATAAAACAGAGGGATGACTCAGCTGCAGAGCAAAAAAAAAACCTTTAGGTTTCTGTTTGAACCCCCACATGATAAGGATGTTGCAATAGAAGTCAGCCATGAGGGTCGAAAACATGCTTTTTTTTAACCTCAGAGGACACTGGGGTCACAACAGAATAATTTCCACCAGGCTTCAATCATTTGGCTCTTGAGTAGTTTAATTGAATCCGCTAATCATATAATGCAGGGCTATAGTGTATCACTTGTATTATTTATTTACCCACTCTTTTACTTGCCATTTCAGGGGCCAGTCTAGAGACCTAAATGGTGACTGCTGTCTCAAGGGTTTCTACTAACATGTAAATGAATTGCCACATGCTCAACTCAAACCTCACCTTTACCCTGTTAGTCTTCCACAGAGTAGCAAGTAAAAATTAACCACAGTTTTAGAGTTTTTTTTTCTCACCACTGCCTTTAATGCTTACATACATTTTGGAACAAAAAAAAAAAAAGCTTGCTGAATTAGTGGTTTACTTGCTGACAACTGATAAATAGGCGGTCCATTCTTGACGGCACCCTGAGGGCTACTTGTATTTGTGTGGGTGAGTGGGAGAATAGGCAAAAACACAGAGATATGCATACAAACACACAGAACCAGCATCTTTTGCGCGGCCGGCCTCTCAAACCTTGTCTGACAGCTTGAGCTTCACTGCTTGTAATTGTTTGTCTCTCCATGTCTAAAAGTGTACGCTTGCCAAGCCACGTTTGCATTACTGCATCATTTACTGTGTGCTTTATCAACGGGTGGTAGCCGCTGGAAACCTGACTAATGTCACATCAAGACAAAGAGAGACGACGTATGGAGGAAATGCCAAATTCGCAGGCTGCATTTTGAAACGCATACAGAAAAATATTATGAGCTTAAGGGATTCTTGCAGTTCTGTTGCCCTTTTAACACTGACTATTCATTGTGGGTTATTTCTGCCTTGGTCTTGGTCTACTCTGCTCTTGGGCATAATATCATTTATAGTGGTCCTGACTAAAGCATTGGCAAATGGCACACACACAATTTACAAAAATCAAAATTTCAGTGTAAAAATAACTCTCCCAGTTTCTGTTTTCCACTAAACCATTATACCCCAGTGGAGTGACTAATAAGAGCTGACACTGCTTCCAGACGACTAAGATGATAAAAATACACAACCCGGAGATAAAGAGGAAGGGCCTGTCGCCTGAATCATTCAGGACCTCACTTTGTATGTATTCACTCAGCATAGACACTAGGGCACATGAGCTTGAGCGTTTCTCATCCATTGAATCCAGGGAGGCTCTTGTGTGTTTGCAAAGCAGTGATTGCAGGCAGAAACAGAGAAAGTGTCAAAAAGGCAAAATGCGACATGTCAACTTACTGTTGCTTTTTGATTTTGTCTGTCTCTCTGCTCGGCTCTTTCAAACTCCCACTTCTCAAAGTCCTGGCGATACTCTTCTCTCTTCAGCCTCTCATGCTGATACTCTTCATAGCTGTCATACCTGAAAAAAAAAACATCTGTTAGTTTTACTGCTGTTAAAGTTTCTTTTTCTTAAATATAGTTTTAAGCACTTTGAATGTCCAATTTTGTAGTCAAACAAATACATTCATTTTCAAAATGCTTTTAAGAGCTCAAATGAAAAGGACATTTTATTTCTTGAAAACAAGATAAAAAACACATTTAAGAATTTCAAGCACCTGCAGAATCTCTGCTTTATGGCTGTAAAGCACCACAGGTGGTATTCACTAAGGAGACATTGTATTGGTTTATAAAGGGTTTGCAAAAGAGCAAAAATGGACATGGTAATCACAGATGTAATAAGATGTGTATTGGTGGTGGCTGTGATTGCGGAGCCCGCTGGAGAGGCCCGCGGGAGTGCCGGCGAGCAGCGCGTCGGGGAGCCAGGCAGCTGCAACTGTCAGCACAACTTCACATGTCATTACTTTCTGCTTAGTTAGGGCTTCATCAAGAAGGAGGAAAAAGTACAACTTTCTCCCCCCTCTCCAACCCGGACTGGCACAAGACGCGTCAGTTAAGTTTCCAACTGATGAGTGTCTCTTTGGGCTTGTCGGGTGTCATTAGGCACGTGGTTGCCAAATCAGCTCAGAGCTAAGATAGTGTCACTCTCTTTCCCCCCGCAGTGGGTCTCTGCATATGCAATTGGCCATCTGCAGAGGCTCACTGAAAGCTAAGCAAGCTAAGATGAAGAGGAGGCATTCAGCAGTATGATGTGGAATTCCATTGTCACTAGTCCAATATTACAGTAAAAAAAAAGAAAAGATATTTGGCCCAATGTAAACAACACAGTATAAGAAGGAATCCGATAAAGTCTAAAGTAATTGTAAGCAGCGAGGATGACAATTATTTTGCATTTGATTAGTGTTTATTTTATTAGCTAGCTTTCCCTACAAGGTGGTCATTTGAGGCCGGTTGCAAATCGGTAATGTGAGAAAACAATGTCCTCACCTAAATAATGCAACTCGACAAAGGTTAATAGTACAAAACAAATTAGAGGTTAAAAATTCTATTTAAATAATTACCTTGGCCTGCGGCTGAGAGGAGAACGAGACCGAGGGCGGGGGCTCTTGTGAGTCCTGGAACGAAAAGTGCTTGAATCTGCGCTCTGACGAGCCCTGCAGGGACACAAAATGTTACATCCAATATTATTGCTTATGACACATTACATCACAAATGACAGCTTGGTTAATTTGTCTTTGGCTTTGAGACAAATTAACTACTTTGATATTCACCACTTTCATGTCCAAAATTGGGTTAATTCCACATAAAGACTCTTTTCTAGTCTTGACTTAATCTTACTTAAAGCTAGAAAAAGTGGCTATGATTTTCTTCAGCAACTTTTCCACAAACCTGAGCAAGAAGGTGTGCACCTGCTATGTAAGTTGCATGAGGTTCAAGTCAATACTGTAGACTTTAGTGGCTCAAATATGACGCTCCTAACCCTGTACTCCTTATGTTTCCGATGCTCAATTATTGAAGTGCTGAAGAAGGAAGCCTTGAATAATGAACGGAAAGAAGTTTGGGAAGCCCAGTGAAGCAAAGGAATGGCAGTTTGGATAGATTGAGGATCTTACACTGTAAAACATTCATTACAGAGGAGGGATTTTGAGAATTATTTTGTTAAAATTCTGTTTATCTTTACATGCAATGGGATATTGCGCTGTCAGTTTTAAAACACCAATCCCTAAGCACTTTTTTGATGTCTTGTCAATGAGCAAATAAGACTGAGAGAGTGTTACTGTATAATTTGCAAGCAAGATTGTGTAGGGCACAGAACAAGCGCCCATGCAGAATGAAGTGCTTCTATTGGCTTTGTGGAGTAAACTGACCTTTAAATAATCAGATAAACAAACTCAGTCAATGCAGCAGAGTTGTACACTGCCAGACACGCACTGAACTACTACTGACAAACTAAATGTACTCACTTCTTAGTAAACACACATCACTTCTCTTCCACTTAAAACAGCAAAACCCCACAGCTCTGATCAAAGAGAAGCATGGGAAATGTAGTTTCTCACACAGTGCTCTGATGATAGAGGAGTCTCTTTTGAGTGGGGTTTTGAGACTACATTCCCACAGCCTGGATTGGGCTTTCATCTCTGGGGATGTAAAAGAGGAGGGTTCGCCACTCAGTAAAAACAACAGCTGCCGCTTAAAACAATAGCCCCGGCATCAAACGAAACGCAGGAGCGAGCGAGGGAGCGAGTTAAGAAAAAAAGTGAATGTTAGGAACACACTCAAATACAAGTCCCTCACTAGAGATGAAACTCTGCTAAAGTCCAGCGCCTCTGGCACCTTTCATGTTCTGTTTATCTTGTGTTTATTAAGTGAGGCTTTTTAAAGAAACCCACTACTTGAGATATTTTGAGGACATATTGCCTTCAATGGACAGAACAGAAGATATATAGAAAAGCAGAGGACACGATTAAAGTCAAATCTTTAAAAAGCCTAATAATGTTGATGCCAGAGACAGATGTTACTAGAAACAATAACATTTATTCAGTTAACTCTAGCTAGTTTTGCACACTGATTTTGTTTTTGATTTCTTTTTATTTGTATAATATCATTGTCTAGATAAGACTAATCATATTGCATGTAGCTGTAGACCTGAAGGAGGTCAAGTCCTGTGCTTAGTCCTCAGTGGCTATCCTTTCGAGCAGTGACTCATACCAGAGCCTCCTGACTGGACATCCACAGTGTTTAAGATCTCTTTAAATCAGTCTGTCATTTTTGCAGCAGATATGGAGGTATGTGGCACCTACCAGGAGGAGGGGCGTCTGTCGGGTGAACTGGACAGGGAGCGCCTCCGGTAGTGTGAGGAGGAGCTGCGGGAGCCAGAGTGGGAACGGGACCGGGAGCGAGACCCGCCGCTGATCCAGCAGAAAGGCCTGCTGGGAGAGAGGAGGAGGGAGGAAGGCGGGGACACTGAGCCCCGTGAAGGGGAGCAGCTGGATGGAGGAGAAGAGGAGGGAGAGCAAGGGGAGCAGTCGAAGAGGAGGTCCAGAGGAGTGCCCTCCCATGGATAGAGGAAGCGGTTTTCACGGCCCAGATCTAGGTCATCGTGGAAGGGAAGAAAGCCTGGGTGCAGATAGTTGGATCCAGGCATCCTCTGGGACGAGTTGTCATTTTCCACTTTCCTCTTGGGGGACTGAAGACCTGCAGACTTTGCTTCTCTCTCCTGGCTGCATAGCGCTTGTAAAGGGTTTCCAAAGTGCTTGTTGAGTTCTGCACGGATTTCCTGATCGCACATAAGTTTTCGATTGGTGGCAAAGGATTGGTCACTCGTGGCCTCTTGTGCGGGGCTCTCCTTCTCCTGAATTTGGGCTGCCTCTCCATCTAGTGAGGCCAAATTCTGCTGCTTAGCCAAAGAAGTGGATGTCGCTGACATTGGAGAACACAAAAATGAAGATGAAGATGGTGGCATGGTTAAGTCTTTACATTCTGCATGCCTGTCCTCTGGAGGAGTGACCGCTGCTGTAATCATGGTAACAGTTGCTGTACTGCCGTCCTTTTTACCGCACGCTGTTGCCTGGCAGTAGTCGTGGTCACAGTGTCCACGAGACCGCTTGTTGTTGCTAGTGCCACGTTGGTCCTCGGCAGCGCCCCCTGCCAAATGCAGGAAGTAAGGGAGAGCGCTGGACGCTTTGCTCAGCTGGGCATAAAGCTCAGTCTGTTCAGGACCCTTCCTGGTGGGGCCCCCGCCTGAGGCACCTGGAGCCAGGGCCAGAGCGCCGGGGCCCGACTCGCTCAGCCTGGCTCTTTTGTACGCCAAGGCCGAGGAGGAACATGAAGACAACTTGGTTTTGAGAGATGCTTTGAAAGGATTCTCTTGACTGGCTTTGTGTGGGGGCGTGGTAGGTGGTGTCAGACCTACAAACAAAGGGAGATACAGAAGTTGGTACAGGACATAAATGTAAATGGAGTCATAATCCAAACCTACCCAAATAGCCCTCAACTCCTACCACAGTCTATAAACTCAGTCAAGTCAAGTCAAGTCAAGTTGAGCTTTATTGTCATTCCACTACATGTGGGTACATACAGGGAACGAAATGTCGTGCCTCACAGGACCACGGTGCTACATAAGTACAGACATACAACCATGACGTAAGACACTAAAAACCTATACATAACTAACCTACTGACACATTTGAATATAATATATATAAAAAGATGTTAACCTATACAGATTAAAAATAAAATAAAATACAAACTATACAAATGCTTCACATAGAACTGTACATGTGCAAGAGAACATTATGAGAAAAGCAGCTGGCTTGGGATCAGTGCAAGATTTTTCTAGTGCATGAGCATGTAAACATACATATAGTATTGAGGCTGTCTGTGGGGTTATGTACACACAGCAGTGTGTGAAAGTGACTAGTGCAGGGGGTCTCAGGGAAGGGAGGGAGGGTTTGAGTTCAGGGCTCTCACAGCCTGGGGGAAGAAGCTGTTAAGCAGTCTAGCGGAGCGGGCTCTGATGCTCCTGAACCGTCTTCCTGATGGAAGGAGCTGGAAGAGACTGTGGGAGGGATGGGTTGGGTCCTTCACGATGCAGTTGGCTTTGCTGGAGCATCGCGCAAGGAAGATGTCCAGAATGGAGGGGAGAGGGGCACCGATGATTCTTGCAGCTGTGTTCACTGTCCGCTGTAGGGTCTTGTGGTCCGCTGCCCTACAGTTCCCGTACCAGACAGTGATGCAGCTGGTCAGCACGCTCTCAATGGTCCCCCTGTAGAAGGTGGTGAGGATAGGCGGAGGGAGACTTGCTCTTTTCAGCCGGCGGAGGAAGTGTAGGCGCTGTTGTGCCTTCTTGGAGAGTGACATGGTGTTGGTGGTCCAGGTGAGATCCTCTGTGATGTGCACCCCCAGGAATTTAGTACTACTGACTCTCTTTACAGTCGAGCTGTCGATGATCAGTGGGGAGTGGTCAGCAGAGTTTCTCCTGAAGTCCATCACAACCTCCATTGTCTTCTCCACATTGAGGGACAGGTTGTTAGAGCCACACCATACAGCCAGCTGTGCCACTTCCTCTCTGTAGTGAGTTTCATCATTTTTGCTGATGAGACCTACCACCGTTGTGTCATCAGCGAACTTGATGATGTGGTTGGAGCTGAACTTGGCAGTGCAGTCGTGGGTCAGCAGCGTGAAGAGCAGCGGGCTGAGCACACAGCCCTGTGGGGCACCTGTACTCAGTGTGGTAGTGCTCGAGGTGTTGTGGCCGACACGGACTGACTGAGGTCTTCCAGTTAGAAAGTCCAGGATCCAATTACAGAGGGAATTGTTGAGGCCCAGCAGGTTTAGTTTGTTGATGAGCTGTTGTGGGATTATTGTGTTGAATGCTGAGCTGAAGTCAATGAACAGCATTCTAACATAGGAGATGTTAGAATGCTCAGGTCGCTTTATGAACAGTGGACACAGATACATGCTTGATTAAAATATTCACTTTCACTCAGGCTAATCCTGATCTCAATTTTATTGCAATCTTGACAGATTAATGTAATGCTTGGTGTAACTTAATATGGTGGTGTTGTAATACGGATGACTTGCCATCCGCTTTCTTTCTGACCTTGGAAAAAAAATTTTTTATGAAAAAAACACAACATAAAACCCTGTAGAGGACAAACCTAATGCATCTGTCGAAAGAACTACAGCATGTGTATCGTATAGTATCTACTCTATACTGGACACAACACCTGGTTGAGGTTTAGACACCATTTAAAAGTCAAAATATGCACATAATACGCAAAACAAAACAAAACTGGAAACAAAATAGTTACAAAATTCTCAGCAACTATGTTGAGGGTTGTCATGGAGCGATGTCTGCATTGTAGCAGTCTGGCAAATGGATTGTCATTCGTCTCAGATGGCATGTCCCTACCGCTTGTGCCCCCCTCCCTGCCTCCTACAGATTTACAACCAGACAGATGGCATTTATATGGGAAGTCCTGAGATGAGCCCACTTTATAGCATTGTTAATGCACTCACACAAACAGCCACCACCATTACTCTCATTCTCTTCCAAATCTTGTATTCTCCCGTTTTCTCTCTCCTCTCTCTACCTGTCTGCCATCTTTCAATCTCTGGTTTTGTCTCTTGCCATCTCTTCCATCGAACAAATATGCCCACACACCCATAGCCATGCAGTATACAGTCTCACAAGAGTCAGCCACTTTGAAACACCTACGCTCTCCTCTGTTCATTGCCATTCTTATAATGCATCATTCTTCCCTTTGCTGAAGAATTGCATCAAATGACAGCTATTAGTATTAAATCCAGAGCATGCACCAGGAAGACAGCTTGGCAAAGAGAGTGAGTGATACATAAATATTCGCCATTCTGTGTTCAGAATGGCAAATCCAGGGGCTTATCATAGTCAGAGTTATTATCAGGGTATGTCTATATGTAGGCATTCAAAATACAGTTTACCTTCATTCCTTAGTAATAGGAAAAGCCTATGAAAAGGAGAGAGAGGAGGCGAGGGGAGGGTGCTGCACAATGAAGCACCATCTGTCCAAAACAATGTGTGCGTGGGGTCATAAACTAGGAGCCATTAGTGATGGGGGTGAAATAAATCAGAATTAGATAAATATGTGCCTCTCAGTCAAACTCGCTCATGATGGATGATCCACAGATGCAAACACCAATCACGGAGCTGTCAGCGAGAAAACCGAAGACACAGAGAGAGAAAGGAAGCGCTCCCAAATCATTTTCCTCGTCCAGCTGGAAATTGGGAGTAGACCTCAGAGCGAATAACAACTCCGGGCTTAAAGAGTTGATCCGGCGGTAAGCCATGCAAATAGCAACACACACAGACCACCCCAGTGTCATGAGATACAGTAATTAAAGACAACACAGCAGCGCAGGGTAAATCTATTAGCTGGCAGAGATTAGGCCTGAACAGGAAAATCCCGGGGGGCATCAATGCCTCTTGCAGCTTTATTGTACCTCCTTTGGATGTGTCAAGGAAAATCACAACGAACAGTCCAGAATGGGGCTATTGTTTTGTTTAATATACAGTATGTCTAGCCCAGAATAAGGTATACTGATTTTACAGATGTTATTTTTTTAATGAAACCACTATTACTACACCACCACATAAAAGTATATAAAGTAATATGGCATTGGCAGCACACCATGGAAAGTTCCAACAGCTCAGCAGCCTGAAGGTGAATTGTGGAACCTGCCTAATCTCCATCTGGTTATAAGTCACATCACAATAATCGCCATTGTCATAAAATGTCACTTTAATCCTCAAAGGACCTCTAACTCAGGATCTATCACCTTCCCTCCTTGGGATTTAAATTCATCTGTCTGACAAAACACACAAGACCAAAAATTTCAGACTAATTTTTAATGCAAAATTCCAACAAAAGTCTGGCATTGTAAATGTAGATTTGACCCCAGGTCGGTAACTCACCCGTGTGCATTAAAACAGGAGGAAATATTAACTGCTTGATTGCACTAGAGCTTTAGCGACAGCCTTTCTTTAATTCTCACCAGTCAGACCCTTTGACCCTAAAAGCTTATCTACACAAAAGGGTTAACCAGCACTTTGACCAAGGTCAGAAGATCTTCTGAAGACTTCTCTCGGGGTTTGCACAAAAAAAAAAAAAAAAAAGGAAATTGGGACGGACCATTTGATATTTATACCAAGGATAATAGACTAACAAGGTAAATGAATAGCTAAGGCCACTGTGGACCTTTCTGTTATTATTATTTACACTTGTGGATGTTGATTATAGCACACGACTCATATAGGGACATACTGAATAGTCAAAGACAAAAGGCACAGATAAGACAGGCAAAAACTGAATTAAGCTGTAAAGCCAATTAAAACAAAAACACTGCCAATTCAATGTTCGTTTGATGTGTGGGCAAAATAAGCCGTCAGTCAGTGAGCATTAGATCTGATGGAAGAATAGGACCTGAATATTAACTCTGGGGCAGAGGTGGTCGGAGGGACTTGCTAATAAACCCCAAGGAGATTGGAAACCCTATTTAATACTCTGGCACACAAAATGTCCTTTTCTGCTTTCACCATGAACTTTGAACTATGATGGAAGCAGGATTACCCTATTAAGAGCCACAAAACTAAATTACTCTTAATAACATTTGTCTGAAATTTTATGAATTCTATATAAATCACTTTTAGACATGTAATGCTTACCTGGGGTTCCAGCAATCTCCACACTTAATGTGTGTTCAATGGTTTTGTTCTCAAACGGTGATCCCTTGTGGTCACTGCAAGACAAAAAGTGTAAAGTTTCAATTGTCAATGAACAAAAAGACTTTAAAGTTTTTGTGATATAAAAAATGGAAATGAGAGTCACAACAATGCCTCAACTTGGATTATAGTGTTTTCTTTGTCTGTTTTTCCTCCTGCTTTTTTTCTCCTAAAAATGTGGAAAAACTTCTCACACTTACTTTGGAGACTCTGGGGTCAAAGGAAGTGGCAAGGTGGTTGGTTTGGCTGCAGAACACAAAGGAGCATGGGTAATTATTTATCTAGTTATAACACTCAAGTCCACATTCTGCAAAAATAATTTCAAATTGGCTCATTATTAAAGCAATTATGACTACAAAAAAACACCCATCCCTGGTTAGAAATATGTCTAAAGAAACTATTTTTCAAAGCTTTGTGATTGACCCCATTCTAACAGTTTATGCTCTTAGGATAGACTGCTTACTCTGTGAGGCTGAATGGAGTGATGGTATGTGTTTGACAGGGCCTAACCACACAGACACACCCGCTTAAAAAAAAATCAAGCAGACCCACATGGAATAAGGACATACATAGACGATGCCACAAACAAGACAATGACAGTGGGTGAGCCCCTCTCTGGACAATACTGTTATAAACGCATGCATCAACAGCAGAAGAGGGGGAAAAGAAGGAAGAAAGGAGAGTCAAAGAAGCTTGTGCAGTTGCCCGAGGCTCTGGCCGGCATGTGCTCCAGCTAAGGGGACGTGGCTTTTGTAGCACAACAGAGTGCAGCATCCGGGCTCCGAGACTCAATGTACATATTCAGCACACAGCTCAATCAGCCAAAAATGGTTCAAGGGTCAACTTTATGAATACAAACCAAGAGAATACAGTAGCAAGACAAGGCTCGCTCCTTTTTCCCACCCCCTCCTTTTTGGTAATTTTAATTTCAAAAACTGCTTCTGGGACTAGCAAAAAGCGTTGGCTAGTAAGCTGTTTGTTGTGGATGCCCTCACAATGACTGTTAGATTCAAATTAGAAGATGTGTTAGTTGTTAAGTCAAGCTGGGAAGTGGTTAGAGCAGGAGAGGGAGAAGAGAGCAGATAAGGCCAGTGGGGGGGATGCAGTCATGATTACCTAACAATGGGTGGCCCTGGTCATCGGGGTGCTCGCTGAGTGCCTGCCTGTGTGGTTGCCCTTGCCCTGGTATGACGCAGGGAGGGGTGGGAAACAGTGGGCTCGGTGGGCCCTGTGAGAGCACTGTAGCAGGACTAATGCCCATGACATGGTCATCATCAACAACATCATTATCAGCATCATCATGGTCAACATCCTCCCCAAAGCCCTCTTGGCTTGGCCACCCCAGCTCTAGTCCAAAGCCCATGTTCATCGCTGAGTTTGCTAGGGACCCCCAGCTCTCTAGGTCAAAGGTCAGAGGTGACAACAGGGGCACAGAATCAGGCTCTTCAGCCTCATGATTTCTAAAATCAATTTTGTTTTTCAACTCTTCCTTCTCCATTTGTGACTCAGTCAGGACAGGCCTCTCCAACCTCTGGTAAAAAATTTGTTTCTGAGTGCTGGGTAAAGGACTGGTAGTGCTTGTGTGAAGAAGGACCTGGTGGTGAGCAGGCTTTTTTTTGGAGGTGAGCAGCTGGCTGAGTAAGGGGTGGCCTGGCTTCTCATCTCTTTTCTTAATAGTCAGTGTGATGTGCCTATGTGGTGCGTGGTGGGCACCACTAGTGTCACTACGGCCTCGCCTGCCAAAGCGCTTACTAGCCTGAGTGGTGCCTGCAGCCTCTCGGCAATGCCCACAGCTGTGACTCACCTCTCTGGGAGGGAGGGAATAAGAATGCATATACCTAATAAATCTAGCGGCGGCCAGGCGGCCCCCATCGCCTGGCGGCCTTCCTTCTTCACTGGGCGCCCTGTGCTCCAGTTTGGGGCGGGCATGGCCGCAGGTGGAGCTTGTGTGGCAGACAGGGACAGAGGCGCCCTGGGACTCCTGATCATGATGAGCATGGCAACGCTGCCACTTCCCAGCCCCAACACCAGCCACACTACACTCGCCTGCAGCCCGGCGCTCACCTCGCTGCTGCTGCTGCTGGTGCTGCTGCTGCTGCTGCGTTGACACCACAGACTTCTTCTTGGAGGCTGAACAGGAGGAGGACGATGAGGTGGAGGAAAGGGAGGAGAACGAAGAGGTGGATGACGAAGAAGGCGAGGAGGAAGAGGATGAGGCGCCTAGACCAAGGCCACTCTTGTCTCTGCTACTGCCGGGCCCCCAGGGGCCCTTGGCTTCACTAGCTTTGGTGTGGAGCAGGATGTCATCAGTGGCTGTCAGGTATTTTAGCAGCTCAGTGCAGGGCCGCCTCACCGGACGATTCTGTTGGCTCGAAACCCCTCTTGCTTTGCCATTCCATGGGCTCTCCGTCTGTTTAACAGGGGTAAGAGAGAGAGAATCATTTAGTTTGGTGTTCACTTAGTGGAGCAGGCAGTTGTAGGAATATTTGATTTCTTAAGAGCACAGAGATATAACAGAAGAAAAGAATGGAGCTGGGGAGAGGCTAAAAGTGATCGAGACAGCCTGAGCACAGTGGTTGCCCAACTGTCGAGGAGGCAATGGTGGGAGTGTAGTCCGCCCATCATCTTAATTGCGTGGCCCTTAGAGCACCACCACACAGCTCTTTACGCACACCATGTCCTCTGGGAGTCCTCATTCGCTGTGCTCCAGAAATGGATGACTCAAAGGCACAGTATGAAAATAGACTGTGTGGAAGGTTGACGTGCAGCAATGTGCAAACACGGTATGTACAGCCACACAAATCTGTGTTTACCCCACTATATCATCACATCCAGATGCTTTTTTTATATCCAGAGAATTCTAAGCACCAGGGAAAGCAGAACAAATAGAGATTTCAGAGTTTTTTTTTTCCTCAAACAAGAGCTAATGATGATGCGCCGGAAGCTAAATATGACATCCAACATGGAGCGTGTCATGTCCTGATGCCAAATACAAAGAGATTACTGAAACCACATACTTAATTTATTCACATTTATACCCATCTGATACTTTAACTGACTAGCATTAATCTTAATCAGCCCCACCTTTTTGGAAAAAAAAATAAAAGCCATCTAATGAGAACATCAAGTCTGATATTTTGATCTTGTCTTAAAGCATCAATCTCGCCGCAAGACAGCCTGTTGTAGTTTTTTTTACTTTTTTCCAACAGAAACTATACCAGGGCAGATAAGTGGAGGAGCTAATGAGACAACGGTGCCGAAGTCTCGCCTGGAAAAGCCCAACAGCAATCAGCCTGTTTTCATTATGAGATAGCCCCCTGGGACAGTAGGCTAGAGCTGTAGTCGAACGTCTTCTAACAGGCAGCCACCAAAACAAGAGTGAGGCGAGAGAAGAGGGAGTGATAAATAAACACTAACAGAATATGTGAGGACATGAGTGGAATAAGCAGCGGGGCAGTGCATGTATTTGCGTGCGTACATTTGTCACATTGTGTGTCCCTACCTTGACGACGGCAGGTGGTGGTCTGATCCGGTGGTTGCTGTTGGCTGCATGGTTCTGTGCCTTGCCACCTGTGTATTGATTATAGCTGAGCTGGGAGTTTGCGGGTGCCAGAAGGAGCTTTTTCAGCTGCGAACGGACCCAAACGGAACAAGAAGAAAAAAGGGAGGAGGAGGGGGAGAAGTGAGGTTATTCAAATGTTCTTCTAATTAGAGCAGTAAATCAAAAAATGCATGTGTACTGTAGTAGAAAAGCAAAACATAATAGATTGGGAACTAAGTGTGTGACAGTCTGAGTCACATTTTCCAGCGCTGGTGTTTTATGTGCACACAAAACTAAGCTTCTCTAATGTATTGGAATAAACACTCTTGCCTGTGTGGCTAAAGGTCATTCAGAAGCAGCCAGTATGAAATGCGAAGGTAATGTCTTTTTGTATTACACACAAGACTCCTGCTTTGTCTGTTCATTTGCCACTTCTGCTTGTCTTAACCACAAATATATATCACACTATACACAATACCCATGCACAATATCACCATGGATTTCAGTCTATTTTTCTTCTCAAAACCTGCTGTTTTTTCATTTGGTGTTGTGTTTAATTATGTTTTCTAGCATTTGACTCAAGGGAATTGATATTCAATCAACCTTCTAAAATTCTGCAAAAGGAAACATGCAAAGAGCATGTACAGTATATTAACCACCAATTAGTCTTTACAGTGGAGTGACATTAGAGATGTATTATTCTCTGTATGTATTACAATGAAATGTACAACAATAAACAGAATACAAGTGTCAAGTTGTGTTTCAAGTTTGTCAATATGTAAAATAAAAAACAAGGCATGATTAGCTCAAATACAGCAAAACACAGGCAGCCTTTTACTTTTGTCTTGTATACTAATAAAGACCCACTGAGTTGAATATCCTCTTTTACCCATACATTAATTATGTGCCATTTTTATTTCTGAACCCATGGCAGTTTCCACCACAGTTGGCCCAACCACCCATGTTAAAAAACTGAACTGGTGCCACAGTCACACTGTTATGTAATTAGCATTAAGCGGCAAACACTGCATCCAATGCCTTTATTTTCCTGCTCTGTGTATTTGCCTCAGCACACATTGTTGAAAATGTGGCACAACTGGTTATGACCACAAATCTGACAGAAGAATAGGCGCTTCTGGTGCCAAGATTTGTCAAAGAGTCTTATCTGGTGTCTGCCATAGACTGGCAGAAGAGCAACAACGTGCCCAGGGTTGGAGGTTGTGTCTATAAAACATGTGTTTGGATCGTGGATATAATGATGAGAAAGACGGGCCTGTGGTCTTACCAGAGAAGGCTCCTCTGGCTCGGGGGTGCGCGGTGAGCCGTCAGGGGAGGAGGGACAGCTCCGGTCACTGGCATTGGTCACATCCCCATCTGCCAAGGCCTCAAACGAAGGCAATCCGTCCTCATCCACCGGGATGCTGTCCAGGGTCTCAGTAAGCACTGCCAGCAAGTTGGCCTCATTTTCTTCATCTATCTTCTTAGGAGGGGAATAAGAGCAAGACACACAGAGACAAATGGAGAGACAGAAAATATAGGACATTTTAGTCAAGGGAAGTTTTGTTTTCTTCTAGGGAAATGGACATGGTGGGTGGTGAATGCAGCCTTTCATTCTTAATAAAGTGAGAAGACCTGTATTTCTATTCAATCTTTTCTTTTTTTTTTTGCAAGTGTCTGTATTCTGGAAGCCTTTTTAAAAAACAGAATTCTCCTCCTTGCAAAAGTGAGTCAAGCCTGTCACTCATATTTTTAGCACGCAGCTTACTGGACCAAAATAATATCTACCCCAAAAAACCCATTACCAAGGCTGACAAGTAGCAAGTATCTAGGGAGGAGAAGGAATAAGTTAGGGTGGGCTGCGGTCAGGAAGTACACAGTGAGTAGTGCACTTTCTTCATGTGTACAAGACACAACCAAAATAAGAGAAGATACTGGTTTGTGAGCACACCTGATGATAAAAAACATTAGGACCTGTTTGTAATATGTGTGATGTATTAGCTAATGCTCATAAAAAAGCAGAGGTTCTTTCAACACTGAAAAAAGCACAGCTTCTTTTTGCCACTCAGCTCGGCTTTGATGTGCCAGAACAGTTATGTGCTTGCTGCAGCTTGCTAGTTAATGGCTGAGATTATGATACAAATCTGAGGAAAACAGATGTATAGATACAGACTTGAGCACAGGGGAATGAGGGACATACCAAAAGGAGCAAATACGAGATAAAATATTTTTTTAGTTTAAAACTATTGGTACATAATTCACAAGGCATGATATTACTAAGCCATCTCTCTTCAATATATCACAATCAGCTGCTTCTTGTTCTGTTGGCGACATTCTCGTAAGAGTAGGGCAAAAAGTCAAATTAAGTTGCCAAAAGTTACCAAAAGAATGTCCAGTGTGGCTTTAAGGATGCTATACAAAACGTGTTGTGTGTGCATGACTGTTTTTGTGCACAGCGACAAAAGGAAGTGTAAGTTCCAGGGCCATAAAAGCCCAGGGGACTTTAAGACAGCGGAAAGATAAACAGCTTCGTCACCCTGGGACGTTCTGCGGCCAGCCCAACAAGAACAAATCCCTTTATGCACACGGCGGGATTAGCATCGCTCGGCAACGGCGTGTGGCCATCATTATGCCGAAGGGTGCACCAACCTCTCAGATACCAGCACTACACCTCCTCCCCAGAATTCACCCACCCACTTGTTTCTGTCTACCCCACTGACTCGACACAATTACGCACCCTCCATGAATTTGGATCCAAGAGAAAGTAGACATTTTAATGCTTTCCTCCCACCAATTTTCATTTCGAGATAACACAGATATCTTGGACGTCTGGTAACAGTGAGGTAAATCTGATGTTCATTGAGTAGATTTTTCTACTAACAACGCGAGCACTCAGTCATTATTAAAAAATGATAAAGGGGACATATTTCACAGAGATAACACGACATAGACTGGGGCCATTGGCAAGCAAATGCCTCACAGGAAATTGCTCTGTATGAGGGGGCATGCTGTTTAATTACTTGTGAACCGTCAAATCCACTGCGCTGAAAGCCGGTAAAACTCAAATGTTCAGCGCTTTCCAGCATCCAGAGTTATTACCTGGGCATTAAGCGGGTGGGTATTAACTGTTGATAAAGGTTTAGCCTTTTCTTAGCCAAAATACACACCCTTGAATGAGAAACTGAAAGTAGGAACATTTTAGATTATCACAAATTAGTGTGTAATGAGCTAGCCATCTGTCTAACCTCTAGACCCAGCAAAGCAATATGTTTCACCTCTCTAAAGTTCAGATTAGGTAGAGATCAGTGGCAGTTTGTGCAAGTATGTGACAATTTTTGACATTTCAGGTTGATAAAGCAAGGCATGTTTCATTATACCATGCTAAGGAAAGGATTGGGGATTTTTCTCTGGGAGTCTCCAATGAAATTTTCAATCCCATTTTAAAAGCTCCACCAGTTGGCGAGTTCCCACCGGTGTGCTGTATCACAGAGGATAACCCTTAAGGGCTCTCATATTCTGAAAGAGACACTTGTAAAAGTCTGAGTCGTGACGATCATGCTGCAGCCACCACCACTGCTGCTGCTGCTGCTTTGGGTCTGTTGGAGTCACTCACAGGCCAAGTGGGGATTTGAGAACTGGGCAATAGAGCAAACCCCAGTGATCTTTTGTACGCTGAAGAGAGCATTATCTAATGCTACTGTCCTTCAAAAGCAGGAGGGCCAGCTTTTGAAGGACCACACCTTGCATGGACGTTGAGGCACCTTATAAAGAGATATTATACTATACTTGCTTTAATTTCTGTCTGTCTATGTCCCACTTAACCAGAACAGAACAAGACTGCAAAAAAGTGAACAATGTGATGGCAACCAAAACTATTTTGTCATTGCAAAATGTTTCTGCAAGTTCTAACATTTACATAAAAGTATAGAAAGAACACACAAAAGACCTCAACTTGTAACTTTCTAAGCACCAGGGAAAGCACTTTCTAAGGAGGACCTAAGGATATGGTCCCCAAAAAGGCTGGTAATAACCTGGCAACGTGCTACAGTGCTATGTCCATTTATATTGATTACTACAGCAGCTGTTGAGTGGAAACGGGGGCAGCAAGAACAAAGAGAGAAGAGAAAAATTGTCTCGAAGGGAGCACATTCTTGCCCATCCGGCTTAATGGACCTCACCGAATTAGAGAGATCTTAACAATCCTGGGCTAATTGTGGGATCACAATATATTAACCCCGCTCCAATTCTAAAGGGTGCCATTTTGAGGCTGTTTTATTCCAAATGCTTCAATTAACCATAAAACATGCTGGCAAGTGCTGGCAGAGTTTCTGTCCCCCCTCCTTCACCCTAGTTTCCCCGTGTCGGAAAAAAAGAAAGCCAACTCCAGTTGTTCATTATTAGGTGAGGCCCTTTTGTTATCAGACAGGCTGTCTTTGAGATTGTCCTTGCCTTTAACTCTTTTATTGAGTTCCACACCACAGCATTGTGTTCCAAGAGATACTATTCACACAGCTGATAAGGAAGGTGAGGTTTTAAACAAACACAAGCTTGGAACGCAGGGGCAAATAGCCAAATTAAATCTGCTAATTGTTTCTTGAGCATTCCAAGCTCCTCAGCACGTTTGCCAGGGATCAAATTTTAACAAGCGTCTTTCAGGGGCACTGCATTATTTACATGTTAAAAAGTGTTGTGAAGATGCCAAAAAGATATGGCAGCCGTTTCATTGGACTGCACAGTCCTACTGTTCTCTTGCAACAGGCGGCCGCACATGTGACAGACTCTCACTGAGCTCTGATATAATATCAGCCATTTAATGGGTCATCTGATATTTAAAGTACAGTTTATTCACATTCTTCTTCTCTCTTCTTCATTGCCTACAAATATAGTAACCAGCTGCTTCTGACACAAAACATCCTTAATAGATCGGACTCCAAATTATATGATGGGAGTAAATCTCTGCTTTGACGTTTTAATTACTTCATTACATTTTTTTTTTCCATACCCTGAGCCATGTTAGAATTTGTGTGAAGTAAAGTGACAAACCCAGTCCTTCTAATCACAGCACAATCAAAACTCACGGGGAGTACGTGTTTAAGTGAGACAGAGGAGGGTAGGGGTGGTATCGAGACGTCACATCCCCACTGCCAAGAAAAGCAGCCTTGAATTTGATAAACAAATAATGTCATTCTGTGTTATTACCCCTCGGCCCCCAGATTTCAGAGGAAATAAATCAAAGTCGATCTGGCCGTTAAGGCGTTAGTCAGGCCTGACACGTCGGCTGGTCCCACAGCCACAACATATGGCAGCGGAGATGGGGGGGAGACGAGGAGGGGAAGGTACGGCACGATGCGCGGCCTAGAGACAAATCATGGCAGCCGCCGGAGACGTCTGGTCATTTAGTACGAGCTTACTGAGATGGAGAGAGGGTGATTATGGCCTGTTCGGAGCGCTGGAACCATACATAACACGGTTAAGTCCCTGTGTGGCACACTCCGAAGGTGTTCCAAATCATAAAACTAAATGTGAAACCTCCATTGTGTTCATGGCTGCGATTGGCTCCGTAACACATAGCATTAGAGTGAAAGCACTTGTAGTTTTCCGTCTGAGCACAGATTAATAGTGCGTCTCATTATTCAGAAACCATTTTAAACCAAATGATCCTATAGAATACATTTAGCGGCTATATATTTTGGACACATAACCTTAGTACTCTTTTCAATACTGAGCATATTCTATTCTGTTGGATTTAGTTTTCTAAATCTTAACTACAATCTAGCTCTAGCTCAGGGTCCCAGCCCGAGCACTGACCAAATCGGTATAATGGTGATGATGACTGGGAATAAAACCCATGCATGTTCAGAGACGAGAATGCTGTTTGAACAATAACTTTATAGGTGGCTGCGAGCTAACGTAATGTCTAATCTAGCCTTGCAATTTTCATTCATCTCAAAATCCACTTCTTTTTACCCGCTTTTAAATTACAAATAGCAGTAAACATGAATGACAATGAACTGTTTACATGACTGATGTCTGTGTTCTGTTTGGAATTCTATACAAGTACCACATCAGTGAGGAAACGGTTTGTCAGTGAAGACCAAGATGTGTGAGCGTGAGTGTGTGCCAGGATGATGCATCTCTCGGGAACCATTTGAGACAGTTAGAGCACTATCAGATGAGCTGATGGAAAAAGAAAGGCAGAGGAAAAACGAAGCGAGGAGAGGATATATCTAGAGAGAAAAAAGAAGTGTTGTTAGACGTCGTGACACAGGTCGGATTCGATCGAGGGGCCAACCCAGGGGATGTTAGCGCTGCTGTTCATTCTAGTTCTTCCTTCAGTGACGGGTAACCCTGCTGCTGCTGCTGGTTAAAAATCTCCTGTACTCCTGTCACACATGTGCTGACATCAGCTGTTCCTGTCATATGCTTTCAAACACGCTTGACTCTCTCTAGGTACAACTTTGGGTCAAAAATCACGCTCACGCTTTTGTACCTTTCCATAAATGCAAAGCCTAGAAAAGCTTTCATTGAACCAAAGGTTTAAAAAAAAGCACAATCATGTATCTGTCAAAATACATTTATCTATTATTACGTTTTTCTTTTCCCCAAAGGATTTGGTTATAACAACTGCAGATAAGTACTGTTATTTTATCATATACATTATGTTATACAGGCCAATAATACCTGTCTTTTCCCTCAACAAGCTATCAATTGTCATGTCCCAGCTAATAACTAAGAAAGGTTATGAACAATGTTAAATATTAAGAAATATCAGTTAAGTGAAAGCTGTACCATGATATATTTAAAATCAAAAGTGCAATGTAATGCAATTCTACTACTATATATTCCAATTAACTAAACAACTCCGAGCATCACAGAGGCTCTGGTGCCTCCGCGTCTACACTCATGCCCTGAGCTGCTGTTGTTTTCTTACTCCAGCTGACCAACAGACTGTCCAAGAAAACGTTTGCTAACACCACAGAATCAACCGCCATCACAATGATTGGCTGCTCACTCTTTTGTTTTGGCAGCTACTTTCCAATCGGCTTGGCACAGGAAAACACTGATTGCTGTGATTGCTCTGACTCTGACTTACTGTGGCGATCCCAGCAGGAGGGGGGAGGAAAACAGAGATTTGGAGCCTCATATACGGAATATTCAGCGAGATGCTGAGATGGGATGAGGAATGGTGCTTCCCTCTGCTTTTTTGCCTAATGGAATGCAAATAGCTATTTGCTTAAGTCGGCAGCTCTGAATGTGCACCACTAAGCAAGGGGCCTTTGAACACACTGTTACACTGTTGATAATTTGCTGGAGGAACAGAGGGAAGGCGGCAGGGAAAAATAGACTGTTTTTAGTGTCCATGCTGCTAAACATACACTGCCACGTTCCCTGGCTAGAATCCGCAGTTAAGCATGTGTGTATAGAACAATTATGCTTTGGAGTTGACATTTACATGCATTTGTGAAGAAAGCAAAATGATTGAAAATACTCTTGTTCAGTGTTATAATCCACTGTTGACACTGTCGTCACACACAGACTCCTGGACACAAACGCAGCAGCCACTGACCTTTCAGGCCCTGCCAAGCCCATCCAGCGTTTGTGGCGTTTCATTTGTCACAGTAATGTCTTCCTCGGAAAGACGCCAACACTTGGAGAGCCAGGATAGAGTGGACAAGATACAGCGGTGGGCTCAGACAATGCGAGTCCCTGTGTCACTCCACATCAATGTGCGCATGTGTTTGTGCATACAAGGTGGAGGGGATGCAATATCACAAATTTATGGTAATTGAAATGGCACAATCTTTTGGGTAAAATGCAGTCAATTTGATTCCACGGCAAAAAAGGTCACCCTATTCAATTTGCACTCAGAGGCTTATGCAGTGCGACAGGGAAACACCTGAAAGCAAACGATCTTATCAAGGCCTCGCAGGCTTCACCACTTACCCACAGCATAAAAGCTATTTGCTGATTACTAAATAAACGCATTATCTTTTACCTTGACTTCTGTGTGAGTGCCTTGTAGCGGCTGAATCCAGGTAGAAGGCTGTCACTGCAGAGCATACACCTCTTATCCATGTCATGACTTTGTGGAGATGTTATCAGGGCATTTTTTTAAAATCTTTTCTAATGTATAAGGGCTGCACGTGGTCGAATGCTTAGGACTTCACAAGCCTTTCATTCGCATGTGGTCTGAGAGCTAACTTTTTAGGGATGCAGCTTGTACAGAAACATCAAAGTAAGCGCGCATGGACATCAATGCTCTGCTATCTCTTCTACGTGAAAGACGGTAGAAAAGGGAATGAGAGCTAAGGTGTTCTTTGCTGCATCAATATCAAATGCTGAGCTGTATTTCATCTCAATCTATGATCTACCCCTTAGGAATACTTATCCTGTTGCTTTTTGTTTGCTTTTCACAGTTTGCATTTAGCTGACCACACCTATACAGAGACTGTGCAAAGCCTACCATATCTGAAGTGATCAATGGCCATTGACCACTTTATGACAAGCGGCCAACACGTAACAAGTTTCTTGGTCTGATCACCAAGTTATTATTCAACACATCCATGGATGCTTAAACACAGTTTTGGCAACATTCTGGAGAGAGTTTGTTGACAAGCAGACAGTTTTTGCACCGTTGACTTCCTGAGGTCAACAATTTCATCACAAGTCAGAAAATGTAGTGTGGATTCTTAACAGCCTGGTAATACAAATAATTTACCAGTTTACATTGTCCAGTACCAACTAATTACTTTACATAAGGCGCACAATTCTGAATTTAGTAGCAAAGCAGTAAAATGTATTTTACATTTAGTCATTTAGCATTTTACCTTTAAGATTTTTCATTTTACATCTATGTATTTGTTTAGCCAGAAGTAAAGGGAAAAAAAATGTTTTGAAATTGCAATGAGAAAATGCCTGTAAAAGCTTCTGCTTTCAGTTTAGCCTCCACTGATTGGGCAGCAAGTGAGTCATCCAAGCATCCAGTCACTCATGCATCAACAGAGCCTCCAAGAGCCTCTTGAACTATTTGAGGCCTCTGCCGACTTAAATGCTTCAGGGGGGAAATAAGCTGAAGCTATAAGCATGCAGTGCGCATCATAAAGCTTAGTTCGAATGGGGAGGGTTTTTTCTGCATGGATGACAAAGCTCTTGAAATTAGACTCTCAACCCGAGAAACTAGTGCTTCCCATGTACAGTACAAGATGAGGCAGAAATGTGTTAAAGGAGCTGGAAAAAAACATACATTGCAGGTGAACACTGTTAATCTCGAGTGAACTGCTTGTTACATTAAGCTTTAAACCAAATTAGTTTTAAAACTACTAAACTACAACCAAAATAATAATTTGTCTTGACTGTTTGATTTTTATAAACACCAGAGTTTGTTCAAAGCTGTGCAACAATGTATATAAAAAAGTGGGAAACTTGCAGAGCAGACGAACAGGGCTGGGATCAATGGGCTTTTTCCTCGAAGCATGCTGTGACCCAGGACAAATAGTGCTTCACCATGACTCAGACTGTATTGCGCTTACTGACTGAAGGCCTTTCTCCTTCCTCTTCCATTTTTCTTCCCCTGTCTGTTGAGGTTTTCCTCCTCCTGTAAACCATAGCATCCTTTCCCTGTAAGCTATCACTTTCACACTTTCATTTCCTACCTCCCTCACTGACTTTGATCAGGTCTTTTTATCTCTATGCAAACACGTTCCTCACTTCCTTTTGACTTGTTTCGAGTGAGAGATAAAGCGTTCCTTGAGTGTGGCGTCTCCCCGACGGTTTCAAAGAGTACACTATTAAATAATACAAAGGAGGTTGGTGTTATCGCGTGGCATCGTTGCTATGTGTTACAGTGTTTGTGGGGTGGATTATTGGCTTAGTGTTTTGGCCAGGTTCAAGTGAAACGGCCCTGAAAGGCTCTTAGTGGAGATTACCCCCTGTACTAAAAATAGTCATTCCCACCCAATTTACCCACACACACAACAGCAGAATACATTGCTTTAAGATATCTATAAAGATCAATGTCAAGGGTGTCTCTGATTCCATTGACACTACAATAAAAATAAACTTCTGTTGAGAATTGGCTGTCAATTAACACAACAATGGGATTTAGTAGTGCATTTTAGTATCTGCTCGAGAGTGTAGTCTTATTAATAATGAGATCTAATGGACAACACATTATGTTCTAGCAATAATCACAGCAGATTAGAGAGCGTTATAACCACTGTTGATGTTTTTTAAAGTATAAAATAACGTTGTTTTCATGTTCACAATTGTTGAGCAAACAAGTTCTCAACTACACTACAGACATACACATGACCACAGAGATATGATTCACTTGGGACAGGGGATCAGCTGGGGCCAGGACACTAAACCAGGGCATAATCAGCAGCAAAGCCCAATGGGAGGTGTGGCTGTGTTAGATGGAGACAGAGGGTGATAGCACAGCCAGGCAGCCACCAAACCCAAACATTCCCTGAGGGGTGTTTTTTGGGCATGCTCACTTCCTTTATACCCCTGTCTTCCAGCTTCCCCTTCCAGCAGTAATGGTCGGTGGCCAGAATATATTTGTTTAGCCGCTGCAGCTTCAAGTTCCCATCAAGCCAAGAACAAATGCTTTGCCTTGGGAGTGGAAAAGACATAGGCATGGGGAGTGAGCGAGCGAGCGTGGCCTACAGTGAAGCACAGCTCTTTGTTGTGAAGTGGATCTGACAGACGCTCCAAGATGACACAACTCGGACAGCCCAAGTCTGCATCTATACGTCTCATTTGTGCCTTTTTCAAACCGCCGCCAGTTGGGAAGTGACTACAGTTCAAACAGTGACAGAGGAGGAGTAGAAAAACTGAAGGCGAGATGAGGAAAGTGTGGTGTATTCTAATAAGAGTCACTTGAGAAAATCATATTATACAGTGCGGTATGATAATTCACACACCCCTTGCTGGAGCAGTGAACTGGTACGGTGTACTCTCAAATGTCAGCATAAATTTGCAAAATAAACACACCCAGCATTCAGGAGGGAGTACGAACAGGGACAATAAGGGTCTCTTTTGTCTGCGTGCGTGTGTGTTTGGATGAGTGTGTGGGCGTGACACTTTCTTTCCGAGGGTCTTTTTGGCACACGCCTGTTTGGGCTCACACAAATGCCTGATGCCAACAAGTGCGCCAGCAACCTCCACTTACAGAGAAATGCAGATTTCTTTCATGCAATATGTTTTTTTAAAGCCTGCTAAAGATGGCCCAATCAATATAATCTGCTTTGCTTACTGAGCATCTGTCCCAAAACAAGCAAGACAAAGAACATAATGCCTATCTGAGTCGTGCCGTCACGTCTCGCTGGAGTAGTGCTTTTCCAGACATGGCTGACCACATATGTTGCTCACATGTCACTGTACATCATCCACTAATGCTCTAAGCCTTGGTATTTGATTTTACTACCTGCAAAGCCCATAACCTTTTACTCTGAATCCCCAGGCTTTGATGCATCCTGGCACAAGTCCTTACAACTAATACAATTTAGCACACATCTGTCCTGACATTTTCAAATTCACTTTTCTATGTCAGCTTTAACGCTCTTTTCTAGAGAACATTTGCCAGACATTTACTAAGATATTATAAAAAGGCAGAAACAAAAAAGGAAGAGGCAACAAATTGACTGATAAATGACTCCATAATCAGTAAACTACCTTTCTCCCAGTGTCATGCCTTTCCCATATCTGGAAATCTTGTCACATATCAGTTTTTCCAGGACACATGGGAACCCTGGATGTGTCCTTGTCTCTGTCTGTCATCATTATCACACAAGGCCAGATATAAGTCAGGTGTTAAAATTCATATCCCTACAACAACTGTAAATACTTTTTTGAGTGTACGTGTGGAATCGCCATGTGGCATCCCATTGCGGACCTTTAAAACAAAGACACACCACTGTTTGAGGCCCCCATGTGAAATGTGAGCATGGACCTGTGGTTAAAAAGACATTCGGTCACGCTTCTGTGCCGTTATCTTTGGCAGTACACTAGGAACTTATTGGAGTAGCCACCCCTGAACAACTGCAGCCCAAAATAGACTGTGGACTTTCACGGCCGGCCCGTTTTGAAGAGGTGTCAAACACACGAGGTTGGGACCGTTAGCTGTTATTTGTGTGTATATTTGGGGAGGTACAGGAGGGTGCTTGAGCATGTGTGGTTTACAGAGGGCTGAGGGGGTACGCTGTATCATTCTTCCCATTTCGTGTCAGGGACATTTTGACCAGTGGCAGGGAACAGAGCAAAAGGCCAGCCAGGGTACGGATAGTAATCCAAGATGCTCCCTCACAGACAATATAACTTTTATTTTACTTAGAAAACACCTGTCACGCGGGGTTGGCTACACGTAAATAAAAGCTCAAGAAAACAGTACTTTGTTTTTTTTTCTGCGCTGTGAGCCATTTCCACAGCTGACTTTAACTAAAGAAAAGTTGTTTCAAGCCTTCTTGTTGTTCTTGATCGGAACATTTAAGAGAGGAGCTTTGACAGGACAGCTGCACCCAGCTGTTACACATGTTACCAAGGGCAGTGTTGCCAACCTTTTAGCTTGCTACAGAGTAAACTGACATAGTGTTCTCATGTTCTGTGAACATTTTTCTGGACTATATATATCAAGATTACTCATGGTCACAAAATGACTTAAAAAATGCTGCTAAATTTCTTTCTTTATTAATATGGCCTCTAATCTCAGACGTGTGATTGGGTGCTTCTCTTCTGTGTGTGCAGAGGCCAATCAAAGGGTGCAGGATGTACAGCTGCAGCCTCAGTTCTCTGATCCTTGCCGAGCAGCAAACTTTCCCCCTGTCAGATTAAGTGGGATTAGCTCAGTCCTGCCTTATGATGAACTGAGCGCCTCATATGGTGACTTGAAACTTTCCAAAGAAGGAAAAAAATCCCTGGTCAGGCAAATTACAGCTTTGAAACTCAACACTTGATTAGAAGCCTTTCCATATTCTAAGTGTTTGCTTCCTAGCAAGTATTCAAACATATTAAAATGTCTACTGACATTTGCAGCATTTTGTGTTTGCAAACAAATGCAGGTCTTAAACAGTTGGCTACATTAATCTTATATTTCACTGCCTTACAAAGACAGAGGGCAGAATGCTATGAAAGTCAAAAAGTATGGCTAATACTTTAGCTATGTTGAGGTATTTATTTACAATTATTATTATTGTCTTGGTCTTTGACTTCCCAAAATACTGATACTAAGCAGGTGACAGAAGTCAATTGCTTAATGATTTACAACTTCAGTATAACCAGGGTTCAAAACAAAATCAAGAATAATACAAAAGCAATGTGAAGTATTTATATTTCACAATGTGATTGTATACCGCAGTCTGCGTTTGTACTTTGTATTTGGATTTTGTAGCTACTGCAGATTCGACATGGTGATTGAGGACATAACTTATCTATGAAACCAATTATAAGAAACTCAATTTAAATCTTAACTCACTTTTGACAAAAAATATATTTAACACACACTGGCTTAATGTCTTTGCACAATTGTGTTCCAAAATTACACTCTTGTTCTTACACACATGCATAGACTCTTATTGGTATTTTTATCCATCCCCTGAGCCACTTGATGGCTGTGAGCCATATCACTCTCAGACGACAGAGGGGCCACAGTCACACCAGCAAGTACTTAAGGCCTTGTGCTTGTGTTGTGTATGTGTGTTGAACCGCACTGCATGTGTGCCAGTTTAAAGAGAATATAGAAAAGGTGCCGACTGATGGTGTGGAGGCCAAAAGCGGAAAGAATTTAGTCTGTTATCAGCCTGCAAGCCAACTGAGGAGGCACAAACAGGAAGACTGCAGAGCCTAAAAACGTGAATACATGACAGGACCGGAGGCACAAACACACTGCTTCTCACACAAGGTTTTTCCTCCGGAGGCAAAGCTAAAGCATCCAATCTTAGTCTTTCTTGTCTATCTCTGCCACTGATAAAGGCTTATAATGAACTGGGGACTGCAACTCAGTCCCAAGACTGATGGCTTTATGGCCCTGGCCGGATCATCGCCCTCTGTGGACTTCGTTTGTCACCGGTGAGAAAAGAACAGCCAAGTCAGATGGAAAGAAAAGGATAGGAGGAGGCATGAAAGGAGTGGGAGAGAGAGGGTTAGCAAAGATTAAAGTTTTACACTTTAACCTTTGAGAAGCGTTTTGCAACATAGTCCAGAGTTTACTACTACAGATTCTTTCTGATGTTGCGGCATTACTTGCCCTGCGCTAAAATAAATTATTTGATAAGCAAGCCTAATGTGGCGGACAGAATCCAAACAAGGGACAAAGGTCCTCCTGAGTTTATCAGACACAGTGTTATCTCTCCTTTTGTACTTCGAAGCAATGGAAAAACCTGTTTGTAACATTGTTGAACATTTAGTTTGGCTGGTATGATGGGGTATGATATTCATTCAGTTCAGACTACCACTAATAAAATCACAGTGAACGATTCACTCTGTAACCAAAAAGAAACAGGTGCCAACTTGAAAGAAATGAGTACATGAAATGTTTTTTAATCTTACCTCAAATAGATTTGACGCCTCGTTGCCATACTGCGCGGAAATGATCTCTGATTGGTCACTGTACCATTTGAGGCCACCCAAAAAACTGTCTGCGTCTAAGTCACTCACATCCAGCTCAGAGAGGTCAAGTTCAGGGAGGTCTGGGCAAAGGGGCTGGTCTTCACCAACCAAGGCAGCACACTGGGGAAAGACAAGACAAACAAGGCTTTTCAGGGCACTTCAAATGTTTTCATTTTAATCATATATTGTTACAACAAATCCATAATGAGTCCATGCCACACTGTCCTCCTGGCTCCCACAACATTCCCAGAGCTCAGCCACATATTGCATGCCCTACTAAACACTGTCTGTTGACATTTTGTAGTCACCAGCCTTTTTACATAATCTAGCCAATCACACAAATCATCAGCGCTGTTCAGGCTGAAAATGAATATCTCTAGCCTGGACGCAGGGACATAATAGAATATGTGGGAGGGGGCAACAAGTGTAGACAGCTTCAGGTAATAATAATAGATACCTCTTATTTGTTTGAGAGAAAGGATTTAAAAGGTTTCTTGATCTGTCAATTTAAAATAAAATAGTCTTCAATTTGGTAACTTTGAAGTCATCATTAAAAGGCAGACTTCACAGCAGAGGTACACAACATGTGCAGTGACAGAAGAAAGACTACCTGGCTTCTTGCTTCTTATCAGCTCGTGCATACACTGTAATAGTAAGACAGATATACGATAGATATCCCCTGGCAATGCTGCGGGGTATTTGGCCCATAGCGCGTGCACGGGGTGAGAGAGAGGCTGTGCCAAGTAGGCAAAACCGCCCAGACACCGGTGTCACACTTCATCTGTCCTCGGAATGGCACAAACACGCGAGACTACGAGGAGACAAATCCGGGAGTTCGCTACCTTCTAAAGCTTTCGTGCCTCTTCCTGAGATGATCCGCTGTGACAAGGCTGGGTATACACGTTACGGTATTCAAGAGCCTGTGTGTCTTACACCAAATTATGTTCCCAGACCTCTTGAACGAATTAATGAAATAGCGCCGCCAGACAGACGAGCGGGACGCACAGCGGCAGCAGAAGCGCACCGGTGATTTACGCACGCCTGCCACATACAAGCACTTGCTTTGAGAGAATACATGAGCGCAGAAGAAACACTGATCTACAACTGGCCTTTATGGATACTATCTTAGAATTTCCAAAATACTTTAGCTGCAACGTAGTAGTAGCCTATTACCTTCATAATTCATGGATGCACCATGTTACTTTTAATCATTTAAAGCACATCACGCTGCGTACTGACGCTGTGCAATTTGTGAAGCATCATGAATATCAAAGTAAAGTGAGGAGACGAATAAGTATCCGTTTGATGTGCGCCGTAAAAACTAAAGGCGGAAAAAAAAATCGACGGGAAGCTTTTACGCACAGAATACAGTAAGAATAAACAATGTGATGCGAAAGGGCTTTATAGAGCCAGCGTTACGCTCCTTTCTGCCCGGGATGTTAAAACATGTATGGTTATGATGCTCCTGCGCAACGCCAAACACTGCTCCTTCAAAGTGGACAAGCGACGCAGCACATCAAAGGGATTGTTATCGTCTTAAGGGTTTCAAACCAAATACCTGACTTTGAGACATTTCAGTCATTTTGGGCACCAGAGTGCGTAGAAAGCAATCCGCTCAGAAACACACAGAGAGTGATCCTATAGGAAGAGATAGTCCCAGACCGTGCACGTAATAACATAACTACAGCTGTAACTGAGGAGAAAAGACATCCCCGCCGCTTGTCATATTCCCGTGTTGCGTGTATATCCCCCGCATCCTCAACTGCGTCCAGACGCGCACTAGCAGCAGCACAGCAGAGCGGAGACTTATAGAGAACCACTGTGACGGAGAGTCAGTGCAGTCCATGGATCCAAGAGGAAACACTCCACAAGGCTAGAGAACAAGTCGGTTTTTTTTGTTTTTTGTTTTTTTATTCTAAAAGATGCTCTCACCTCTAATTCTCTCCACACCGAGTCCTGGTTACACCTGTCCCACGCCATCCAGATACTGAATGACGGTCCGGAAAAAAAGGAAAAAAAGAAGAAAAAAAGAAAGAAAGAAAGTAAAAAAGAAATCCACACACGCTTCCCACTCGCTCGCACACAGGCAACTGCTGCCCCTCGCCGAGAATGAACTGAGGGCACCTGTCTTACAACTGCTTTCCATCACATGACAAAGCTATTAAAAGTAGGCAGGGGAGTGACTCCTGCGTGCACTACTCGCCGGTGACGCGCAGGGAAGGGGGCGGGACCTGGATGTGCACATAGTAAAAAAGCACACTGCAAAAAAGACCAACTGGAGGGGTTTAAAAACGGACGGCGTGTTCTGTGATATTAGCTGCCAACACTGCGCGTGAAGCGTAATACATGTATGAAACGAGCCTCACAGAAGTTGGTTTGTTACTCCGTTTTTGAAACTTAGTTTAGTAAACAGCTAGGCTTAACGGGGAAGCGCATATAAAACAATTTGACTTTAAAATAAACCGTTTTCCCTTTCAACAGAGACGAGGTTTGGCGTGTGCGCAGAACAATAAAGAATCGGATTAATGAGTGCTGAGCAAGAAGGTGCCACGAATATGAAAAGTCACAGTGACACAAAAAACATTCACACTTCATCCAAATAGGAATTGAGCCAGAGACGTCTCCGTTTTAAGTGGAGCCATAGTAGCTCACTTGAGATGTTTCTGCTAGTTGTAGTCTGATCTGTTAGTGAAAGGCTATAACTCAAAATGCATGTGCTTGGCGTGTAGAATATCAAAGAGGGTTCTTTCTGAGGCAACAAAAAAAGGACAGCTGGCAGTATCAACAATGTATAAAGTGTCAACAAGACGTGTATAGGCAACATTAACCCACAAAAATGAAAACAAAAGCTATGTGGACATTTTAAACACGGTGTTCTTCTGGCTGGTTGAAGAGCACTGGAGTTATTGTCCTCCTTGGAGAATACATTTGACTGAAATGTATAATGCAGTAATGCTTTAGTTTGTTTAATAGGGGGACCAATAAAAAGGTTTCTGTTATTGTTTTCTATTTATTTTCATGATTGAACCAAGTTAACTTCCCACATTACATTCCAGTAATAAACTCACTCTGTGGAATATGCCAACTCAATCTAATTTTTAGTCTTGTAAGCCTATTAAGTCCACCTGAGCATGCAAGGAGCAATTGTCTCCCTAAATTAGTGAACCACAGTAAGTCTCATTAAACACAAAATTGCACAGAAACCTGTAAAAAATGTTCTGCGTAATGTAATGTAAATTGTACAGATTGAGCCTATCCATGCCAGTATATGCCCTTTGTGGCAGTAAGACATTATGTATCTGTGCTGTGCTTAACACCAGATCTATACATCTGCCATTTTTCCACACCGGCAACCCAAACAGAACAGGTGGTCTGTTCAGTGACCTCACACAGCCCAGATGGACTAGTAGCACACACATCAGAATATAAGGCCAACATGGGAGTGACAATGGTAGCTGGCTCCTGACTGTAACAGATATCAAATATGTGGTTAAAACATATTACATAGCTGAAATAATCTTCAGAGAAGACTATATTTCACACTACTATATTTACTAGCACCATGCTTAACATAAAAAATAAAACAGCATGCATCATATGCCGGTAAATTATACTTCTCTTTTCTCTGTTGGAGCATGTAAGTCACAGTCAGAAAGCTTATCTGATTGTACTGTTCATGCCAATTAAGACAACGCAAGCTAAATATAGATGTAATGTTATGATTTCCTTTGCTCAATGGCCTTTGATTCTTTTTCTGCAAACGCACTCACTAGCTAGAGGCTGGATACTTATGCATGCGCTGCTGGAGATTTGTAGATACAGGCATTATTTCAAAAAGGGGGGCTCCACGGCCCAGGTAATCTTTGAAATGCCAAAGCTTTTTGTTTCAGTTGCAGAAAGCTGATAATGAATGGCTAAGTAAGGGGAGATTGTGACACACTGGGGCAGAATAAAAAAAAAAAAAAAAAAAAAAAAAAACAGGTAATGTTTAACCGTAGGAGGCATTTGGGGTAAAGCAATGGCAGCTGCTTCGTCAACATAGCTCCAGATCTGTTCATTCTGCTTCATGAAAGAGCCACAGGTCTTGTTTTCACACTGTCCCTGCATTTAACCGCTCTTGTCAGTGAATGTGAATGTATAGTATGGGGTGTGAAAAGTTGCTTGCACTTTTTTAATGAGTAGCATGTTGACATATATAAAGATTTCAAACAATAAGTTACAAATATATTCACACAACTGCAAGATATGCACTAATATAACACAGCTTCTTTGCCTCACTTAAAGTGTAATCCAAGTTTTTGTACCACAAATGTGCTTCTGGCATTTCTCAGAAAGCAAAGGGTCTTAATGATTAAACAATTTCTCCCAGGAGTCAGCTGACAAGTGGAGCTCTCCAAGCCAAAATGGGGCTAATCCGCAGATAATTATCTTTGTTTGAATATTCAACCTGACTCATGCTATGAAGCTGGCTATTTGCATTTCTGGCCCCAGATTGAGTCTGATATTAAATCTTCTTTCAATAATAATGGAATAAGCACTTATTTGAATTGCTCTAATAGTGGAAAAAATGTCACGTTTAATTGTAGTACTTTTGTATTCTGGCAGTGTGTGTCTTGGCAGTCCATCTATATCCAAGTGGCTGTGTCTTGTTTTTTTTCCATAAATTGTGTCACTAGCCTTCAGAGAGTGTGCTGCTGCACAGAGTGTGGGGGATGATTCATATCACTTTGTTGCATGCCATTGCTCCCAACAGAATCTATCCTAGCATCTGGCCATTTTAATACAAGATGGCTGAATGCGAGGAATTAATTGAGGGCGGAGGTAACACAGAGTAATGTTCAGGATGGTTAGGGGACAGCTTATGCTTCATCTGCTAGGTTGCGTTTTCATGACATCATCTCCTTTGTGCTATGGTCTATTCTCTTTTTGATAACTCATATAGTTTTTCCTTTATAGTGCCTCAGTGGAGGAAGTGGTCATATTTCACAATTCTTCAAATGCTCTACATAGGATGTAATGCCATACGAAGCTGGCGATAGGAAGTGTAAGTGGATACATGGTACAAATATGAGAATCTGATGTGGTGTCAAATGATGTCAGAGGAGCACTTTAATATAAAGTATCATTTGATAATCCATTTGAGATAATAAAGCAGTATTCTCAGCTTTATATATCTAGTGGCTGCCACACGCGGCTGTGCAAGTTGTGCATCACAAGCAGCGAGATAAACAGTGTGACACCACAAATTATGCCAGCGCTCACCCTTTGACATACAGTAAGCCAGTACATTCTCCTCTTTGTGTATTGCCCTTCAGAGATCCCGTTGCCTCGCTGGCCGATGTGCTAGCGTGTAATCCTTTCCATCAATGAACTCCACTGTGTCATTTAGCCACTCTCAGGATGACGGCTGCTTACCCCGCAGAGAGTACGGCCCACATTGTTAAGGCAAATAGCATGGAGGAGCTAGGTCTAGTTAGCCCTGGTTGAGCATGGAATTGAAAATAGCATCAGTCCCATGCAGGGGTTGGTAAACACAAAAAATAAGCCTGGGGTGCAGCACAGGACGGTTCCACCCTCTTTTCTACAATGTTTTAGTGGAACTGTGGAAAAACAGCAGACTTGCCCCTGCCGCAAATTAAAAATATCACGGTCACACTGCAATGCGAGTCAGAATCTCCGGTCAAAGCCCTGCGTGGCAAGGCTGTTATTGGACTTGTTGAAAATCACCAGCGAGTCATACAAGATGCATGTGGAAAGTGGTGGCAGAGAGAGGGCGAGCCGTGAACAGAGGCCTGTGTAATGCTCCTTTAGAGAACTGCGCTAAACTAGCACTCTGGGCAGGGACTTGTGAGGCACTTTGTATTTTGCTTGGGTATTGCACTCTCAAGGAATATTAAAATTTATGGAGCATGAGGGTTTGGTTTGCAAACAAACACACACACACACAACTTGGACACTCAAGTGCTTAAAATGTTAAATTCCAACAGATGCCACATAGAAACTGGAGGTAATGTGATGTGTTTGTGTTGCAGAGACAAATAAATCTGCTTTCTACTCAAAGGGCACTTGAAAATGAAGCCATGCTAAATTTCTAGAAATTCCCTTTTGGAAGTTTAACTTACTCTCTAAGCTGTAAAAGGGTCTCTAAAAGCAGAGTAATATAGGTAATTAGAAGAATTACTTCCCTTCTCACTCTTGGATTAAATAGTGCTTGCAAGCTGCATGGTATTATCTGGAACAAAATGAACTCTGAAAATTCAACAGTGACAGGAGCAAAAATCAGCTCCAGTCACTGAAAAATACATTAGGCAGATCAGATTGCTTGCTATGGGCGAATTTTAGGTGCATCTTTTCTGCAAACTGCAAAAAAGCTCCAGTGAGTCACAAAAAGGCCCAAAGCCAAACAGATGTTGCTTGATTTCTGAAATAATAAAGAGACAGAGTTGAATACCTTGACAGCACAGTCCTTATGTACTCTTACACGCTGGAACAGAGCCAGGGAAGAATTAGGTCAGATAAAGTGCATTGTGCCTTGTGGAACTCCACCGTAAAACAGTGTCAGGGGATTGGAAAGGGAACGGGTAGGTGGTGACACACAGGTAGAAATTTCTGGAGCAGCACAACCTGTTTTTTTTTTATTTCCTCTCGTATCATGGAAACGTGAGCAGAAACATTACACCCTTGAGTCCAGACTGCAGCCTAATTATTTTGAGCAATGAAAAGAGAAGGAAAAAGCAGGAAAAATGCATGCGAATTGCAATTCTTTCATACCGCCTGCATACAGGGTGTAGAACCACAAGCCTGAAAAAATCCTTACAGCACAATAAAACTGATTGTATCATCACCTTTTTTCCCCTTACAGGGTGCATTTCTACTACTCTTCACATCACCTCCTAAAACGAGCATGTTCTGCCGGAGTATACAGTGATGGGAAAAAAGGAGAGTGGAGCAGGGATAAGAGGACAGAGAAGGCACAGTCAATACGCATTTTTTGCCAAGGCATCCTCATGAAAAAGAGACAAAAGCGGCAGATGGATGGAGATGGAGCTAATGCTGAAAGCGTGTGTGACAGCCAGTAACAAAAGCAAGAGGGAGTGAGCCACTGCAAGTGATAGACTTGGACAAAGACAGGGCATGAATTAGAGCGAGATATGGAAGGAGGGGAAGTAAGATGGAAGCGTAATACAAAAAGGGGTGATTGGGGACAGGAAGTGGATTTTAACAAAAGGGTCTGACTCCAAGCACCAAAGCTGTTCAATAACTTATCAGCAGATAAACCGCCTCCCTGTGTAACTGTCACCTTCGCTCTAAGGCCAGGCCTGCACGAACTATCTTCACATCCATCTAAATACATGTTAACCCTCTCCCCAACCCCACCGTTCCGGTCACGCTTTGACATCTTTCTGCTTACGATGTATATCTGGCTGGCTCACATGTATTTGTTTACAGGAAGGTCTTCATTTTCACACACACTGCCAACATGACCCCATTGAACCCATACAACGTGGACCAGCTCTTCTGTCTAAGCAACTGGAGAGAATGATGATGTAAGAGTTAAACAAAAGCCTTTCATTTTGATTGTGTTTGATTTGTGTTTTTAAGAGAGAAACTACATGAGGGGTTAAAATGAGTCAATACACTGATATCACACATATTGTAAAGTGTCAGGCCAGCAGACTGAGCTTATGGAGATGTATTTAACATATTGGTTAACGTATGGAGTACAGTGAGTGGTGCTAATGTACAGTAAAGTGCCACTGAACTTCAAAAAACCCAGACTGGAGCTCACTGTAAAAGATCTGGACAGACACAAACCATAGACCATTTCTTATGTAAAACATATTTGAAACTTTAAAGGTATGTCAATCAGACCTATTACCTATCCTTCATGTGGGATAGCATGTATAATGACACTCAGTTGGCCATTTATCTCTCTGATAGACCTTGAAAAAAGCTTTAGAAAATTAGAGGAATGATTAAACGCAAACCAGAATTATAACTCTGAAAATAAAAAAATAACTCTAAAACTTTATTAGCCACTGGTTTCTCACTCAAGTACTTTTTCATTGTCTATGAGAGAAAATTAATTTTTCAGGAAATAACCAATATCCCTCCAAGTCACATTCATAACTTCATTGTATTACCAGGGAAACCAAAGTCACATGGACCGCCAAGACCTCATTCAAATAGTTTACCTTTGCCCTTGCTGTCCCATCTCTGCATCCTTCTCTGAGTCTCTCTCATAATCTCTTGTTGTGTGTGCTTTTCTACTGTCCGCTGGGGGACTGTCATCACCGCCACAATAAACAGGATTAATCAGTGCTGGCGTTGGGCACTTTGGTCCAGATGACGCGTGTAATTAAGGAGTAATTGGCATGTCATCTGTACATGAAAAAATATGACATGCACAAACCAGATGTACTCACCCCTCGACAAGAACAACTGTGTCCTCGATGGTTCTGTTGCCGAGTTAACTTCCTTTCCAAAGCTGACACTCGGAGTTCCGTGACGTTTTTATTTACTCTGCAAACTCTGCGTTGTAATCCACTCTTTTGTCCATTTATTTACATGCTAACACACTTAAACACCAATTTGCTACCTTATTCATTTATTTACATGCTAACCCACTTACCGCCGGTCGCATTCAGCAACTTATTCATTTATCCACACAGTATTCATTTATGCATGTAGAAAGTCCCTCACTTTGGCGCTTGTTTAATTAAGTGCCTCTTTTCACTTGCACTAATAGAATAGGTTTATGCAGCTCAATATAAAGTGAAGCTAGAACACAATGGGAGATGGCCGAGATGCCCTTTGGTGTTTTGGGTCACGCCAGTTGCAACAATAGGTCTGAACTGCCCTTATCTCTCCTTGTAAACGTGAAGCCCTGGGATAAGTCAGCTTCTGATTTCATAGCTCATGTGGGAGATGTTCAGATGAGCAGGGAGAGAGTTTTCCTATTTGCCCTTGCACCTCATATTTCTGTGTGTTAGGAAATGTCGGTAATGCAAAAGAAATTCAGCACCAGGCATTAGGGTCATACTTTATCCAAGCTACGAAGACATATACCTATTTATTATTATTTCAGAGATACTTATATGCAGTGCGGAGCCATTTTTCCAAAGAGCAATGACAATTTACTTTTCTATTACCTTAAGCACCCCTATTAGATATTCCAAGCTTGCCATAAATTTAGTTCACTCAAGAATTTTAAAGAGTTTTGCATATGACAAATTACACAGGGAAATTCAACTGAAAAATGTTGTATGGCTGAAACAAAGTTGGCCTGAGTTGGCAGAGACAAAACCACACGTGCATGTGACTGGTAACCTCAGATAGCTCTTGGCTAATTTGCAGTAGGCCCCCGATCGCAACAGAAAGCCTAGAGGCACACCAGGGGAAGACAGCAAGGCCATAACAGCAAAAGAAACCGGCTCTTTGAGATTCTCCACTTGGGTTTCATTGCATCAATTTCACACATTTTCTTTGGAAAGAGATGTAATGGAGACTGAAGGGAGAGCTTTGCAGTTTCAGAAGAAAGTGTGTGTAAAATGTAGAAAGGTCTTGATAATTTCAAATTTGAAATGAGCATGGCATTGGTATTTATGTTTTAGTAATTTTTGTTACTCCCACCATGCAATCCATCTATGTTACTACTCACTGTCACTATTAGTTGTAATTTTCCAACTGTGAATCGAAGTCTAATTGCCTTGTATAGCGTCACATTCCTGGTCATAGTGTTATCTTCATATATATTTTATCTTTTTATCATCCCTGTGGGTAAATTCCTTGTCAGCAGCCACCATCACCAGAGGTGTGCCCAGCATAGTTTTTAATTTTGATGGGAGAAACTGGAGTACCTAGAGGAGACCAACCCAAAGCACGGGGAGAACATGCAAACTCTACTCAGAAAGGCCCCACCCGACCCAGGCTCTCTTGCTGATACCGGTCCTTTTTAGTGGCCTTAAGGAAAATGCCACAAAAATTTTATTGAATTTCCAAGTTTTACGACCTGTTTCTATCTAAGGTGCAAACACATCTGTTTTTACAGGCTCAGATAGCAGATATATAACCTGACAATTGCTTTACGGCATCTTGACTAAACACATTTTTATAGCGGTTTGCATAACTTCTTTTCTTTAATCTGTAAGAGTGTCTGTTTTTGTAGTATTATGACTCTGTGAAGTATCTACTGATATGATAGCACTCCACAAAGCAAGAGTTGTAAAGTTATTGCATTGTGGCAGTAAAAAATGAGCACAAATGTACTTAAAGTTCTTCACATACAGTATGTGGCACACTGTAGGAAGCGCTTCATGTAGCTCATGCCTGGGAAGCCAACAAGACACCACCGTCACTGGACGCTCTTCCGTCCAATATAATTAATGACGGCGCATTTTTAATTACCCCTGTGTGGCGGTAGGTGCTACAGCATTTGTTTATTGAGCCCCACTGATACCCATATTAACAAAGTTAGCTTAATGATAGAGGTATTTTACTTAATAGCATTTTTATTACTCCCGCTAAGAACGAAGCAATTAATTAACAATGGGCGAATTAAGATCTGTGCTGTAATGGCCTACCAACACAGGACATCATTACCAAAGTCTAAATAATTTATAAAGCAATAAGTCAGGTGGCACAATGACAGTGAGAAAAATGAGTATTTCTTGGAATACGTTTGATTTTTCATTTTAAGATTGAATAAATTAAAGATACTATCTGACGGTAGACATATTCATAATAGTGCATGCAGTGATCCCACATATAAAAAGTTTACGCACAGACACTATTACAGTCAAAAGAAGAGAAAGTTGAGTGTTTTTTGAATAATACGACAGATCAATAAATGAAGTCCAAAATCAAACAGTGGACCTTGGAGATATATAAAAGCACATAATCTTTTAAGCTCACATTTGAACGTAATCTTCCATTAAAGAATCCTAGCTATTTCTTTGTGGGAAAGAAATGCAAAGACAGCAGAACTGATGGGGACTATTGGTGTGACTTTGAATATAGAAAAAGACTGGAAATGGCAAAAAGAGTTCTTTTTCTCAAGCGTCGGCTAAACGGACTTCCTTCTGTGGTAAATTCTTTTCACATTCAGAAAGAACGACTAAAACAGTGGCTGCAGAGAAATATAATACCCCCCACATCCCCCTTCACTTTCCCACACACACCTCACGCCTACCCAAAACTTCACAACACACTGAGCCCAAATACACATGCAACAAAGAGGGAGAGATTAAAGCATTAATTCAGTGAGAGGGAATAGGATACTGGCATAAATTTAGAGGGAATGTTTGGGGTTATCTTCTCTTGCTGACTGCCGTTTCTTCTCTCTGTACTTCGTTGCACCCTGCATGCAAATGGAAATGAGGGTCACACCCTGTATCCCATAACATATCAGCCTGTAAACTCTTGTTTTTCTTTGATAAGCTGCCGTATATTACCATGTGAGTGTGCATGTGTGTTTGCAGCAACAACAGGTGCACTTGTGTGTATGCCAATATGGAAAAATACCAAAGCAGCCACACGCATGCTTCTTTTTCTGCATGTCTTCATGTGGGGTTGGGTATATTTTAACAGAACGCACCCGTTTTCTCCTGGCCTCTCACTGCATACCAGCTGGCGGGCATTGAGGCGCCACAACGTATCATGCCAGTGTCACAAACGAAGGGGAAAGTGTGCCTATAGAAAAGTAGTCTGGCAGCCTGGAGTCCTCATTAAAAATGCACTAACGCTGAACGCTCCCATTAATCTAAGCATGGTGTATTTAGCGAGGGTAGCCTTGTGTATAGTCTATAAAACACAGCAATTAAAGTAGCTACCTTTGGCTTCATCAAGGCCCAGTCGAGCGCAATGGGCCAGAAATGTGAAAAATTTCCCCTCAAGTCAAAGCAATATTCAAGTCGAGCCCATATATAGTGAAATGATATGAAGGCATGGTATGCAGGCAGATAGATGTAATGTAAGTAAGATGGCATGATTAAATCTTACACCTGATAATGGAAAGAAATCTGGTAATGCTCTATCTACAGCTGGTCCAATAATAATCAGATACAGCCTTCCTATTTCAAGACACAGGCCAGCTTTTTATAGATGGGAAAACAAGGTCATCATGGGAGCAGCATGTCTCCCACCTATTATTACATTGACATAAAGGAGATATGTAAATATACAAGTAAACCACGCTGTCCAATTGCAGTAACGTAATCTGTGAAGACCTTCTGATTATTTGTGTCCTAGTTTATGTACATTTGTCAGTGTTACACAGCGTACACACGCCAGATGACATTTGATAACGGCATCTGTCATGACATCATTATGGCTGCTTCATGACCTCTTCATAGCAAAGAGACGCGCTAAGATGCGAGCCATGGAAGCATGCTTTCAACTGCAACCTGAGTAGGTTACAACGTGGGAAGATCACATGTGCGCAGGACTTTGATGACCGCTCAAAGGCCCAGACATAATAGCTCTCACGTCTTGTTCCATAGCAACAATGACAGAAAATGTAATATGTTGTAAATGCTTTTGAATGAGTGATTTTTAACCATTCAGCAGATATGCAGATAGTCTCTTATTTGTGCTAATGTGGCTGTGGCTGTGGCTTTTAGTATGACACCAGACACCAGACAAGGTCATTTTACAATGTAGGGTTAAGCTATACCCAATGTCAACAATTTGTAGTGCTGTTAAATAACAAAAAGAGGAAGTAAAAAAAACAAACATATAGAAAAAGACATGTATCTTTAGGGGACTGCCCAACAAATTCCTTGTATAAGTGAAAGAGATGAACGTAAATAAAGGTGGTCTGGACAAGACTGTTTACTTGTCAGTGATTATTTTTAATTTAATGAACGTCCGACAAGGAACAACCGCATTGTAGCCTTATGATATGAAAGGATGTTCGTCACAAAGAACCATATTTCAATATAGGAAGGACAAGGAAGACCAACCTTCAAACAAGGTGAACTCACTCTGGAGAGACTGCTGCAGGAGTGCCCCCTAAAACAGGTGGGACTTACTGTGTGTGCTCCGCATGTCCGTTTGTGAGCAAGGCACGCATGTAAACAAAGTAAAGCTGTGAACATTTCCATACCCTAATAATAATTACCCTCTGCCCCACAGGCAGCTGAAGGCAACAGGGCCAAGGATATACCCTCTCTACTGCGCTACTGAAATATGATTTTTCATCAGAAGCTAGCCACATGCTACAGAAGATAAATCATTTTCTATATGTATGAAAAACTACAACACTCCCGAAGATAAGAAGTCAACGCCGGTCAGTGTTGTTTACATGAGGCCTTTTAAATGTTTTGTGTTTATAGTGACTCACGACCTTGAATAAGATTATTGAGTCAATAACATGAATCCACTAAGTTGCGTTCACTGATAAGAACACGCAGCAGAATTGTTTGCTAATAGATGCTCCTTGGATAATGAAACTGGGACATGATTGTGCTAAACAGAGAAACTGTTAAGTCTAAGTAGGGTGTAATTAGTAATAGTGGTGTTTTAATGGCTGCTACTGACCTTAAAAGATACACCACATTTCCTTATAAGGATATTGTCTGGAAATAACATGACTATCTCCTTCAATAGAAATAAAGTGACACTATTTCTAGACAAACACACATGTCTGTAATGTGTGAGTTTTATTAGTTAAGATACCCTTATAAGAAATATGTCTCATGTAAAATAGCAAATTTCAAAACCACTGAAAACCACTGACATCTGATCAATGCCAACAATCTGTCTTTTATTTCCTATTGTCATATTGAGGCCATCTAGAACAGATTACCAGATGGGGCCTAGTGCTTGTACACAGATACATAGCAGGCATTTCATGTTTGATCATCTCAGTCCCCCTCCCATCAGATGGTAACATAAAAATAATTGTACATAATGCTGCAATGTATGGGTTTGGACTTGAGGCTTGGCATTTGTAAAGGTAAAAAAGACAATACATTTCTGTACATGTTTTACTGTTATGTTCTCCAATACTGCATATCCTTAAGGACTGCCAAGCTCACACCAACACAACTGTTCCTTAACAATTTTCACATTCAGTTGGCTCAGAGTAGGGCAAGGCAATTTGGCTCTTGGGCCATGTCTACAGTGCCTTGTCTGGGAATGGATTTAGTGATTCTGATCTTTTTTGTGCCTATGCTCTTTGTCTCCATTGTGAAGACTCAGGGAAAGAGAGGCAGAGAGGAGAAAAAAAAACAAGTTTGACCGAAGCCCAGTCAATTATCTCCCAGGTGTTTGACTGAAGTGATTGTAAGCGATCACGGCGGTTCCCACGAGCCCTGGACTGAGACGAGCTGGAATTAGCCAGGAACAAAACCCAATTCAGCAGAAGTGAAGAAACAGCAGTTTTGAATAAAACTGACGAGAGAATGCAAAAGAAAAGGCTCCCTGCCGAAGATAAAGTCGAATCTTGGCTCCTTTTTTCTCTTGTCCCACATTCCCCTGTTACACACAACCTATCATATAGCCTAGTCTTTTAAACAAACCATGAGGCTGGAATTGTGTCTGTGGTGCTTCCAATGGCTTATTGTGTGGGGGTTAATTACTGGCATGGCATGAGAAAATTACATTCTCAAAATAAAGTATTATGATTGGCTCTTCTGCTGGCTATTTTAAGTCATTTGTGGTCCTCATATGAGATAGCTGAGAAACAAGATTTCTAGACTTGTTCGATATCAAGTAACCTTGTTTCAAGACTGTTATTAAAGGAATATTCTGACTTGCAAATTACCTTTCTTTCCCAGACCCTAAACACTATTTCCTCACGAAGATTAAGTTATAGCCTGCACTTGAGTGCACACAGTGTTGCAATAACACAAGACACATTTCTATTGATAGCAGTGAAGCTCCTTGTGTCTTTTCACGTCTCCATGAGAGAATTCAGTCATGCTGAACGGCAGAATATCCGTATAGGGAAGATATTGTAGAGATTGACATTTAGAAATTGAGGGGGAGGACAGAGGAGGATTTCTCAACCTTCAGTGGTCGTAGGGAACTGTTATGGCCAAAGCAAGCTGTAAGTGAGCAGGCACATTCTTGAAGTCAATTCTTAACCACTAAAGAATAGTTAACATGGCCAGGACTTTAACTCAAGGGTTTAAGCAGGACTGCTTAGGTTTGCATGAATCTCATGATGGGAGGCCTCAGTTCCCAGGCAATGATTGTGCATTTTCCTCCCTGCTGGAATCTTATTTACTCTCGCCTTCCACATGAGATGGCCACGTCAAGCATGGTTTACGTCCGCTGCGCTTTCGCTCGGCTGCTCATGCTGCACGCCAGCTCACACACATCAAGGCTAATAAATATGAAGCCTGAGGAAACTGGCTTCGCTTGGCAGATCGTAGCTAGAGGTAACGGCTCAACTGGCAACCAGAGTCAAACAACACAGCTCAAGCAAGTCATCACTGCTTTGGCTTGTGATAAGGTAATAATTGCAAGTAAGATACGGCTCTAAAAGTAAACCAACAAGCAACTATAGCCATTCACATTTTGCTCAGTTTTGTTCTTGGTCATTGTCATATGTATTATTATATTATTATATTAAGGGTAGTTACAAGATGCCTACAAAAAAAAAATTACAAAATGGTATCAGTAAGCTACCAATACCTGTTTTTCCCCTCTTTTATACTTTTGTATTTTGATCAAACCACTAATTAAAACTAACTGACCGTACATTTTTCCACCCAAGCCTCTCCCAGATCCAAAAGTCATCTGTATGTTCTGTTTAAATAATAGGTGAGCATGTCCTTGTGTGTCTCTAAGCTTGTTCAGAACAAATATAAGAGCTGCACAACATATAATAATGTTGATTAATAACATAGTTGCAGGTTTTCTATCAAAGCAAATGGAACACAGCTCAAAACAGCAGTATCCTCTTTACTCAAATAGATTTCAAGGTGGTCTCACACTGGGCTGTGGAAAAGCCTTTAGAATGAGGGACTAGGGTGATGAAAGCTCCATATGGCCCGGTGAAAAACACCTTTGTGGAACAGTGATAGTAAAAGGAGGTGTTGTGATGGAGGAATTGCCTGACCCCGGCCCAGAGTGTGACATCCTGCGAGGGAAAAATCTCTTTATTCCTAATGACCCTCTCAAATGCAAACTAGTCCTGGCCATCAAGCTCATTTGCAGTGTCACCTTCTGGCCTCACTAGTGTCACCCCCTGCCTACAGTTTTCACACATTAGCCACTTAAATGTCATGTCCAAATAAATAGGGACTTATTTGATGTTTGCCGCAGCTAATATGGCCAAAAGCACAACATCTAAAAATGTGCCACGTGTAGTTTCTATTCCAGGACTACACTTTTTTTTTTGAGTTCAGTGACTTAAATGAAGTGACAGTAACTCCCTCATCGTACAAGCTGGAGCTACATTCTTTCACATGGGGCCAGTTAAGTTTTTCTGCAGTGCCAATATTGTAATACAGTTCACAGAGAGTATAACTGGACACATTGTAGACTCAAAATACAAAATAATTATTGTAGTATTAATAGTACATCAAACATAAAATATTATATACAAAAGCTTTTAACAATGCCATGTTCTGTCTCTATAAGAGCTTTAATCTAAAACATTGAGCTAGTTCTAGGGCATTTGTCATTATTGCATTATTAACATTTGTAGGTGAGACAAATGTAACATGTTAAACCCCACGGGAGGCTCCACTCTTTTAGCCTGCTCTGTAAGGCACATTTACATTAAAATGGCACAGTACAATTCAGGTGTGTACGTTATGTTTTTAGAGGTGTTTCTATTGTCAAAAGGGTTTTATAGTCTTTGGATTTGGTTCAGAATGTGTAGCACAGTAATAAACGGCCAACGGATTGAATCTTATGGCTCACAATAAAATATTCCACGTCTATTTTGCATCAAATGGAGAACTTTTGACAATTAAATATACAAGGTGTGTAGAGTCAGAAAACAGTGATTGATTGACAAAGTGGTGACTGACACAACCCCAAACCTTATGGTAACGTCTTATTTCCAGCTTGTGTGTGTCTCAGGTGCCTGTGCTTTGCAGCCATGCTAGTGTAAACCCCCTGATGGCTACAACAGCCCTCTGATCTGGCTGCTCACTCTCTTGTGCATACTCTGGGGACTCCGGATAAAGAACCCTTTTCTCTCCTCCACCATGTCCCCCCATCTCTTTCAGCTGGCATCCCTACAAGCACTGCTGTTTTAACAACTGCCTGTCTCAATCACTCCGTCATTTTTAACTCCTTCCTTTATTGCTTCCACACTCCACATCCCTGCCTCTTCCTTCTTGTCTGTTCCTCTTTACCCTCGGTGGCGAGCTGTTGAATGCAGCCCAGGCTTTTGTGTGCAGAGCGGCTCTTTTATTGAGTGTCACGCAGGCTGATTATCACTGTTTAGCGGTTATCGCCCCTACACACCAGGCTCATTAATTAGGCTTAATAGTCGAAGAAGCAACTTTTAAGGATGCACTTGTGCAGCAACAAGGCCACGCTTATGAGCTGCCACTTGTACGTGTGTGACATTTGCTTTCATTAATGCTCATGTTCTTATTATTTCTTTCAGCTAATCAGACGGAGCCAATTGTAACTGACATGTCCGCGGTTTATCTAGTCGATGATGTGGCGGGTGAACAATGGTGGCAGAAACAATGAGCGAGGGAATGGTGTCAGCTGAGATTACAAACAAACGTCTCGGGATAGGAGCAAGAGTCCTTTAGGGATGTCAAATCACCATATTGTAGGGCTAATGAGATGGTGACACACTGTACACAAAGGTGTTGTAAAAGCCTTTCTATGTGATGCCTCAGTGATCAAACTCTGGCATTATGACAGGGTCACAATGAGGTGAGACACAATGAAAAGGCGTTGAGAGAATGGCTGAGAATAACAAAGTAACTCATATTTTGCTCAAAAGATACGAGTTTGCAAGACTTTTTAAAATTATTGGTAACATATTGTGTGAATGAGGGAAAAAAATGTACATCCAAGTGTGAAGCGCAAAAGCTTAACCCATATAATATAGAGCTACGTGTTCATAAGAGCCACTATTCCAATATAAAACAGTTTTTAGGAAAAATGTAAATTGGCACAAAAATATATTTCACTCCATAAAAATTAAAAAAAACGTTGAGTCCAGGTGAGGAGGTGCTTTTCGTTTTATTGCAGCCCCCGCTCTATTCTTGTGTAAACTGTGAAGACAGATATTATAATAAGACAATAACCTCGTAAAAGTCCTAAATCTGTTCTAGGTTCACCTGAACAAGAGACAAGAGAACAACTTCTGAAGTAAAAAGACTTTTGAAAGTTCCTTTTCATTTGCCACACAACAAATCTGTTTGCTGCTTGTTAAATTGTGGCGTAAACATGTCAGTTTTCAACATGTATAAGAAATATGTTCTTTCAAACTCCCATGCCCATTAAAAGACTAATTTTCTATGGATGCCCCAGTGAAAGAAACTCCAAATATTTGTGCATGGCATCAACAGAGGCTTACATCTCAGACAGCACGTTCTCAAACAAATATTGGCGAAAATGTTGGGGAGGGATTTTGTTAATTGATGCTGTCCTCTTCCCCTTTTAATCACATAAGCCCTGGATGAATCTTAGTTTAATTCGCTGATAGAATGCCTCTTTTTCCGGCCTTCCTCAAGCTCGGGCTGAAAGCTGAAGGGATCAGGTCTAATCCAAATTTCAACCCCTTCCGTTTCGTAGTTGATCAACTCTGGGCAGCAGCGACCAAAACGGAGGGGGTGGCAGTGGGAAAACTGGCATGTAGAGTTGGGGGACTGTTTGTCGGACCTGGTTATTCCGCTCCAGGGATCCCATCAGGCGAGTCTTGACATGTCTCGTCCTAGGCCACGTCCCACCTGAGCACCATGCGGGGGGGTTGGACCCGGCGAAGGGGAAGACTGTGTAAAACTGTCTTATCTGGTCACATTCAGTTTATGTCCCATGAGTAACATGTTACATTTGCGGTGCACCAACTGTGCCAATTTATTTATTTTTTTTCTCTTTTATCAAATATTCCTATTGTTTGGTTGGACTGTTAAATTAAAACGTCCCAAACCAAGATAAGCTTATCACCCCAAAGCCTTACAGCTGCAGCTCAATTTACTGTATTTTACCCATTTCCATATTTTCATCATATTCATTTAACATTGTTGTGACTGTTCGCTGAATAAACTCTATTTACTCTCTTTACATCTGAGAAAATGAATACGTAAACATAAGCAGAATCTCTACACTGAGCATTTTGGGCATCCTCCAAAGCACTGAAGCTGTGTTGGGTGTAGCAGCATGCGTTAGCTGATTAACAGCTCGACAATTAGCTTGGATAGCAGGCGGTGGTGGAAATGGCCATCCCTGTAACGCTACATTGCCGGACCTGTGAGGCATAAGAGCACTCTGAATGCTGTGATCCTGCTGACAGTGGTGAGTCAACATCCCCCAGGGAGAAAAAAATCCCAGGATATCATCTGCATAAAAGGCCGATTTGGGATTTGACGATGTGTTCGTACAAGATGGTCAAGTAATGTAACAAAGCGAGAGTAGGAGATGTAAACTGGTTGACAGTGTGAAAAGTATTTATTTTATTCAAGTGCTTCTACACAAATAGCATGTGAGCACTATAGGAGAATGTACTGTATGTCTGAAGGGTCGTAAGTGTGCTTGTATGTCTTTGTTTGTATTTATAACTACAAGTCTGGTTGACAACTTGAGGTCAGACGGTTACAACCTGCGCTTAACCCTGGTCCAACCTTAGTAACCAATACAGGGCCTGTTATTCCCTGTCTTTGACATTCTCTGACCCTCTCTTTTGAACTCTCTGCTCTAAATACAGCTGTCTGCCTCGTAAACAATATTCAACAACAATCCTGAATTGAAATCTGAACATATCACAAGCGAAATATTAAATATATGTAATATAGACTTATATAAGCTAATGTGGGTGTATGTGGCAGGGTGGTTAGCACTCCTGCTCTTACAGCAAGAAGGTCATGAGTTCAAACCCCAGCCTGAAAACATCTTCGGCCAACTACATGTCCTCCTTGTGGTAATGTGGGTTCTCGCTGGGTACTCTGGCTTCTTCACACCGTCTAAACACATCCAAGTACAGGTCAATTGGGAAGTGTCCCTAGAGAATGAATGTAAAAGTGAATGGTTGTCAGGCCTGTGAATAACTGGCCATTGTCCAGGGTGTACCCCCACTTCAGGCCCACAGCTGCTGGGGATAGGCTTCAGTCACCTGTGACCTCTAACAGGACTGAGCAGAGGGAAATTAATGAATGAATACATACACACAATCAATACATCTGAAATTTGTTTGTGCAATGTCAGCATACCTTTTTTTAAGTTGGAAATTGTTTCTGGGACATATATTTTGTATTATGAGAGATTGACTTGTTCCAATGAGTGTGAACTCACAGTGTTTGCAACTTGTGCCAATGTGTGGAAAATGTGCTTCTGTGGCATATTGTGATACTGCTATCACCAAATCTGTATCCCACATGACCCCACGCACAGACTGAATCATGTGAATGTGTGTATATGTGTCTGTGTGTGTGTGTGTGCAAATGTGTTTGAAGAAAAAGGATTGGAGTTGACAAACTGCAGATGCCAACACTACAAGAGCAAAAAAGAACGAGAGTGGGGAGGGGGGCCCTGGGCAGAACGGACGGAGGAGAGAAGAAGGTGGTGGGGTTGAGGGAGAGGAGGAGGGGTCTAAATCTGTGAGAAAATGTCTAATCCCTGGATTGCTGAAGCTTCGGAAATCCTGGAAATAGATTAGGAGCTTCTCTGGCCCAGCCGCCTTTAATAAGAAGCCCCGTTTGGCTCCAAAGTCATGGCACAGCACTTGCATAATGTGCAGAGCCACCACTTCTTGTAATTATCGTTTCCCCTATTTGGAAAATGATTCAATAAACACTGATCCACGTTGTCCTGCGCATACTGACAAGCTGCGGATGGGACACGCAGAAGCACTGGTATATGCTCGACATCCACTCCGGTCTGACCACTAATCCGAATACAGGAGGTGAGCGGTGCGCTAATCGAATGAGGACTGACCGTATCGACGGAAGAATCTTTTGCAGTTTCTCTCTAGCTGGGTGGCCACTGAGCTGAGGAAACCTCCGATACATTTAGAAAGGTCCACCATCAGATAAGGGAAAGTTGCAACGCTAGTCCCAACTTTATCTGCTTTCACACATCAGCAAACTTTGGTCCTTTTTTCTTTCCCCTTTTGGCATTCTCTGCCACTGACGTTGTCTCTAATATCTTTTTGGAATGAACAGGAATCAGAGGAGGGGGGCTAAGTTATCTTCTTCTATTTGCACACAATGGGATTGAATTTCCCTCTCCACTGGCTTTGTCATGTGAAACCTTTTTTTTTTTTTTTACAGCAGGAATGATTTGTCGTGTCAAATGTTGAAACAAGGATTTGAACTAGCTTCAAAGAACACTAATAGCAAAAAATCCCTGATTATAAAAAGACTGCAATCCCTTAAAAGGAGATCATAATATGCTTCCTGTTTAACTGTGAAATGCTTTGATCCAGGCCTTGGTCGAAATTGATTCTTGGAATTTTACAAATGTTTTTCTAAACCAACCTTCAGGAGGGCAAGGAGCCAATAAATAAGTTCACCTTTGTCTTTGACTTCATGACACAAGGGAAGTGATTGTTTTGAACTTCAAGCACAAGCTGTGATGAAGAAGGAATTATCAGAATAGTTGTAACACTTAAACTAATGTTTTCTTTTACTACACACGGGATCTTTAAGACACCTACATCACGTTGTGCCTATTCCTAGATATAGATATGAGGTTTAGTGGACAAGCCTACACTGCAGTAATGGCGGTGTCAAAATATCAAATATGAGCTTACTTTAAGCTTGTTAAGAAAACTAATGAAAATGAAGGAAGTATTGATGAAAAGCTTTGTGATCTCAGGGTCGTTCTAAAGAAGTAAAAGATTCGACTCTGGTATAAATAACTTCCTCCCTTCTGTTTTGCTCTCCTGGCTTCGTGCTGTCTGTGTCTTTTTGCCAAAATGAGGGTAATGTGCTATGAAAGGTATCCCAGATTTCACACCTTCTGGGGCCCTGAGAGATGGAGCGACCAGCTGTCCATATTATAGCACCCGTGTTGCTGGCTACCCCTGGCCAGAAAGAGCCACAGGCAGCCAGAGAGAGGGAGGGCAAGGAAAGGAGCCAAGGAACAGAGGATGGAGCAAGTTAACCCACCGGAAGTTTTTTTTTTTTCCCAAAAGCTCTGGAAAGTGCCGCTTGCTATATGCACTTTAAAACTGAACGAAACATTTGTCATTTGTGCCACAGGTAACTGTCTTACTAAATACATTAAAAAAATCTATATTTTTTTAATTTATTGTTGATGGATTGAAATCAGAGTATAAGATGAAGGAATGGTAGGGGCCTGGACAAGCCTGATGTTTTTATTTTAGTATAGCGGATTTAAATAAAGTTAGGATCTGCATTTATATATCTGTTTTCAATAAGTGTAAATGATTATATTGTGTTTTTCTCACTGAAAACCAATTTCCTACAGGAAAAATAAAACTACCTATCTTCTTCTCTTGTTAGATAATGATCACAGTCATAACTTGGCCTCGATGGTCTGGTCTGGTTGAAGCCATAATTGCGAGAATCCAAAAAAACAGTGGCATAAACATTTTAAAAATAAAAACATAAAGCTATAATCTTCTAAACTTCAATTCATCTTTACACAACTGAAATGTATTTTACACCTATAGCCCTACTGTTGTATGTTTCTGTAAACCAACTTTTTAATTGATGTATTTCATACTTCTTGCTTTTGTTTACATGGGAACATCATTTTCAGGTTTGTAGCAACCAGCCAATCACAGCTTATGGAAAATGATGACAGATGGCTAGTATTCATTCTAAACCAGAACATATCTGGAAATATTGCATACCTTAAAATCATCTCATGGACCACAGCAAATCAGAAGTTATCTCGTAAACATTCTGCGCCTTCTCTCAAAAAGATGACTGACGCCAAACATCTCTTCATGTTATCTGCCAAACTGCCTATAAAGTCATCCCCTGCTCCCTCACACCATCCACTCCAGCTCCTACGCCAATCCGAACTGCGACCACTATACCACTTATGTAGTGTACTGCTCTAGGGCGCAATTTTCAATAGAATGGTTCAATATAGCCGTCTAAAGCAGCCAGATCAAAAAACGGGCACCGTTTCAGCTGGAAAGTCAGAATATTGTTGTAGACATAATCATAGTGAGTGCTGCACTGTATTCATGTCGTGTGACAGTAGTACTCTTATGCATTAAACTTCACAGAAACCTCCACTGAGTATATTGTTTCCAAATGTCAATGACAAGATGGGAAAGACAATGAGCTGATTAGCATGTGATTACTGGGAAAGGTCGCTAGCTGAGGTGTTGTTTAAGGTGAGATATAGAGCCTCACTGTCACAATTATTAGATGTTGTTTTTCAGATAGTTTGGGAAAAAGAAACAGAAATGAATCAGAGAAGAGTGATTTGTTGTAAATGTTCAAAAGGTTGTCTTTGGTGGTAATATTTTCTTTGACCATGATACAACACAACCCTGAAATAATATGTTAAACTGGTTTCTATCCTGGAATATTGACAAATCTAAAATTGAAAATGGCTGAAGGTAATAAATTGCCAGCTTTGTTAAAAAAAATTCAACTTTTAAGATTTATTTTTCTTTGAAAGGAAGCATTCAATGAAAGCACAAGACAAGAGTCACGTGAGAGTATGAGACCATCTTAATTTGAAAAAAACTATTGATTCAATTCATTTGTTTTGTGAGCCAAGTAATCCATTGTCTCAAAACTTTTTCATTAACTACAAAACATATGTATGAAACATGTTAAAGGCTAGTTTTAAACTCCTGTTCCCACTCAACAGGCTGTTAAACTGAGCGTATAAACACAAAGAGTGTTTAGTAAGAGATGAGTATAATCTAAGGCATTAGTATAATCAGAGGGTAACCATGGTTTGGTGTCAATACTTTGCTTGGTGTAGTTCAAGATGAATGTATGTAAGTTTGTCAACTAATTTTGCAAGAATCCAGCTGCAGTCCAAGATAACCATATGACTGCAATGGAAATAAGGCTTGAGTGTGAACTATTTACTATGCAAACTGTATTCAGAGGCTTATTTAGCTAAAGGAACACTAGAGCTCACCGATAACAATAATATTCCTTTTATTGTAAATCTGTTTATAGTGTGTTTAAGCAAGGCATATTTTTTTAAATATAGAACATGTCATTCACTGGGTAACTCAAAGTGCTTTACAGGAATAAAAGACAATTTACAAATTAGATTAAGAAACATAAGAAAATATACGACATTTTAAAAGTCTGCAGATTAAAAAACTGTTTAAGTTGTAGTGTAGGCAGAGCTAAAGAGCAAGGTTTTTAACCTCCTCTTGAACATTGATAAAGTTGAGGCTTGTTTTACTTCATCTGTTTAAGTGTAACACCACATCTAAAGCATCATATTTAATTTCTCAAACACTTGGGTTTAGTTATAATAAAAGCACAGAACTTATACAAATTAGCAATAGCCAATACAGTCATTTAAAAAGGCTTGACTTTGCACTTTCAGATTAAATGTACAAAGTCCAAGTCAAGTGCCAAGCTTTTTGAGCATAAATGATCAAACATTTCTCCTCAGCGTGCTAGCTTCAGAGCGGTTTGGTAATTGAAATGGCCGCTGAGGGTCACCGAAGGTAGCCCTAGAAGTTTTCACCTGACTGAAGGGAGCAGGGGCCATTTATTGATTGAAGAGTGCTCATTGGACTATATCAGTGAATGATTGACTGCATGCTAATCCCGCCCATGAGTGTGGTTCAGTAGCTTCATTTTACCCCTCACTGCTTTCTGCTGGTGATCATTTATGCTTCATTTCTGACAACACATTTTATATGGGTGAAAATGAGAAAAATAAGGAGGAAAACCTATTTGCTTCACTTTAAATCACGAGGATTAAGTGTGTAAGTGATTGAGAGTGAGAGAGGAAGGGGGGAAGAGACTGCACAATACTATTCCAATCACAAGTGCCAGAAATACTGAGCAAATAAGCCGTAGCAATTTACTCCAAAACAACACAAATCGTGTTCTTTTTGTTCAAATGAGCGTTGTGGTATTCAGGCTGGTAGAAAGGAAGACTATAGAACAAACATGGTTAGAAGACAAGGAAGCAATGGCAACACGCCTAATTATATGCTATTCATGTTCTCTCTCATCACTTTGCAAGAAAACGAGAGCTGATGTAGCCGTTTTGTGGACGGCTAATTGTGTGAGCAACGTGTGCTGCCAATGCATGAGCAACTCTCTGAGGCGTCTGCAGCGTGTTAAAAGAATAAAATTAAACTCAGCTCAAGGACTTAAAAGCCTGAACAACAAAAGTAGTGCTACTGACGCACCAAGCCCTGTTCTCAATCTGTCCTGAATAAACAGACTGCAAATCTGCAACATTACTGTAAAGTTTATAGGCCTGTATGTGAAAGTCTTGCACACTTTTATAGTATTGAAGTGGATTTATAACGGTGAAGACCATACCTTAATAGCTCTGATGGCCAACACACACTTTACTGACCGTTAGCGACAACAGCAACATACTGCAGGCTTCTTGAACTTTGACTTCTTAAAATATAAATCACTCGTGTCTTCACAAAATTCCACAGCCTTTTTTGTAATTTTCTCCTCACTGTCTTTTAGTTTCTGAATAGCATTGTGGTTTAATGTGTTTAAACCCTGATGGGGGCTATTGTGATTCGTCGGCCGCTCAAAGGCCAGACATCCTGCTGCTCATTCAAGTCACACACTCATCCAGATAGACACAGCGGCCATTTTGAAGGAGTGGTCTGTGCCTTTAGAAGAATAAAAAGTGTCTGGTGACTCAGTTAAAAAAAAAGTTCAATAACAGTAAAAAGACAATTTCTGTAATATTCCTTGTCCTGCCCTTGTCCTTGTTGTTGTCTGTAGAATATGTCTCGGAGTTCTTTCCCTGAGGTGAAGTTAGTCGTCTGCACATCTCTGAAGTCAATGTGATCCCTGGGCTTTCTCAATACCCCTGCAGTGTGACGGGGCACCAGGTCCTGTATCCCAAGCCAACACTGCCAGAGTCTTTAAGTGGCTTTCAGATGGGAGAAGTGATAGTGGCTAAGCCCTTAATAGCCATTTCTCTGTAATCTTTCCTATGAAAGGCTAAACTATGGGGGTATTGATTTGTTTGAAGAACAAGTGAAAAAAAAAATGGCTGAGCGGGTGAGAAAAATACTCCATCAGGACAGAGCATCTTGAAATGTGACAAAGCTGTTCGGCGGCCAAGCAGATAAGCCCAGACTGAGCCCATTTTATCCGATCAACGCTGTATGGTTTGCTCAGAGTGAGCAAAACAAAGACAAACTCATCAAATTCCAAGTTGACAACACTTGCAAACAGTGGTGCTCTTTCTTGCCTTCACCCATTTTGTGACCTAACATGGCGGTCGCATCAAAGGCTTTCCAGTCCAGTGTTGGTGGCATTCTGCTAACAGCCAATCCATTGTGGCAACAAGTAGGAAACTGATTTGTGTTGTGGGACTGCTAAAATACGTGGCTTTTCCTATTATTATGCATTTTAAATGAATACATATACCTTTGTAGCAAGACATTTTACTCTGTTCAAAATACTTTACATACCAGGGTCTAGTGCCATAGATCCACATAATCAAATTCAGTTTGTTGGTATTTCTGCGGAAGGTTTTGATCTGACGAGATGTGTTTTGGATGAGATGAAACAGAAACAACCCCCGTCTGTCAAAATATAAGAAGTATTATTTTTATTATATTCATTTTGAAGCTATGTCTCTTTTTACTATATATTTTCTTACTAGATTAAATCACTTTTTTGTACTTGTCATTTTGACAAGATAAATTTAACAATACTTTTGCTTGATCATGGATTTCCGTTTCTCTAGCCAACTTGGATTTGTTCATATGCCAGTGCACATCTCCCTATAGATACAGCTCTGCAGGATATGTAAATGGAGCTATTATTAGAAATGGCAGCCACAGAATTGTTCTCTTTGTCGTCCCAAAGAATACATATTCTATAGTTTGATGTATTAAGGGACAGCACGGTATGCCCTCCTGCCTGGCCATGCAGAATGATTTAAGAACATACATCGTTTATTATTATTATTATAAATGCTTGAATTTTCCATCAGCATCACACTAATAATTCCTGTGCCACAAGAAAGCAAGGGGCCCTGGCACAATCTGGCCATACTTTCAGAGAGGGAGACAGTTACTCATAATGTTAGTTCATCTGTCGCCTGAGGGGGGGCAGGTGGTCTGTGTGTTATTTCTGGGTCCAGTTTGATGTTCAAGTCACCTGGTCCACCTCCCCCCGCCTCCACCAAACACACACATGGTTCTTTAACAAACATCAGTGTCAAGGCCAAACAAACATGCCATGTTGCACTTCTTCCATAATTAAGGCACTCTTTCTTTAGACTAGCCAGTGACCTGACCAGAAGGCTTATTTATGAGTGTGGACCTCACAAAAAATAGTCTAAACCCAATCTGTGCAAGCCTCTGTTGCAGCAAATCATGACAAATTAGTGGCTTTTATTTATTTATGAGGAACAACAAACAAAACAAGAAACCGTAACTAGCTGTGAAACCAATACCGCACTTTGAAAATTACACATAAACGATAATAACAGAAAAACATGTTCAATCAAGAGTACTGACTAATATCTAATTATTACAAAGCATTTCTCAACAAGAAAAGGGTGAAATGTCAACATAATGCAGTCAAATATTTCTCAAATTTCACTCCAATAAAAATTTTCCATCGTGAAATTCTCTCAATTCCCCAAATTATACATTTATGTGTAAAACTACCTTTGAAGTAGAAAACTGTCCACCACCTCCACCTGTTCCTGTCTTCCAGAAATACACTCATACATCGAACAATTGACTGACTTAATGCATCGAAGAGTCCTAATTGGCCAATACGTCAAATACAAAAGCTTAGAAAGAAATAGTGTAAATATGTTGTTGGTTCAGCCAGTGGCCCACATGCTGAACTCTTGCGTTTCCTCATGTCTCTTCCCCCAACAGTCATTGACCTTCTTGTTGTGTTTATCTTCCACACACAGGGCTCTTGACCTCTTGACCTGGCGAGGTTACTCATTACTGAAGTGTGTGTTGGTGTGTGTGGACCTGTGTTAGGGAGGGATTTTCTTTCAAAAGGCCAGCAGACTAACATTAGGTGAGTCAATAAGCCAGTGAAGGCCATTGGGTGGACTGAGATGGAAATTAGCAATTGGCCATTTATCATTTACAATGCATTTAAGCCAAGCAGGCAGTGCGTAACTCTAATTTCTATTATCACAAAAATGGGCAAATGATGAAAATAACAGTCTTGTATCTATGCAGAGCCATGTGTGCGAGCTAGAGGGGGGTCTGACGTTGGGTGGCTCTATGGTAAAAGTCCACGGCGGCCGTCTGCGTTATTGGCTAACAGGATATTTGGCTTCGAGAACTAACCTTCCATAGACGTCACTGGTGCTGCTTATGCAAACATATTGGAGCGCAAATGTACAGCGAACCCCAAACACTGGACGTAGATCAGCCAATTACACAATCGCACACCACTCGACGTGAGAGGGAAGAAAATCATTCGGCCTTTCTGCCTACGCTCATCTGCCATAAACCTTACTCACAGCAAAGTGAAAAGAAAATCAATATTGATCATAAGCCCAGCTGTTTTGGGCCTATCATTCCTTTGCAATGTGGAGTGAACACTTTCCCACTCCCACGTCTGATGGATTCCTCTATTTTGGAGTGTGTGGCTTACTAACTCCACCCCATCTCTCTTTTCCCATTCAGGAGTCTTTATGCAAATGACACACACTCGCTTGCAGAGTCATGTATAGACGGGAATGATTGTAGATTGTAAATGGAAAAAAAAAAAGAAGATGGTTAATGTGCTCAGAAGAGAAAGGCACTCTGTTAAAGTCAATCAAAATCAACGTTCTAAAATAAAATTCATTGCAGCCTGTTGAGGGCTTTCATAAACCAAAAGCAACAAAAGGTAACTGTAATAAAAAGGAGCATAATCTTTTATATTAGATGTGTAATATTTGTATGTAAATGAACTTGAGCAATATCGTTATAGTACCTGGATATGAGATGATTTCTGGTCAGCGCATTAATATTTAAATCGACTGTAATGCGGTCAAAGGTGCTCATTTATTGGCTATTTTACAACAGCTTCAAACGTGACCGGCCAATCAGATGAGCACGAGGATACATGCTGCCGAGAATACCTCTGCGGTTTCTTCTACAGCTGGAGCATCTAAATGTATCTTCGAAGCGGGAAAATGAGGGATGATCGTTCGGCTGAAAATTACATGGAAAATAAAGCAACACCATATTAGAGAAAATGTGAATAACTTCTTTGAAAATTGCATTTACAACATGACATGACATGATTATTGTATATGACTTCAAATATATTTTTTTAATTTGGTGGCAGTTGGGGACTGCATTCTTACTCCATTTAAACACACACTTCTGAATACAGCTGAGGAGGTGTTTGTGTTTCTTTTGGTTCCGGCACCCGCTGTGTCATCCTGTAAACTGTGACTATAGCTTCCTCTGTGAAAACAATGACTTCATAGCCACTTAGCCAGGTTTTTGATGGCTATTGGCTGCTGGCTACACAAATCCAAAGTAAAACAGCAAAGGAAAAAATACGGTTTTCTGCTTCAAACACTTATGTTCTGATAATATTTAATTTATGATGCCAGAAAATGCCAGGTGTAAATAGGTTTTGTATTTTGATCGTAGCAATAGTAGTGTGGCCTAGATATTATAATTGTGATCATAAATATTTTATATATTTGTGACCTTTTGTCAAACGACTGACTGAATTGCAATAAAAGTCTACGTTCTTTAATGTGTCATTAAAGTGGTGCTGGTGGACCACACAAAATTTGATGCCCACTGTTTGGACAAGCCTACTCCAAAGGTTGAAACTTGAGCTTTCTGCCCACTTTTTGTTTTGTCATTGTGTGCTAGAATGTCAGCGCGCCTGTGACCTGTTGTCCATACAAAGCTGCAGTGCTATAACATAAATACAGGCTTTAAGGAAGGCCCCAGAAAATGTCAGAATGTGGTGAAAACACAAGAAAGTGGTTGTTATGGCTGTTCTAACACCAGCATGGTAGAGGCATTAGCACAAACACACTAAATAAATTACCTGGAAAAGGTTCAGCGTTTATTTTTTTATTTCCTTTCTTATACCACTGTGAGATAAACACATGCTTTTGCAGGCAACTTCCACCAAAACACACACACAGCAAGCTTTTGACATTTGGGAATTGTTTGTTTTGGTCGATTTCAGGCGGCAACCCCACCTGTGGCGATGACTCTGTTTTGGGTCTTTACTTGTCACACTGCGCGAGGCGTCAGGAGAAATGCCCGAGGCGAAAACGGGCCCTGTTTAGCCCCGCAGTATGCCCGTTTGTAATTGGTCACAACACCAGGCGGCCTGTGGCCATTTGTCAGTTTGAATAATTGATACAGAGAACGGTCACAAGCGCAAAATAAGCTGGCACTTTGGGTCACGTTCCTACGCAGACATTACCCCTTTTTTCCCAATTCCATGTGATGAATTATGTATTCTGCTTCATTCAGATTAACATCTAAAAACACAGAGCCATGTAGTATTAGTCCAACTAATCAATTATGAAACATACAGAAATGAGTCAGGATACGTACAGGCAGATAGAGATTCTATTGGTGAGATAGCCAGTCAAATTAACTGCTGCTTGTTAGGGAGGAGAAGATGAGATTCTTGTCGCCCATTTCATGTTAATACAAGCATCATTAATGATACACTCAGTATTTCTATTGCCATACTTTGTAAATCACAAATTGTTTAATAAAAAAACAACAAGTCTAGCTGCTAGAATTGTCCAAATCTGTCATTCTAATTTTTTCTTTTTTTCTTTACAACCACCTTTCATCTCATGACATGCCCTTTTCACGTTGAGTCAAGAAAAAATGTGTTATTATTTCATTCACTTCTTGTTATTTATTTTCTCATGCCCTAATTAACTCCTCGTTGTCTCACCATGAGTGTTCCAATTTTCAATCTTGCTGTTATTTCTGTCGCTACTAGACGAAGGTAGTGCATGCACTGCCTTGTAATTAGGAGGTGGAACAATGCAGTTTATATTTATATATATTTATTTATATGTATTTATATATATATATATACGTGTATATATATATATATATATGTGTATTTATTATTTTTTTGGCCTTCTTTTTTTTCCTTGGTGTGATTCAGAGACTGGGAGAGGAAGCTGTAGAGAGAAGCAGAGGGGAAGCACAGCCAGAACCCTTCGACTCCCTGTTGAGAGAACATAAGCTGCATTGCAGGGCGACAGAATATGCTGCCTGGCTTCTAATGCCAGATTAGCGATGGCAAAGCATTGTATTTCATGCCATGACATCAGCATGAGACCCATGTGCATGTATACAGTCTAATGAATCTGTCACCAACTCTTATGTGCTTTGAAATAAATGTAATAGCAGTGAAATGAAAGCCTCTGTATATACGACTACACGTCTATTTAAATGAACTGTAACTGTAGGTATAGCATCTCCTTTATTAGACTGTGTTATACCTGCAAAAGCCATAAGATACACTTCCACTTTGGAGCAGCAGACAGGAGTATTAATGCAAAAGCTAAACCCATGTCTCATGTTTAACTATTATTTCAAAGCAAGATTTATTTGGATAATTTGGATAATATATATATATATATATATATATATATATATATATATATATATATATATATATATATATACATTAGATAGCTGTGGTTCAACAGCTAAATTCAATTTAATTCAACTTTATTAATCCCCAAGGAAAAACTTGGTTGTTAGGTCTCTTCAAATTACCGTCCTGCCACTCACTGATCTAAGACGTCCACTGGCTTCTCTCTGTTGTTCTAAAGCCGAAAACAGGTGGTGGTCCAGGTTGTTCAGTAAACACTGATCTGATGAAGAAGGCCTCCGGTGCTGGGTGTGTTCCTGGAAACAGTTCAATTGATGATGTCACAGGCAGTGTCTGGTACAGCTCGTGGTTGACGATTAACTGTAACCACAACGACATGTGACTCTTTTGATATACAACAGGTCTCAGTCCCATTGCCAGGATCCCACACCCTGACACAGATCTTCTCTTTAACTGGAACATGTGGCAGCACCATTTGCTCGCACACAAGGCAGGCCCTCCTCCCTGACTCCTCCCACGCAAGGCATCTCTATCTGCTCTGATCAGTGTGAATCCATTTAAGTCCACAGATGAGTCCAGAACGTTATAGTTTAACCAGGACTCAGTGAAAAGTAAAAGGTTGCACTTACGATAGGATTATTGTTCCTCACAAGAGCCTCCAGATCAACATTTGCACAAGACTGTGAAAGTGAACTATAGTTGATCATATATTTATCTAAAATATTATCTCTGTTTATTTTTAAGATATTTAATTATACATTTCAATATATAATTTATTTTAAATATATATTATTTATTCTAAAACAAACTCAAGTAAAATCTGTGATTAACATTGCTGCCTTTATCTGAGCTTTATGGAACATAATTCACAATTCTGTCGCCTTGCACCTTTATTGTCCACATTTCAGTCAACCAGCCACTCCAAAGTGAGACAATGAGTAAAATAAATACTCGGAAGATCAACACAAGAAACTGAATAGATTAAAAAATGTGCCCAGTTTTGTAACTGTAAAACAATGGTGTTTCTAGTTAACAGAATCGTTCCTGACGGCTTATATTGCTGTCTGAAACAATACCAGCTCTTCTGTCATCAAACAGAAGAGGTGCCTAAGATTAGCTTTAACATGTTGTGCATTTCATTCATTATTCGTTATGTCAAAGTCTTGCCTCTGTGAGTCCTCATTATGCCAAGAATAGTGCATTGTTGAACCCATGTTACCATTTATAGCTGTTTAACAGAAGTATAATACAATGTCTACCTACAGCAGACAAATGATCATTTTAAAATATTCAGATGGAATATGGATCAAGAGATGTTTTGCTTCATAACTGACTCAAACAATGAATCTATTTTATAGCTGTCTGTTAATAGTTTCTTATCTGAATGCTGATATGCATTTATATGAAATACCGGAAGGTGACAGTGAGTGCGTGTAAACACTCCGTGAAGGAAAACATGACAGTACATGTGTGTATTTAGAAAAATACACATGCAGTTTTTAGAAATGTATTTGACAGAAGCCCTGTTGGTGCATTGTCCCAATCTCTGCCTACCGTTTTTTTTTTTGTTTTTTTTTACCCTTTTGTGCATTGTTTTGGCCTGCAGCTATTGTATGAGTTTAGATTGACTGGTGGTTTGGTTTTACCTCTTGGCATTGAGAATGGGGGCAGATAACACATGCAGACAAGGTCCTGATCACCCAGGCTACACCTTCCCTAAATATTACATGACTCGTACTTCAACATCATACCCGAAAGGGCATGTTCATTTTATTTTCTTTTTTATATTCCTGTCTCTTGCAATCTTTTTTTTTCTCTTTCCAGCCACTCAATCTCACAATTTCCCACTTTTTTCCAAAACTGTCTAAGATAATTTCTTTCGGTACTGTTTTAACATTTTTGGTATACCCCAGGACATACAAAAACTAGCATCACGTGCATTATGAGTTTGACTTATCCCAGTTTGAGGGATAAGACTTTTCACCATCTCATTCCCTTATTTTCTCCTTCTCTGTCTTCATTTTCTCCCTCTCAGGTTTAGCAGAAGAGGAGTGCCAGTGATTAGGAGGCGTTAGGAAGAATGGACGTGCTGTTCCCATAAAGCGCTCTGTGCTGTCAACACCAGCTTCGGTGGAATGGAATCAGATAAAAAAAAAAAAAATACTCAGTGTCTATGTGGGAGATGAGGGGGGTCAATTAGGAGCGTAGCCTGCCAGCACAACTGAGACACATGACTCTACTACTGTAAAGTCAGTTCGCCCTTCAGCTGAACTTTGGCTCACTTGAGCTGAGCAAAGCCAGGCCAGACGGAGACAAGAGGTGGGGGAAAAGAAAAAAAAGTACTGATTCACAGCAGTTGAATTAATACAGCAGCCCCCACCTTGCACCGACACTCAAATATTTGGCAACATACAGAGTGAGTGATGTGACACTTTGGCAGGGGGCAGGGAGACAGAGGGTGCATGGAGCAGTCTGGCACAGTCTACCAGGGCAAAGGGAAGCACAAGTTCCAATGGCATTATCAGTTACCTACTGTGATTCTGCTTTTTTCTCTTGCAGTTCATGAACTAATCTTCTCCGAACAGATTAGCAACTGTTATGTCAGAAACAAAACACCCGAGAACAAGCTCAATGGGATTTACTGTCAAAGAAAAAAGGAGTCTAGTAAAAGACATAGAAACAATTGAGTTGGCAATCAGCACACACAGTTTAGCCAGACGCTGTTGAACAGTCCATACCCTGACAAATCTTTACTTTGAGACAGTCGTGTCCATTTGATAACTGATAGAAGTAAGGGTTTGTATAAGATCACCAAAAAACACACTAATGAATGAAACTGTGCATTCAAAGATTTGAGATTAGAAACAACGCTATCAGATACATTGAACAGCATCATGTCAAAATTATATATGATATATATGACATTGTGTTGGAGAAACTTTTGGTTAATTTTTTAAACAATTGAAAAGTTGCACTGTTTATGGTTTAAATATCTAATTTCTTTCACTCAGACTCAACCTACGTGTGCCTGCTAAGTGGCCCGACTTGCTCTTTATCCCTCACAGTGGAACACAAAACTGAACAGTAAGTGCATCCTCATTTGCAGTGGCCATGCATCATCTGCTTGGAGAAATCAAGGTGAACCATCAGAATATCAAAGAGGCTGACATTTACTGGGAATGTAACAGACCAGCGTGTCTTTTTACTTAATCACAGCATTTGGACCTAAGTTCCATTCCTGCTTTTTTTCACAACATGTCAACTAAATTTCCAGTCGCACGTGTTTCGCCAGCATTAGATCCAAAGTGACAGGGAGAAACGGATGGCGCGGGATGCGAGGAAGAGGAGGAACAAAGAAAGATAGGAATGACAGAGTGAGTGTGAGCGGCTATTCTCTCATGTTGAGTGAGTGCGGTGTCAAAACAGGACTGAAGTAGCCGTGTCATTAAAGATTGAACGCTCCGTGAGACTCCATGTTCCACGTTGCATGTACAGACAGACAGACAGATGACGGAAAACAAAGAAAAGAGGGGTAATGTATTTTCAACGGGGCTAAAGAAAACAATTGAGGTAAAGCTTTATACTATAATCATAATAAGGCTAATATAGCTATGTTCCCAAGTTTGACATCTTGAATTAAGGCCTACCTATTGTTCATTGCAGTAAGCCATTCTCACACAATCATATTTGCTCTTGCTTTATGCTACAGCCCAATATAACACACACACGGCATAAATATAATCTCACTAAAGATCATCAAACAGTTATGGATTCTCGTAAGACCAGAATCCGGTGAAAAGCCAAAGATGTGTCTCTAGATTCTCCTGTGACTTGTTAATAACTTTAAACACCACTTTTCACATGAGGGTGTTTGGTGGCTGCTACTGAGTATAATTTGGAACCTGCTCTTTACTTTGTAATAGCAACTGATCTCCTGATAGGCAAAAATGTCAAAAAAACATTCTTTGGCTGTTCTAATAATATTCTTAGTGCAATCTTTCAAACACTAAAGGAAGTGGTAGTTGGAGTTTTTGAGTAGAGCCAACAAAAACACAACTTTTCTGGAAAAAAAGGTGTAACTGGCACTTATAGGGAACACACACCTGTGTCCTGTGACCCTGTCCTCCACATGCACACACCTTACACATGACCTGACCTCATTCACATGGGCTTGAGAGGGTACATTAAAGGGTCTCACTCTGTCTCTGGCAGATTGTCATGAAAGCGGGTGGTCAGTGTAAGTGAGAGTCATGCCCTAGTTTGGTTAGCTCTATTGGGAACAGGCATGACTTTTAATGGATAGGGTGTTGAATGTGGATCTGGACCTTTGCACTATTTTCATGTAGCTTTCTGACCCAACACCATAAGTTGCCTGTCAAGTTCAAGCAAATGATTCTTTAGATTACATTCCTATAGAATATAATTGGACCTATACTGGAGCCTGTGGGATTACCCTATATTCCATTTCTTTTTTGAGCTCACCGACCCTTTTGTCTTGTAAACCTTTTACATCCCTAGTCTTTTTTAATCACATTTAATCAGACTTTGTTTAGAAAATAAAAATTGTTGCCTTAGATGGACATTCATGTTGATCTGATATATATTTTAGATGCTTCTTGATGCAAACAGGCAAAAACATGGCAGCTAACATGCATGCAGCCATGCCAACACACACACAGATACCAACAACAAAGAGCACGCAGCCATAAATCATTTAAGAGCATAAGTCTTCTTTGAGAAATGCTTCGGATAAAAACAGCCCACCTGAGTCCAGCAGCACATAGATCAATCATGTATCACAAGAAAGACAGGGAAAGTCTGGAATAACAGAAAGAGCAGTGCAGGGGGAGAAGTCTACTCAGCTTGGAGCACCCTGAGGCGCAGATTCCTTAACCAAAGCTGGATCATACATGTGAGAAAGCAGTTACAATGGTCATAGTGCATCATGCATTTTCAGATTTGTAAGGTTTACATATTTGAAAGCCCTGGCTATGTATGCAGACAATGCATAATGCAATTGGCTGTTGAAGCTGCTGTGCAATTAGTGGTGCTTGTATGCAAAGAGTGCGCACTGAGCCTCGACTGTAGGACAGTGTTAAGGCATGAGAACGTCCTCCCCCCTCCATAACCCCTTGTTCTTTCTTCATCTCGACATAGAAAAAGCAGGAATAAGAATGAGACAAGGCCAGGCTATCTGCTTGCTTTGCCCTCTATTTGAAAGGGGTAATGTGAAAATATGCAGAGATCAAGAAAAAGAGAGGCCCATCATAAAGTAAGCTTGTTTCAGGTTTGCAAAGGGCACTCAGTGACAACAAGCAGTAATCCCACTCCTGCAGGCCTATAGGGGATGCAGCGATAGTCTGAACGGACAAAAATAAAACACCAATTCTGCCAGAGGAAGATAACTGAAGACGTATGGGGCAACGGGCAATTACCTCATAAATATTTAACTCTAAATCACTACAACTGCCTTTCAAAAAGTACACTACATGACAAACATTTTATTGGCAGGTCCTAATGTAACAATTTGAAACCATATGTAACTAAGTAAGACTCTACAGGAACCTCTGAAATCTGTGTTCTTGGACTACCTACAATTCAGTGACAGCAATCCTATACAACAGTAAGGTTTTCTGCAATCTATAAAATAGCAGTGGAAGATCAATCTGGGTCCAAAGACGGAGCAGAGTCCGTCTTCCCCTGAGTAGCAGAGCTGTGGAGTGCCTTATCCCCTGATGGATGTGAAGAGGGCTTGCTTTAATCCTGGGCTAACAGCCAGTTCTCTGGCCCTTGATTGCTGGCGAAGCTCAGAAAAACCAACCATGGGGTCCAAATATAGTCTTATATCAAGGGACCCAGCAGAGATGTATACTTGACTGAACATGTATGAAAGAATATATATTTAAAATAAGAAACCACTCAGGTATTAATTCTTATACTCTATCAATAGTCATAAAAGTCAGTCAGCTTAGCGATAAATACTATTTTAGTTCTGGTGAAGTTTTCAGCCTGAGACCTTGTAGCTTCATTACAGCTATTCATCATCACTGTCAGCTGCTTGACCTGTACCCTCTTTGACAACAAGAATGGCAAGCTTTTGGTCTGGTTATGACGACTTAGCATGCTGGACAGACAACAACAGGTTAAGAATCTGAAGCTGGGAGCTTTGACTCATTAGATTTTGAATGTTAAGACTTAATTTGAAAGTCTTTCTTGCTTAAGGCAATGTTATAATGTCAGTATTAAAGTATATAATCACATCCAAATTCTCAACCTGAAATTACTGATTACTTAAACATGTCATTGCTCAAAGACAAATGGATTGTTTTAAAATACAAAAAAGACCCCCTGTGGTGGAAGTGCTGCCCAAGTCAGTGAAGGTGAACTGGCAACATGCCAGGCCTCCAGAGACTTCATGAGGCTTGCATCATTGAACGGGAATATATATTTGTGCCAACATGCCCCTACCCCCTTCCTCTGACCTAAAATATGCCCCTTTAAATGCACTCACCTGCCAAAAGGCCCTCATGCACAGTGGCCTGCACAGTCTTTAGAAAACCTCACTCTCATCTTTCCAGCCCACCCAAGAGGGCAGTAAATGAGCAAAATATACATTTTAATTGAGCTACTTGGAGTGCATGCCTCATGCCCTTGTACTGAGAAAAAGACTCCAAGTTCTGTACACACACAGTGTACAATGTTCCGGATCATCCATCTCCGCTGCCAATGAAGCTACCTTGCCTGAGGGTGCAGCTCCGCACTGCAATGTCTTCCTATGGGGACAGGGCCACTGACACTTCAAGTCACCTTTTCCAGTCCTATTTCTGCTCCTCTCCTCCTCTCTGTAAAAACTTTGCTTCCTCCTTCATGCTGCTGCAAATAAACAGCAAAAAGAGCTTAAGGGTGGCCGTGTGGTGGATTTTCTTCCCCTTACATGCGCCTTCCATTTCCTACGGTCTCCAAAAATGGGCTTTAATGGGAAACTGAGGACAAGGTAAATGGAGACTTTATCTGGCCATCAGTTTGCCAGTTAGAACTGCTGCCGAATGCGCTTTGAAATCTCCTTAAGGCAACTGTGAGGTGCAGAGACGAAGAGGGACAGCAAGGTAGGGTCAAAAGTAGAGGAGAATGACTGAGAGATAAGGGCTACATAAGGAATAGAAGGAGGATGGTGAGAAAGAGATTGCCAGTGATGGGAGACAAGGGTGGCTGAAAATGGCTGTATTGCACAGGGTATGGGGGTGGGAAAGAGGTGGAGATATGATCGGTCAGTGAGGACTAGAGGAGGTCAGAGTTGGATTAACCTGCATAAGGATTTGACAACGCTGTGAGGGGAGCCTCGGGCCTACAACAGCTGTTGCCCACAGTGCCATCCATTTTCTACAGCTCCACAATGCTCATGGATATTTTAGTCGACAGATCAAATCAGTTTGTAACATGTAACATAACATACAGATTCATTCGTAAGATGGGAAATCGTTTCAAATGAGGTATTTCTATGATTTTGTCTAGCTATATGTTAATGAGTGCTGCTTATGGATTGCCACAGTACACAAATTCAGCCTCCTTAAAGCAAAATGTTTATTTTGCAACAGTTTATTTTCAATTGAAAGTAGCTTGTTAGATCACATGACTTAGATAAACTTTTTTGAGCCATAGGGAAATGTTTTCATTGTTTCCTGCTGCCCATAATGCAAAAAAGAAAATCCTACTGTACCACAAATTGCCACTGGCTAAATTGGCTACACAGCTGAGATGGCGTCCTATTAGCCACTTGTCATAAACGATCCAGGGTTTTAGTTCTTATGCCTCTGAAGTCATGTCACTTTAGTTTTCTGAGGCTATATCAGTTTGTCAGAGACCACAGCTGCTGTCTTCATGTCAACTGGAACATGACAGCATTATCTAGACAGGTTGGCATTGCTTCTTAAATTTAATAACTCTACAAGTGCAATGTCACGATTATACATACACCATACAGCTATAAGCATGTGATGTACTCGTGTTTGTCATAAACAGACACAATGTTATGACAGTGTTGCACCTGCTTGTCCCATGATTAACTCTTATGTGGGATCATCTCTATGCATCAACATTCATGAGATGCTGTGCACTGACCTTTTGTCGTTGAAAGTGTCGAATGTGGGTGTGAAGGAGGTGGGTTATAAGCCCCATCCGCACTCATTTTCAGGTGAACTGTGAATTCAATAATGAAACTTTAATATGTATGTAAAAGGTTGTTCTTGCCAACAGCCTGATCAGGGCATGCGCTGACATTCTTAATCACCTGAGGAACAGTTTCTCCTCTGTCGCTTTTTTAATTCCACAAACATCAAATACATGTCAACTAACTTTTCTTTCTGAAACATTAATGCTTGTCTTGTCCCAAACACTGCTGCTATCCATACCCTGATCTCACCACTAAAGTCACTTAGCTCTGTTACTCTTGCACTGAGATCCAAAATTAGAATCAGCTGGGCCTGCTCAGTGTTTTGAAACATGCCATGGAGCATGACTCATTGTCAATTGCTTAATGGTGCCCTGCATTGCACTGGTGCATAAATTTCAGAATTTGTAATTAGTTCTCTTTTTATTTTACATACATTTTTCAAGGATGCAGTTGACAATAGCACTTTCACACCAAACCTGTTCAGTCATGACTATATTAGACTAAAACACTGTGGTTTAGACCAAATAGCCAATCTTTGGTATGATTAAAAGACGTGCAATCAGTCTGTAATTTTATTTTACACAATATTTTATATTACAGCTGCAGCACAGCATACAGTTCTCTATAAATCATTAATATTTTATTTGGGAATTTCTAATGACTTTTGAACACCTTGTTTAAGATTACTATTGTTAGGATTTCATAATGATAATATGCCTCTAGTGTCAAGCTGTTCATTCATTTTTTCTATTTAAGACAAGTAGCTGAAGTGACAACACAGTTGCTACAACTGTCAGAAACATGAACATCAAGGAGTCGTTTGGTGTAGTTTAAAAACTGACAGAGTGACTCCATTTGGACCAGAACCAAATGTATACAATATTTACTATATTACAATCTCTAGTGTGGACCTGTTTTGAACTTAAGTAAAAGCACAAAAATGGCTTCAATATCTTTCAAAGTATCTAAGTAACCGATAAAATAACCTTCCTCTTAAGTTAGTCTTGCATTTTGGACACACTATTTTGCATTTGACTTTAAGTTTCTGTCAAGATCTAAGTGCTTAATTATGCATATACGTTTGACCAAGTGTCATCTTCCACACATATAAACACGGAAACATTCACTCGAGTCCTTCGCCATCTGTGAAGCTGCCCATCTCGCTTTCTCTCTTATCTTTTGGACTCGGCTGCAGAGGGGCTTTGGGCTATGTCATCTTGTCTCTAAACACACACACACATATGGACACACTGATGCTTCCTCCATCACAGTAGGAAACAGTGGGCTTGGCTTTGGCTCTGATCTCTCCATGCAGCCTCCGAGCCTTGGAGATAGGGTCAGCTCAGCGCATGATGGCCTTCCAATCCATCTCGGATACAAACAGCACACACACTCGGTCTCTGAAACTCACGCAGCACGGGTCAATAAGCAGGGTATACCAACAGCAATCACAAGACTGCTGCCGGACAGTTGGGCTGTGTATTTGCGTGACATTCGATCCGGTGGATTTGCCTTGTTCTTTGCCAGTCTCCTGGGACTGGGATCCGAGGGAGGACGAAGCGATCTGTGGCATTCTTTCAGAGACGATGCTCTCCTCTGTTCTTTCTCTGATGACGGTGGCCTTCGCACACAATGTGCACCCTACAGGTCCCGCATTGAAACAATTGCTCCTCTGCGGGCTCCTTGTTTTCTGTGTTAACCCAAGGGGAGGTGGATGGTTTTGTAAGCTGTTTGGATTTCTGTGTGTGTGTGTGTGTGTGTGTGTGTGTGTGTGTGTGTGAGAGAGCTTTTATCTGTATTGTCAGAGGATAATCACACGGCATACCCTTGAATATCCTGTGTGATAAAATCTGATGTGACACTACAGGATAGCAAGGATGATTGAACCCTTGTCTTAAAGAAATCAAGCAAATCCGGCATCATGATTGCGATACAATGCAATGTCAAATGTCTGGAGCAGGAGAGAATTTAAGGTATTTACTTTTGGGCAAAAAAAAGAAGTTGTGAAAAGCTGTAATTAAACTGATGCTTTCTCAGCTCCACCTGACACTATTATTCTTGTCTTTTAATCTTCTTTTTTTATAGTACTAGCACTGTGGAAAATTGAAACTAAATCAAAACTTTAATTTACTACCAACAGGTCAAGATATAAAAACACCAGAACATATACATAATATTTACAATAAAATGTGTCAGTAATATTAATCACCACTAACTTGTCTTCTTTTAGGTTAGAAATATCTCAGATTATATGGCCCAACTCACAAAAAATTAAATAAAAATTAATCAATTCTTTTACTTGCAATAAAAAAAAAAAAGAGACAATAATTTTTTTTAGGTTTTTAAAATGGATGGTGTAACACTTGTTTTTTTTTTTGTGTGTTGTCCTGCTACTGACTTTAACAACAGGTAATTATTATCCCCAAATACCAAAGTACATTTAACAACACAAGCCTGTTTACAGGTTCATAAAACGTGCAATTCTTTGTCTACGTTCCTTTTTAATGAGCATCCTGGAGGGGACAAACAACCAGAAAATGGAAGCCGGTGTCCATTAGCATGCCATCTGCGATGCGTAAAGATGTGAGAGAAACCCAGCTCATAAAGCTTCGCCTCTAAAAGATTCGCCATGCTTGACCTTACGGATAATACTTCCGCTAGATTTTGGAGTGCTTAATAAGTAATATTCTGCTAAAGGCCAGCAGGTATTTGAAGCAAGGAATCATTATTGAATGAGGCTCAGACCAGGTTTATGGTCCCAATTATGCTAGGCTATAAAAGTGTGATACTGGCCGAAGCGAAAAGTTTCACAGAGTTTTGAAGTTGCTGAGAAGAGACTCAAGATTAGGGAATTCATTTGAGAAATGTGATTTGCAATTATGATGGGTAGATGGGGGAAGGAGTTGCATCATTCTTACGCCAGCTTTTATCTCTGGTCAAAGCAAGGCAAGTATCTGTTTAAGTATGCAGCTTTCCAGACTCAAAGTGATGTGAAATCAGGCACAAAATGACTGCAGCCACGTAATGAAATTTCAAGTTACGAGTCCTTTTAAATTCCAACATTTTCAAACCCAATTGTTAAAATCAACATTTAAAAGTCAACATATGGCATGGGCTTAGATAGATTTTTAGCCAGTGACACAGCATATGAGCTGTTAATTTTTCATTTTGATATCTAGGATGAGGTTTATTATTGATGATGAAGAGGGTTGTAGGCTTTCACTTTTTAGAGATTACGCTCAAATGGATTAGAGTCTCACTGAAGTTTCAAAACAAGTCGTCTGGTTAAGATAAGATCGCCAATGGCACAGAGCGAGTTCAGCGTTCTGTCGTCTACCTTATATCATATCCTCCCTTTTACTCGGCTGTCATCTCTATTGGCCCTGAACCCACACCCATTTCTTTTGCACTTTCATGGTCTCATTTGTCTTCTTGTGTCTCTCTCTGCCACTCTCTGTCACGCTTTCAACCACCCTCTCATCTCTCCCTCCCTTTCTTCTTTCGAGGTACAGATTCAGGTGAGCCAATTTCATCTCGGTCATGCCTCTTGTTTGCAACAGTCAATTCGGCTTCTCGGGAAAATGGCCTCCTCTCTTCATCGAGGGCCTTTTCATTTGGACAAGTTGGCTCCTTTGCCCTAACCCTGAAATTACTTTTAGGTGCTTGTGAAAAGGGTTCTACAGCCTCGTCTTGTCACGTCAGACTGATATGGCACTGCCCAGTGGCATTAGTTTTGTTTGGTTGAAACTAAAAGGTAACCAAGTGAGTGAAAAGATCAAAGTAAAAAGTAAAACGGTACTTCAGCTACAATTTTCTGTGATAACTGGAACTTTTAGTCATGGGTTAGAGAGCCCTGTGGCAAAGATTACAGTAGCTGGCTTGGTTAATAATGAGTGCTGATCCCTCTGCTTTAATGCTATTGTTTCAGTTAAGATTTTTACTGCAGGAAGTATAAGTACTTGAGCCTGTAAAATTATATATATTTTTTTATATATATATACTTTTTTTAGTTTTATTAACAATACATTTGTTTAACTAGATACAAATAGACATACAAACGGAACAAGTGATTAGAAAAAACAAGGGGCTGATGGAATTTCTGGATCCAAAAAACCTGAAAGGTCTTAAATTATCGCTCTATTTTTATAATTTTTTTTACATATTTATACAGAAAAAACTTTGCCTAGCCTTGACAGTCCTCTACAATAAAATGAAGTTTGAAGTTCATCTGGATATTAACTAAAAAATAATTTAGCACAGTTCTGGGTCAGCTAGCTCAGGGTATGATGCATATGACATTATCAAAAACGTTATTGTTGAGGAGAGTGTTGAGATGTGGAAGTATCTTAAAATAACTGGTGTTGGCATAATAAACATGGCCGAACAGTGTGCATGGCCAAGCACACATTGATTTACTTCATTTTCAAGGCAGATAAGTTCTGATTACCTGGCTTCATTCAAATGAGTGGAACTGATTTTGTGAAGAAATGTTGCTGTGTACCACCCTCCAAAGACCACAATGGCATACAAAGCGGGACTATTCCCTTGACATAGTGTCTTAAAGTAAGGATGATGTAGTCAGCAGCTCATTAATGCTTTGTTAACATTTTCTGTAATGGGAAATAAATTAGGCACAAGCAATATGGCAGCCTCTGTTAGAAGAATCTTTCCTCACCTTCTCATAAGCCTTGACATTTGCGAAAAGACAGCCCACCAGTCAAGTTCTTCATCAAATGACTGACGTGGATCTAAGCCAGTGATGCTGATCGGCAAATATTCTTTTGATTATGCAGCTCTCCACCCCATCTCTCTCGTTATTTTTTTCTTTTTCATCTTGGCCCCCTGAGAGATTACACCCTGTCCACATGCTCCAGCCATTAGCTAATAATTCTCTCAGATCAGGAGTCGTTTACTACACTCGCTCAAGCACCGGCGCCTGTCTAATGGTGATGACCCAAAATGAGTGTGTGAGTGTGACACCAACTTTGTCCTTACCCGTACTCAGCATCTGTTACCTGTGCCGCCTTCACGTGTCATTGGCTACGGGAAATGAGGAGCCTTTGCCTTTCAGCTTCCCATCCAGAAGAACAGGAGCTGAATAGGGCTCTGAGCGAAGGCAATCAGAGTTAGCGTTAACGACGAAAGCTAATGAGAGGTTGCTACTGTGAAAAGAGACTGAGGCTAATGCAAACTTGCTTAGTTGGGTTTGACACACTGACACACACAAGCTCTAAATGGATGGACTTTTTGGATGATATTGGCATTTACGAGATGAACCAGTGGGGAGGGACCATGAAATGTTCAATACAGTTGTGCTTGTTAATTTGTACATAGAAATGGCTGTCATAGAATACAACAAGACAGTCCACACATATTAGCTGCCATTGTTTCCTCTTGTGTGTTAAAATGTAAATTATGTATATTTAATATTCCCCTAATTAGAATGCATGCTGCTCGTTCATACAGCTTTTGTACACACTAGCTAACTGCTGTCACCAGCAACACAACAGTATGCTGCAGGGAAATCAGAGCCTTCTGACAGACAGCATATGTCACACACTGACATTATGTCTGTATTATTATGTGAACTAAAAAATAAAAAGTCGTACATCTGCAAAATGCTAACTTAAACAAACAATGCAAATCTGAATGAAAAGAGGGTGGAAAGGAAGGGAGGTGATGGAAGAAGGGAAAACACCCAAACACTCCCACAATGTGGCTTTTAAAAATAGGACCACTACCACTTAACATAGATCTGCCTGTGTCTGCTCCCCTCCTCCGACCTTACAGTTAAGAAATGAGCAAAGGAAGAGAGAGAGGGAGATGGGGGAGGAGTACAATGTCTGTCTAGCATTATGTCTATCGGTGAGGGTAATTGAATGTTGGAGTGTTTTTCTCCGAGCCTTTGTTGTCCAATCAATACAAGCAGCTCCCATAGGAGCTCATCTGTATTAGCAGAATTAGCCTGCCGGCTAACTCAGATGTCTTGAGCAGAAGGCTCTCCTTTTGCCTTGTCCACTGCTGTAACAATGACAACTAAAACCAAATATCTTAATATCAGGTGTTAAATACAAAACGCTTATTGAATTGCAAGACATAATGAGATATTATTTCAAAAGTTTTAGCATATCAAAACAGGTTTCTTTTTAAAATTGCTGTTTAAATATGTATTCAAAAGAACAATAAAAGAATAAAACAATTGTGTTGTGGTTGTAGAAGTAATTTTGAACAGAAAATTAACATGAAACAAAAAAGAGCACTTAGCCCACTGTTTAGAAGCAGATTTTATTTACACATATTTATTTCACTGATGTGTGTGCATTATGTCTTCTGAAAAGAATTTTAAAAAAGAGTTGTCATCTTTTATTTTGTCAAGACAAGACTTTTTAATAGCTAAACGCTACTCTTTATAGCTACGTCTACACTTTCTATCAAGAAAATGGTTATAAATTGGACAATAGTTCACAACAAATCAATAAGAAATTCCAAAATAGTGTCAACATGATTACAAAGTTTAAAGTGTGTCATCACTGTTGCTTTATTAGTAGAACTTTATTTGCCTTAAGAAAGAGAGTGGAACATCAGCTCCTGATAATTATCACCATCAATCATGCCGGATGCTGTGTGGTTTCAGGTAAGATGCTCTGAATATGACGGAGTGATGAATATGAATGATGGGAGGCAGCGGGTGTTTATCAGTGCTCACATAAGTTACAGACACAGGGGAAACTGCAACGCTGTGTTTACACAGCCCAACATGGAACATACGAGAATGCGCTGTAGTAGGTGCGTATGTGGTTGACAACGCAAATTCATCTGTGTGTGTTTGTGTGCATATCGTGTATTAAGAATGAGCGGCCTGTTCGTGCTAATGAGAGGTGAAGGGAGACAGTAATTGAAACCCTAGGGAGTGGGAGACGGAAGTTGAGGGAGAACAGAAAGGGGAAGCAAAGAAACACTCCCTGTGCTTTTTTATTTCCAGCCTGGATGGAGGCAGCAGGTTTGCCCCAAGAGAGGCAGTCAGAGAGGGCTTACTACATCATGCTTCATCTTTTCACACATTTTGTGTTTTGTTGATACACTACACACACTGTCAGGATCTATAAGTGGATGACATAAAGAGTATGGAATTAGAGTCATTTAATCATTACCCCTTAAAACTCTCCTCTGTGGCAACTTCTGTATGATGTATTCTGTTGCAATGTAGGGCTGTTGAATGAATGACCACAGAGAAAATATAAACATTCCCATGCCAGCCCCAGAATTTGGAATAAACATAAACAGTAAAAATACTTTCCAAAATGTGTTAATTGTTATTAACAAACTACTAACAATAGTTTAATTAATAATAGTTTTTACAAATGGTTCTGGAAGAATGCATTGTTTGAGTCACAAGCCATTTAAATTAAGAAGATAAACAGAAACAAAAATATCTGCAAAAACCTTTAGTTTATTATTATACATATTATTAGTTATTTAAGTTTTCATGTCACACCCTCTTTGACACAGAACAAATCCTCCACACTCTTTGCACCCCTATCCTATTGAGTATGAGATGTTTGAACTAGTATGTTCAGAATGTGGTCCTAGTAGTCGCCATGTACTATTTCAGCTTGGCTGTGAAGAGTGCAGGTTTACTTGACCCTGAACATTTCTGGACACTGTGCAGCCTGCTAATGGCTGGTTGAGGTGTTGTAACATTGTCACCAAGTTATAACTCACAGCCTGGAGTGATGACATCTAAGAGGCTTCTCACACTTGAAGGATTGGAAAAAGCCTTGGAAGCTGTGTGTGATTACTGTGCACTTTAAGCCACTAATGATATTTATGTGAACACAGAGCAGCATGCACAGAGAGAATGTGATCTATGCTGGAAAAAAGATCAGGGGGATCTTTAATCAAGCAATCCCTGCACATTACAGAAACTAAAGTAACACAACATGCACCATCGGAAGTCTTCCAGGGGCAGCTCCAGTTGTTACACTGCAACCCCCTAGCATTTTAAGCAACATGGGGCACATAAAAAAGGTTAAAGCTAAAGCATCTGGACTTAGTTTTTATGGTAAAGATGTTTTGTCTCTCATTCCAAGAGACTTTATTAATTCTGAGTTCAACTGGTCAGAGAGCTGAGCTTATATCTCTAGAGAGAGAGGTTTGACCTGAAAGTAAACCTGATTGGACCAGACTGTTCTGGTCTCATAGTTGTTAGCTATGAAAGGACAGTGTGACTCCTGATGTGAGAGTCGTTAAATGCTCAGGTGAGTCTTTAGTGTCAATTTTTCATTCAGGTGTTGTTCTAGAGTGATAGGAATGCCCTTTCTCTTTGAGGTGGAGGTGGGACTGCAGAACCTAAAACTCCACCTCTAGATATATAAGCTCAGCCCTACTACCAGTTGATCTCAGTATTTATAAAGTATTTTGTAATTAGAGACAAAACGTCTTCACCTTGAAAACTGAGTCAAGATGCTTTTGCTCTAACCTTTTCTTCTGAGAACCTTCACCGACTTCCACACACAAATAAACATACTAATTATCTAAAACATTGGTTATAAAGAACTTGCAGAAAGTGACGAGAAAGAATACACCAATAAACTAAACCTAAAGTGAACCATCACTGAGTTTGTACATTGTGATCATACATATTTGTTCATAAAATGAAATCACACCACAGGTGTGCACACATTCTGTAAGGTAAATATAGTCCTGCCCTGTATACGTCTGGGACATCATCCAAAAAGATGCTTCAAAGGAACTCTTTGAAATTGAGCCACACAAAAATGAACACATGCTGCAACACCATAATAGAGGCCATAAATTAGTTGCCTCTTCGTACAGACAAAACTTGTCACTGGCAGTTTGACAACAGCATTAACTGAACTTGAGTAACTTGAGTAGGAGCAATCTTTATTTAAGTAAACTAGAATAAAAAATATCACATTGAAAGTAATTTTGTTTAGTATAAACAAAAAGAATGCTCTTCAAACTGACACAAAAGCAAAAAGTGACCTGTTTGTCAAATAGCTTAAAAAATGTATAGTCCTTCATCCACCATGTACACTCAAATTTGAAATTTGACCATGACAAGTCAGCGCTATTCGGCTGTATATGTACTTATAGTGTGTTCTTTGCCTTGATAATGCTGCTGCTATAGATACAAGGATGTAAAGGTTAACATATGGCTAGGTCATAGAAAATAAGACCTTTTGTCATGACTGCACTGGCCAAGAACATTCTTAAAATGTTGCTGAGATCTTGCTGCCAACTGTCACCAACTGCAATGTTCTATGAAAATTGAGACAGTCATAAAATAGTGATACTTCAATCGAGAAGAAGGTGTGACAACACATCAAAGATACGTATCATTTCAGAAGCATATGATGAGTCATTATTCTTTAGATATTTCAGACCTGGCCAGACTCCTATTGGGGTCATGGTTATGTTTGAAAATGTAAAAAAAAGGAAAACAAGATTCATGTGCACAATTAGTAGCCCCTAGGCCTATGAGGGCAAGTGCCCTTTGCACCAGCAACTGGGCCAACATCCAACAGATTGTCCTGAGCTGGGTCATCTATTTGTAAGATTATGCAGAGGGGTGAGAGACAGTGGCCTCCAGCCCAGTATGTGAGTTGTGAAGCCAAAATTCCACTAAGCTTCCAGTGGTAATTTATGAGTCAGTAGAATAGTTAAGCCAAAGACAGAGTTAAAAATGGTGTCAGAGGATTCTGGTTCCAATACATTGCATAACGCAGTGTTGATACATGTGCCGTAACAATTCTTTTGATTACATTTGGAAGATTTTTTTTTCTTGAAATCCTGAGAAGACCAATAATATACATTAAGTCCTTTATGTAGTTGCTGACACAAAGAAAGAGAAATACCCTCGGGTCATAAAACATGAAAGTGCAGAAGCTGACTCGACCCTTCGCTCACCATTTAAACTCGAAGGACCAGATTTTGAAATACCACAGCCCAAAGGGGTGGGATTGAGACTGGAGGGGATTCATATGTTTGTTAAGAATGAATAAATATAGGGTTTATATAAAAATAACTTTTCCGCAAAGCCATTGTTGTAAATTCGGAGTGATTTAAAGTCAGTTCTAGGGCAATATTTTATTTGTTTCTTAAAGACCGAATGGTTCATGGTCCTTAAATTTAATGCCACAACATAAATTTGTAAAACATACAGCAACAGCAACATTTTTGGTGTAATCTGGTCAGCAAATTTATTTTATTACTTGATTGATATTACCAGCTCCTGAGTCCACAATACATAGAGAATTTAATATAAATAATTGACCATTGGTATTAACAAACAGGAAGATATCATTTCAGAAGCATATCGTAAGTCATAATTACTCCAATTGAGGTCACGGTTATGATTAAAAATGTAAGAAAGACTAGTTCTGAAAGAGCTTTTTGTAAAACTGCTGGATTATTATTGTTTATATCATGAATCCAAGTTTAGAGTAAGCTTTTTTTTTTTTTTTTTTTAAATGCAGCCCTGCCCAAAATTTTTCATTAGGTGGTCTAATAAAGACACCCCTCATGTTTGCTTCCATGCACTGGCCACATATTTGCATATCTGCAGTGTTTGAGAGGCACCCAAGAAAGTGACTGTGAATGTGACTGTGTATCTTCCCATGTGGGCTCTTCTTCCTTCCTCCCCCTTCTGAGAACTGATGTTGGACTTAATCTCTGGTGCTACCTCATCAGTCCAATAATCTAATTAAGAGGAAAGCGAGAGTGTCAAAATAGATTCATACTGTGGTGTTGTTCCGCGCCCCCTTTACCTGCTCCTACTGCCACTGTTCAAGCCCATAAATCAGAGCAAAAGAACCTCCTCTCCTTCTTCTTGGGAGCGGGAGGGGTCGACACACAGACACACTTTCCAAAAGGCCTAGCTTACATATTTCATGGCACATTACGGATGTCTTGCCTCAGCTCAGTCGACATCTCATTAGGACCGTTATGAAGGTGGAGAGTGTGGAGTGACGCAGAGAAATTAAGAAGGGGTCTTTCATATGAAGTGTCATTGTTTTTCATATTGTTTAGTGTAAGGGTCAATGCATTAAGACAAATGTGTGACAAGGAAAAATTCTAATAGTTATTGGGCTCAAAATATGTGCGCTGCAAAATTTTATATAATTGCTTTATTGGGGAAAAGTGAGGACTAGTTCCAATAGGTGATTGATTAAAGCATCCATACATTTTGAAAACTAGGCCCGCACATAAGAACTATGCGACTACTACCAAGAGTCACACCAATTGTTATACCGCAAGTAAAATTCCCATACAAAAATTTCCCATGAACCATAAGCCTGCGCCATGAGCCATAAAACCGAAGTAAAACAGAAAGCCATGACCCTATTTCTTTATGGTGCCACATTTTTACTAAAAGTAGCTATCTTTATCTTGGGGGGCTAGATTAGAAGATCGATTTCTGCACAACATTGAATGAATTGCTGTCCAGGGGGCCTATTACAATAGTACATCTTTGACTGCATGTTCAATCAGCTTACTTATTTGTACTTTGCACAAACAGCATAAGTTATTTAGAGTAACTTGTACTGCCAAAAATTGCATGCATTATAAATCAGGTGTGCAATTTCCAAATTATGTTGCGGTAGTATAGCAGTGTGACAGGGATGATGGTAGTGGTGGTTGACGCTCCGAAGTGCGGCGAGCTCAGCTGATGGCTTGCTGGTGGCCTGATTGCTCTGGCCCAGCGGCCCACTGAGCAGTGATTGCCACAGCTGGGGCCTGCGGGACAGATTCCTCCGTCGCTCCCATAGCTCAAAGCTGACACCTCCCACTAAGCACTGTCTGCTCACACCAACCTCTCCCCATGCCATTTGTCCTGACAGATGGAAAGACATGAGCTTTGAAACCAACCTTCTTCCACTGATCTGCCCTTTTTTCTTCCTCGGTTCATTCATCAATCATCTTCCACCTCTCAGATTCATTCTATATCTTCACAACCACTTCCTGCTGTTTCACTTTGTCTGTTCCACCTGCCTGTTTCCGAAGCATAATCCACGTTTTCCATTTCATCATCCCATCCAACCTTCTCTGCCCTTTACCCTGGCGTTTGAATTCATTTATTTGGATCTCTTCCACCTTCGAGCGAATAATCCTCTAACTGGTTCATTCATACGGATGACATCATCAAATCCCTTCGTTGCCGTTGGCTGGATTAATCCTGCTTATTCTCTTGCACTGACGGAGTTCATTATGAAGGCACGGATCCATTCGGGTTGAAGAGAGCAAAGGGGTGCCTGTTACAACAGAAGGAGCTCCAGGGAAGGACAGCATGGCAGATAGGAAGAAAAGGACATAGGAAGACAAAGAGAAATAAAGTAGAGACAATAGTAGTCACTTAAGGCCACAGTCAGAGCACAGAGTTAAACAAAAAGAAGGTATAAGGCTATTCAAAAAGCAGCAACAGTTGTAATGCTGTAATTCTAATTCTATTCTAATCTGGGGCAGGAAATGTTGTGAAATCTACTCATGGCAGGCAATTGGAGAACACTTTTCAACCATTGTACATTAGGTGGGTTAATAATTATGAGAATAAAAAGATAGGGTCAAAACAACAAAAACTGGTGACGTCTGAAATCAAACACATCATGTCTGATGCCGTAATGTTATATTATGTGTATGTATATATTTGCAATACATTGTAGGGAAATATGGAACGCTTCATAAACTTAAAGTGAGTAAACTCTCTTTCTGTTACACCTTATCTATGGAGATATCTGTGAGATTTACCAGAATAGGGGACAATTAACGTAGTTTTCTTTGATTGCTGCCCCAAAGGGTCCATGCAGTAAAGAGTGTAGTCAGAAAGTGAAGCCTAAAATTGGCACTGGCTGCAATGTTTCCTAGAATTGTGCATACAGTATACATTTTTTCCTGTTTCTACTGTAGAACACCACTAAGCTAATTTAGATTACGCTGGATGGCTACAGGCCAGAGGTGTAGAGGGGAGCCCGCGTTCAACTACAAGCTGTGCTCAAGAGTGTGGTAGAGTACAGCTGGGCTTGCCAGATATAGTAGTGCAAGTTGTAGTTTATTTTTTTCTCAGGGACGACAAGATCCAGGATACGCAAGGCTGGGTATCTGAGGGAGGGGCGTGGGGGCTGGGGCCTTAAGCCGTTATCCTTGCGTGACATAACTGATAGGATTGCTTTGACTAACAGGCATTTAAGTGCTAGTATGACCTGATGGCAGATCGAGAGGCCACAAATGAGGCTGAGCCGATAGGCCATGCGATGGCCAACAACAATATAAAAAAAACTTGCTTACTTTTGTCTGCATAATGCATGGCACCGGCCTTCATAAAGGAGTTGCCTTAGAGTTGCGTGTAAATACGTTAATGATTTGTTTTTCTATGTACAGAAAAATACAGATTTTTGTGGAAAGTGCTCAGCCTTTATGCATATCTATAGTTTGCATTTTAGAACTCTGGCCTGCTGCATTTTTGGATTTAAATGAAAGCACTTGTGATTATAATGGTAGCACTAAAACGTACAGCAAGAACTATGTTAACAACAACAACAAATCAATTTATAATAATGTCAAAAATAGAAAGAAATTATGGTTTAGTATCTTAATGGTTATTTGACAGTGTACTACACAGTTAATAATATTTATACATCAAAGCAATTAATAGATCAGTGTGCCTCTAAATTGAATAACTCATTTGTCCCGGGCCCCACATTTTCAAAATTCCAAATGAATCATTACTTAACACGTTCTGCGTCCTCAGTGTTGATACATCAATGCTCCTACTATTTCTGCAACATCTATAGTGTTGCAGCTATTTTAGGAAATGCACAGAAGTTATCAGCAAACCATTGATTTTGCTTTTGGTTGCTGTCCACGTACAAAATGTTTCATTGATGACCACATGTGGGAGTCTGACAACAACACAACAGTTTGTAGTTCGATGACTGGTTGTAGTCCAGGGAGAGAACATGTGATCATCCCCAGCCCCAGTCTCCACACCCCTCTCGCCCCCTCTCTCTTCTCCAGCCAGATGACACACATTGTGGCTGATCTGTCAGCGGCACTGGCATCATCGGTGCAGGACATGCATGATGTGTCAGAGATAGAATGTCACGCTAGGGCCCCCCTGGATGGAGCAGGGGGAAGGCGGGGAGATGACAGATGAAGCGGCTTCGACAAAAGTGAGCGGTATGGAGGGAAACAGGTGGGTTGGAGGTGTTAGGTAGGGACAGACACAAAGGTGTGAAAGAAGAGACACATACAGAGGGGATAAGTAGACAAAAGAAAAGATGGAAAGAGATTATTTTGATTATATTTGATTTGATTATATTGTTGTGGGTACACAGTCTGCAAGGTGACTGCATGTACACTTAGACTTTACACATGCATACACGAGAAGCCAAAGAAACTGCTAAGACATATGTGATATTGTTTGGAAATTGCAGCTTTTTGCTGATAGACCGAGCCTGAGCATCCTAAATATACAGAGTTAAAAGATGCAATTCCATTATATCAAACTTATATAATGTTTTCAAGATGAAGAATTTGTCATTGCCATTTTTTCTCTGGTCTTCTTCAAAGTCTAGCTTTGAAACCAGAGCTTACTCACACGGTTCTTTCTTTGTTCATTAAACAAGACTAATCTCAGACTGTATCTGTATCTTTTACACAAAACACTACATTCCTGGCCTGCTAGTAATAGAAAATACGGGTGTCATGGTGGCTGCTTACACAACACACCTCGGTTTCATACAAATATACACTGACAAGCAAAAAGGACTGAGCACCCGCAGAGACGTGACTCCATATATCCATATCGCCAAACCACAACACATACATACAAACAAACAAACAAACGTATTGTGCTGCTTGAGTAGCCCTGTTTCAGCCTTTTCTGACACTTTCTTGACAAAAAGGCTAAGATGTGAGAGCTTTCTGCGCTCGCTGAGGGAAGGAGAGGAGCTTTGCATCGCTCTAGTTGGTACAGTACAGGAGCAGTGAGTTATAGCTGGCCACCTACAACAAAAGCTTCATCTGTGTAGTGTGTGTAACGTGCCCTGTGTGGGCCGCTGTGTGGGCCGCTGTGTGTGAGTAAAGACATAGATAGCTTGTGGGCGTGTTTGCTAATGTGTGTTAGCGTACAGTGCGAGTGTTAAAGCACGTGTGTGTGAGTGTGTTAGAGGGGATTTAATGGGATTTCCAGCTCAGCAGAAAACACTCTCTAGTCACACACCCCCAACACGTTCAGGTGCGTGCACGTATGCACACACGAGTTAGGTATTGATCAGACCGCCAGCTGCAGGGTCATTCATCAGATGGCTGGACACACCCAGGTGTGTTTTACTGTTGGCCAATGTTCAGCAGCGCATTTGAGGACCAGACAACCATCATCTGAGACACAACTGGGGAGAGAGGGATGCACAGAGGTGGAGAGAGGGGGGAGACCTTAAAGTTACACAGTGAATGTTTTTCTTCCAAATAAAACCAGCCATAGCAATACATATAGAACTGACATTTAGTTTTCAATAGCACTGTGATGATGTAAAAGTCCGTGAAAAGGCACTAAGTGTTTGCCTGGCGTAGCCATAGCCACTTCCTTTATGAGTGAAAGAAAGGGGTATGAGCATGCTCTGTTAGCACGTCCCTCCTTTCGGCTGAAGCAGAGCCGAACCCATCACAGGCGTTGGGTGGGAAACGTCACACTCTATGGGTTGCGGAGCTATTCCAAAACAAAGAAGATGGCGCCCGCAACAGAGGAAAAGTTTGCCGCAGCATTCTCATCCGTTTTAAGTGACCTGGCTCTAATAAAGCTCTTAATAACTTTCTTTTAAAAAAAAGTGTTTTTTGCCGTACTCCCAACTTGATTCAAAAAAAGTTTAATATATAAACTTGCTGTCGTCATGTCCACTTTGTGCGCTTGGTTTATTTGGCACCTGTTAGTCATGACATGGTCCTGCTCTCTGTATAGAATAAACCAGACTGTTTGTCCTCAAACGTAATGTCATTTTTAACATGGACTTTGAAATGAAAAATTAAAAAAATAGGTTTGGTTAAAGTTTAAAGCAGTTCAGGTAGTTTTTAGTGTGTACAAGGGTTTAAATGAACTGTATTTCATAAGTCAGTTATTATAAAAGCTTGTTGAAAAGTTCCTTTGCAGGGTACATTCTTTCTGAATTAAGAGCCATGAAGAAAATAATACTTCCTTTACTTATCATGAAACTTAACTCCCATCACAACTAATATAATAAACAAGTGCTGAAAACTACAGCATAATGGGAAAAAACATGTTTGCCTAAGACTGAGATGCAGAACTTTTTTGTTGGCTATAACAACAAACAGTCAGGCCTAACAGATATTAACAACATTTTGCCAGCTGATAGTTACAACAAATTTCTAATGACTGTCACCACTCCAACATGCAACAACACCAGCTGACATGCCTCAACCTCAGTCACTGTCCTAATGATGGGTTTAACAGTTGCCCCTAACACCATGGCAACAACTCCATGGCCTTGTCATGTCTGTCCCTTTGATTCAATTACCTTGACCTCGGCGGGTGCCTGGGCCTCCCTCCCGGTCTTGCTCCTGTAGTCGGAGAAGGTTAATTGAAACAGAATGCAACATTAATTTCCTTATTAATGAGAGCAGGTGACTGGCCGCTAACTGTAGGAGAGTGTGACCTCGCAGAGATTTGTACATTGCCTTGATAGAAAATGCCACGTTAGAAACAGATCATTGTATATATACACAAGTCAGCCGGGTCATGAATAGGAAACCTTAATGGGCTCACATGCCCGAAAGAATGCATAGCGCGCAGGACATTCGATCACATACACAACCTGAAATGCTCCAGAGCGTTCGGGACACTCTGCTGCTTTGAAACTGTAGCTGTGCAGTGTGCACTTAGCTTGGTGTTATTGTCCCAAAGATTACAGTGTATTGTCAGTGTTTAGCCTCCTGTAATGTTCTTTGTTTTAATACTTGCTTTAGAGCTGCCAGAAAAAAACAACAATTGATTCCACCGGGTCAAGAAGCAACTCACAAAATACTAAGGAAACATTTCAACAGATCAACAGATGTAAAAACTTGTAAGAGGTGTCTCAAAATCAAAGCAGCCTACTTTAATGTATATCCGGGAACAACACACTCTTAATTTCCAAAATATTTCAATGCAAAGAATTATCAAGATTTAGGCATTCCCAAACTTTGCATTTCCTTCCAACTTTCTTTGATTCACACAAGCACAATGCAACAGTTCACCACGTGTGTGCATCCGAGTGCGTCACTCCCCTCATCTGTCAAAACACGATAAGATATAAAACTCTGCGGTGAAGGAACAGGCTGCCTCCTCTTCAATCTTCTTAAACAAATACAAGGCAAATGAATGAATTTTGAACAGCCACTGCCGCTTCTATCACAAGACGGATCTCTGCTTTATTTCAATCCGGCACCTTCAGATGCTTTTCCGGAGGATGTGAGCAACTTGTTCTAATAAGATTTTTTTTTTTTTCTGCACTTTTCTTCTACCAGCCTAGCCCGACTTCCTTGTTTAATCACAGAGTCTATTAAAAAGGCAATTAAACATCATGCAGGTAATATGTGTAATCCATTGAACAAATCCTGGATCAAAAATGCAAATAGCAATAATGGAATGTTGATTAGTGCGCCATTTTCCCTGCTCTATTGATTCAGTAGAGTTACTTAAGTGGCATTGTGCCTTGTTTTAAGGCAGACATCGGTGAAATTTTATATATATATGATTTTGTTAGTTTGTAAATATTCAGTTATTTTTAGATACTTCTTAGTATTGTGTCACATGTGGCTCAAACCTTTATGTGTAAGGAGTTAGGAAAATAATCCCTTAAGGAAACATTCAAAAACATGACATTTTTATATGCTTAAACAAATTTCCAATATGATTTTCCTCCAGTATATAAGCTTTACATGTTTATGAAAAATAAAGTTCAGCCTAAAAGTGTTTATCTCCATTACAGGGTCAACAAATCTAGATGAAACTAAAACAAGTTCATGAAACTCCAGACTGGAGGGAAAAACTGACAAATAGAAGTATATATCTGTGCATATAAAACAGTGAGATCAAACAAGCTGGATGCAATTAGAGCTGCATCCCAATGATTGCAGCCTGAATGTGTTCTGTTATCACCCTTCCATTTTGAAGAATAGAATGTCTTCTCTCTTTCCCCTCATCATGAAAAGCAGTACTGTCAGCCCCAAAAAGAGAAAATCAAAGTGAAAATCACACCCCATGACAAAAGCACTTGCCTTGGTAACATGCCGTCGTATTTGCATGACTGATGTTGGGGCTGCTTGTTTACGCCTGTCTGCCCTGTCCTGTGCACTAGAGCTGGGAGCTAAAGTTGACAGAGGCCACACAAAGCAGAGCACAGATCAACAGGTTATTAGCATAAGCCCAGAAAGGTACAAAAAAGCACTGTGAAAGGTGGAAATCATTCCTCCAGCACAACCCCACCCCTCACAAATAAACTGCTTTATCACTTTCTCAGCTTGATGCAGTTTCTCTTAGGGGGCTTTGCCGTTATGTTTTGAAAGATTAAAAGTGGAGGAGTACAAGCTGGAGGGAAGGGAGGAGGAGATGGCGAGGAGAGGAGGGTGTTTGGTGACAGAGTGGAGGGAGGAGGGCTGTGGTGGTGGGGAGACGGTGGTGTTTGTGTTATTGATGTTCAGCTCTGGCTCAGATAAAGGATTGGTGGGAGCCAACCAGCTCCTATCTGGCTCCTCCAGCCAAAGGCCTGTTTGCTTTCTAGGAGTTACTGCCGCCCCAACTTTGTGTGTAGCTCAGGAGGCTGGAGAATGGAACAAGAGATAGTCGGGAGCATGTAGATGCGTTTTCAGAATTAGATTCTGCTTCTCTAACAGGACAATTAAGGTATGGCTGGAAAGAGAGAGTCAGGGAGGGAGAATATTCTCTGGGTTCAGCAAGGGTAGGGTATAGTAATGGACAGAGCGCAATGACACTAATGCAATATGATTACCATAGATCCATATCTGTCATGCTCCAAAAAAAATAGGTAAAAATAGCAACGACCATGTGGCTGGAAATAATCTGAGAACAAATCAATATGGTTAGTACCAGCGTCAAACGAGCTTGATTAAGAGGCAGCTTTATCTAAAAGATATGTTTCATAGATGGGCTTCTTGATTTATATGGACAGGAGTTCTATGATGCAACATGAATAACTGGATGAAGTGTGTGTGTGTGTGTGTGTGTGGGGGGGGGGGGGGGGGGGACTGCATGTTTTTCAGTTTGTTTTGTTTGTTCTTGTTTTTTTGGGGGACTTTGAAATTGTCATTAAGTTGGCATAGATGAGTTGCCACAAATGTTTCTGTGATTATGTTTTTGAAAAGTTAATTAAAAGCTATTCCCATTTGGTCACTCAACTCCACCCTGTTTGTGATTCTGGGAATGTCTATCCCTTATTATTGACTGTGGCAACACTTTAATTATTCATGCTTGCCATTAGCCTGGACCTAACTATTAACAATTTGGGCAGCTGTTGATGTTGATTATTTATTGGCACAACACATCTTTTTTTTTTTTTTAGTTGTTTCAAATATTTTGCAGCTCATATTGCAATAACTTGATTTGATTAACTGAGATCAACTGTATCAAATTTTAAATTGCTAATTCAAAGTACATGAACTAAGACCAAAGGAATTAATGAGTGTATACAAACTTTTACACTTGTAGTGGACACTTTTTCTTAACAGCTCTTTCTGTTACAATCCAAAGTTCAGTGGAACCAATGATTCACTTTTCTAATCCAGGCAGCAATCATTGACAGGTAAATGCATACATCCACTGACTCTAACACGAGATTTGGAAATTCTATTTTAAAAAGGTACATTATAATTTCCCTCAAAGTAGCTAATGCCATTACTGTCATACATGTTAAGCCTCGTTTCCACTGGAGTGGTACTAGATTTGACTTTATTGATTCGTTAATGGGGAAATTCACATGTGATTGCAGTTCACATGCAACAGGCAAAGTGCAAAAATTTTAAATATAAAAAAAGAATAACAATGCAGATAAGTCAAATTTGGAGTCAATCATCTTCCTTTTTTTTTAAAAGTTTGCTTATCATTGTTTAAAAAGCAAATGCCACTCTCCTTCTCCTTGCCCTCAATAAGGGTTTCCTGTACCAACCAACGCAGTACCAACGTGAAACTTATCAATGGCTTAAGGTTAACTTTCTTATACCGGTGAAGTTGTTTGGCGCTATAACTTTCTCTAAAAGTGACTGATGTCTTGATAGAAGATTTTCTCCTCACTTTAGTCCTTTCATCATGAGTGATACACACTCAGAGCTCCCCTCCATTTGTTTGACCCTGCAGGAGGGGAGCTGATGTGCTGATCCATCAGAACCACACGGCTCCATTTACGGGATGGACCCCTGCCTCTAAAGCATCTCTTCCAGCCGGCGCCAACAGCTGCCTGCCTGTCTTAAACACACGTCCACCAAGGGCAAGGGCAGAACCCCAACGCTAACGGTGCAGCCTCTGAAGCTTTGACAGCAGCAAATTTTGGAACTTTTTGTCAAAAACAATGGAATGCACTGCACGTCTGTGTCAGTGCCAGAGGTGAATTGTTGAAAGGGTTCATTCATTTTTCACTTTGGCATCAATTTGCCTCATGAGAGTTTGGAACTTTCTAAATCACAGATATTTAATTGTGCAAAAAACTTGAAGTTTAGGACTGCCTTAAAAACTTTTTTTAATGGATTACTTTCCTATCTAAATTTATCAAAACAGTTTCTGTGTGGGCTTTGTTTTAGGCCTACTCTTCCACAAGTATAAAAATTATGATGGTGAAAACATAGTAAAGAGAACAAGAGATGACATCACTCATGGAGGAGTTGTGGGTGGAGTTATCAGCATAAAAACCAGATTGCATGTTTTTGCATAGCAATATAATCAAAAAACAAAAAGACAAAAGTCAAGTTCAATAAAATGTGTTTGCATAATATTCAATTTCTCATTTCCTTGTTAGATCAACTCAAGATCTTAACTTGTGGATAATCCCTTTGACTGTCTTGGTAGTGTCCATTCAGTCCGGTCCAGAATACGTCAGGCGACACAAGACACTTGTGTGGGGCCCACTTTTCCAGCCCATTCATGGTCTCGTTTTGCGGGGACAGAGTAGGTCATATCATTAGACAGCAGACAAGTGTGTGTGTGTGTGTGTGTGTGTGAGAGAGAAGGGGGGGGGGCTTCCAATGCTGCATAACTACATGATACCCCTATCCAAAACCAACTGTGCGAGTGACTAAGGAAGGGGTGGGGGTTTAGGAAAGAGTGGAACAGTGTTAGCTGTCGTTCCAATTCCACCCTGGCAGCTTGGTCATGAGACTGAAACTCCATCCACTTTCTGAATTGGGGAACCAGAACAATCTGTCTCAAGAAGAGGCAATGGGTGGATGCACATACATCACAGAGCTCATTTAGGCTTAGCCCACTCATGAGCTGATAGAACTCATACTTTTACAGCAAATTCAATCAGTTTTTGGTCTGGTTTGGGATGATTTGTTTCGAAAACTCACAAAATACACAGTTAAAGTAGGATTTTTATTGGACAGATAAAATGAGTGGTTTGAAATGTGACGTTATTTGCCCTGATGCATCATTTCTTGCTTGAATCACTCTTGCAAGGAATGATGCATCTTGGCAAATAACATCACATTTCAAACTACTAATATATATATATATATATATACCAAATGACTGTTTTAGCCATGGAAACGTAGACTCCTGTATCACCCATTTCCATCACTCTTTATCTCTAGTAGAAGCTCACTTTCCCAAGCTTTACCACCACCACAAATCTCCTAACCCCTATACAGCCTACTGAAACTCTAGCCTCGGCCTACGGTGCACAATGTGTTCCAGTTCTTCTCTTCTGTTGTCTAATCTAACTTTGCCATGCCTGCCACTTCAGGCTTGACGTGGAATGCTGCATGTTTCCATGGCGGCTGAAAAACACCACCGTATTTTTCTTTTTTTCTTTTTGCGTGTGTGTTTTTAGAAAGCACTGTAGACAGCATTCACAGACCCCTCCTCACTCCATGCCCTTATCTCCTTGGCTGTCTACATTTGGCTCCCTCGCAGGCTGTGTCACGAGTTGTGTCAGTAGTAGTTGCAGTTTGGCCGGGGAGTGCATTCGTCATGGGCAAAGGATTGGGTAAGAATCTTCCATAAGGTTAGCCCGCAGTATACAGCGCCTGATTTGAGTCAGAGTGGAAATGGGTGATTCAACAGTACATTCAAAGCCCGATAGGAAGAGTTCCTTATGGAACACTTTCTTGACATGATAGTGCTACTCTGAAACAATAGAAAAAAGTCCTGCAAGATCATTTAACTTCAACATTATGGTCAAATGGCAGGTGAACTACATTTGACGACAGTCTAGATGTAAACATTCTTGCTAAAAAAAGCTGAAAAGACATAGCTCCCCGTGCCATGGGCAGTCTTAGTATCAGCTGACTTGAAGCTGGAGGCTCAGTGACCTTTTGCTAAATGTGATGTCATGTTCTGGCTCATTTACATACAGCTGTGCTAAGTAAAAAGTACACAATAACTACTCAGCTCCTGACAGTACATGTGCTATTACTAGACTTTGAAAATTATAATTATGTAAATGTAACAGAGCATCAAAAGCATTTAACCGAAGCATTTCCAATGAAGTGAATATGTTGTAAATTATGACACATGACTTGTAATATCAGATGAAACAGACTCCATAAACCCTAAAAATGAAAACAAACATCCCGTTTCATTTCATCCACTTGAGTTTACTCGCTACTCATCGTCGTTCTTCAAAGAAGACGAAGGTTGACTCTCGCAGCTCCAGGGTGTTCTTTCTGCGTGTCTGTATCCCTGGCCTCGTTACTGAGCTTCACAGACAGTATAATTTCAGCCTGTCACTGTCAAGCCCGAGCGCCACTGTAAGAGAGCGAGTTGAGGGATGCAGGCTCAAAAATGTCACTTGAGAGAAGTCAGGGAGGAGTGGCTAGAAGAGAACTTGAAACAACTGTTAAAACCGTGACAGGGAAATGGCCGCAGTCTTTTTCATTGTTGACTTGTGTTTAATGTGTTCATGCTGGAATATTTCTTCAAAAACCAAACCAAGGCTTTTACATGTACACTATTTGCTCTGCACTTTTACAAACGTCTGAAGAAAATATTCAGGTATCTACAGGTGGTCTTAGTCCAGATCAGAAAGAACCAAAGTCTAGTTCATTTACACCTATTGATTAAAGTTTGGACGTTGTTACCATATTAAGTCACAGACAATTAAACAAAAGAAAGACATGCAAAAGGAGGAAAGAGGATACAGATATTAGTGCGGTTTAAAAAAGCAATAAAACAATGTTTTTTACGGGTCATTGGCAGCAGATTAACCAGCGTTTTAACCATAAACGCAAATTTGAAGTTGCGGCTGTTGGAACTAATTCTATGTTGATAATAGCAGGTATGTAGTAATGTAGTGTAGTAAAAGCTATTTTCCACAGCCATGATCAGTACAAACCATGTGCAGGTGACATGCCCTCGTTGTCATGATGACAGAAAACAGGGCATCAGGGTAGACATTTGGTGCCGCTTAAAAAGTAAAGCGAGAAACCAAAACTCAATGAACCAGACAGAATCAATCTAATTTAGGAGTTCTTGGTTGAGACCTTGGTGCTAACTTTCAAGTGTGAAAATGTAACTCCAGTGTTCTGCACAGATGTATTCTATCACCTGGCCAAACTTGCCCCTGCATTGATTAAAGTTCTATAAACTGATGATTAGTTATCATAGTCTAAGTCAGCTCTGTGGTTAACTGGTGATAAACCTCATGCCCTTAGCCGCTGTAACAGCAGACACAATACCAGACATGTAAAATATTTTGCAGGGCAGAAATGCTAATAGGTCTATTGTCTGCATCATGAGCTTGTTTGTTCATCAAATGTGAAACAAATACGGATTCATTTTTGACTCCATATGTGTGAGAGCGAGTGCCCGCCTGTGCCCCAGCATATCTGGCCACAACTACAAAGCCTCCCTCTTCTTAGCATGAGCTCCATCTCTGGGCCTTGTCAAACAAACGGCTCCTGGTCCCCTCTCCTGGGCTCGTGCCATGGTGGCTGCCAGCCTCGACATGGCTTGCGGAAGCCCCTGTTTCTGGCATCTTCTGAAGCAGCACTAAGCATTAACAGAAGTCCCCTCTGTCCTCGTTTACAATCATTAAAAACAGTAGCGCCGGGCTCCCCCTAAGCACCGGGGAGCAATGCCAAGCCTGTTGCGGCCGATAAACCAGGAGCCACCTCTTACTGTCTATTTGCTTTGCTTTCTTCAGCTTGTCTCTGTGCTACGCTGTGCCTCAGATGGTGCCCCAAAGCATCTCTGTGTGGACCCTGGGCTCTGGTCTGTTGGCAGTATCCTCTCCGTCTTGGTCTTTACTCCAGTTTTTTCTCTTATGTTTTTAGTTACAATAGCCCAAGCTGCCACTGCTTAAAGATTAAAGGGCAACCTTGTGGGACTGGATTGGGCCTTAAATATGTGTTTAGTGACTCAACTAATTAACAATGATCAACTTTACAAGCAATTTACAACCCTGGCAGATTTACCATTTAGATTTCAAACTATGTGAGCTCAAACCTCTTACAAAAAGTGTCTGGATGACTTATAGTTTAAAACTAGGACTGCACATTAAATTGCAAATTTACTGTTAATGCAATTTCTGTGTCACAAAAATTAAATGTATCAGACTATTTTATAGCGTTCCCTGTGGCAGATTCCCACACATTGCATGTCAATATAATTGTCCAACTAGAGCCCAAAATAAAACTACGGTGAAAACAATACTAAATATTAAAGTAGCACTGGTGTGTGGTATCCGTTGGACACAATCTGAGTGACATATATTTCTTTTTTATACTATAATAGTAAGCAGCAGAGATTTGGCTGGAGAAAGATTTTTGTACTTTTGTTGACTTTCAATACTCACCATTAACAGGATGCCTTTTAACTCACTACAAAAAATGGAAGAACTAAGGAACATTAACAGAATTGCCTTGTAATTCATCTCATTTTTGCTCAGCATGGTGTCCTGAGTCAATACTGACTAATTCAAGCTGACCCTTCCTTTCCAACTGTAGGAGAAACATTCAAGAATGTCAGGTGTGGTTCTGGAAGGAGGTCATCTTTAGGTGGTTAGGGAACAGCGGTTACCGTCGTTCTTTCATTTCACGGCCAGTTGACTAAGATTCTTCATTGTCAACATGGTAACCCTTAGCTCGACCCCCCCACACGGAACCTGGACATGACAAACCACACAACAACAACAGAACAATGACCTCTCTTGTAGAGGGAGTTGAAACCAGTTGTATTCAGCGCATTGACTTGGACATTCAAGCGTCTTTGACAGGTAACATGCCAACTCAAGTTAGCCCTTTGAGTCCTTAAAGCCAGGAAACTCTGAAACGCAGCTGACTGATCACAAACATCTCCAGCTACCGGCTCCCATGTGCTTCTGCTGTCTTTGGGGTTCACGCTGTTGTACCAAAATAATGTTTGTTTCTGATGAAGTATAGAGTTGTGTAGTTATGTTGAGATGAGACAACCTAGACTCCAAAAAATGCAGTATTACAAAAAGTTTGGGATATTTGAGTGCTGTGTGAGTTGGGTTATTACAGTATGATTACACTAGAGAAGGAACACACAACACTACCTTTGTCTGAGTGTATTCAAAATACGTCAAAGCTATAACATTCTTTCTTTTTGGAATATGACATGGAATAATATGGAATATTATCACAGAAGGACAACTCACCCGACCTCTCCTGAAACGCTCCAGTGGAAACGTGGCTAAAGCTACCAAATAAGGGGAGATTGGTTCGGAATGAGAATGAGAGGATACCACTCAAAGGCGAAGCTTGATGTATGCACTGCTGAAGGAGGGACAGGCCCTGTGTTGTAGTAAATCCAGCAGAGCGGCTAAATGGAGCAATGAGGAAAGCAAGTGTTAATTACAAACAACGGGAACGGATAAGGAAAGAGATTAGGTCAACTGTGGAGTGCAGAATTAGACGAAAGAAGAAGAAAAAGAAAAGACTGACTTAAATTAGCATTGTTGGAGGGACAGTCGTGTTTGCAAAAAGCTAAGGCTAGTTGTCATTAGCATTCATATAACGAGACCTCAGTGCAACTGGGCCATTTTGGTGTAGCAATTACTTTAGCCTTGCTAGTGCCTACCTGCTGGGACGCTACACATAAAGATAGTGACGGGGGCTGCAGGGGCAACAGAGGCCAAGGGAGTGAGTGATTGACAAAAAAAAAAAAAGAACACTGGATATTCACTCCAACCAGCCTCAGAATGTCATTAACTTCCTCCCCATCCCTGCTACCCCCCTGACTGGACATTATGAGCTTATCACATAGAGCAAAAGGGAATAATTACCCAAATACTATCCAGCAAAGCCATCTTTAATCAGAGGAGTGTGTAATTACTGCCACACAAATGACTTCAGTTCATTACGAGGCTGCCGTAACATGTCCGACGATGGATTGTTCATCATTCGAAAGCGTATTATTTACCAACGCTGCAGCAAACCAGGGACAGATAAATACACAATTGTCATTAAGGAGGAAAGGAAAAATGGATGCACCGGTCAGACGAGCATTTTTCAAAGACGCACATTAAAAGGCTAAAGTGCTGAGAGACATTAGAGGGCAACTGAGACGATAGCAGGAACCTTAAAAGCAACTTCCACTTGATTAACTCCCTGTAGATGGAGAAATCTAATTTAAGTGTATTTACATTTATATTTGCATTCATTTTTGACAGTCTGTTTATGGTGGTGCTTTATTTCTTGCCTGACAAACTGCTCGGCAAAGCCCTGTTGTTTTTATGTTCCTTTAAGTCCACGTGATGTGTATTTTCCTGGGGTCCAGTTGCACACTAATCTTTCAGAGCCAGATGTGCTGGTAAAAGGCAAGCCACAATGCCTCCACCACTAGACGTCTCTGCATCGCTCCTGGCCAGATATGATGCTGCTTCCCTGGGGGCATTAGCTGAGAGCTTTACTGGGCTCCAAATAGAACTATGCTTCTGCTCTGGAGACAGCAGCATAATGGAACTGTGAGAGGGAGGAGGGCTAGTTAAAGTTAAGGTTTAGCACGAAATACACAGTACTGCACTTTTAATAAATGCACATTGTAAAGATCGCATCATGTATTTAGCTGCAGTATTTTTTTTTTTTATAAAACACCTAAAACAGGGTAACTAAAGACAAGTAAATAAGGAATCTCTCTGTTTAAGTTGGAATAAACATCTGAGGAGTCGTGATGTCACAATTCTTAAGTTTTGGTCAGTGTTAAAGCCAGATAACACAAACAGTACAATTTTATTTCACCCAAAAGCCCAATAGCTTTTCTTGTTCAGTCATAACATGAGAAATGTTAAATGGCTTTTGCAGTGTGCTACCTTTTTTTTTTCTTTTAGAAATATGATAACCTAAAACCACATATAATGAGATAGGACTGTGAAAAACAAAATTTAAGATGCTATCATATTATCAAGGCTTTTAATAGTTTAGTATCTGGCCAATCACATGGGGTCTGTATAAGGTATCCTCCTATTGGCTGGTTGGTAGACACAACTTGTTAGCACTGATTTATTGACGGCGGATAATATGACTGGGAAAGTGGCTATTGAAGCGCTGGCTATGTCTTCATTCTAACAAGGATTCAAAAGTCGCAGATAAATGTGGAATTGCATCGACCTAACGCTAAACTCAGAACAAGGAGTTCAAGGTAAACTCTAACTTTAGTTTGATGTAATGTTGCAGTATTATGTGACTAATCAGTTCAGATTTACTAAAAAAAAGCAGGGGAGGTTGATATGTTGTTGTGTGAGCTGAGGAGGGTGCTTTAGGTTCAACGCATAACGGTTTGCATAATGGAAGGTTTATATACAGTGTAAAGTCTAAAAGACTTGTGTTAGGGTGTTTAATGTTTTTAAATTTGTAGCCTTAAGCAGCCTCATTTTTTTTCAAGTGTCTCTTACACGTTTATTTGAAAAAATTATTGTGCCTGGATAAACCAATCAGTCATACTACTAAGGTAATTTTCAAGTACACAGAATTACATCTGGACTTGCATCCACTATAAAGTATTTAATGCAAGGCAGTGCAACATCAACAAGCACAAGCCACAGCATTTTCATCTGGATTGAGTGGCAGTAATTGTCGAGTTGTCAAGCAGGCTTTTGTGGTTGCAGACGGAGCTGGCAGAGCCCATCAGTAGAAAATTACAGACTAAAAGAACAATCAGCTTTTCCTCTGTTACTTAAAAAGAAAGTGTTGCCCAACAACAAGGGGAATCCAAATGGAGATGAAACCAACCCAAAGGGGAGACTGTTTACCTCACGGTGTCCTTGTCTTGAGTGGGAAATGTCAACCGGAACCCAAAAACAAAAACATAAGAATAAAGGGAGAAAATCAACTTCGTTCAACATTGGTCATTCTTCAAACATCTGACACCAAATCATTATGCTGTCACTACAATTGATTAACAGTCACCTGGTAATTGATATCAACAAAGGAAGGTTTGTTTTTAGGTCTCTCACTAGAAGGCCTAGAAAAGATATCCTTTTTTTTTCTTTTATTATCCTGTCTTTAAGACAATCTATTCAATTTATCATCTAGAGTTAGGGCAAAAGGAATTAAAGCCAACACTTAACAAAGATGGTATATTATGCTCTAAAATTATTGATCCAATCACATTCTTGTTGACCCTTTGGCAAAACTTTTAAACTTACCTCACAGCAAGATTTAAAGCGTGATTATGGGCAAGCCATTTTAATGCTAAATGAGTGATTTCACTCACAACACCATATGTTGTTGTCTGATTGAGTTTCATTATTGTCTCTACCTAGACATTATTAACCATATTTGACAAAAGGCAGAGTTGAGAACTAAGCATGAAAAACAAAAAAGCTTGTTTAAATGCAGCTTAAATAATGCTTATGCCCAGTGATTAACATTAAGAGCACACTGCCAATGAAGTTACGCTAATGTGACAGTTGATTAACTTGTTCGCTGTACCAAAATCTGTGTAATGATAGAATTTTATACTGTTCCTCATTTGGTGGCTAGTTTTGGATGATAAATATTTTTTAGAATGTTTTAGAATGGAAATGGTTAGTGTAATAGTTCAGTACAGTTGAATGGTTATAGTGGGTGCTACACATCTCCATCTCGCACATTGTGCACCAAAACACTACAGGGGGCTCTGTGGAGCTGAACTGTGCATAAGGGCCACCCACATGACCATTAAACAGAGGCTCAGTGTAATCAGTGGATCTGTGTGCCATTTGATAGGGTTATGCCCTAAACTCACATCTCATGTGTGACGACAAAGGCCACCCACAAACACCCATCCCTCACCAAACAGACATTAATTGTGCATTTATTGTATCAATAGCCTCAATTCTGGATCTATAATCACTTGATAATTTGAAACTCAGACAGCTATTTGTATTTAGGGAGTTTTACTTCTCCTGACATCTGGCTCCTACTGAATCACTGTAGGCCCCACGCAGAGCTGCAAGCAGGGGACCCAGCTTTGAAATGAGCAGGTCAGAAAGCAACAACAAAAGGCTCATGTGCAGCCTGGGTGTGTTGGCAGGCCTGCTCCAGGAGCTGCACAGAGGCACATAGCCGTTGCGGGGCGTCTCGCTGAACCGAGTTCACCATGGGGGCAAAGCAAACAACAACAACTCGCTTGCCCTGATGCTCATTCATATGGCTTTGTGGATTTTTGCAAGGGCATTACAAAGGCTGAAGAAAAGGAAGGAAATAAATACATGCAAATTAGCAGGTCTGATCTGGTTCTGATTTTTTAAAGGTAGCCTTAGCACTTGTTACTAGCTATTGATTTTTGAGAATTCTGCTACAGCATTATATATTATTATCAGGTATAGTATATTGACCTTTTGCTTAATAACACAGAAATACTGTTAAACAATAAGCCTGTCTTTTAGAATGTCTTTTAGAATGTCTTGCCAATCCTTTCAGAAGAGACTATGAGAGTAAAGCAAAAGAAAGTAAATTAAAAAGGTACAATAAGGCGAGCCACCCCTGCGAACACAAGTCACCTCAGCACTTATGGACTGGTCTCCTTAAGTGACTGCCAAGCCATCAACACCCAAACTCAGTTCTAGACCATCATGTTGCTGATGGACACTCAAGAGCTGAAGAACAATACTACTTGGAAATTTCAGGAGAAAAAACTTGAAGTAAATTTGGGAACACCTTCCTCGTGTAAAAAAATAAATTATAAGAAAATAGTAAAAATGATTGAAGAGTGTGCTTTGGGCCATATTTAAGTGTGAAGAGGAAGCTCATTTGGCATGCTTGGCTTATCTGCTTCATATTTATAGTTCATATTTTTGTCAATGATCGTCTTTGCACAATCAATTGTGTTTTTAAGCTCAAAAACTCCACAGAGGACATATCTAAACATCCTAATGTCCTAACTATTGTCAACTCTGCAGCAGTCCTTTGCTTGTGTGTCACATCAGGTGTACAATGAGGTGTTCATTGGGAGCAACATGTCAAAAGGGTTTAATGCCAATATCTTGCTCTCTTCTATGGCTTGTGCTAAAAATCAATACACCGGTGTTCTCCTCTGAGAGTCCTAGCAACAAAACAACAGGCTCGGCATCATACAGTGACTGCACACTTCAAGAGCACCTTTATGCCCTTTCCTGGAACTGTGTCGCTCCTGTGCTATATTATATCTGTCCAAACCCCTGTCACATCTCCTTTACAATATTTGATTGCTGAAGTTGTCAAATGATGATGTAATTGTCTGTTTGTTGAACTTTGGTGGTATTCAGTACAGTTTTTCTTATGATTACTTTAGACTGTTTTTCCTTTGTTTAGCTGTGTTACAATAATGTGACTATTTAACCACAGATGCTTAAGTCTAACCTGTTGCAGTGAAATGATGTCACTGTGGTCAGAAAACCATTCAGTCTAAAACCTCTACGCTTTCTGGTGTTGATTTTTTATGTAAAATTTCCATAGTTCAATAGTCTAAATTAAAATAAACAGAAATTATATATTTGATATGCAACTTTTTATATAAATTTCAAATGCCTATATGGATGTTTGCTTGAGTCTCTCCAGTGCCACAATGGAAGCATTTTGGTGATTTAAGACTTTGTCTGCAATGATGAAGCCTCTGTTTAGTGCTTCCCCAGAGCAACATCTCAACCTAGACAGACAGTGGCCTCAAGCAGTTATCTATAAAAGGCTGCTATAGTATGGAGACAATGTGCAGCAAGCAGCAGGTATGTTCAAAACATACCATAAATTTGGCAGTGTACAGATGTATTTAGTCACATTCGCAAAACTGAAGTTAGAATTGAAACGCCTCATAGCACCGGCACAGATGTTTTGAGTGACTTTAGAAAAGCTTCTCTAAAAGTGGGCAACCTGAGTTGTCAAATGTACAAATCATAGCAAGAAATGGATCGTCTTTTGTCTCTCCTGGTATAATTTTCTACTTGAATGATCTTGAAATTCTTGTTCTCCGTTTTCAGCGGCACCATTTTTTCTGCAGTTTAACACCGTCTTGGTCTATCAACCAAAAGATTTATCATGTCCTGCAAAAAACAAACAAGCAGTGTATGGTCATTCTACTGTAAGCGGCTCTAATTACCTCTTTAAAATTCTGCCAACAGGCTATTATGCCCACATTCTCATTTTTTTTTCATTCCCTTCGATGCTCACTCATATCTCGAAACACTGCGAGCAATTAGTCCGAGTGACTTTATTCATTAGGGGGCTTGTCCTAATGATTATTAAACTGCACACAAGTCCAAAGCTAACCGCCAGGACGCATAGCGGGAGAATAGACAGGGAAGAAAGTAAGTTTGGGACGCTTGAGGCACAGAAACAAAAGGATCAGAGTGTGGGAGAAATGAGTGGGATTAAAAAGAGAAATGGGACAAGACTATTATGGCCAAAGCAGAAGGCAAGTGGAATGGATGTCCACTAAAATGAGGACACATTGTTTGCAAACTAGTTTTCAAGATTTGGGTTACTATTTGTATGAAATACTTACAGTTCATTATGTACATTATGATGTGTGACCAAAAAGGTTGTTTTAAATTATGTTTCCGGAACTGTAGACAATTTAAAATTTGGGAGATAGGGTTGTCATTTGCATTGTGACAGGTGGATAATCCCAGATGTATAAATCAATCACGCCATGAATGTGCACTTGATGTGGGGAATAAGCGACAAGACAGAAGGTGCAACTATAAAAACCCCAACAAAGTGGGTGCACATTGTAAATAGTCACAAGAGCTTCGTAAAAACATGCAGAGTACAAAGGACTCTTGCCTGTCTCGGCTGCGCGCTGGCTGTCGTCAATCCACACCTGATGTTATCTGTAAAGGAGATTTATGCACTTGCCGGAGTGAATTTATGAGAGATGGCCTTCTCAGTCAGAGGGACGCCGGCTAAGAAATTGCTTTGTTGAAAAAAGCAGATTTCAAAGATTTATTTCTATCTACACCAAGGATGCATGATATATTCAATGTGTTTATTTGAGTGAAACAATCATTTCAGGGTGGGAAGCCTACAAACCAAGATAAGGCTGGATTGTGTTTAGCGCTAACCCCCCTTCAATCCCCCTAGTCGCTGTTGCAGTAGGGTCCATGTACGCTCACTCACATCTATTTGGTTGTCATTGTTTTTGTTTCCAAATATGGAGCAGCAGTGTTGGAGCAATACATCATTTTCTGCCTTTAGTTTGTTTAGCTTTTTATTGATAGATTGATTGTTACCTTGGACATGAGCGTCGTGATGGAGGATCTAAAGACAAAAACACAAGTGGCAAGTCCTCGCCATCGCCTCGCCAGTCATGACTACCAAGCCCATAAAACATGATCAATATGGCCTCCTCCCCCTCCATCCATTTATCTATTCATTTCTTTCACTGGGTTTCAATGCTGTTGGCTGCTGTCAAAAGGGAAAAATCCTCCTGTCTCAATAATTGAAAGAGTTTTTGTACAGCGTTTCATGAGTGAATATGTGATGTGACATACATTCGGCTGATAGAGAGGAGAAACTCATATATTTGGTGGTTGCTGCATTAGATGTCTATGGAAAGAAAAGGTCAGGGTGTGATTGAGTAGACAGCCCGCTCAAACAAAGCCCCGTCTCTGAGGGAGCAGAGAACAGGCACAAAGTTAGCCCCCCCTGGGTGCCCACACATGTCTCCACACTTCCATCTTAGATAGGGAAGAAGGACTGAGGGCAGGTGCGCAAGTAAAGGACAATCAGTCTGGGCTGCAAAGACAGGCAAAAGCTCAAAAATAAAATGGGCCTTATATTTTGAGTAAGCTATCAGATCAACACATTCCTCCAGATTTAATACCAAAGACTCAAGATAAGGCTGACTGAAGTTTGGTTCTGGGGCTGATAAAAGTTTTTGTATAAAGCTGGGTTTTTCATAAACATTTTTTAAGTATTGCATTGCAAATTTTTTATGGTATAAACGAAATTCAGTTTCTTTACAAAGTTGGATCTAAAAACTGTTGCATGAGGAAAATTGGAATAATTTGTTTTAAATAAAAGTAAACAAAATACAATCAAAGATTAAGAATGGTGCTTGCTTTGAAAGTTTATGAATTCAAGTGCATGGAGTCAACATGTGATTTAGCTTTAAAATTCCCTTTATTTAATCCCCAAGTGGTTCAAACTAACTAAACACTAATCATATGATACAGTGCCACAGAAAAAGGACAAAACACTTTACAGTAAATAGATTTGAAGATTGGTTTTAGTTAAGCTTTACCACTTAGTCATTGTCTTTAAGTATGAGAATGCACCCCTGGACTAAGCTTTTAATGCCCATGGGGTAAATGCACTGTGCGGCCTTTTCTCAAAAGGTCAAGAGGTCATGGACAGAGTTCATGACAGATGATGGTTGGTGAGCAAGAACGCTTTGTATATGTCAGATGTCTCTTTTAGGAGCCCATAAGGCGTAGTGAGACTTTAAGCATCCTGTCTTGGGAGAATTGCTCTCCCCAGTGGCAGGACTGAACAGAGAGTGGCACTACGATGGCCAAATAGGTGACAAAACTTTGCCACGGAACTTTTTTGAGAAAAATGTGTCATGCCTCACATGCTTCAGCCAATTAAAATGTCTGCACCTAAAGTAGAATTATAGCATAGTTAACTATAATGAGTTTTATGTCTTGCACTGCCTGCAAGACATAAAAGGAAAGAAGAAGGAAGAAATTTACAGTGAAACTTTGAGGAAGTCCAAATCATACTAATTACTTTTTGAATTTGTATGATGATGTGCTTCAACAGCTAGCAGATCACCTGTTATTTACTCTTCTCGCTTCAGTCACTAGTGAAATTTACTGCACAATACGTAAGGTTCATCAGATTTAGATCTTTAATTAATCAAAGGTTTATACAATTTTAAACTCTATGTATTTGATTTGAGACAAAAGATACTTCCAAGGACCAAAAGTCTTTTTCCGGAATGATTCTTTCTGCATAGACATAGACACTATTCCCAGTATGGATCCACTTTAGACTGAGTGAGGTTAGAAAAGTGAAATCTGGGGCTGGCAATATTCCCTCAATGCCTCGTGTACTCGAAGCTAATCTCCTGCTAGGGTCAGCGTTAGAACAATTAAATGAGGAGAGCCTGGCGGTTCCTGTAGGACTCTTGGGCCTTGTCGTGTGGGCGGGAGGTTAGCTCGGCACCACTGGTGGGAGAAGATGCATCATTAATGTATCAAGAAGTGGAGAGTGTGCTCGCTGGTACCCCTGTAAACTCTATTAGACCACACCCCATTGCCTTCCACTTATGAATAATGTATGATGCCCTGCTGATTCCAGGTGTGACTTGACACAGCAGTTAAAAAAATGCATATGAATATTCAGTGGCGGGTGGTAATGAAATCAGAACGTTCAGTTTGGGAGTCCGTTTTTAGATGGAGTCTATCTCTGCTGTGCAGAACTGGTAGACTGTGCTGATGGAGAGAAATGAGAGACTTTATATGCACTGACAGGGCTGAAATTTTGCCCTACACTTTTAATGGTTTGCCTGACAGCAGATGGAGATGTCACTGTGTGCGCACTGATGGAGGCCATTTTGGTTTGGCAAAGCAGTGGTGATTTGTTTGTCAGGGGGGACACTGATGAGCTACTGGACAGAGAAAGGACCCATCAGTAAACACTAAACAGACTTTATCTAGTTGATCAAACAACAGGATTCAAAATGACACTGTCAAGAAAGTGCTTTTTCTGAACCAAACCGTTTTCATTTACATGTTGCAAAATGCTGACAACTGGCCAGTGGACCAAACGTTGCTTTGTCAATGAGATCCACTTGATCAAGGCAAGTTTTCAGTATTTACATTACATTGATTTTATGTATATGTAAACTGATACAGAGTTAAACTGTATACTTGTCCTGCAATGTGTCCTTTGTTAATGTTCCAACATTCGCCTTGAACAAATATAAATTCAGCGCTGGCATTTACAAAGTGCATCCAGTACCAGAAACACACAGGCAAAGCTTGTGAGAAAAGCTAGAGCCCGTCATAGACAAATGACCAAGCCTCCGAAGGTTAATGCCCACCATGTGTGGAACAGGGGGCCACAGGGGTCCAGCGTGGCAACAAAAAGCACATCCCAGACACCCCAGCAGGCTCACGCAGCTCTAGCCACTGATTAATGCCATACTTTGGCTAATTACCTCCTCAGCGGACTTTAGCTTTAATGACACGAGTCATCAAAATACGTCAGAGTGGATGGATAGCCTGTTGCACTTCAGTGCTAAGGGTGGGGGGTTGAAAGAATAGAAAAGCAGGAGGGATATCAGCGCAGCCGAGCGTCAGGAGAAGCCACTGAGTGTGCCTTCCCACCCCATTAGGTCGATTTCAGTACACCACCAATGTGTCGTCCACATCTGAATAATAACTGCCGCTCAGTCTCAAACCCACCACCCCGCTGCCCTTCTCTCAGTCCACCAGACCAGTGTGGACGAGCTCCATTTGGTGCCCTGTGACGCTTTGAGCCAAACTCTAATTTACTAAGAAATAAATGGTCTTGGTAATAACAAGAGCCTGAGTTCTCCTATCTCAGTGAATCTGCCTCATTCTCCCACATCACCACCAAACATTGCCATAAACTGACTATCCCAGAAGTGTACTGAGTCTTCTTCTGTTGTCCCACACAGCTGATGAGTTACATGTGCCCGATTGGCTTGGTGTGCCGTCCTTCAGTGTGGTCATTCAATCCCCAGTGGAACAAGTGAACTCTGATGGCAAAGCTAATTTGGATATTCTCTCAAGCATGAAATATGGAAAAGAGTTGCTAAATGAGCAATTAATCCCACAGAGATACCCTGTACCTGCTAGAAGGTTAGGAAAGAACTGAAAATAAAGAACAACTTACTACCTCACTTTCAGAAAAAACATTGAGGTTTACTGTGTATAATACACACCGAAGACCAAGAAATTTCACAAATGACAACCTTTGTCATTTGTGACCACAACAGTGCTTCTTTCCCTCTGAAGGTTCCAGCTAATTGCCTTTGGATGATTTTAGTGTTTTTGTTCCCCGAAGGCTTAATTGTAATGTATTGTTGTAGAAGGCCTCAGGGCTCTCCTGGAACTCTTATTTATTTTTGCCATTCATCAGTCTGTTAAATATAGTCAATATGACTGTCAACGTAAATTACATGGCCCACTATAAAAGCGACCTTCCATGGGCAATGGAGGCGAGGAGGACCTTCAGCTGCTGCCAAGAAGTGTTGTTAAGTGTGACACTGATGCTGATTCAGGGCTGAAAGAGGACAACGAGGAAGGGATGGGATGGAAAGGGTTGGCCCTTCTCTTTTAACTCCCTTTGGAACATGTGAGGATAGAGTTCATTCTTGTGCCACAGAAAACAAGAGATGGCTTAAGTGTCTGGCGCTATGACACATAGCTGAAGAAATGGCACCTCAATTTTTTGCTTTCTGCCTCTCTTAGGGCCTAAAAAAATAAATAAACAAGCAAAGTGCTGTGTGTGACTAGATTTCAGTCCCATCTAGCTTAAACTGAATATTGATTTACACTAAGAACTGAATGTCAAGGTAAATGTTTGCCACATTTCACTCTGTAATTATGTCTTGAGACAGTACCAGCAAAGTGTATACATTGAATATTTATATCAGCCTCCATCTACAGCAATTCCCCTGTCCTTGTAGTTATGTTAGACTGACACTAGACTATTTCAATAACAATTTGCACAAGACTGCCTCTGTCTTTCTTATTCAAACACCGGGCCTCTGAATAATCTCTATCATCTCTAGTGTGTGTATGAGTCTCAAACACACACACACACACACACACACACACACACACACACACACACACACACACACACACACACACACACACACACACACACACACACACACACACACACACACACTCTAATAACTAGCAATCATGATAATCTATAACTGCACTCCAGCCGAGTCCCTGGACAGACATTACAGTCATGTTGCTGGCCAATAAATAACGGCACAAATAAAGCGCCCGACCATTCCCACACCCACTGTGTATGCAAAATAGGTCAATAACACTATCCTGGAGGTCATTGCCAGACCGTTTGCACCTTTATCGACTGTACTGCAATTTCAAAGGAATTAGGATATGTCACAATTCATCCTAGCCGCAGCCTGTGGTCTTTGACAAAAAGGGAGCCTTCTGTGGGGATGACAAAACCTATTTGTCTTACAAGGTTGTGTGTGTCTGTTTTGTTTCTGCCTCGCCTTCAGTGACCTGAATCAAAAAGAAAGAGGTTTTTGCAGAGTGTCTTAAGTTTTTATCTCTATGCCTGATAGAATTTGAAGAATGGATTTATTCTTTTGAAGGTGGTATTTTGATGATTAATGCCGCCATAATGTCCAAAGGCAACTAACGATACAATAGCTCTGAAAGTTATTCACTAGATCTGGGACTTAGTTTGATAATCATGTATTATAACGTCATTGTCCGTTTCAATGAATAAATGTATGTACTTGGTTTCTGGATGACATTATGCACTCAGGAAAATTCAAAAGACAAGTAAATGTATCAAAGTAACAATGTTAGTTAAATAGTTCATAGAATCTATGCTTATAGCTCAATTAAAAGCAACAACACAGAAGGAAATGACAGACCCGAGTAACGAATTCAACTTGGATCACTCCACATTTGTTGTAAACTAGTAAATTCTCACTTGTAATTTCAGCCAATAATAGTAATAATAATAATAATAATATAGAATAATGATTTTGTTATGTGTGCTGTCTTTTTGTAAAAAAAAAAAAAAAAAGGAAATGATCCACGGTATAAGGTCATTGCCCTGGGGCATACCTGATTTGATAATGCTTTTCAATTGTTCCATTTGAATAGTCCTCGGAGTTTGATACCTAATTAAAAATGGGAGAAAAACACTCCACATACCAGTTTTTATGATGTGCTCACCAAATGTGTCAGCTTTGTTGACAAGCTTTCATATCTGTCTCTACTCTTAACCTGTGTTAAGTGTTTTCTGGTGCTAAGCCAGTAAAAAACCCTGCTATGAAAAACTGACAGACTGGGAAGTAGAGTGCTGGTGATGTCTGGTGGGTTTTGATACTGTCAGAAGACATCTCTTCCTTCCCCTTTCCACCATTCTTCTTTGTCCATCGGCCTCCTCTGTCGACTGTGAGCCCATCACGATGGCCTGAGCATGAAGGAGCCATCTGTCACTCTGCACTCGTTCTTGGTTTAGTCCTGAGAGTCCGCCACTTGCCTCTCACCCGCCTTGGCTGTCACTTCTGCTGGCTGACGGGAAAAGTGACGAGCAGCGACAAACGTCCCCAGCTTGGGTCTGACAGTAACCCCCCCTCCTACTCCCTTTTTTTTTTTCTTCTACATCCACACAAGCACACATACATATAACCATCCAAATGTATACAGCCGTCTATGCTTGAGAAATCTGCTCGCCATATCGGTACAGACAGCCTTCAGAGAGCTCACGTTCAATTGATTTTCTCCATTTTGCAGCGGCATGACATTCTGACAAGGGGAGAGGGTGAGCAAACCGAAAAAGAGTGGGGAGAAGATGGAGAGAGACAGGCACAGAGTGGTATTCCCCCATCTGACCATTATGAGCGGCATGTCAAACGAGGGCGAGAGACAGAGGCCGCTACATGGGCCAGCCCGCAAAGGGGACAGGGACATAGACACAGGGGAATATGTCAAAATGCACATAAAAAAAATATACTCTGTTGCAACAGATTTGATAGGTATTGCACTTTCCTGCAAACACTTGATATAAAATATTAAAATTGTAGTTTCAGAGAAAAACATACATGTGTGTTCATGTCAATAGACAAAAGTAGTTTAGAAAAGTAGCCAGAAACCTCACTTTGTAACAGAAAAAAATAAAATAAAAATATTGTCAAATTATGCTATTCCTTTGGCAGTTTTTATAAACATAAGTATAACTATAAGCATTCATACACAAACCTATGAGAAAAGAATGTAAACATTTTGTAAAGATTTAGACGGAAGTGATCTGATTTTGAAAATCCTTAGATGAGGATTTCTTCTGAAATCATAAATGTTTTCTTCTTTAGATGGGTGTTTTGTTTTTTCTTCCATGTAAACATCTATGTCATTATTAAAAAAAAAAAAAAAAAGAGCTTTTTTTGTTATAGTCTGTATGCATATGATAAAAGAAAAACATTAAAAATATATATATTCCTAAAATGTTGTTCCAATCCCAATAGGACAGTATAGTCTGCTTGTTGAAGTTAGGTTATGAATGATTTTGCATTTTGAAAATGTATTTTGAACATGGTTTTAGAGAAACTCGCTCAAGGCTTTATGAATAAACTATAATACTTATAGCAGTCAATAAGAGCTGTCTAAAATTACTATATATTATATATATATATATATATATATATATATATATATATATATATATATATATATATATATATATATATATATATTATATATATATAATATATAGTAATTTTAAGTAACTTTAAGCAAAGTTGAACCTAAATACCATCATCTGGACATAACTATTGGGGTTTGCAAGACAGTAAACGCAATGGGAGATTTTTCTATGGCAAAAATGAACACGTAAATGGGGAATAATGAGATGGGGCAGGTAGCAAGTAGTAGAAGGCGGGAAAGGAGTAGTCCTTACAACCTCCCATCGATCGGGACACCAGAAGATTGGTTGGCTCCTTGAACACCCCTTCCCCCTCTCCCCTCTCAGTCTTCCCTCCACCTACTCGCATGGGCCAGAAGAGATAGACAGAGTGAATCTAGTGATAGTGTTTGATTGTCAGCTGAAGTGGCAGTTATAAATTTACTCCGGGATGGCTGTTTACTGTGACAGTTTGTGAGTCTGGTGCGTGTGAGCTGTGGAATGAAAGGTTAGTGATACGGCAAGGAAGATGGAGGTAGAGGCAGCTTTTTGTCTTGTCTGATCCTTTGTGATAAAAGTGCTTTTTAGAAACCAACAACAACCTTCCACACAACAATAAAAAAAACTACAAATAGCTGGTGTCTCAATTTAGGCAATTGGGGGCTTCTTACTGCCTCCAAAATCTTTCCACAGAGGAAAAATGACCTCTGTTTTGTGTAGTTTACCCCAGCATCTATCTTTGTTTATAGTGTTTTCCTGAAATTTGGAAGCATGGGTCTTCTGCCGTGCAGCCTTTTCGCTCCCCTCCCCATTCCTGCTGGATTATTCCTTCAATTTCTTAAAAGCCTCTGCGGGATGTTCCAGTCACAAAGGAGGAATCAGGTAGAAAGGAGGAGGGGGTGCAGGGAAGCAGTTGGCATTTACAAATGCTGTGGGTGTGGTGAAATATTGGAGCCATATTTCAACATGTGTGAGCGCGGTGGGGACACGCGCGCGCAGACATGGATGTATGTTCGGGAGCGCACTGACACCTCCTACACACGGAGCTTCTGTGGGAGCGTTGTCATCAGTCTGCGTGAGTCAGGTGTGTGTTGGTGTGTTTGTTTGGGGGTTTGTGTGTGTACTCTGGGGGGGGAGCTTGCATGGGTAGGTTTGTGTGCACCTTTGACACCAGCTTGACAGGCTCTTAATTGCATCTAGGGTCCAAGATGCGGCTCTCTTTTGGAGACTGTGCCGCTAACATACCAAACACACACACACAAGCTGGGATTTAATGTGACTAGAAACATGCAGGTTTTGTCTTTTCCCTTTCTGTATCGCAGACCTGTTAATTAATCCTAACCTTAACAATAACAGTAATTGGCCCCTTTATCTAAAAATAACACTTTCCTCTTGGATTTGTTGTTATCATGTGGTAACCTTTGGACACACTTGCATTTTATCATACAAATTAGTTAGGGCAACTCCAGTGCTGCATGGCAAAAAGTTGTTTGCTTTTGGAGTCAATGGTTTGTCATGTGGCTGCTTTTTTATCTATTCTTTTATTTTTTAAATGTGCTAAAGTCAACTTACCTAAATTTATTTTGATTACATTTGCATTTGTTTTTCTATAATTAAGTTTTTTTTAGGAAATAGCTATCAACTGAAATTATTGCTGATGGTGCCTTGTTACCATTTATGCCAACAACAAGCTGGATCTGGAGCTAGATGTATTAAGTGTACCTGATAATGATTTATGTGGAATTGAATTCAAGGAAAGTGCATGACAATACTAAAATAATCCAAAGTAAATAAGGACTCAAGAATTGTCACAGGGTTACACAAAATACAGAAGTGAATCCAACAGCATAATGTTAGCCACTTAAGTGCACAGACATGTTTGACGCACAAAAGAGAATACAGGAGCCATTGTGACGTTCCCATTATGTTCTAGAACGAATAAATACAGAGTAAATCCAGCTAGTGGACTGTGTCTTACATAGCTCAGCACAACACTTATTTATTGAATATATCATACTTCCCATCATAGTGGACATTAGATGACATTCCAAACCTTTAAGTACTGACCACATACAAACGAGGAATCCGGCTGACAACCGTATAACCTTTACTGCATACATTCCTCAATGGAAACTATAGAAACTCTTGATACACATGCTCAACTTTTCCAACACTGAAACATTCTGACTAAGCAATGATAACTTCAGTGTCATAAGGATAAAAGGTGGAAATAACAAAATTACTACAAAGTTATATAAATGTGCTTTTCAACTCTTGCTACAGGTTGTTATATTTTTATAAAACCACCGAGGAAGGGAAAAGCATCTCTGATTCCAAAATGACCAATTCTTTTTATTACAGATTCTTTTTATTACAGATTTTTTACAACATATTACAGATTTCAGAAGAACTCCACTGTGGATTATTTTACTTTATGTTAATTGTAACGAGGTACGATAGGAGTCATATACTACTTTCTCTGTGTTTATTTAATCACCAATATAAGTGTAAAGAGAAATTTCATTTACTGAGAGATTTTTTTTTTTTTTTTTTAAATTTGGTAACTATTTGGGCCTGCATTTAAGACATTTTAAAATTGATTCTGTTGCCATGTTGGTGGACAGTTAAAGAGAACAACAAACAAGCACAAATCGTCCTATTAAATCCACATTAGACTCTCCACATCTGGGGCTGGACCTGCCCACTGCGGCCCTCCCAAGCCTCATTGTTATTTCATTAGCTGCCACAGCGACAATGAGCCAATGAGCACTGTGTCACGTCAACACTTCACAGCCTTGGGCTACTCCGCACCCACCGGCCGAAACCCAAACTCACTTCCATTTGTACACCTGTATACATAAATACGGAAACCTCGAATGCCCACTAACTCTTCGCACTCTCTCTCACACTTTCCCACACTCCCCCTCCCCCCTCAGCTCCTCCCGAGTGTGTTCCTCCCACCGCTAGGTCTCTGGAGAGCAGAGGGAGCAGGATTTCTTCTGGGGCTTTCCCTGGCTTCCCTTTTTAGAAAGGAAGAGAGAGGAAGGAGGACATAGTGGAGGGAGAAATCGTCTTTGATATATGGAACCAGCTTTGATGGTCTATCCTTTCGTTTCACTTTAAATAGAGTTACATCTTTGGGGGAAAAGCATGAATGCCAAGAAGGGGAAGCGTTGAGAATAAAGAGATCAAACATTCACGGGAGATAACAGTTTGTGTATAGGTACACAGCTGCATTCAGACATTTTAAATTTGACATGGAAGGAAATACGTTTTAGTTTGTAAAGGCAAAATAAATATTAGCATATCTAGCTGTAGTGTCAAGAGCGTGAATGGAAGGAAAAGTGAAAAACAGCAGTAGTATATGGCGCCATCATCAACACGAGACAAGTTAATCAGCAGGACAGTGGGGCGGGATATGTTTACATCTGTCTGACCCTGCACTATACCCCCCTTGTCCCCCTCCCTCATGTCAGCCATTTCAAAAATCCACCACGTGACCGCGCGTAATGTTATCCTTACCCTATAACTGCAATTGTGGTTATGTTTGATGTTGTTGTGTTTTGATGTTTTAACTGCATCTGTAGTTATGTTTTTGTTGCTCGATGTCCGATGTCTGCTTTGTTTGTATTATGCCTTAATTAATTTTCCGGATAATCATTTGCGCTGCACTGCGGCTGCATTGGTGAAGGTCTTCCTCCTTGTGTGTCTATCTATGTATAAATGTTATATGTTGACCGTCAACACCGTACAAAATTTTGTTGCATTGAAAAGTGTAATGACAATAAAGTATTGATTGATTGATTGATTGATTGATAGCATTCTAAGATTTACTGAAAGCTATTTCATGCATTAACCTGATTTCAAATAAAGGGAAACAATCAGACATTTCCCAAAAAGTACAAATCCCTGGTGTTAATGGCACTGAGTTAGCCAGTTATACCAGATCATTTTCCTTTTTTTTCCAAATAGAGGTACCTTTCTCACAGCAAACCTCTTCCTCTGCAATTTTGCGGACGGACCAATCACAAGCCGTTTGTCTCCAGCAGGGTATGGTTTGCTGGCTACGTCATACACAAGTAACTCTAGTCCAAAACATTCAACATGGCGGACTCTGCTTCCGAGAGACCGTTTATTTCTGTTCTTGCCTTGGTTTTGAATAACCAGCAAAGTATAAAAACAATGAAATAGCTCTGGTGTCTGCTCCACTGGCCATGCTGCACGTGGCTTCCTTGTTGACAGCAGCCTGTGTAGTGTCGCCTTTTTTGGCTTTAAGTCCGGCGTTTGATTGGTTAACATTCCTCTTGTAAACCCTGCTCTTGAAATTATATGCAAGCAACAGGGTACCAGACTAACTTCTTTGTATAGAACAGGAAAAGAGTTAGTTGCGGCTGGCAAGGCTAGCACTGAGTAACACCTTAAATTCACACACACAAAAAAAAAAAAAAAGAATTTATTTATATAAAAAAACATCTATATTCACCACTGGGCTGTTTTTTGGACCACTTATTTATCTTTGCATTGACAAAAAGAGGTGGTCTTAGTCAAAAATCTTGTACTGCTCCAACCACTGTGCCTGCACGAGCACCACTGGTGGTTTCCCAATGACGCAGCAGTACTGACAGTTATTAGCATGTCGTATGTTGACATTGTAAATATTAAATAGCTAGTCCTTAATTTGTCTATTTTAGTTTAGTCACTGGTATTATTTCATGCATTTGTGAAATGCATTACGACAGTATGATTTTGAGAAAGTAACACTGGAAAAAATGCCTCTTGTCTAAATGTCAGCTTATAACTTCATGGTACCGCGATTACCGGTATTACTACATACAGCTCAACCAATAGTAGCATGCTTTTTTGTTGAAATAAGCTCAAAACAATCAACTTTGACATGATAACGAGCTAAGGTTGCTACGCTGTAGCGAAGAAAACAATATTGCGGAAGCATTCTTTGCTCTCAGTCAAGGTTTTTGAGAAACAAGGCGCTTTTAGACTCATAACGCTGATAACAAAAAGATCCCGCAGTTGCTTTGTTTTGCATTTTGTGAGTTAGTATAGACCACAAAAACACAATTATAAGTGCTGAGAGGATGTGAAAGTTTTGCATGAAATGTCACAATTTAAAGTATGTGCTTTTTGCAAACGCTAAACCATGGAAGCCCTCCCAGATGGTTCTGTGGAAAAAAAACACAAAACCATCTGGTGAGCCAAGTTATATTTAATATGTCTCCTGTGTGAAAACCCATTTAAGGATGGCCTGGACCTGGTTACAACTTTGCAGTGGTAATGTTTAGGCGCTGCTTGTAATATTATAACAAAATCAGTGGGTAATGGCTGTGCACTGAAGTCATGCTGGGCTGGCAAGACAAGAACAAAAGCCAATCCCAAACATATATGAAGATGTCAGTACAAAACATACAAGGTAAATGGCAAAGGCATGTAAGTCAGTCAAAGAAAATACTGTCTATTTAGAGTGAAGGAATAATATGGTGTTAATGTTGTTCTGAGAATATACCTGACTTCCCTTTTAGGTCATTAAACAAACATATTTCCAAATACATACCCTTTCTCCAGACTGCTGATCCACTCACTGACTAGTTTTTTTTGTCACGATACCTTCCATTCACACTCTTGTCACTCGTATACAGCTATAGGAAGTGTGATCGCTACACTGCACAACAAACTATTCACACCCATGTTGTCATGCTCTCTTCTGATTACTACTGGCTAACAGCTTAATTATCATCCATAGTGGGTGTTCAAACTAATGCTATTTAACATGAAACAGTAATATCATTCGCTTCCTTATTAATAATATTAATAATACTATATTGACTAGTGTGCCTTCCTTTCCACTTTTTGTGTAACGTACATTTTGTCTTGACTTTGTTCGAGGCACGGGAAAGATTGGTGAGATAAATGAGACATAAAACCCTGGACTTTGCACTGAAATAGTAAAAGCACATCCCAATATGAAGACAATATAAAAATATTAGAGACAATCTATACATAGAGCTATATCTATAATATATAATAATTTATTGTTGCACTTTGTAAGTGAAATGTGAAAAGGTGCTACATGGTTATGTTTGGAAATTTGTTAGGTTAATGAAAAAAGGTTAGACGGTTGCACGCTTTGTGTTAAATATAAATTGTTATATTTTTCATATATTTTTGAGATTTAATTCTAAACACCTCAAAGAGCAAGTGTCAAAAGTTTGTTGTACATTAAAACAAACAAGGTAATGTACCTTGAATGTTTTTTCTTTCCATTACGCCAAACAATGCCAGTAAATTACCTAAGCAGTACAGTGCATGGCTGGAGGGCTAGCATCCATTGTGCCTTAGTGTAGCTTTACTATAGGCTGTCAATGACACGGCCTAAACAATGACAGAAAGTGATTCAATTTAAGAGCTGCTTTATTCGCCTTCCTTTGCAGCGAGCCGTCAAACCTGTTCTTTCTATTCTCACAAATACACAATGATGTACACAAATCAAATGTAAACATGTGCGTCTCCAGTCTGCTGCGGGGGACAGACTGTGGCAGCTTAGCGTTGTCTCACTTTCAGCACCCGGAAACAAATGACCAGTGCTTTCATTTCCCCGGCCGTCACAACGCTGTCCCGTCTAATCACTTGTCGGCTGTGAACATGACAGAGCTTTGCCTGAAGTTATGACTCCTGGATGATGACACACTTAGAGGCTGGTGAGGGGAAGTTAGCACCGCGATAGATTGATACATTTGTCGCTTCTGCGAGAACTCTCTCTCCCGCTACCGCCACCAATAAATGACAAATGAGTTTAACTGCCAGCGTTAAAGGCACTTCTATTATCGATCCTGCTACAGTCAATAGGCAGTGCTATGCTCAGGCACACATAATATTACTTTGAGTAGTGTGCACACTTGCATAAATACATACAAACACTAAAGCACTCAAAAGGAAAGGCGGGAAAAATCAATCGGCACTGCTGTTTTTAAGGTCTGGGACACACTAAAGCAACCTGATGAAGGGCCACAGTAAATAAGTGCATAATATTGAGGAAAGCCAAAATGTTTGTAGCGGACTAGACTTGACTAAGTAGCAATAAGTTTGTTCTATGTCCAGTCAGCTTGGGTTTGGTATCCCTCTAATCCAGCAAACTAATTACACTTTTTTTTTTAAGTTTTTATTATGTTTATTGGCTTTTTTTTTCTCAACTAATAACAATTAAATGAATAATTACATAAATAAATACTTCAGTGTGTGGCTTTATCCTAAGGCAAAGACTAAGGTCCCTAAATAATAAAAAATAAACACATTGGTCATGTACAGCACTAAGTGACCTCTGCGTTGACCTCACTCCATCTTGACACAATTAATCCCTCGTTACAGGGGTAATTGTTTGCCACTGTTCATATTTATTGTTGGCAAAGGTGCCCGCTACATCTTAGAGCAGGGCAAACACAGGGCTCGGGCACGTGTGGGAGACACTGGCTGTAGTCCTGAAGAAACACGGGGGAGGGGGCAATCGATAAGCAGAGGGAGCTAGCGGCACAGCCTCTAATTGAAATGAATTTGGCGGCGGATAGATAAACGATTGGACATGTAAAGAGAGCGCGCCTGGAAAGGGCGGGAGAGATTTTTTTTTTCACCTTTTCTCTCAAAGGGCGAATGTCTAGGGAGTCTTCAAATGAGAAATACGGTCACTTTATCATTGGCAAGGACCAATAGGAATTTTACACAGGGCTGAATCAATCATGCAGGGCTTTAATATGGAAAAAAATGAACAGAGGAATATTTGCACAATGTAATGACACCTTTTCTACATCCTGTCCATTTGGTCACCCATGTTCAATTATTACCTCATCACATTGACACCATTACATTCAATGTCCTTGTATCTACCTACAGTCTTCATTTAGCTTCCTTTGTTGTTGTTTCACTACAGACATATTGCTTTGGAGACATAGCTTTGCAGAAAAAAAAGTCTCCAAACTGATATTACAAAGCCATATTTACCCTTTGCTTATTTATCATCAAAGTGAATGCCTCACACACATTCAGGAGATTGACAGCTCAGTTTTTGGAATGTTTTGCGCACACTAGAGGTCAGCCCTGTCGACGTGCATGTGTTCCTCTATGGGGGCTTCACAAAGAGGTTCAGAGCCGACAAACATGTGATCTTAACCTCTGTGACAGGAGGGGTGCACCTGCATGCCCGCCATGACACGCTGTGTACAGAAGGATCAATGCACACACTGCTATTTCTGTTGGACTGCCCAAAGTGGAGGAGCGGAGACACTTGTGTCCTGTACTATTTGGATCAGTTTAGGACCCAGGACGTCGACCAGGAAAGGACAGAAGTGCCCAAATGAACGCTTCCACTAATTAGCGGTCCCTTAAGGATATTACTGTTGCAGCCTGCAGTCCCTGAAGTGGTAAAGTTATTTTCGCAAAAGTCTGTGTTAGAACAAGAATCGTGCTTTACCTGAGAAGGAAATGGGATGTCCAGGTCCACCAGCAGCAAACAGTCACATGTAGAAAAAAGAAAAAAAAGAAATCAATAATTTTCACTCAAAAGTAATATTTAAAGAAGACGTGGGCAAACAATTTAATCTGTTTCAAAGAACATTGGTCCTTCAGTCAGTGATAAGTGGCCCGACCTTGTATTAATCTCTCTGATTGTTGATGTTGATTCAAACGGACATTTATTTGTTTTGGTAATGACGTCCATTTTTGGCCCTTATTATTCCACCAAAGTTCGATTAAAACCAGCAATGATCCATCAATCGGCCATCTGCAGGCTAAACAGCCCTGACAAGCTAATTTGGTTGGTCATCACAGGACTTGACCACATCAACACATTTCCGTAGTAGCCTGTTTAATTATGAAAGTGACCGTTTTGTACAGGGCGGCCATAATTAAAACACGCTGTGCTTTAAGTCCAAAGTAAAATGAAGCTAATTAACCATCGGAAAATGAATTAGTATGAAACCCCAATGAGAGGGATGATGGATGACAGCTGTCTGACACCCCTGACAGTTTTTACATTTGACTTTCTAATTAATGCAGAGATTTAATGTGTTTGTTAATTCTGTCAATAGCAATTATGTCTCTTTTGGCTGGCTTTTGCCACACGCATGTGCCTGGGTTTATGCTAATGTAGTGTTCTGTATGTGTTGGAGCCATGACTGCCAAACAAGCATGGCCAGCAAATGGGCTTTGGCTCCCTGCAGAGCAAGCGCTACGCTGAATATACATAGTACAGCATATGAATTCTAGACGCTTGCACTGTTGTGTGCTTAAGGAAATTGGCAAGTGACTTGGAGTGAACTGAAATGGATTGTCGGTGGGATGAATGCTGGGAAATGATCGTGTTTACAGAATAATGCAGATTAACTCGTAGAGATATTAAAAACAGAAACAAATGATGCATCAACATTAAGATCATTCTTATTCAGCACAGTGAGGTTGTGCTGATAGATCTCTTCTACCTCCTTCTTCAATCAAATCTTCCATTAAAAGTACTTTGACAAGTTTTGTTTTGACACATATTTGGGTCCCACTTGGTTAATCTAAATTCTTATTTGCCTTTTTCTTTTGAACAGAGAAGTTTCTTGTGAACATCAAGTCCTTGGGTAAACTTTTGTAATAAGGTTGCAGTCTTGGTACTTTTCAGAGGGGGCACAAAGACAAACCCTGCCGACTCAGCACACGGCGCCCAAGGACGGAAGGGCTGTGGCAAAGAAGAACTGAGGAAGATAGATTTAACTTACTGCAGGACAAGTCCCTCGCCGCCACCCACTCCTCTTCCCCTTTTCACTCCACCCACCACTCGTTCAGTGATATCAACCCCCGTCTGCCCCTTGCCCCTCCCTCTGACCACCACCTACAACCTCATATTTCAGCAACTTTAATGCATATATGCTGAAAGTCAAATGCAACAGTAAAAATTCAGAAACTAAAATATTGTGCGAGACTAACAACTAATGGAATGGTAAATATTGATTTGAAAAGTCCCCTTTAAAATTATGGTTACTAAGTCACATCAATACAGGATAGAAGACATTGTTCCAGTACAAGCTCGGAAACTAAAAATAGAAGAATGCATGTTAATATTAACCCTGGGTGTGTTTCTGTAGTTGTATATCATCCTCATAATTATTTTCTAAACGGTTTTCCCCTGCTTTGGGTGATTTGGGATAGCTCTTTTTAGCTAAAGAGGTCTGGGGTTAGCATGGAAGATGAGGTTCTAGAGTGGAAGAAACGATGGGGAAAAGCAAGCGCTACCTTGCAGACACAGTACATTACTTTTTCATCAGCACATGCACTCCCCTAAGCCTCAGTCCATGGGGGTGTACGTATTGAATCACAAGCGTGGCCGGCCCACTCATATATTGCATACTGTAGCAACGGAGGCCAATGGGAAACTCATATAAACCTCCGTGCCACAAGATGCTGTCAGAAAGTATCGACAAACATTGTGGGAGAGATAGACGGCTCGTCCGTGCATCATATCAAAGTCACATTTTCCACTGCGTCTATCTTTACAACATCATGGGAAGCTGTTGGAAGACTAATAAGATTTAATGAGGGGACAAATAAAAGTGTGACCAAACAACGTCAGGGTTGCGAGCGATTCACAAGGCACAGTGCAGAGGGGCTGTCTTGGTGCCTCAGGACACGACAGCTATGTCACTTTTGGCTTTACTCTGGCCTTTTTTTTTTCTTTTTTTTTTCTTCAATTCAAAAAAACAAAAAACAAAAACAAATTACAAAATAATGTCAACAAAAACAAAAAAGTCTTATCTAGGCAACTTGTCCTTGCAGTGTGTCTGTTTGTCCAAGATACAATATGAATGCAAATGCAATTGTTATTATTATCCTTGTGGGGAAATTCACTCTCAACACCACCAGGGGGTGCACAGAATGTTTTTGATGTTGGTGGGGGTAACCGGAGTACCTGGAGGAAACACATCTTGCGAGGGGAGAATATGCAAAGTCTACACAGAAAGGTCCTGAACTTCTTAAATCTAAAAATACAAAAATACCCCAAAATTCTATCATGCAAATATGATTACAGCAAGTCATTAATTTTGCAGATTTACAGCTGCAAGTAATACTTACAGCATGGACACGACCTTTATCGCTTCTTAAGAGAGTGAGAAAGGGAGCCGGTAGCACAGGAAAAGAAGTCAATCAAGACAGGAAGGGTGTTCATTCTGTCTTCTTCTTCTTTAGTGGGCCATAAAAGCTAACGGGCCTGGAACAGCGCTCACAGTGGAATCGGCCGATTGCTTTCCCCCCCCTTGTGCCTCTCCTCCTTCAACAAATTGGCAGCCTGGACGAAGGTTGAGGGTCATAAATAAGGAAAACGATAGTCATTGTCACAAGCTCAAAGCTGCCTTTTGAAAGTCCAGACCTCCCAACATTTTCCCCCAGGTGAAGAGACGGGAAACTTCTAAAAATACAATCCAACAGAGGAGCGCACCACGGCAGAGGTTAAACAATCCGAGAGCTGCAGGCAATCATTCAATTTAAAACGCGCCGGGAGCCTTTGGGGCGCAAGGGGAACAGGACGCATAAAGAAATTTAACCACTCAATGTTTTACGGTGCACGAAAATGAGATCCGAGTACATGAGCAGTACGGGCCCGGGGAGCTTGGAGTGCGGTCTGTACACACCTGGACAAAACTGGTACACAAAAAGAAAAATATGAGAGGACAGCCGCTGAGTGTTGAGTTGAGCATGTGACCCTGTTACCTGAGACTCTGGTGCACGGGACAACAAATCACTCAGTAGGTGTTCCTTACTTTCCCTCCCTTTACTCAGTTTTTCTCACAACTGTAGTGTAATGCTGAGGATGTGATTTTGTGTGGCTGTGATCCCAGAAGCAAGAAGACAACAAATTTCAAGGTTTCGCTCATTTAGATATTTGAAATGAACTTAAGTGACATTTTTCACACAAATCCTTTTTTTAGCCAGGTCTGGACGTATAGACTATTCCAAATAAGGAGATTTTTCTGACTAAGGAATATTTAACCTGTTTTAGAAAGTGTGAAATATTGTTCTCATAAGAGTACCTTAGTGGATTATCTGTTGAAATAGGCACACTTTGTCTTTAAAAATTTTGTTTTCCCGTTTTATGTCAAGAAACCATCAGAAATAATTTGTGGGTCTTATTTTAGTAATGTCCAGGCTCCATGTTTGAGGTAGAAAGTAAGTTGCTTTAAAACAGATATTAAAGAAAGGACACTTGTGATCTGATCTTGAACGATGTAGTATAATGTAATCTAAACAGTGCAAATCTGATATATATGAAGACCACTTACTAATATCTAGACACATCTCTACAGTGGTCTAGAAATAAAGTTTCAGATTAACAGTTCAAACAATGCAACAACAACCAAGAGACCAAAAAAATATTTTGGATCTGTATGGTAAAACGTGTAATATAGTCCTACAAATCTACAAGTATAAGCCCATCACAAAGCAGCTTTTGTTTTAATGCTATTTATATGGAATCTTCTTTCATCGTACAAGGAACACTGTTGGGAATAATTTTTAGATTTTTTTGTGTAAGATTGAAGTTAACTCATCAGGGATGAGAAAAGGCATCTTGTGACTGTAAGATTCAGAAAAAGGAAGATACACACAGACAGGCTGATAAAGGCAAAGACACTAAGAGGCAATGATATATACAGAAAGAGACAGGCAAGGTGGGACTCAGAGAGATGGATAGACAGGTACAAAGGGAGACAACAGAAGAACAGCCACAGCTACTAACATCACAGTGTCACATGAGATGAAGCCAAGTGTGCCAGACGGACTGTATTTTTAAAGACTTTGAAGGACAGTAGGAAGTGTATGCTGTGAGGGGCTAAGAGCAGAGGAGGCAGAAAGCAGCAGAGAGCACAGACCTGGAGAAATGTACTAAATCTTTACATTAATCTTTTAGTATTGCTTACATCATCCTATGCTAAGTATAAAAGACATTCAGTAAAAAAAAGTATGTGTATTTAATTCAACTCAGGAACTTTTTTTATTTTGACGGCCAATTTGCATCCTCCTATTCTCCTTAAGTCCCTTCTTTTTCTCCAAAACTGGCTAATGTTCTGAGGACAAGCCTGTCCTGACTGTGCCCGCATTGTAAGCTCTGGGAAATGTGCTCCATTGTGCTTGGATGTGGAAATGGTCTGAATGCAAGCTTGTTAGCCAATCAATAGAGCAGAAGAGTCAAAACTCTGTTGTTGAAACCGCTCTTCTCTTTTGTTCTATGGATGACAGTTGAGGAAGTGGAGGAAAACATCCTGCAAGTTAGTTTTTTAGTGATCGCTCCTTGACTAAAAGAACCAAACCATACAAAAATGGAACATATGCAGGAGAAGGAAATGTGAGTGACTAAGAAGTGGTCCACGCTGACCAGGTAATTTTAATATTAATAGTAGCACTTTATTGTCCTGTTTTAAGTTACTTCCACTGAAACTAAAGAATATTACAGAACATTAAATATATAATGCTCACCTCAAATATTGGATGTGAGCCACTTGGCACTTTCCAGACACTTACAACCACTTTATACAGACCTGGCACCATGAATTTGTTACATATCCTCTGAAAAGGACAGTAATATTCCAACAACCTAAGCCCATTTAAATGTTTTGGTAAAAAATGGTTGATATGGAGGATTTTAATTTTTCACCACAAAGTGTAAACGTCTATGACTTTAGAGTCTGAATCCCATTGTTTTTCTAAATAAAAAGGTACATAGTCCATAAAAACACAATAGTTAGTGTTGCTTTATGGGTTAAAGAGACTAATGTGAGCTACCTAGGAGTCCAATGCTAGCTACTAAAAATGATGTCCGTGTAGAAATCTAGCCAGCCCTGACACCTCCAGACAAACTAATCACTTACAATTCAGGGCAATCACTTTCATCCCATGATGCATTGCGCCAGTGATAGGATGGGTCTCGTTGGCAGTGACACTGGGATACTCATCCAGGCAGCAATTACTGTAAGACAACAGCTTGTCCAGTGTACAAGGATCTTACAATCAGCGAGTGTCATCACAGGAGGGATTGTGCACTGATTGTGATGAAGATGGATACCTGGGATCTGCATTACACAGGAGGGATCTGACACCACTGGTTATCTGTCAACAACTGTACGATTGTTCTTTGTGTAAGGAATCAAGCTTAAAAACTGCTGTAGTAGGTTTCAGCAAAGTGGACTATCACAAATCACGCCGTATACTTTCATCAACAGCTGCATAGTACTTGTCATTACCAACTAGGACAAAGACAGAATTCAAGAGAAATGTTGAATTCTTCTGTTTTCTACTATTCAAAAGATGCAAATGTTTGTGCTAAATGATAAAAACAAACAAATAAAAAAGGTCTAATTGTTACATACAGTTGTGCTCATAAGTTAGTGTTGCAGAATTTGTTTTTTAGTTTTTTTTTTATGGGCCAATTTTCAGAGAATATAAATTATAACACAAAAACTTTTTTCACTTATAGTTAATGGTTGGGTGAAGCCATTTATTGTCAAACAACTGTGTTTCCTCTTTGCAAATCATAATGATAACAGAAACTACCCAAATGATCCTGATCAAAAGTTTACATACCCCAGTTCTTAATACTGTGTACTGTGCCACCTTTAACATCATGACAGTGAGAAGTCATTGGTGGTAGTTGTAGATGAGGCTGTTTATTTTCTCAGATAAAGCTGCCCATTCTTCTTGACAAAAAGCCTCCAGTTCCTGTAAATTCTTTTGCTGTCTTGCATGAAGTGCACATTTGAGATCTCCCCAGAGTGGCTCAATGATACTGAGGTCAGGAGACTGAGGCCAGTCCAGAACCTTCACTTTATGCTGCTGTAGCCGATGACAGGTCGACTTGGCCTTGTGCTTTGGATCAGTGTCATGTTGGAACGTCCAAGTGCAAGAACATCATGGCAGCTTCATCAGTCAATGATCTTCGAATTTGATTAAAATTTGAAATGTTGACTTTAATTATCCAAGTCACCATCTTTACATAATTTGTAAATGAAAGGGTAGGGTCCTACATTACTCCTAGATATTTAACTTCCTGAACTAGCTGTAATTCTTGCACATTAAAATGTACATTGGAAGACTTGACCTAGTTAGCCAAGTTTGAATATTTACTAAGGTTGATGTTAGTCTTTGAGCTGTTTCATCAAATGTTCTTGCACAGCAATCTTCTGGAAGATTATTAATAAAGAGGGAGAATAAAACAGGTCCCAATATTGATCCTTGGGGGACCCCAACTGGACAATCTAGGAGAGACAATTTTGCCCCACCGACTACAGTGCATTGTTTTCTGTTGGATAAATATGACTCCATCCATTTTATGACCAACTTGGAGAAATGATAAAACTCAAGTTTTACTGTACACAATAAGTTACAGAACCAAAGCTTTTCTCAAGTCTATAAAAACAGTTCCTACAACATTATTCTTATCTAGACTAATTTTACCTGTTTCTAAAAAAGATAAAAATGTTTATCATGAAACGAGCCCTAGTTGACTTTTGAAATAATTAAATTTGACTAAAAGTTAGCCCGCGGGAAAATACAGTTTTTAAGAAACACATTGATTGTAATAAAATGTCACCTCCATTTCACCTTTTATCCTTTCCAGTCTATTTCCACACAGCACAGCACATGTGTTTAGAGGGAGAATTCCTTTCCCATTGTGACTCCAAGTTCCCAGGGCTCCGTATTTGTCAAAAAGAAACTCCCGCGCAGGCCTCGGCACCAGCACCAGCTCAGGAAAAACCCCTGTCAGACAGCCAACATTTTTCACTCTGCTGTTGTTTAGTCTCGCTCTCACCTAAGGCCATTAAACTCACAAAAGAATAAATTACATTAATTGCCAGTCTCGATGAGAACAGCTGGGCTGAGGTGCAGAACAACAACGATAAAAAGGAATTACAAGGAAATAAACCTGAGGTAAAAGAAGCTCCTGACTGTGGTTTACAAACAAAATGGCGGCTCATTTCTGCACTTTTTGCTGGAATAGGTGAGGGAAGTATAATTCTTGTACAGGCACAGGATGGACCAGTTCATGGTGCCACACCACAGCATTAGGTCTAGGTGCATAGCTAATGAGGGGCTTCTGAACCTCACTCCTGTGTACTGCACTAAGACGCCCAGCTCCTTGACTAATGCCCTTATCTTTATCTTTATCCTTATCTCCATGGCCCCCTCTATATACTATATATTCATGCATGTATTAATTTCACAATTTAATGATGCCCTGTCCACCAGCTGTATTTGAAATCTTTTTCTGTGTGTTTTGACCTTCTGCTCACATGCAAAAGAAAGTTTACAGAAAAAGCACATTTATGAAAACTCCTTCTAGGTTAAAGACTACTACATTTTGAGAGAAATCAACCCAGAAATCTTAAACTGGGCGCATGTCTACATTCATTCTACCTTTCTGCCGGACCTGTTTCTAGAGGTTCTACATCATAAGGCAATTTTATTTTACCTCTGGCTCGGGTATTCCCCGCAGAAGAGCTCGTTAGAAGGTGTGAGCTTAACCTATGATTGATTTCTGAGCGTGACACAGTAAGAGAGCCTCTTCTGATGACTGTGTGTGAGAGACGAGTGTAAAAGTTTAGGGGGGTCAAGAACAAGCGAGTAAGAGACAGAGCCTCATTTTTCCTCTTTCTTGTGCCTTTATATTTTGTTGTTTCTCTTGCGTTCTGAGCTGTGCAATGAAGTGAGGAGTGGCTAACGCGCACCAATTTGTCAAGAGCTCTCTGACTCTTGTTTTGGCTCAGGGTGGGGGTGATGCTAGACCCTCCAAAAGCACAGTGATTACTGAGCACTGGCCCGTGATGAGGCACGGCGGCCATCAAAACATGCAGTTGCACTTCAATACACACTGCTGTATAAAGACGTGCTCAGACCTACCTTATATGCTCTGACCATGCTTGGCTAAGTTCAGACAAACCCAACGACATTACAAAGTTAGAATTTGTGCTCAGAGGTATACTATAAAATATTAGTTTGTAGGCCCAAACACAAAGACCTAAACACATTTAGTCCTAAATCTGATGAAAAAAATTAATTGTTGCAAATTTTATATGTGAAAATAGCATGTCTTAGGACCTCCAAAATATAGGTAAAACCTAAATACAGTGGTTTTAGGAACCCTAACTCAAATAGAACATGTCAAATGGTAAATTGTGGTATTACAATAACATTCTGGAACCAAACAAGACTAAACGTGTATTTAACGGTAACTACAAGTAAATGTATTCCAACTGCAAGTTTTACAATCTTAGTGTTAGTTTTATTTCTCAAAGAATGTCAAAAGGACAGTAAATCCCTTAAAGCAATAGTTTTTTCGTCAGAATGCATTAAAGCCCTGTCACTTGATAGTACATTTCTCCTTCTACTGTACTCAAGCTAATTGAAAAAGGGACCGCACCATTTACACTCAGTACAAGGCAGCTGTATCTTGTTGATGGCTAAATTACACCAATTGACAATCTACATTTGCTGCAGAGCCCTTTAAAAACTGTGTTCGACATGTTCCGCAGCCATAGCGTGCTGGCATTTTTGTTGTCCCTGCGAGCACACGCCCCTTACAGAAGCATGTAAACAAACCTTGTGTATATTAATCCCTTGTAGTAATTCTCTCCCCGCGTCTGCATATGATTATTGATTCCATAAAGAGCGGCCCTTGTCAAGGCATTCAGATTTGCATTTGTATTCTCTATGCGATGGTGTTCCTCTAAAGCAATGAAACCTCTCACTTGCCGACGGATGAGTGGAAGGGAAGGAGAGCGCTTTGATAAGGCCGCCGTCATTCATTTCAATTTCCTTATCGGGCCTAAGTACCTTCTATGAATTGGCCCTTTAAAGTACACAAATTAGAGCCATCAGTTATGCTCGTATGGGAAACAAGAAGAGGGACTGAACAAGGGAGTATTACGGACAACTGGATGAAAGGCAGAAAAAACTCAAAGCCATGTGTGCCTCTTCCACAAACTTAATCAGTAAATTCATTTTTTATTGTTATGAACTGATATTCTACAATAACATTCTCATTAATAAACACAAAGCGCTAAAAAGAATGTAACTATGTTTATAGTGCAGAATAATTCCTCTAAAAATGTTTCATGTTATAAGAAATATGGCAATGTTGCATACCATTTAAAAGACAAGGTTGTTGTGTAACAGTGATACCCGAAGATTACACGTGTTTAATGCTTAATTCCACAGGGAGCAGTCAGCGTAAGGTCCTTTAATAATGATGATTACTCACTCTTTGTGTGCCCCTTTCGCCAAAAAAGTCACACAAATGCTCTGGAAAGTAAACTGTATTTTGAAGAAAAATGACAGGACATTCAAGTGCAATGATTATGTTTTGTTCCTTAATAAGTGTGATAAAAGGAGAAAAAAAACTCATGCATTTAAATATCCTTCTTAGCCTCATTTTATTTCCCTGGTCTTTGCGTCATTGTGACCGGCATGTGACGCACCCAAACAATACTTCTACACTAACCACTGTTTGTTTGCTTTACATATGAATAGGCCACTTTATTTCTGGAAGTACACCAATCACTTTTGGTCCATTAAATTCTAATTAGCTGAGATAGAGCCTAAAGCCTCACAGACAGAGATAATATTATAGAGAAAGGGAGAGCGCCGGCAGAGGAGAGAGACAGTCTGACACAGTCCAACAATGGAACACAATAGACAAGGCCGTCCAGAATCTTTGGGAACAAAGTTAACCCTTCACTGTACCATCTTGTAAGGCACACTTCAAACAGTCAACCAGATATAGAAGAATGATTAAATTTATCAAAAACGAGTGTGCTAAATATAAATTTTCTGAACAATCAGTTTATTCCACGTTTACTGTAAACCCATACAATTGAGTTATGTAAAAGAATTTAATTAAATTCAACATACATACATACAAGTAGTTGCAGAATAACTTAGTGTCACTTCAACAGAGAGACAATCTCTGACATTTTTATTGCTTTGTGCTTTTTTGATAACGCTACAGCAAGTGCTGCTGGAAATGGATGCCACTTCTCAGATGCAGCCCATAAAACAGCCCTCGGGTTTGGTAGGCCAGGCTTCTGGTGTTTGGCACAGCTTGTGCCAAATAGCAGTTCTGATTAATGCACCGATAATCTAGTCCATAAATAGCTAGACTGGTCTCTGTTTTGTATTTTATGTATCTGCCTTTACTGCAGCAATAACCATTGGAGAGCCATATTTCATGGCTCTTTCACCAGAAAACTTCTTGCTCTTAAAATCTGTCTATTTCACGTTTGTTACCCTCTCCATCTTACTCACTCTCCAACTGAACTCCACTTTGATGAAAAGCAAAAGAGTATGTTGTCAAAAAACTTTGTGGCAAGTGGTGAGAATTTTACAAAACACTAAGATGAAATGACAGTTTTCCCAATACATCACGCTGTCTCTTCAGCGACACCTCGAGTTCAACCATACCTATGGGTGTTTTCATGGTGATAAACAACAAGACAGCATGATTTAAGGAGAAGGGTTGCAAAGAAGCCCATCCCATTTCTGACAGCCAGTACAGCCCTGGCAATAACATGGGTCACCAACTCCCAAGCAAACTGTATCGTGACAGAGCACTGAGATGCTGGGACTCAACCAAGAGCAAAGGTGACAATGGAGGAAAAGCTTTTACCACATCAGCAGCAGAAACATTTGTTACTCACTACAAAAGAACATGGCAGCCATCCCCTATTCCCAATCCCCATTTGACTAGAGATATGGCTCCAGGGTAGTCATGCTCTAGCAGACCTCGACTGAACCAGATCAGTCTCCCACATTAGCATTCCCAGGAGAAAAAATAACAGCGATAATGGTTACACCGTTCTGCATTCTTAATACAAGATGGTAGGCTGCCAGGTCACAAAACACGAAGGGCAAAAAATAGGTTTAATGAACAAAAACGAATAAAAAGAGAATTAAAATGAGTGAGGGCCAAAACTGGCACTTTTTAGTCACCTGGGTCTCACAAGAAACAATTTAAACAGTTATCACTGCCTGTTTTGTTTTAGCTTTGAACAAAAATACAGCAATAAATAATACCCTTTATCCTCTAATAGTGTCCAATCCCACCCATTTGAATATCTTATAAATATTCAAATTTAAAGCATGAAAACATCCTCTTTGTGGCCGTGGGCAGTTGAGTTTTTATTGTGTACCAGCCGAAAAACAGCTACCACAGTAACCTCTGCATGATCTCCCAACTTGACCGCCGTTTTAATTACAAAATTATAATTATGTTGAGTGGGATAAATGTGACTACTGGGCTTCCAGCTTCCAAAAAAAACAAAACAATGGGGTTTAATATTCAACTTTATTTTGGGACGAGATGAGGAAATGGTTTAAGTGTGACCCCTGAAGCTACAGTTAATTTAGAGCAGCCTGAGATGTTGCTGTAATTTATTGATACTGGTTTGTTTTTGAGGTGAACGTTTCAGAGTGCTTAAAAAAAAAAGGCGTCGGATTTTCAATTATGTTCTTAGAAAAAAAAAAAGCAGTGACGGGGGCCTTTCAGTGCACAAAGCTGCCCTGTGACTTGATGAATGGCCAGGCTTTAATGTTATGGGGGATTAAAGATAACTTCTGAGCGATCAGCGGGCCAACATATAGGCATCCCCTCTTTCACCGGCATAATAAGTTCTCAGCTGCCACTGGTTTAATTACCTCCTTTTAAAACCCAATCCACGTGGACCCCCTGTACAAAAAAAATAAGATGGCATGAGGATTAAGTTGAGGAGGGAGCAGTGGGGGTCAGGTATTCCATTGATTACAAGGTACCATTAAAGATCAAGAGAGGAGGCACTTAGAAACATCCATCAGACAAAGATTGAAGCAGCAGTAATGATCTTCCTGTACACCATAAATAACCCTGATGTGTTGCTTCCATCTTAGGAGTCCATCACTTGGTTTGTTAGGTGGCATCTTAGACTTATTCCATCAGCTAAGAGCCAACAGAATGTCCAGATAGTACCCCCTTGTAGCCAGCACCCACCCAAGGTACAACCGGCAGGATCGCTGTTGAGAATCACAATCTAATTAAAACCTGGAACTTTGAGTAAATCTCCAAGCGTGTGTGATCTTTATGTTGAGGTATGTGTTATGGTACATACAACAAATATGGATGAGAATGAACACATGAAACAGTCAATCTCAAGACCACCCACCCGTGGCTCGCTCTCCCGGTTTGTTTCATCTGCAAACCTCCAATAGGTGGCTGCTTGAGGGATTACAGAAACGTGTTGCAGTTCATATGTTCATTGGCTGGTGATGAAGGAAGAAGGCTTAGAGTGTGGTGGCTGGTGACACCTCCTGGGGGTGGGGCTGTAGAATAGAACAGCTGCATCTGTATGTGCACGCTGAATGGAAAATACAGTTGGAGCCATTCTGTTTATTGTAACACAAAACTAAATAAAACTGCTGGAACATCTGCTCTCTGTATATTATTCAAATGGAGCACAGTGGTGCACACTATCATTGTTAGCATTCGACTTGCATCAGTATGTGTTCTATAGGCTCTTGATAATTTAGATAAGATGCAACATTTTTCTAATTCCTAATGAATTTTTTTTTAAGTCTTAAGTCCTGTTTGCATCATTGATCAACAAAGATATGCATCCACAGTTAAAAGGGATGTTTTCAATAAAAGCACCAGGGTGGATACAGAGGGACAACAGCATGGCCACATCGGAGGCACCCAAAGAGAAACAGTGAGAATGATTTCAACAGAAAATCCCTTGGGATTGATGGTACAGCAGTTGAACCTCTGCTGGGAAAGCTGCAGGGTGTCCTTATGGTGTGCCCCCTACTGGCAGAGGAACGAGTAGGTCACAGTGCCTCCCACAGCTCATTCGCTCTGAGGCACAAGGGAACAACACAACCACACTGTGCACTATGTGAATGTTTTTGTACTTCTTGAACCAACTCGACTTTATACTCTAGCAGATAGTTGCTGAGGGGGATTGGGCTGGGGCTGCATGTCAGCAACAAAAAAAAAAAGTGTACTTAAAGAAAGCTTGATTATTTTTTTCCTCAAATAAAAATGAGAGGATAGATAACAAAGGTAAAGGGGAAGCAAACAGAGAATAATTGCAATCAGAAGAAGGAGACATCAAAAAAACGTTGTTACATGTTGTAAGTACTTTTGTTCTAATACAAAAAACACTTGTTTTGAGCAGTATTGTTCATTTAGATCAGTGACATTATTTGTTGTTTGATGAAGGTTTTTAAAACAAAACTGTTTATTTAGCAACCTGTTATATAAACAGGTAACCTGTTAGATAAAATGCTAAAATAATATATGGAACAGATTTTTGTTTTGTGTTTAATAAAGAAACGACAAAAAGCATGTAGTGATGGTTATATTGGTCATACAAAATAAATCACATTAAAAAAAATGTATATAATTTCCCGACCATCACCAGGGTTTTTTAATGGCTAAATGCAATCTATGTTCACAACTACTAATGTAATTGGTGTTCCATTAATACAAATATGAACATTTCCATTATGTCCCTGTATTTTGTCCACGTACAATACCACCATCTAACAACAGTTTTACACAGTATTATCCAGTACTTTCTGACATGTCAGTGCGTACAAGTCTAACAGTACAGTTTATAAAATATGTACTATTTACCTTGCTTCTGCTTCAACCATGTACACAGTCAGAAGCTGTTTCAGTTCGGTTCTACCAGTTCATGGTTATTTTCTCCCCTGACACAGCGGCAGGATACAGGCTAACACTGGTGTTCTTTTGGCAGGGGATAACCCAGAAAATGCACGCGAGCACGAAGGCAGCCTTCTGGAGATTGAGTCTGGTTGAAAACAGGTCACACATACATCAGAGACCAACGCATTGCATTGCCTGTTACAGCTTAATATCCATGCCTGCCAAAGCCTGGACATAGAGACCAGGGCAGATAGAGAGGAGACAGCGGTAGGAATAGTGGTAGGGTTGACAACTAAAGAAAAAGGGCGACACGTAAAGAGAAATCAGAAATGTAAAAAAATAAATAAAAAATAGCAGCAGGAAATAAAAAAGCAAGGGAGGGAAGGAGGGGTGGACTCGGGAAAGGAAATGCCAGGTTTGGCAGATAGTAGTGAGAGTAAAAAAAATAAGACAGGGGGGTTAAAGGCAAGGTAAAATAATGAATAAAGCTTAGTGAAAAAGTGCAAGAGGGAGCCGAAAGATTCTCATATTAGCATTTATACTGTATTCTGAACAATTGCAGTAATAGACAGTAAGGCACCTTGAATCTGCAAAATCAAAAACTGAAAAGTACCAAAAAACTTCATTAAGAGTTAGTTGCAGACAGTCTAGAGGGTCCTGTAAGGGTCTTATTTTACAAAAACTACAGTCAATGTAGAGTTGTTCTCTGAAATGTACATTGTTTTTTTTAAATGAGGGTCAAGGAGAACCCAGCCTGAGATAATGGCACACTGCTGACTCAGTCAATTTAAATTTTGTTGTTAAATAAGACAACTGAAATAACTATAGTCAGATTGTACTACTGCCAAGACTAAAGAGACCTAAATTGGCTTTTGCTAACTGTTGTAAGGGGAGACATTTCAGCTGTGCTATAGAAAAGAAAAGGTAAAGAAAAGTACAGAATCTGAGAGAAAACAAAAGGACAACTAAGTGTAGAAAGTGCTGACAGGCTCTATTGGCTGTGTAGAGGTTGTGAAGGGAGTACAAGTGAAACAAGAGAAAGGTAAAGATAGTCGAGTGTGTGATAAAGGGGTAAAAAACACAAGCCCAGCTCCCGTAGGAGGAATGCACAAAAGCGCAATAAGCTGGTGATATAATGGTCTTTTTTGCTGTATCAAGCCCATTCTCTTCATCTTTGGCAACCCTCATCAAATCAGCACTCGGCCTCCTCAGGTGGTGCTTTAATTACAGACGAAATATCAAGACCAAGCAGCAGACAAAACATGCTTCTGCTAATTCTGCCACACACAGGGAACCGGATACAAATCTCACTCCCAAAAAGACTCAAGTGGAGCTGAAATGATTAGGTAATCGACTGAGTGAAAACAGCGCATCAACAGTTTTTTGTAGTTAAATACACATTGCTTTTAGAATCTTCTAGGACGGCTTTGTTTGGCTATATTGTAATTGCAATATTGCACAAAATAAGCATTTGTAAGCGTAATTTTTCCACAGCCTTTTGGACATAATTCATACATTAATTACCAAATAGACTATGATTGAAGCTGTAGAATGTACAAAACATAGTGACTTCTGCACAATGACAACCCAATGTAATCACATAGAGACAGACACAACTCAGTCTGTGGATCATAATTGCGCATGTCGTGCACAGTTATGTTGTTGTTGCTGCCATTAGCTTGTTATGGGACGGATAGTGGTCCCCGGCGGATCTGTACAGCAAACCATCAGTGACATCCTAAGCAAGCCTAACACGGTTACAGCTGCAAGCAATGCAGACCGAGTCTTCCCTGGATACTCGCTGCAGACGAGACCAAATGAGATCGGGCTGGGGCCAAATCTAATCAAGGCACCGAGACACGGCACAAGAGGAAGGCGGATGCAGGGATGGTACAAGGTAAACAAGACACTGAGGCAGAACCAAAACAGAATATTATAAAGTGGGTGACAGAAATATACCGAGTGTTGAACTGCAAGTGAAAGTTGTTGAGGACAATAAATAAACTAGGGCCCCCATACTGTAGATCAGACATTTCTATTAGCAATGTATTAGCATTGTAGCAATGTAGCTTACCATTTACAATAGTAACTGTAAAAGGTTTCCCACTCATTTTAGTTAATACTTTCCCAGGACATTCCTGAAATAGGCCATTCTGGACAATGCCTATATATGTAATTTATGATTTTTCAATATTTTTTAACTACACACTGTTAATTTACACCAGGGGTGGGCAATTATTTTTCCTATTATTTATTCATTATTATTTATTTATAACAATTTTTTTATGTTTTAACTATTGGAAAAATATGTGTAATAAACACTGTTTATTCAACACCACAGTCACAGCTGCACCCCCACAGTTTTATAACCATTCTTTACAGTTTAATCCAAAACCAGTGAAAACTTTCTCTTCCTGAGAGCAGAGAAGATAGCTGAAAGGTTGTTACATTTTGGAGCATGCCGTAGTGGAATCGACGGATCACTGCAGAATATTAAAGGAGAATGATAGTAGTGTACAAATGCAGTGTTTAATTATCAACAAATCATTAGTAAATGCCTGGCGGGCCAGTTTAAACAACCCAACAGGCCGCATGTGGCCCCTGGGCCTTAGTTTGCCCAGCACTGATTTACACAGTTTAAGCTCCACAAACTATAGCAGCCCTGAAGGGTCAAAATGCAACCTCTAAATACTCATTGAGTTTACACATGATCAAAATAGTCAGTGAAGTATCAATCTATGCAAAAGAAAACAAACCTACTGATAATTTACAAACCTTTTGGAAGTGTTTGTGTACATTTTCCCTGCTGGAAACACAGACTTGGCTGGGTCCCAAACACTTTCCCCTCGTCTTCCTCGAACCTTTTCTCAGCCAGCGTCACACAATAGCGAGCTGATGAACCTGGGGCTAACATGCCCTTTGAGCCCGGTGCAGTCAAAACGCATGGAGAGTCCTTAATGATATCAGCACAGCGCAGCAAGCACTCGGTTCCCTTCACAAAATCCAGCCATCCTTCCATCACACTATTTCATCGCTTTTCTCTAGAACAGATTTTAAAACACAGAAAGATCGGACGAAGATAGTGAGCAAATGTAGCGAGGCATCGTCTTCCGGTTTGATATTAAACTTAAGCATTTTGTTTTCAAATGAAACACCGCCTTCTGTGATTGTGCTAGATTAGATAGATAGATTAGATTGGGTAAAAAATATGATTCAGTTGCCTTCATGTTTTGTCACATGTGGTTAGACTGATAAAGACAGACTCTGGTGGTAACCAAAAAACAATATGCAAATCCCTCCATATTAAAGATTCTAAAACAGATATGTTGTGGCATTGGCATTTCTTGAGTTGTGCACTTGAGAAAATCTGCAAAAAATAGGTGCGACTAAATAATTGAATATGTGCGATAAGGGAAAGGTTGAAATGTCACAACAAATGAGTGAACAGCTGGTCGATTCTCCTTGTAAAATAAGACCTCTAAACCTAGATAATTGGATTCTTCAGCCAATTAAAGACAGGTTTTGTTGTTTTTCTAAGTTACACTATGGTTTACCTTAAACTATGGTCAGTTCATGGTCAGGTGCTTCATTGAATCTACAAGCCTTCATAAAAATACTAAGAAATCTAACATTTGCCTTGCATAATCTTTTAGCTGAAATTGTGAGCACTGCTTGGCTCTTGCAATGACCTTTGTCCTATTGTGACATTTAGCATTGGATGCAGTTAAAAAGCTGTAACAAATACTATAACAATTTAGAAAAAAAGGAACATAAAAAATAAGGCTAAATGAAAATTTAAGTTAGCTGTGTTTTCAAGTAAACCATTTGAAGAGTTGAGTATGGGTCATTAATCAGCCTCAACACAAATTTAGTTCTGATAAGGAGACCAATTTGACAAAAAGTATTGTCAATATCCTATTATTTCAAAATGTAATGTTTTTATGGAGTCAATCAAGCCATCAAATCAACCATCAAGACATTTGACGGAGGCAATTTACTAAAGATGATCAGCATGTCGTCGACATAAGCATCCTCTCCAAACCTTCTGAGTGTCTAAGTGATTACATTTTCATTCCACTCAACTTGTCGATGCTTTTTTTGGCACCCTTGGCAGTTTTATCCTCTTTTTGATGCTGCTTAATATGCTGATGCTAATAAAGCCCCGGATTTGTGTTGTTTTGTGTTTAATTCTTTATCGGGATGAAGCTATCAGCTAAGCCTGAGGTCGGTTCTATCACTGCTGGACATGAGGGCTTAGTACGTTCCTAAAAATCATCAAGGTTTGATTACTTCTGCGAAGATTTTTGCCTTAGCCTGATAACCTGATGCTCCCCAATTAATGCCTTTTCACAATCCTGCCGACGCCGACATGATCAGAGCGCTCAGGGCCCCCTGCACGTCTCTGTTCGCCTCGCTTTGTTAGCGCCCTCTTAGAGAGTTACACCTTGGAGATTTAAAAAAAACAACATTTTCACTTTCCACTCTATCAACAATTGCAGTTCATCAAATAAGATAAATTAATCTCTCTGGCACTCTGGCAACATGCCCAGGCAACTCTAAGGGGGAAATAGTTTTAAAACATTACCACAGTGACATGATACACTACACTGTTAGGATTTCCAATTTTGATCCAATAGTTACTAAGCAGCTCCATTAGTTACAATAAATGACCACTGCTCTAGAGGATCCAAGGTGTTGTGTTGTAACAAATAGAGACATTTGGCTAACCTTTCAGAACTTTTCACATGTATTGTGAAATATCACCTTTGAATTATTATTGTCTTTGTCTTCAGGGGCAGCTGGATTCATGTGACATTTGTGACTTCTATAATCCTTCTAATACGTAGTGCTCTGAGCAATGTGACGTCTCCTGGCCTCCTGTTGGAACAATAGTGTGGCAGTACAGGCTACATTTAACGATGCCACAACGATTTTACCAGTCTAATGTAAATATGGATAAAACTGCTGTTATTTACAGGTGGTTCATCCAATCATCATCCACGTATTGTTTTAAAGTGCCTGCCCTTACTTTCTGGATTTCTGTGGAAGCCCTTGAGATGGTTCCATGTAAAAGATTTTTTTAGCTAAGAATGAATATAAAAATAAAAACTATTGCCATTGGCAAGCACATTGCTGGCATTTCATTTACTCTCCACACAACTTGTCTAAAAATACTCAACTTGTACGTGCTACTGTTCATTCAGCCAGAATGAACAAGGAAACATACAACCATGATGAGATTGCTTAACTGGTTTAGTCCACACTACAACTACATTTTTCAATTTGAAGATTTATTCGATTTTGATTTGTTGCATTGCACCTCACCTTGACCTGGGTGAATAACAACAACCACTGCCACACAAGTCTGTAAACTACCTTCCACACTCGTTGAATATGGTTTTCTTTGACAAGTCTTCATAACATGGATTTTATCTGCCAAGAAGTCTCAAAGAAAACAGGATGACACATGCTCAAAGGTTATATACGCTATGCGCCCCAGAGCAAAGAAATAAACCAGGACGCCAGGACAATTACCAAATGTGCATTGTAGGCTCAACAAAAAATAACTATTTAACACAGTCAATGGATGCCCATATTTATTGTTTGCATTTTTATTGCGTTTTTTAGCAGTTACTTTACCAGTTTTAACCCTGCCCGCTGGATGCATTGCTTGTGAGTCAAAATCTCATCCTCTCAAACACAAAGGACTGCTTCTTCAAAGTCAGCAATCAAACAAGCGCAGCACAAAGCACATTTATCTTCCTCTGCTTGCATTAAAACAGGCCGGTATTCATTTGAAAATTAAATTTGCCCAACAAATTAAAGAGCGGTAGAACATAATAGATGGATGTGGATTGTCAGGGAGGCCAGAAACTCTTGTAAATAAAAGAGCCAGTAAAAAGAGAAGGTAAGATGAGACATTTGCTAGATCAAATTGCAGCACTGTCTGAAAGCGTTTATGTGTATAAAGCATGGAACTTCATTTTGGAGTGTATTGTATGCAGCTCAGTAGCAATGCCCATCGCCAGGCTACTTTAGTAAAAAGCTTCAACTCATTTCATTCTCCTTTTCTGGTGCAAAAAATAAAATAAAAATCTGCAGCAAAATCAGATAACGATCAGGAGAGATTCATGGGATTGATACAAAAATACAGAGCTTAGGAGACTTTGAAGCAGACCCTAAAAGCTCTGAGAACAGAGAAGAAAGAAAAGCCTTGCTCACTGTACACAGATTCACTTGAGGCATCCATCTAAAATTAGCACAGAAAAGGACATATGATAATTACCAATAAGCCCAGGGCTAATATATCATTTAATGCATAGTTAAATAGATAGTCTGGGTTTTTTTTAGGATTCTAAGGATTACTTGTGGAAAGATGGCCTATTACGTGCTAGATTCTAGTCAGAACCTCCTTATGACTGAGCTTAACAATCTGAAGAGTTAAAAATTATTCTGGGAAAAGGCATAATGCTTGTCTCTGGCAGCAAAGTTCTGGTTTTTTTTTGCCCCTTTACCCCCACCTACCTATTGCCTATGAGTAAAAATTACATTTGAAAATACAATGTTTTGAGCTATGCAATTGTAAGTTTGATGCCCCTTGAAATTTGCCAAAAAATAGTTTAGACACTTTTGTTTAATGAAAATGACTCATTTTAAACGGTGTTGAAGGCTCGTTTTTTTACGCAGCAGTAACTGTGCCCTATAATGGCTTGAGTGAACAAATGGTTAAAATGAATGAACACAGCATTAAATATAGCTTTCCGAGATATAACTCTGAAGTTTCATTACCTTTTCTACTGGAGTCTGGACGGAGTGACATCATAAATAGAGTGACATAATGAACATCCACTCTGGGAGTGTCGGTGATAGGGACCATAAACCCTCCACACTCATTCATAGAGTCTGAAAGAACACCATTTGTCCGATGGAGGATGTAAAATTATTATTTTGCCCAGGTAGCGTTCTACATCTCTTTTGGCCCCACTCTCCTATCTACATGTCTCAAAGGGCTTTTGAGTAATGCTTTTCTATTATTGTACCTTGTGTAATGTCACATTGGTGGCTTTATCAGAAAGTTGTTGCAGGGCGAGGCTACAGTGGGATGGAAGGGTTATTTTGTGGGCTTGGTTGGCATTAATCTCTGTCACTTGTCCGCTCTGATTTATACTCCTTCCCAATAAGCCAGTCTATGGCCTCTGCTTCTATTGCGACTTTGTGATAGTGCCGCATGTACAGCCTTTGTCTGAACCGTCGCTTGACATTGAAGGCTTGTTCTCCAAATCAGGGGGAAGTAAAAAGCATGGTAAGGAATTAAATATCCCGTACCAGGAACAAGAAAGACAAGATAATAGGAGCCTGGAGCTGCCTCTACATCCAAACAGAGAAGCCATTCTAAGCACAGTCTGTTACGCCTTTTGCAGGTCCTTCTTGACAACTTTGATCAAGAGCAATTAATCTTTCACTGGGAGTGAGAAGTGCCGTAAAAGGCTGGGTCCAGACAAGTAAAATGTAAAGAAAAGCACTTTTAATAAGTCAAAAATGAGATTGATATCACAATGAGTTGATAAATGAACACAGGCTGAGCTCCAGGGGATCCGATCCCACAAATTCAACACTAAAAACTCTACAATCATCTTTTATTCCTTTATTAACAGACCACTAATATGGCCAACCTCTGCACCTACCTGCTTGAGAACAACCCCCATTCCTCTGCGTTCTGCTGTGGTCCGTATATTTGGAAAGTGTTTCATTACAGATGATTTATCGCCAAACTGTCGCTTGCTAACCGGGCCTCGCGTTCACCTCTCCCCACGCCACTCTCCCGCAGCGTTCAGGGAACCTTCACATCATTATGAGCAAGCTCATTTATATTAAAATGAGTATTAGCGCTTAATTCGCTCCATACATTTTGTACACAGCATGTGGCGCGCATGAGCTTCAGATCACACCTGCTTGATGGCAGCTCAGGCATATATCAAGTACTTTATTGCACCCAAGTTAATGCACATTTGATCTTGCTGTGATTCCCCATAAAGATTAAAGAAAAACATGGAGCAGAGGCGAACACATATCATGATCCTATAGTATTCTTGCAAATATGATAAGAGGATAGACTGAATTAAACACATCACTTTAAAGGGCCCTTTATGTAAAATCTATATTCCTCAGATAACCCCTGGCTAGCCCATTTAAAGAGACACTGCCTGGAAAAAATACAAAGAACATAAGAAATATTTGAGGGATTTATGAATAATTAATGTTCCATCAATTAATTTTTGCCAATCCCACCAACAGCCACTCAAGATACACACAGTTTGCCCAATAGACCCTTAAGCTACATGTTTGTTTTGTAAAAAGAGGTTTAACAGACTCCAACTGTAATACTATTTTTGACACAAAACCCTCAATATGCAAAATGAATGTTGACATTAAACAACATTAGAGATAGCACACATGCTTTAAGGCTATGAAAAAAAAACATTTTATCATTTTAGCCTTCTTGCTTTATCTGCTTATGATAAACAACACTGCAGTCAAAGTACTTAGACCCAAGTTTAATATATATTGTTCTAAGTTCTAATAATATAATATATTTAAACACACATGTGGAAAGTTATAGGTGCCTCTGAAATATTGGTGTTTTAAATCAAAATGTGAAATAGTGCTTTTGTTGCCATGTTGGGTGTGTCCCATGATGACCTCACTTTTAAAGGGTCTATAGTCCTTAAAGTAAACAATAAAATGTCTGCAAACCTGTTACAGATACTCATCCCGGCCAGGGTGGTCCGCAATAATTAAATCAGAATCTTGAAGGTTGTGAAGCCAACACTGATTAAGTGTTAGTTAAAATTATACGCCACCCGCCTGCAGCTGAACAAAAAAGTCAGAAAATACCAGAGAACAGTAACATCTATTAAAAGGAACAATCAAAAAGGGGGTAAAAAAAATAAAATAAAAAACCTTGGGACTGGAATAGCTTCCTCCCTGTTCAGTGAGGGGAAATAATAATGAGGGTATTAAATACAGCCAGCAGATGAAAAATAATAACATATCGATTGTGCACGTAGCGCTTTCAAAAGGAGCGTAATGGCCTGATTCCTGGTATTGATCTGCAAGCGGGCCCAGAGAGGAGTAGCTAGTCGCCCCTGAAAGACCCCCAGTGAGAATGAGATTGGTGAAGCCATCTGAGGTTCTGTTTCTTGTTTCGCTTCCATATGGGCCCCGCTTCAAATGTTTTCTTTTTTTTTTTTTTTTTAAGCGGATGTGAAATGAATGCTGCTGAAATTGACTGGAGACATATAATATTCTGTGCAATTGTGCTACTTGCAAGAGATTATGGCTTATGGTCCTATACAGATAGATAGGCGGTGAATTTTAAAGCATTGGAAGTAATGTGTTTTTCACATTAAACCTACAAGAATCATATGAATAATTGAAGAGCACGGAAACAGATCTACATGTCCTGCTAATAAATAATACAACTGCCATTTTTTTCTGTGCACATTGAGAATAAAAAAGGAGCATTTCTACATTATTGATGCACCTTTAAGGGTGTCTTCACACTTTTGGTATAGAACTTTTAGTTTGGATCACTGATATAATGTCCTGGTTCGCTTGGTGTTCAACCAATCCTTCTGAAGAGACACACTAGATGGAGCAGTCAACAGAGGGCATGTGGATAAGGTCACAATTGGATTGGTGATCAATTTGTGACAGAAATCAGTGACACAAAACAACATATGCTTTGGTTTAAATCAACATGTAGCTGTCAAATCACAAAAATATTGGTATTTTAATTCTTTAATCTGCCCTCTGCTCATTTTGTTTTGGTATACTCTCATGAAGTTATCCAACATGATACATACATACTTTTATTGTTCTATCTTGTCTCACTGGTCCAGTTTTAGCCCTGTTAATTTGTGACACATTCACATTTCAAAGAGGATGTACCAGAAATTGTTTGAAAGGTTACTAAGTCCCACATTTTCCACAGGTCTTCGAGTACTCATAGGTTCAAAAACTAAAATTAACCCTTGTTTAAGTTTACTAAACTAGCACCAGTTTAAGCAAACCATGTTAAGTGACTATTAGACCATGTATTTTGGGCAAAATGTGGACAAAACTGCATCTTTAGCTTAACACATGTGATCCCATAACCCTCCTCGCACAAACTCTTCAAGTGATCTTATTTCCAGCTCAAACAGACAGAAAAATCTATATCTCAATTTGGTACACTTCAACTCCACTCCAAAAGTGCCCTAAGAGAAAACTGAATTAAACTGAGACAAGCTGATTCAACAGCCTGAAAGATGAATCTAAGTAGTTGTTTCTGAAATATGTATTTGCCGTGTGGAATGTAGGGGCTTCTCTGCTGAAGAGAGAGAAAACGTGATGGGACTTCAGAGCCGCCGGAGAAAGGTGTGTTTTCCCAGAATAAAAATGTGCATGGCTGGGAATACATTAATCATAACAAGGTGACAGCCGGCCTGACAGACAAGCGGAAGCACAGGAACAGATTTGACTGCCGCTTCTATTCCTCAAAAAAAAAAAAAAGCACAAACGTACAGGGCAATTAAAGCAGCATCGATAGCCGTGTCAGCTGGATTAGGGGCTGGGCGTGAAATTGTCACATTGTGTGTTAGGGGTGCTCTGTTAACAACACGACCCGGCGTTTGCGACGGAGTGGCGGAGGGGGCCTCCCGACGATACGTGACACTGGGAGAAATAGTCTGTGCAAGGCCGGATTAGATTAGCACACTGGAACAGGTGGGCTTTTATTGGCTGCGTGATACTGTCAAGGATGCTCTGAAACTGGATGCAGGATGTGAACACGTGTGTACAAACGCACACACAGGAACAGTCAGGGTGACGCTGGTGTGAGTTTTTTTGTGCCGGATACCCGAAAGGAAACTCATCTCACTTGTGCTTTGTGGTGACTGTAATGTGAGACTGTTGTGTATGTTACAGGGACAAGGAGGAAAAAATGAGAAGTCATGCTGGGTTAATATGCTTTCGGTGAAAAAAGACTAAGGCGTCTGTTGAGTGACAGAAAATCCAGTGATTGTCCAGCTGTCTAGAAAGCTCAGGCACCAAATAACACAATCTAATGAGTAAAAGGGGATGAGGATGGCAAGAGAGTCAGGCAGTGTGCCAAACCTTTTCACACACACTGTATATTTACTCTCACTTATAGAAACATAGTCGCCATGAATTATACATTTGGTGATGTGTGGCTCCAAGATGAATTATACACTGGGCCTGGACCACATTCTGTGCCATATCCCCAAATAAACAGCAAGGCATAAATATCCAAACCTCTGCCAATGTATTCAAGTCAAATACATTGAATCTGTAAACATTAAATTGCTTAAGAATCCTAACAATGACCCGGTGGAACGTCATGGTCGCCATGTTAAGGTAAGTAAGGAAAGGAGCTTCAGTGCTTCCTTACATACCTTCTATAGCATAGGAACATCTGGACGTTCAGAGAAAGTTAAGGACAACACAACAAAATTCATAGCACCACCACTCAAACTTTTCAGAATACGTTCAATATGACTAATTTGCATAAACACACAATGCCATTTGCTGACCAAAGAAGCCTCTATGTGTCAATAATGCCCACTAATAGATGAAAAAAGACTTGCATTTGGTGGATTATAGGCCAGATCAGGATTAAACCTTAATAACCATTGTGCTGTGGGTGAGTTGAAACACAGCAGCATGGGGTCTTGTTTTAAATAAACTGAAATTCTGAAATTGGAGTCTTCAGTGTTGTATAGAGCTCTTTCTTCAAAAGTTAATAAATTCTTTGCAACTTTCATTTCTGTAAATTGTTGTGTTTGTGAGCTTCATTACAGTTAGCACAGTACGCAGGAGGATAAGATGCCTTTGTTGTAGTCCATTGTTGGGAATGCTTTGTTTTTATTATGCCGCTGTGTGTAAAATAATTCTACTCTCAAAGTCACAAACCAAGAGACTTACACGTTCAATTTAAAAAAAAAAAAAAAAAAAACTAATTAAACGCAGTAATCCTTTAGGCATCCATTTGCTTTGAGTGATTGTAGGAACTATATAATACAAAATACACACAGTGCACCTATAAAATTCAACCTTTTAGACAAAACAAACACTGTTCCTGTTAAACCACATAAGAACCTACAGTATATGCTTACTTAATCAAAAATCAAGTAAAAAAAAAATCTAATCTAAGTAGAAGGATTACCATCAGCAAAGAGAAGAGATAGTGATTGTGACCGGTGTGCTGTGAGCTCTAACAATGTTGTAACTCATACTAAATACCTCTGAGTTACATCAAACATCTCATAAGGGCTTATTGGGGATTCAGAATCATGCTTGCAATTGTTCACATTTCCCACAATGATATGAATGACGGCACTAGAAATACCACAGTGTAAATAGAGGGATGCTCTTTCAGAGGGGGAGAGCGGGTAGAGGTGTTTTGATGTGGAAGTGTACTCTCTGATGAGGAGGTCTGTTGAAACTAGGTCACATGGGGTGTCATTTTGTCAAAAAGCTGAGTGAAAAGCATTGCGAAGAACACGAAGCACAATTTTAGGCAGGGGAAGACAAACTCTGCATTTCTAGGACAACACACGAGTCAGTTCTGAAGTCTCTGGCAAATAAGTTATAGCTGTGTGGGTTTAATTTCAATGTGTACATGGACACGAGAAGTAGACTAAATTACTCTGAGAAAGGGCTTGTGTTAAATTGGTCCATTTGGAATAAGTATGCATATTGACTCCACTTTTAAAATATTATACATCTTTACTTGGAGTGATTTGTAGCTTGTAGAAGAACAAGTTTTGCTGAATTCTACATTTAAAGCCAACATATAAAAAAGCTCTCAAAAGGTACCTACTGATAACGATGTGTCTCTTTGAACCACAAAAGCGGGACTGAGATAAGATGGAGAGATCTTTATTCTCAAGCCTGCTCGCTACTGGTTACAGGGATATACAGGAAAGTACAAAAAAGTGTCTATTTAGGGCAAATACTGAAGATGAAAATTCATAAAGGAAGCAGAGGTAGTGCCAGAACACAAGGGATAGAACAATATTCAAATCCCTCAGTAGTTGATGAGACAGTGTAAAAAGAGATTTGGCACAGTATCTGACACAGTATGAATTATGAGTTGGGGAACTATTATGGCTTCATTCTAATTGAAGGTGTCCAAGCACAGGTTGTCTCTACAGGAAGATGTAATGATGTGTTCTCATTTTTGCTTCTTGAGCAGCAGTTGGACGGATGTTTTAGATAATGGCGGAACTGACAACTTTTTGATGTGCAAAACATCCAAAGTAGTGAACAATAGTTCAGCGTGATTAAGGGATTCATGTTTTTGAAATTTAGTGCACCAGCTTTATGAATATAGCTGGTGAACGTTCAATGAATTCTTCTGCTCAAATACATTGCAGGTGCCTGTTTGAGTTGACGATTAATAGGTGCAATTTACAGCAAATGGATTTCTGCACAATATGTTTAGCATAGCTAGATAAAATGGGTCCCTGGCCACTGATCTGGAGACAGATTAGGTTTTTAGTCAGCTATGATTAAGGCATGAATAGGGAATGGGAGATCCGACTCAGAACCTTCAGTGTTTAAAGCTGCCCACCTGTTATAAATGAGCAGTTAAACGAGTCAAGCGTTGGTGGTCCCAGGCTAATTCAAGGGCATAAGCTGGCTCTACATACACTGACATCTCTTCTCTACCTCTCCTTTCTCGCCACACAGCCCCATTTGGATTTCTTGCTGCTGCGAGGGAGTACAAGGTGCTGCTGTACTATACTTGTCGCAGGTCACTGGGCCAGCTTGTGGTCTGCGGTCTCTTTCTGTATGAACATCCAAAAAGAGAGTGTAAAAAGCATATTAATCATGTGGAGGAAATCACAAGAACTGCTTTTGCATGTACAACCAGCTGCTGAATACTTTAAAAGCCTTTTTCTTAACTCATCTCAGAGCCGAGTAAAGCATCACAAATCTGTTCTTCATAACCACCAGACCAAGTGCTGCCAAAGGCGTTCTAGCACTGTACATTTATCGTTGGCATCTCATACATCTGCTCTATAAAAGTGTGGACTTTAAATTGGGTCAACAGACTGTCGATGGGATTTTCTTGTCAAGGAGTCTCTCTCTATACCTGCGGGCTCAGAGTACGTAAAACGTTCTCTCAAGTTTGACTTTCATGCACTTTACAACATTTTAAAGTGTTTGCTTTCCGCGCAAGTGCTTGTGCTCACCAGCAAGTGTTGTCCTCGTTTATTTCTAAATGGGCTTATTGCATAAGAGTCCGTGGAGGCTGTTGTAATTTAAGTAGTACAGTGTGTGAGAGGTGTAGAACAAGGAACTGGGGCTAGCCATGGAGAGGGGCTACTGCGGTAACAGGGGCTAAAAGGTTAAAGCAGCAGGGGGAATTAATATGTCTTAATGACATTATAATGAATGGGAAATATGGGACATCATTTATTAAATGGAGTCAAGTGTGTCAGAGAAGTGTGAGGGCTCACAAATGCATTAATTATCTGATCGTCGCGCTTTGTGGACAGCAGAAGAAAGTGTTGGTCTAGAGGTAACGACTGCCCCAGAACGGATGTCATAAATGACCACAGGGGGGCATCAAGACGACAAGGTCTCGTCTTGCTCGTGCACTCACGCAGTAAGATGTCTTCTCATGCGTCCGAGCCATCACTGGGAATTTGGACAGAAAATCAGAATTGCCTTTCGTAACTTGCAGTAATTTCTAGAAGAAAGGAGGGAAATGCCCTTTTCTTTCTACAGACTTGATATCATACTGGCAAGATGTGAGTCGTTATTTATCAAAGCTGTCACACCTCAAAGAGAGAGACGCAATGAATCATGTGTCCCACCTTTACTGTCTTGGGATTGAAGACGCCCATCCTCTCTGTGAGAACAGTCAGGATTGTATTATAGCCCTTCTAGGAGACCCCATGAGACTTCAGTTTGGGAAACACATGGTCACTGGGGAAAACAGACTTTTGAGAGCCACATTACATTTCACAACTGTCACCTGTCATTGTATGTGAAAGCTGTTAAGGAAAATCCTATTTTGAAGAACTACACAACCATGACCTCTCCATGATCATCATCACTTCTTCACAAAAGACAACTGCTGCAAAAAATGTGGTAGCATTCTTTCCAGGGTTAATTTATAAAAAATAAAAAATAAAAGAGCTTGCTTGTTTCCTCTTATCTACATTTTTGCAGACTTCTAAAATAGACATACTGCTTGTGACAATGCTGTACATTTTACAGTCTTCATAGCAAATGGTGTTCTCAGCATAAGAATTCAACTTAAAAATAATATCTAATAATAAGGTCTTTGGGCGTCCACTGTTAGGGTTAGCCTTTCTCTATTTGAGTGAGATGTAATTTCACACAGTTAAAAAGGTGCATTACGGAAGTTTCAATGGTTCAAATTACATTTTTTCTAACCCATACATGCATCAGCAACAGCCTGATGTGCAGAATGAGCCCAATCTGAATCCAGGTGGTTTCTGAAAGCCTGTACAGTCAATTAAATGAGTAGGGTTTGGGATTGAAAATCCCGCAGTGGTTCAGTGGACGTGTTGTTATGCGCGTGTGCTCGTTTACCTGGGTTTGACTTCGGATTTGCCGACATAAGTAAACTAAACAACGCTAGTGGCAAAGTTGAAAATGAATCCCGTGAACACAAGGAAGAGACAGACCTCCAGAGCACTCGAAACCAGCAGATCCTTCTTTGGTTGTTGTTTGTTTGTGCTCGTACAAGCGTGCACGCAGTGAACATGCACAAGACTGGATGCAGTACTGCTAATGCCAGAGGTGGCACACTAGTACAAAAACTCCTGATTTTCAGTAATGCTCCTATAATAAAAACTACCTAAATTACTGCATCTTACCAGCTGAATATCAAAATGTTTACCTAGCAGCCAACTGAGTAAACGAGGGACCTTTTTTTTTTTTTTAAACAAATCACTGCAGTTTTTCCAGCATTAAATAATGTTGCATCACTTTGCCACAGAATGACAGCTTTGACACTGCCACATCTTTCCTAAATCTGAAATTATAAGCATGTATATAGCTTCATTTTTCTTCAGCATTGTCCAGTAGTGCAACACATTCCAGCACTGTGCACCTGTTCAAACCTTCCAAACTGCTTATGTACTGATACGTTACAGCAAACAACTGTGCGACAGCCTGATTTTCAGCTCGACAAATTGGTTAATTCCACACACAATAAAGCTGCCAATGTCATTTGAAGGAATATTGACCAACCAAAAGCTCATTGGAGCTCAGTGAATCTACAGCTTGGCGGCCATATGTTGTTGTGGCAATCCCAGCTACCCACGTAAAGCCTGGGGCAGGGAAGGATTTTTTTATCTTGTTGTTCTTGGTCTCTGCTGCTCATCTGCCACAATTGCACTGTCTGGCTCCTGAGGGTCAGCTGATTCAGAGGTCAAATGCAAACAAGCTTTGCAGCGGCATTTTATAAAGTTGAGGGAGGTGTGTTTAATTTGATATTGATGTAAAGGTTTTGACAGTTTTTGATTAGTTATTTCTTTAGGTCATGAGATGTTTTCTGGACTGCCCTAAAACGTCATGTTTTTTTCATGAACATTTTTATTTTGTCTACTTCTCTGGAAGCTTGTAATGCACTTTTCAACAACAAATGGGTTTTATTTTTTGTTGAGCCATGGTCCAATGTTAGTGTCTCAGGTGAGGAAATGGATTGGAAAGTGTCAGCCTGACATGTTGTGACAGAACATGTCCTGGAACACTCATGTCATTCAAAACATTTGTAAATGACACTGAAAATTGCAGCAATTATTGCCGACTTAAGGCCCTCGGAGAATTGGAGGAGAAAATACAGAGTCTGTCTTCAAAGGCAATTAGTCTCTATATTGTAGTGTGTCCATTCAGCTAGTGCTCTAGCCACTCATGGGACTGCACATGTGGACATGGCTAATAGTCTCTGTTAATGAGCCAATCGTTCATTATCAATCTTCTGGGAGGCACAGTGTGAGAGTAGCATCCTGTTGACACATTTAGAGGAAATGACCGCCACGTGGCGTTCTCTACGTACGCACAGCACTGCAGAGCAATTGTCGCTGTAGGCTGGGTAAGAGCAGCTTGATTCCATGTGTCCTTGTGGAGACAGCTAAATTAGACGCACACAGATTTGCATACACACAGATACTATATACACTTTTTGAAGTCTGTCCTATTCTGGAGGGGAATGTCCTTTTCGTCCCTGGCCACCTGGTCAAAACACTAACAGCTGACTTGTTGCTGAGGCCCACAATAGTAAAAAAAATCACAGTACACTCCGCCCAAACACATTCATACAGCCACACCGGCCGGCACCATCAGCCTATTCCTGTTCACCACACCAGATATAATCTGGATGTTTTACAGCAGGTTACTTCACCTTTTTCATCGCTCTTTGCAATCTCTTGTACTGCTGGAACAAGCTCTGGCTCAATCCTGAATGTTGATCTTTGCTATCAACTGATGACAACTATATTATTTTATTTCAGATTTGGAAAAATATTTGCAATCTTTCAAATACTGCAATTTTAGACTTTCATATTCAACAAAGTGTGCTACAATAGATTTTGTGCTAGATGTGTTCAGGATTCAGCTTTTTCAGCAGACTGTAATGTGAGCTCTTAAAAGCTTTGAACATTCCACCCTCACTCGTTCATTCTCACATTGTCTATGATCAGTCCATTTCAGCAGTAGTTCAGCATTCTCCATTGACCTTAAGGTACTCCATTAAGGGCATTGGGCCTCTGGCGCCACTCTGTTTCCTCCATGTTTAATTAAAAGGTGAGGAAAGTCCTCTGTCTTGTGATGATGGCTTGGGTACATGGTTCTCTCTCTGCCAACCAAAAACTCCTCTCTCATTCATCTAGCTCAAGGCTTTGGCTTACATGGCCATTTTACTTTTCCAAAGACCTTAAACTTTTTTGACCTTATTCAAGGTAACTGTCCATCTTTCAGTTCCTGTGTAATATGGCAAACTCCACACAAATCAGATAATGCAGACGTTTTTTCTCTGTTTACTGACAAAATGTCTTTCCTGTAGTGCAGGAAAGGAAATCATGAGTCTATATCATAAGTCGCCTTGTCAAAACCTGTTTAGAATACATCCTCAGAGGAGCCATGCAGTGAGGAACACAGGGGTGTACTTAGTGTCATTGCCGCTGGGGAGGGGGCTGTCGTGCACAGGAGCCGTGAGGAGGGGGCTGCTGTTTCATGTGTCTGTGGCAATTAACGCTGATGTGACACATTCAAAAAGGTCCCCTGGGATTGACAAAGCCAACAAATTGACTTACCATTTGAGCACGACGTACGCAGAGATGGAGGGGGGGAAAGGCAGGCGGCTTCATCTTGTCATAATGAATACGGAGCCTATTCCTGTCGGGTGTATTGCTGGCACAATGATTGCAGTTTATTTGCTGTATATGCCATAAAGTACCACTGCGCTTACAGGGACATTGTGTATTTTTGACATAATGGGGGTGGGGAGGAAGGGCGCCCTAAAGTAATAACTTTATCCTGTGGTTCTGGTAACTTACATGACAAACAAAAGCGGTGCTTTGCTGCTGCTATAAATGTCTCCTTAGGCCCTAGAGCCATACAGGGAGGAAGACAGATGTTTCATTGCATGCCATGTTTCCAAACGAGCATACATACACACTTGCCTTTTTTGTACGTGAGTGATGCATCTCAGCACATTCCCCACTCACAGCCCTCGAAGTAAGAACTTGGTGTCCATAAAGGTTTAGCCAGTGATTCAGCCTTTTTAAGAGTGTTCAAAATGACAGGAGTCATTGGTCAGCCAATTTGTTTTCTCATGGGGTGCAGTGTTTGTGGCGTTCAGCTTTCCTCGGGGAAACAAGGACAATCAGTTGCAGCTTGTCGAGGACTATGAGAACTAGTGACCTTTGGCCCTTGCTGAGGAAGTCACAGGAGGTTTCCAGAGGGGAGGCTTGTAGAATTTATCCCGGCTGCCTGTAGATCACAGCACTTCCACTTTTGTTTGCATGGGAACAAAACACTTTCTAGTGCACAAAGCTGGTTGACGTGCAATTTACAGTAACGGTATTAATTAAACCTTTAATTAAAGAAGAAAAACTCCAGTGTCACGTAACTCAAGTGTTTAATTTCAATGTGACAGAGGCAATAAAAAGGCCATCCTACTGGGGAACTTAAACACGTGTAAAGTCGGCGCTCTGCAGAAGCTAAAGGACCGGTGGCACTGAAGTGGTGTTCGGGGTAAGATGTCTTCTCTGAGCGACCATGCATACAGGCACCAGCTCAGAGGGATCGCAACCCGCTGTGCATCAGGGGCAATTAAAGACGACTCATGCTGGAGTTCACCGCTGCAAAGAGCCCATAAAAAGGATACACACACACACACACACAAAGTAAGATTAAAGGACAGGACAGAATGGGAAAGCTTCAGGGTTACAGACAAAACTTTCTCATTGCAATATAACTACCTAAAAATACATGTATCTCTAAAGTGTTGGTTTTCAGTTTTCAGAAACGTTGTGACTTAATGTGACTTACGGAAAACAGATATCCCAAATAATGTAAATTTAAATTATTACACTGTCGCTCTCAAGGGCTAAATAAAGACTTACGAAACCATTTTCATTCATAACCACAAAATTCTAATTTAGGGGTTCTCAAAAAAAACATCACCAGTATTCTTTGAAGAGTAGACAATCCTATTGACCACGAGATTCTTTTACCCATTTACAATAACTAACTCTCATCAAATAAGAGCAGTTTAAAGAAGACAATTGGAAAAGTGCCATTTGGTTCTCATTAACATTGAAAGAGCTTCAAATCCAAACTGCTGTGTATTGCTGCAGGCAGGACAATGCTACATTTTGGATTAGGCTACTTAAAGTATAATTTGTTTAAACAGCAGGGGGTATATAATGTTGGTCTAGAAATAGAGTCAACAAGACAAACTTCCAATGCTCAAAATGTACAGCATTTTAAAACATTTTCATTCCTTAAATTCCCTTTCTTCTACCTCACTCTAAATAAAACTTCCCTCCTCAACTGTCACTTTGGTGCTCTTCAGAGGCCCGCCAAATTAATTCAACACAGTTATAACTAGATTCTGTGGCATGCGGGAATAACCAGCGTTCTACAGCTAAATCAACATCACACACTAGGCCGGTCCTTTGGGGAAGCCGCACACTGCCTCAATGTTTCTCCGTCAAAGACTTTGCCTCCAGCCCCCGGTAGAATATCTCTTGATGTAACTGGCATCTTCATTTTGGCAGATGAAAAAAAAAAATCAAAAAGTATTTTAACTCAGGAAGGGTTTGGGGAGAAAGACCAACAGAGGAAAACGGTGTAAGCTGTTAATGCTATGTTAATCCCCGGCTAAAAACAGCTGAAGGTAATGCAGAGCTAGATAGCTATAGCGGAAGGTGGGTGAGGAAGTGGAAGAGGGAAGCACAGAGGGTGGATAAAATAAGGAAGTGTCACCATTAAGCCTTTGAAGCAGTAGGAGGTACATTTTCTGGCAGGTTCAGTCCACCAAGTCGTCACGGCTGTTCCACTGTGTTATAACAAGAGACAAATAGCATTAAGTTCAGAAGCCAACAAATCTATTAACCTCAACAAAATGCCTGAACAAATTCAAATTAATAAGTTGACTGCAGAGTTCCAACCAGGACACCTGCACAAGTCTTTACAGCAAAAACGGAGAAGGATTTTTTTTTTTTTTTACCTTGTTTGTTGCATTACTTATTCATGACTACATTTGATTTAAATGGATATAAGGCAGGGAACAGTTTAAATATTTATGGCCTTATCATGCAAAAAACATAGTGATATCTGCCCCAGCCTTGCCAGGGTAAAGAAGTAGCAAAATAAATGTGTTAAAATATTCCTTCAAATGTCTAAGCAGCTGCCTAACTAGTGTTACAGGAAACAATGGGGTAGAGCAGGTGGAAGAAAAAAATAAACTATTTTTTGTATTTTTTTCGAAGCCAAGTCGTATCGCATGAATATTCATATGCACCACAACAAACTGTGAAAACGGCTTTGTTAGTGAAACCAAATCCCAGGCTCGTGCTGAAGAAAAGGAGTGTAGCCTCTGGAGGGGGCTTTGGATCCCAGCCTGCAACGGCGGCTGCCACCAGTGGCGCTGAATGATGCTAAAAAGGCTGGCGTCAAGCAAACAGTATGGCAGAAATGTTGTTTACCTCTTTGGCAAATATCATTGCAGGCCTTGTTCTCGAGCATCAAGGTGGGGTCAGGGAGAAGCCGTAATGTTTGGTGTCTGTTAATTACAACAATGGAGTGAGAAATTCTGGCCTCTCTAGTGTCAAGTTAATGTTCTTAAGAGTGGGAATAACAACAATTATGTTTTGAGAACATGATAATTTGCCACAAAATAAACTTACAATGTGCCCATACAATAATTAAATCAAGATAGAGCTTGTGATTCATACATTGCTGCTACAAGAACCATCTCACTGTTATGTGCAGATCCATTCTGACTGCATAGCTAATGCCACAAACCCTTACATATAACAAGACTATGTTCACACAAAAGCAGTTTCTTAACATGTTTTTTTACAATCTCTGTTCATATATGATTTTTATATATTTTTTTATTAGTGCAGTCAAGGAGACCAAATTATTCTCCTTTGTTGTAACAGAGAAGACAACCAGAGATCAAGCGGCTCTGCTGTTCTCTGAGAAAATGCAAAAAATAACAAAAGCTTTTCATACTCAAACCATGTGTCAAAAGAAACACATTTGTTCCAACATTAAACAAAGAACACTCCCTGCTCACCACTGGTACAACTTCTTAAAGTGTAATTTTTACTTTGTGCTGTAACAACATTGGGATAACATGGCCCACCAACCAGATCTTCCCATTATGTAATTACCTGACTGTAAACACACAACTACGTCACACACAATTGTGTGTATACACTTTGGTAGATTGTCTACTGTACACAGCTTTGTGTTTCCAATATAGAGTGTGTGTGTGCCAGCTGTCCAGTGATGCCCTCAGTAAGAATGTGTAACAAGGATAAGCTTCTTCCCTGGCTTCCAGCAGCTTTACACACCTCTTCCAGGTGTGTGTTTGTGACTAGTGTTAAAAAAACAACTCATATGCAGTCAAGCCAAGCCCCAAGCCAACTGCCCAACATCTCTATCAGAGGTAGAGCAGACACAAGCCGGCAATGACATCATTATGCCATAGTGAGCTGTATCTAGTTAGAACCCAACTGAAAGCTGTCCTGATATTCAGTCATTGTCTACGCAAAGATACTGTTTCATGCACTCACACACACACACACACATGCACACACACGCATACACACACATAATAATAATACTAATAATCTTTATATAGCGCTTTTCCACCTACTGTAGTAGGCACTCAAAGCGCTTTACATACATTAAACTATTACCAGTGTTACAGAACTTCACTGGAGGCAATGCAGGTTAAGTGTCTTGCCCAAGGACACAACAACAGTATGCAGGGGAGAGCGGGATGTTATGATGTTTTGGGATGTTTCGAGCGGGGATCGATCCGCCCACCCGCCGGTCGAAGGACGGCCGATCTACCCACTGAGCTATACTGCCGCCCATACACATACACACACACACACACACACACACACACACGCACTCACACACAAACAAACAAACAAACACACACACACACACAAACACATACATGCACACACACACAAACACACACAGACACCTACATGCACACACACACACATACATAAACTGACAAGCAATCATGTGGCTGAGGTTAACATTTCTATTATTATTTAAATGGTACAGACAAATGCATCATTTCAGCATTTGTTACCAATCCCTAAAGCTCAGTTGTGCTTTTTGCCAGCATTACAGAGAGGGAATGGGATTATGGGTAGTGATATTTTAAAGCTGATGCAGCATGGTGGAGTCACCATGGACTCACCAGAATGAGTGAGAGGAGGGAAGGAGATGGTGTTAATACTGGGCTCTCTGACCTTGGCTCACCCCCACTAAACTGGTCATGCGTGTACCTTTGAACACATGCACAGCCCTGAAGCCCTGGAAGAGATAAGCCAATGAAAGAGGGACAAAGCCAGTCAATGAGGAGGAGACTGTGGCACTGGGACTTGCAAAAGTCTGTTTACTTGCATTGTTAATTTCATTAGCCCTCAGGCAAACACTTCAATATTTAACAGTCTCGATTTTTTCTTTTTTCTATACCTCTTTTTTTGCTTAACAGGTTGCCACCAATGTCCAACAATTAAACAGAGTGGCCATAGGTAATCTATCAGCACTCTGGTGCTACCACTTAATATAGTGGCACCCGATTTGCACTCAGCTGAAGAAGGCCAAACCTTGTAAACGCCACAATCCTTTTAAATGGGCAATCAATTTGGCAATGTGACTTTGCACCCTGCTTTTATAAACCATTGAGTGAAAGTGGCAATGAAGAATGGAGTGAGCCTGTACATGTGCAATTCTACACCAGCCAGGTTCAACATCAGGCCCATGGGCCAATCACAGTCTGAGGTACCGCTCTATATGGCCCAACCACACTGTAAAACGAAATTAATATATCTATAGTAGTCATCCAGTAGATTATAATGCTTTTCTTGTGTATTTTTTTATCCAGTTTTTAAATGTTATTAGTTTTGTAGTTTATATTTGGTTAAATTACCATTTGAAGATTTTATTCTATGGCACTTTAAATTTGACTATCTTGATGTAACACAGTATTTAAAGTATAATGTACCTGTTTATTACGTAATTTTACACAATTCACCTTTAAAAAGAACCTCCATTGTATTCATGCTGACTCTAGGCTTTATTACATGTCCAGTCCTGGTCACTTCCTAAAGCAGCACATTGGGACGCTAACCTTTTTTTATGTTCATGTGCTTACAACCCATGTTTCTTGTCCAAGTCCAAGAATTGACAGGGTGTAACTTTTCTTTGCTACTAAATGTCAGTAGACCTTCAATCTACACAAGCCTTCACACAATCACATCTGGCCCTCAATCACTCAAATGACAAACTAAAGTAAAGTATTTTTCTGCAAGTGAGTCTAAGGTCAACGTCCAAGTGTGGTCTAATCTGGTTTGTGAATGTGAGCTGCAGTGAGTGTATTAGCATTAGTGGTCACATACATAGAGCGCTCAAGAGTGTGACAGCCTGCTAATGGCTCTGTCACAAAGGGACCGGAGTTTAGACACAGCTATAATCATGATCTCAAGAAGCGCACCACCCTACCAGTGCCCCAGCTCAGTCATGTCCCCTGATAGCCATATATACGCGTGCATCTGATACAGCCCCATAAAATCTAGCGTCTCAAAAGGCGGCTTTGCATACTGCCAACTTGGTGGAAAAAAATAAATGCAGTTCAGTCCTGAGTCTAATCCTACCCTTTAGTATTGTATTGTTAGGTCTATCTGCATAGCTGCAATTTATAAACTGGTATTTTCATTGTGGCAAACAAAAAATCCCTTTTTTAGCAAATTTTCTAAAACAATCCCCACATATTAAACTCATTGGTAGGGTCAAAGGCATACAAAAATGCTAAAATACTGCCAGAGACCTTTTTTACTTTCCATTCTAAAACATATCAGACAGCACAGGCCAGAGAATAATTCAGACTTGTAAGTAAATACATGTAATTGAAGCAGTGGACTGTTGAAAATGCATCAGAGGCGAGCTTGTTCTATTATGGGGATATTTATCTTTCTTCTTAAACAAAAAGGCCATGGGGAAACGCGCACAGGCGGGTGGGAAATGTGTTTGTTTTCCAGTGTGTCTTTAGTGTGTGCGTAAGTGCAGGCATGTGAGTGTAATTGCCGCCTGTTATCATTAAGCGAGCTGGAGCGATCAGAGGATGCACAACAACCTATGAAGGGCAAACCTGGGGATATTGTGCGTGACATTGGACGTCTGTGGGTAAGTAATGATCACAGCAGCGTGTGACAGCCCGGTTCTGGCAGCGACAATGGCACATTGTTCGCTGCGCTACATCGCCTGTGTCCAACTACCCACCTCTTCATTAGTAGGAAGACTCAGTATTCACCTACGTTCTCCGATAGAAAAACAAGTGCATGCTTACATTTACTGCACTGAATAGTTTTTTTTTATGCTAAACAAAGGAAGAATTTGTTCATATTTTATTCCCAGGGGTTATTCATCTATCCTCTGGCGCTCAAGGCAGGTTCAAACTAAGGCCACACTAGCTCAACAAAGAGCCAGAATAACCTTTAATTGAGAAATAATCACAAGAATTGGATTGAGAGGTGGTAGATAATGAGCAATTGTCCATTAGACAATTTACATGGAGCGGTAACATCAAATGGTAGAAGTTAACAGGAGACATTAGTAGACTAATGAGAGCAAATACTATGTAAATCCTGATAATGGACTATTGACACTGAGCAGAGACATGTAATGAATGTACACAGGTATGTTCCTTTAAGGAGACGTCAGGTAATATGTCTTGGCTTTTACTTACAACACTAAAGACTAGCAAGATCTAACAGATTCTCAAAAACCTAGTCTCAAAATATTTGAAAAGCTAGACCGATTTTATAAATAATAAGGGCCATAGGGTTTGTTTAAGGGCAAATAGTACATTTTCTGGTTTACCATTAATCATATACGCGTTTATTTCTTATGTCTTTGACACTCTCACAGTTCCTTTACCACATAAACGTATATGCATAACTGATAACAATCTAATACAATACATTGCACTTTTATAAATATGCCTGAATTAGAATTGAGAGAGTAGTTCTCCAATAAGGTAAAGGTTATTAATAATGTGTACCTGTATGAAAAATAAGATATTTATTCATGTAATTGGGTAAGAGACCTGTTTGAGTAGATCTCATGCTTCACTGACTCAAAATAAATGAGAGTGCAGGTTTAGAGCAATAAAGGAACTTGCCACCCAGTGCAAGGCGCATTGGTGCATTTAATAGTTTCTGGACAATGGAACAATGGAAGCAGCTTGGCAAAGATTTTAATTTCACATAAAAAAAAAAGCTTTTATCACATTGTTGACAATAAAAAGACAAATGCCAGGCTTATGTAAGACTTCTTTGTTATGGCATCCCCAGATAACAGCGCATCCATTTTTAATCCAGGTTGCTTTGTAAACATGTCATCACTGCAGGTAACACATCTATAAATGTCACTCAAGAGCTCATGTAATTTCATTTTGTTTGGTATAAATAAACCGTCGTCCCTCAAACTGATTACGCTCCCCTCGGAATATTTTCGGCTTGACTCCCGCTAATGATGCCGTTGATTCATATCCGTTGGGTATTGCTCCGAAAGAGAAAGCAGAGGGAGAGGGAAGCAAAGGCTCAATTGCTGTTTGAATCAGTGCAGTTTCCATGTAGCTAAAGAAAATGGACAGACAACAGCAATTCTTGTTTTGGTTGTCATGAATAAGTTATATCAACCTCGACTGTATGAGGGAATATTAAAAACTAATTACCATATTTTCCATTAATGGGAACAGAAAAGTTTTGGGTGAAGTTCTCAACAGCAGTAAATTCTGTAATTATGGACCTTTTCTTGTTATTCTTGTTTGGTAAGACGGGAAAATCACAATGAACAATATTCAGTGGATTTATAAGCACCCAGAGAACTCTGGTTGTAAGCTGATAAAGGAACCGGCTGAGCTGGTTTGGAGTTTCTCGGGCTAAAGACAGATTTTTAACGGTAATAGAAGGCATTTATGTGAACTCAAAGTCTGGCTTTGTGCCTGCTATTAGAAAAGTTAGCACAAACAATAAAAAAGCCTGTTAAAGCTCTGTGTGTTGTAATTGCAGGCAGAAGCTCATATACAGTGGTATCAAACAACCCACATCTGGAGACTAGGAAACATGAGTGATTCATTAAGCCAATATATTTTGTTCAAGTAAACAATCTTCACAGGAAATAGTCTCTGTCTGAAAAACTCTTCAAGGTAACTCCTCCTTGTGCTTTACAAATCTGTCGCAGAGCTAAAAATAAGACATCAAGACAGACTGGAGAAAAACTAGTGTGTGCATGAACTTAAAGTGACTTCCCTTTACTGAATGGCAAAAGTGGGTTTTCCAAGCTCTAGGAAGCTGGGGATTTTGTACACTAACCCTTCCATCGATCCAGATCAAGCTCTGGCAGGAGCCAGTGGGCGTTGGGAGTAGAACCCCTTTGATCAAACAGTGGTCATGACTTCTTCAAGGAGCAGCAAGCTCCCACTCAAGTCTGGGAACAGTGTGCTGGTCCCACAAGGGATTATTTATGTCTGAGTATGTCAATTATTGTATGTACGCAGTCAACTCAAGGGGACAATCTGCCAATCTTAGCAGCCTTCTAATCCCAACTTGACTTTAAATGGATGACTTTGTTATGTCTGTACCACAAACCATTACAAAAATATTTTGAGAAGACATGGGACCTTCAATCGAGAGGAGCATTAACTAAAATATACCATGTTTAATGTTGTATAAAGTATATATACTGTGTGCACAATTATTAGGCAAGTGATTATTTTGACCATTTCATAATTTGATCCATAATTTCCAACTCCAAGTTGTATAAACTTGAATCCCTATTGGATTTAATGCATATCAGGAGATGTGTATTTGTGTAACGAGGAGGGTGTGGGCTAAGGACATCAACACCCTATATCAAGGTGTGCATAATTATTAGGCAGATTCTTCTCCTCAGGAAAAATGAACCAAAAGAGAGATTTAACTGACTCTGAAAAGTCAGAAATGTTAAAATTCACAGGGATGCAGCACTCTTGAAATATCAAAGAAATTGGGGCGTGATCACATATCCATCAAACGTTTTGTAGCAAATAGTCAACAGGGTCACAAGAAACGAGATGAAAAGATGCAAATTAACCGCCAAAGATTTGCAAAGAATCAAATGTGAAGCTACCAGGAACCCATTATCCTCCAGTGCTGCCATATTCCACAACTGCAACCTACCTTGAGTGTCAAGAAGTACGAGGTGTTCAGTTCTCAGAGACATGGCCAAGATAAGAAAGGCTGAAACCCGATCACCACTGAACAGGACACATAAGTAGAAACGTCAAGAATGGGCCAAGAAATATCTGAAGGTTTTGTGGACTGATGAGATGAGAGTGACTCTTGACGGACCAGATGGATGGGCCCGTGGTTGGATCAGAAACGAACACAGAGCTCCACTTCGACTCAGACGCCAGCGAGGTGGAGGTGGGGTACAGGTATAGGCAGGTATTATTAAAGATGAGCTAGTGAGACCTTTTCGGGTTGAAAATGGACTCAAAAGCAACTCTCAGACCCACTGCCAATTTTTAGAAGACACTTTCTTCAAGCAGTGGTACAGGAAAAATTCTGCATCTTTCAAGAAGACTTTGATTTTTATGCAAGACATCCATCTCATGCATCAAAGTTCTCCACTGTGTGGCTGGCCAGTAAAGGCCTTAATGAAAAAAAAACAAATGACCATCTTCTTCACGTGACTTAAACCCTAATGAAAACTTTTGGGCCCTTCTAAAGCAGGAAATTTACAAAACAGTACACCTCTCTGAACAGTGTCTGGGAGGCTGTGGTTGCGGCTGCACAGAAAGTTCATTCTGACCAGATCAAGAAACTGACCGACTCATTGAATGGAAGGCTTGTGACTTTTATCGAAAAGAAGGTTGGCTATATTTGTCACTGAGTTTTTTGAGTTTGTTTATTATTCTCACTTTAACAGGTGAAAATAAACAAATGAGATGGGAAAATCTTTGATTTTCATTTAGTTGCATCATAATTCTGCACACTAATATTTGCATTACAATGGTGTGCATGTAGATATTCTTTTAAGAAAGCCAAAACTTCACTTTTACATTTAGTCATTTAGCAGACACTTTTATCTTTTATAGAATTTACTACTTAAATATTCTTGTTTGAAGGTTTGTTAACATTTTGGATTGACAAAGAGACTGTAGTTGTACAATAACAAAATGAATCTTCAAAAATAAAACTTGCCTAATAATTGTGCAGACAGTGTAATGTTTCATTTTCTTTCAAAGCAAAAGTTTCATGATAAATTTTGTGGACAGACCTTGAGGAACTACTGATTGTGGATGTTGTCATGTACCTACACAAGTGTTTTGTGGGTTTTTAGTATTTTTTTGTTTCTACAAAATTCATATAAATCCAACAGACAAACACATTTTCTGAAGTCTGGTGTTATAATTTAGGGTTCATGGGAGGATAGTTAGTGGAGTACTTCCACTGAATGGCTGTCAAACTGGATTGGAGTACCATGTAAGCCATATTCCTCGTAGGTTAATCTACAACCAGGCAAAAACCCTAAATGTATGTACATAACTATTGTTAAAGTTGTAATTACATGATGTTCAATTTAGAAAATATTCCCACCTACGGGTCTTTTCTTCAGCTCAGTGTCTCAATTCCAGAAATATGTCAAGTCACTGTACACTTGGAGCTGATCTAAGAGCAGATTTAAAAAAAAAAAAATGAAATGAAAATCTTTTTTTTTGTCTGCTCTTCCCAAGTAAACACACTAATCCGCACACTTTGCTGCCTTGTTACTCAGGCTCTTAATTAAAATGCAAGCACTTCTCCTTCAGGCGGTTACCAATACTTGATGCGGTGGATTACCGGCGGTGAAGTCGGACATAATTTGTTTTTAATAAAACATCGGAGGGATTAAGTCGATGGAGTTTACTGAGATTTGGCTCTAAGGAGCTGCGTGTCTTGTAAATGCTGAGCACAAACAAGCCAACAAATGCTTTGGCGTCTTTAATAAGCATTTAATTGCTCTTAATATAAAACAAATGATTGTAATAATGGGGATTCCTTACATAAATGGAGGGAAGAAAAGACCCACACTAATGAAAGACTTACCTGAAAATCTGCATTTGTTTAGCATGGTTCAAAGCAAAAACTGTTGTTGGGAAGAAGTAGTATTAATTTGTAGCCTTAATTAGGAGTTTTATGGGTTGCTAGAGTAGGGAGCACATAAAACGACAGCGTCATCACTAATTCAACATGGCAGGCCTGCAGAACACCATCTGCTGCCCAAGAATCTGTTAATAAAGTCACAATTATCTTTTTGTAAGCACTTTATTGTGAATAAAATTTGCAAATGAATTAGCTTCAAGTCCTTTTTGCAAAAGGAAATGGAAGAGGTAGAACAGGCAAAAAGACAAAAAAGAAAAAACAAACAACGAGCGTTTGATTCAAGAGCAACCGAACATACCCATGGCGTTAATGATAATTTCAGGTTTCACTGCCGATGATTTGAAACAAAGCCTTTGTCTCACTTTTTAATTGCGCTTCACAACCACTTACATGCGTTCTGTAATGAGGCAGCACATTTAGACCGTAGCCTCCCTTCTCTCATCACAAAGAAAAAAAAAAAGAATACAAATAAAGCAGGCAGTAATTGCAGTCTGTAAACAGCTGGCTATCAAAACCCAGCAGGAAAATACAATTCACCCTGGAAAGTGGAGCATCAAGCCTATGCATGATCAATACTGCCAGGCCAGGAAAGCACTTATCTGCTGTGTTTACATTGTTGTTAGTTTCTCATCAAGAATTCTTCCCTAATTAACACCCCCTCCTCCCTCATCCTAGCCCCCTCCAATGCCACCTCTCCGAGCTTATAGTCAACATCAACAATCATCACACGAACAAAAAATGCCCAGAATACCGGCCAGATAATTTGGTTAATCCCCTTAGCCTAAGACCTTGAGGAGTTTAATTCACAGTGATTGTTTTGACTCCCCTCACCGGCGATCAATACAGCCATTTCAGCACTTTTTTTTGCCAGAGAGCCCTTGTCGTTTTGCTCGTCTTTATGAGAAAGAAAGTCTACTTCAAAGTCTGCACTATGTCACTGAATGTGCCTGGGAGCTTATAACGTCCATGCCTCAGAGTTCCCTTTTTCCCTTTGCGGTAATTGGCTGAGGAAGGGAAATAGTGGTTGAAATGGTGTTGGAGATGCTGAGGGTGAGGGTAGAGGTTGGGTCATTCCTTAAATCTCTGTCTGTGGAGCTCTTATCAGTGACCCCCCCCTAGCAGCTCAGTGGCCTCTAACCCAGTGATCAACACACACGACCTCTCCATTTTAGCCAACAGACTGACAGCATGAGCAAATATCTGTGGAATAAGGGAAATAAAACTAAGAACGCTCTGGTTTCTTTCTTTTAAAAAGGAAATTAAGTTGGGGTTAAAAGGTGAATTCTTACCAACTTGTGCAACCACTGATCTTAAATTCAGAATTGAGCTGAGCTGCCAAATTAGCCACAATGGTACAGTTTGTTTTTGAATGGAAGACACCAAAAAAGGAGATATCCTTCGACTCCAATCAAGAAGTAGTTGTTTGTTTGATTTATGATTCATAGATTCTCTACTGAACCGCCAGTCAAACTGAAGACAAAGAGAAAATACATAAAGTTGACAAGCAGACTCCTGAAAACACTGAGATAATCACGCCAGTCTCCTGTGATTTTTAATGAAAGGTTTCCGGCTGCCTATGCATAACCAGATTTGCAGTAAGCAAGTGCACAAATTAAGCGTGCCCATCGCTCAGACGGAGGTACCTCCTAAGTGGCATTTGGAAAATTACCTCATACATTTTATTTGCAACCATGCTTTGTTCGTAGAGTGGTAATTGACAGCGTTGTAATGAAACTGCATGTAGAAACGCTGAATGTGTTTTTAAAGTCAATAATACAAAATGTACTGCCCCGCTGAGCAAGAGTTTGAGAATACAATTACGATCAATTTGAGGGCTGGGGGCGGCCATTTTGAATCAGCCTCATACAGAGACAATGGGTGGCTCTCACTCAGCGGGCTCATAAAACAACTTCATCTGTATTCGTGCTTATGGAGAGATTGAGCACAGACAAAACAGCTGCATGCTGGGTAACCGCTTAAACCCCGAAACCATCAAAATCACTGGATACAGCAGAACAATGTCCCACCATTCCTTTGTATGCAGGTTTGCTCCAATGTTTTATGTTGTGTCAGTAATAAGTAAATGTATGCAGTGCTCTATTTGTTCACTGGGTGTGAAATAAAAATAATTAAGACTTTGCCAACTGCTTACCATTAAAATAAAATTAGATTTAGATTCATTTGGCGACATAAAAAATGTCAGCTGTTGATGCACAAATGTTAACACATCAGGACCATAAGCTGTGAAATCATGACAGTGGAACTGGTAAAGATGTAAGCAATCAGTGCAAATTACAGAAAAAAACAAAACAAAAAAAAGAAAAAGAGACCTTATGATGACCCATATTTTAATGACACTTATTTTGTGGCCAACAAAGTACAGTTCAAGGTTTGGATTTCCCATAAGTCTTTATTAAAACTTTATGATTGTGCATGCATGTTTGAAGTTTAACGTTAAGTTCATTTTAGCAATGAATGCTGCCTACTGGTTTGTGAATTCATGTAATATCTATTTCACACAAAACAAAAGCAAATGTTATCTTGGCTGTCAGAAGCAACAGCAACACAGCGTTCAAATGCAAATTAGCATGTTTAGTAATGCCTATTCAAAAATGTGTATTTGTAGTGAGGCCATACTTGTGTTCATATCCTTACACTTTTGCAGTGTCTTAAACTCAAAAATGTATTCAAACACATTATAGATAGCAGTTGTAGTCGCTTTGTAAAATCCTGGCGTGCATGGTTATATCCATTTGCTTTAGGAGTACACTTTTTCTGTCTTAACCATCAAAAATCAACTTACATTGTCTTTACATTTTCAAGAACATCATTCCCTTTTCTAAACCACTTCTTCCATCTAGTAGCAAAGTGTTTTCACAGCACTTTCTGACTCTATACTTTCCCCCTGTCACAAGTCTCTGTACAGATGCTTTCTTCTGTCCTTTTCGAGGCAGAGATCCAACTGGTGGAGTGTGTCGCTTGCTACACTTCATGGCCCCAGCACTGCATTTTGGCTGAATGGTCTGTAGGACAGGCTACAGCACATGGCTCCTTTTTTCTCCTTGTTCACAAGCTGTCTTTAAGTGACCACTGGCCGAGGAGGCACGTCCAAGTTATCGACTGAGAAAACAAGTCGGGTAGGGCCTGTAAGTTTTTCTGGGAAATAATTATAATAAAAACCTTGAAATGAATGTAGATTGCAGGGATTATAAAACATAATGTTGCTTTAGTATGCACATATTAAATACTTAAATACAAAACTTAAATACAAAATCAATAAAATGTAGAACAACTTAAAGCAGTACTGTGTAGTTTTTAGACAATATATTTTATATATATAATATATTATCTCAAAATCATCTTAATGTTTTTTAGACATCAAATCATGTCTATCTCACTGACACAGTATCCCCAGCTGGACAGAAACCTCCAATGTAACTTTCCTGCCGCTGGAACGAGGACATATTGCGAGGGATTATGTGATTGACGTGCTCTACCACACTACGCATATAATAAAGAAAACAGGCCAATGCACTGGATTCTAGCAGAGTAGTGTTTGTAGAAAATACTCTAAAATGACCCTACAGTTTCAAAAGAAATGGTCTTTATTCCTAACTTGCCGGCTTGGATAATCTTTTGTAAACACACAGAAGGATCTCTCTTTACTGGCTAAAAGTTACGCATGCCATTTTTAATGGTTAGATGCTACCATCTTTCTCCATCAAATCTATTTAGATAAAAAAATGTCTGTCACTGTGGTTTTTTGTGTTTTTTCAAAACCTTAAGCAGTCTTTTGCTCTAATAGTTTTGTGGATGTTTGGCCTGACAAACGTCTTGCTCAGGTAAAAGAGATACTGAGTGACAAGCTTTACCAACTGAATATTATAGTGTTCATATTTTTTTTTATAAACTACACATAAACAAGCATAATACTAAGGAAAGAATGCACAGTGCATGTATTAGAGTGAAGCTGTGAAAGCCCTGGGTGCACTGGATGCTACTATCTGATAATAGCCTGCGACGACTCAACTAAAGGAAGCATCTGTATCAGACTGGACAGACAACATGATCAGATTGCACGCTCATCTGACGGCTTGAGAGCAAAGTGAATGGAGACAGCGCCAGCGTGTTTTTTCTCATTAGACACTATCAGGTGGCATCGGCTGACAGAGCAGGCTATGGCCATAAAACCTCCAGACTCCTGTTGGCCCCGGTGAACCATGTGACCTCATCACCATGGTCACCGGTGTTTTGTTTATCTGATTCATCGATATGGATGCCATGCTTACACTGTTGCTTGTTTTCATCAGTAAGGGAAATCTGGTGTTTGTGTACCAGCAACAAATATAAATGCTGATGAGCTTAAACGGCATATGGGTGTGCTATGGAACAATCTGCAAAAGTGCATTTGGATTCTAAGAAATAATCCATGTTTACAGCAGTTCTTGGCATAAAGTTACCAGCATCATGGATCAAATGGTTGAACTGCTCTGCTTTTAGAAATGTAATTTTTAAGGCTATGTTATAAATACAGCAAAAATACTAATAAGAGTTATTTAAGTAGTTTATTTGCAAAAGCAGATAACGCAGTTTTTATAAATTGTCACAAAAATATGTATATTTTAATTATTTGCCAAAGGTTATATCAGTCAAATCCAACTTGAGTGGCTTTGTCCAATTAGGACCACTAAAATGGGGTTTTGAAAAGAATAAATTACAAGCCCCAGTTCTGATTTCCAAAATAGCCTTCATCTGTTTTTCTAACTGAACTCTTCAATTGTCAAATCAGTGTCAACATTAGTTGTACCCATGAGATTTCTTGAGCATGTTTTTGTGTGATTTCCAGCTATTCGAGATCACAGCCCTCATGTTCAGAACTAGTAAGATTGTACTGACACTAGGCGATATTGCTTTTGTGGCCATGTCAATAACCATTCAGCATGTCTGGGGGAACCCCATGAATCTTTTTATTCCTTGATCTAATTAAAGGGTATAATTATTAATAAGATTAGGCTAAATTTAAGTTATGGAGCACCAGTCAGAAGACAAAAGAATAATTAATAAAGAGAACTAATAAATCGTTAATCGGGAGTTCATTAAGAGTTTATTTAATTAATTTTGAAGCAAAACAACCAGACAAAGAATAGGCTAGAAATAATGATGTCAACTAACAAAATAATTAATAATAATAATAATTAATAACCAGACGGAATTGGAATATGCACCAAAACTGTAACCTAGAAATTAGAAATAAAAAAACAGCAGTATTTCAAAGATTGAAGCAATAAACCTTTCTTAATGAAGGCGGAATATGAATTTAAGGGAGTAATATAATAATGTGTAGTTTATACATTTAAAAAAGGTCTAGAAGGTTTAAGTTATGTCTAAGTTAAGTTGTGATGTTAAATCTTTGTTTCCATGCCAACTCTGTAAAAACTGTGCAGATCTTATTTAACAACCAGAATAGGCAACCAAGCTAGGAGTCAAAGGCCATAGGTCAGACAGTGCCAGAAGCTGAGGTCCAACGGGACGTGATGATAGTGAAACTAACTGGTCCGGGCTCCTTCGGTACTGCCGATGAAGCAGCGTGTCCCACAAGCTGTAGTGACGGCTGGTCCTGTTCGGCCTCAGACAGCTCTCTGTGCAAGCTGGTGGTGCTCTTTCTCAGGTCAGAGGTCAGAGGTCAGGAAACAACTCTGTCTGTGAGAAGATGCTGGTTGCCCATGTCAGTTTAACCACAGTTTAACCACAGTCAAATCAGAGTTGTATATATATATATATAAATGGAAAGTTCTCAGAGAAAAAATATCTTGTAGACTTTTGAAGAAAACTGTCTTACAGCTGGCAGCAAATAAATCAAAAATTTGTTAAAAAACACATAATTTGACGGGGAAGGCTTAGTCCTGAACTGAAGAAAATAATCTCACTAATAAATAACAAATTAAAAACACGGGTGTTGCAGGGGAATTCTTCAACTTAAAAAGACAATGAGACAAGACAAAACTAAGAACAGAGAAAGAACTCAAAATTGAAAAAAGAAAATTGAGAATAAACTAACTAGACAAAAAACTAAAGTAAACTAAACTGAGAGACATTACCCTCAGAACTGTTTTTACTAACTAGTCAAAGAGGCATGTCTTTACTTGATGGTGGGACTTTTTTGTTGAACTAGGAGGGGGAGGAGAGAAATATCCCACCTTCAAAAGACATATTAACCTAATAACATACATACATATATAAGATACATTATCTGCATGTACTAAACACAGTGCATTTTAAACATAAAATAAACCAGTGTTTCATGGTCAACAGTCCTTTTCACAAAAGATAAATCAACATTTTCTTTTGTCATAGTGATGAAACTATATTAGTGTTTGTCTCTTGTCCATAAGAGTCCTTAAGTCTTTATTTTATAGCTGTTTATAGTCTGCTGACATTGATGTTAAAAGCTAGATTTTGTTCTCAATGAATAATCTGAAGGTGTTTTCCAGAAGTTTCTTCATCTGTAAGGAATGCACCGCCTCCAAAAGGAGATTCGGTTGTAATTTATGACCCTTGCACTATGACCATGACTATGACTATGACCTTGCACTTTGACCTTTTTTTTTGTCCAGAGAAAAGGAGATGGTGCTGGGTCCCTCCTCATCATCCAGAGAGGAGGTTACGCTATGAATCTATATGTATAAGTGAAACCATCTGTTCATCTCTCTGATGAGTTTTCACACACAAAAAAAAAATATTTTCCTGTCAATGAGGTCAAAGGTTATACGCTACACTAACTATCCCACTGGCTACTGAAGACACCAATAACAGATAGCTAGGACAAAAGGTTACCTGTGCTACCTCAAAAAACTTCCAATTGATTGGACCTAATTTTTGGTTCCTGTCCACACCCATCTCAGACCAGTATGCATATTTATGAACCTGAAATTTTGATGAAAATTAATTCATCACAAAATGTTGAGCTGCCAAAAAAGAGCAACTCCAGACAGATTTCAACCCTATTTTAAATCATCATTTTAACTAATGCTCCGTGAAGCTTCTTTTTAGCTTTTGTACAAGTTCATAGACAGTGCTCTTTCTGCTCCTTAGTGTCAGCAGTTAATTAGCGGTTAGCACACAGCCTGCCCAGAAACACATCAAAGAAGCAATCTGACAAGATGGCCACTTTGGCCGCCATGTGTTTATCCCTGTGTCAAACTATACAAAGGAGACTCTGCCAACTTTTATGCTTTTGACCGTGCCACGGTCCCTCAGCTGTCCTGCATCGCTCAGCTTTCTAAGACCTGCTGCCCCCCTGAGGACTCCTCAGTCCATATGACACATCAATTTACAAACACCTTCACAACATTTGCAATTTCAGTGACAATAAAGAAAAAAGTGCTGGATGTCTTGCTGGTCATCAGCTGCACAAGGAGTGCTTGGGTCTGGACGTCAAAGAGCAGGTTAAGTGCGTAAGTGAAATGAGCATATGCCAGAGGGAAGATAATGACTAAAAATGACTTCCCATCTCCCTTACACAAAGAGAGACAGGTACAGGGGCACAGCTGCTGGGGAAGATTAATGGTGCTGCCAGATGTAGGGACTCCGCAGAGGGTGACCAGCCTATGGTGCTCTTCAGCGCTCAGGAAGAGGACAAAGCAGCCATCACAGGAGCATGGGCAAAGGCACAGTGTTGATACGTCACTACATACTGAGTGAAAGATTGCATGGTAATTGCAAAGAGGACAAGTCAAAGGTGTGTACAGGCTGTAATAATGATGTCTTTGATGGCAATGATACCTTAAAAGCTTTGCCTAAATCACTTCAGTTCACTTTGTAATCCTTAAATAAAGAATTGCCTTGCATTGACAACACCTTACCAGTAATGCAAAAAATATTTAAAAAACAACGGACTTCAATTTTATACGTTATTAGACTAAGGGTTGTCTAAATATGAAACTAAAAAGTCTGTAGCAACATTACGGGACTTTATTCAAATCTACTTTTCTTCTTGTTTAAGTCACCTATGACTCACCTCTGGGTCACCTGAGCACTGAGGAAAAAAGTAAAAACATACCATTCTTGTTGACAATTTTTTTAATATATATAGAAATAATAGGCCAGCAGAAACTTAACACTCACGTTTTAAAAAGCCAATTAATTCAAGCAAGAAAAAGGGAGAGAAGAAGAGAAACCTGAAACAAATGCCTTCTGAAAGCCCTGGTGCCAAATCTCAGATGCAGGGACACCGCTTCCTTGTTCTCAGCACAGAGCGAGTTTCAATTACATGCAGTTTGCCCTTGGTTGGACTATTTCAATATTTTATGTTGATACATTACCACTGCAACACGCCTTCATTCATTTTCATTCAGAAGAAGGAGCTTTGAGCAAAAATAGACTCTTTAACAGACCGTGCTGGGTATTACATTATTGTGTCTGTCTCGATGGAGAATAGATCATAGAGAAGACAGAATGCCTAATACATAAATGAGAAATGCACAATTACTTTGCACATGGATTCCTGCAGATCCAGGAGTGGCATTGAGATTGCTGTTGCGTAGCTTGCCCAATATCAGTGACATGTCTTGTGAATGTTGGCATGTAATTGGTTCAGCTTGTGCAGCCATATACTACGGGCATGGTTTTTGTGATTTCCAATAATGTAAGGGTTGTGACACAATGAGGTGCTGTTTATAAAGCAGATAATGGAAAAAATGGGAAGACACATTAGAAGTCATTGTACACGGTCCGGCTGCTGTATGACACGAGGATGAACCAAAGAGGTTACTACCGGTGCAACACACAGCAATGTGACATTTTCTTGCAGGCCACACAAAATGCAATGACAGATGTGTCAGTGCAGGCCTCTCATGACCTTTACAACACAGCCAAAGACTCGCTTCAAGAATTTTAACTGTAAAACCGGCCTCAAGATTTTGAATAAAGGCCAGGGCATCGGTTAATATGTCCCAGATCTTTGTATGCAGGCGACTTTGTTGGGACTCCACTGTTTCATTAAGCTCCTTAGTGGGGAAAGTGAGAAGATTGATTGGCTGCTGGTATTTATTGGGCACTGATGGCCCAGGTGCCGAGCATCAAGATTTGTTTTTATATCTGCTTTACAGCACAGCTGCTTCTGCTGAGCACAGCGCTGTGCACATAATCACTGAGAAGACACTCCAATCATCATCTGAAGCTGTTCAAATCCAAAAAATACACAGAAATTTGCAAGTAGGGGAATGTCCGTGTAACTCATTGGTTGAACAATAAAACTTGAAATTAGAGAAGATGTTCAGTCAAAGCTCTAAAAGTTTGTGACTCCTAACACCAACTGGTTTATAAAACTATTATGTCCCCATACTGTGCCAATACCTTGCTTGGTAGCTAAACATCGTCAAGACACATTATTGGAGTGCATGGAAGGTCCACTGGAGTGCCACTTTAATCATTGTAATGCATCTCTGTTCTTTTAATTAAGGGATAATGTCCAATTTCATGACGTTTATGAGGTTATAACATCCATTAGCCTACAACAGATGCTGTGGCTGAATAGCTAACTAGCCTTGAGCTGAGCCACATGGGTCCTCCCCAGGCCAGCAAGCTCCACTGTCCAGCTCTTAATGGCAAAATACACCCCTTTTATTTCCCCTCTTTTAGGATTCTAATTTTGCATACTTTTGTCTGGTGCGTTTTCTGTGTTTCCATTCCCTCTTGTTGCCTCCCAGCAGAAACTGGAAGGAGATTTAAAGAGTATAGCTATTGAACTTTAAACAGCTTATAGCCATGGAACATAAAACTGGCATTTAAAATTTGTGATTGCAATTAAATGCAAGTTATTCGCAATGAGAATGTCAAAAGCAGTTCTAATCATTTTTATTGTGCCTCTTAATTATTGCATTGCACTTTTTCTTCACCTGAGCCAAATGCTTTCTCGGTGCATAATTTCAACCTTTAGCTCCCCTTCTCAGGCTTATGCCAACAGCAAGATGAGCAGTCTGCTCACCAGCCCCTCAATTCCAACAAAATGAGCCTGCCTCAACCTCTTCAACACTCTATATTTTTTGGGCCTAAAGCCAACCCTTCTCTCAGTAGTGACCTCAATTTTCTTATAAATACCTTTCTTTGCCATCCCAGTAAGAGGTGAAGGACAGTCAACTCAAAGGCATCAATTGAGATATTATTAGTCAGCTGTGGTATCAAACTACTGAACATTTGTATCTTTAGTGTGATTTAGGATTTGGCGAATAACTTATTGTGCCTGCCTCCATTCAGGGACATTTTATTATTGTCTATATGATAGTATATTAGTCTATGTCTACTTACGTTACTTTTTTGTGTTATTTAGAGTATATTTACTTACATTAGTAGAAAGCACACAGCAAAGGACCAGAATGCACCTGTTTGGGCGTCACTCATGACAGTGGGAGAAACAGCCCAACATTTTTGGGGGATTTTGTTTTTTGCAAACTCAGGAATTTAAACCACACAAGACATGGGTAATAAATTATTCAGCTGCGTAAACCAAAACCCATGGTGCATATTATTGATTATATGAGTTATGTTTAAGTTGAGTTGATTCACATTTGATTTCCTTTGATTTTGACAAATACAAGTTGATGGTGCCACGTCTTGGGTCCAGGATTTAAGGACAAGGGGTTTGAGATCGATGGCTGTCCCCAGGGCGGGGTGAGGGTCTGCTGGGCAGCTGTCGGGTAATTAGTCCCCTCCCTCGTATTCACCCCCTGGCATCTGTCGGAGCAACGGCTAACAGTGTGCATGGCCCACGTCCAACTCTCAGGACGCACTTCAGTTAGCTGCATTAGGCTTTATTTAATCACACCAGCAGTTAAACACACACCTGGTCGAGTCCTGGGACACATTTGGCATTGTGTGTTGACATGATCTTGTGTCTTACACTTTTGTTTTCTGCTTCTACCTTATCATGTTTCTAAATATAGGCCATAAGGGGCTCAGTCCCTTTCAAACCTTTTCATCAAGTATAGCTCCAGAGGGACATCTCTCTTCATGATGACATTGGTCTGACATGCTCTGCTCACTTAACTGCACAATTCAATGTCTGAAGAATTGCCTGAAACAACATAAAACTTTACAAAACACAGCTTCTCCCAGGAGTCCTATACCTCAGAAGGGCTTTTAAAAAGGCCTCTAAATTAAAAGGATGCCATGCACCATCAATATCTCAATATGGATATGCTGTAAAACATGCCATAAGACAACAAAAGCACTTTACTTTTACTGCACTTTCAGCGGTCCTGCCTCTGGCTTTCATAAAGCAGTTAGTGTTTACCACACATGGCTGAGTAATAACCCTGTCCTAGGACAAACAACTGTACCCTGAAGATAGAACTGCACAAATCCAAGCCTCTATACATCCCTCTCTTACCACTCTAACCACAGTTCCACTCTTTGTAGCTGTCCTTATTTATTACTTAAACTAGGCTTCTTCCTCACTTATCTTCCTGTATCCATTCCCGTCAGTGTACTACGTTATCCTCCACACTTTTGCCTGAAGCAGTCTTTAACCAATGTACTCACACTCCATTCCTTTACTGTTATCCTACCTGTCCCATCCTTTGCTAAATCCTTTTCCACTGGAATGAATTCTGACCATAGCATGCAAGAACCTAGCTCCCAACAACTTCTATTACAAACAATTAAGTTACTATTTTTACACTTCTACATGGGGCATGACATGTTTAAATTAATACTTACCTAATGGCAATGTTACCCTATTTGGGGTACAACTGAGCATATTTTGGGTAAAAGGGTACACAATTTAAAACGTATAGTCCCAGTAATATCTTGTTTACTACATTGTAAGTAACATGGACACCCAATGTCCGCCATTTCTAGTGTCTTTAGTGTACATAGTTTTATTTTAAAGAACAGCTCAACTCTAAAACCTTTCCACAAGTAACATGTAGCTGTCAAAATGACTTTCCAAAGTGCATTTAAATAAGGCTCGATTTGGTCTATCACTTTTTCTTTTCTCAGTGTCAGTGTCGACTCGCTCCATCCCTCCTTCTTCCACCGTGTCGTCAGGCCTCTGTTGCACTTGGAGAGAGAGCCTAAGTGTCCTTGGATGAAGGGGGTTCCTGAGGAGCTAATGGTTAGCGCGCTATGACTAATGGGGTAAAAGCGTGACAAAATAAGACAAATGGTTTGGACCAACTTCATTACCTAAGTGACAGCTTGACGTTGCTGCTGTATAATATGGCATTTTTCATCTGTGACTCATATGGCAAAGGAATATGATGGTGAGAGCAAGGGGCCAACTTTTATGACATCAAAGCATCAATGATTTTTTTTAAAGTCTTGCCTCAGCCGCGTAAGCACTGGGGAAGTTTGGAATTTGTTTTAAAGGTGTTGTTTGCTTTGAAAAACAAGCAGATGATGCGCTAGTGCATTTTGAGAAGAGATACAGTATTCTGATGCAGGTGAGAGCAACATCAAAATAGCAGGCAGATTGGCACCTACAGGCTAGTGCTGGGAGACTGTTTACTCACCAACCTTGCTTTTTTGTATTATACATCTATGGGTACATTTTCAATGGAAGGGAATGCACAACAGCACTTGGAAAGCTTTCTAATGCACCACTATTGAGCAAAATAGGACTAAGAAATAAGGCAGCAGTTAGAAATATTATTCAGCAATGCAAAACAATTTTAAATGGTTGGATTTTGATGTTTTAAAATTGCAAGCAGGATAGCATTTATCTTTGGTGCTTTGTGTAAAAATAAAGTCTCATCTGCTCAATATCAGACAGTTAATTTTTCATAAAAGAGAAGGTTATACAGTGAGTCCAGTGTAATCTCAAGTCTCAGTCCCTGTGTATCAGCAGCTCCTGTCTCATGCTCAAACATCCATTATTCAACAGATACTTGTGTGTTCCTTAACAGGAATAAGGCACTTTTTCACTTTGGAATTACACAAATCCCACTATAATATTACAAAAAAGGCCCAAATTATTCAGGGTTTGCTTTGCTTTTTCTTTTACTAGAAGAAAATGTGGAGAAAATAAATCTTTGTTTTTCTGAAAAGTTGTGAGGCACTTGACAGACAAGGGAAAAAAAGATTAGCACAGTGTGCTGCATGTTTCTTGGTCTAATTTTGTCTCGTACCATTTGCATAAAATTGAAATTTTCATTCTTTTGAAGTGGGTTTGTTGGAACAATGTCTTTTTCTCGTTGAGGCTGTAAGGTCAGCAGTTGCAATGGGAACATTTTCACTTCATTTTTCACAAAGTTGCAGCTACCAATTTCAATATTTTACTTGAAATATACTGACTGTGTGCTTAATTTGAATATGCTCTGCATTTCAGGGGAATTAGAATATTTTACACCATCCATGTTGTACTAAATCAAAGTCAACTGTTACAAAGAGTATCCAGTTTATTCCTATGCCTGCTGACTGTATTCTGTCTTCAATAGTATATCTCTCAGGCTCATTCCTGTGTAAACGCTGCTGGGCCTCGACTTGCTGCACGCTGCGTTAAAGCCAAGAAGTCATTGCCTTTTCAGAGGGAAAGAATCCATCAAATCCACCAGGGAATAGCTAGGTAGAGTAGCTGTCTTACAGTAAGGGGAGGCAAAAAGCGCAGAATAGGTTTATTGTTCAGTCACCTGCTACTTTCTCTTATTTGTTCCAAAATCCAACCATATAAATTTCACTCAGGCTACATATTTCACCTCCAAACCTGAGATGCATCAGCAATACGCAGAAACATAGTTTTTATTCACAAATCAAAATGAGTTACTTTATCAGAGTAAAAAACACATGCTATTTTAATCATCTACTGATGTGGCATAAATATTAAGCTTTAGAGATAAATCTTAGAAATGAAGTCTCTCTGACTTACCAAACGTGGTTCAGTCCCCATACACTGTATGCTGTTTGAAATTAATTATTCTGTGGTCTTTTTTTTTTTACCCTGAACTATATTGCAGGTGTTCAAATGTGTCTGTCCACTCCACAGAAAGTCGTTTCCACTTGCCCACTTGCTTACTCCTCATATTCTTTTTTTCTGCCTGAAGCTGCATGCTGAGAGACATTCACAAAGATTTATGAATTTAAGCTTGAACCTAGCATCCTGCTCCACATTCCTGGGTCATCCTCCCTGCTGCTCCAGCCAAGTGCAGCCTGGACTTTAGACTCCGCTAAAAGAAGACGGGTCACTAGCCTAGTCAGTGCGTCTGCTCTCAGTGGCGATGCAAGCTGAGAATGAATCCTTTGGACACAGAAGCACCAGAGGCCTTCTCTAAAATGATGAAGGCACTCAGCTGGGACCACAGAAGGACAGACAGGCGGTCCAACCAGATAGCCCAGAGCTTCCATTAAGCATGTAAAAAATATAAGCCTAATACAAGTTTACCTTGTGTAATGCATTTATCAAACTGTGAAAAGTTTACACCATCTTAGACATTTTGCAAGCACAATATTATGGTGATTCCCATAAAGAATCCCTATGAAGGAGAACAATAGAAGTGTTTGGGAAAAAAAACATTTAATTGATTGAAATGGAATTGATTCTGAAGTGTAACACAAACATTAATAATAAAGAGGGGGAAGACAAAAGCATTACAGTCAAAGGGAGTGATCAAGGAGCTATTTGAAATCATCTGTGTATGTTTTATTCACTGGTTAAAGGGGTCTTTAGAGCAGGCAAACCTCATCTGGATTGTGTGAGCTTTGGCACTTAAGTGCTTTTTAATCACTATCCCCTGGTGAAGCAGTTGAATGCGCTTCCTTTCAAACTCCAGCCTTTAGTCTGCCCCAGTGAACAAGCATCACAATGGACCACGGTGCCAAAACAAAAAGATTCACACAAAGCCCACTGCTTAATTGTGCCTAATGTTGAGCAGCCTTTACAACAGCTCTAGCACTTTTACCCTCTTATTTACTTAGGTTTCTCCTTTTTTAAGTGATCATCTTGCATCATGTTTTTGACTCGGTGTACCCCTACAAGGCTGCTCCGAAAGTGCAAAAGTGTTGGGTTGTTATTGTTATGTTGTTGATATTGCTTTCCTAAAATATACCCTTTTTTCCCTTGGGGAATTACCCTGTTATGGAATGAATAAAGTACATGAAAACTTATCTCAATTCATTTTTGATGATATTTAGTTTGCCACAGAACCATCCACTGGGTGTAAAAGTACGAGTGTACGCTCACCATACACAGACAAACAGCATACACAGACACATTTCATGCCGGGGAATACAAATTAACCTGAGATGCCATCAGCAATTAAGCCTAATTTCAATAACGTTCAACATTTTATATTCGTGTGTGTGCTTACCCATTAGCGTAATCAAGCGACAACAAATGTATCCCTGCATGATAATAGCACGCCCGCCTCCTCTGTGTGCAAAGAAATTAAATACAACATACATAAAGAGATTCAATTTGGACAATACAGATGAGAAAATGGGATAGCGCTTACCAACCTTAAAGACATCCCACCCCCTTAATCTAATAATGAGAGGTTCACTGGATTATGCTAACCTTGAGCACCAGGACCAATCACTATTCAGCCACACACCACTGTTAATGATGTTATTGCACTGATGAGGTGACGTTGTTGTTGAGAGTTGCCTAACATTAATATTCAGTAGTACTCTAGGTAGGCGTCGAGCAAAGCTTGCTGTAATTAGACTTGATGGCCTCCATAAGCATTAATATTGAAGCGCATCAGCAATGTGGGCCTCTCCAGAGCTTTCAACTCCCACCTGGGACAACTTATTTTTGGTTTTGAACTTCCAGAGCAAATCTACTGATTCTTTACATAAATGACTTATGTATTATTTGTAAAATTTATAGAGCAACAAAACGATGCGGATCTATTGGCACCTTTATGGTGAAAAAAAAAAAAAAAAAAAAACTCATGTAAACACAAATCTCAGGGCCAAAATAGCTCCTCGGTAGGTGCTGACGGTGCCCGAGTTTCAGCTTGTTCCCAGGTATTGATGTCAATTACTGAGCCGTCCATTAGCTCCTGTGTATTCTGAGAGGAGTCAATTTTGGTCATGTCGTGCAGTTTAGTTTTACATTGAGGAATGACCCTGGGACGGGGCTACGTTTGGCTAGCGCTGAGGCTAATGGCTCTTAATGCATGATACAATAAACATGTGCCTTTATAAACCAGCCGGAACCTCTTACTGAGGCAGCGGGCTCTCAAATGACACACACTTAACATTAAGGCCGTTCTGTAAGTGTGTGTAGCCCCATGTGATTACATTAGCAATGTGTTCAGTTTGGCTCAATGGGGTGATGCTGTTATAAAAATGACTGCCAGTGTTGTACAATGAAGGGAAAACAGCTGGCTAAAGGGCAACTTTAAAGTTCTCTATGATATCCCCACATTAAACCTTAAAAAGCTTATTTTGTTTCTGCTGCATGCTGTGATAGGCTCGAATGGCAAAGCTTGACAGATTTCTTATACATAAATATACGCTACAGTGCAGAGATAAAAGAAAGCTTGGACCTATCTTGTGAGGTGTGATATACTGACCGTAGCATCTCTCTCTAAAGCAAGGTGCACACATGGGAACTATGATAGTGTGTCAGGAAGAAAATATGCAAAAGTCAAATCTTTGTGTTAAGTCTTTTGTCATGAGGAAAATAAGAAGCAATGCAAGTGGTGAGAATTTGCTTTGGGGTTTTTTAAGCAGCAAAAATAAGTAAGTAACACATAATAATGGTGCATACATGAAGAGATAATCGTAAAAGTGAGAAGCTTGCTGAGAGAAGATACATTGTCATAAAACAAGCACAAGCAGCAGGAATAAGTTGTCAGAAAGAGGGCAGGTCAAAAAAGTCGGCTCAGCCACGGCCAGGAAGAGGAACAGGACGGGACTGGTCTGTGATTAGGATTGTCCAACTCACTGCACAGATTAGAGATTTTACATACTTTGAGGACTACAAAATGATAATTTTCTTCATTTTTGCTCCTGTCAATCATAAGAATGGATGAGCTTTGATCTTACAGCTATTATAGTTTCTTGGGTCACCTTTGTTTGAATCAAGGTATTAAGGCTATAGAAAGTTACTATTTGACAAAAGAAGAGAATGAACAAAAGTGGGCCAGAAAAGACAGCCACAATAGTGTTGAATATATCCGTTTCCAGAAATAATATGTGTATTTGAAATGGAATAATCAGAGATACTGAGTACAGATACATTGTTTTATTTATACCATCATTTAAAAAGATATAAAGAAACAAAATATATGAAGAGATAAAAATATATATATATATACGTAGAGCAATATGTGAGGAGGTTAAATAATTACAACAGGCTCCAACACCATCGAGTATAGTCCCAAAATCATGCACAACGTTGCCATCTGGTCTTTGCCTTTGACACGTTCCAGTAAGAGCAAAACTGTCCAGAGTAATGAATAACTGGGATTCACAGAAGTATGCAAAACTATTTTTTATGTTTGTTCTAAATATTTGTTGTGTTGAAAAGGAAGAACAATAAGTCCCAAACCCAATTACCCAATAAACCCAATTCTAAGGGGCAAGGCTAAGCTATAGGTGCGCAGATGTATAACAATACATAATGATATCATATAAATATAACCTTCATACACATTTTTATAATATAGGTATATAGCATACTATATATAGCATATTATTACAATATGGTCTAATAATACATCCGTCATCTTTATACAGCAAAATATATTGACTTGAGACTCAGCTGCTGTCTCCTTATCAGTGCATAAACAAGTTCAAGATTAAATGAACATAAAATAGCACATTTTTTAAATATTTACTTTTGTCTAAATTTGTTACATTTTGCACTTCTGTCGCAGCCACAGAGCTGGTGAACGCACTGCATTATGGGAAGTTATCTTACCCCTTCATTTCAAGTGTGGTCCTCCGAAATCTCCTTTTGTAAGGATGTATCACCACTTTGTTTCTCGTGAATGTGCAAAACGAGGGCTAGGGGAAAGGGATAGGGGTAAAGGGGTAAAACTGGGGCTCCGCCTAAGCATTCTAGTGTCTCCCAGCAGGGCATCCATATGAAGCCTTCCTTGACTGAATCCTAATGTTGCCACAAGGGCCATTTGTCAAAAAGTCTACTGTACAGAGGCTCATGAATGAAACATTTCCTGATCTGGAAAGACAGTGAACTAAGTGGCTGCAGTTCTATCGTATGCCAAGCACAAACCTTACCAATACAGCAGAAGAAAAGGGATATACTATAAATGATGGAAAATGCCAATGCATAAATAATGATGACTGACCAAACAGGAGTAAAAAAGGCCAAAAAACCTGTATATAAATGCATTAAGTGGAAGGAGTCACAAAAGATTATAAGAAGAAAGTACCGCTCTTGATTATGCAGTTGCAGCGAGCGGATACAATTTTCAGCTATCAGGCTCTGCCATGATTGAACGGCGTGTGTTGCCCCCTGGTAGTGAAACACGGGATGGATTGAAGAGTGGCATATATTGAGGGATGACAACAGGAAACAGAATGCTAGACTATTGTTTGTAGCATTGTTTACCTTCCAACGTGATCCATCAGTCAAGCTACTGATGAATCCCACATGAGAAGATTACACAGTGGTCCAACGCTGTGAAATATACTTATTTATGGAACTAATACAGCATCGGATTTGATGCTGTTTTTCCAAAGAGAGGAAGTGTCTTGTGTATACTTGATTATGAAAATGAGAATAAAGAAGAGAGATTGAAGAAACTTCAAGGAAGTCTGGAGAACACTGCGCATATGAACTTTCCATTTCAAAGACTTCAACTTGGAAGCCGTGGTAACAGCATAAACACTGACTGGAGCATGATACCTGTTGTGGGAGAAAGGCAGAGAAGGATTAGGAGAGAGAACATTAAAAGGCAGGGTATAACGCATGTACACATCACGCTTTAGCTCTTATTTGTTCCAAACAACACATCTGTTCAAAACAACACCATCTGAAAATGCACCATTTGAAGAATGCAATCAGAGATGGTTAGGTTCCCGTGACAGTGAGGCGCCCCTTCATCTCTCTTTGTGCAAACAGAATCCTTCTTCCGTATGGGGAAAGGCAGGCGGCAGCGATGGTGGCAGCTGTGATTTCACCAGGCCCTGCCTCAACAGTACGCCTATGCTTTGTGGAGTTCACAATTACTGGCGCCCATGTGTGACAATATGATGTTTGTTGGGAGCTGCGACAAGTGCCTCAACTAATATGTCGGCATACAGCGGATAGAGAATGGTAAATAGACAAAGTTATCTCTAGTCAAAATACCAAACACACAGCAGTAGGTCACACACAAGCTAACTCCAATCATCTGAGATTTGCAATCGAATAAGTTTTTGGACCATTTGAATTAATTTCTGTTTTTTTACTTTTTTATTTCAGACAACAGCTGCTAATATTTCAGTTAGTGATTGCAAAAAAGGAGTGTCAAATGTCCTACTGACTGTCCTACTGTCCCTTCAGAGCATTATCTTGTACAGTATATTATAATGTGATAGTGTGAAAATGGTGATTACACAGAAGAAGTCTTATCTTGTCCATAACATAGGCTGCCTCATGAAGTTTGTCTTAAGGATCCGCACAAAGCAGAGCCCAAAGTCAAGCCATTTCCAAGTCCACAACACAAGAACCCAAACCAGACTCTTACCCGTGCCAGTTATAACCCAGATCCACTTGGGATGACTTGCAAAAGTCTGCAATGTTCCTTGTGTTCGATTAGCCTTCTTTTCAGCAGCCCAGCATGGTGGGCTATTTCAATCGTTTTTCTAAATTATTTTACTTAAATTAATGAAATCATACTGTCCATCTAACTATGATATCTTGATGGGCAAAAACAGTCAACTTATGCTATAATGATCAAAACCAATTACAAAGTCTCCAATCAGTCGGAATATAATGTAGCTAAGTCAGGGCTTGGCGCAGGCTAGGATAGCTGAAGACAAATTTCACGGTAGGTTAATGCTGGGCAATTGTATGCCACTTTCAATTAAGTTCTTTTTCTGTTCATAAAAGCTTACAATTGAGGTATTCTGACACATTTTCAGTGGCTTCATATCTTGATTAAAACCCGACTGCGACACTAAAGGTTAGTTTATCTGAAATACCACATGATTGAAATCAAATTTGCGTACATGCTTACACTTGCAGATTGCACGTTTAGCATTCAATCAATATTTGGGGTTGTAGCACAATATCTTTTTGAGATGCAATTAGCTTTGCGCTGTGAGGAGATGTATGTAAAGTGTTTCAGCCTGAATAGACTTGATTCAGGTTGTCCAGTGCAATTACACGCTGAAGGGATAACTGCAAACAGAATGGCTATTTGGCCCCAGCTCCAACGCACTCTATGGTTATGATTACCTTTATAGTCCCCATTGATTTCCCCATGACATTATGACTTATCATTTTCACAAGCAATCTCCATGGGAGACGCAGTGTTGTTCATTTGAAAGTCATGATTTGAGGTTCTTTCTACACTCTGGGTATATAGCATTCTCATTCTCATCTCCCGCTCTTGCTCACACTCCCTATGCGCACATAGACAAACAGATGGAAATTTCCCAGGAATAAAAATTCCATTTTTGGCTTACATTTAAATCTATTTTTCCTCTGTTTTCCAACCCCTAAGCTTCTGAAACACATAATTAAAAACTTAGTTAGCACACTTGTGGACATGACATGACATAACTTTTTTATTTTTTTTTAACAACGTGAGACATTTTATTTTTATATAAAAAATAATATTATGTGACAAAACACAGGTATGAATATTACACACCAGACATGCAAAGAGGATAAACTCTCAATCCAGATGTGACTTATTCCAGAAAAGAGGAATAAATTTAAATTGTTTAAGTATTGAAATTCCTTGATCTAGACTAAAAGTTCAGCCTGAGCATCTACTGGAAAAAAGAGGGGTCAATATCATCAGCTTATTTACCTTCACCATACCCTCTTCTTGTACTAAATAGACATCCCTCTAAATAACATACAAGATATGAAAGGGGTTGAGAAATACTCTCTCTCACTCACCCCTTTTCTTATAATCAAAGTCACTTGCCGCTGTCAGTGTTGCACTTGCAGCATGATTCGCCTCTCGATAGCCCACCATCCCTCTAGCAATTACAGTTCTGACAGCTCCACTAAGACACGCTTCCCCACTATAATTACCCATGGTGTATCCAGAATGACTATGTAAGTGTGTGTGTGTCGGGCTGAGAGGGGGTTGGACTTGTAATAATGATCATTGGGGAACCTGATCATCTAACACCGTGGCATGTTTGTGCTAAATAGAAATGGAGATCCCCATTATGTTTTTTGCAAGGGGTCTGTACGCCATGTCATTACAAAGCTCTGTTTGTAGCCTGTCCTTATATAGTCAGGTCCATAAAGTTTGGGACATCGACACAATTCTAATCTTTTTGGCTCTATACACCACCACAGTCTGGTGATGTCTATGTGTTCCAGACTTCAGGCTGTAATTGACTGCAAGGGATTTGCAACCAAGTATTAAAAAAAGAAAGTTTGATTTATGATTGTTAATCTGTCCCATTACTTTTGGTCCCTTAAAAAGTGGGAGGCACATGTACAAACTGTTGTAATTCCTACACCGTTCACCTGATTTGGATGTAAATACCCTCAAATTAAAGCTAAAAGTCTGCAGTTAAAGCACATCTTGCCTGTTTCATTTTAAATCCATTGTGGTGGTGTATAAAACCAAAAAGATTAGAATTGTGTCGATGTCCCAATATTTATAGACCTGACTATATATAGAGAAGCAATGCTAAAAAATTAATTTGTCTTAAATTTGACCAGTTTCTTCTCAAAGAAATGTCAGGTGGCTGAGAACATGATCAGTCCTAAAAAGTCAGAAGATGCTTCATGATGAAGAAAGTCATGTCTGCACTGATGAGGGTCAAGCACTTGCTTCAGAGCAGGAAATAAAATTCCTAAAAGCTACCTCTTGTGATTGAAATATTTGATGAGATAAAAACGACCGAGCGCTTCTGGCTAAATCGGCAGGGTCCATCTTCTGTTCCTTGCTGGCGACCCTGACTGATGAGATCACAGTTTGGACTGATGATTCCATCGTCCCTTTAAGCAAAAGCTATGATTGGTTCAAATTCATTCAAGGAACACCTGGCAAAGACTTCTGCAGTTCTTGTCCACTGATTTATTCTACTACTAATATTTGTTTATCCATAGCTAAATTATGCAACCCTTGTCTCATAGCTAAACATAAAAACTATTATTGTTGTGCTTATAATTTTAGATTACCCCTGGTGCATGGAAATTTCGGAAACTGATTTTATTTCCCGGTTAGGTTTTTCTTGAGAATCGCTTACTCCAGCTTTAACACTGCCAGCTCTGCAACTTGGCTAGACGATGCAAATGTGAGCAGGCATTTCAAAGAGGAGAGGCATCAAAAAGCTAGTCACACTCCCCTCCCACAGTACAACATTATGACTGCGCTTCCAAGGGAATATAAGAATCAAAGTAGGCTGTCCATTTGCAATGTGTATTACCCCTGAGATCCAACCATGTTTTATCTTTACAGTATCTCATTTCACTGTGTGATCATTTTAGGGATTGCCTTGAATCTTCTAGTGCTCTGCTGTTCTAATTTTGCTAAATTAAAACAGTGAAGGAAGATACTGTTTGTAGAAATCTTTGTTATTCTCAGAGCTGACTGGCACTGTGGGTTTGTATTTACATTTGCAAAGCTTGTAAGTCTAAGATTTAAGAACATCATTGACAGAAAGCTGACAACTAAAAAAGAGAGAGAAATGCAAGGGACTGACTTTGTTTGCAGTTTTCTTGCTGCTATTTTAGTTGGAACATCATGTGCATCATGACAACAAATGATGCTTGGGTGCTGGAGATGGGGATGGGATTGCCTTTTGCTTGTGCCTGGCTGTCACAGCAGTTCTATATCAGGCATCATAACCTCTTCTCATTAAAAACCATGCATCACACACATGGCCCTTAAAATCATCCAGAGTTTGTTTTAAACATTTTCCATCGGTGCCAAGACCAGGACAAAACTAGCTGCTACACGACTGACAAGGTCATTTTAGCTGCTTTACAGAGACAATACTATACTTTAACCATAAACTTTTAGGTGCCATTTAGTTGCTGACTAATGCTAACACACTGAATAAATCCATTGGTCACTGTCCAGTTTCTCTTCATTGTGTTAGTAAATTAGATTTATGTGTATTTCTGTAACCCCTTCAACTTGTTTCATTCTGGACAGAAGGGATGCTTGTTATCAATTGGGTTCAAGTAATTAAAACATCAATCCAAGTGTGCCAAAGAAATGCAGTTTTTCCTTTTTAAGGCTGTGCACAGGGTCTCCAAAGCATCAGCACATTACAAACCAATTTTCCTATATCAGCTTATATTCACATTTGATTCTGTCGCAGTGCTGATGGGAGTTGGAACACGGGTCTCTCTGTACACAAGAATCTAAATAACGTTATGAAGCCTGACGCAGACCTCATTTATAATCCGATGCCTTGGCTGAATTCCATTATGAGTTTCTTCAATTCTTTATTTGTGGGAAATAAGGGAAAAGTGAGATTATAAAAATGGCATCAATACACAGTAGCTGTTTGGAAGCACAGGCTCCAGTGTGAAAGTTACAAAAGGTGGACAAGGTTTGATCAATTATACTCCTTTTAGGGACAGCAACTTAGAAATTAAGGTTGATTGTGTGACATTGTTTTTTGTGATTTGTCTTCAGTTGTGTGTGTGTTTATATTATATATTGACTTTTTATCCACTTACTGTTACTGTTATTTGTTTCATTTATTTGTAAAGCATCCACCTGCCCAGGGACTTCAGGTGTAAATGAGCTTTTTTGCTATAACCTGGCACCAAACATCTTTTCTTTTGAATTTGTCTTTGGTTAATCTATTGTTGTGCACTGTCCTTGTACAAATAGAAAATCATATCATATCATAACAATATATGAGCTATGCTTGCCTGACAAAAGATGAGCAGGTAAAAATGATGAAAAGGCTAACTTCTAAGTTCAGTTACCAAGAAAACACCTTTACAATAGCTCTGTTTTTTTCTTTTTTCTTAAATATTTTCTTTTATCCCATCACTGCTTTTTATTTAGGGACAATTTTGTACAAATGACATTTTGGATTATGCTTTTGTAACTCGGTTTATGACTGCAATAACAGTAAACAATAAGAGGACACAATACTGGAGCCTTTACACAGCCGTCCCTGGTGTCCTCCATAAGCTGCCCCAGGACAGACCTGACCATCCCTTTAAGTATTGTAAAACATAACTTCATGGTGAGCTGAACACTTCCAATCCCCAGGTGTTTATTTATTGTTCCTTGAACAGTTATGTTTAAAACAGGTCTTTAAAAAGGTGTATGTCATCTTAGCTAATAAATAAAGTTCGCTGAAAACTTGGTGACACAAACACGATGTCCTGAACTGGTGATTTGGGGGATGGTGGCCTCGGCCGTTACACAGAAACCTTGGAACATCTGTAGTATCCCATGGTGATTCTGGCAGCCGGGCTGGGACGCAGTGTCAGACCTGAGTGACACGCAGATGTGTGCCCTCTTGGCTGTCCACAGTTACAAGCCTGGCATATCTCATTAATCACAGGACCCTGCCAGCTGAAGGGTAACATTGCTCCGAGTGTTAACTCTATGCCACACCCTCACTGTTTCACATAGAACCATATTGTTTATTAATTGACATACTGCTTATATTTTCTGCTCTGTTCTGTCACAATCACAGCCTAAACCTCTTTGATAATTGCATAAATGAGCATGGTGACCAATACTAATGCAATCTTTTACTGTAACTACTTAGTGTGATCTATTTCCTCGATAGTACAAGGCACAAAACAACAAGCAGAGGACTGTATATCATCATTACAGAGCTACTGTAGTGTACACAGGGGAAAATGACAAAGAGCAAGCTGTCACCTTGTCTTAGGTAAAGGCTATTTAATTACTTATCAAATACCCTTCAATGTCAACCGACTAAATCTGTTTCATAAATGTGCATGTAACAATTTTTGACTTTTTCTACTTCCCAAGGGGAGGAAAATCAATTTTAATTTAAAGTCTTCAAGCCGTTCCATATGTATGTCCCAGTGCAGAATACAGTACATCATCTGAGGCAATAAAAGGCCATGTGACAGAAGAGAGAAGAAGGGAAAAAAACATAATTGAGGTTGTTGTTTGCATTGCTTAGTGAGGCACTTTTTGCAGAGCACTGCCAGTTCTGTGTTATATTGTATTGTCAACATTCCTAATGAGTGTTTCTAGTAATTTAGGAGCTGAGCCGTGCAGGAAGGCTGGAAGAAAAAAGGTTTGTATTGCACAGTAGTCAAAGCCATAGAATTATATATGACACTGCATTTTGAGGAATCTTGTGGTTAATTGCTAAAAATGCCTGTCCATTAAGACTTTTTGTTTGTTTTTGATAATAATGCCAGAATAAAGTGTACTGATGGGACTTACCGAATTATTATTGTTCAAATAAATAAATTAAGTTTTGATTTTGCAGCAGTATTATTAAGAAAAAATGATGTAGATCTTTTGTGCATATAAGACTGTGATAGGCCCAAATGTGACCAAGATACCTTTATAATATTAAGCTATAACAAGTCAAATAAGCTGAACACAGAATTTGAAATGGATTTTGTGTTGTAAAACAATGACAAAACATAGAAATGTTGTCATTGATGCATGCAAGAGCTGAAACTGTTACTTTTAAAGCTCCACTACCCAATTTTTTTTTTGCCGTCTCGGTCTTAGACTCCACTCACTCCCAACATCAGGCTAGTCACCTCTTCTGCTTTTCTTTCATTAAAAAATTTAACCAGACCAATATTTTCCTTATACAAAAAACATATGCATTACACCAAACTGAAGTTTAGAGCTTACCGTTAGCGCAGCTGCAAACTTCAGTGTCCGAACAGCAATTATCTCAGCCTCGTTAAACAACTCTTGGCTGAAGCAGCACTGGACAAACCACCATTCGTGGGGTGGGCAATGTCACACTCTCTGCGTTGCGGAGCTACAGTATTCCAAAACAAAGAAAATGGCGCTCGCAACAGAGGAAAAGTTTGCAGCGGCACACTTGTCTGTTTTAAGTGACCTGGACACGTCTTTTTAACCACAATAAGTGGAAGCTCTAATAACTTTTCTTTGGAAAAAAAATTGATTTGTCCTGTACTCTCAACTAGATTGGCTTGTTAGGCACCAGTCACGAGATGATCTGTGGAGGAGGCAGCTGCGGTTGCTTTACCAGACCATTCTCTGTATAGAATAAACAGAGAATTAGTCTGGTGCCCAGGCTACAAAGCCCTCCTACAAATGCTTATGTATTAAAATCCTCTATAATAAACATAGTAAAGCCTGTTTGTTTGTCTGGTTTTTCATAAATTATTGTTTTTACATTATACTATTGGGGTTTAAACCAGTAGTATAATCAAAAATCAGGTATAGTCTGTTTAAGTTGAATTTAATACTTTCTTTCATTTCATAAAGACTTAATTCCAACAACATCAGTTGAAATTGTTGAGTATTGTTAATCCAAAGATTGTGACGAGAGCTGTGTTTCTATGATCAATGCCAGCTTTAAGCCACTTGCTTTGACGCATTTTTGTACATGTAAGTCACTCCAAAAGCTCTTCACAATACTTCATGTATATATAGAGAGATGTTATGCAAATGTGTGGACGCTAATGCTCTTTTTCCTATTTTGGAGTGAGCTCTCAGAGCACATGTCACCATGGTTGCTTTTCTTAATTCAACGCTGAGTGCATTTCCTGACCCTTAATCCTGACAATAGCATTTGCAGGAAGGGATTTCCACATATATTTATATACTATTAATAGGGAGTCTGTTTATTTCTGTCTAAATGCTAAAGGGACTGACTCCTTTCATCATCAGTTGGACTCTTGGCAGGCAAAATCCCAAAAAATTAGCTGGAATGACAAGTCAGCCTTAAGCGATGGAGAAAACTTCTTTGGGGCCACCGTCTACAGACAAATCTATTTATCACACTTGGCATTATCTTGACCAAATGGCTCAGACCAACGCATGCAAACATTTGTGGGTTTGTTATGTATTGAATCAGTGCATTACACAAAGCCTTTTGCATTTCCATTTTTTCCTCTGGTGATAGAAAGTCAGGCATGTTTATACATGAAATGCCCAGAGAGTATTTGCTCTGAAGGGTTTCCTCCATGAATCACAATAGCCTTCTTATGGAGGCGGGGGGAGCGCAGAGAGAGAGGATAGGATGGACAAATCTGCTTACTTTGGAGCTTATTGAGCAGAATGAGTCATGCACAGAGATAAAACGTGACTGTAAAGCAAAAGGTAAAGGAATGCCTGACGAGAACAGAGAGAGCAGATGAGACAGTAAAGAGAGGAGGCCATTGAGAGGTGAGATGGACAGAAAAGAAATCCAGACACACACAGTCACATTCAAAGTGTGGTTGTATAAGAAATTTATTAACTGGATGTCACCATTGTCAGCAGTGGCCAATTTGGGTACTGCAATTAAGAAATCTAATGTGGCCAAAAGCTGCTTCTGTTTATAAATTAATAACTTATTGATTACCAGAGACACTCCCTTATGTCATTGAACTCAGCTATTTGCTTTTCCCTCGTACAATAAGCTTTAGCATACATATAACTTTTGTTATTACGTAAAGAAATGTTTTTAAAAACAATGTTACTGCAGTTTATTTTTGGACGGTTTGCCAAATTCAGCACAGAACTCTTTATTGATTAACACTTATATTATGATGCCATTGCAGTACAGTGACCAAAGAAATAAACCAAGAACTTAGGAACCTTTTTTTTGCCTACGGACCAATTGTTAGAGTTTTTCAGTAAGAAAAGTTGTCAAATTGTATATGACTAAAACAAGGCAAAAGATTGTAACCAAAGGCCAACAAGCCTTTGATAAGAAAGGGTCATGTTGTGTGTGAGTGTAATAAATACCAGAAAGTGCTGTAAAGAAAGGGTCATGTCGTGGGTCATCTCTAACAGAATGTGCTTTAGGGTTGGCTCCTGGGGTGTACTGGTTTTTGTAATTAACTGCCAAAACCCGCCCTGTGTGGTTGGGGGAGGCAGAATGTGTGTGAGTTTCAATAAAAGGCAGGGGGGAACAATTGGCCAGTCGGAGATTCTGTAGTGAGCAGTCACTACAGAGAGATGAAACAAGACAGTTTCAAATAAAAAGTTCTCCCCATGCATGTTAAAACTTAAGGATGGTTCTGACATTATTTAATTCACAATTGGTTGAAGGTTGATCTCTAGAGAAATCTGATTGTCTCTACACTGTTTTGTGTATTGATTCCTTGACAGAAATTGGTCCTTCGAGCCGGATGGAGAGACGTCCCCGACGAGGATAATTGACGACGGCTGAAAGACTCTGGCCAGAGCAACGGAAAGACCACATTTCAACGTGGCCGGCTGATCCTCCTTATCCTCACCGGCGACAAACCTCCATCCGAATGTGACGAAAGGAGAGAGACAACCATATAAAGGTCAGACCACGTATGAATGTAACGTTACAGTGAGATATGATTGTGTGAGAGAGTGGTGAAATAACTTCATTAGACCAATTCTTGGTCAAGGCTTTACAACCCTTGATTAAGCATTAAAGTGGGTGAAGGAGGTTCACATTAAAGGTCTTCAGAGGAGAATAACTAAAGGAATATTCTGTGACGAAAGTTTTACTTATAACTAGCATTCCCTAGAGGTTTGTGGTCATAAGGACAGAATATTTAACCTGAAACTGTTTTCTCCAACAAAACCATCATGGCAGAAAAAGATTCTAAAACAGTAAGAGCAAAAATCTGTGAAGTCGCTACGGACGCAGAATTTATGAAAACTAATTCCTCTATCAGTAAAGTACCTGAATAATTGGAAAAATAAGTATGGTTTAGTGGGAAATTAGAATTAAATGACGTAAGGAGAATTAAGACTAATCTTAAACATAAGGATTTAGATAATGTTTTTCATAGTGATTCAGAACTGTATCCGACTAAACAGCTACAGTAACAGAAGTGTTAACCCATTTGCAACCCCTCCATACCCCCCCTCCCTTGTGCCCCAGTAGTGGCTTCGGCACCCTCCTCCTCCTTTGGTGTAGTACAAACCAGATCAGGAGAGAGATATGTAGAAACTTTTCCCATGGTTTAAGTCCCTAACCCCCATGTCCCAGGGACCATGCTAGTACACAGGCCTTGGACTTTCAGAGTGTGACCAAACCAGAAACAGACATTGAACAGACCATAGTGGACATTACTTAGTTTCAAAAAGGGTAACGGGATAGAAATGAAACAGGCCTTAATGAACATTTTCGGACTAAAATGGGGTTTAATTGCATCTAGTTTCAATACAAGCTTGCACCATGCATTTAACCAGAATAAACCGATCGTCTACAGAATCTATGCAGACCTGTTTTTCCTCCATTTATTTTATGTGACATTGTTAAATTACTTTAGATGTTTTCAAACATTTTTTGTCTTGTCCGGGATATCAAAATCTGCTGTTTCTCATACAAAGAGTGAAACTGACGTGCACGGTAGAAATGCATAAAAAAGCATTTCTTTGTAAGTCCTAAACTGTGTTTTTTAAACAGTACGGGCCAGATATTCACTCTGTGTGTGTGAGACGTGGTGAGATATACACAAAGGTGAAGTGGCTTTAATCTATATATTTTTTAAAGTTTATCTAACCTTATGGGTTAGTGATTTAAAGTTGTGTGATTGAATTCTTGTTGAATGAATGGGCCATTGTTGAATGTCTAATGTCAAATAATGCAAACCAGAACAAAGTTTTAATGTTTTTGTGTGTGGAAAAGTTTGAAGATTTAGTTGTAACCGTTGAAACAAAACAAAAAAAGAAAGGTAGTTTCCAACAGTTTTTCTAGGCTTCCTAGAAAAAGGAGAAGCCAGTTTGATAAAAAGAGAAGTACTTACACATAAAGACACACATCTACAAAAGGTAGATTTGCTTTTGAATTATGAAAAAAGTTTGTAATAGTGTGTTAAAGAACAGATGTTGTTTTACGTTTGTGTGACACGGCAGAGATGAGATAAAAAGATTTTAAAAAGATCCGAAACCTTGGATCCAAAATAAAAGTATTGAAAAGTATTTTGCGAAACAATTGTATATATCTATTAGTACAAAAATTAATAGAGGTCCTTAGTTAATGAAAATATTAACTTTGTAATTAGAAGAAGTTAAAAATGTGTTTTAAAGTTGAATTGCTCAGAGCAAGTTTAACAAAATTATAGTTATTTGGGCCATCAGCTCACATATAAAAGAAAATAATGTTACCAGAGAAAATGAAATGAACAATTATGTATTTCTCTAGTTTGGTTTTGACAAAGTGTTGAGAAAATGAATTCAAAACAAACCCTGTTCGGATTCACAAGAAATATTTTGGTTTTGTTTTTTTTTCTGTTGTTTTTAGCTCAACAGAAACTGTGTGAACCTTTACGTTAAACTAAACGTTTTAATGTTGAAAAATGCTGAAGTAGAAATGTCAGTGACAGAAACAGATTGCACTGAACTAATGTGTTAAATAAAGTTTATGAGACTTAATTAGGATCAACTGTTTGACCTTCTGACAGGTCTGTGGAAAGAATATAGTCTACATTTTGATTTGCTTTAATTTTTTGGTACAACCATATTGTTTTTATTTAGTAAACTTGACGACAAAGTAAATAACCCTAAATGTTGTTTGAGTCATTAGAAAACTAAAATGAAGACAGTTTTGAAATAGTACTTTCTAATAAAGGTATAATACCTAAAACTTAAATAGATACTAACAAATGTCATCTTTACCATAAAGTTTTAAACTACAATGTAAATTCATAATCTGGGAATTGAAAACATATCTATGTTAAAACTGTTGAAATTGTCAAAACAATCTTGAAGGATTGGTTTATTTGATAAATTTAAGTTTAAGAGCATAAGCCAAGGTACTTGCTGTGTTTTAATTACCGCTTAAAGTGATTTTTTTATTTTTTATAAAAAAGAAAAAAAGTTTTGTTTGGATTTTTTTTTTTTAAGGCTCTGATTTGAATGTTGGAATGTTTTGAATTATTGCTTATTGTGTGAACTAGAGACTAACACAATGAACAGACTTGAATTTTATTTTTGGTTGAACTTTAGAGGTGTTCATGGAGAACACTAAGTAAAATTTCGTTGAACCTAAAATTTAGCATTGTTTTAAATTAACTTTACTGAATATTGCTGAGTACAATGGTGAATCTGAATAAATAAATAAAGACACATGGATTTAAAGACTTAGCAACAAACCATGGCTCCCAAAATCTATGTTCAAATGGGCAGCAGTAGTGACAAATGGGCCATGCCATGTGTCAACAGGAGGGATGGTGGATTCCACCAGGTACAGAGAAAATACAACACTTGTGTTGTGGATTTAATACTCTTCTAAAAAAATTTTTTTTGTAAACAAAGTGATTGACGGAATTGGAGAACACTTCAAAGTAAGCCTACAGAGACATTGTGCCTTCCATCCTCAAGGAGCAGGACTTGTTGAAAGGACAAATGGAACAATTAAAAACAAATTAATCAAAGCAACCAAAGAAACAGGCAGACCATGGCCTGAGTGTGTTGACCTGGTAAAACTGAATATGCACATCCTACCTGCTGAAGGACAAACATTGAGTCCTTTTGAGATGTTATATGGAAGATCATTTACATTACCAGACTTACAACTGAAAGTGAAAAATGATCCAGATGCTTCAAGTGATTTAATAACTTACATGAGAAAGACATTTGAGCTAAAACAATGTAGAAGAATCAATGAACTGCCAGAAGGTCCTGTTTCTCCCCCACAGAACCTTAAACCAGGTGACTACGTCTTCATCAAAGTGATCAAGCGGAAGAGCTGGAACAGCCCCCGCTGGGAGGGACCCTTCAGAGTTCTACTCTCCAACCCAACAGCTGTGAAGGTGGAGGGACGCTCCTCCTGGGTCCATCTATCTCATTGTAAGCTGAGAAACCAACTAACCAACTAATCAACGAGACTCAGGACTTCTAGAACTTCTAGACCTCCTAGACGCAGGACTTCTCTTGTAAGCAGAGACAGCAACGGTGTTCTTACAGTAGGTAAACTACTGGGCACCGCCACGTTGAATAAAGGTGTTCTTACAGTTTATACTGGGCACCCACCGTTGACCTCGTGACAAGATGACACCCACTGAAAGACAGAGACTGAAAGGAAGACAACAATGTTGTAATGTATCATCCATTATTTGTTTTTTGTTTACACTTTTTCTAGTGATGACATTATTTTTTATCATTTGGCCTATACACACCACACCCACATCCATTAATGTGACTAGACCCACACGAGACGATCATTCTAATCACAAACCTACAGATAATGTTTGGTGGAAATTTATGAATTTCTCTAAAAACAGCCTCAACATTACAGGTGATTGTTATGTGTGTTCCTTAATACCACACACTCATGATGCAACCGTTCTAATGGAGCCAATTCCAGTTACTGCTAACAAAACTATGTGTGCTCTACTATCTTGGCAGTATTTGACTTTTAGCAGTTCTCTTGTACCTGGTGTAATGACTCATACCTTCTCCAATCCGTCAATTGGCGAACACCCATCAATTTCTCTAATGCTACCAATCAGACTAATGCAGGTGGAATACATGTGGGACGAAAGCCTCAGAAAGCTCACCTCGCTTTTTCCCGTGAGTGCCAGTTCGGTGCCCACTTTCTAGGCCAATCCCAAGCCCAGGAGATAATTCCCATCCCCTCGTGGAATGTGACCGGTAGAAACCTAAGCCACCGTTGGGGTATTAAACACGATATGACGGGGTTCATGATAAATATATTCACACTTAATGTGTCCGCTTTCCTGTCAGAACTGAACTACACTGTTACCCCCGAAACTAATCAGAATATGATAAATCTCTTCATGCCTGGGACCCAGGGTTTCCCGCTCCCAGAAGTACGTTTGGGTTTGTGGAAAAAGAGTGCTTCTATACCTCCCCAAGGAATGGTGTGGAATTTGTCACCTTGCAAAGTTAGCTCCCTCGATTAAGATTGTTAACTTCCAGGTTAAAAGTACTTCCAACTCTAAACAAGCGCAGCTTCACTCCACCAGCCAAGTCCACGGCTTTTAATCAGAAACGTGACCCCCTTATTAGTGATGGAAGAGGTATTACTATGACTCTTTTCCACTGGTATGGTATTGCTTACCTGAGCCACAAACTCAATGAGGTCTGGTCCCCCTTGAGGACCTTACTGATGCCCTGTCTGATATCACAACCCAGCTAAGAGATAATCCTGAGATCCGAGCCATGCGAGCTATGCTTGTCTCTCATCAGATGGCTTTAGACTACCTCTTTGCTTCGGAGGGAGGCCTCTGTGCCAAGTTTGGTCCTGACCACTGTTGCACTTACATTCCTGACTCTACTGCTAACTGGACTCTTATCCATGACCGTGTTGCTGATCTTAAGGATTTCCTCACTTCTAGTCATGACTCCACCTGGTTTAATTTTGACTTATCCAGTTGGTTTACTTCAGGAACATGGTTCCAGATTATTCTCAAAGTCTTGACCCCAGTACTTATAGTTATGGTACTGTTCTGCGTGTTCACCTCTTGTATACTTCCATGCCTTCGTAGCATGATGTCCAAGATGATACAGGGCTCTGTCACTTCAGCCCTTCATGCAGAACAAATTCAACTTCTTATTCTAGACCAGGACGATGACCTGCCTGATGGCAGTCTGGGCCAAGGATAAGTATTTGTTTCAGACTATTTCTTGTGTTTCACAAAGTTTAGTACCTCATTTCTCTATGTTTGCCAAACGCTCCTAGTTATGAAGTGTTTACCTGAAACTGTACCAACAGAAGTGTAAATTATGGATGTTTTGTGAAATTTGACAAACAGGAGGGAAATGTTAGAGTTTTTCAGTAAGAAAAGTTGTCAAATTGTATATGACTAAAACAAGGCAAAAGATTGTAACCAAAGGCCAACAAGCCTTTGATAAGAAAGGGTCATGTTGTGTGTGAGTGTAATAAATACCAGAAAGTGCTGTAAAGAAAGGGTCATGTCGTGGGTCATCTCTAACAGAATGTGCTTTAGGGTTGGCTCCTGGGGTGTACTGGTTTTTGTAATTAACTGCCAAAACCCGCCCTGTGTGGTTGGGGGAGGCAGAATGTGTGTGAGTTTCAATAAAAGGCAGGGGGGAACAATTGGCCAGTCGGAGATTCTGTAGTGAGCAGTCACTACAGAGAGATGAAACAAGACAGTTTCAAATAAAAAGTTCTCCCCATGCATGTTAAAACTTAAGGATGGTTCTGACATTATTTAATTCACAATTGGTTGAAGGTTGATCTCTAGAGAAATCTGATTGTCTCTACACTGTTTTGTGTATTGATTCCTTGACACCAATGACCAACTTTCCAGTGAAAATAAACTTGGCCTTGTTTAACTCTGGCGCATACAGTGGAAAGCCGGAGGGACAGTGAGTAAATGTGGGAGGGGTGGGAGCATTAAAGGCCAGATGAAATTAGTTCTGTGCGCCCAGTGTGATTGTTCTTTTTATAGTGTGACCAACCACAAGGGGAGCCACTGCCTTCTGGGAGTGTGTCAGGGGCCGCAAACACGCGCTACTTTCACCATCACTGACTGAAATGTTCATGGTGTAACTCTTGATAGTGATACAGTGCTTTGAAAAAGAAGCCAGCCTTCACATTTAGTTTTTTGTTCCCTCTGTCTCTGCCTTGGCTGCTTTGGCAGCTGCTTCTTCAACCAATGTTTTTTTTCTTTCCATTTTTAAAATAACTGTAAAGTCAAGTACTGCTTGTATGCAAGGGGACAAGGTGGGGCACTGTGAATATACCATCCTCTGTGCTGCCTTTACGAGTGAATAGTGTCAGAGTTGCGGTAAATCATCCACCCTCTCCATTGTCAATGTCATGACCCGTGTGTGGCAAACCTCAAGCCTGCATTGGATTTCCTCTCATTCAGGAGGAACAATGCCGAGGGCTTTCCAGGATACTTGAACATTAATGACTCTGGGGCCTTAATTGTCAATGGGGACCAGGTCTCCAGCACAAAAGACACAGCAAAACCAGCTCTTTTAATGCCATTGATTATTTATCCTGACCTTCAGCCATGAAAAGAGAAGACAACACACAAAAAAAGGAATGTTCCTGAGCAACCAAACACCACTGTCTTTTTTATTTTGCCCACCACAACACCCACCTTTTTTCTATCCTGTCCTTAAGCACAGCTGCTTCTCCCTTTCCTCTTCCCACTGTAGTCTTTAAAGCTCGTCCAAAAGAGTAATCCCCATAACTAAACCAAAAAAGTCCCAAGTCCAAGAGGATGAGGTAGCCAGAGCACTCACTTGATAGCAAGCAACAAGCCTTGTTTCTTTAAGAACACTGTGTGGGATTATCATCCTGCAACTGGGAAACAAAAGCCTGCTTGTTTTAAGAACCATCATATGCATTCACACATTTAATATCAATCAAAATTGAAGAATAGAACTGTAAAGTCTGTCACGTAACTTGAATGTATTGTATAACCAAAGTGCTTATAAACAGAAACGTACTAATCATCAGGAGAATTACAAAGAGAGAAAGGCAAGTTTCAAAGGCAACAGTTTAGCTTGTTGACACATTTTAATCTAGGAAAGCCAGACGTGTGCCTCCCAACCCATGACTTTGTGAGGAGATGTAAAGGCTGGAGTGTGCTTGAAACAGATGTCAGACGCTTTTTTTCCCTCGTCCCTCTGAGTGTGATATGGATGCCATCAACATCACGAGCTGCATTCATAACGTCGTTATTGTACCTGGGCTCAGCTCCATTTGAATTCAGCACCATGCCACGCTGTTAAGGCTCTATCTTAAAACATGCACCTGGCTATGTATGGAAAATAAGCTCGTTACCCACTGGAGGGAGATGAGGAACCCCGCTGGCTCTCGGCAAACCCACCTTGATGGCCAAAAGCTGCCGAGAAACAAAGGCTAGGCTTATTTCTAAAAACAAGGGAAAAAGCAATTGATCTTTCATTTACATAATCCATTTGTGATTACACGGCTAATTTTTTACCTCAGGTTTAGTGCAACTCTGCCAAACTTTGATAAAGCTTAACATAAAATGCATCAATCTTTATTGGAATTTCAAAATCAAAGTTGCAACATTCCAAATTATCTGATATAATGCTATTATCTTACATTTTCCCAGGTGGGTATGAGATATGCAATAGCCGAAACAGGCATATATATTTATATATAATAAAAAAGAAAACCTGTAAATGTCAGTGGAACAGTAGGCACCTCAAAGTTTGACACAACATGAAATCTACATCAAAACCTTGTGTGCTCCCCCTTTATTATTTATAGTCACAAATCCCCCGAATGGCTGCTGTGATCCAATCTTAAATCAACAGCTAAATTAGCATCCTGTCAATTAACACAAGAAATGATGAAAGGTAGTTCATGGTAAAAAGACTGCATGGGTAGGACACAATGTGGCTTTGATTGTGACAGCTGCTGTGATATCCTCTTATGTAAAAAGCTCTAATAACTAATGCAGGGCGAACATCACATGAGGATAACCAACCAAAGACCTGTGCGTGTACATGCCAATTACAAGGTTTTTATACTATATACTTACTGCGTCCATTTTCTTCAGACATGCAACTTTTTTGTTGACACTGCCATCTTGGTTGGGCAAACAAGTACCTTAACATAAGTCCATAACTATTACAATACAAAGCAACAACCAAATAGTCTCCCTTTATAAGTTGAATTGCATACATGATGTGGTTAATTAAAGGTACAAAAAACACAACTTATGTAGGTTACAGTATAGTGTAAAATAAACATTTATGTTCACTAAGATGGTCAGGGGGTCTTAGTGAACAAAGAACAAAATTTTATTGTTAAAAAAATTCTACACAGAAGTCAACAAGAGATGCTCTGACTGATGTTCAGCTCAGTCCGGATCAGTAAAGTCCTCTGTAAAAGCTTCACCAAGATTGCACCATAATCAAAATCCAATTCAGAAATTGAACTGTCACACAAGGGCTTATGCGGAACACATCTGTGCTGCGCTTAGGTAATACATAAACATAGCTGCCATGGAGCCAGATAAGCAATAGGCATGCCTGGGGGAGATAGTGGAGGTCAGTCCCCTTGTCCATTCTTATTCTCCTCTCTGTCTCTCGTCCGTGCTGGCCTTTCATGCTAATTATGAGATTTACCTATAATCCTGCTCAAAGCCAGAATCTGCCATACAGGAAATATTTATACTTGTGCAAACAGGGGGCCGCTCCCAGACGCACTGTACATTCCATACGCTTAATGGTTTAAAGGATCCCATCTCACCTTTGCCAGGCAGGGGTCGATCGCATACACGGATACGCAGACTTATGCAAATACGACCCACTCGCCTGCGGTGTTTGTGTGTGAGGTGGCGTGTGTGCAGTGGAATCGGCAACATAGCAGGGAGGGGGCAAGCGAATCACAGTAAAGGTTTAACTCCCAGCAGGACAGGTTAACAAAGTAACACAGCCTGAAGGTCGATTATTCTCAGTCTTTGTTTGTTTAGGGCTGAATGGCGCGGCTATATCAAAGCTAGCCTTGACATAGTGGGATATTTGCCCTTTTAACGGCCTACACAAGGTGGTTTTCCCAGAACAATTCACAGTGCCCACCACACATGCTGTTACAGAGAGGATGCAGATTATTAATAACAGTGGAGCTCATTTATACAGGACTGTCGTAGATAATTCATCAGAGAGGTTCCATTGTCTTTTACACAGAGGAGGCCAACTGTCCACTTCCCATCAGCCAAGGTCCGGGTCCACCAGCTAATGGCACAACACTCCAATTAGAGGTGACAGGGAGGAAGGTCCTGACCCCTATAAACCTTGTCAGTGGAGAGCTGTCAATCACACCGCGGCAAAGGGGAGGACCCATTGGCTGGCAGTTATTGGCGTGATGGGCGAAACTAGGTCCGTTGTGATGAGGTCGACATTGACCCACGTGCTTATCTCTGATCAAACATCTGCTGCTGATACCAACGCCGGAGGGAGGTGCTGAGGCGGAGTTAAATGGGACTTGCATCCATTATGGCTCAAGAACACGATGGCTGGGATGAATGGTTGGCCGTTCGATCAGAGGTCACCTGGACACTTCCCATTGTCATGCGCGTTTGGGATTCAATTTCCCGATTGCTTGTGTCTGCCATTATGGCTCCCATACGCTGTCAGTGTCATCTTTGAGCTTTATCTGATCTATTAATGGGGATGAAGTACTAGCTTTATAAAGTTCACAACACAGTACCCATAATTTTGTTTTTTAAGCAACAAACATAAATTAACAATAAAAAAAATGGTTCTGCCTATAGATACCTTAAGGCATAAAAGTTTTTACTGCATTTCATTTGGTTACATATGCTATGAAAAACCTTATTGGGAAACATTTACCTTCTGACATTTGCATATTACAGAAATGTAATGTAATCATTAATATTTCAATAGTATTATGAATAAAAATACACAAATCTTTCAACTTCTGCCAATCTAAAAGTATGTAGGAAAAACTAGGCTGCAGTAAACTTTTGCACCATAGCAGAGAATAGAGCCAATAAAACAAATCAAGCCCTGCCTGCCCACTGACCTGCATTGGCTGCACTCCCTCTGCACCTGCATTCTGGCCCAGTCGCCTCATTTTGGGTTGAAAAAGAGTGTGTTACTTACAAGAGGGAAAAGGGTGCCGCTTACAGTAACACTTTGCTGTAGCTAAGTTATTTGAAGGTTTATCTTGCTGTGGAAAAACAAAATCATTTTTTGTGTCGCAGTTTCAGCAATTTTTTAAGTAAAAAGATTATGAATAGCTATATTAAAATGTGTTTTTGTTAAATTTTGTGACATCTGGAAAAGTTTGTTGCTTTCAGTGCAAATGATGTAACCAAATGCTGAATGTGAGTGAATATTACTAAAAGTTTCAGATGTTGGTGAGTGACATACAGCTTGCTGATAGAGCTAAACTAAAACACAAGAAAATGTGGAGGTTGGAAAGGTTTCATGCCTCATCCCAAGTTGCTATGCTCAAAATGGTGCAACACAGGAAAAGCATTCACAGAGTCTCTATTATGCTACAGGCCTTAAGCTTTGTGGTTCCCCCATATGATCTCACACTCATTCCTAGCATGAGATCACAGTGATTATCATCCCACCTGGATCCCACCTCTCTGTGCTCCTGCAATGTTGTTCCATCTCACATGCTGGGATGGCTCAGACAAGGTGTCAGTGACAACGCAAACTATCCGCTCCTCATTCTCTGTTCCAGACATGTGGAGATTCCTTGACACTGACAACCACGTGCCAGCGCTATGACAACCTGTTAGTGAAGTAAAATGTGTGCGGCTGTGTGAACACTAGCGAAGGGTCTGTTTGATGGAAAGATGATTGAGGGGAAGGAACATGGCGAAAGACGCGTCGCTCCAGTTGCTATCATTCCAAGAGGTGTGTGATAAAGTCGGCCTGTCTGGGAGCCACTTGTTTTTCTTTAACTCCGAAACCCGCCCTGCCATCCTCTCGCTGCTCCCACGTTCTCCTCCTCCTCACCTCGCCTTGTCCCAAAGCCCAGCACAATACATCAACGGGTGTCCAGACCGCGGCTCTGTAATAACTCTGCAATCTCTGGGGAAAATACTCCGTCACAATGCATGAGACAACATCTTTTTTTAATCAATTGAGCGGAGCAAACAATGTGCACTGACAAACGGTGCCAACAACCGACCAAAAACACCCTGAATAAAGACTGATACACAAATGGAAAACTAAATTACCGTCACCACTGATCTGGTGACAGATTTAGTATCAGCATAAGGCACTGAAAGAAAAGCAAGGAGGAGAGCGACAATGGTGGGATGAAGACACAGTCAAAGAAATCAATCATTAAATTATGTCTATTCTAATTTTGTTCCTTTCCATCACCTTCAATTATCAAATACCGCCTTTTACAATGAGTTACTTTATAACTACAAAAGACCAATAGTCCCTAAAGCTGCACGTTACATTAGCAGACTATGTGGCGAGCAAATGACTTTCATTTAGCTTTACAGCTGACTAGCTTTTATGTCCCTCTGAAAACTATCCTCCGAGCCCAACGCTCACGTGAGGGAACCAAAGAAAGGGGAGGGGGTTAAAGATGGATGTGAGAAGGGAGTATATCAGTCCAGAAGCACAATGGCTATAATTAATCATCAGCTGTGTTATTTCTTATCTGGAGATTATTTAGGAAAGGGAGGGGTGTGAGATGGGAGGGAAAGGTGATGGAGAGTGTTCAACAGAAGAGCTGCTGCCTTTGTTTGCCGTCAGGTATGAAGAGCGGGAGGTTGAAACACATTGGGCACAGTAATCCAAATGTCAAATGAATGAGGCAGTGGACAAAATAAAAATAAAATGAGCAGAAATAAGAGTAATTTATGGTAGTGTCCAAAATGTGTTAAAGCAATGAAGTCTACAAAGTTTCAATTCAGTCATGTCACCAACAATCATCAAGACAGATTGTGTCCATTAAAACATGCACCAGTAAGTAGACCTGAATCATATTACCTACATTGAGGTAGAAGCTTTTGTGTGACATAAAAATAAATGAATGAAAGATGCCAAAGACATCCTTTCATACATAGCAAACATTTATAGAAATGGGGAATGGATAGTCAAAACTATTATTTATATACATATGTACAGCTGGTAGAGCACATGCCATATGGACAAAGTGCGTTTGATTCCTGGCTCCAGCCCATTTACTCCATGTTGCGCTCTCTCTAACTCATTTCCTGTCCATCTACTCTCACTGACAAATAAAGGGCAAAATGTTTAACTTTTTTTTCAAAACATGGCTGTGGTCCTTCAAACTTGGTCACACAGTTGGTACAGAGCTCGGTATTACTGTGTGACCAAGTTTGATTTCTGGCATTGGACAATTTGCTGCTTCTCTCCCACAAATTTCCTGTCTATTGACTGTATCTGTCCAATGAGATTCATTAAAAAATCTCCCAAAAGTAGCAATTTTCCATTGATTTTACAGTTTTTATAATCAGAAAGCATTAAAACACTAAAGGAAGAAATGTATAGATAAGTGACCACAAACTATAATATGTGGCTTATATTCCAACAAGCATTTTCACCAGGACAACAGTAAATGATTGAGCAGGAACACTCCTGCAGTGAACATATATCAAATCTGGATGAAATATAGCAAAGTATGGGGGAAAAAAATCTGTTTAAGACATTTGACGATCTTGTGGTTGTCATTTAATTTCTCAGAAGTAAATGTAAGCATTGCATCAATCCCCCAAAATAGTAACTCAGTCTGAGGAAGCCGGCGTAATAGCAGATCCTGGGAATCTGCTTGACTGTTTCACCATCAATATGGGATCAAGTACCTCTTCTAATGATGCTAATATCAATGGCCTGCACTTACAGCGGCACCGAGCCTCCAAAATGTCAACAGTGGCATTTTATGTGCTAATGCCATATGGGTGCAGTGGGCTGGTAAAAAGCTTTTCCTTCTGCACGCTATGCTCAAATGCTAATACCTCGGCACTCTCTGGTCCGCTTCATTTTCAGTCCCCGTTCTGGTAGATTACCGGCTGACGTCTCGCAGTAGGGGGCCAGCTTACGTTCATACAGGGGAAGTTGTTGGTGGGTGGCCATTCTGACTCAACACCAACAGATTGGCGTGCCGTACAAAGTGAGCACATTCAGTGCCCCACCTAGGCTCCCTCCAGTTCACTCTCTGCAGTGCAGCAAGGTAAAGGGCCTTGTTCCACCAAGTTATGTAATCCATTTTTGGCAACTAAGAATAGACACAGGCCTTTCAGTCTCAAGTTGCCATGCATGGGAGCATGCAGCAAAAAAAAAAAAGAAAAGTGTATTATTACTTTTTGCCAACATTTAGATCATTACTTACACATAAAATGTATAGCTGCATGTGTCTGCCCCTCCATTATGGTCAGTTGTCAGATGAACAATGAGATTTGGTCAGTTAGTTTTGCAACAGTCTCACTCTCTTTGTTCCTCATCAGTCCATAACCCAAATGATGTCCATTTTGTCATTCATCTTTCACACAAAGGCTGCCCTTGCCTTTATGGCCCTGTCAAGTGACTTGCTCTAAATCTCTTGATAAAGATGAGCGCCCAGGCTTCTCCCCAGAATGGATTTGAAATTAGGTAGATAACCCCTGGAGCGCTCACTCTTCCTGCCTTACCTTGCACACTTGTCACGACCTGCAGGTGTGCCAACACCTCCTCATAACCCACTCGTCCCCCATTCGGCCTGTGAAGTGACAGGAACACTGCACACTGGTTGCTGCAAATTGCACAGAGTAAAAAAACGCTGAGGCCTGGAGAACGGCGGTGTTTATCTGTTCTGAAATCTGCAGATGAGCTGACTGATCTAAAGCAAGCAGGGCTTGGGGCAAAATGAGATTTCTAATCCTAAACAAATTCTGAGGCAAGGCAGAACAGAAGAGCAGAGCGCCCTTATTTACATAGACTGGTATCACAAACACAAAGCGACATGAAGGCATTCAAAATGTCAGCCTTGTTTGAGTGACCTCATAATGCAAATTGATGCTGACACAACCTGCCATTTAGACAGGACACAGTAATCCTCCAGGTTGAGATTACTTTAATATCAATAACTTGTAGGAGCATACCCGGATTCATTAGGGTGACCAGCCCTTTAGAGGAACAGCCGTCTGTTTTCGAATGCCTGAAAGCCATGAATACTCTTCAGTCTAGCTGCTCTATCATTGTATTTGCTGATCTAGTGGAAGTACACTACCTTTGACTGGTAGTACGCATACTATATAATATATTTACAATACGAGTTATAAATCAAGGGGCAGGAAAACATTTCATTAAGTTTAGAAAATGTAAAATCCAATAAGTTATTTTACTACGTACATTTTACTACAAACATGCTTATTTTGTAAGTCACTATTATTATTGAGGCACATGCCTCTGCTAAGAACATTGTAGAGTCATAGCCTCGGAAAACAAATTAATTAGGTTAAGAGAGACGCAAGGGGAGAATCCAAGACTAAAATCATCAATTGTCCTGTTAAATATCTAACAATTGTTTATCTAACAAAAGTTTATGATTTAAAAAATATTTTTTTTTGGTCAAGAGCAAACAGGGCATGAATGCATTCTCAAAATCACTCATTAAATAAATGTTTTTTTTTTGTTAAGTTGATTTTACAAAAAAGTTAATACATCAGAGAGTAGCATTCAGGTTTAGTTGATTTGACCTTACAGGCTGCAAAATAGACAGTGGCCTTTCATTTATGTGGGGAGTCAGCTGGCACCTATAACACCTTGGCTCAGGCTGTGGAGCTGTGGAGCTGTGGAGCTGTGGAGCTGTGGAGCTGTGAAGCTGCTCGCGCTTTCTGGAGCTGGCACCAGTTTTCCCATCCAAATCTAAGTTAAGGTCCGACAGTGACGCAAGGCAGGAGTATTTTGGGATAAAGCGCGTGGGTTCCCATGGAGCAGCTGGAGATAAATTTAACTGAATGAACATGATTCCATCCTCTTCCAGCATTCCAGTGGATTAGTTATTTTGGGTGTGATGCTGTAAAACTCACCAGGCACCGCAAACAGAAATGCCACACAGTCAGAAAAAAGCAAGGCTGACACGTCTGACATTGCATGGTCCTACAGCCAGGGATAGGTGCTTGTATCCTACAAATAGCCACAGTAAGGCTCCTGGCTGAAAAGTTAGTCTAATTTTAAGGGTGCAATCATGCCAAAGTTGGTAAAAACAGATACATGACAGTTATGTCATGGTCAGCAGATTCTGAAGGTTACATTGTAAAAGATTGTTCTGCCAAATAATAACAGATAAAAAAAGCAAAAGGGTCTTTATGTGCACATTATGAACACCTAGCTGGGTATACTGCTGTGTCCTAGATTTACCCAGTATATAAAAGAGGAACAAAAAAAAATAACATTGTTTTTGAAAACATTGAGGCTTCTGTGATTCAAAAGCAACCAGTTTCCGGGTTTCCTGTTGCAAAGCTTTGTGCAAACGTTGCAGTTTCTCTCTTCCTGGGTTTCATGTAAGGCGATCCATGGAATACCGCTGTTCCGGACCATCTTAAGCGATCCATTTCTTAGCCATGCCAACTGCCCACTTTCAAGTCTCCCATCTTGTAGAATAAGTAATCAAAAACTTTGACCTCTCCATGTCTGGTTTTGCAAATTTGTAGGTGCATGAAGATACAATGCCCCAGAATATGCCGAGACTACTTGCTATTCAAGTGTGCAACAGGCCGAGTATATCACTTATAAAAGCCTCCAAGCCAAACAGGTTTATGATGGGAACTTATTTAGAATTGTTTGGCCCCAGGCCTAAGCCAATGAAAAGACTGATTGTTCTGAGACAAGGACAAACGAGCACTTACTGAGGCTCCTGCAATAATTAGCTCCCGTCAGGCCCAAGAAAAGTTGATGGTTGAGTAGGTAGAACATTTAACTTATAAAAGAAGGGAAAAAGAAATGTGAAAGCCACTTGTGTTTAAAAGTATGCAATCAATCAGTGACTCTAGGTGACATGAGGTGAACTGTGTTTGTAAGGGCTGTAAGACACGGGTAGGTAAGGCTCACTTCTCCTGCTTATTTCTTATACATGTGTGTGTCTGTGAGTGAGTCTGCAGTCTGCACGTGTGGCAAGGCCCGGTGCTTCACGGCTCGTTCTCCTAATCGTGCGGAAACCCAGACTACTTACAGGAGCAATGAGGGAGGTAATGAGAAAGTAATTTTTACTAATTTCAGACAGCTCCGCAACCATTCTGTATGATTGTGTGTGCCGTCTGCATCATTATGGGCAACATCTGCAAAGACTTGCCATGTGTACGCTACAGAGAAGGGGACAGGGATAGGAAATGAGACAACAAGCCAGTGACTGAGTTTGACATGGTTTGAAGACAAAAAAAGACCATCAGAACTCCTGTTGTCTGAAATCTTCTGGGATATAATGAAGAAATATAAAAGAAATCCCACATAATCCTAAGTAATGCAACTTTCAAGTAAAATGAGCATATTTATTGTCTGATAAAGAGAACAGTCATGCACTCTTGAGAGAAGTGCCACTACTGTGACAGGTCTAAGCGGTGAGGCTTTGATTAGTTGCTCTTTTGCCTCTATGAAAAAATACTATTGAATATTGTCACCTCACTTTTTTGAAGAGTCAGATATAGATAAAATGTTAAATATACTGTTAAATATTGACTTCTGACGCAGCAGAATTAGCAGATCAGAGTCGTAACTGATTATTATATCTTTTAAAAATAGTAACATGGGGGCACAAACTGATAGAGCATGGTGGTAGAGTGGTTAGCACTTCTGCCTCACAGCAAGAGGGTCCTGGGTTCAACCAATTACTAAATAAACTATGTTTGTTTTCTGCTCATTGTTCCCCTATTCACTAATATTGTCGTTATGACAGGGCAATAAAATGGTGGTTATATCCAGGCTTTTCACTGCATAGTAAAAAAGTAGTTTTCTGATAGCTTAAATGGACGTCTTAATCAAAAATTGGCCAGCTAATCCTTTGATCCATTTTAGTATTACTTCTTATAAAGCTGGTTAAGGTTAAAGCAATTTACACCTTTAGCTAAAATGAGTCATTCTCCAAGCAGCTGCTGCTGATCTCTTGTTAACAAAACCTCAGTAAACAGCCGACTACAGGCTTTATTCTGGTCCCAACACAATCATTACCAATGGAGCCAGGAGGGGGCCCCTAACACAATCGGAGAAGAGTAAACAACTGAAACCTGATTTGAGTCCATTTGTCTGTGATTCCTCTGTTTTTTTATGTAATCTCATTTGAATATTTGTTGAGTAGCCAAACTCCCTGTCATTTCATCTGGCCGTTGCATGCATGCTACACGAGCCGGTGCTGTGTTCATGCAACTGATTGTCTTATATTTCAGGGCTCAATAAATCTCGTTACCTCCTTTGAAGCAGTCTATCCTCGTCACAGAGACGACCATGTGCTTTAGGCCTCAGTGAAAAATTGAGGGATCCACTGGAATTGCGTTAACAACAACTTGACAGTGACATCTAGCCGTTTTCTTCTCCTCCTCTGAAGAAAAAAAAAAACTGGACTTGTTTGGTGATCACAGGGGTTTTGATGCCTGTCGTGTTATCAGACGACGCAGTGCTTTGCCATTATTGTGCCCCTGCGCTTATTATAGATTCCATTAAGATGGCAGTTAAATTGGATGTCCCCATCAGCTCCAGAGCATGTTGTTTGTTTTAGAGAACGGGACGCTGAGTCACACAAGTATTATTAAGTCTTTCAGAAGATAACAGATGAATTAAAGTGACAACGTGAGCAAGAAGCTGCTGTCTTCTTGACTCCACCAGCTTTAGAGCAAAATGAGATATCAAAACACAATAATTCACATTGAAGATTTGGGAGGTTCTTAAATGATTTGTTAAATTAGTAAAAGTGTTTCAAAGCTTAAAATACCCATCACTTGAATGTGTAATGACAAGGAATAGAGCAAATGGGAGAAGCTAAGAAGTAGTACTTATGTTAATGTAGGGTTTAATCAGCTCATTTGAGAATCACAAGTAGAATAGCATAGCTTTTAATAAGACCAGCCATTACTAAAATGCACCTTTATGGTATAATTACAGATGTTTAATACTATATAGGACAAACCAAGGTGAAAACCGTCTTTTTTTAAATAACATCTTTATCTTAAATGTCTCTTGTGCATGATTTGATATAGCAGCCACTTCAGGCTTTTAAGACATTTTCTTTGCATGGCTGTAAAAGGAGCACATTGCAAATGAAAGATTAGCACAATTTTGTTACATTATTGTGAGGTTCTCCTCTCAGCTTAGCCTGATTTGTGACACTATTCAGCAATGTTTCCAGCACCCTCCCTTTGTAATAGATGTAGTGGACCTTGAATTGTTGTGCAGTAGAAGCAGTTCAATTAATACAGTGCCACCATAAAATCACTATTGAAATGATAAATGGTTAAATGAATAAGTATATGCCTCTACAGACACAGGCTGTTAATTTATGACAGCATATCAAGCCCTTTTGGCGACGATGATGCTGTCAACCAAATATATCTGGCTGTCCCACACAAGAAGGGGCAGGTAAAAGATGCTCCCGTTATCTCTCACATAATCAACTGACGATGGCTCATCTGAATATTTACAGCTGCATCTGAGCGAGGCAGACTCAAAAGAGATTTGTAATCTCAGTGGGATTTTCCTGGATAAATAAAAAAATAAAAAGACTGCCTCTCTATCATTAGGCCACAACCCTTTAGTGCTGCTTCAAGGCTGTAGGAAACATGAGGGGAAAGACATGGGGATGAACAGAATAACTGTTGTCACAAGAGAAGGCAGATAAAGTGAGGTGACCATGTGGCGGTGTATCTCTTTTGTCAATATTAATTTCCAACATCACAGGCATAAGCTGCAAGTATGAATGTGCCTTTTGGCCTTTAATCTGAGAAGGAGGCTCAAACTATTTAAAAAATGTACAACGTGTGTTAATCTATACCAATTTATTTAAACCTTGTGTAAACATTGTGTTAAAACATTGCCATCTTTTGGTCACTTAAGGCATAAAAGAAGATAAACTTCAGTTATGTGTAGGGCTTTGTGCACAATATACGTTTGAATTGTTCTGTATCCCAGTAGTCTAGTAAATCATATTTTGCACCATCGATCATTCTTGTTTTGAACATAGTAGATTTTTATGAGAAATACAACTTTGATAGCAAGGATGCATCAAGACGTACAGTTAAATACCGGAGGGAAAATATTGTCAGCTGAGTTATGAGTACATATAGAGTATGTTGCTGAATATACACTCTAGTACAGAATGACTAAGATACATATGTCAGACTGTTGGAGGGGAATCAGAGTTTTTAATTTACGCTTTGTCACATTCAAAATGTTGTCTTGTCTTAGTCATGGTTGCTGTTTAAACTCGTAATAATTGGCCTAGGACATTTTGGGCTTTTGAAAGCTGGTTAGATTTGCTCATTCTAAATACATTAGCATGTGGTTGTCAAGTGATATTTTTTGGCAAGACTTTCACAAAGAGATATCACAGGGGAAGCTAAAAGAGGGAATACTTCAGGTTCAAAGGTTGAGTTCAATGTGACATCCAGTAAAAAAAAGTGGATTGAAGACCTTGCTTGCAGGAAAATGGATGGTGTCCAGCATGTAGTTCACATGGGTTTCAATTAGTGGTGTCTAAATGAATTAAGAGGTGTAAAGCCATTGCTGTTCTAGCAGTGGTATTAACCTGGTGCTTCTCATTAGCCACCCCTGGCTGATAAAGAGAGTAAGGGGAGCTGTGGCGCAGACAGACACCTCTTGCTGACAAGGGGTGACAGAGTGGATCACACCGTCTCATGAATAGTAATGGCCGCCAACATGTCCCCTTCTCCCTCGTGTGAGCGCTGACGGATTCCCGTGTCAACAGGGCCCATGGCTAGGGAAAAAAAAGACTGACAACTGACTGAGACATTCTGGAGGCAGACGAGAGAAAAAAATCCAGCTGTGACATGAAGGCTGCATCATAAGATTGTTTGTCTGTCAGAGCTGTCTTCATTGCCTCCCTGAGAGTGAGTAAATAAACAGTGTTTGCAGGCAAAGGAAGTGGGACTGGATTGTTACCTAGTGCCCTTTGGGTGTGCACAGAGGCACTGGCATGTCTCAATAAATCAGGCTGGGCAGCCACTCCTAATGCACTCCCCATACTATTGATAAGGCTGCGGAGAGGCAAATGCAGCTTTTCTAAAAGGAGTGATGTCACTGATAACCTGGCGGGCACACACTTTGTGACTGACCGGGTCTTCGACGATCAATAGCAGAACAATGCCGTGGCAAATGCACAGGTGAGAAGAATGTCAAATAAGCAGCCAGAAATCCCGCTGAACAAAGGCAGAGTTTCTAATGGAGCCAGAAGTGGCAGCACAAGCTGAGAGGTCTACTGCTTTAGACAGAGAGCACAAAAAGCTATTCTGACTAAAGCTGTTGGACATCACACTTTAACCATGTCTACAGCCCTGAAAAACAGAATGAGTGAAACAGCACCTCAGCTCACAATTGTGTGGCTGGAGCCATTTTCTGTTTTTGTCATTTGTCAAGAAGGAATGGAGCCGAGAGCTGTGGAATCAAATATGAGCACAACTGGCTCCATGAATTGTTTATTTGCTTCCTGTGAAGCCATCTGGATTCAAACAAACTAAGACAACGTTAAGCATAAGATGTTTCAATGGTTAGATGTTACATTGCATGATTCTTTCTCAAAATAAACTACCACCTTAAAACCTACATCCAGATGCCTTTGTTTCTACTGAGAAACCTGACTCATAAGTGAATGGTCTTAACGTTAACCTGTATTATTTAAACATTAAAATAAACGTAGCAGATCCTTATTATTCATTTGTTTGTCGTTATTGGTCTGGTTACACTAAGAAATGCACATGTGGAAGCATTGATATTTAAAGATACATTGTGTTGTTATAATACATTTGTTAAAGCACTAGAGTGGTGGTGTGTCCGGGGGTCCAGGCACATGCTTACATCACTTAATGATGCATTTGAGCCATCACTTTATAATCTACTAGATCTTTGCTGGGCCCATATCAGCCCAGCTATGACAGGATGGCATGTTGTCTGATCTGTTTTATCTCACTATGACTGCCAGTGATGTCACTGCCAAAAAGATTGCTTTTGTAAAAGAAGTCACTGTAGTTAATATTGGATCTCCCTCCAGATTTTTCTTATCACACACAAAATGTGCTGCAGTGCTGACATGTCATGGAGCGGTTTGTCAGCCCTCGGATGGAATATTTGTTCCTGATCCAGCAGAAATCAACTATATTTTGGGGCTATTTGTTGACACGTTTCCAGTCATTCCTGTCATGGATGTGATATGTGCCAGCTGTCAAAGGTGTACAGGTCACAAATGCTTTCATAAAGGATAGAGTATACCAGAAGAGGGCTCAAAGCAAATTTATTTCGTAAATAAAACAGTTTCAGTAGTTAAAGACCTGCAGCAGTTGAGCAATGCTGTTACATAAAGCTCATGACAGACTGCACTGACGCACGCTCCATTAGATAATCTTTGACTCAATTTGTTTCTATATTTATGTTGTAGTCATTTCAGTCAGAGCAATGGAAGTAAAATGCTCTTTTGAATGGAGTTTCCACGGCAGAAAGATGAAGGGATGCTAATCTCAAATCTTAAAGACCATATTAAAAGCAATGCCAAAAACATTTACGAGGCAGTGTAATTTATCATATTCCATTAATGCTGGCATTTTGTCCTCTCATTTCCGCATTAATGTGATGTGGGCACCAAGAAGCCAGAGCCATTCATTGTAGGTGATGCCACACAAAGACAATATTTAGGGGACAGCATATGTGTGATTGTAATAATAGAGAGGATCATAAAGAGTTCAGAAAAGCAGATTGTGATTTCCGCCATCAATTATTCACGTGTACAGTCAGTTTCAAGAGTCGCTGTCCTTTTGTCCGCTAAACGTCCCCAACAACTACAGTGTCGCCACGAAGGAAAAACAATTCCTCACTCAGCAGGAAACTCTGGGATGGGGTTTCCTCTGAACCCAGATGGACAAATTGAAAAGCAGGTCATGTCTTAAGAGAATTATTAAAATATCAAACCAACCATATAGATTTATATGTAAATAATACAACTTGTCAAAAGAATATTCTGTAAAATAACAATATTACAACTTTAGAATAATGAACAAATTTAATACAAAAGGTTGGAGAAAGACATACAACAAAGTAAACAACATTTGTCTTTGCAGCGTTGTTTGTCAGTGAAACTCAACTTTTATCGTCACTTGTCATTTACGCAAGCACACTTAATCTTGTTTCTGTGTTGCCCACTTTGTTTTTCACTGTAGTGAGAAAAGTATCATTTATGCGCTTGAGAGCAAATGCAGAGGTTGATGAACTTCTTTGAGGGGGGGATGGGGGTTACTCGTGCCTGGGAGCTGGACAACTCCTGGTTAAAGAATCAATTTGACTGGACAGCCTTACAAATTGCATAAAGAGACAAAGTTGTCCTTGGAGTGCGTCACCATTGATTGATGGCTCAACACACTCGCACCGTAAATCCTCCCAACAGAACAGAGACAAATCAGCCGCCCTCCTCCAGCTCCCGCCCCTTGTGCTTTTTACCCAACTCCCCAATCTTAGCTTATTCTGCCGATCCTCAAACGTGTCACAGATGTACAAGTTTCTTAGGACAGGTTTTAATGCAAACAGATGCAAGCGGAGCTGCACAATACTGGAGAAATGTGTCATATACAATAAAAAAAACAGCAAAAACAACACTATCTGAATGCTCTTTTTTTTACATAGGATTTAATTAATTTAAAATTTAAAATTTGATTTAATGGTCTAAATACCACTCGTCAAAGCAGGAACTTAATAAGTATCAAACATTAGCGTCAAAGATTATACCAGGACTAAACAAGGATTAAACAAGGATTAAACAGGTTAAAACCAGGACTTTTTGATACAGATGCAGCACTGTTTGAGTTAAAGGTTTATTTGAACAATTTTAGATGATTTTTACAGAGAAAAATGTGAAAGGCTAAAAAATTATTTTATTTGCGATATACTGTACAAGTCATACTTTCCGATACAAATTTTATAATCCATAATATTGCAAAAACAATACATTTGCAATATATAGTGCAGCCCTTCACAAAAATAAGATTATCAATCACATTATGTGAATAAATTAGTCTAGACTAAAGTCCCTCTTTAGAACAAATCTCTGTCTTTCGATAGAATCACCTTCTGTCACACGTTTTTAGCTCAACATTACCAGCCATTGTGAGATAAAACTACTTATCAGGGGGTTGTGCTGTGAAAAGAAAATGGCAGTCTTCCCTGGGGAGGCCACACCACTGTTTGTTTCTGGAGGAAAACACCACGAGCGTAAAGCATCCCCGCTAATCAGAAGTGATCCGTGCACTTGTGCAAACCGCCTTCCCTGGGGAAAAAAAGTAGAGGGAACAGAATACATGCAAGCTCCATAGAGAACATTCATCAAGACTTAGAAGAATGGGTAAATATTGACTGGTGTGACTCTCGTCCAAGAGTACTTTATTTTTAAGTTTATTTGTGAATGTTCAAGAAAAATAGTAGATAAACAGCTACTTCATGATTTCGGCACCTTGGGCATGACTTTTGGATTCTATAGCTTTCTTCCTGTGTTAGGACACAAAATAAGCCAACTGTTAAGTTCCCTCCTCTTCTTCCACTCCTGTTAAGAGAGTCTAATGTCGACACACAAGGGGACAACATTAGATTCCCACTGTTGTAGCCTATGCATGTTTGTGTCCTCCCGATTTTCATACCGTAACAGATAGGTATAAATTATTTAGCAGCCTGTTGCCCTGAATAGCTTGAGCGTAAAGAGTGGAGGGAGGACAGGGGGGAAATTAACAGCAATCAGCGGGCTTGCGGCATTTCAAAGTACCACAACATTGGCATAATTAGATCCTCTCTCTAGGAATTTCTTCTAGCAAGACAAAAACCTCCGCTCTCCCTTTTTCTCATAATTAAAACGCAGCTTGTCCAGTGTGAAGGTGCTCGAAGGTGCTTTAATGAGAGTTGTGTATGCTATGCTAGGCTAACTTTGGCCGTTTAGAGATTTTATGGCAAGAATTGCTGCGTAAAGGTTGCATATCAGATGAATGAGAGATGAAGGACAGCTGCAGCGTGGTCCCTCCATTAAATGCTGCAAATGGCCAACTGTGGCCTGAGCAGGTAATTAACCAGAGAGGACCTAATCAGAGTTTTGGAGCCATGGTCCCTCCCCAGGTAACGGGCTAATAGGAGAAGCTTGTGGAGCCACAGATGGAAGCAGGAAGCTGGAAAACAAGTAGCACTTCTCACTCAGGTAAGTGGCTGTTTTTCCAGAATTAGGTTGACATTTCACAGCAGGTCTTGGCCAGAATTAGCATTACCTCCATCATGTAATGCTGCTATGAACAAAACATAGTGACACCAAGAATGTATTGAAACCATTGATGGGTATTTTGCCAATGCCACCCGTGGCCAATTACAGTAACCAACTGCAAGGTGTAAAGGAACCCATTTTACAAAAACAAAAAAAACATGCATACAGTATAGCTACAATAAGATCAATAACAAACAGATGCATAATGCAAATTGAAAAAAGAATCTTGTCATTTTAGTGGTAAAGGTGTTTCAAAGTTCCAGTTGTGGGTATATGTTGTCAAGTCTCTATAATTCTTGTCAGTTCCCGTTCTAACAGGAGAAAGTGTATACGAAAAAGCTGAAATAAATGAAAGTCAGCTCGTCCTAACTGATGATGTGCTTCTGTAAACAGGCAAGCTTTTTTCCAACAATTAAAGAGCGAGGGTTATTGATTTCCGATGGTGCTCTCCAGTGACTTGCTGGCTGTCACAATGAGGCCCGGGGTAAGGTGACCATGTCCCTGCTCAACGTGATAAACCTTGCATGTCATAAGGTAGAGAGGACAAGGTGTCCCCCTCCTTCGCCACACTGCTGCTTGGGCTGCCTCTTAGGTAATAAAGTCAGCAGAGTCAAGTTTAAACTTTGAGACTCAACTTTCCTCAAAGAGAAGTTACATGATGCATGATCACAAAGCTGACTGTAGGTTTCAAAGGCATCATGGGAACTGGAGTCAACCCAGAAGAGAGGGTCACAACTCCAGGCGTACTGCTGTGATAAACAACCATAAATCAGAAGACAAGCTGTCACTTGAGTAGATCCATCATGGACCAACCTGCTGTGTCCAACAAACACATACACACGTGTCACTGCGCCAGAGACTAAAAGAAAAATAGAGAAAAGGCCCTTGTAGATTGATTGGCTCTTTAAATGAGTGGCAGTAGGGTTCTGTTGATCGATTCCATGGATAATTGACTGATTCTGGTGTTGTTAGACGTGAAGTAATGGCTACATGTCAGCAATGTGCATCAACAAAGCCTGAGGATGTCTTAAGTTATAGAAACAACGTAGAAGGTCAAGGAAACAAGCAAACCAAAGTGTCAGACTGAAGTGTCAGACAAAAGACCAAAAATACACCAGCAAACCAAATCCTACAGTAGTATACCTTCAGAAAACCCAATTACAAAAAACAAGAGTGAAGGCATCGTCCCAGTAGAAAAAAAATGAACCAGATTTATTATGCCAAGAGGTGGCCACTGAATGGAGGGAAGGACACTGATGCATAGAATGCAAAGCGACTTTTAATTATTCTCGGGAAAAGAGCACAAGCCCTTGGCTTGTTTACCACTTTACCGGAAACTGCTTGTGATTGCTTTGTAATTATCTCCTGGATAATGTAAAATTTACCCCCACCCCCTTTCTGTCCACTCCTTTCTTAAGAGCAGCACGCAAAAGTGATCAAGCATTTATCATTTAGCCCAAATGTTTGGACTTTTATTTGTGGGAGGGGGAGGAATGGCTAATAGATTATGGTTAATGAAGCAGCTCGAGCAGTAACACAAATAGGACTTGTTGTTGTGAGAGACACTAAGGTGCACCTCGGCTGGGATAATCACTCTTTCTTTTGTCTCATGATAAGCCCAGAGCCTAACCTTCACCCATAGAGCACATCATTTCCCCTCTGTGAGACTTAATGAGACATTAGCCATACTAACAAATGGTAGACGAGAAAGTCAAAGTGACTTTCCAGGTAAAGGCCGTTTGCCGGACCATAATCAGTCCCCAAGTGCAACTAAAAGGTGGAAACAACTCCAAGTCTCCGTCTCTACAGCTTGCTGTGGCTTTTATGACAGGCCTCGCAGGGACCATCAAAAGGCATGTAACGTCTTAATATCCCTCAAATAGAACAGGTAATCTGCTTTTGTTGTGAGCTAGTATGCTACCACACGGTCCGTATCCCACTATTCAGGCTCATTATTCTGTTGGAGTATGGTGTAGCAGTATTTAAATATGTACTGCTAGTGTTGACATAAATGCAAAATCTTATTATTCATTATAGTGCTTTATGAGTAATGTAAACATTATTAAAACTGTTACTTAGCACATTCCTGTAAACGACATGCAACACTGCTCTGTTTTGCATATAGCAGGGAATTCGCAATGCATTTCAATGAAATGCGAATACATGCTTGGAAATCCTTATTGTTCATAGTGGTTTGGAGATGTGGGACTAAAGATGCAGTGGCTGATGAATAAAGAAAGCTGGTGACGAGCCGGTGCATGAAGGGCCCCGTTCCCCCGCCGGGTCTCCCAGCTCAATTAGCTCAGCTCATCCCGGCTTTCTGCTGATGGGGAAAATCTGCACCAACACACTGTACGTAGCATGCAGTCCAGGGAGTCCAGCCTGTTAGCGAGCGAATGAGTTAGTCACATTATGTGTTAGTTCATGTCTGCCATGCACAGACTGTATTAATGCATATGGGTTTGGGAGCGGATGTGAGTGGGCTGATGCCTCTCTTCTGGACCGGAGCCCCACAGTGCTTTTCGGATCAAACACCTGAACCAATTAGGCTACACTCCTCAAATATCCCCCAAGCCACTTACAGTAATGTCATAAACACTCATGCAAAACCTGAGATAGAGGCGGATTCACCAATATATATTTAGAACATTCAATTGGAGAGAAACCAAGACCAAAAAAAAGGTTGTGGATTATGAAACTGCTGCCAGAGACTAGAAAGATTACTGCTTTACTAAGTCTTTTATGCCAACTACTGCAGGCTTAAATAGAAACTTTCTTAATGTCTAAATAAAATGTCTTGATATAAACTCTGAGAAATGTTTTTGGAGAACTGTGTTGGAGAACTTTTTCCGCTGTGCCCGAACACTGACGGTCGGATGTAGCAAATAAATCATTAAGATGGTCCATGAATGTGCTTTTGCAATGCCCTAAAGGGAATGAAGGCCAAGGTCTGAATGAGACAAGCCACAACGACATGACAATATTTGGAGTAGAGGTTTTTCTTTAGAGGGACGTGATGCACATGTCTGAGTCACCAGCCGAAAATACATGAGAGCGTTGAATGTGCAGCAACCTGTGACAAAAATGTGAACCAATAGAGCATTGGGACTTCAAATTCAACCGCAGGAAAGCACTAGATCCGCCCATAGATCTGTACCATTTAAAAACATCCTGTACAATTAAACAATTTTTATACATTTGTAGTGTGTGCCCCACCAGCAGCCCACCTTGCCTTTGCTGACTTACTTTACTGCACAGAAAAATAGAAAACAAAAAGCACATGGCTAATTAGCATAAATACACACATCAAACACTACACTATTTGTGCTAATGCCTTTGCCTTTTCTGTGATAATGTAGACATTGTTGCTAAAAGCCTGTATAGAGACTTCACGACAGGCAACGTTAGTGAGTTTATATGTCTTTATTTTACATTTATAAACCTACAAGCTTTACAACAAAAAAAAATTACATACACTGTAATACTCTGGTGTGTAGAAGCTCTTTTACATGTAATGAAAACTGTACAGTATGAGTGAATGTGTATGTGGTAAACCTCAGCACTTTGAAAACACACACCTGGTGCAAGTTAAGGGATACTGATTTTAAGTTTAGGGCAGGCATGTCCGAAGTCTGGCCCAAGGACCAATCTGTGCACAAAGACAGATTTTATGCAGCCCTCAGCTTCTGATAGCTCTGATAAAATGTATTGTTTGTGGCCCCAGCATTAAAAGGCAAAATACAATTTCTGATCAAATCCAACTGAAAGAAAACCTCATTCTTCATTTATATATTTATTTGAACGCTTCGGTCCAACTAACCTTCATTAAGTATACTCAAATCCATATAAGACTTGTTTAAAATAAATCCAAAACATGTTCTAATCTATCTAAAACATGTTTGAATTCAATTTAAACCTCTTCAATTCCATCTAAAACCTGGTTAAATCAAACTAAAGCCTGTTCAAATCCAACTAAAATCTTCTCAAATTCAACTTAAACTTGAATAAATCCATATAAAAAAAATGGTTAAATCCAACAAAAATCCTCCTCCCTTCCTCTCATCAATTGTGGCCCTCTTGCAAAAAGTTTATATACCCCTGGTTTAGTGTATAGCTCAGTATTAAAGTGCTTAATGAACTCCCAACAGTCTGAGATCTACACTTTTTCCTGTCAGATGTGGTTCCTGACAAAAATAAATTACTGAGCACAAGTTTCTATAAATTCTACAATATTCTGTAGCTTATATGCTTTTTGTGAACTAACACAGCACTGATGATACTTTAATATGTTCTCTACAAAAATACAGAACATTTCTTCTGTTATATCTCAACTACAAGAGTAATTCATCCCAGTAATCTGGAATGCTCCAATGTACTGACTAACTAGCTAAACAAACAAAGTAAACACTGCAATAATGGTGAAGATAACATCCGAGGCGAAATAGAGGGATGAAGGTCAGTAATTGGGCGATGGAAGCGTGGGGCGGTTAGTTTTTTTCCTGCTGGCGGGGGTCCAGCTGGGCACGTGCAGAAGGCTCCTGGGCGGTGTAGGAGCGCGTCTGAGCAGAGGTTAAGAAAAGCAATTAATCGGCAGCGGCGGTAATCAAAGGAACCTCCCCCTCCAGACACTTTGGCGGGTGGAACGAGGAGCGGGGGAGACAGGAGGGGAGGCAGGGAGATGGGAAAATACTTGTTTACAGGCGCTGCTGGTGCGATCAAAAGCACAGGGGTTCAGCGCTGCCATCGGGGCCCTCCGTTTCAGGTGGAATTGATAACACTTCACAAGTACAATTCAATGTTTGTGAGAGTGCTTTTACCTCCCGGTGAGAAGGCGAGGATTTTTCACAGTCTAAAGCCGCAACGCCTTTCATCTCAGATTTGAGAAGGTATCAAGAGATTGTCAATGACGACGAAGACTTTTCCCACACATAATCAAAAACGAAGTGGATGCTCTTTTCTCACTACAAATAAGACTGCACTGCAGGAGAAGACAAGATCAATATCTATGTAAACTAATATTGCTACTGCAATTATTACAAGAAACAAGCATCTGAAAGTCTTAGAACTTTTTACTTGAAAATTTACTTGATTCCTACAGCACCAAATAATATAGTCTGTGCATTTGACCAAAATGTATTCAAAGCACACATAACAAATGCCTGAGAGCAGTCAAAGCTTGTTGCTCCCTCTGGTGGATCATCTCTCTCTTTAGAATTAAACAAGGAATGATTTGATTTCATTTGAGCTTGTGTTTTTTTCACAGAATCTTTTCACAGTCCCACAAAAGCCAAAAGATTTACATAGTAACAATAATAAGTATAACTTCACACTTAAACAATTGTGTACTGATATTTCGGAAACTCCCGGGATACCTTGACATTACTGTCCAATATGACCAGGATCGAAACTTCTCCCATAAAGTTCTTAAAACTAGCTCAAAATTGATTAAATCAGTGATGCTAAATGAGGTACATAGGTACTCCAGCAGATGCTTAACAGGTCAGCAGTGAATAAGTGGCAGCACTTTCACAAAGTCTTGATTGAATAATTACCCATCCATAACTTGGCAATATGCTGTGTGCGAACAACACAGTTCTCATTAAACTGCTAATAGGTCCTGCTCCTGTGGGCTGCCATCAAAAGCAAGGTGTTCACCAGACACACACGTACTGAGCTTTGTGCTTGTGTAATATAATATTTTTCTGTTTCTCCAGAGACACTAGAGCGAGAATAACTTATCTACAACTTCAGAACATTTGAGGGTTCATCCCCTTCCATAGTGGCTCCTGGCCCAGCCAATTGGAATAACTTTAGCAGAATCAAGAAGCATTATTCCTCACAGGCATCCCATTTCCAACAACTCAAATCGTTTTTGATGTGACACCTAAGCTAAGTACTGCTTTGGCGCAGCACTAAAGCATCTGCAGCAGTGGGTGAGAGCTTTTACCCAAGCACCACTTGGGCTGCCGCAAGCGAGACAGTTTGTCGAGAGACAGATAAGAGGACCAAACTTCAATGAAGAATTTGCAACCAACACTGTGTACAAACCTGGTTAGTCACATTAGGTCAATAAACACTATTTCAAACTCAAATATAAATCAGAACTTAATTTTCTGCTCACTCTGTGATAAGCCTTTAGAAGTGAATACATTTCATGTGGATTTTAGCTTCACAATGCATCTGGTTATGATATGATAACAGTCTTTGGTTGATGCTACTATGGTGTGAGGGTGACGCAAACAAATGTAAGAATAAAAAGGGAAGTGCCATGGCCTTCCATAAATTGAAAGTTGAGTTTTAGGAGTTGCTGTGTTTTGTATTGTTTTCCCACATTATTATTGTAGCTATGAAGTGGTATTTTAAAAATATACCTCAAATGTGGGAAGCAGGTCTCTTAAATATAAACAACATGTTTCTGACATTGCCATGTGAATGACAATGTTCTACATTAGAATCTGAGGCCAAGTAAGCCAACACTATTCCAAAGTGCTGCTCGTTTAAGGAGTCATTACCGAGGAGTGAAGTAAATCAAATACAGGGCATAAGTGTGAACACAAAAGAGCTTGAATTTAACCAAACCATGGAGTGAGTAGTAACATTGCAGGAGACTTGCTGTGATGAAACATGCTGTAGGCAAGAGCAGCCACATTAAAAAAAAAAACAAAAAAAAAAAGCGCATTAGTCTGTAGTGTTTCTGTGAGCTTACTGTGGTACCTGCAGCTTTTTAAAATGTCTTGAATGATAGGCTTCAGCCTTTTGAGCTTGACTGCCAAGTGCTGGCATGCTTTTTGTCCGAACAAACTGAATACATTGCTTTTGAAGAGCGGCGAGGGCCAGGATGGGACTGGAGTCTGGAATTCTAAAAAAGACATGCACCAAATGTGTGATGAAACTTTCAGCACCATGGACAGCTGCCCTCAAGTAGCCTGACAAGGGAAGCGTGCGTAAGAGGCAGAGAGCAGCAAAAGAAGTCAACCAATGAGTTCATTTGATAATTAAGCCGAGGCATCATACCGCCAACATCATGTATTTTAGCTCTTTACGCATCTGCCATTTCAAAAGTGAAGGCACTCACCCCAAACATGCACACACTCCTGAGGCAAGACCCAGCCTCTCCACCGTTTTCCCCTGTCTCTGTGTCTTAGGCTGCATAATGCAAGGCCTTTACCCGGCGCTCAAGCATGAGTGGATAATCTGGCCACAAGGACAGGCTGTGTCAACATTTCCCTTTACTTCCTTATTTATTTATATAAACACCAGCCGTAGGACTGAGGGAGGCATAGGGAGCTGATGTGCATGGCTAACAACAAGCCGGCTGTGCACATGACCCACACTCAAAGGTTCAGTAATGAGAATCTTTTAAAAGTACAGTGAAGAGTGGAGTGGACAAAAACCCTAATTAGATTAAAGTAAATGTTTTAAATGTAAATAAATGTAGCATTTCATGTTTTCATTCATTGTATCACTGATCCATCTTTAGGGTTGTGTGGTACGCAGCTGACTTACATCTTGTTGTTGCAGGGTTAACATGTCCCTACATAGATATAATAAAGCATTTAGCATTTTTTAAGCTAACTTTTCTCTGAAGTTGTGTGAGAGTTTGCTCAATCTTACAGTAGTGTGTACAATACTATTGTACAATCTGCAAAATATATAATTAGTAAGATACTACATAGTATTTATGGCCAGATCCCCGCCTGTGTTCTGCTCATTATGTCATCACTGTATTGTCATTTTATTATTATTCATTTCTCCAGTAAACTTGTTATTGAAGCGAGGCCAAGTCCAAACTTACTGTCTTAGTGAAAACCTAAAAACTCCAAACTTAAAAACTTCTAAAACTTATTATTGAATAAAAGTTACAAAATTAAATTTTACAAAAAAATATAAAATCTACAAAATGATTATCCAATGAATTATCAACAGGCAGCCATGTTCGTTACAGTGCCACTTAAAAACGAGAAGTAACTTGTCTAAGTAGATGAGAGTGCATCCTGCTAAATGTCCTTGATGTAGCTTCCAGATGGAGTATTTAGTGTCTTAAGTTTGTAGCACATTCACAAGTGATATGCCTAAATCCACTTTGGAGTAGAAGCTGCTGAGCTTTTATTCGGTGCATATTTAAATGTTATTCACAATGACTTGCATTTTAGAATGATGCTGGCTGCCTTTTGTTTCCTGTGTCTAACTAACTGCCACAATATGAGTCTTCCATAGCCAATCAGCAGCTGCAGCTGCTAGAGCCTAATCCTCTTTAATTTGTGATTATTTGTTATTCAAAATGGTAACCCACTAAACCACAGGAGATTTATTGTTTAAAAGGTCCTCCTGCACTGTAGTGCAACCTGGATACTGATAACAGACATATACACTGTTTTATATATATATCCCAAGCTCTCACAGTGATGTTCAACAAATTACCATAAAAATCACTGTACACATATTTTGGCATCAATCACAGAGCATAAACTGCTCAATAGCTCTGAGCCCTCTTAGCATTCATAAAGACTGATTTCATTGGCATTCTTGTGGCTGATGACTTCAGCCTCACACATTTCTTGCACAAATTAGAATGTGAGAATTGAGTGGGATTTCATACAGCACTATAAGTGTATTTTAAAGGCAGAACTGAATAGGCTTGAGGGAAGAGTGGAAGAATTAGGTAATTATCTCCAGACAGACTGTACTGTTGTGAGAAAAGGCCCAGTGCTGCAAGATCAAAGTGTTCTTTCTGCATCGGACAATCTCCGCATAATCCACCTCTGTTTTCACCTGATTTCCACCTTACCTGGCAACCCTAGTACTAGTTCAGGAACACTGCAATATACACTAAAAGTAAAGCTATATGTCTGAAGATGACTATCCTGAAGATATCCAGGTCACTGGATACACTCTGACACCAAATAACACATCTCAAAGTTACTTCAAAGAAATGCTAAGTTTGTGTTTGTCTCTAATTTATTGATAGAACGCTTGGCATAAGATTTATTTTGTCTACTAGGTTAATTCATTATTGATTCAAGGGCTGGGTGCTTGATCCTTTACCGGGAGCTGTTGTACCGTTCAGAAAAGTAGTTTGGAGACTATAGGGCGCTTACTCGGCTACTTTTCCGTTCAATTATAAGTGTAATGCCATTAGACAAAACTTTATAACAGGCGAAAATAAGAAACAACAGATGGGGTAAGCGGTCTTGTCGATAAAAATGTAATGACATTATGCTTTCATCAACTTTTCACAAAATGTTATTTCAGCCAGAAAAGCTCGGCGACGTACAGTACATTTGGATACGATCGTTTCAAAAAAAAAAAAAAAATTAAATGAACAAGCCGACTTCTAGGGAGTTGTCAAGCTGAACGTGACAGCGAGATGTCAGACCGAGACGAGTCCTACCTGCTCGTAGCAACTCTCCCAGGTGAGGTTCAGGAGGCAGGAGGAGAACAGCTCATCTTCGCTCCGCGCATAGCCGTCCATGGTGAAGAGGCAGCCTCGTGGGGTGGAGTCTGCGGGCTTCTTTGGAGATTCTGCTCTTTTTCTTCGAGTCTTTTTTTTTTTTTTTCTTTCCCCTCGACGAGTCTCTCCTGCTTCTTCCCGAGTGTGTGTCTCCCTCCGCGCCGCTTGCTGCTCCGTCCGGCGCCGTGGAAGCTATCAAACAAGCAGCGGCGGTGAGCTGGCTGCTGTTCCCTCTGTCACGTGGTGGGTGTCACTTTCTCCCCCCACCCCCCCAAAAAAAAACACACACACCGATGGAGGTTTTTAAGTGCCAAGCATCCCCAAAGTGAGATTCGCGAACTGCATCCAGATGTTAATTAAGGTCAAGAGCACTACAGTCAAAAAAATGTATCTATTTACAGAGGTCTAGGCCTCTCAGATTTCCGGTTTGAAATGGATTAGACTAGATCCACCTGGTGTAAGGTCGGTATGACTTAAATCAACTGTTCTATAGAGTTATGTGAATATTGCTACTATATCACTATTCAACTTTTCTTTCTTCTTCATCAGGCTTATACGTACACATAGCCTGTAACTGGGCAAGCCTGCACGCTGCTCTCTCTTTAATTATTCAGATATAGTATTACCTTTGCATTGTGGGATGCCAAGCAATTAGTAAACCAAAGGATTTTTTTTCTTAGTATAACCTTTGTGGAAAAGTTATGTTTTATTAGATATTCTTTATTGTAAATAACCACAAAATACAAAACAACAAGTCTTTACATAAGTTTATTCAAGTAGGCTAGAGTACTTTTTGAAACACTCAAAAACATTGAATTTCAACAATGTACACATAAAGACAACTGCTGTGACATGAAACATGGTTGATTATAATCGATACAGATTGGGTCAAAGGTCAAGCAAAAAACTATTTAGATGGCACCATCAAATGAAGGTTTATTGAGACTGTTTCAGAATTGTATCGTGAATACACACCACGGCGTCCACTTCTCTCTAGTTGTTGTAAAGTGCCGGGAAAAGCCTCTCCTTACAATTTAGTAGTAGAGAATGTGTTATCTGCTGTGAAAAGGGCAGCCATGCTGAGCATAGAAAATCTTTCACTTCTCTACCAACTGCATGAGAAGAGCTGCTAGCAGAGCTCATTTAGGGAGCTGTCTTTTAGCACACTATTTATCGTGATGTAAGACCCATGCAGTTAGACAGGCCTTTTGTTCATCAGTTTTCTTTTGCTGGCCTCTGTGTTTGATCAGACGCGTTTGCCACGCATGATCTGCACTTGTTTGAAGTGTGGTCAATTGCCACAGCTCTGTGCATTTTCTTTTTTTCTTGCAGAAATTGTCAAGGAATCACTGCAGTAATGAAAGTATGAAAAGACAGAAAATGACAGGCTATGTTCCTGTTTGCTCATATGTTCCCCAGAATATAAAGCGGCCTTATTTCTTCCAGATAATTCTCATGAGACTTGTTAGCAGTGTCAATACTCAAAATGGAGAAAGAAATTCAACAAATTGCTAGGATTTTGCTGAGACAAATGTACATTTGCTCATTTCAAAGCTAATTTGGAGTCATAATTTTTGTTGCTTTTTAACTGGAAAAGTATATTTAGCCCAAATAAAAGATTATTAACAAAATTAATAATAGAGCCAAACAGTGAAGTAGAGGGAGGAAGTAGTAGTGCTAGCAAAATGAAGAGCAGTTTGTTCTTAAGGCTTATCTGTCTCCATCAACCATAATCTGTTATGTGCTGTAGATTAATTTAAAGATTGCAGAGTGCCATACATTTGCACAGAACAGAATGTGCCAAGACACAAGAGAAATTACAAGTTGTATAGCTGCTGTCTCTCTAAAAGGTACTGTATGACACAGGTCTGTGCGCCCAGACACTTGTCTCTGCATTTTATGTGCTTTTTCTGATCTTTACTTTTTTTTTCCCCAGTGACACACAAAAGCCTGAATCAAATCACAGTCTGAGATAATTCCATGTGACAATATAACAATTATGTTAGTATGATTATATACGTGGATATCTCTCACATATCTGCTGAAGTCTGTGACAGTGAAAATGGGTTCAGGTTCAGGATGGCAACCAATCCCTGTTGCATTGTTATAAAAAAGAGGTTACATCAAATATTGTTTTCCTAAGCATACTGAGGTTGTGGCTGCATATTTCTGCACAGGTGCCACCAGTGGTTGCACGAGTCATTTCGAACTGGCACCCCATTTTAAACATGCAGTCTACATGCCACATCTCCCCTACAGAACCAATCTATCAAACTTAACTCAGCGCTACGTGCATATACTCCCATATCACAGAGAAGGTTGGAAAGCAACTGTCATAGATGGCATGATTGAATTGTTCCCTTGCACTGTCACCAGAGGGGCTATTACTTCAAATTAGCATACAAATTCAAACCAGGACAGATGGATTTGTCACATTCCAGTCGCCATCTTCCTGGAAGATTGGCTGTGCTTGTGCTGCGCGATGGAGATAAGACACCTGTCTCAACGCCGATTGGTGGCTTTGGGACTGGTGCGGGATAGGGAAAAGTACTGGGAGGGTGGATGGGTTTCCTGAAACGCTGAGGTGTTCTACAATAAACTTCCCTACCCACGGTCTCAAATGATGATGAGGCACCATCCCAGACTCAGTGGGTGGTGGGAGATTGAGCTGTAGCGAGGTAGTGATACACACTCTTTTAAAACACGCTGAACAATACCTGTCTGGTATTTGTTTACGTTTGCGACTTTTGTTGAGTTACTGTCAAAAAAGCCCCACATAAAATGGTCCCCAAAGTCAGCACAGAAAGTCGCTTGTGTCAGTAACAGCTGTGAGGAAAAATACACAGTATATGAGGCTATCCTTGACCTGAGATAACTTTGTGTGTTTGAAAAAAAATCTGTGAATTATTCTTGCCAAAGGACTAGTGCCAGACATACGATTAAGCCCCAAAGCCACATGCTCTTGTGGTGGGGCCTTATATCAGACACTAACAAAATACAACTTGCAGACATAATGATTTTCATTTGTAATTATGGCAGTGTGAATCAATGGGAAGTATTGAGCATGAAAAACTGTTCTTACCTCAGGATCAATTCCATATAATTTCCAGATCAGCTCAAACTAATGGGTTTTCTATTGGCTTCACTTTGGTGAGGCTAATCTCTCTGGCACCATTTTGTGGTTCTGTGTACGTTCCCCTGCAAAAGGCCATCCACTTAAAAAAACGTCTCCCAACAGTCCAAAAATATTAAAGCACACATGCTAATTTCCTGACTTAGCATATTACACAATCTGCAGGCTTAATTTAAAACTCCCTTAGCAAGTCTAGTATCTCTGGCTGCCTTGTTCCAGACACTACAGAGATTGCTGAAGTTGCTTACGCCTTTGTTTCTAGAGCTATCTTTAGGTAGTGCAACTATCTTGCAGATGAAAAGTTAAGTTGAAAACAAGGTTGTACTATTGTACTATTATGATAACAACAAACAAGGCCATTAAAATAAAGTGGCAAAAGATTTCCTCACAAACCCCCTAAGTGGTAACTTTTACTATGGCCATTTATTTTATATTAACTGGTTAGAAAAACAGATAATTAATAATCCCTTTAATTCAGACGGCAGTCAGAATTTTTCTCTGTACTGTTCTCAGACATTATGCTTAAGGGCTAGATAACAATTAAATTTGTTTTGGTTTAAGTCATTATGATCATTATCTAATTTAATAATTTGATTAGTGGCTGACAGAAGAGACCCTTTTGTGTTTGTAGAGCCTTAAAAACCAGCAACATCTAATTCCACTTTATATACTAATGAGCAATGTGTAGTTGTTGTAAAATTATATATGTATAAATAAAGAAATATATAACTGTTATCATTTCCACAAAGGGCTCTCTGGGCTTTTTGTATAGTCTGTTGAAACACCAGCTAAATATTTGAGCAAATAGCAGTATTATTTTTTACTATTTCCTGCTGTGTGACAACAGTAGGTATTGAATAATATATGTTAATAGATCAATCTCCCCAACCAAAAGACTGAGATGGTAAATGTTAGCGCAAGTATGGAAGCACTTCTTCTACTAGTCAAAGTTAGTGTGTTGCTTGAATGGAGAGCCTTGACAGAAGTATGCCATGTATTAAGCACCCTTGTACTTTCTATGACACTACTATACAAGGCTTGCCTCAGTGTATCGGTTCGAGGTTGACACAAAGCTCCAGAGCAAGAAGAGGCTCGGTCACAGCAGGGATTTTATACTGATCCTGCTCCGAAACATTTGTAATTAACATTCTTCCTCACTCCAACTGTTTCTGAAGCTATCAATATCCCAGTAAGCAGATTTCACTTCTCTCAGGAGCCAGAGAACAAGCTGAATTTGGCAGGTCAAATAGGATTTCTCAGTGCACGCTTTGTCGAAGTTAAGTGGAAAAAAACTTTAGGTACAAATTATGCTGTTATTTTAATTCTGACTTTTCGTTAACATAACAGCTGTGTCCATATATGTTATAGGTATATATGCTCTCTCACCCTTTAATGCCTGCATCAAAATCTGCCTAAATTACATTTTATCAAAAGGCAGTAATAAAACCTTTTTAGTTCAAAATCACAACACAATATGACGGCCAAGTAATGACAAAAAACATCACAATATAAATGAAAATTAAGCTAAATTGTATAAAGACATACAAGTCTACTCCTTTTTAAGGTGTTGAAATGATTGGCTCCAACTTGTCTTTTTTCCCAAATATATCGATTTGTTATTTATTTGTTTCTTATCTTGTATTTCACCAAGCTAAAAAAGTCCCAGAAATAAATAAAATGAATAGTAAATATGGCAAACCTGTTTAAAACTGGTAGTGAAAAAGTATTTTTGCAACATTGCAGTCAATAAGTGAGAAAGAAAGTAGCCGTTGTGATTAACCAAGGCATTCCGTCACAAACAAAGACGTGATCTTCCAAAGCTGTGAACACTCCAACGTGAGCCACAAATTTGTCTCTCAAATAAAGGTTAATGTTGACAAACATTTAAATATTAACACCATCATTCATGTTGTCAGGTCGCTTGTTTCAGACACCCCTGAATAAATGTTCACCACAAAATGCCAGTTATTTCCATAAACCTGGCCCGAACGTTTTTTATTTTTTTTACGTTTTTGTGCTTTGTATTTGTTTGTGGTAGCAAGTGTGTGTGCGCTGAAGGACTTATCTATTAACAAGACATAACAATATGAATAAAAACTAGTCTGAGGGCATATTTTGCAGAAATGCACAAAGCTAACAAGGCAAAAACGTAATGATCATTTGCAAAAGCCCAAGAGACAAACAAGTGTAGTCGGTTAATGTAGCCAATAAAATGACAGAAGGGGAAGTTTGATAATGGAGGCCATTAAAAATAAAGTAATGGAAGCTCAAGGTAGCAGCTTCACTCTCTCACAACCAATAAAACAAATCCAACAGTGCTCTATTCATTCGACTGACCCGCCTGAAGAAGCCAGTGACCAGCGCTTGTTGGATTTTGGTGTAAAAGTCACTGCTCCTGAAGATGTTCACTGTGGAACATTCAACTCTCCATAATCCTGCAGCTGTTATCATCAGTGGACACCATTGCATCAGTTTCTGCCGTGTTCTAGAAGAAAAAAAAGCTATTATACAAACAGAAGTTATAGTACAAGGACATATAAACGTAATTATTAAGAAAACCAATCAAAGTAATGTAACGAATAATACTGAACAAAAATTTAAACGCAACACATTTGTTTTTGCCCCCATTTTTCATAAGACTTTTTCAATGTGCTCAAGAACACAGGCCTATTTCTCTCAATTATTGCTCACAAATCTGTCCAAATCTGTGTTAGTGAGCAGTTCTTTGGTGCAGTTCTTTCATCCAGCTCACAGGTGTGACATGTCAAAACGCTGATTAGAGAGAGTGATTATTGCACAGGTGTGTCTTAGGCTGGCCACAATAAAAGGCCACTCTAAAATGTTTTATCATGCAGCACAACGCTCCAGATATTGAAAGGTTTGATAGAGGGTGGATTTAAATGTTAATTCTTTACTATAAGCCCTCTCCAAAGGTGTTTCAGAGAATTTGGCAGTACAGCTTCACAAACACAAACCACGTGTACCCACACCAGCCCAGGACCTCCACCAGCATCTTCACCTACAAGATCCTCTGAGACCAGCCACTCGTACAGCTGCTGCAACAATCAATTTGTATAACCAAAGAATTTCTGCATAAACTGTCAGAAACCATTTCTGGGAAGCTCATCTGCACTTGTCATTTTAATCGGGGTCTCGACCTGACTGCAGTTTGTCGTCGTAACCGGCTTGAGTGAACAAGTGCTCACATTTGATGGCGTCTGGTATTTTGGAAGAGTGTTCTATTCACGTATGAATCCCGTTTGTCACTGTACAGGGCAGATTGCAGACAGCGTGTATGGCGTTTTGTGGGTAAGGAGTTTGCTTGTGGACGTTGTGGATTGAATGGCCCAATGTGGTTGTGGTGTTATGGTATGGGCAGGCGTATGTTATGGGCAACGAACACAGGTGCATTTTATTAATGGCATTTTGACTGCACAGAGATACCATGACGAGATCCTGAGGCCCATAGTTCCATGACCATTACCTTCTGTTGCAGCATGATAATGCAAGGATCTATAAACAATTCCTGGAAGCTAAAAACATTCTTTTCAGTTCTTGCATGGCCATTACCCATTGAGCATGTTTGGGATGCTCTGGATTGGCGTACAATACAGTAATACAATAAAATTTGCGCAGCCACTGAAGAGGAGTAGACAAACATTCCACAACCCACAATCAACAACCTGATCAACTCTATTTGAAAGAGAGGTGTTGCACTGTGTGAGGCAAGAGTGGCCTTTTTTTGTGGCCAGCCTAAGGCCCACCTGTGCAATAATAATGCTCTCTAATCCACGTCTTGATATGCCAGAAGTGCAATAGCAGCAAGTGCAAGATATCCAGTTTTGCTTAAATAAATAAGTTAGTATGGAAAGTAATTTGCAGATGGGTATATGCACATACTATACAATAATGTACAGATGGCTATTGCTATAAACAGAAATGATCAAATGGGTATATACAATGATAGACATGGTGAGCTATAAACTGAAGTCAGAAATAGATTATAATATAGAAGTAATTTTTTTGGTGGATATGTACTATGAACATAAAATACCACGGGAATTACTATAAACAGAATTGTATGGATGGATATGTACAATAAGGCTATGGTGAGCAGTAGTATAATAGTTATAGTGCAAATAATTACAAAAGGAAGCTGTCTGAATAACAGTAGTGCAGTGGAAATTATTGCATATTTATGTAAAGTGCAGTAGTGCATGTGTAAACAGTAGGTACTGTAAATGAACAGTACCTATATGACCCTAAAAACAGCTGCCCATATGTTTAAGTTAAGCCTATAAAAGAGTAGCAAGGCCTAAGCACAAGAGAGACACCCAATTGTTCACAGGGAACAATGCAGTGTACCATTTATGAAAAAAGGGGGGTGTCCAGTTGCAAAATAAATTCCCTAGAGAATGGCTATCAGCATGATCAAGAAACAAAGAGTGTGGAAGTGCAGCGCTCAGTGAACTTTGTCTCAGCTACTTAGTGTCAAACCTGGCTTGTGTGTGTAGCACTAAAATGTGTGTTTATTGAGCCTCATGGTTGGTTGATGCTGCTGCACTGTTCTCAGGTGTACTTTTGCCTCTTTCTCTAATGAACTCAGCAAAAAAAAAGAAAATAAAAGCTGCCATCCAAAACACCTACTTTAAGTGCATACTTCGTCCAAACATCTAGTTAAATCCATTTCCCCAACACTCAAAGACCTCCACACTCCCTTCAAAGGCGTCAGGATTCATCTCAATGAGCAGCATTCTGCTTTGGCAAGCCCAAAGAGCAATTACTGCTGAAGCACACTGGTGCTTTTCCACTTACACCTATACATTTTGTACAGACATGTATTTTTTTCCCCCTTTCTACAAATAATAGCTGACTCTATAGACTTTAACCTGGTAAGTAGCAAGTAACCAAACTAAAGTACATGTTAACTCCTGTGCTTTTTTAACAAATAGTCAAAGAATTCATCTACATCTAAGTAAACCTAAAGTTCTTAAGAGCCAGGTGTGAGTTTTTTCTGCCTACATGGCAGAGATGGAGAGGATCTCACTGGAACAGTTGAATTGGTAGCTGGCAACAACCATCTTGGCCAGGTGGTGTCTAGGAGGAACTCTGCCATCATGGAGCTTGGTCAGGTCGCTGTCATAACTGAGTGCTGCCAGGTAGTACAGCAAATCCAGTCTCAGGGGCTGCACAAGACACAACAAGCCCTAGGGGCAAACACAAGACTAGCAATGACAAAGAACAATTTGGAAAATTTATACAGAAGTCAGCTTTGATTAATACTCAGTGTCACAAGTAAATCCTGAAATAGTTTTAACAGTTTGACAGCTTGACATGTGTACAACTGTGTTAGATATTGTTTGAGGACATTAGACAAATTGTAAAAAATACTCAAGTCAAGAACCTGCTTTCTGTTAAGGTGATGGTTTTAGCTAGAAGTCCCCCATAACTAGGTACTACCCAATTTTCTTTTTCCTCGTCCTTGTCTCAGATTCCACTCACCACAAAAGCAACCAAGGGACCTCTCCTGCTTTGCTTTAATAAAAAAAATTAAACCGAACCAATTGTTTCTCTGCAAAATACTAATGCATTGCACCAAACTGTAGTTTAGAGCGTACCATAAACCTTTAGCTCCGACTTTAGCGACCGACCAAAACATCTGACAATTATCGCCGCTTCATTAAACATTATGTCAATGAATTGCCAATATTTATCCCTGTTTTGCACTGCCTCTTTTTCAGTCTTTCTTTGTTTTGCTTTTTTGCACTGAGTCAGAAAAGACCAATGAAAACCAAGGCCACCTGTTCAGGACTAAAAAATTCTCATCTAGTAAAATCCATAATAATAAAGCCTTTATGGTTTCTAAAGGTCTTGTTTTTCCACAGATTTTAACCTATAGAATATGCTATAGGTGATGAAATGGTTCTTTTTTTGGCATGCATAAAGAAAGTGCATACTTCCTGTTTAAGTCACACAATTTAGATGCAGCTGATGATCTTAGTCAGTGTGGGATATTTGCATTACAGTAGTGGAACTACAGACGCAGCAATTGCCACAACCTAGTTTATTTAGGTTTCTGAAAAGTGTAACCTCACCAAAAATGATTTCACACTTTTCCTTTTAAATGTAATGTATAAATGTAGTTTATAACAAAGAAAGCAGCAGTCAAACAAAGGCAGACGGTTGTGTGTGGTTTGCTTGAGGAGAACATGTCATGAATAAAAATTAAAAGGTTCTTGTGATGGCCGGAGCTCTCACTCAGTAGAGAAGTAATCACGGCAGAGCCCATTTTTCATCCCGCACTCAGGCAATCCTAAACAACTAATGCAATTACAAGGGAACTTTTTACTTAATGCTTCAACACAAAAGGCTTCCACCGTTTGGTTAAAAGATTTTTCCTCCAGATGCAATTATTGACCTTTGGCTCCCGAGAGCTGAAGCCTAATGACCAGTTGCATGTTAACTGAAAATTAGCTTCAAGCACCAACTGCTTTACTCGTTCACTTTCACTTCTCCCGTGTGCTCCAAAAAAAATTTAATTTCAGACAGCAGGGAGGCATTATTTTATGATTAACAAATATTGATTTCAGCCATCAAAGCTACTTTTTTCATTTTTCTTATACAAACTAAGTCCTGGCCACATTACTTACTGCTATAGTGTCTCATGTCTGGCTGAACAAAGGTGAAAATCGGATTTCCAAGTACTTCTAGCATGATGAGCCAGTGTGGAAATTCAATCTATACACAACGAGGCTCATCAGAAAGTGAGTATTGACTGCCTCAACACACAAGAATCCGATATATTAACCAAGGGCCAAATCAATGAAACGAAAGGCTAAAGGTACATTAAACCACATTGGCTTTGAAAGGTACTTCTTTGGAAATGTCACGAGGCAAATGAATCCCACCCAGCCAAGTCCTTGTGTAAATCGCTACTGATTTCTTTTGGATTTTCCATTTGGTTGGCTGACTCACACGGCTGCTCTTGTGTTTAGTGAGTGAAGAGGAAGGTGGGCAAAGAGAAATAAAGCACACATTTGAGCGTTTCAGGGAAATCAAGCCTGCAGAGGGGCTGAAATGGAAAAAGCCACTGGCATTTGGGGATGATATCTTTGATTATCAGGGAGATTAAATGAGGGACAATTCTTTTATCGGCCTTGTAAGCAGCACTTTGGTCTTAGAAAAGCGAGCCACCATCCGTCTGTCAATCCATTTCTAAATAAGACGTTAAATTAACTAACAAAACCTCCACAATCATGTAGTTTTCTCACTCTCCAGAGGCACATCCCTGACCTGTCCATTTACTGTGGGGTGGGCCTTTGACACAGCATATCAAAATCGATCCACTGTAACTAGATATTATAAAGCACTTGTCCTGAAACTCTCACACACTGCAGGCAGACTTTATTTGTGGTGGCGGACTGGCTTCCGTGTACTCAGGAGCTAGTTAGGAGTAACCTTCTGTCAGAAGAGGATCAAATAAATAAAAGATAATCCTGTCCTTTTACCTTCACCCCACAGTTCCCAGTTAGGCTAGTCAGACAAGGCCAGTGCAATTGTTGATGCTTACGTTTGGTTTTTTTGTGAGTGTAGTGGGGGTGGGGGTCAGTCACGTTTCACTGGAGGAATATAAAGGGAAGGCAATAGCCAAGGTGATAGCGCCGCTATTGATGTAACCAATTTCATTCTCAAAATGGCGTTTGCCACAGTGGACTGGGAGAGATGAGTTTAATCTCAGAGGTGAGATGAAAACTATATTATGGTGAGAAAAGAGGGAGGGAGCAGGAGGTTAGGGATAGGAAGAGAAGGAGCAACAGATGAGGTGTTGTGAACATGCAGAAACACACTCAACTATGAGCAAATTCCTCATAGTTTTTGCCTTATTATAATTATAAGATAAAAACATCAAGCATTGTGACTGGCAAGGCATTTTTAAATCTCCCACTATTTAACATATCATATAATATCTGATATTTACCAGAATAATTCTTTTTTTACATATATATATATATATTTTCACTTACCTAGTAAATTAATTTCTTGAAGATTTCTCAATATCTGCAAGTAAAGCAGAAAAAAATGGAAAGCCTGGATAACTTTTTAAAATGAACAAGCCAGAGTGCTTACTATGTCCTTACACATCGCTTACATGTCAATGCCAACAGATGGAGTAAGACTGGGGAATTTAAAGGGCTATTAAACTTCGTAAATTAATTTTGTCATGAGATGGCTGTGTCACTGCACAGGTTATGAAAAAATCTCTAAAATTGACAACTGAACTGAACTGGGAATAAGAGCAAATGTTGCATAATAGAGCTGGCTGCTGGCATCAAAGAATAGAAATGCAAATAAGTCACCTCATTACTTTGGAGAATGATTTTTAAACAGCCGTGGATTTTACATGCATTTCCCTCTTATACACATAAAAGTCTATGGACATTATCAATAAAAGATTATTATTATTATTATTATTATAGATTTGATTTATATCAGGCTTTTTTCCCCAAGGGACTCAAAGCGCTCACCTTATTAATTCACTCCACAGTCACACACTGGTGGTGGTAAGCTACTTATGTAGCCACAGCAGCCCTGGGGCAGACATGGCAGCCATATTGCACCTACGGCCTCTCTGACCACCACTGTACCTTTTACAGAGTGTATAGACAAAAATATTTCCTTGAACACATCCATTGAGCTCTTCCCACCCTCGGCTGGGCTGACACTTTGATAATGGCATCACCAGTGGACTCTGGATTCAGATATGAAGGTTAGACACCTAACCCAACAATGCCCTGTACAATGCACAATTGTGGGAAAGTCATTAATCCAAACCAAAAGATATCCCGACACAAGCTAAACTAAAACTGCACCAATGAGCATACACTATAATCTTGTATTATACCATGCACACAGTATGGCTTCAGGCTGGTGAAATGTCAGTGGAATAAATAACAGGCTTTTCCATCTTTGCCTCTGTCAGGTGTGCATCGTTGTGTTTATCTGTGGATGCTCAGGCAATGCAAGCAGATGATCGCAGCAGATAAGGAGTGGCGGGAGAAGATGGGAGAGTGAGGGTGTGAGGGTAGGGTGGGGTGGCAGTGGTGGGGCTAACCTTTTGCTTGGCAAATCCGGGATCAATTACAAACCCCACACCGTCAATGGTCAGGGACATCTCAGCAGCAATGTTTGTTGACACAACAACCTGTGGGAATAAGATGAGCCAGGTTAGAAAAAAGTCATGTAGCTGGGGAATGTCAAAGGAATGACAAGATCTCAGACTTCACTGTCATAAATTAAATTGATTTTTGTATGCTTTAAAGCCAGCAAGCAGGCTTTAACACGTTTGTGTTGTCTTCAGTAGGACTATATTTAAATTCAGTTTTATATATAGCCCAATATCACAACAACAGCTGCCTTAAAGGGCTTTACAGTCTGTACAAGACAACATCGTCAGTCCTCAGACCGTATATCAAAAAGAAAAATCTCACAAAGAACCACAGAAAGAGGGATCTACTCCCAGGACAGACAGATGATGCGGACGTTACAGTATATATAGTATTCACATATTAACCATCTTAAATAAATTACAAGAATACAAGTCCATTGCACGTCAGGGGATTCTAGTTCCATCTAACTAGAGAAGAAGACCAGAAGAAGAAAAAAACACTTATCTTTTGGCGAAGAAATAAATATCTATACATCTATGCAAAAGTATGCACTCTTGTTGCCACATTTCATGATCAAAAAGTGTTCAGAGACAAACAAGAAGTTCCCAACTGGAGCAATTCGCAAATCACAACAGTCATCTTTAAACATGAATACAGGAGAGACAACAGGTGCACGTATCTGCTTCGCTTACACTTGAAGCGCTGATGGGAGCCAGTCATTTGAAGGAGTTTGGAAAGATGGCTCTACACGTATCCTCAGCATGTGACTTGGCTTTGTTCAGTTGCCAGCTCTTGGAAATCTCTTTGCAGACTTTGTCAAAATCACAGAAAATAGTTGCTGTAATGGCTCCTCTTAGGTGGCCTGCTTTTTAAACGCACCGAGAGCTCAACAATGCTTAAGGCTTTTTCTGCCCCCAAAACGGATCTCTTCTGTAATTCTCTCATATGAACATGGCATGTGTTCTGAAAAATGGAACACTGCTGTCAGGACACATGGCAAATGTTCATGGTTTGCTGTCCCTGAATTGCTTTAGATGTATTAATTTCATCAATATTGGGCTTCAACAAAAATGGAAGAAATGGAAGAAGGCAGATTATGATTTTACATACAATAATGCAAAAAAAATCTACTTATTATAGATCTTGGACTGACATTTAGAATAAAAAGGCCATTTGAACAAAAAAAATTATTAATTTCACATTTTAAATTGCTAGATGTAGTTAAGATAATAATTATTGAAATTCAACAACAGTCCAAGAATTGCTTATCACTCACTCAAAGAATGTACAGCTTTTTGCCCTAATGGTACAATTATTACATTAACTCTACGAGACTAGTTCAAGACTCCTGCTATGGGCAAACACATCAGGACTCTGGAGTTTTGGACTCCAGTGATTTACTTTCTAATACAACAGAATATGACTGGCATACTATCAAGACAGTTACTTTCATACACTTTGAGAACAAAATTATCCTGTATATCTCTTCTAATTTCGAAAAAACGTGATTTTATTGTGCTACAAAAATCTCTCCAAAAATCAGTCTATGTAAAGCTGAATTTTTAAAAACATCTACTGAGTCAAATCACCCCATGGCTTTCTTGCTTTCAGCCTACACTCATACACAACAAATTTGCTGCTGATTCCACGCAAACCCTGACCACTGCCAGGGTGAGCTCTCTTCACTGAACGAGAGAGTCGCCAGAGTAGCCCTTTATCTTCACCATGCCACTTGAGACTACAGCGACCGGGTCACAGCCCACTCTCCTGCCAACTGCCACTCGAGTGTCATGGCTCAGTATGCAAGTGGGTGTTCAAAAAAAAAAAAAAAAAAAGTGCCTCTCTATGCTTTGAACATATTTCAACCGCTCACTCACGTACCACCAAAGCCCAAACACGCTGTAAGCTGACCCAATCGGTCATGTGGTGGATTTGCGTGGCTGTCCTTATGATAAAAGACATATACAAAAGCTAATGGTTCTCTGTAGTCTCTGCTGATACAAGACCACAGAAGCAATTTTGCACACTTGACACACTTCCTTTGTGGCTGTGCCTCTTTAGCTGGCTTCAAGCTGGGAGCTGTAGAGACTTTTAAATCCCACCTTTTAACCAGGGATTTCTCTCTACCCTGAGAATGCCTGACTGTTTAGTTATTAATATGAAGGAGGGCCCTTTCCCCTGTATTCAGAATCCAAGTGAAAGCAGACAATGTTATATCCAAAAATGCAAGCACAGGAACATTTAAGCATTATCAAACATATATTATTTTAACTGCACACAACATGAACTCTTAATGTGTAATAGTTGATCTAATAGAACTACAACAGAAGCTGCTTAGAAGTCTATTTGAAGTCACATGTATCTGATTATACAGAAGGAACATGAAGAATGTAATGCTTCTGGAAAGCAAATGTCACGGGCTCAGCGTTCGTTTCCACTCAAAAAGATCTAGAGACAAAAATATATATTTGGTAATGCTCAAGTTTTGGCTTCTTTTAGCCATTTGCAGTACCACTAAATTCCACTTCAAATTGGTCCACAACAAACAAGCGGCACCAAAAAAACTGTAGGAAGAGTTACATAGTTAGCCTCCATTGTCTTCTAAAAAGTGCTAAAAAATTGTTTATTCCCCCAGTATAGCACAAACAAGAAATGTCTTTATCATTACTGATAATACAACAATTAAATTAGCTGCTACCTATAACTGACTTTTAGGGTCCACACTTAAACCGTACTTTGTCAAGACCAATATTTAGTCCAAGCAATCTATTCACAAGTGTTTGCTTCAGGGCCATTTCAAGTCTAAACATTACTTTAACTAAAACTTCTTGTGGTAGACAAACTACGGCAATGATAAATGTCCGAGCAAGAACTGGAAAGCATCCCGTGTTTCAAATGAGGAAAAAATTAAGCTGATGATGCTGTCGCTGTATAGCATGTTGGGACCCAGTCAGTGCTCCGGCAGATGCCACACATGACACCCTCTCACATTTCATGATCGTATGGGTGGCCTCATTGACTGCATTGATTCTGAAGGATTATCCGGGCCAGGGCCATTACACTGAACGCAGCCTGGCTCCTTCCAGTCTGTTGCAGCACTGGATAATCCTGGCTTCTTCATCAGTAATATCATTAGAGCATCATCTCTACATGTTATTTCTGGGTTATTACCTGCAGGAGAGTAAGTATGACGGCTAACACGGGCCATCTTTCACATTGCACACTGGGAAATATTGCCTGGTTGACAAATAAAATCTTTTTTTTCCAGATTGGGGAGTTTGGGAACAAGCTTTGGGCAGCACGAACGCAACATTCAAAGCTCATTCAAATGGATTTGTGGTTGAATCATGAGTGACATTTGAGGCGATATTCCAAACGTGACAATGCTAAAAACAGAGCAATCTTCAAGACGCTGGAAAGCAAAGTGAGATTATAGTCTTTGTTTGTAATTAGTCAATTGCTGCCTTGGCTCTAAATGATTAAACTGTTCAAAAATGGATGATCAGTGGCTTTTCCTAGAGAAATTGAGCGATGACGAGCTAGTGCTTTATGTTAATTGAGGGGTGTTTAATGCCGTCGTTAGCATGCACAGCGGCAGACGTGGCAAACCTTCATTCTTTTTCACTACTTCCTCTCGGGCTGGCTCCAATGACATGCCCACATTTTTCACTTGATGAGTCGCTCAGTCAGTCACGGAAGAGTGGCACATTTACTTGGAGCGCGGCAACTTTAGATGCCACCTCTTCCAATTAGACAAGCACCTGACAAAGTGATTCAGAGGGAAAAAAGGTCACCAGCTGTGGCGCTTGGAAGCTTCAAACGGCCGCTGGGCTTTAGCGTTTGATGTCATTTATTACTATGTTTATTCACTTCCATTCTAACAAAACTTATTGGTGTAAAGTAGACTTATTTTGCTTAAGTACTATAAACGGTAATAACACAAGTTGATGAATAAATAGTGTCTGTTGCTGCTTCCTGTAAATCCTGGATATCTGGTGTTCAGTTTGAGTTTGACCTTAAGCCTAACCAAATATAACCAACCACATGTAATTCTGGCATCAGTTCTAGGTTTCACATCCCATCCAAAAGTTTTCAAACTGCGTCAATAGCGACACATTTGGTAAAAGGTCTTTCTTGCTTCAACGAAACACAAACTAGGCCACTGACTAAACATTAAACAACCCCTTGGTATGTGAACAGGATGAATTATACCACTAACAATGCGCACCTTGAACTACATCACAAGCTCAACAATAAACGTGATTGCATTTCGACAAAATAGCCGACTCTACCGTTACCTTAATTGTTTTTTAAAGACCGTTGTGTGTTTAAGCCAGACAGCCGGTAAATATTTCTGCTGCTCATATGTCAGCCTGATCTGCCTCAATTACAAAGGCCGTACCAATGAGTCATTCATCAACACCCTCTCCTATCAGATGCTTCGGGTGAATGTTTGCTCATTCGCTGGCGGTGATTATGTGCTGATATTCTGTCAGATCCCTGGCCAACTGTGTGGCAGAGCAGGTGGTGCTACTCTGGTCTGAATAGAAACTGTCACGCGCAAAAGAGGAGTTGTCTAGTGTCGGTTTCCATGAAGGGCTTCTTTGAGGATCAACTGACATACAGCATAGATGGTGGTGTTCTCTGCTTATATTATCATGTGATGTAACAAATCTTAGGTTCCCTTTTTGTTCGCAGCAGATGTAGCAGGGCCTGTGCAAATGTGTTGGAGAGATAAAAACGACTGAGAATGCAGTACTTTCTCAGGCTCGGAGGGCGTGAGTAATACCCCAGTTATAATTTAGAGCAGAGAATCGCATGCTGACAAAAGCAGCATATGTTGTGTGAGTCAGTTCTGCGCAAAGCTGAGAAATGATGAAAAAAATAAAAAAATAAATAAAGTTTCCCAGTCCTTTCCTTCCAGTTCTGCTACACCTTATTCCCCATCTACTCCTTTTACAGCAACCCCACTCCATTTTCCCAACCCTTTCAACCTTTACAGTGTTTTTACAGCCTCAAAGTTTACCTCCTTCCGATGGCACCGCTTGGTTTATAAGGTGTGTGTGTGTGTGTGTGTGAGGGGGGAGGGGGGGTGTCTCAAAGATCCTCTGCTGCTGTTGTTGTTGTTGTTGTTGTTGTTGTTGTTGTTGTTGTTGTGTAGAGTCGTGTAAAGCGAATGATTGTAATTTCACCAACTTTGGGACCCAAAATGTCAACCTCCTTCTTGATCAACTTTGAGGCTTTGACGATTTTCTGAAAAGAGAGAAATACAATCAAATGTTGCTTGTGTATGCAAAGAGCAAAATCAAAACAGGTTTGAAGCAACGCACGGTAAACAACAGCACGGAATGTGACGGGGGCTACAGTACATTTGTTCTAACTATCGCTCCATCTGACAGAGGAAATTAAACCTGGGCCAGAGTATGCTTTGCCGAGCTCCCTGTGGCTCTGTTGTCAAATGCAGCAATCATGGAAAACATGGAGACTCCATACACATACACACACTGGTAGGGAGGCAGACAGACTCAAACAGGGTTCATTATTCCACAGCGCAGGATTGTAGAGGGGAATGTGAGATGAGACTGCAGCACTGATGCATAACCAGCGGCAAATCATGGCAGATCAGTTTAGTGAAGCTGAACGTTCTAGAGCCGGTGGGCTGGCAGACAGACAGAGGATCTGAGGAGCACCAGGAACAAGAACGCACAAGAACAATGATAGGCCCTGTTCCCAGCAGAATACTGAATTTTCCATATATATCATAAATACCTATATGTATTTTGTAGACACTTACTGTAATTTATAAAGATTAACAGCTATGTTAATCAAAACATTTTCAACAAATTTTGATGTAAAAATATTAGATTCGACACTTCAACCCACACAGCTAGAACAATTGTCTATATTTTTCAAATAACAATAATTAACTCTGCCTTTAGCAGTTATTGCAGCCTGTGACACATTACAGCCTATGTTGTTGCACCACCTGCAGGCCCTTGGGAGCAATGCAGCAGCTACAAAAGTTAAGGAATTACAATGAAATGATGAAAATGTCTTGGTTATGACTTTTGTACAGCAATTTGTTTTTTTATCCAAATTCAGTTCTCCTCTTGTATTATTTCCTTGAATTACCAGAAATAGTGAATGGGGTTATTTGTGTGGCACTTGACTCAACATGAAAAAGTACCACTGTTTCCGTTCCTTCTGAACTCCCAGTGCATTATTAGTCCTTGTTCATCCCATTAAGTCAACTGTGCTGATGGCCATGTGCCTCTTAATCAACACACTGACAAGTGGAAAACGGTAAATCTGAATGGATTGGTAAAATTAGCTTGGGTATTAATAGCCTATCAAGCCTCTGGAAGCAGCAGCTGCCACCAAGGGGAAAAAATGGGCAGCTTTGCCAAAGCGCTGTAAGCAAGCTGGCTGCCTGCTCCTTAGGGAACCACTCTGTATGTGTACAAGTGTGTGTTTGTACATACACATTGGGGGACTGGGGCAGTGCTGGGAACCTGTCCACTAGCTCTTCTTGTGACCCCAGAAGCCACACTCTCCAGCCAAGCTAATAAGCGAGACATTTAGTCTCTGCTCTTAATAAACAACCAGCCGCCAATCCTGATGTTTTGATGTTAACTGCTGAAGGGGAGGCTTAACCACTAGGACTTATCTTTACTCAACAGCTGTGATATATTTCAACTTTTCTTGTTTGGTGTTCATTACTATTTGTTTGTGCAAGTTAAATATCTGCAAGAAAAACTTGAGGAAAAGGCCCCGCGTATTTAGCTCATGTCATTTCTAAATGAAACAGTCAGATAAAAAGAGCCTACGCCTTGGCGATGGATCTGCCTCCCAATCATTAGTCTACATCAAAGTTGCTGGGGGAATGAAGAGGTTAAGAAGCACTGGAGGGGCATCCTTTGAACCCTCTTCTCTGCTAGACCTACCGCACATTAAGTTCTTTAACCCAATTAGGATGGGGTGATAATGATCTCGCTGTGGGAGTGCTCTCAGTAATGTCTTAGTTTGACACTAGTGGGGAATGGAGTGAGGAGGTGAATAAAAAAAATCAACAAATTACATCTAACAGCAAAAATAAAACAAAAAAAAACATGGAATACTTTGGAGCTCATTCAAAAGGAGTGGTGTTTCTTGGCTGTCTGAGCAGCTGGGGATACAACTAAATCTAAAATCAATTACTAGCCCTCGAAGGAGACCACTTCAAACGTTGTGCCCTCCGTGACTTCATTCCCTTCGTAACAAGCTGCATATTGATCCCGCTTTTGCAAATGAGAACTGACGTAGGTTTGCTTGTTACAGTTAAAGTGCCATTGAGTGACAAATAATTACTGATAAACAAGGCCTTACGAGATGTGACAAGAGAAATCTGGAATGATTGCATAAAACACTCAGGGAGGTTTTTAAACCAGTTGAATTTTCTGATCATGTGATCTTTAAAAGCACCGTGTAAGCCTGGTGAGACAATAATCATAGCAGCCTGCTCTGGTGGCTGCTCTAGTCCGCTCCTGTCAAATGATGAGGAGATTGAAACATTTGTTGGTGCTTTCTCTTTGTGTGTGTGTGTGTGTGTGTGTGTGTGTGTGTGTGTGTGTGTGTGTGTGTGTGTGTGCCCACCCAGCTGTGACCAAATTCATCATTCTGGGCATGAACCCTGCCCTCCATTACACATCACTGGACAACATTTGCAGGGAGGGAAAAAAAATAATAAATGACTTAATTTTAGAGATTTGTGGGTAGGGCAGAATCTGGGTCACTTTCCTTATTTTTTTCTTCCTTCACTCTCTCTTTTTCCTTCCACCTTGCTGTGCAAATCCTGGTGGTTTTACAAATAGCCACAGTGTGTGTTAACATCTATCAATTTGAGCATTTATTTTCTAGGTGTGTGAAAAATGTGCAAGAAACATATGTGCAGAAAAGCCAATCAAGCCTCCTGGCCAAGTGTTACATGGCCCTCATTTAGCATCTTGCCCTAGCACTCACACAGGTTCACATCACAATTTCCCTGGAAACTGAAATATTTTTCACAGAAAACTTATATAATTTGCTGACCAAGTTAATTATACGCTTCATTCGGGTAAGACATTGCCACAACAATTTTGTTGTGACATGTTCAGTCTATTATTTGCCTCCAGTGTTTTGGTAACTTTTATGGTTCTCATTTGAAGGAGATAAATTAACCTTGACCTAATGTACATTGCTCTATGATATATATACGTAAAATCTATAGCGCCGTTACCTCTGGTGAGGCAAAATATCTCATGTAAATAGGGACCATGGTGCAGAAAGCTGTCTCCAGGTAACCTCTTCATCCCACTGTGTAGATGGGCTCCATTGACTGCATGCACCCTGTGATGGTCAGCAGCGGGCACCTGTCAAAGCACACCTGGAATTTGCCCATGTCTACTGTAGTACTCTTGATGATCACCTGTGGACAAAGAGCAAGGCCAAGAATAACGCAGAGCAAATAAGAGGTGAGAGATAAAAATGATTTACTACTAACTAGTAAAAAGGAACAAAAGGCTTTGCAGCATGAATTACAATATAGGACGTCCATAGTCTGAAACTTGGCATTATGCTCTGAGTCACTGATCTACACACAGCAGTGACAGTCCCTATTCCTGATGTTGGGTACACAATGTTCTCTCCAGAGCCATTAGATAGAGTGCATTAGGATTCTGATGGGAAACGCGTCTCCCATTTTCAATCTCAAACATTTTCAGGGGCCAGCGTCTCGAGCATTTCGCTTTACGCTCTGTGAGACATCATAATTGCTCTTAATCAAGGCAAATTAAACTTTCAAATTCGGTAGAGGATATGGATGATGGAGACAAAAGGGTGTGGATGGATGATCATTCCCAATAACACCGACCTAATTTAACAGTCTACAAACAACAACCTTTGCTTCCACACTGACAAACAACTAGTCATTATCCATCTGCTTTATGAGAATTATGTCTGGCACACTCTGACTATAAAGTTCCCCGTCTGCCATCCACCTAGACATGTCGCTTCTCTCACACCGCTTCATTGGCTCAAAATGGGGCCAACCTAGGGTACACAATGGACGGCAATTTCTCTTGTGACATTTTCCTTTTCTTAGCGCATACACAGCTGTCAGGCACAGAAACACTGTCAAGAAAATGTGACAAAAGATAGGCAGCCAGTGAATTTATGCATTGGGGAGGAAGCTAAATTATGGTTTTAGCAGTGTTTTTATGCATTAAATGGCAAACACAAACTACTACTGTCACCTCAACAAGATATTATGAAGTGCTGAATCAGTGCATGCAGAATTTAGTAAGTTCAGTCAGGGCAGATGTTCTTACGGGTTCTGCTTGGGTTCACCTTATAGTTTTTAACTTAAGGTCAAGAATCTGATGGACCATTTTTGAGGACTCAAATGAGGATGTCAGTGGCTAAAATGTGCTTGTCGACAACACTACACTGCTCAAGGAGTGGATCACTAATTACCTCTGCAGCACCATTCCATCTGTCAGGTACCTAAAAGAACAGAAAGTACAAAAAAAGCACTATAAAGCCACAGTGATTGCTTATATCTTCCTCGAGAACAGTTTTAGCTGAGTTGCAGTCCTCATATCTAAAGCCTACCCAGCCCAGCACGATGTTCATCTCATCAGGCGACACTCAGAGTCTGCCACATTTCTGGACTGAGTGCAGGCAGACCTTGGCTCCCTCTGGTTCCGGCAACAAGTGGATCATGTCGGCACATTACTGTGGGATCTGAAAGGCAGAAACCAGGTTTTATTTGCCTCAAAAAAAACAAGGCAAACAAAAGGCAACCCAAACAAATTGTTGCACAGAAAACAGACGTTGTATTAAGTAATTAATAAGTAATAATAAAAAAAATATTATTATTAAGTTGTGTTTTTCACTGATTTAATCAATGTCATTGCTTAATCAAAATTATGCCATCTTTTATCCTATCTTTGCGATCCTTTGATGACAAAATAGACAGTTTTCTGAGAAGGGCCTTAATATAGAGAGGCTTCCACTCTATTAAGCTTGTACTTCAGATGACTGCCCTTTAAAGATGACTCAGATCTTACCAGTCTTTTAAATGTCAGCCAATCACAAGAACAAAATGCCAATGCCAGGTTTAGAAGAGGTAAATATTTCATAATAGGTTTTAGCGGTTACAAGATGTGGCCTAAACCCGGAGGATTACCTGTAATGCTCTTTAACTAAAATGATTTGTGTTCAAAACGTGTTATTTAGTTGCTATGATGGTGCCTTTCCCTGCTTTTAGTTACCACATCAGTCATGTGGCATTACTACTATGGGACTTTTATTTGTACTTTCTTTTTCCAAAAATATAGTACTAGTTGTTCATGAGAATGTCAGTGAAACTCTTACAATGTGGACCAGGTTGTGTTTTATGACACCTCCACTGCCTCCTGCTGCCTCTCTGTTGCTCTCGTGGTCTTTATGTTTCATGACTATGTCAGGATCCTTGTCCAGTTCAAGCCTGCGAGAGGAGGAGAGGACACAGTCAGAGTCTGAATATAAAACTAACATGCATGGACAAACACTTTCTAACTTAATATTACCCCCAAACATTGTTACGTTAACAGAAGAAAGACACAACACAGATGCTCCACAATTTTTGGGTCATGTCAAGTTCTTATGTTGAAATCACTTGAAAAGATAAATGCATATTCAATGTCAAGAATGCAGACAGAAGATTTATTTTCTTACACAGAGGTCTAATCTTAACATCGGTCCAGATAAGCAGCGCTAAAACCTAAGGTAAAAGTTAACATGGGAGGACTTTTCATTTTGAGAAAATATGGGCCACGGTCTGGGTTCCTCTGTGTTACTTTTAAGGCATCCATCCTTTCATGCGAGGGTCTTAATGATGAGGCTTTGGACTTTGAGCAATACACCACTTGTTCTTTTTACTTTATCTGACACATGACGACCTCACACCTACAGTAGGTCATGCAATTGTGCGGACACACACTGCAGATGACCTATTACGAATATAGTTTGATATAAAAACTCTACTAACTAGGGTTAATAAGTATTTTCTTAGGTTATGAACGGGAGGATAACAACGCTACGTGGACGGACGAGAAGGAGGAGACACCTTTCAGCCTGCATTCACCTTGAACATACCACGTGACATTAACCCACATCGAATCTGGTCTGACAGGCAGCTCTACTGTAGCAGCTTTCATCCAACTATCTCGATCAGATCGTCTTTAACTCGTTAAATCTCAGTCAAATGGCGACCGGAAGCGCTTACCTCATCAACATTATCCTTAACAAGGTAACACAAAAGCTGCAGCAAAGAGAGCCCCGTGCACATGAGGATGGCCAACCTCGGCGCCTCGGGACCCAACAACGCAGTGGCTTTGGGACGCAAGGGAAGGTCTGCTCTCTGCTGCCTCTCCGTCGGTCCGGGATGGTGATGCTCAGAGGCAGATCCAGAAAGCACACTACTGCTGCCACGCCCCCTTCAGTCCAAAGAGCCCTCACACCGGTGCAAGGCGCTCTGAGTAAAACATGAAAGGAAATGGCTTATGATTGTTGCATAGCCTAAATGCAATTGCAGTAATATTTATGCAAACACTTTACTGCAAAAACATGTTTTATTATCTGCCCCTATTGAAAAATTGGTCACACACCAAGCCTAACGTTTAAGCAGTAGACTACTTGTGCCAATAGCTTTAATCAGTCTTAGGTCTAGTAAGCATTAAGAACAGTAGCCTGTGTTCCCTCTTTTTAAGTTGTAGCAGCCTAATGTTGTCCCAGGCCAAAAGCACTGAGAGATCTGGGGGTCTGTGTATGATATTGTTCTCTATATTAAGCAAATTCACACTTCAACACAGAAAATTGTCAACCTTTTCTATTAATGGGACCACCATCAGGATCACTCTGAGGAATATTCAACATCCAAGGAGAGCGTCGGTTCTAGACAGCGTCAAAAGAAGGTAAAACCTTTTTTATTCATTTTTTTTCTCAACCTCTACAATTTCACAGTGATGAATAAGCTGCCACTGAAGACAGTCATTGCCGTTGACACAGGTAATTGCACTGCCTGGACATTGCTAACAAGCTGCATAATGGCAAATGGCTCATTGACCATCGCTGGGGGATTGATGGTGAGGGTAAAGAAGAAGTCAACGTTACAACAAAGTCATAATGAAATAATATTCAGCAATCATATAAAAAAAACTGTAGACCTTATACTTCTTTGTCTGTCTCTCTTTCAAGGACTATTAAACTCTGTCCAACTGTGTCTAGATGTGTATAGCTGCAGGGATGACTTCATGAATGAACTGAAACTACAATTGGAAGCTTTAAACAAACATTTAGACATTTCTTACAAAATATTTTCAAACCACCTGTACATAACAGATGAGTTATATCCCAATGTCACTATATTTATTTTAAAAAATTGACAGGCAAAATAGAAGTCAGAAGTTTGAAAACTCTTTCTTTAGTTTGAGCAATATTCGTCATGTCAACTTGGTTTGAATTATTAGGAGTTAAAATGCTTCTCTGTGCTTGCCACAGTCTGTTTCTATTGCATCACAACCCATTAATACTCAGCATACACACTTTCAGTGCAGAGTGTGGGCTTGCATAATGTGCTAATAATGCATTAACAAGAAGTTTTAACAAGTCTCTTGGCTGTCAGTGAAATTTTATAAGGGTAAGGCATTTTATAAAATTGGACAGCAGAGAATTAAGTGTGCTCAGCATGGAGGTTGTTAGGAGTTTGGGGGAAAAAATGCAAATGTTTTGCAAAACTTTAAAAAGGGTATTTTCAGTTCAAAATGTTGAATTTTATATGGACCAATTCACATGATCAGATGGCCTTCCTGCTTATCGTCCGTCCACAAGCTGTCGCTCCGCCAACCTCTTGTGCCTTTACTGACAACCCTTCACACCCTTGCTTTTGGGAAATCTAAACAATCCGGTAGTTATAACATGTTCTTAATGTTATTTTGAGATAATTTCAAGCTGAAAGATCAACAGCCTATTGGACGTTTACATGGAGAAGCTGATAAATGTTCCCCGTCTGCAGGTGAGTAATACAGCATAATCTTTTGAAGTAAAGTTAAAAACAAATAAGAAAAGTTATGGCATAGAAATGATTGTGAATACCGAAAAGAACAAGTGATGCATTTAAGCATAGCACACCTTTGATCCATGTGAATTATTAACTCCACATGAAACACACTGGATATAGATAAATGACACATTTTGCCTGATTTTTTTGTTTTTAATCTTCTATCATCAGATAATAGCAGCCTTGTCAGCAGCAGAGCAGAAAGTTACACTTCTTAAATCAGAGCACCCGGGGAGAGAACCTGCAGGGACTGGCGAGTATCTCTCATGATAAAACTCAGGTAAGCGTAAAAAGAAAAGAAAAAGAAAAACAATGCGAGTGAATGAAAGATGGTTCGCAGGGGCATTGACCCTCACTGGTGGGGCATCCAGTTGGTACAGTAATTAACCCTGTTGAGTGGTTGGCTTGGAAACCACTGGCTCCAAATGCCCTGGTCCACCTCTGCTCCTCAAGGCATTAGAGGACCCACAGATGATGGGGTGTCAAACCTACCTACATCCAGCAGCCTCCTGGCTCATATGGTCACACTTATTAGAGCCGGTGAGCATTGTCCTGACCCGGTTGGTCTCTCTCACACTGCCCAGGGGGAAAATAAGTGGGGGCTGGGAAGCAGAACAAAGCAGGAACATACAGTGATAACATCAACAAGTACAATATCTGATATAGTACTGATCGCAAGACATGAAACCAGAAAGAATAGCAGCTAAGTACAAAGCTACAAAATCCCAAGAGAGACAAGCATATAAATCACTTCTCCCAACACACCTGAGTGTTTACAGATCCATCAGTGCGCTTCCCAAATTAAATTATTAGTTGGGGGTTGTCGCTGTCACAGATAAAAGGCTAAGATTATTTGCGGCATGGGCTTGTGGCTGGTACTGTAGCACTGTGATGATTGGTTATATCAGCTCTCAGCAATCCTCTTTAGCTCTCCGAGGGCATCGGAAGAGGCAGCCTAAATCTTTTAGCTGTGTGACAAGACAAAATATTGCCCAATAAAACCCAGACAGGCAACAATCCTCACAGTCTGAGGGGCAGTCTGATGAATCTTTGACAATCGAGTACAGGCTGTGTTTTTTTAGGATCCTACCTGTATGTTAGATGAAAAAATTGTAAGAACATTCCTTTCTTTGGCTGTTTATTCTTTATGATCCTTGCCATTTCTGGTTGCTTGTAACAACCCAGAAAGAGAAATGGTCTGCATTTTATAAAGAATGACATCTAGCATTTATAAGGCAACAGAAATTTTCAAAAACTCTGTGGGGATGAAAATTGAGATCATTTTAAAAAGCTTACTAATGAAAGTTAACAGTATGGGAGCACCAACCTCATTATTTTTTTTTTACTTTAAGCATCATGAAATTTAAATAAACTCCTTTGAAAAACAAACTACTAACAGCGTGCCAAATCAGCTGCCTGGCACACGGCCGGCGCTGGCTACACACCATGGCTCTCTAGCTCCAATTCCTTATCTCAACTTCAGCTCTATTTTGTGTCGGAGATTAAATATAGCAAGTAGCCTTCTGCGGAATAAGCAGTTCATGGAATCTGGCTTTGACGGTGTGTTTCCCTGGAGAGGCCAGCTGTCACCTGCGCGCACCACGACTAGACCTGACCACTGATTTTCAATACAGGCTGGACAGAACTATCAATTTTCACTGAGGACAAGAGATAAGCCTCTCTCAGATTCAAGCCCTCTATTTCATAGTTTATGTTTTGATATATTATTTTTCGGCTTGTTTGGACAAAAACAACCAAATTAATCGATCAATGAACAATATCACCAAATAACAAACAATGCTTTTGTATTGTTTAGTATTTATAAATTGCAGTATATTCTATTACTATATAAGGCACATGGAGTCTTTTTTGATTATCATCCTTATTGTTTAAATACATTAAATACAAGTCATAAGTAAAATATCTCTTTATATTACTCATAGACGTGCATGTATAGCACATTCAGAACATTCATAATATGAACTTTATTTATATTAGAATTCTATGAACAAAATGCAGCACTTGTCGGACGAAGATACCTTTGGAAGAAGAAAATCACTGGGGATAAAGGGAATTTGGGAGTTCAGGGTTCCGTATTTGTTTTTTTTGTAGTTAAATTCTTCCTGTAGGGCATCAAGTTTGCAACTCCATTGATTTCAAGATTGCCTATTTTTGCAGAGCAACAAGCCTGTCTGGATACCAAGTGCACCTCGGGCTTTGTCAGTGGTGGCTGTAAAAGTGTTTTCTCTCCGTTTTATTGACTAAAACAGAGCTTTTGGCTGAAAAAGAGAGCGAGTTCTGCTGCGTTTTAGAAATGTGACTAGGAGTGATGAATGCAGTCATCAATAAGGATGTCACAAACAAGGATTTTAATAACCTTCAAAAGTCTTTCATCGATGTCAGATTAAGCCAAGTTGTCAGCATGACAGGTGTCACTCTGTGCTGATCGACAGTCAATGTTCCAGTTCACAGTGTTTGACACATCTGCAGTCTGGCTCTTTGGGGCTGACTTTGAGCTTTCTACACATGCTTCAGGTTCATTATTAGACTTAGGGTCTTGGGGTGTGTAGTTTACTCCACCCACTCCTAAATGATCCCTAGAGGAGTGCTTAATTGAAAGCCATGAAAGATCTGGTTCTGTCGGAGGAGCATCCAGCGCCAAAGCTGCCTCTTCCCCTTCCTCCACAGTTGAACACAGTTCTTCATCATCTACACATTCCACCTCATGCCCCGCCTCCTCCACTGGACTCCGCCCTTCGTCCAACTCCAACAGGGCTCCATCTTCAGTCAGGGTCACCATATCTCCCCCTCTTCTGTCAATCCCATTCATCTCCACCCCCACAAGAGGATCCAGGCTGTTGAGCAGTGCAGGTGTGTCTTCCCTGCTGACGCCATCTGTGCCAAGGTCGCTGCCAGCGGTGTGGTATTCCCATGATGATCCATGTGAACTTCTGTTGTCTGGCACCACTAGGAAGGAAGATGACACCACTGGTCATTTAAATTACCTGCTTGATCCAAAGCCATAGCTACACAAGAGAAGAAGTACTTTTTGGCTTTATTGTTCATAAAGTGGGAGCATTTTGCAGTGGTGGGAAAAAGGTTTTGGATACACTTATCATTAAATATTTGTGGAATTGTTTTTTTGTGTTTCAAAAAGGTGTAGCTGCATTAGACAGACACAAACAAATACAAATTATATTATTTTTTTCACTGTTTACAAGAAAAACTAACAAAACTAAATTCTTTACAGTTTCAATATGTCAGTTCTCAACATTGTCTTTATCAAAGTCAACAAAGAACAGAGAATGTGTTCAATGTAGTCTTGAAGACCTGAAGAGAGATTCTTAATGCAATATTTGGGTTGTCCAAAAATTTTTTTCCATCTTAGCAAAAAAGCATACAGACTTGGTAAAATCCACTGAGTATGATAACTGGGCATATTAGCATTTTTAAAGGATTTTTAAAGATTATTTTGTTCTCTATTGGTAAAGATTACAAAACTCAATATTCAGTAATTGGCAAACATAATACCTTGAAATGTAAAAACTATTAACTGCAAAGTTCTCCTTGAAGCTTGGAGGTTAAAAAAAAGTTTGCAGAATAAATGTCTCCTCTTTAGGACAACTGTGTCAATGTAGAAAGTTACTTCAATTACTTATGTGACTGAAGTGCTTCCATGGCAACAGGCTAAATATAGCAGCATTGCTCCAGACAAGGGGACGCAAGACGAGTGCGACACCCTGCATGTCTGCAACAGCAACAGCTTAGTTCTGCCTTTTGACTAAAATATGCTCTCACTTTAGGGATTACTGACCCATATTTGTGCATGTACAGGTGAAAAGGTTAAAAGCTGCACAAAGAGACCTACCACACAAAACTACTAAGACGAAAGCAACATTGCAAGAATTGCATCCATATTTATGGCCCTTCATTCCTCCCCTCCTCCCTCCTTCAAAGAGAACAAGGCAGAAGTTTGTGAATGTCAGTGGGCGAGAATTTGCTTCACATTTCCAAAATGCCATGGCATTTGGGCAGCTTGCGCCAATGAGAGGGAACGAGGAGTGCAGGAGGGAAGGAAAAAGACCTGGGCTAAATGCTCAAGATAGTTGGGACTTTTTAGCACACACAGTAGCTAATTACAGCTGTTTATGCCGTTAGCTGTTTGTGCTCTTATCAATGGCAGCAAAAAGCTAGTACTTACTTACACACAATTACACACTCACCTTTGGATGGCAGCATGTTTGGCTGTGATGCGACACGTGTAGGATGAAGCTCTGGTTGCAGATGTTCCTTTACTGCCATACTGTCGTGTGCTCCTGTAAGCATAGAACAAAATACTTTATGCATCAAATGAGAAACTTTTGAAGGATACATGCATGTTCCTATTGAGTGGAGCTGATCCAAGGACATGTCAAACAGCACGTTTCTTGTGCTCACATACAGCGTCCAAATAGACAGACACGTATGCACTGCAGCATTCACAGGAAGTGGCTTTGGTTCTCTGTCATCTGTCTTCATTAGTGATGGCTGCACGCCTCTCAGGCTGACACCATATGCTAGTCATAGGAGTCGGTACACCATAAACCAGACGTCACAAACATACACATAACTATTTATGCAAAGACACACATGTGCGTACATCTCTCTTTGAATCCATACAAACCATGTAAATAGACAATGAGCAGCCATGTGTGAGGCAAACAAAAGAATAGAATCAATTGGTGGATGACACAATGCATGAGAATTGTAAATGATGTAGCGAGCGAGAAACAGAACGATAAAACTGCAAAAGGCACAATAATTACCATGAGTACTATGTTACTGACAGCTGTGTTTGATTGGTATGTTGTTAGTATCACTGTAACATGTACTTCAGAAAACAGTGTGAAAACAGTGCTGTCAAAAGACAAGACTGAGCTGCAAATAACGTTACTATCAATTGCATTCACTTATGTTTAACAAGTCTTTTGAGAAGTCCTCCTTGTGCTTCCCTTTGCCATGTTATATTGAAACTTATGTTCATTTAGAGCAGGGGTGAGTTTTATGGGGGCAGGGGTGGTTGGACTTTGTTGTATCTATCAGTCTATCTGACTGCATTGATGTCAGTCATATTGTTTTGAGCCGTCTCTTATTCAGAGACATCGTAGTCACCTCGAGTCTTCTCCAGACTGCAGGTAGGCAGCCAAGGCCTTCCATCCTATCCTGTTTGCCTTTAATATCCATCAGTCCAATTTCATATCACATCAAGGCCATAGACACTCGCATCTCTCTCTATATCTGTGTCTCCCTAACTGTGGTGGACAGCGTGGTCGTCAGCCACTCTGGGCCCTTGCCTACAAATTCCCTAATAACGGCACATTCCCCTAAATGTGTTTGTAATGTGGGCAATCATTTTCAGTAATGGATGCTTGTCAGTTTTATGGCGGTGAGAATGACGATCTCATGACAGGGCACCTCCATCCAGCCGCAGCCCCTCCACCTTCAGCCTGGTTCCTGCACAGCACAACATCTCCCTCTAGTGGGCAGTAGTCATGTCTGCTTGTTTCCTCCTTAAGAGTCATTTTTACCAAAATCCTTTCTGTAACATACCATTTAGAATATATTTTTATGTTTTACAATATCAAAACTTAACAAAGTTACTCCAGTACATAGGTTTGTTTTAAAGACTGCTATTTAAAGTTTTTATTACATTGACACTAAAATTATTTTCTCTATTATTTGTCATTTTATAAATATGCATTGTTTTTTTCTTTTTGTTTGAATTCTCAGGTGTTTATGGCCTTCAAAAATGTACTGTCTTACTCTAAATTGTATCTGTCTGGACCAAAAGGATTGCTGTGTGATTTCCAGACAGCCTCAATGCTATCATAGACAGACAAAGGAGCGGGTGGTCAGTGGAGTTGACACATTGTAAACGGCGGGCATGAGGTGACATGGTTTCTGGGCATCTGCCCAGATTTGTCCTGGCATGACATAGTGGAGGGCATGGATGGGCTAAGTGGGGCAGAAGGAATACATACTCCCAATTCCCACAGATATGCAGTAGGTCAAGCCTGAGATGCAGCCAGGGAGGAAAGAAAAACAGTGTTACCAATTTAGAACAATATTGACCTACCTGGTTAAATAAAGAATAAATAAATAAATAAACAAATATATATACTTGTCATAAGTAGTGGAAGGATGAACATAGTTGATCACTAGAGATCAACCATGTTGAGGAAACAATGACTTTATAATCCAAAGAAGGTCTGTATTTAGTAGAATCTCTCACATTAAAATACAACAACATACCTGGAAGACTCCAAAGTCCAGATACCTCTAGTGTTTTTAACTTCCTTTCCAGATCTGCAACACGATTCCCAAGGATCCTGAAAGCAAATAGAAAAAGTTTCTTTAGTGCGGTGTTTGCCTTGGAGGTGGAGCTCTAAACAAGTCAGCAAATATGATAAATGTGTTAAAGAGATAAGGTTAAAGATGACAGCATTTACTGTATTTTACTACCTATTAGTGTGTCTTTGGTGTTGGATGACCAGATTCTTTTCATGAATTGTCTCCAGCAGAGCCGTGGCCAGGGATTTAAGGTCAGAGATGGACTGAGGTGTAGCAGGCAGACTGCAGCCATGTTCTTCTAGAAGCATCTCCTGGACTAGAGGTGCAAAATATTAGAGAAATATAATAAATATTAAATATAAAAATCAAACAATAAAAGAGCACCATTAGAAGTTAGGAGTGCCTGCCAAGTAAAGTTAAAAGAAAGTCTGACAATATTTAATAGATATAAGAGGGGGTATATAACAAGAAACTGCAAAACAGCATGACAAGAGTAAGACAGAGATGGAGAGTTAGAAACAGCTGTCGACTAGCCAAGGCTCCTCTAACTTTAACTCTGGAGCCCACTGTGCTGCTTCTGCCTGCAACTGTCAGTCATGATGGCAGGCTCATTTCCCTGCCAGTGGTGCTCTCCATCGCTCAGAATACAATTAGTAACTCAGCTGGTGACCGGCTTCAACTTGAAAGTTCAGAAAAAAAGCTAAATAGTGCCATGAGCAATTGTTTAAAAAAAATTTACATTTATATGAGAGGCTTGGACAGTTAACTAAAACAAAAATCAATTCCTGTATTGGCTGAGGCTGTCTTGTAAATATAACAATTTGAGAGTTTGTGTTTTCACTTTGTTTAGCTGAAAGGACCCCAGTGAGAGGACTGTTATTTGCTTTCCCACATGTGCTCGAATTTTTTCTCCTCTCTAGAGCCGTCTGCGAAGAAAACAAAAACAAAAAAAAACATGTTGTTCAGTGTGGGTTACATTCAATTAACCTCGACAACTGCAAATGCTCAAACTCAAATATGTGTAGTATTATATATTAAATCAGCCTCATACCTTGTACTTCATGATGTTAGATTTTAGTAGAGTGACCTCCTCTTGCAGTTGGTTAAAGCGATCATGCAAATATCTGTAATAAATGGTCCCAAACATACTCATTAAAGAAATTACTTTATGAGATAATACATAACACTTTTCTTAATAAATTAAAAACTGACAATTACTGGCTACGAAGAACAATACAATACATAGAATTAACTAAATAGGCCTTGTGCATTTTTGTTTTGTGCAGAGTATAACATAATGGAGGACCCTTGGTCTTCCGTTTTTCTTATTAATAACTTATAAAAAGTTAAATTGAACATTATGTGGCTTATAGAATCACTTTATTCTTTAATGATGCACATATGCTGTGCATTGTCCTTAAAATACTTCCATAATAATGCACGTGCCAACATGAAATTGTTGATTGATGATGTTGAGTTTACTCTTCATCTTTAGCCCCTCTCTTAATTACTGTATTACACATAGCACCACCTCACAATTGCAAATTGCTAGACAAATGCACTAAGTCTAACCTCAAACATAATTAACCATTCAAAGGAAGGTAAACACACTCAAGAAGCCTTCATAAAATCCACATAAACTTTATGGTTAAAAAAAAAAAAACTTTCTTGCAAGAGGCCTGTTGTAAGCACTTATAGTATGTACCATTCACCTGTTTTCCATACAGAGGGCATCCACATCTATAATGCGTGCCTCATGGTTGCCCAAGATATGGTTGAGCTCCACGTTGAGTCTATTTGCCTTCTCCCTGAACACATTGCGTTCTGCCTTCACATCTTGTAGCTCATCTGTCAGAGCCTTTATATTGTGCTCCATCTCCTCCATCTAAGAGAAAATGTAACCCGTGTATTGGGTAAGGGAAGCTACTGAAAGTTAACAGAGGCAAGTTAAAACTTTGTTTACTCAGGTGTTAAAAGCTAAAAGCACACAGTCAGCAACTCAAGAGCTCCCCACAGTGAACGCCTGTCAGCTTGTTTGACATTTTAAAAACACAAAGTAAATTCTTTGCATACAAATGTGAAATATATCACAAATATAAACCAGGTGTTGGATTTGGATTTTTTTTTTTTTTTAAGTTAAATTATCCAACCTGTAGCCCTGCTCTCTCAAGCTGCCGAACCAGATCTTCACGCTCATGTGCAGGGAAGTGACGTGCCCCCACCTCCTCATCACCCAGCCTTTGACGCGTTATAGTCATTCTCAGGAGCTGTAAAACAATTGGTTTTAAAAATCTGTATGCACTGGCTTAAGAGAGCAGTCGTGCTGATAAGCAAAGTGCATTAGGTTTGTTTGTGCATGTGTGCTACGACAGGTAAACCTCACCTTGTTGTCCCCCTGGGCCTCTGAAAGTCTCTGAGTCAGCTCCTTAACCTCTTCTCCGAGCCGCTTTGTTTTTTCCCTCGAGTCCCTCAATAGCTGTGCCAGGTTCACCTGAGGAAAATAGTTAAATATAAATGAACAAAGCATAGCAAAAACAAAACTAATTTTTACATTGATATATTTTATTAAAACAGAGAACTTAATTAATATGAATTCCTGTTTAACACAAAAGAGTGAAAGAGTAGCAAAAATGAAGACACATGAGAAACATACTTTTCACAACAAAATCACATACTTGATTGCGTTTTTCAGGTGGCAGTGAGGGATCACCATCCTAAAAATTAAGTATGATTACAATATAATTATTTTTCATAAACCATACAACATAAAAACACAAACAGCTACAAGAGAAATCTGAAGACACTCACAATAAGTTCCCTGTACTTTTTCTTGAGTCCTTGGTGGCGCTCCCTCAGCTGGTTGGCCATCAGCTTGTACTGGTCTCTTTCCTGCTGACAGGTGTCCAGCTCCTTGGACAGAATAAGCAGGGCCTCTTTCTTACTCTCCAGTTTGCGTTTACAAACCAGGAACTACAGTTAACATACAAAAGTAGACGAAAGTGATAGTAGACTTCCCTATAATAAAAGATTATAACAACAATTAAGCAGGAATCAAAGACATTTAGCATTTTAGAGTATAATAATAATCAAATACTACAGGCCGCATCACGGAATAGTCATTGCAACAAAGTTTAAAACCCACACCGGACGCCAATGTTACACGTGTAGATAAGACAAGGAAAAAGTTACATACGCTACCAAAATTTTAAATAGATAAGTGCTGTAGGAATAGCAGACAGGCCTACAGCAGGATAGTAGTGTGGCAAAAGAATCGGAGAATACGTGCCTGTTTAAAGATGTATTCATAGACATAGACCTACCGCCATCCCCTTGTTTCCATAGTGACCACATTGTAAAGCCCTACGCTTTTGGTGCCAAATACTGACTATTGTACACTAAAACCAATCTGTTTAAGTAATGCCAGCAATGTCAAAATTAGTCAGCGGATTAGAAATATGTGTGGCTGTAATATTTCCTTAAGAATGCGGACCCACAGGTGGGCGTGTGGACGTTTTTTTTTTAAGATGTAGGCAGGTTCTCACAAAAAATAAACCTGGGTTTGGAGCCGGATGCGAGCTTAAAATGCTAGTGTAGTGCAGCAAACAAAATGAAGAGTATTTAGTTGGGGTTGGTAGTTCACGTCCCTCCTTGTGCTAATACAATCCCGTGATTCTTCCATATGGAGCACCGAGCGTCAGTAAAAGGAGTGTATTTCGGAAGCCGCTCACTTACCTCACTGACTAGCCCCTGCCAGTCCCCCTCACCCCTTTTGGAAGACTGCATTTCGGAAAGAAATGTCCAGACAGTCACGGTAAAGACTGCAGCTATGCTTCTAGCCCACCTGGCTTTCCCCTCGTTATTTGTTTATCCTGCAACGTCACCCTTTTGGCTCTGCTGTCACGGACGCAGCCCATTTGTCAAGCAACCCAGAATAAACCACATTTCCGGTTTAAAGTTATGAGAGGTGGAAGTAACGAAAAAACTATTAGTTGGCATAATAACATAGGTACAGTTATTTGGTCAGTTCTTATAATGTAAAGAGGTAAAGGACCAAATAAAAAAGTCAATTGTTCAGTTGTTAAGCACAAAGACTTTGTTATAAAGAGATTTAAATTTTTTCACAATAAAAGCACAAAAACGTTAACTTTTTTCAAGAGCCCTGACTTTAAAAAAAATGTATGACATTCACTCATAAATTTATTACAAAAAAAGCTCTAATATGTGGGCAATAGATACAAAATCAGTTTAAAGATAAGCTAAGAATTTAGTAAGAGTCAGAATTTGAAAATACCAGAAAAAACATTATTAAAAACACACTAAATTGAACTATATTTAGAATATATCCAAACATATAGATATGAAGGATCGGCTAAATGGTAAAGGGAAAAACGATTGAGATGGACTGGAGAATATGGAAATAGAAAAGGGCTGTAAATACATAGTATGTAGATATATCTAAAAAGTTACAATGACAACATTTTAGAGCCGTTAATCAAGTCAGTGATTTGAGACTCTTGGACTGGGACCCCAAGTTGCTCCTCGGCATTTGGGCTTGGTAGGACACAGCTTGTGGCGCTCTCCTCCCTTTGAAACATCTCTTTCAGTGGCGTCTCTGAATTCCACCCACGTTTTTTGGCAAACTTGTAAATGGATCCAAACAGATCAGGAAACAATGCCATGACATCAACTTGGGCTGCATCCTTGGTACTGAAGACAAAACATATCTTTCTTAGTCTTAAAGTATTTAGATAGTGAAAATTTGCTAAGAACTATTTTATGGTTTAAAGAACGAAGGCAGTTGTTGAATCCAATTAGACCTTTACACTCACTAGTGCTCATGAAGGTTTCGTATGAAGCGCAGCAGTCCCAGTGTGTTATCAGGGTAGGCTTTGCCCTTTTTATCCATCTTCTGGACCAACTCCGCTGAGAACTGCACAAAGATTGAAACAGAATATGGTTTTGCTTTAAGTATGTTTTATTGTTGCCTTTGAAATAATATGCTTTATTACCTTTGTTTTCCACTCTTTTAAGGATCCCTCCATTACAAATTCTTCCACAAAAGAAATTAATTCTTGGTCAGCGTTTCGACATTTGGCAATCTCATCCTGGTTGCCAATTTTTTTCAAGTACTCAAGTCGCCTTAAAAGAAGATGTACTGGGTAATTAAATAGAATACATACATATGATGATACATGGGTTTCTTCTTACCTTCGATTGGTCCAGAAAAAGGGATGGTTCAAACACTCTTCCACTTTGGGTCTTTCCTTTGGTTCTTGGTTGATCATCCACTCAATTAGATCTTTTGCCACCACGTCTTGAACATGCTCCAAACTGTATTTCCCATGGTAAATGTTTGCCTCACACTCAAATGACCTGTCACCAAATGGATGGTGTCCTCCAGATAGGATATAATAAATCAACATCCCTGCCACCTGAATAATATATGTATATATAAATATATATGTGTGTGTGTGTGTGTGTGTGTGTGTTTGTGTGTTTGTATGTATATATCTTTTGTGACATTTAAAAGCAAGAAACACAACCTGTACATCAGTGTTTGACTTGTATGGTATTTCACTGTCCTCCTCTGTCAGAGTCTCCTTGGCCATCCAGCATCTTGTTCCTGCACTCGCTGTTCGCAAAGTTGTTTGTCCTTTAAGTAAGCGTCTACTTATTCCAAAATCTGCCAGTCTTGCTTTTCCATTTACATCTATAAGAGAAAGATTGTTAGAAAAAAAAAGTTACAAGTAAGATACCTATTAATACACAACCTTTTCCTCACCTATTAAAATATTTTGTGGTTTAAGATCTCGGTGGAGAATCTGAGGTTTTTGACTATGAAGCACCTCTAAACTATCAAGGAACTGATGCACAAGACTCTTTCTCTGTGTCAGTAGAACATCGTCATTATTTCTGATATATTCTTCCAGGGTATATTCACAAAGCTGAAGAGCTAAATATCCAAAATTCTGATCCTCTGCAGCATCAATGTATCGCACAATGGATGGATGATCGAGCTCTGGAAGTCGGAGAAATCCTTCCTCATGCTTCAAGACTTGATAATTGGATTTTGACATTCTCTTAATGGCCACTTCAGTGCCATCTTCTCTCAGCCCCAAGAAGACCTCAGTTCCATCACTTCCTTTTGCTATGAGAAACTCTGCATCATTCACATACATTATACTTCCTATTCTTGTGACTATACTTTGTTCAATACTCTGAAGCTTCTCCAGCTTTTCCCTCCACCTTTTGCTGATTTGAAGCCATTTGCGTTTTACTGACGATTCAGTTGTGTTAAAAAGAAATGGTTGAACATTTGATGTTGATTCCTCAACAGGCACTGTTTTAGTGTCAGAGCAAACTGCATCAGTTTGGTCTTGCATTTCTGACTTATCCTTCTTTTTCTTTTTCTTCTTTTTTTTCTTTTTCTTTTGCACTGATCCAGGAGCAAGTGTAGTGTCCTCACATTCAGAGTTGTTTCTGTTAAAGTGACTTTTTAGTCGCCTCAAGCCTTCTTTCAGCTTGTCATTCATTTTCATGTCTGCAGATGTCAGTACATCCTCAGGCACACAGGAGATCCCAACTGAAGTGAAGATGTAAGTAGCATCTCTAACTGAAAGTAAGTTGGCAAATACACCGTATGTGTAGATTCTAATGTCAGAGGGGTGTTTGTCCTCTACAAATGGTGCAATGCCTTTGCATAACAATGCTAGAAAGTTGGTGTCCCATACCCGAATCTTATTTGTTTTCTGTGTTATCACATACAGTGTTTGAAGAACTGCATGCCATAGGTCAGCTCTCTCCTTTAAACAAAGAAGTAAATGTGGGATTATAGCCACTGCCTGCTCTAAGGCTATGTCATCCATTGTGCAGGAAACAACATGTAAACTATCAACTGCTAACTTTATGCAGGTCTTGTGAATATTTGGAAAACGTCTGACAAGATTATCAATATAGGAATTCAGATTTCCTGTCTCTTTAAGCCATTTAATGCACTCTTGGCTGTATTTTTCTTGAAATCGCCCTGTTACAGTGAAAAGAATTTCAAGCATGGTTAAGTAGAGCTGAGGATGTTCCTTCAGCATGTCACTGTAAAAAGTTTTAAAAACCACTTCTGGTGCTTTTTCTCGAACAGCAATTTCAAGTTCTAAAAAGCATTTGACATTTGAGCATAACTCATCTCCTTTGGACACAAGATTATCAACCATCTGAATAATCTTTCTGTTGTGAATGCTGTGTTCAGGGTCATTTATAGGAACCAGTGTTATCAGGGCCCCAGCGGAGATGAGCTCTTTCAGGACATCTTCTCTATCATTGATGGCTGCAATATGCAGTGGCGTAAAAATGAAGAGAGGGTCATTTCCATTTGGATCGGCTTTTGCTTTGAGGAGGTGACTCACAAAAATAGGTGGAGCCTGTGATATTGAGACATAATGTAAAGCTGTAAAGCCATTTTGGGACACAGTGTTTGGGTTTGCGCCCTTCTGCAAAAGGTAAGTACAAACACTTCCGTTCTGATTCACAACAGCAGCTATGAGTGGGGTAATGCAATTACTTAGTTCTTTGCATGGGTAAAGAGCATTAATGTCATTGGATACTAGTAGTTTTTTTAACTTCTTGGGCTTTTTATTTTGAATGCACTTTATTATGGGATGTGTTTCCACTGGTTCAACTGTCCATTGCAGTTTAGTGATGATATTCATTTTCTTTTTCAGAGAAACTGCAAAATACAAATAAATTACATTATTATTGAAACACTCTATGCCAACATGTGTTAGATATCATATTACAAAAAAAGTGCAGATTAAATGGCTATTAAAATAAAAAAGTCCTAGGTTTATACTAATTAATCTGGAGCATGGAGGGAAAGTAATGCTTCTTATCAGCACATCTTTATGAAGGACTGTAGGTTTCTGTGGCAAACTATAAAACAAAGTTAAAGTCCACTATGCTTAAATAATGCTGTGTGTTAACATTATTTGTCAAATCACAATACATCATTTCATTGAGTAAAACCTGCAGTCCAACCAAGGCTCAGGCTCTTGACGATATTGACAGTTTATAATTGGGATGTACGTAGTTACATGTTGTTAGGATTGTAAAAATGATTGAAATAGAAAATGTAAAGGTAGATTTCTAATGCAGAACCGTTTGGGTATACAGGGATCAGAGCTTATTTTTAACCTTACTTGAGTTTTAAGTATAGGGACAAATTTTGGATTATATTCATGTAATTGCATTTTGGGGTTTTATAATTCTTCAAATATAATATACTGAATAATATATTTATATGTATATATAATATGCTGTATGCAAAGGATTTAGTGTTTTTAGTTCTCGGTAGGATGTATGTGCCACACCTTGCACTTACTGACTGGACTATGTACTTCCTTATTTATTCAACAAACATCTCATGCTAACATTACATTAAAATGCACTGGTAAATTTTGAAACAATATAAAAAAAAACATACTTTTTGATGTGTCCTGTGTTGGTTGTTAGATTGGATTGTTACAGTTCAACATGTTGCGCTTTTGTTCTGTCTCTTTGTCAGTCTTTTTCTGTCTATCATTTTATCGTTCCTTTCTCTGCTCCACCCACTGGGAGTTCTACAATTCTGCCAAGTGACAAAACATGTTCAACCTGAATTTTCAGTATGTCATATTTATACTATAAAACATTCTCTCAGTAAAAGACATGTTACAATCAAATTTTAACACATTTATTCTGATTTCCAACAGATTATATTTACATAATACTTTTAGATCAACATTCAGTAAGCTTTAAACAAACTGTTATACAAAATATTCTCAACTTTAAGCTTGCATATTTGGTTGTATTTTTGTGTATTAGTTACACCATTCCTGACCAGATGCTTCAGAATTGCTTTGTTTCAAGAAAATGTATTTAACATCCTGCTTTGAATGTCATGCTGTTGCAAGCTTTTGAAATAAGTGCACAGATGTGTGTAAAATACAGAAAGTGGCATTACAGATGTTTTATGTACATTCAATGTCTTTAAAGAGCCATGTGAGACTCTAGAAGTATTTATACAGTATTTACATAAACCTTTTACTTCATGACTTTTTATTTTTCTTCAATTTGCTTTATTAAATTTAAAACAAGTGAATTTGAACTGGGTGTAATTGCCCTGGCATTACACAGGCTCTCATCTGAAACAAACACTTCAGAGTTTCTAAATGGGATACTTTGTGTGTGTGTCTTAAACTGCTTTAGCAACATTAGCTCACATTCTAAATACTTAACCATCTTAAATGGCAGCTGATTCTACATCACCTACAGTAATCATTTCCACTAAACAACTACAATCACTCTAGACTGTCTCACAGCCACGTTAATGGTTAAAGGTTTGGCAAAAAGCAAAAAGCAAAAGAATGTAATACATTATCATGGCCAGAGAGGGGCGCTGTAGGCCCATTAGATCATAAAACCCCAGGAAGATAAGGCAACGTGATATTTATCACCACAAGGACACGACTGGGGTCAAGTAGTTCAACAATCCTTGTTGCCTCACATTAAAGAATAAATTAAAATCTACATACACTTTTGATTTATTTTTATAAAATTATATAAAAGAGATTCTAAGGCCAAAATAAATATTAATATAACTCTACTGAATTTTCCTCACAAAAAACTAAGACAGTTTCAATTGCCTACCCACTTAAATCTATCTGAAATTATTAAATGTCTAAGTCCAAGAAGAGGCAACTGGACTATCGTTTGGAAAAGATCAAAATCCATGAAGACATAAAGACTTCCAGCGATACATAGTCTCTAGTTTAAGTAAGAATTTGTAATAGCCAAGTAGTCCCTTGTTAAAATTGACAAATGTATTTTATATTTGTGAAAGACACAAGAGAGGCAATAAGGCACAGCCCCTCACAAGCTCAAGTCAATAATGATGTGTTCAAAAATCTGAGTGTTTCCTTTGAAGCTGGAGGCAAAAAGGAAGTCTCTGCGGTCAGTGGACACCACAGTGAAGGAGCGAGGCGCCTGGATGTACACCTCCTTAAAGCGGTCAAAGATTTTCATGTCGTCATCCCAAAGGTAGATCTGAGAGAAGGTGTAGTCACTTCCCAGCGCTAGGTAATAACGGTCTTTGAAAGAGAACGGCTGAAGAATCATGGAGCCTCTTGAAGGTAAGGCTTGGATCTCTGCAAACTGTTTGGTTCCCCAGCGGAGGACTTTGGAATCACCAATGTATCGCGTCATAGTCAGGTACAGTTCCTCTTTGATTCGAAAATGCTTTACAGCCACGACATCTTCCATATTGGGGATATCACCTTGCAGGATGAACTTTTGGTTGCTCCTGCTCCACTGGTAGATGACAGGTACTTGTGAGCGGCTAGCCAAGATAATGTGGGCCTTCCCGTCCAGATCTAAGAACTCCGCGTCTGTATCTCGATACCACTCGTGAAGCGACTGGTACGAATAAAAACCTTTGTCGTTCCATTTGTAGAGGGTGGACAAACCCGCTTTTGAGCTGTCGGCAACGACAAAAAACCAGTCGGTGCCAATCTGAAATGCTTCAATGTCATTGGGTTTGGAGACTTTGGAAACCTCAATGTCCTGAAACTTGCTGAATCTGTTTTGGTCCTCATCAAACTTGTAGATGTGAGAGCCTCCGAAGAGTTGAGCCACAATGACAAAGACTTGGTCCTGGATGAGTACTGACTTACACGCCACAATGGACTGACCTGAAAGTAATGCAAAAGAGAATGATAGCACCACAGAAAAAAATGATTGACAAATGTCTTCAAAAGTGACAAACCTGTGATGTTATCATAAGTCCGAAAGTTCATTTCTATGTGGTCCCACTGAAAAACCATGCAGCTCTCCATACTGGGAGCAGCAATAGCCACATACACGTCATTCTTATAGTTGAATGTGTCCACAGACAGAGATTCTGATGCTATGGACTGATGTAGAATAAAATCTGTTGGAAAAAAACATATTCAGAATGTAAAAGATAAAAAAAATACAAAATGCACCTTTAAAAAGCCAAGCAGATCAGATTGTTCTTACCTGTTGAAACGCATTCATTCTGCAGACTAGTCATATCGTTGAGACGCTTGCCCTTCATGTCCTCGGGTCCGGCACACACGACATCGGACACTGTGGCATTGGTGTTCTTGAGCCACGTCATCAGCCACTTAGCACGACAGTCACACTCGAAAGCATTACCTCGCAGATCTCTGTAAGAAGAGCACGGGTAAGAAACTACAGTCAAACTAAATGAAGAGTAAAAGTTGTCATGATAGCTTTGTTTTGTTAAACTTACAGTTCTATCAGTGAGTCCAGGTCACTGAAGAGGTCCCTGGGTAAGGCTTTAATGTTGTTGTTTGCCAGTGATCTTAACACAAAGGAAGCAGAGCAATAAAGCACAATATGCACAATTACATTTCTATTTCTTCATTGAATTGATAATAATAATAATTAATTGTGAAACGTACAAGTGTGTCAAGTCCCTTAGTCCTCTGAAGGCATATTTGGATGCTGTTTCTAGCTTGTTACTTTCAATAAACCTGAAAAAAGATCTGGGATTTAGTGTTTAGTTTATGTATATTTAGTAATAATTGTATTAAATTATTCAGGAAATGCACACAGAAAATATTAAATGTACTGAATTTTCATCTTGAAATAAATATATGAATCTTTGACAAATTAGTTGTCAGTAGTTACAGCCATTATGAGTCCTATTTGTTTTTCAACTCAACTCAAAGTGCATTTGAGTTTCTGAGTATGTCTGAGGAAAACAACAACGCATCTTACAGATACTCCAGATGTGAAAGGCCTGAGAATGCATCATCCCTGATAGCTGTAAGAGAGTTGGAATTCAAAAGCCTGTAAGACAAGATGACACACATGAGCTGAGGATGGCTCTGTATAAAACTGGGTTTTGTCTAATACCACAAAAGCACAACACAGTGTGCAAGGTTTTTCAATTCATTTTGTAACAGACCATTTATTGCAGTAGCTCCCTCTACTGACACATGGTGATATATCTCAGAAAGACTTTAGTTTAAGTTTTAATCCTTGGCTACACTTCACTTGTCTGTATAACAACACTTTAAGATCATAAAGTCATTTTTAGGAAACTACAATTTAAAAAGACATTTATAAAGATTGTATTGTCTGAGTCTAACTAGGAAACTGGAAAAACAGTTTCACCACACTGTCATATGTGTGACCACACTCTGCCCCACCTTCTTTCATGATGACAATGTGCAGCAACATTGATTGCCTTTTCCAAATCGCTTGTAAAGTCATTTATTTTGATGTCCTTTTAAAAGCCTTTCCTTCTAATAGCTGAAGCAAACTCATGTGAAAAGTGCCATTACTGTATCTCCCAATGGACCCTTAGGGTTACTTTCTCTGTGTTTCTCTTGCACCAATATCTGCTGCAATTAAATCCCCCTTTCAGACGCACATTGGATGTATTTTTTATTAATTTTTACTAAAAGTGTAATGATTTTAATCAGAGATAATCAAAGATGTAGCAGTTCACTTACAGTAGCTGGAGAGATGGCATGTGGGCAAACATACCCTCCTTGACGTCAGAGAAGGTCCCGTTAACCATACTCCTGATGGCAAATAGACAATATATAAAGCACAAGGAATGCACATGGTTCGGGGAAAAAGGCATTGGTAAGTGCACTGTGTCTTGACGTCCCTTGAAGGACTCATGCAAAGCCATCATAAAAAATAAAGCATAACGTAGGCTATTAAAAAGACATAAAGTACTCACAACGAATGGATATCGTTGGGGATGATCTTCGGGACATAGTTTGACCCGACGCATATGATAGACTCTTTGGAGCAGCTGCAAGTATGAGGACATTTTTGGGGCTTCTTCAAATGACCCGGTTGAGACAAGCAACACAGCGACACAAAAAACAACATCCACGTTTTAAGCATCTTCCTTGTCTGGCTCGCATGTGTGGATTTGATTTCCTTTCCCCAAAAAAAGATCGAGACAGGAGGTAGATAGCAACGTTTCCACCCCTGCACCACGGCGAAGAAATGCTGCACTGGCTCTGCCTGACATCAGCAAATCAGCAGCAACTCCCCGCCGTTCTTGTTCATTATTTATTTAGACCGGATTCACTCAGATAACTGCTGCCTAAATAACCGTGAGACGTGCATTGAGCAAATAAGACAACCATTTACATGGCTTTCATTTTTTTATTATTAAATTGGCATATTTTTAGTGCCTTCATAAAATACTTCAGTGACTTTGATGCACTATTAAGTGTTTCGTGTGGATACAGAAAGTCGTTCAAATAAACCCTAAGATTTTGTCAAATTTTACAATGTAAAAACAAAAAACAAAATAATTCTATATCCCACGCACGCAGCACCTTGGAGAGCTCCAGGGGTTTAGTGGCGCGTTATTAGTCCAGGACTCTAGGTCCAGCCCAGGTTAAGTAATGAACTTCCCTTGGTTTAGTAAGTAGTATGTTTACTGTATTGTTGAATTATATTTGCATTGAAAACCTTTTTGGTCTATGATACCTTCCTCACTGTATGTTTTAGGCTACTTTTATAATTTCACTGAATTGGCTAAACACGGAATAATGCTACTTTTCAAACACTTCCAATAATTTACACACTGCACCACTCCTAATCCCTAAAGGGGCTCTTTAACTGGCCAGTGCTTAAAATGACAGTTTGACTGACTCTAATCAATTGGATGCAGTATCAGCAAAAGCAGAACACAGCTTTGTTACAGCTATATTTGCCTGATATTAAAGTCAATAGTAAATAAAAGTAAATTAAAGTAAATAAAAATATATACACATTTCCTGCTCAAAATCAACCTGATTTAAATATTGCTAATTCAGGCTGTCCAGTGTGCTGCATTGAATCAGTGCTGCCACAGTGCAGTGTTTTTCCACTGGTTGACTAGAGCTCAGGAACAGTAAAAGTGTGCTGATACAGCAGCCTTTCTTTCAGACCCAAAACCTGCTGCCTTCTGGGAGGATTGTTACGCATCCTTACATTTTCCGACCTAACAACCTACACATGCTGACGTTTTCTCAAACACACCTGGGCTGCTTTAAGATAATACTCATTTATTTAGCGTTGCTGCATCTGTCTCAGCTTGTTAATCTACATCAGAGAGCACAAGGAGTACAAGAAAGTCTGTGTTTGGGCTTGTGCTTGAAGAAAACACAACCTCTGCCTTCTAATGAAGATCTAATAATAATATGTCAAAGTGTAATAACAGAAACTGTTCGCTCAAGAGCTTCTCTTTACAATGGACATGATCAAAACCACACTAAACCAAGGCCATGCCTATATTTGGTATACAATATTGATTATGTGTTACTTGGTATCTGTTACACAGCCTGGAAATAAATGGCTGCTCCAGTGCACAGTGCTAAGATCAGGGTTAATGGTACAATACTTGTATCACATTACAACATTCTGCAGAAGACATACAACATTGTAAAACCCTTTTTCAGATTGAATAAATAGAGCATTTTCTTGGAAGGTTTATTGGAAATGTATTTAACTATATTTGGACAAAAAGGTAGAACCACATTACCACATTTATATAAGGCAGCCATGGTTTTAGAAACAAAAAAAATCTAATAATTAATCTCCAGTAGAATCGTCCTGGCTCTGTGGAGGTACAGAGGAACAACTTCTAGCTGCCTCTTTCTTCAGGGTCTTGAGGCACTTGTCAAGTCTTTTGATACACAGCGTCACATCGTCTCGAGTGATGCCCACAGCTGAGGCTGCGTTGAGGTAGGGCCAGGGGTAAACCTCAGAATGTGACATGAAGCCACGGAAAGTGTGTCCTTCTATGGTCTGCTCTTTTCCAAGTGGTACGACCCTAGAAACAATGGTGTTACATCATCATTTGCGTCATGTTTTGACAACAGGTAAAACAAATAGAAATTAACCATATATATTATTTTTAATAACAGCCACCTGGGAGATTTGATGCAGATGGTGTTGACTCAGATGTCATTGTAGGATGAGGCACTGAGTAATGGAGGCAGTAAGGAATTGTCACTTCAGACTAGAAGTAGGGCCAGCTCAAGAGATCTTAGTTTGTTAACCTTGTGCTAACATCATTAAGTATCTCTAGATTCTTTCACACAACAGTTTAAGATAAAAGTTAAATGTTGTGTAAAATCATCTCACTACTACTGAAATGTTAATCAAACAATTTCACATAGAATGACCGCCGAGTGAGAGAACATGGTCTCTGTGTCTGCTGCTCCAGAGAAAACTCGGAGACAGTAATGAAAACATCCATTTAAATTAGGAGCAGGCCCTGATATAGGACAGACAGTCTAATCATCAGAAGTACGTTCCGCTCTACCCTGGTCAGCAGCTCCATCTGGCTGATGGCTCATTTGCCCTGGCTAGCTTTTTTTTTTTTCGCTTATTTTTGATGATACAGACAAGGCTCCATTTGACTTGTATAAGTTGACTCATTCTCCAGCCCTCTGCCTTTCTCATGACTTGCACACTACTCACTCACCAGACTGTTAAACCTTTCCTACCTGGCTCCAGACACTTGCCGGGTGAACAGCATAGATCCCAATTGGGTCACCGCCTTGTCATTTTCTCCTTGAAATCCATTCAGAGACATAGCTAAAGGAAAAATAGTAGACAAACCCAAAATGGAATTATTTCACTTAGTAATACAAAAGAGAGTTTGAAAGATTGTCCATGTCAAAAGGTCAAGCTTACCCAATGAAATGGGATTATGAGGGGTGTGGAGTAATCTTTCCCCATGTGCAGAGGCCAGACTTTTCAGCTCCTGAGCCAGAAATGAATACATCTCCTGTAGGCCATTCAGACAGAGACAAGAGACAGGGCTAGAGAAAGTGTAGGTATACAAAAGAGCTATAAATAGTAACAACACCTTCACATAGTGCTACAGTCTTATTTTAGCAGCAGCCTTGGCTTACTGCTAATCAAGCAAATCTTCCCATGCATGCAAGAAATATGGCCAAACCCATCTGTATTCATTGAAGCATACATTTTCCCCACCTAGTTAGAAAAACCAAGAAATACTTTAAAGATTTTAACATAAAGATTTTGCATGCTGACAGTGGTAGTGTTGTGTAAGCACAGGTGTTTTGTGTGTATCTGATGTTGCAGGCTTTTTTTGCACTGACAAAATACATTCCTCATTTGAAAGCATTGAGGAGAATATTTTCTCTGTCTCGAGTCACAAACAAATATCCACACAATGATGTCAAGTGTCTCTAAGTAACCATTGTTCTCTGATAACAAAAGACAACTTTCTTACCCTTTGAAGAGTGTTTTGACTTTGCAAAACAATACAAATGTTAGTGATGACCACATACTGGCGCCTTTGAGAATACACAATATGTACTGCTACTTTTTCAGATCTAAACATTGTTAAAAGGCCTAATTGCTAAGGTGTGCGTATTCCCATAGTTGTGTATGAGGGAATCTCTCTTTTTTGCATACACAATGGAAAACTGGTCTATTACATTAAATATTCATAATGTGGAGCAAAAAAATAAATCAATAAACCCTAATGGCATTGGGTCATGTGAAAGGCTGGAGGAGCTTTTTAGAAACATATCCCGGCTATAAAGCCTGATTTCACACATCTCATTCAAAATCATCTTATTTTCCGACATGAGCAAACAGCTTCACTTCACTGCCCTTGACCAGCACAGTATGTCATTTATATTTTAAATATTTTGGTGTGTTTCTAGCCTTGAAGAAAGCGATCAGGCTTATAGTACAGTATGTCAGAGATGTGAGAATGCTGCAGTGTCTACGATCTGAAGAGGAGGATGCTGCATTATGAGCAGCACTGAGTCACGAGGGGGATGTTTTCTAAAATTTCTGGATCAAAATGATTTCTTTCTGCAATGTCCACCTCTTTTCAGTAGAAAAGTGGGCATATCTAAGGTGTTTTCTGTATTTAAAACAATACCGATAATAAGCTGAGATATTACAAGAACCTAAAAAAAAACACTAAAATCGGATTTTTTTTAAACATATCTAACACTGCTGTGGTTTAATGGTAATCTGATCTGGTAATCTCTAGTGTAAACCAACAATGTGCTGTATATGTACTTGAAGTATTCATAAAAAAAAAACAGCATAAGATGGTGTACCTTTCTCTCAGATAGCAGTCTCTTATAGCCACTGGCTCCTAACGTGAGAAGGGTAATGAGGACATCAAGGGAAGGTGACGCAGAGGCTCGACCTACATGAACAAGACAGGAGTGACTTTGAAAAGTAGCCATCCTAATGGAAGAAGCAGACATATCCATTTCAATTTTCAAAAACAGTACCATGAGCAGCAGAGCGTCACTTCTTTATTGTAGAAATTATTATAAGAAATACAAAACACAAATAAAAATATGAAACTCTAGATTAGCATATTTACTGTCTCTGCTCAGGGTAAATAATTGCCAGAAAAGTTTATCTCTCAAATGTCACATTCATGAATAAAACTTAGAACTAATACTTGCTTTCTTATGCAACACAAAAATGTACACAAGAACCCACTCGTGTCAACAATGACATAAGTCTATATGTTTATTTTAATAATAAAACCAGACAAAGTTATGTCCTATTATGGTTAGTAGTAGCGTTTCCTAACACTCTAAATTATTATAAACTATTACAATGGCTTGAACTCAATCTAGTTCTCGATCAATGAAGCATTGACTTTCAAGTATGTCTTTGAAAGCTAATTTTTACCTGGATACATTTTGCTTATCTCTTGAATAAAGGCCTCATCAAAGCCTGCTATTATGGCACCACCAACTGGAACCATGAAGTTCTTGTCCAAGCTCTGTACAAAAGCATCAATTCTTCCAACACGTGAGCCCTGTGAACAGAGACACATGTGGTTTTAACAACCACAGCTTAAAATAACATATCATATGTCCTTCTTGTATTAAACTTGTAAGCACTTGTAGGTGAAAGCACTGAGTGATACATACCTGCTGTATAAGGTGCATGCACTTTGATGCCTGTATGCCATATGCATTGTTAACAATGTGAGGAATGTTAAGCTTTGCACACAAAGTGGCAAGCTCTTCAAGTCTAAGAAGATAGACAGTAAAGCAAAATACAACCGCCATGAAATTAAGGAAATTTGAAAATATTAGAAATATGATTGAAATGATTACCTATCAGGAACCCGTGGGGCAAAGCAAGATGTTGTGGAGTGAACACACAGGACGTTCTCTGCTCCAAGTTCTTCAATCGTTCGCTCAACTGCTTCCAAGTCAGTGCGTAACTCATCACCTTCAAGAACATTCTCCACCACTACAGGTTCAAAACCTGAAAAAGTGATCATTGCTTATGCCCACGAGTCTTATTGTGCATTGCCAAGTAAAGGACAAGTCAATGTGATGTTGACAGTTTTTAAAGTAAGTCATCTGACATCAATGATTAGCTTATAGAAAATTTGATGTGCTTCATTTTTCAGCATAGACGGACTTGTGCACAAGGTGTAAGGTTGACTGAATGTTGGGTCAACACATAGACAAAGTCAAAGACAAAATGTTGGAGTTACAATTACCTGCAGTGATCATGGCTTTGAAACAGGACTTCTGGTCAATGCGGGGCCAGATTATGTACCGAGCCTTCGGTCTGCGATGACGAAGGGTCAGAAAGCATAGTGTGAGGCTCATTCCTGTTGCCATGGGGACAACAAAGCAGCTTTCAACACTCCGGACACCTGTAAATTAAACACTGTGTAAACACCTTAAGCCTTACTTTAGTTTTTAATTCATTTATTTATCTATTTGTGTGTGTGTGTTTTTTTTTTTTTTTTTGCATAAACCTGAGAGCTTCAAGATGTCCAACACAACTGAGTTTGTTAACTTGTTCAATAAGCTGGACCCTGCAGCTTTTGGCTGAACAGCAGCAATGTCACCTGACCGACCTATGCCATGGATTAACCTTTGGAGCAGAAGGCCACAACAGCCAAAGCATTAGTATAAGCAATATCAACTGAACCATGAAATCATCCCTGTAACTCACTGTTTTCACATTTCATACAAGCTATTAATTTCATTAATTGTTCCATACTGTGCATGCTTTAGCATTACATGTGATTTAACCATTGTCATGCCTGTAATGTCGTTTGGCCACAAGACTGGACGCAACCCTGCCTTCCCTCTCACCAACTCCACAGTTGCCCAGGAAGTTATTACTGTCCATCACAGCCAGCTCACTGAGAAAGAGCTCTATGGTGCTCTCACTCCATCCCTCCTCTGGACACTTGCCCTGTAATGAACACAGAACGTTTAAGTAAGTAAAAGGGGTGTGCAAACTGCAGTAACATTTGGTAGTTCTTGGCATCACCTGCTCAAGCAGCTGTCGGATAAGCTGCTCATGGCTGCGTCGTGCCTGACAGCCCTGTCTGATGTAGGAGGGCGACACTATCTTCTCGCTCAAGCTGAAGTTTTCACTGTTCATGTCTTTAAAGCACATAACAATCAAACTCAATACTAAATAACCACATCTGAGTGAAATATAGGAATGATGATGTGCAAGATAACTCGTAATATTAGATAACGCAAACTTCATAATTATGCCAATGTTTGTTATCTTTTAGTCAAAGTGTATTGCTCTAGTTATGTCACCATAAAGAAAGTAGCAGCAAGAAATACAGACGCGGTGCACTTTGTAAGCTAAGCTAACGTGTTATATTGATATATGCGCAGGAAAACAAATAAGTAACAGTGCTTTAATACCTGGCCGTCAAAATCTTCTTCTTTTGTCTTTTTATAGGGAACCAGTGTTTGTTGGTGAAGTACACACGCCTCAAAACCAGCGCATGGACAGGGTTCAAAGATACGGACAAACGGGGAAGCCTGACGCAGCGTGGAAACAGGAAGAGGTAACAGCCACGTGCGCGTGAGGCTCTGATCATGTGACCAAACTCAGCGTTACACGTCATACTAATGATTTTAACAACTTTATTATGTTTTTCTGGCATTAATATCAAGATGTCAGACATAGAGAAATCAAACTCGAAATATACACGTAAACAACACATAGAGAAACAAATACAGTAATAAGAAATTGCCCAAAGCACGAAAGCGTGTTACAGTTGTATGTTTTATTTTTATTTAGTTGTATGTGTAACCAGGCCTATAGCCATAAACATTTGGAATAGCTTTATTTTTTTATGTATTTATAAAAACACATTTTGACATGTCTGGTGATTGTTAGGTGTCATTTTTAGGTTACACAAAATATAGGCTAATTATAACAAATATATGATCCGCTGACCAAGAATCGGATTTCACGTTATTTCTATTAATTTCGTCAGTTGTGACATGACACCAGAGCTGTCGACTTCAACCCAGCGGTGTGATCAGTCCAGTCCATTTTATTGATAGAAATTCAATTCCCTAAAGCCATCTGATGCGTCACTTTTATTGTTTTCTCTACCGTGAAAAAGTCTAATAGACACAATGCCATAGCCTTTTCCCAGTGATGGAATTAATATTGCACAAGAGATGAGGTGTGGGCACAGATATATATACATTATAACATCATAACTATTCATATATTATATAAATATCTGTGGGGGCCTGGATGTGTGCTGTACTCTGACAGCAGAGGGGATGAAGGCCTGCGGTAGAGCTCTTGAGGGAGCTGTTGTCCATGTGGATGTGAGACAGCGGTGTGATCAGTCCAGTCCAGTTTATTGTTCAGGTTTACCTAAAGTTAAACAATAGTCTACTTAGGTCCATCATATCATCCAAAACATAATTTGATATTACTTATATTACTTATTTATATTTATATATTTTAATGAGATTAACTTTTGTGGATGCTGCGTCAAGGTTCAGACACTGAATGTAACTATACAACAAAGCTGTCATGTCACATCTAGCGAAATGACACAGAAAAGAAATAACAGCGGGTTATATATTAGTTATAATTATATTTTGTGTAATGGTAGCCTGGTTGCTTAAGTCTAAAAATGACACTTGTTAAGCAGCAAACATGTCAAAATATGTAGGCTATAAATGCTGAATGATGAAAGGACGTGGTCTCTGCGTCTTTTTCCTAAACGAAAACGAGCATTTTTATTTGTAAACCTGCCCAAACGTAAATGAATTATACTTCGTACACAGACTGGGCTAAATGCATCCAAGGACAGGTCTCACATCACATCATTATTGAGAATGTCTCATCTAGTCTAAACATTTTAAAGACACACACACACACACACACAAAAATGAAATGTGTGTATACTACTAGCCTGTACATTAATAAACATTTTAGAATTGAACAAAAGCATGACAATTACATTTAAATTTGCATATTGTACTTTAAAATCATCTGGTCATTTAAATTATAGGATTGAAAAAAACAAACATTCATATTCACAGTAACTAAACAATAAAGATTACACAGAAGTCTCTGAGGTTTGGTTTTGGTGGACATGCGTTGTGGTAGGGGGCAGAGAAAGATGGCAAGTTGACGGCATAGCAGGGTGTCCTACTCCACAGCTATGCCAACATCTTGCCTTCTTTTCTTCCACCCATTCATTTCAGGCTTGAGAGTTCATTCACAGAAATCCAAGTTCCAGGATTACTATTTATTTCAGCTTCTAAAAAAAAAATAAAAAAATAGGCCTTTGAGAAATAAATATAATGCTTATTAAATCAAACCGGTATTCTAAATAAAAGGAGGGAAATAAAACATTAGCAGGCATTGTACAAACTCAAATAAATAAAATAAAACTTACTGTAAACAGGATGATGCCCTGGGATTTCCTTAGGTCTGTATTTCCACGAGGTCCCCTCATTAGGCTTCTTCTCCTTATGTTGTTAAAGGCAGGAATAAGTCAGAGTGAAGTAAGAGAGAGGAGATAAGCTTCCTTCCACCCATTTTTCTAAGGTAGTGTCTGTGGGTGTGTCATACAGTAGGTGTGTTTGGGGTTAGCCTGGAAGCTCTGGTGTGGTTATACAGTACTATTAGAGAGTTATTTAGAAGTTACCTCATTTGTGTTGGTAAAGCAGTACAAATCCGTCCCGGCGTGTCCTAAAATTAACTGAAAGTTTTAGAAATATAGAAAGCAGACTCGCTGTTCTCTCAAATAAATGTTATGCTTGAACTAGTCACCAAAGTCTTTGCCTAAAACAGATGAATTCAGAAATAACAACTGACTGGGGACATTTGTGAATCACACCTGACTCAAATGCTGTCTAGACTTTTTAGTTTTGGTTTTGTAGTGCAGGAAATAAAGCTTATTTTGAAGTTTTTGAAAGATTCTATGATTTTTTTTTAAACAGTATGTGGTGTTAACTTAGTCATATGCTGAAGTCTGATGCCCTGAGCTTTATTGTCCTTGTCCTTTAACAATTTTCTCTTTAATTCACATTTTTATTTGACTTTTCCTCAATCTGTCAACAAGATAAGGTAAACAGCAAAGAACATATAGGTCTTAGGAAGTGTGCTTCTCGGGTTAAAGTTGACTTTGGCGCCTTTCGATAGCCGACTGGTGATTCACTTCCTTAAGTGTAGACATAGACCACACCTCGTTAACTCCCACAGAGTAAATACCAGTGTAAAAAGACAATTATAGCACACAGACAGGGTTAACCTTTCCATTACGTGCTTTACTTTATGTCTTTATCATGGTTACTGCTCTTTTGTCTTCGGGCTTTAATAGAGACATTAATAAACACTTTTCAGCAATGAAGAAGTACGGTTCGATGGCCTGCCAGGACGACATAACTATAACGAGTTGTACATTATTGCTTTGGTCAAACAATAGATGACGTGACCAAAACAGTGAGGCAAGAGACAGGTCATCACTTAATTTATTAATGCAAACCTTTTCTTATAAACCTCTCCATTCTCTAAATACCTTTAATAAATCACAATTTACTGGCAAATAGGCCATTTTCATTTCAAACTTTGATTTTATTTTACATATTATTAGGATAGTATTAAGACTATTTTGTTACTTGGTCTTATTTTATAGTCTTGGTCTTATCTCAGGCTCGGACGTCCAGACTAATCAAGACAACAAGTGGCATATTTGTGTAGGTCAACTGGCAAATCTAAAGTGTCCCTGGGGAATGAATGTGAGCGTGAACGGTCGACAGAGTCAGTCTCCAAGTGTCAGCCCTGCGACTAACCATGGTCCAGGGTGTAACCCGCCTAAGGCCCATGTTCCTGGGATAGGCTCCAGTCACCCGCGACCCCTAACCCCCTAATCAGCCTCCTTCACCAAACACTAACACCCTAGAGTCTGGACTTGGTTGAAAACTGGTCCCTTGTATCTATTACAGTGTATTGTACACTGGTTGTGGTCTTGATTCAGTCTTAACCTGGTCTTGCAGATTACATTCTTAAGAGACAGTAAGGTTTTGGCATAGTATAAGTTCTTACTTTATTTTACACCGAGTATTTAATGCCTGCACTGTCAGTGCCTTATGCAGCGTTTAATGTGTTCTATAAAAGACAAATGACACATCCACACATTACACTTCTTCTTAAACTGACTAGAGTTGAGTCATGATTTAGTCTCCGAGACTTTATTTATTACACATTTGTTAAGACGGCATAAACATGGCACTTTTGGGGATGACACAACCGTACGTAAGCTATTTTAAAAAAAAAACATTCCCTGGGATTGAAGCTGAAGTCTGCCTCCAACACACTTGAACTGCAGCCTTATGTGTAAAACAGTGAAGGAAGGTTTCTCTGCTGAGTCAAATCCAAGCCGATGATGTCTGTCTGATCATCCGTCTACTTGCTGAACAAGTCCTTTTGACTTTGGCCCCTCTCGCTCTAGAACCATGTGGAGTTTATTAAGTTTGAAAATGACTAGGACACACTGACTTGAGTAAACTGAATCAGGGAAACTGAATCAGGGAAACTGAATCAGAAAAAATCCCCACAGTCTGACTCACACATTGAAAAAGAATTCCAAAATAAAGTGAAATAACATAAAAAGCCAACATAACTTAAAAATATTACAAAATCAATTTTAATTAAACATACTTTAAAATCGGTAATTTTTTTAGATTAAAAAGTTAAATTAATTTATGAATATATGAGGTTTCAGTTTCCAAAAATTTCAAAAGGTTGGTGTTGTGACTTGTCCCAATAATCTATGAAATTCACAGAAAACTACTGTTGGTTTGTGGCGTCGTGAGCGTGTTGAAGCAGGTAACAGAAGCCGTGTAGGAGTGTACGGATAACAGTTTGTTTGATGAAATCATTAGTTTGGTCTTTCCGTTTGGTTTTGTTTTTTTGTCTAGTAATTCAAATGTTAAAAAGTAAACACAGCCAGTGCTTGTTTTGTCTCAATTTGTGTTACCATTCACTTATTTTACTGGTAAAGATTTTGAACATGTAAATGAGTGAAAGTAGCTTTTGGTGGTAGAGTAGGTGGGCCTCACAGCCAAAAGCCCCAGTCTAAGCATCCCTATGTTGATGCAGCACTAGTAATTGAACAGTATTTACAAAACTATTTCTCTAATAAATCAATGTATCTCTTTCTGCACTCTGGGCGTGAACAGTGCTTCTGCTATTGGGGGAATTTTCTAAAAGGCTGGCAGAAAAGTTTGCCAGAGATCCAGCTCATGTTTTAAATAAAGAATATGAGCTTTTGCCTTTAGGGAGGCACTTAAGGGTGTCCTGCTGTAAACGGAACAAACACAAAAACTTAACCAGCAGATGAGCACAGTGACTCCTTTCTCTTCTTCTATAGACACAAACGGTCACCTATCTTAACGTTTCAGAGTTTTTATATCATTTTAATGGGGTCATGTCTCATGCAATACACACACACTTGCAAAAGAAAATAAGTTAGTGGGAAATCACCAGGTCTTCCCACACATACATTTAAGGCACTTAGGAGCTTTTGGTTCTTATATTGTTGTTCTTCCTAATAATTGAGACCCATTTCTCCAGAAGAAAGTGACTGTATTCAGAGAAAACACGTGATTGCACAACGCCTTACTTCTCACAGTGGCGTGTACACTTTTGGTCACAAGAGGGCGCCCTATTCCACAACTATGCGCAAAGAGAATCCAACGTTAGACAGGAAAGCAAAACCACTGCTATTGTTGGAAAATCAAATGTGTCACAAGTCGTTTTTAAGAATGTGATCTTGTTGCGGATGCTTTTTGTTTAAACAGAAATGGAAACAAATTATTGTAACAGAAATAAGACCAACTTACATCTGCAAGTGTTTTTGTGTATGACATTTTAGAAACAAAAAAAAAGAAAAAAAAAAAAGGTCCACACAAATGAAAATAAAGATTTCTTGAAAACATTTGCCGAGTTGTTAAAAATGATAAAAGTCAACATTAAAAATGAGAAAAAGATGTAAATCCAGTAAATCCTTGTTGCATATTTGTATGATCTTTATTCATTTTATAATATACTTTGTGTTTTTACATAAAGAGACATTTCTTTTACACATATAGATTATATTATGGTTAATTTGTATCTGTATATATTTACACTTTAAATAAATCTTACATTAACACGAAGAAAATAAAATTTACAGTGCAAGAGTGTTGAATAATGGTCAGCTGTTCATAATTTGTTACTCTATGCCAAGCTCATAAACTGAGATTTTTCCTTTAGATTTCTTTCATTCATTCATGCTTTCACACCAAAAGAACTGTGGCGAAAGAGAAGAGACATACGGAATAAGTGTAGCTGAGTGAAATGTTTGTTAAAGGGAATGGCAGCGAGGTGTGAGCATGAGAACGTGTGGGTGTTTGGAGAGGAGAGGTGTATGGCAAATGTGGGCTTTGCGCACCATAGGGGTATCACAAAGCTCGAGCAATTGCACAGAAATGGAGGCAGGAGTCTGACATACAGGATGGATCAGATGGTGTGTATAAATTACATTGTCATAGTTTGTCTTGTGCAATTTGCATTATGCGACTCACCAAGTTCTTTTGAACCTCTGACACATTGTTATATCGCAAACAAAATCAGTTCCTTGTCTGTACTTGTGTATACTGCTTAAAAAAAAAACAAAAAAAAAACAAAACATGTGTGAAATATGTGTCTTTTTGTGCAAAAGGACTAGCTATTTACAAAGTAGAAGCAGTTCTTTTGTGATTGGATGCATAAAAGTGAGCACACACAGTCGACAGCAGCTATACACTTGGCGGGTGACCAGCCCAAATTCTTTGCATGCAAATATTTCTCACTCATTCATAATATACTATTATGTTACAGGGAGGTCTTACAATGCTGCTGTACAGAGACCGTGTTGAGGTAAAGCGGGTCTGCAGGGGATCATGGGAAATATATTTCATAGGTGAACGGTTCACCTGGGCTTCGGAACTTGGAGGACAGACGCATGGGAATGCACTTCTCAACAACGACACACATGTGGTATTAAGTATTGCTGTTTAATCTGTAATTTCCACATTCTATGTTCCTTAAGAGATTATGTTTCTACCTTTCCAGTATAAAAAACACAGACTGGAGTATATTTTTTGCAGTTCAAATACTGGTTGTATAATCTACAGTTCTATGTTAATTGAAAAAGCGGACATGAGTGATGACTTCAAATGCTGATTTGACCACATGCACACAAAAGCACCTTTGATTGGAAAAGAAATTGCACAAGTTGGATAATTAGCATTGATCCTACATTGGCATTTTTACACAGACAGCACTGGTTTGCTTCATGACTTATGACATGTCTGGACATTTTGTTCTTTTGAATGCTGATTGGTAGTTCTACTGTGTATGAAGCTCTAGACACTGACTAATCTAAATCAATCATGGCGCTTAAACATTGCATTTTTCAAATCCATTATTTTGACACTGAAAGTTTAATAAGCCTAAAGTTCAATTTTTTTTTTTTCATCCAGCGAAACTAAGTAAAAACTAGTGTACGTTTTGAGAGGCTAACTTTTTTTTCTACTGTGAAGCGCTTGCCTTTGTTCTTTGTTGTGTTTGAAGCATAAGCACTGACCAATCAGAACAAATGATCAGTGGCAAAGAAAAGGACTTTACGTGAACGAATACTGCTACGATACATCTAGTGCTACTTCCACTCAATGTAAAATGTTAAATAATCCAAAAATAAAAAAGCAGCCCCTGAAAAGACATTCAGTGTTGAGAGATGACAGGCGGCAGGGTAACTCGTCAAATAGTCTCATGTGGATTTAAAAAAGAACAAAATTGTCCGTCTCCAGCTGGAGTGTGTCACTTGTTGTTGAGGTGTGAAGCCAACAGGAGAGTGTTTTGCGCTCAAAGCCATCAGACAGGAAACATATTTGGAACTAAATCTTCATTCACACAGTCCGCCATTTGCTCATGCACAAATCCACTTTGGCGCTGTAAATATTTTTTAATTTCTTTTTTTAATCTTTTTTATTTTTATTTGTCTGTAGTAGCTTGTTGCTTACAGCATCTGCTGCATATTTTCTCTTCTCTTGTCCCTAAAGTTCACGGGGAATCCACTTCCTTCAGGTGCAGTCATGTTCTATGCAGGGCTAGCAACACTAATAACATGCATAATGCTTCAGTATTTGGCTGTCACACCCAACTCCCCAATTCCTGCCAAATTAAAAAGAAATGAAACTTCACTCATGTTAGGCCTTTGCTAAACTAACCAATGTCTTGAGGCCACATCCAGCCACCACTCATTCCATGAAAATAAAAATGCATTTTGCTTGAGTTCTGTAATCTTCTTTAGTTGAGTAGTTAAAGGATAACATGGGTTAGGGTAAGAAAAGCGCAACAGCAGACAAAAAGGATGGCATGGTTGTTGGTTAGACGCCAGCGGTGGTGATATCCTCAACACTTCCTCAGATGGACACGGGGCAGGTAATGATCCTGTCCTCCAGCATGACGCTGACCACTAGGAAGACAAAGTATAGCATGAACATGATGGATCCAAGCAGCTTGCTCATTCGCCACTTGCAGGCAGCGATGGAGATGATGACGAACAGCAGCATGAGGAAGAGGAGAACGATGGCGCAGAAGAGCCCATTGGAGCTGACTTGGACTGGACTGATACCGTTGAATAAAGACCAGAGGAGCCAGGGAAACGGCAGGCTGCCACAAACAAATAAAAGTTACAAACACAGTTACAGGGTGTTCACAAAAGGTCAATATGTATCCTTCAACAGATAAGCAACATAACTATTTTGATCTAAGAGCCAAATGTCAACATCTTTATTACCTACAATGTGTAAGAAGTTACCTGGAGACATTGCTAAAGATACATAACTGCAGTAAAAACAAAGACTAAGAATGATTGTCTCGACTCTAAAATAAGTAAAAGAACCTACCTTTTAATTTAACAACTCATTAAGGTAACTATAATAAAGGTAACTCTGACAGTAGTGTTCAGGTAACGTACCCAACAGTGATGTCAAAGATATTGGAGCCTACGGAGCTGGATACAGCCATATCACCAAGGCCCTTGCGTGCCACAATAACACTGGTGATGAGGTCAGGGATGGAGGTTCCAGCTGCTAATATAGTCAGGCCCATAATCTCCTCAGTAATCCCAATAGTCTCACCAACCTGCAGAAAAAAAATAAATAAAATAAAAAACAATACAGAAAGTAAGCTTTGGGGTAAAATAAAAACCTAATCTCTTTCAGCTATTTTTAATTTCCTCGTGATAGTTGGTAGCTGGCAGGGGTGACAAAACTCCCTCATGGAAAATCTCTTTTTTTAACAACACATCTGTTAATCATTTATGAGTGGAGGATGTCAATCATAGAACACCTACAGTATGGGGGACTGCACCTGTTAAACTTGGTAAATATTGATTTAAGTACCTGGTGAGCCCACCACACCATCAGGTAGGAAAAAATAGCAATCCAGCAGATGGAACCCAGAAAGGTGATCGGGAAGAACTTCTTTGATGACTGACAAATTCAAAGAGTGTAACAATGTTAAAAATTTTTTAGCCGTTAAAACAGTACAAACAGTTCATTCCTGCTCAGAGTTGGCTCTTATACCGTTTTCCTGACGTCAGGTAGCGTTAGCCACAGCGGGAGGACAATGGGTATGATAAGGAGGTAGGTCAAACGCTTGCGGTTGGACTCAGGCCAGGACAGGCTCAGGGGCTGGTCCTCTTCCTCCTCATCCTCTGCCTGTGGGGACACCAAAATACACAAGTGTAGGTAAGAACTAACATTTGTCACAAGAATCAAAAGACTCATTATGACCAATCACATGGCCTTAACTTAAATAAAATATAAATGATAAAGTTAAGGCGGGTGCTGCTCTTTAAATAAACATTGTAGCCATATTCCTTGGTGGGACTTTTCATGTCCTACATCTATTACACTTCGGTTCCAAAATCCATCACAAAGTAAATTTGCATCGACCTTAGCTAAAGCAGAAAATTGTTTCCTTTTTCTTAAATAAAGCTCTTGGTGGAGTTTACTGTACCTCTCCATAGCAACTGGTCAGAGGTAGGGCTCTTTTGCAAAACATTGGTAGCATTTTTAGAATGGCCCTAAGAAATAAAAAAAAGGCTGGCAGTACCGGCATTGCCTGGGCTCGAGAGTAACCTCAGGACAGAGCGGTCTGATGAGTGCAATTTGGGTTATATGTTCCCAATCATCAGGAGCTGATCACTGCTGCCTGCTCCATAGTGGGCCCCTGGAGTCTGAGTGAAGCTGCCAGTGGAATGCTAAGTGAGTCAAACACTGACACCTCACGCGGGATCAGTTTCAAAGAAGCTGTCAGCATCTGAAGATGACACATGCTCAAGCCCTGACAGGTCATTCCTGAACACAGCAAAGCTATTTTAATCAACCGCTGTGACCTGCGTTGTATTTCTGCTTTTAAAAGGAAAAGATTATTTACAATTAAATTAAATTGCGTTACAAAAACAAAGTCTCTTGAGACCGGATAGAAGTCCCCTGTCCCTTTGTATGCAATTATACAGTATGTGTGCCATGAGGACTTAAGACAGGTCCTCACATGCTCATTTGAGCCAAACATACTCTGATGAACCACACTGTGTAAGTGAGACCTGTTAAAAGGGTTAGGCCACTGTAAAAACATCACAGATTTCATGTGGTTGTGTAAAAAATGTCAGCATCAGTCACATTAACTATGTCTATTCTGGGAGAAAATCAAAGCATTAAATATGGCTACGTGGTCCATGAATCATATGGAGCACATCGTGCAGTGGCAGCTACTGAGTGGAGAACTGCCTGGTAACCTTGGTAATCAGAGCTGCCAAACAAAAGGCAGCGCTTGCATCACTTATGCTCAGTATTCTGATTTCACCTCCTCTCCACATCCAGATGGCTGCATTGTTGTCAGTTAAAAAGGGCCTTGCCCGAGGATCATTCCTGAGCCAATTCACCCTGATCAAGCATAGTATAAATACATTTGGTTTAATAAATCATGTCTGTTTACTATGGATTTACAGATGTGTTTGCAGTATAATATCAGCTTCTCCTAATCCTCTGGAAGATGAAGTTAATATGTCAGACTGGTGATTATGCAAGCACTGACTTCATGTGTGCGTTCTTCAAAGAAATCACCTCCCAACACATTGCTTTACTTGTGTTCAATGTGTGCTTTCAATGGACCCCATAGAGCCGGTGCACCCGATTCTGGGTTGGTCTCCAAATGCCAGCCCCCTGGGGGCTTTCCTGCCCTGTGGCGCCTCAGTTGGCAACACTGCCAACTTCAAGCTTAAAGGCACTGACTTTTAGCAGGCCCCACAGAGCAAGAGGAGGCATGGCATTTGCTATTTTGTTTCTTCCCAGAGGACGACATGTGCTTTGGCTCATACCGAGAGGCAACAAAGCTACATGAGTAGAAACTGTTCAAAGTAACTATGAGGTACTGACTCTGCAAAGTTTTAATAACACATCATATAATATCATGCAATGTGACCTGCTCACGTGTGCATGGATCTGTTTTGTGACAGGAATAAAAAACTATAGGTGAGTACAATAGCAGTAGTTTTGTTCAGGAAAGTAGAAAATCCAGAATGAAAAGACAAATAATTAGCTGTGAGTCACAGACTGAATGTACTTATTTTTCATCTTTACAAGAAAAGGCCATGGTATAATTAGTGCAAGATGAATGCTATGTACATAATAAAACACCTGTATTTCTTCTGTTTGGTGGGATGTCTGTGGTGGCAAAAGCTCTTAGGTGTTTTAACTGTCTAAGAGTTTGTACTCAGCGTCTGCTGCTGGCTGCTTCTAATTTGACCTTAACCTTATTTCCCAATCTTGGTTGCCAAGGAATCCAGGAGGAATTGAACAATTAGTATGACGGGGCCTCCAGCTGACACAGACAGGTGCACTGTGGGACACAGCTCTAAAAATAGCAGCGAGTGGGAATTAAGCATGCAATAAGCTCCTCCAAAGTGAGTGAATTACCACCTGGAAAAGGTGTCTCTTTCCACCTGGCTGACGCACTGCCAGTACTTACATTTTTGGTGCCACTCTGACAGCAAAAAGGGATTTATTCTTCTATTTTTTAGCTTCAGAGGAGGAATGTTTTATCAGTAAAGACTAATATTAACACACGAAAAAAAAAGATCAATCAGAAACAACTCAGAGCAGTAGAAGAGATCGATGCACACAAGGACATGGTGGGAATCAGGGCTCATGTTTAGCAGCCATTGTGCCATGCTCTATTTTGAGATCTTGCGATAGGCTTTCGCATCAGTTTGTATTTATAGACACCTGTATCTTAATTTCCTCCATCATTTTAGAAATGGTCAATTTCTAATGTTAAGGAATATTAAGGAATATTAAGGAATATTATATATATTTTGTAAAAATTGTATTGATTCAAAAAGGTCATGAACTTGATACACTGAGTACTGTGTTTATGCTGATCAGGAAAAATATGATGTAAATGTCCCAATAAATCTCGTCAAGTGATTGTGTTAATGGATTGGTGGGAAATGAATATTGTGTATAACTATTTGACTGTTATTAACAGATTAGTTTGGATATAAAAATGTAATGAATGAGAGTGTCTCTGGCAGCTCCAGCTGAAGACTGAGGAACCCGCCCAAGAGCATGCTGGGAAGTTATCAGCAGTAGTGACCTGCGCTATGCATCATTCACACTCAAGGTGAAACACAGGGGCAGACGAGAGGCATCAATAATTCACAAATGTTGCTGAAGGTTTGATATGTGCCCTTTTGTTGCTACTTGCTAAACAAGCAGCAATAGTTTAGGTTTTGGTAATGTATATTGGCCCTACCGTTTCTCCTTCTTGGCCGGCTGTTCCATTCATGGGTGGGGTGACCTCCACTTCCACATTGGAGCTGTTTGGAAGGTTATTCTCTGTGCACAAAATTAAAAAAAAAATTAAAATAAAAAAACACTTAAAAACAGAATGGACTATGGACTTTAAATAGAGGAATACTATTATTATTTTCAGTTCCATATGTACGTCGTGATTTCTCTTGCTAGTCATACTTGTGGCTGGATCATTTAATTTCCGCTCAGACTTACTTAACAGGTCTATTTAAAAAACAAAGAGCACAAAGATATGTAATTAAATGATAACACTATAATTTAAGTGAAAAGTGCTTTCATCCAAATGTTGTTGTGAAACAATTAGACTGATTTTCAGACTGATAATGCCAAGTTAATGTCACTATCGTCCCGGATGTGACCTCACTGTTGATGGGATATGGAGCTTATCACATGTCCCATAGCCCATAGTCTAGAGAAAAGAGAATGAATTCACAGATTTCACAATAAAGTTATGTGACGACTACCAGTCATTTATTTTGATTGAGATGGTAACATGTTAATGCGTCGCTGTTAGCATAATTTTGTTTTCTCCTGTGGATAAACATCTAAGTCTCTTTGATTCTGCTGCTCCGATTACACTGTGGCCATAAAAGCGCTTCCTCTGGCCTCGTGTTAATCCGATGGTTCAATGCTCTTTGAAGTGAGAAATGCATAAATTACATTTGGCATTGACGGTGATTGATTTAAATACTGCTTGAAGACAACACTTTCAATCAATTTGGATGTTCTTGATAATGTCATGCTTGTTTGACATCGAATGTGATGCTCATTAATTATTTCAATGGCTCAAATTGATCAAACAAAGAGTAGTCAATATATAAAGTTGTGGAAATGTAAACTACGTTCACACTAACTTGCTGTAGAGTTGAGCCTCTGCTTAATTAAGAGTATGTAGGCGGAGTGTTACCTGCACGGCTTGCCACTCCATTGGCCTTCTCACTGTCTTCCACTTGGCATTTCTTTTTAGCGATCTTATGAAGGATGGAGGCCTTCTCTCTAAATTTACCTGCAACAGAATAAGCACAATGGTTTTAATAAAAGCAAGCTCACGGCCTCCTTCCAGGGCCTTGCTGTCACCTTTAACCCCCAGATGTGTCACGTTTCAAAAGCACATTGTGGACACATTACACAAAACTGCTGCTCAGACAACATTCAGAGTCATTGTGTCATAGCATATCATATACTGATGATCCTGCAATGTCCTGGTCCTTGTGAAGGCAAAGCTAGCAAGGAACAATCTCTTTCTGAAGTGGCAATGTATATTACTGTCAAGTATAAGGATACCGATAAAATATGTTAATTGTGAAAACAAATAAAAATGAAAAAATCTATATTATAGACTCACAGTTTGGTCAGATCTTAAAAGACATTGGTTGATTCCTTATTGATTTAAGATTCCTATTTGAAAGATTAAGCTGTGTGACAAAAACCAAACCAGTTAATTAATTCTGCACTTGTTCCTTACATAAGCAGAGTGCCCTCTTGACTTGACACGAAAAAAAAAAGGAGAGAATTTGCTCTGTGTCCTAACGACTTGTGATGACTGGCTGCTGGCTTGTGGAACACAGACTTTCCAGGGAACTCCAGCTTGTCCTGACGACAAACACAACTAACAGAGCAAACGCAGAGAAACGTGAACTTAATGCTTTGAAAAAAGGCACAGCACAGACGGTATTGAATGTGTCCATATGTCGTCGTGCTAATTTCATACTAGGCAGATTTTTTGCATTTTTAAACAATTTTTTCATTTTACGAGAACATGGTTGATTGTGAGTGCTTGACACAGATACATGTCGATATGTAACCAAGTCCGAAATAGTCTGTGACCACCTGGTAAAATTATTAACCGTCTACCAAGTCAACGCTCACCTCTTTTTTTCTCCATTCATCCCCACTTACACATTTAGACAAACCATAACCAAAGCAAAAACACAGACACACATCATGACACTTGCATTTTTACAAGACTGCAATCACGTCTGACATCGCTCTTAGGTTCTTGTAAGTGTGGTGAGTATTTTGCTTCTGATAGGGACAATCACAGTGGAAGCAAAGTCAATTTAATTCATTAATGCTCTAAATTACTTGCACAAATGTGAGCCCAAACTTGAGTGTGCAAACAGTAAGTAATGGTGTTTTTCACTAGGTTCTATGGAGCTCTACATGTTTTTCAAGATGAAAAAGTTTTGACAGATCTGTTCCATTATACTCAACTTTACATTTTACACAATGCATCTTCACGCACTCTAAGAAAATCTACACTTTGGATTTGTATTCTTTGAATGAGATGGCTGTATTTACTGTCTCCGTTTGAGGTTCATTGACATCGTCAAAAGTAAGCCTTTACATAAAGATTAAGCAACAGTTGTGTCTTAATATAGAAAGTGGAGCCCTTTCCCTTGACGCTATATGGTCGCTCAGTCATCGCTTGCCTGTTATGCACCCGCAGACTGGATGAGTCATGCCAGCTTGCCCAATTCAGCACCACACATTTTAACATGTAAAAGCCCCCAAGTGAGGGCTAAGGCAAGAATGGTGTATTTGTCAGTGAGGCAGATGGGTAAAAAGGCTTCAGAATTGTCGTGGAGGCGGAAGAAAGTATAAGAGAAAGGAATCAATGGGAGTAAATCTTGGGGAACGGATGCATTTAATTTGGATATTTGTGTGTGGTATGGTTGTTTCTATACAAGATGTTATGTTCATATCCTAAGGGGATGCCATTGGTTTTAAACAGAACTGAAAATTCAAAACACAGTTAATCACAAGGCCAAACTTAAAAAGAAGTTGAAAAATTACTATGTTGCAAGCAAAAAAGAAAAAGTGGTAAAAAAAATGTAAAAATAAAAAAATGGAAGACAAAAGCTAACTTAAAAAGTCAAGTTAAAACATTTTGGCTTACCTTCCTCAGTCATTGAGTGATAATATTTTAGTTTCCCATAAGTCCCAAGCTCTACAACATCACAGCAAAAGACAAGGGTAAGGCAGCAGACACACAGAAATAGGAAGAGAGTGAACATAACAGAAGCAAGAAGAAGAGTGGGCCCGGCTCCACGTCACACACTGTACAAACACTCACAACGCGGGGACATACAGGACCACAATGTCTCTCCGTTTGTCACTGCATAAGTGCAAAAGAAAGCCTGTCCAAAACACTGCTGTATGGATGTCAGAGAAGATGTGTAAAGAGAGAGAAGCAGTAAATAGACTACAACAATGACACAGAACAGAAAAGAAAACGAACGAGTAAGATATTTACTGGGTCAAACATGCAACAGAAAGATGAGTCCTCCTCTCCTCGGCACACGAGCTTATTCGAATGACTCAGCGTTTTATTCCCACAATGAGAGGCAGACAATTCATTTGATTCCCTTGCTGAAGCAGTCCTTCCTGGTACAGTAAACAGACACAGGTCAGCATGTCTGCGTGATGAATAGGTCCCCGATCTGAACCTGCAGCAGCTGCTACTTAACGGCAAACTGTGCGGACTCCAACTCCCACGATGCCCCACCACCTGGAGCTGTACTACCACACACATGCTTGTCCCGACAATTAATAACTCCTGGATGCAAACAATAGTAATGCGTTCATTTGAAAGGGCAATTTACACAAACAACCAATGAATGTTATAATAGTGTTTTGCTCTTTACTCTGCTGTGACAAGTCTGCAACACCATTCACAAACAGTACACAAATAATTCATAGAAATGTATATTACAGTATGTGTCGCATGCTGTTGTTATTTACGACAGTCGCAACTACTACCAGTGGGCGACTGCTCGGATAATGGTGAGATTCTCGTACCAAATGTGAGCACTGGCAGCCCTGAAAACACAATCTAATGAGACGAAATCACATCCCATTTCAGATTGCCCTGCTCATCTGCTGCACTTTCAGACAAGTGCTTCCATCCCGTATGATGAGGCGCTGCGATTTGGGCTGGAAGTGCACTATGACTGGAAGTCCGCTCTGAGGGCAATTAACCCGCAGCCCAGTGACTGGCTGTGCATAGGCGTCCGTTTGCCCTGACGAAGCGGAGCAGAGACGAGAGCTTGTTGTTGTTGTTTAGCAGAGGCCCTCTTGTCCTTGTGCTGCGACCTCTAAACCTCGGTTGCACCATGTGCATGCATGTGTGCGTGCCCGCTCTCTGTCTGCTGGGGGTTGGGGTGTCAGGGAAATTCACAGTCTGGGCCGAAGCAAAAAGGCTTTTAACATTGATTTTTCAGCCACCTAGAACAGGGTGGCTCTGAGGGCACACTGAGGGCTCGGACATGCATGAGCGTAATATTAATAATTAGTTACTCAACATGCTGTCATATTTTAAGGATCTCTTGGTGAATTCTAGATGTTATTATGCAGGTTACACAAAAAAAGTTTATACTTTTTTAACCTAATTTGTACTGGTAACATATTAGGGCAGTTAATACACAATTAAATTAAGATCAGGATATATCTGCATAAATGGAGAAAATATTTTTTTCTCTGCACAAAGGGTGGAAGGTTGACGACAGCGAGTGGATTATTGAACCATGTGATCAATGGGGCCCGGCATTAGCACAGACAGTACAGCTGGCGGCGAGACTGGACACCAGTATGGAGCAAACTAGAAACACTTTCCGACATAATGAACAGCAAAAAAGACACTCTAAATAAGACAACATGTAACATTCTATCACACCCAATGCTGTCGCATCAAGAGACAGAGGCACGGTGCAACAGTAGTATGTTCACGGGTGAATGCTGCTACACCCAAAGGACCTTCTCTTGGCTTAGTCACTGGAGCACTCTATAGTACGTCGTCTCGACAACAAATGGCCTCGTCAAAGATGTTTTAGGCTGCACGGGCTCCCTCTGTGATCATTTCCACTTTATCACAGTGACATAATGACTGTCGGGGAAACAAACGATGGCCATAGCCCTGTTCTATTTCCTCACATAGTGGAGCTGTAATGTAACCATCAATCCTCAGGAGATGCATGATCAAACTAAAGAGTCTTTAATCCATTGAGATGTTTGGAAAAATACTAGTATTGTGCAACAGAGTGCTTGATAATAAAAGAACAGTAATGCATATGTAGGATTTATTCTACCTTTTTGTAGGGTGAGTAGTGTGGTTAGTGACTCATTCTTGTTTATAGAAAGGGTACTTCCTGTTTCTAAACTTGCTGTAAAATGAAAGCATGGCCTATTGCAAGTCTCTGTTCACAGGTAATTACTTTAAAAGAACTTGCCGTTGCCGTTAAACAACATTGCGTTTTTGTGATCGGATGTCCCTGCCATTTGCTGAAGTTCTGTCAGGTTTAAATTTTATGTATATTAAGTAAGTAATAGCCATCTGCACTAGGATGATTGAGAACTTTCACAGACATAATAGTAGTAATAAGATTTTTGTGGATTTGTTGAGTGCAAGTGTATTCATTCTCTGCAGTGTGCTCAACATTGCCTAAACGCTTGTACACTTCCTAACCTCATGTTTCTCCAAAATGGTAGAACTTCATCTATCCTGAGTGTTTCAAAAGGGTCTGAGTCACTAAATCCTGAAGTTTAGTTGCCGCCTCGAAGCTCCGCTGAGGGCCGAGAAGTTGGCCTGAGTGCCACTCTGCCTCTTCCATTTCTCCTTGCAGTTCAATATTTGATGCCCCTCCTAAGTGATATTGTTCGTAGCTCTGTTGATGCAGGGAAATTCAAGTCCTCTACCTCAACAATTAACAGTATATTATTATACCCAATGACTTTTACAAGACGAGAAAGCAGTTTTCTTTCAATGTAAACATCCACTGTATCTCTCGAGGCCAGAAATCAATAATCATTTGGTGGGAATGGCTAATTATAAAAAGCCTGTACAAGCAAACTAATTTCAGCCCACTGCCTGAGTATTGACATGAGGGGCATGTAAAGAGGGCTTGTACTCTTCAAACCATGAGGGGAACAGGGACAAGAAAACCACTTATTAAAGAGGAGAGGGAGACAAAGGGGAATAACTAGAAGGAAATGGTCACAGGGGAATACATCCATACAAAATGAAGATTTCAAATAGAGAGGATGGTTAAAATTGACAGATAGTGGCTCCGAGGAAATAAATGTGTACATATAAAAGGAACATGTTGAGCAAAAGAGAGAGATGCCTCTAGGCAATGAAAAAAAGAAAGGGGGGAAGGAGGAAGGGGGGGATAGGAAGTAGAGGAAGGGATAACTCACCAGAGTCAGCAAATTCTGAAGGGACAGTAGAAGAAACAGATAGGAAGACAAAAACAGAGAAAAGATAAGTCCAGTGATAGTATTGTGTTACATTCAAAGAAGGTAGTAATTCAAATGTGCTCATGCCACACAGTTTAAGTGAGTTTTTCCTGCAAACAATGTCCACGGGTTCATTAAATACACACAATGTTTGCTTCAAAGTTTTAGGATTTTGCTTCATTTTACTCCAGGAAAAACTCCTCAGGAACACACATGAAACCACGCACACAAATCCACAATCAGACACTACCCGTTTATCTGTTCCAGCGCGAGCCAACGACCTCAGTTTATCCTTCGTCGACGACTTATTTTGAGAGCGGGTTTATGAAAAATGTATGGTCAGAGTGGCGCCACCTCCCTGCGGCTAGCGAGCTTTACTTAAAGCACGAGAGCAGACAAGGACGGGTCTTTGATGGATGCACCTGTTCATCTCCTGCTACGCAGACAATACAACGCTCCTTTGCATTAATGATATCCGTGATCAGAATGTGCTCATCTCTCAATGACCTTTACAGTAACGACGGATTCATTTCATAGCCCCAACCCACATGATCATTTAAATATACCCAAGAGCGCTATTGTTCTCCTCTTTTGTCAAAACTTCCAACGTGCCACATGGAAATCACTACATAATGTATTCAAATCAAGCCCAAAGTGTTACTTTTGTTCTCACAACTAATTAATTCAATCCTCATGTCATGTCACACTGCGCCTCTCCATTAATTTTCAGGCAGTAATTTGCCAAAAGACTCATCAGTTTAATCTTGTAAAAAAAGAAACTCACATTTGGGCTCCTCAGATTGAAGCTGAACTTCCTTTTCTTTTTACAGGGGCTATACATTTTCTTTAAAGTCCATCATGCACCTTTAGACATGTCACAGATTAAAAACATGCAGCTATAAAGTGACAAAGTGGGACTGCTTGGCCACATATACCAGCCCTGCAGCCTATGATTTACAATTTAATCACTAAGATAGATAGATGAATGTGCTCCCCATCTTCCACGTACGAAAACAACCTGATGCATGTAAATGGGCACCTTAGGGCACTGGTTATTAATCTTTCCTGGGCTGACTCATTCGAGGTATGGCTTTCAAAGAATGTACAGGAAGGTGAATGTGATCCGATCAAGAATGCTCTAAAACGTTGGAAAATGTCCTCTGGATATAGTTAGTAACACTCAAAATAGCACAAAAACTAAAGAAGGGAAAAGTTTTGTAAGCTGGTATTAGTATCCCACATAAATATTCATTTCTAGGGATTAGGATTTCAAATAAGACACTAGTTCCACCACTAAATCAGCCCTTTTTCCCCAAAGCAAAAAAAAAAGATCTTCTTCATACCATGTGCAATCTGTCGTGGCCTGTTTGCTCTCCATTAACATTTCCCTTTTTGCTTAGCTTTTGAGGGCAGCGTGTGGAAGGGATGACACTGCTCCTCCCTCGGCGTATTAACATATTTATCCCCTGTGCCGAGCACTGACACAGCTGTTTTACATTTCCCTCAGTGGAGCTAATAGCCTACATCTCGGATTAAAGGAGAATGATCTTCTGCATCAAATGGGCTCTGACACAGCAGGACCGGATCAATTTTGACTTATAGAGCTTAAAATATATGCATGTGCAGTTTACTGGGCAGATGAAGCAAAAGGTGAGACATACAAAACAATCTGGAGCTAGATATTATGCACAAGAATCTTCCAGATGCAAAGAGCAGCGACAGATATACCTTCACTTAAAGGGTCCAAAGTGTGGATCATGAGCTGGAAGATGCTGTTCCTCATGAGGCTGTTGTGCAGAGATGCTGAGCTGCCCCCTCTCTGGAGCCGAGGCCGGGCCTGTGAGACGACAAAAAAATTACACATCCAGCTGTCGCAAAAGATTTGACATCCGGGAACGCTGTGATGTTTAAAAAAAAATATATAAAAATATACAAAAGGAAACAAAGGTTATGCCCAACAACTGCTTTTTGGAATGAAGCATATGCATGAACCAGCCCAAATGTAAACACTTCACTAAAGCCATTTATAATCCAAGCTTTTGAGAATCCATGCGGTGTAAGCACGTGATTGGAAATTGCCACCACTTAAGCACTCTTGTGTGTTTTACGCATCGATGAAGATATTCATGTTTTCAGCATGAATACATGATGCTCCACAACCTTCTGGATGAAATATGATTTGCTAATCCTCTTCTGTGTAAAGAAAACAAACAAAAAATAAAAAACACTTAAGAGTAAAGAATCAGAAAGTACCACAACTTCTTGAAACTTTTACCTTGCTGATGAAGTCATGCATTCAAAGTTCAATTCCTTTCAGAAATACCACCTTGGCCAACGTCACAGGGGAATCATGGGAAACAGCTGTTTGGAGCAGCGTCAGGGGAGGTGTAGGTGGGAGGTGTGGCGAGGTAATTCACAGGTTAGTAGGAGAGTAAACGGGAAACATGGGGACAGGTTGTAGAAAACACTCGCCTCTACTCTGTCACCTTGAAGAATTGCCTCGCGCTGTATTATCTGTGTTATCTGCTTCCTTTGCGATCTGGATCAAAAACGGTGGCTCAAAGCATTAGCAAGATTTCTGGATTTCGAAAACACATGCCCTGCCTTGCATGCTGTGTACAAAATGTGGCAAAGAAAAAAGCTTTTAAAAACAGATGGAGTTGCCCCCCCTCCCCCTCCAAACACACACACACACACACACACACACACACACACACACACTTGGAAGGCTTGGCGATAACAGTATACATGTCTCGTTCACAGTATGGCTGGAGTGAGGGAAAACACTGATACATCAACACAAGAAGCAAAGACGAACACAAAGACAATCTGACAAGACCTACCGACAACTTTCCGTCATCCTCCGGCGCCACAGGACTTGCCTTCTCATCCAACAAAAAGAGAAGAGGTAAAAAAAAAATGGGGAAGAGAAAGAGAGAAAAAAACAGGACAAAGGTGTAAAGCACACAGGACATACAAAAAAACAAGATGAGAAGACACTAGAGAGAGACAAGTACAGTACAGCTACAAACAGTCAATGACAGAGACTGACTGATGCAAGTGGACAAGACTTGAGGGACACATTTCTCCACTCACAGAGCCAGATCAGATTGTGTCTACACGAGTTTCCTTGAAAGTCATTCACAAATGTCATTTGGAGTCATGGATGTCATCTCGTTTTGGAGAGTCTTCTTGCAGAAAAAGTGAAGGGGCATGGTTACCGGTCAGATTTAATGAAAAATATAACATCCCTCGACAAGTGAAGCTATGGAGGCAACTTGGTAAGTAGAACATTTTTTGTGGTAAACAGTGAAATGCAGAACTTTTGTGTTGCCTTTTTGTATTTATGAATGTCCAATGTGTGCTCAAAAAGAAACCAGACTGTGCTTTACCCTCAGCAGTGTTCAGTTTACAATACCAAGCTACCTTTGAATATACAGCAGTCCCTAATTTTTTTTAATGCATTAAAACAGATTTTTTTTCCCCATCCGACGTTTGAGTATTTCATATAAAGTTGCAAGTTTGCGACCACTCTGATGGCAGGTGGACATCACCGGGAGAAAACAGTGATGGCTTTTACAGTCTTTAGTACTAGGTCCATGTGTGATAACTTTGCATCTGAGCCAAACGGACTACAGTCTGTAAACAATCTCCTAACTCTGCCATCACTCTCAGCGGGCCCATTTGCCATGCTCCGTCTGTTCTGTAGCGCACTATTTTTGAAACAAAAGCCTTTCACTAAACTGCCTTACTGAACTGTGCTCACTTTATCTTCTCCAAAAAATGTGTGTATGTGGATAACAGTTGCTTTAGGCCCATGTTTCCGACTACAAAGGAGCACAACACAAAGCTTTTGTTCAGATCTTAGCATATCGGGGGGGCTTTGTTTCACAGCCTACACAGTTTTCAGAGAGAAAAAGTGAAAAATGTGGAGGCAGTGGCGTGTGTCGATATGCTGCGTGATGCCAAATGAAATGAAAATGATACAGTTTGAACTGTCACAAGGATAACGCTAGGGCAAATAGTAACATTTTGAGTCTAGGCCTTGAGGTTTGTCAAGATTTGTGTTTCATGGGGTTAACATAGTGTTCAAACATTTACCTTTCCATGAACTTTTTCCTTTTGGTTTATTTTCAGCTAAATCTTTCACTGCACTCATTGTGATGTCACTAACACAGTTTCTGTTAACGGCTCATATTTTACCATACATTATCCTGCCTGACAGAATAATTACAGATATGTGGGAGCTGAAATGAACCAGTTGCCAAAAAATGAAGCTGAACTAATCCTAACTCCCTTTCTCTGTTTCAGATCTTGGGGGTAATTCTCTTCATTCTTAAGGTGTAAATATTCTATTTCACCCTCCTCAGAGGCATTGAGAGGGGTTTTGGGAGAGAACAGGTGAATGTGCCAGATAGAGATCACGCCGCAGGCCGCTCATTAAGCCAGCGTTAAATATTATGACTAATAATCACATCGGGAGATTAGTATGTTCTCTGGAGTTGCCGTGCTCTGTCAAAGCCACGGCTGTGCCTTCCGGTTCTTACGTAATGCCACATCAGGACGGTTCTTGGAAGCGGATCAGCTGAGGGAGGGATAAATGTCCCGCGGGCAGCGTGTAACGTGGCGTTGCAGGGAATTATCAATAAGAGTGTGTGACATCACGCTAAACTATTTCCACAAATTTTTCAGACTCATTGCTCAAGAAGGGAGGGCTTTCGGAGGAAGTCTTGACTTTTTAAACACTGACTGAAGATTATAGTTTCTTTTTATAATGCAATCTGGGGGCACAAAGGGTGACTATTTCTAGAAGGATTTCCTTTCAATTTTATTTTGTGTCAGAAAGTCTAAGACAAATTAGACACAGAATAATAATATAGAACACAACTGATATCTTTCTAATATGGTAAGCTTTGACTGAATGCATCACAGCAGCCATTGTAGCTTTAATGTAATCTTAAGCATTTGACTGTAAGAACTACTAAAAGGACTTATAAGGATTTGCTTTTAAACTCTTTGAAGTGTTGAACAGAGAAGACTGGTTTGTATGTGACTCAGTAGAAGTGACGTTTCAAACTTAGTGTAACTGTAAAATGTACAGGACATGACATAAATAACCCATGCGTCCTATTTTTTAATGCTGCACATCTCCGAGGCGTCTGCTCTCACATGCACATACAGTCACGGGCTGTCTGTCAGTGCACCCATTTGAGATTTGTCCATCTACATCCATCATGCTCGAGCTCAAGCCTTGCGAGCACTCTCTTATTTTGCCCGGAGACGATAATGATGATCTTCAAGGAAGGAGGCGAAAGATGCACAACAAAGTCAAGAAGCCATCCACTTGCTAATTAGTAACCCCTTCATTTTTCTAACAAGCAGAACTAATTACAGTAGCTGCCACAACGCTGATTTCCCACAAGGCAATTGCTCCCCACTGTGAACCAATCACACTCACGCCTTTAAAGAGACAAATAGGAGCAAAAAAAATAAATCTGCTGTGTCATTTTTGCCAGTGCCAATCCGAATCCTGAGCAGGCACAGACACTAATATTCACCACATTCATCATTGATTTTATTCTATTAAAGTGACTAAATAACTAAACAAAAAAATAATACTATAATTATTTTAACATATTGTTTGAAGCTTCTCAAACAGAGACAACTAAACACAAACTAAATCATTTGTAACCGTGTCAATTTGAGGCAAATGGACTCCCAGGGCTTTTTCCTATAATGAACTAAAAGAACGGCCCACAAACACTGTTTGCACAAGTTTACATTTTTCACTAGCATAGAGGAATAAAACATTACATAAGACTGAAGACACCTGGCAGAGCATGAGTCTCAAACTGCTGATAATGGTGATGCCTTAGACTTTACTACGCACAACCAACAGGCTGCAGGAGGTTTTAGCGGCCTTCTTACATCGGTCCAGGCTATGTGAGTTTCCGTGGTGACTGCGTGGCTTCATTTATCAGCAGAGGGGGTTTATGTCTGATGCCATCACCGTCACATACATGTGGTCACGTCGACTGGTGGGTAATATGCTGATGGAGGCTGCAGAGGTCACCTTGGTGGGTTTTGCTGGGGTTGGAGGGGCTACATCTATTCATTCGTGACTGACATGAGTGGGACCCCTTTTTGATGAGAGCAGGAGGCTTTCAGTGGATTCACTGAGCCCCAGCGCATTTTCTAATTAGCTCATTATAGAGACTTTCTGATTGCAATCACTTCTATTTTGTGGGTTTACTTGGTTTAAATTTGGTTTCAGTGCTTCCTGCAGAGTGCGACGTCAGGTCTGTGCACAGCTGTGAACTATATGGCGGCAGTAGCGCAGACATCATCGCCCTTGATTTCAGAAATTACGGGTATTAGGTGAAGCTAAACTCCTCGGTGCTGATGTAATGTTCAGCTGCCAAGTCTTAGCCAGGGTGATGCTAAGGGTCAAAACTCCCCCATGGAAAGGAGTTAACTACACAACTCCGACCACCGAGAACCTCCGACCATGTGCACAATTTCCATCGCGCCAGTGTGTGTTTGTGTGTTATTTCATAGACCCACGAGATAGATATCTTGGTGGCATTCACGTGATGCTTTTACAGTGCAGTTACATTAGCTAATTCGACCCTGAGCTCAAAAATAGCCCTTGATCAATAAGGGTTTCAGTGTCTTGTAACGTTTCACCTTCAGGCTCTCCCTCAGGAAAAAAAAATAAAGAAAAGATCTAATTTCATGTTTGTTTTTTTCTGAAATTAAGTGTGTATACCTTGACCTTCACAATGCCATGCTACCATCAGACTGGGGTCATATGTGTGCATTAATCACATAACATGACATGCGGACGGCTCATATCAAAGACAGCAATTCAATTCAAAACCCAGGATCTCCCAAAGCAAACTAGCCCATCTCATATCTGATCATTCAAATACACACTTGCCCTTGGAGCTACAATTACAATAACACAGAAATAACGACAAATAAAAATATAGCTTTGAGAGCAGACAGCAGTTAAGACTGGAGCCAGACCTGCAGACTGTTGAGTCCACATCAAAATACTCACTCATCGAGCAGTAAATACTTTATAACCTGGCTCTTTATATTGAGAGCTACAGTGAGTACAACATGGTCTAATACCTATGTGGTGTTAGTATCTCAGCAACCCTGCTCTAACCATTAATGACACATTCCCCATGAGAGAGCATTAATAGGGAATAATGACGGTTACACTACACTCCGCTAATACACCCAAGGTTTAATTATTAACTCAGTGGGATGCATTCTCAGATGAAAAGTACAGCTGGAAATAACCAGAAAAAGCGCTTCACTTTAGTTAATCAGATGACAATGCTATTTTTTTTGTCTTGTATGTTTTGGTGCACACAAAAGACGCTTTAGGTCACGGAAAGTGCACCCTGCTAAAATCAATCAGAATAGTACTACAGCATTGTTTATCATCATCTGGCACATATTTTGTAAAATGTTCTGATTTTTAAAAATACTTATTTAGCTGGACAAAGCTAACACTCTGCGGCGCTGTCCATGGTACCAATCTTTATTTAAACAAACTCCAGGACATTCATTCGTAGCCTACCTCATTCCTCTTTTCGCTTGTGGTTTTTAAAAATACTTATTTAGATGTGGAAAAAGCCTTGTAACACTCTGCGGCGCTGTCCATGGTACCAATCTTTATTTAAACAAACTCCAGGACATTCATTCGTAGCCTACCTCATTCCTCTTTTCGCTTGTGGACACACTCACTAAACCAGTGTTTACCTTTTGCCTCGATAAACACTATTTTTAGAACAAAACATCCTTGTGGCTATTTTTACTTTTTCTTTTGAAAATTAAAAACAACCTGGAAGCCCACACTGGCCATTCTAATAACAACGAGAAAGAGAGGAGAGACAAATAGTCCAAGAACTAATTTATTGGCACCTGGGATGCAAATGAGTTCAACTACAATTATTACCACTCCATGCAATTCAATTGAGTTGGGACAAATTGAACAATGGCGGTCCCCAGAGATCACAAAAAAACAAAACATCCATTCACTGTCCGGCACCTTCATTTTACCGACACAATGTCTTCTTATTGACTTTATTGTGAATAATGCCTTTATCTCTATTGACTGTTCTAACGGCCTGACAATATGGTATAAGCTCTAAAACAGGAAAACTAATTACTGGCCCGACGGTAGTGCTTCAAAACTGGAGCCCCAGCTGGAACAGATGATAAAACTTAGACTATTCATTGTCAAAGTCACATGGCTTCTATTTTTAACTCATAGGACTCCTGGATGTGCCTGGATACCAAACCATTTTTGCTTTTTTTCTGTGTAAAATCTGAAATGTTGCACAGAAAACGTCAGCTTTCAAAAATGGACCAACCTGGAACTAACACTGTACTCATTTTTAAACAAGGTCATTTTAACAACTTTTTGCTTAAAGAGAATATATTTACCGCTCACACCAAACAGAGACAACATAGACCTTCTTTTAAATATTTAAAGTTATTACAGCCCTGGCTACTGTGCAAACCTAAATTGCCTTGAGAACTGTTCGATCAAGTGAAATGGAATCTAAAACAGATGCACTTTATAGCCCTGTTGTTTTTTATTTGTGCTTATCTAGATTTTGTTCCATATTAGTCTGGCCACAGTTGTAATGGAAGATAATCTCATGAACACGTCATGAAAAGACAGAAATAAACAGCTAACGAGAGAGCTCCCTGGTATTAGAGCGTGAGGTGGGGGTTCTGTAAATTGGAGAGAAAAATCTAAAAAAGGCACACCAAGCAGCATGTGAAAATAGGTTTTAGGTGTGATAATATAGCGTCAGCACTGATGCATCATTGTCCAAATCCGCTGGGGAGGGGACACAAATAGTCTGCTCCCTGCACAGAAGCCTCTTTGTAACTGATCTTTGAAGAGCATCCTGATGGAAGATCTTCCCTTCGTGACGCTATTTATAGATCAGTAATGCATCAGAGGTTGCACCTTCCATCTCACCAGAACCAACATCTGCCTGTATACACATCGGCTTACCCAACATCGACGAGAGCAGCTGATATTAAGTTTGAAAACACTCTCTGACTAGTAGGCTCAACAGGTATCCCCACACACACACTACAGAGCTCACTCTTTCCAGCCTTTAATCTTCCACTTAGTAATTAGCCTTTTTTTTCCACCATTTAAAAAAATAAAAAACGTAACCCAACAAACTTTGGCCCTATCACAATAATTACATTTGTTAAACTCTCAACCGTGCACCGTCTTTCCCGTGACAATCTCCACACATACACGACTAATCTGATCTGCCTGGGCTAGTATTTTCAAATGCAGTCAGTCAGTCCATCAGACAGACAATGAGAGAGGCCACGAGATAACAAGATAAGGCTTGGCCAGTCACTAAGGTCTTCCTGAGAAGGGGGGCGGGAGCGGGGGCCATGCATATGATGGAAAGACTCTAATGCTACAACAACAGAAACGGGGAGAGACTGCATTAGCTCAGAACTGCGCACATGTTACAAATGTTGCTAAAAGGCTCTACAATGAAACATATATAATTCTTTTGGCGGTAAAGATATCTGCAGTGATTAACCCTTTTCTCGCACAGAAATTACAAGATGGTTTGTGTGATTACTTCAGCGGGACACCATGAGCAAACCAAACCAGCTCGCTCTTCAGTTAGAAAATGTCTGCGAAAAAGCAAGAACTAATGCTCCTCCATCTTGTAACGCAATTATCATGCTAGGAGCAGTGATAGTATATATTAGGCTAGAAGGCATAAATACAGGCATTTACCACAGAGTGACATGATGTCAGTACAGCAGCACTTGCACAAAAGGCACTTATTAGGTAAATTTATTGGGTTCGTGATTTGTTCAAAGCTATAGTACCATTTTTATAACAATTTGAACTAACTCTCACATAATGGAAAACCCTTTCACTTTACAAATCCCTATACGCCTATGTCTCTCTTTATTCCTTTGTTTGCATGAGAGAGAAGTTTTTGAGGGGGAAGTTCACAGAAGAAAAGGAAAAGTAGCTAAACTAAATAAAGACAAAGTTATTCAATAGCCTGTTCGGCACAAAGAGGATGCAATATAAGTTTGGGGTTTGTTCAGACAAATTTCTTTAAACTGTTAACACCCACTGCACATTAGATAAGTGGAAGGAATAGATTATCTACTGAAATCACATTAAGCCGTTTGTTGAAGCTGAAAACAGTGTCATTGCCAAGTTTACACACTGATGTACTCTCTACCCCAGGACACTAGCGTATTAGAAAAACTCATACTGCTTGTGTTGCCTTGCTGTTTAAAAAAAACAAAAAAAAACAAAAAAAAAAAAAGTAAATAAATTAGCATTCTTTGGTCTATAGAGCCAGCCATCAGGGCAGCACTCTGGGAACAGCCCAGTGCTGCAATGCATTAAATAATCAAAGGGAAGCCCATTTTAATCATGTGCTTAGTCCAAGGGCACTACAACAAACGACTCCCATGCTTCACTCCAACGCTCATGTGAATGTAGAGCATTAACATTCAGTCGGGGGAGGCATTATCTTATTTAGTTGCCTTTCAATCTATTAGTAATGAGTCTCACTGATGAGACAACATTACTTTTTGTTCACATGCTTTTGTCTTTGCTCCTGTCAGCTTCATGTAATGAGACTACGCACACTCCCGTTAAACCGACAATTAAATCTCAAAATAACACTACACATGTCCCCAAAGTGTCAAGGCTTGATTAAAATGGTGTTTTAAATGATTACATGCTAATAATATTTGTTCGCTTTTCCTCCATTAACCCTGTCGACCTAGAGTACTAAATAACACCTGTACCAACCTATGTCACGTGATGAGTTTTATAAAATGATACGGATTAGGTGTATAGCATAATGAGAGGTGTAAGTTAAATCTTCTTTACTAGACTAGATATGAAGGTAGAGTAGAGCAAAATGTCTCCCTCATAAAAAGTTGTTTTCCAAAACTTACTACGCACAGACACAGCTTACCACGGCTGAAGTACCCAGAATCCACTGCAGCTCAAGGTCACCCGAGTGTTTCCTTGGCAAACAGCCTGTGCACCTCACGTCTTATTTTTCTCTTGCACTGGAGCTCCAAATGAAAAAAATATCGCGCCAAAGCAAAACCGCATCATGTCCACCATTGTCATTATTTGACAGATTTTCTATAAAATTCCTTTATGCTCCTAAAATAACTCCAGGTTTAATGAAAGCCTTGCAATGCAACTTTCTCAAAATTTCATTTTCATCTCATGTCACAAAGAAATCTAAATCTGTCTGGATAATCTCTACACGGTATCAAATTGAACTGCACTGTCTTTTGCCCCAAAGTGTCATTGAGGGAAGTCTATTATGGAAAAAACTATTGTCTTTCATGTCTTTACAATTGGCATTTCTGAACAAAATAAGAGCACTCATTTACTTAGAACAGCCTCGAAGACACATTCCTTTCATGTTCACATAACATTAAATCCTTAAGTGAAAAGCTTAACTCATAATTACATTTCACTATTTTATTAATCCCAGAATGTGTGTCAGATCAATGCAGTGTCACTCCATTCATATTTAATGTACAGTGGTCAGATATGAAATAATTACTCAAATTTACATCATGGGTTAATCTTTTAAACCCTGCCTTTCAATACCAAACTAATATAATAAGAATATAATATCTGTGACACTGATGTGGAGAAAATGTGTGGCTTCCTTGTTTACCTGATCCTAAGGGAATGAAGGTGAAGATTTTAAAAAGGTTACAAGTAACGGTGAGGAAACCAACTCACCTTGGGCGGTACCTCTACTTCTACCACTTGGTTCTTGTTCATGCAGTTTTTGACAAAGCTCTCCACATTTCCATTGAACTTCATGAAGATGACATAAGCCACATAGGCAGACAGCAGCGTGACACTTTCCCAGATGGAGATGATGTTATCCAAGAAGAAAATGATGAGCATGATGAGATCCATTATATAGAAGGAGACGTCTCGAAAGAGTGGCCACCATGTCAGGTTCAGGATCTCCTTGGAGAAGATGGCACACATCCCAATGACAAAGAGAATGTTGAAGACAGCCGAGCCCACGATGGTCCCAATGCCGACATTGCTGTGTGAGATGAAGACACCGATAATGGAGGTGAAGAGCTCTGGGGCCGAGCCACCTGCTGCCATAAAGGTGGCCCCTGCTACGTCATCGGAAATGGCAAACTTCTCTGTGATGACAGTCAGTGCTGGAACAAAAAATTCGTCGCACACTATGGCTAAGGCAATGAACATGTAGATCATGCCAAACATGTGAAGAACTACTGCACCCCGGCGCCTTGTCTCAAGAGTGAAAATGTCCGGAGGGTATTCACCCTGGCTTTCATTGCTATTGTCTGTAGATTTCATGGCTATTGGCATGTCAGCTGATACATTGACGTCCCTCTGGTTTTGGGTGAAAAGCAGAGTCCTGTGGGAGGTCATCTGACTGAGACTGTCCTGGGCTATCACTGGATCATTGAGGCCTCCCGAGGTCCAGCTCAAGGCACTGAGGGAGACAGCACTTACGGCCAGCAGGCTAAAGACGAACCCCAAGATTCGCACGGGTCTCAGCTTTTTCCGTAGACACCGGCTAACCTGCCGTTTACAGGCAGAAGCCAGTATGGGTCCCTGCTCAAAAGTATCCACACAGGGTTTATCTGAAGCCATGTCTGCAGCACTTTGTGTCCTCTCTCTCAAGAGCGACGTAGGGAACAGAAGAGGGTTGTTTACCGGAGACTGTGCATGGCGATGTTGTCCTCTTCAAATTATATGGATATATGGATGCTTTCCAGGGTCAGGTTTACCAACTGATGACTTCATATTAGCCTCTGTTAAAAAGAGAAAAAAAATACTTAAAAACTGTCCTTTTATTAGACTGATAGGGTGTAAAAAAAATAATAATTTTAATTTAGGCTACATGTTAAATTGTGATGTGCACATAAAAGTAGTCTAGTCATCTTAGAAAGCATAACATTTCTGACTTTTATATGTTTTGAATATGTACATTTTTTTTATTTTAATTCAACTTGAAAAAAGTTGCCAATTAAAGTATAAAACAATAGGAAAAATGCAACAGCTTCATCTTATTATTAAAATCCAATGAGACAGACACGTTAGATATGCATCATAGATCTTACACGGAGACCTATCCACGCGTTAAATGTTAAAACGGACATCATGAAAAACATAAATAATGTAGAAAATGTAGGCCGGAGAATTCAAGTTGCCTGCAGACATGAGACACCGTAAACATATGACGCCGCTGCTGCTCAGGTAAAATCAGATAACACACGCATTCAGCCTGACTTTTCATATTCAGCACGTTTCCTTTAAGCTCAACATCTGACAACTCTTTTGACTACGTGCCCTTCAATAGTGCCTTCGCCCTTCCAACTGTACGGCCAGCCACAAGACCATCCCTGAACATAAGAGCAATCTAGGCGCAGCGCATGACGCGTGGACAGGCTGTGCACGCCGGAGCCTTACCTTTGACAGAGGCGAGAAAACAGTGCACAGAGGCAGGTTAAGATTTGGAAATCCACTTCGGTGGCGTCCAGCTCTCATTGAGCAAAATGTGACCGACCTCCGACGATAGAGGAGGAGCTTTGAAAAAAAAAAAAAAACACTTCCAACTGAGCTCACCTCTGTCACTCACAGCTGCGGCAGCAGCAGCATCACTCTGTCTCCGATGTGAGAGGAAAAGTCACCTCGCTAATGTAGCAGCACCGTATTGCGCTGGGCTGGGCTGATCACGTGAACGGCTGGTGTATCAATAAAGCCAGGTAAGCTGCAGACAGTCAGCCTCTTCTGCTCGGCGCACGCAGCGGGGTCTTCGGTGATGTTGCGTTTTGAAGGAGGAGTTGCTGTGGTTACACAGCAAAGGCTGTATTTCCACTGTTTTTTTTTTTTTTTTTTTTTTTCATTCCGGTGATGACGAACCGGGGGAACTGCTTCAGCTCATTTGCTGGTTTAGGATCACGTCTGGGGTCATTTCAAGGTTATACTCATTCAACCCATAACACTGATGTACATTATAAACATTCAACATTACTAAAATCAAAGGGTCGCGCGCTTTTACATTTTGAAGACGCGATTCCACCTTTCTCCCATGGAAAATACACCCCTAGACCACTTATTATTAATGGACAGGCCAAACCCTGTTGGATAGAGCCAGACTTGCAATCAGTACATCAGTACGCAGTGTGTGACAAACTATGTGTGACACTAATGGCCCGGTGCTGTATAATAAATCATGATTCGCTGACCTCATTGATTGGCCCCTCTTTGTCCTCCTCTCCCAAATGGAACTGCCTCTTGTTACCTAACAGGGAGCACAAACGCCCCCATAGTGTTAAATTCAATAATTAATCAGGTTATGATAAAAATCTTCCAGTGCTTGGAAAGAAACTTGACCCTGTTGTTTTATATGAACATCCAGACACATTTGCCAGTGAATGGTAGAGTTCCTCTTGATATATTAGTTTACCAGGTGCAATGTTTCTGTTAGGTATTATATTTATTTTCATAATTGGACACCACATATCTCTTCAAATATATATAAATATGAAAACTGTGCTGTAGGAGCAGATTTACAATGTCAGAAAATAATATCATATAGAAAAATAACCTCTAAATGAACCCAGTTCTTCAAATGACATCTGTCAATATTTTTTGCCTATCAATTGAGATGCCATCCAGGCTGTCAGCTCTTTTGCAACAATAGTTCACCAGGCCGCTGCACTATGCCTGATCTGGCTCTGTTTCCAGTATAAAAGTGATGACTTGTCACGGGTCATGTGGGCTTGTGGTGGGGAGGAAGGGGGGATTTGGAAGAGTCACTGTGGTGTGTTGTTTGATTTGTCCGAAATCTGTGCTGGGACAAAACAACAGAAATTTCCATGCCAGCCCTGCCCCCCGCCCGGCTTGTTCCTGCTTCGGCCCAGGCTGCTAAATCCAAGCCTTTGTGTCCCACATAGTTGTATGGATTTGTCAGCAATGCGGGTGGTGGGGTGGGGAGGGGGGAGATGGGTGATGATAACCAAGCAAGTTTTTCCGATGAAGAAGTAAGGACAATAGGCCAGACTGAGCTACTGTGAGTGAGCTTATTAACTATTATTAATCAGCCATGTCCACGTTTGAGTCGTATTGATAGAGAAAGCAGTGAAAATGCAAAGCCCCATGATAAGCTTTTTATAAATGACTTGTGTGTGGATTAAAGCTTTATAAAGCGCCCCTCCATCACTGAGTCTGTACAAAGAGGCTTGGACAGACCACCTGCCCCTTCAAAAAATGTGGTTATCTAAACAAAATGGCACCAGTGGGATGCAACAGACAGTGAACAGTGAATCAACGAGGCTCTTCAAACAGGAAATGTATTCCCTGAGAGTAATGGTCTGCCTTACAGTTAAAACACAAAGCCAGGGCTGTTTAAAGAAAGAGCATTGGGAGACTATTTAAACATAAAACAGGGACTAGGTGTGAATGAGAGATTATGTACGAGTGTTGGCCATTAAAAATCCAGGATGTCCTTCTCCTTTTGGAGAATTTATAAAGTTGTGTGTTTAATGAACCTTATATATGTTATGGAAATTGTGCAGCATCTACCACATAATGCAAGATATTTATATAACAAATCAATGTCCAATAAAATGAAGAGCTTCCTAGACAGTCTACATCAGTAATGGAAGCTCTATGATTTATTACAGCAGTCTACTGTAGCTTGATATATCTCCCTCTGCAGTGATTACTATCTGAGGAGAGAGTCTAATCAATCTCTCGTTTCCTCGGGTGACCTTACACTGGTTAACCATTGCAGTACAGCGTTACGGAACAACATAAAGGACAACAGGCTTGTATTGATCGACCTGTTCATTCACATTGCAGTGAATGCACACAGCGAATGAACCTGTGACCTTCCTGCTGTGAAAACTGTGAATATTTGATGCCTTAACATTCCTTAAGAAACTGTTTGGTAGGGAGGGTTATAATCTGATGTTGGTCAACACCTCCAACGCTGTCTTGGGACATAGGAGACTGCAGAAAATTAAGCAGCTGAGTGGTGTAGAATTTTGTCTTTTCATGTTATGTTTTATTGAGAAGTGTGTTGATAGACTGCATAGATACAGAATCTGGCTGCATTAAAAGTTAATCCCCATGTCAATAGCACTACAGATGGGCTGACCTGTGGGGATGCACTAAGACCTTTGGGGAGGAAGAATTACAAAATTAAAATGGCCTGCATGGTAAAGACACGTGGAACGGAAGAAGATGTAAGTTTTAGCCAAACCGGTAACGGAAGTGGAAAAGGAAAGTTAAAAAAATGTATGCAGTGATGTCATTGGAACAGCAAAAGCAGAGCCATAATCCTATTTTAATCGCTGTGGATTTATTAAACAGGAGCAGCAGGTTTAAATCTCAGCAGATTACACAGAAGGTCCAAGGAGATGTGGACAGGAGGTCGAAGTGCCTTGCGTAATCAAGTGCACTTAAGGTGACATAGTTCATCTTTGACGAGTCTGGGCTGGCTGAGAGTGATGTGTTGTTCGATAAAGTGAAGTCTGTTTAATAATTCAGACAAGGGGTCAGATACATTGTATTCAAGTTGGATTGTGATCTAAATTAAATACTTCCATTAAGAGGTGGACCTTTTGGATAATTACATTTGACCAGATTAAGACAGACTGCCTGCAGATGTTACTAATTTTTGCGGCCTGTGTAACCAATGCTAACGCTCTCTTTGTGGGATATGAAGAGGGGACATTGACTCACTACAGGTTAGCCTCAACTTGTGGCACATCTGGACTTAATCTAATCTATTCTTCACTGGAACATGCCTCAGCCTCTAAAGGTCACTTTCAAAACACACTAAAAGCAGTGTGGAAAGAAGCCATATTTTAACTAACAGATTTTTTAAAATTATAAAAATGTGCAAAAGTAAGAAATTTGATCAAGTGAGCGTCAATGAGAATTGTTTCTACCGGATGATAGTAGAGGCTCTGACCATATTACTCACTCAGTAACATTTCCACAACAAGGATGCATAATGTACTAATACAGAGTACACAGCCTTGTGTTGCTGCTGAACTTTGCCTTCGCCAAATGCTTCACCTAAAAGGATGCCAAGCCTACCATCTGTTGGCTGGGCTTGGCAAATGTCTGTTCCTGACACAGCGCCTCTTTGAGAAGGAGCCATTTTGAGCTATTTCTCACAGATTCTAGCACTTGGATCATTTTATTGCAAAGCCACTTTATGTGTTTGGCTATATGTTCACTATTAATGTAAACCCAAACTTAAGGACACATACTGTAAATGTGTTTAGGCCAGGTAAAATGTGTAACTTCGAAGTTTGTTTTCTTTACACAATTTTAAGCCTGCTAAACATCAAAAACGATTCTCCTTTCCCAATTACACATGCACATTTTAAGATATATACATTTTAAGTGCTTCATTTTCTGTGTACGTTGTTTTCTAACATGTATCAGCTAACAAAGTCAATTTGAGAAAAACAAGCCAATGTGTGACTTTATAAAAACTTGGAAGCTGAAAAGTGGCCCTTGGGGTAAGAGAAGATGAGGCAATGGATGGACAACATTTGTTTAATAATCTCCAAAGGTATAGACTATATTCTCCTTTTTACCTGACAGGTCATGGGAGTTGATGGTCTGTCATGGCGTCGAACCAGTAGAGCCAGCGACTTGCAGGAGTGGGTATGGAAAGCTGTGTCACACACTAAAGACTATGGGTAAGAGGTTGTTCACCTTCAATTAATAATTCAATTACAGTTCAGTGCAAAGAACTCATATTCTACAAGCTTGACATCATAAAGCTGCTGCCACCTACTGGACAGACTATAGTCATACATTTCAGTGAATAAAATAGACTTGCATTTTCTGCTACTAAATTGTAATTGAAAAGTGACAATCAGCTTTCACGCAACTATCCGCTACTGTGCCTGCAAGTTAAAAAAGACAACACCACGGTCAACTTTTAATGGCAATAAGCGAACCTTTGCCTGCGTCTCTTTTATTAATTGTTCATTATTTCATTATTTGTTTGAGACAGTTCATCTACGCCGTATTTATTATTGGGTAATTTTCTACCAGCGTGTGTTAATTTAAACATATTTGTATTTTTTTTTTGTTTTGTTTGAGGTAGAGTTCAAGATGTAGGACGCTGCAGTCGCCACTAGGAGGCAGACTCGCCGCGGCAGGGCTCAGATAGCGCCATGGAGGCTCTTTAACCTTTCACTCTCCTTCGTCCTTCCTCTTCCGGTTTCGGCTATAGCAGGTATGGCGGCTCTTACTTTAATCGGGCACAACACGACTTAAAATCCAACGTAATCTTGCAGTTTAACGCCAAAACTGGGATAATATAAAGATCATATAGCACAGTTAAACATATACTTTACCCTTCACCCGATAATTGATGACGTGTGGTGTTTTTATTCAGCGATATTTTGTGATGTATCTGGGGTCGTAAATGGCCGCTTAATAGACAGACCCGGCTTTAGAAGAACATGTTTCACTTGGCAATGTTGAGAGATAGAAGATAAAAACAACATGGGGTCCTGCTCAATTTTAATACGTAACTATAAATAACAAGCCTCGCGTTATGTGAGGTTGCCGGTTTCCCGAGTTGCTCTGTAACAACTGTAGCATCTGAATCATTTAATCCTCCAATCTAAATTTCTGTTTTATTTTATTTATTCACAGCTTCAACATGGTGCAGCGCCTGACTTACCGTCGTAGGTTGTCCTACAACACAGCCTCCAACAAAACCAGACTGTAAGTGAGCAGGACTGTGTGAGGTACTGTCATAGTCCATGTTTGAAATGTGTTCAGGTCTCACGTATGTTTATCTTTCTTGTGTTGTAGGTCTCGGACCCCCGGTAACCGTATTGTGTACCTGTACACCAAAAAGGTTGGCAAAGCCCCCAAGTCGGCATGTGGCATCTGCCCAGGAAGACTGCGTGGAGTAAGTGGAGCTGCTCTTAGAACCTAGTTGCTGCAGTGCACCTGTGGTTTCCCTGTAAGGTTAAACTATAGAGGCTGCTCTCTGTATAGCCTGTGATATGCACTTGGGAGCCAGGTAAACGGCTAATGCCCTCTGGCAGTTAACTCTAGGGATGCACCGGTAATTGCAAGATGCATTTATTTTTTTCTACTAACACTTTGTTAACTGCTCTTAAAAATGAAAAATGTTGTCTACTCTATATATTGCGAGTACTTGCCACAGGCTGCAAACTGCTGCATATTCAGAAATGCCCACTTCCAACATGCCTCATACCTCCTTGTATTTGAATGCTAAATGTAACGGGTAACAATGAATGAAATTCATTCCAAACTTGAAAAAACTTTTTTTTTTAATGAAATTTGTTTGAATGCATCATGACTACACAAAACACCCAGCAGACAACACTACCCCAATTTATTCCACAAACACTAAAGCCATTCATTGTTTATACAAATGTTTGCATGTATCCCATTAACTTTAGCAATGAGGTTGACTACACAAACTTTAAGCTATACGTTACCAATATTTCTATAGCCCATTACCAGGGCAGCAATTACTATTAGGTCTGTGGGTCAGGCCCGAGGGAGAGCTGAAAGCATATAGACATATTTGCAAACCAGAATGTATGGGTACACTCAATGTTTACACTACACTTGTAGCTCTTGTGTAATAAACTGTAATGGCATGTTACTACATTGTACAGACTTAGTGGAATTGTTTACTTATTGCAGGTAGGGTATGTATGTACTATGTAGTCATTACAGTTTGTTGTGTAAGGAGGTAGATGCAATGTATCAAGTGTAATGTAAAAGTGTCAGACTGTATTTACTGGAATAGTGACGCATTAGTCCTTTTTTTTTTTTTAATAAATCTGTTGGTAGTGGACTAAATAGCTGTCTTCTAAAGGTGAAGTGTCTTGCAAATAGAGGTTGATGGGTGTAAGAATTATTAAGTGCGATTAAGCAGTCAATTTGTTTGCAGATCCGGGCTGTAAGACCACAGGTTCTGATGAGGCTTTCTAAGACCAAGAAGCACGTCAGCAGAGCTTATGGAGGCTCTATGTGCGCCAAGTGTGTGCGTGACAGGTAAATGTGGTGTTTTGCTTATGCTTTCTATATGACTTTTATGAAAATGTTTGTCAGGAGTTGTAAATGACAATGCCCATTTTAAAAAAAACAGTGCTCAAAATTTCTAAAGAACAATTTATTCTATTTTTCCAAGGATCAAGCGTGCTTTCCTGATTGAGGAGCAGAAGATTGTCGTCAAGGTGCTTAAGGCGCAGGCACAGAGCCAGAAATCTAAGTAAAATGTTTGTACAATAAAATACATCAAAAATGACTTGAGTGTGTTTGTTCTTTGACTGACCACTGTTGTGTTAAGGTGGATTTTTGTTAGCTTGTAATTGGTGATTTGGAATAAAGAAAATTAATTTTCTGTTATAATTTTACACTAATTGTAATCTCACTTCTTGATTGATTTTAATCTGAAGTGGGCTTCTGCAAGAGTCACTTTAAGATTACAAAATAATGGATAATGACTTTCTTTTATATAAATCTATAGGGCAATAATATACATTTTATTACCATAAAACCGTCTAATAAAACATCCATGTGTGTATATAACGCACACGAATGATTACGCGGCATTAATAGAACGTAATGACGTAAGACGTAATAAAGCACGTCTGGGGATTACTTCCGGGACACGTAATCACAGTCGCTGCAGAGACGTCTCCATCCAACTGCTTGAGCTGTACACTGGGAATAAGAAATATTCCCACAAACAATGGAGACTTTGTACAGTATTCCGTTCACTGTGCTGGAATGTCCAAACGTAAAGCTGAAGAAACCCTCCTGGCTGCATATGCCGTCTGCTATGACTGTGTATGCGGTGGTTATTGTGTCATATTTTCTCATCACTGGAGGTAAATGATGCTAAGCTAACAATTTTGTATGACTGCTAGAAAGCCAAACTTCGGACAATTTTCTCTTGAAACATTGTCAGAACGGAATTAATGCAGATTTATTTGGTTTCAGTAACTTATAGTATTTTTTGTTTTCTTGGTTTACAAGCATAAATCACGCTAATGGTGTTTAATGTAGGTTGCAACATGCAAGTTTAGAAGACCAAAGAAAGTTAGTTTTTTCTTTACAACCTTCCTTGCATGTTCGATAATATATTGCTTATGATAATACACATGTTTGAACAACGTCTAACCCGTGTATTCACTGTCTTAGGAATTATATACGATGTGATAGTTGAACCACCAAGTGTGGGTTCAATGACTGATGAACATGGACATCAACGGCCGGTAGCCTTTTTGGCCTACAGGTATTACAGTCAACACTAAATGTACCCAAATGTTTGATATGTTTGCGGCCACTGAAAAAACATTGCTTAGTTAAAATGTGTTCTCCTCCAGAGTAAATGGACAATACATCATGGAAGGACTGGCTTCCAGTTTCCTCTTCACAATGGGAGGCCTTGGCTTCATAATCTTGGACCGCTCCAATGCACCAAACATTCCTAAACTTAACCGGTTCCTATTACTCTTCATTGGCTTTGTAAGCGTACTGCTCAGCTTCTTCATGGCCAGAGTGTTCATGCGCATGAAGCTGCCGTAAGTTGTTTATTTTGTATATCTCAAAATGTACCAATAACATGGTTTATAAATAGCTGACTTAAGTGTTTTATTTTCCAGAGGATACCTCATGGGATAAAGATGGAGACTAACAACCTGGAGACAACTTCAAAAGATTTATGATTTAGTCACAAGGATATCTGAATGGACTGCAGTCTGTAAATTTAAGCATAAAGGCACTGACTTTGCAAGTTATAATTGGTTTATCTCTCATTGTTAAGTAATTGGCTTGTAGAAATGATATTGGACAAGTAGCCATTACAATAGCTACTTATCTAAAGTATTGATATTGCAATGGAGAGTAAAGACAAAAAGGAAAGGGACTTCTTGAACAATGTTAATAATGACCCATTAAAATCATAGATGAAAGGCAGTTTTTTTTTTTTTTTCTTTTTTTGTAAAGAAATCCGTGATGCCTGTTTTTGTATGAAGTAAATAAGATCTTGTTTTCAGAGCTGCTTGTGGTTTTTCATTTCAAGTGCTACTTCAGGGAAAATGGTGTAATAGCTAGTGAGCCACACTTTCCGGAAGACATTACAAATCTCTTAAACCTTTCTCAACATTCAAATGCATAATGTTCTGATGCTATTTCGTAAAACTAATGTAAATATTTTTGAATAGGGAAAAACTTTAAATTCAATTTGCATATGTTTAGAGGTTTTCTGGTTATAGTCTTAATGTTTACTATTACAATGTTATGGATGGAAAATACAAAAATGAAAAGATTTGAAAACCATGCTATATTGCAAAAGATGAAAAGTAGGAAAATCAAATCTACCATTTATTGTTTCTGAATATTACATTTATTTGATTGCAGCATAAAATACTGAGATATGGCAAGGGCAAGTTGATTTATATAGCACAAGTCATGCATACAGCAATTCAAAGTGCTTTACAAAACATGCATTAGCAAACTAAAACAAATGTTTTCTCTCAAATCTGTGAAGTATACATAAAAATATTTCCGCTTATAAACCATTTCATGGATTTTCTATATTACTGCAATTCCTGTGTCATATCAATGCATTAAAATATTTAGATTTCTTAAATAAGCACTATTTGTGAATTTGTAAATGCTCTAGAATTTTAAAACTTATAAAATATATATTATCTGCAGTTTACATTTATATATATAGCCTGTGATAAAAAATTAACTGGTCATTTGGGCACCTCCCTTGATTTATAACCTTCATTAGCAGCGTTATGTCTTGATCCGTTTGGTCTGAAGAGCAACTTCCTTATTGTGTCTTTTGCTGTTGACTACGTCTCCGGGTTCCTGGATGGTAGACAAAACCAGAAACAGACATGAGACACTGGTAACGTTAGAGCATAATCATGAGAATGTTGTTTGAACTTGATTTAGCCAGACTTACCTTTCTTTTAACGCCTTCATTGTCCACACTTACATTTTTTGTTAACGTCAAGCCCAACCCTTCTTCAAGTTCTAAAACAACAATGTTTCATAACTAAGAGCTCTTTAACAACATGGGCTATAACACACCCTGTTACGTAATTATTAACACAACAGAAAGAGGGCAGTCCCATAAAGAAAAAAATGATGGGAGTATTATTTACCTGTGAGAATGTTGTCAATTTTCTCCACCACAAAATCAGCGTCTTCTTTGGTGAAGCACAATGGGGGCTTAAATTTGAGCACATTTCGATGAGGTCCATCTGCACTAAGAAGGATGTGCTGCTCCTTTAGTCTGGGGGAAAAAAAAAATATATTTTAGTGCAACAGTGAAGGGCCAAACACAATTATGTTAGTTTGAGCAAAAGTCAAAAAGTGACAGTAACAAGAGCAAGTGTCCTATAGCAGTGGTCAATTAACATTCATAATTAATATATACTATTAATATTATGCACCTGTATATGACTTCTTGGGCTTCTGCAATAGCTGGGGTAAGTTTGTACTTATCTTTTACCAACTCCATTCCAACAAAAAGGCCACAGCCCCTGTAGAAAATAACAGCATTAGTAAAAGTCATTCCACAAACTGGAATGTATGGAGTGTAGGTTGTAGCTCTGTACCTTTAACTTAGTCTGTCTGTCTGCTTACCTGATATCTCCTATCAGTGGGTGTTTCTCTTTCTGCTTTTCCAGGAGACTGCTTAGGTGTCCCCCCACACGCATCGCATTTCCCTGAAGATCCTCTTTCACAATGACGTCTAGGACAGCCAGACCGATGGCACATGACACTGGGTTACCACCAAACTGTGAAATACAAAATCCACATACAGGGGAACTTTTACACTCTGGCTGACACATGATAAAGTGTGGAATCTTTTTGGGATGCTGTAAGTTTTCTATGTGATCATGAGACACAAGTATTCTACATTAAATTCCACATTTTTAGTTTAAATATAAAACAGACCCAACATACCTACAAACATGCAGCACGCAAATTATATTTTTAATAAAATGTTTACATAGACCATGGATCTAGAGACATTTCAGCAATTTTGCTTCATAACTGACTTAATTATTTTTGCTCATATGTAATCTTGTCTGTAATCAGTTTTTTATCTGGATCCTAAGAATATCATTCCTTTTCTTGTTTGAAAGTCATGTGTCCTTACTGTGTTAAAATACTCCATTCCTGACGACATAAAGGCCTCCGCCACCTCTTTAGTAGTGACCACACATGACAAAGGGTGCCCATTGCCTATTGGTTTGCCCATGGTAACAATGTCTGGCACAAAATCCTCTCCCTGAAGCTGGAAAGCCCAGAAGTGGCTTCCAACACGGCCAAAGCCAACCTGAACCTCATCAGCGATAAAGATCCCCCCAGCCTTTCGGACATGTCTGTAGATCAGAACCAGAACACACAGTTTAGAGCTATAATTCAAAATAACAGGTAAGATCTTTTGTTTACTTACTCAGCGACTTTCTGGAAGTACTGTACGGGGGGAATGACCTGGCCGCCACAACTCTGCAGTGACTCAGCAATAAAAGCAGCAATCTGCGTGAGACAAACATACAGTTTATGTGGGGCCAGAAACATGAAGCAAGTCCTGGCACGTTTGAGCACTAAAGTTTTCTCTTTTATAACTTGTGTACAAGCAGGTTGGAGGCTACAAAATACTCACCTTTATACTGACTAAAACTTTTGGCATTATTACTTTTTTTTGTCCTAAATCACAAAAGACATGTGGTACTTTTTTCTTGTTGTGCTTTACAATTATCTGAGCTCATAACCTTCCCCAGGTGACCGGACAAATGATTTTGGTTTCTTTGACCAATGAACTAAAATCCAAACGTGACAACAAGGAGACCCTGCACATTTGAGATTTAACCCTAAAAAATGTGCTTTAAAGATAGATCGTCAAGACATTAGCATCTGATTAATACCACCCACTAAATGTTATCAAAAATGTGTGTGCCATATAGTACAAATGATCAATTCTAATTTATCGAAGCTAAAACCCCCAAAATGACATTTACTGCAAGATGCAAAATGCTACCTTTCCTCCTTTTTCTTGAGCTTTGTGAATAATGTCTTTGACTTCATCAGCATAAGCGGTGGCCGGATCAGGGTGGTCTCTTCTGTATTTTCCTCTGTAGACATCTGGACTTGGAGCCTGTTCAGGAGACAAAAATCAAAAACAAATAATATTTCTTCTTTTAAATTCACAAAAATACTGGTTTAGTTTTTTGTGGTAACCCTGGCCACTTAGACCTGTGTGATATTTTTATTATTTGTTTGTGACTTTCTTCTCAAAACAAATTGTCTCTCTTACATTTCATGTTCACAGAAATGTGCACCAACCGGCTGGTCAAGTCAGGTGTCACATGGTACACTCTTGCAGAAACATATATTTGTTTACACTGTATTCTTGTCTCACAGCAAGATTTCAAAACGCGGCCCGACTCAAACATCCTCAGCCAACTCCGGCCTTTCTGTGAGGAGTCTGCATGTCCTCCCTGTGTTACTGAGGGTTCTTTCCGGGTACTCCGGCTTCCTCCTACCGTCCAAACACACACACGTATAGTGGGAAATCCAAAGTGCTCCAAGTGGATGAATGTAAGAGTAAATGGTTTATCTGTCACTGTCTATGTCTATATGTCAGCCCTGTGACTAACTGGTCATTGTCCAGGGTGTACCCCGCCCAAGTTCCTGAGATGGACTCCAGTCACCCATGACTAAGCGGAAGAAAATGAATAAACCAACAACATTAACCCTGTCTGTGCACATTTTAGCAGTTATCTCTGCCATCACATTTGTGTTGAACTGCAGCTGCACTGACAAAACTACACTTGGGTCTGACTTTGTGCAATGGACATGTGCAGGAGTGAATACTCAGCAACCTGCCAGTGCATGCTGACTCATGGGACTTTAATAGTGTACAGGCTGAACACCGAGACACAAAAAGCACTCACCACATGAACAGATGGATTCTTCTTGGCATTGGACATCTGGTAGAACTTATATGGACTGATGTCAATGAGCGACGAGACGTGACCGTGGTACGCACTGCAAACACAGGGAACACACAAACAACTTTGGGGTCAATACATTGCCTTGGATCAATTACATTTATCCAAATATGAATGACTTTCACTTAATTATTTTAATAAATATATGTCACATATTTCATGGATGTAAAATCTCGCCAGACTTACTTGTCGAGGGTGATAATATCTTTGTGCCCTGTGTACTGCCAGGCGAGACGCAGGGCCAGGTCGTTGGCTTCAGAGCTGAAGTTCAAAGAGCAAGGGTTACTTAGAGTTACTCAGTCACCACAAAATACACACGAGAAGCTATGGCTAGCACCAGCGATGTTTGACTTCCCAGTCTGAGGGCATATCAGGTGACATTTATTGGTTTGTTGTTACATTAAAACTAATTAGCAAATAGGTCTTATTAAATAATTAGTTGTTTTGCATCTTAGTTTTTTTTTTTTTTTTTTTCAAATTTCAAGTACTAAAACAACAAAGCATAGAAAACATTTGCTCAAAGAAAAACAGCTTCAGACCTTTGCCACTTGTCAAGTTTATCAAGACGCTGATAATGATGACAAGCAATTTATACGCCTTCAAATAATAACTCAGTCTTGCATTATGTGTGTTATGTGTCAGTGACAGTTTTATAACTGGTAAATTCCGGCTCACACTGAAAAAGTCCGAGTGGGATAACTATACAAAAGTCCAACTTATATATTTAAGCAACAGGGACGATTCTGTCCCATTTTGTTTCAGTTAATATCAGAGAAAAACAGCACATTTAAACATTTTCTGTGAACAATCAAGGATTTAGGAGTCAACTGACATTTAAGTAATGCGGCTTGTATGTCATTAATTCCTATTGTACTTGTATTATAATGAAAAGAAAGTTGAACTCAAAGTATTTTCGCGCACCAAGAGTGTGTCATCATGTGAACATACCCAGAGTTTACAAAGTAGCACACAGACAGTTTGTCAGGCAGTGTGGATTGCAGTTTCTGGGCAAAAAGCACAATGTTGTCATGCAAGAAACGCGAGTTGGTGTTGAGAAGTTCCATCTGCTGTGCTCCTGCTTTAACCACATCAGGGTGACAATGGCCAACTGAGAAAATAAGAATGAAATCTATGTTGCAAGCAAGTAATGTGGTTAAGCAGACTAACAGATACAATAGTAAATCATCAGACTGATTTGTTGTCAGGGGTGTCTAAACAATTTAATTAAGCACAGGACTAATGCATAGCCTACATACAGAAATTAAATGGCTTAATTCAAGAAAATTATCAGAAAATCTTAAAATGCTTAGTGATTTTTAAAAGTGATATTTCAAATACCATATTTAACTTAGTTATACACTTGCAATGTAATGAACTACACAGAGCTTAATTGTGCATATTTACCATGAGCTACATTGTTAATGCAGTCCAAGTAGCGTTGACCTTTCTCATCATACATGTACTGGCCCTTTGCGTGCACAATCTTGATAGGGTCATGGCTGAAGAAAATCTTACACGAGGGACTACAGACAAGCCAGCATTATTTTGCATATATACAGTTGTCTTACCACTTTAAAGGTTTGCAGAAAGTCAACACCATAGTCTGAGAATCAATTTATCTCATGGAAAAAAAAAAATAATTCACCCAAAGTAGAACATGCAAGTTTATATATCTTTGTAGTTAACATATAAAGCATTAAATACACTGCTGTGACACCATGGCTAACAACAGATGTTTTTTTATGAGCCAATGACAAGGAAATGACAAAGGAAATGTATCTATCGTCTTTACTGCAAAAAAAAAAATAAATACAAAATAAAAAGCGGTTTAACATGTAACGGAGCTTACCCTATATGCTTTTTCCTCAAGTCTAATGTCTTGCTCTTGTCAATCTTCTCCGCAGACATTATGGGAATGCCCAGTGTGTAGACGACGTTGACCTCCCGCTTTGCTGCACGGAATCAACTAGTCTGGCTCGCGCAAGAAACAAGCCGGCTTTTTGTACACGCGATTACATCAAAGGGCAAAAGGGCTCGCGCGGCTATCTTGTGCTGCCACCTATAGGCGACAAGTGTGTTTATAAAAGAAAAGGGGCGTTGGCTGTATATCGGAAAAGAATGTATTGTATGGTATTTATTCTATCTATGGTACCCACCAGTACACGTTTGACAGGTTTGAACTTAAGGAGAGAAAAAAAAAAACATGTGTCAACATGTAACTTGAAATATTAAACAGTGTTAAGAAAGAAAATGATTTCCAAAGTTTGAAATTCTGCATTTATTTGGCTCCAACAGTACAGTCAAATGAAGTTACTTGAAATGAACATTTGGGTCTTCAAAGAAACATCAATGAGGGAGGGGCTAGAAATCAATGATATACATATTTTTTAATCATAAACCAACAAAGTTATCCTTAGATTTTTGCCTAGAACCAAGAGTAATGTTTGCAAAAAATAGTTTTCCTCACTTGTCACTTTGGATAAAAAGCGTCTGCTAAATGACTAAATGTTAAATGCCAGTGACACTTTTTTATTGTGTTCTACTTTCTTACTCCATGTTATATCTAAAACTTGAATATGTATACATACAATTATATTTGTCATTATAATTCTAGCACTTTTTACTTTACCATCTTCATGAGGGCAACATTTTTGGATTAAATACAAACAAAATATTATAGTTAAATGAGTACTATTGAGTCTTTTGCAGGTACTCACCAGACCTGCTAATACTGATTTGGAAATAAATGTGTAAAATATTTTGGCACTTAAGCCTGTTGCAGTTTTAGCCTGTAGCCTACATAGAAACACAACATGAAAATATCACAAATAAAAAAAAAAAAAAATACAAATCAATAAAAAAAATAGCTGCACTCACTAAAGATACAGCACCTGTGAGAACAAAATTTATCAAAAAATGGAAATCAAATCAAAGGAAAACATTTCAACAAACAAGTGTAACAAATATTAAGAAACCACACTCCAATTACATAAATCAATATTTTAAGTGGGAGAAATTCTGAATTGAAGGTTCTTGTTTTCATTTGTTGTATGCTAAAATAATCGTGTTTTCAGGTAGTGGTATTCAGGGTAGCATGACTGAACAAATGGAGCTATAGAAATCACACGTCTGTGATACGTCAGCTGCATTTGATGCTACACACATTAACCAAAGTATAAATTGCACTTTGTCAAATGAGCACACATTTCAACAATACATTAATAATCCACTATACATATATCAAACTACATTCAATGCAAAGAGGGAGTCATGAGAGAATGTGTGAAAAAGCTGTGGTATTTAACTGTAGGTGGTTGCATTGACCTAGCCTGTGAACATTCAGGCTCTCAGTATTCTGTTTTCATAGAGCTCTGTAACTCAAACAATTTAATTCAACGTTAATGTCCATGGTAAGGCCAATACACAAAAGTAAATGCATAATGAAGTGTAACTGTCAATGACTTACCTTATTCACAATGTACTATCTGCATAACAGCTATTGGCATGTGCTAAAACGCTTCATAATAAACAGAGATACAGCGGAAATGAGAAACTGAAAGGAATGCTGTTCAAAACTAAAATGCCTTCATTTAACAAATGACAGTAAATAAATAAGTACCACTATAAAATATTGAGACATTACACAAATGTATGCAGAAAAAAGTTGCATACAGAAACCCCCAACGACAATAAAGAAACCTGTTATGCAGTTGTTGCCACTGGTAGAGTCAAATGTGCACCTTAAACAACAAATGTGCACCCTTTACACTGTATCATGAGATGAACATCACAATCTCACAAAAAATCACTCGTCCTAGATCCACCTGTGGTTGCTGCAATATATCACAAGAAACGTTGTTTGCTTTGCTCTCACTCTAAATCATCAATGCATATCTTTGACACACTATTACCGTGCATAGCAACCACAATACCAGCAGATTTTACAAAAACAATGTGAAAAAATAAAACTGGTTGCTGATTCTTTGAAAGGGAATGTGACATAACTGGCCACAAGCTGGACTGTAGATTATAACTGGTTAGCATGTATCTGAACCAGGCAAATTTAGCTTTGCTTTTACTGACAGGAATTTTAACCTATAAAGACTTTGCTTCTGCAAATGAATGCTTAGTGTATGTTCAATCTTAAAACTTAAAACTCCTAATGCAATAAATTGTTTACATGCAGCAAACAGACACCACTGTACAAGAAACATCTCATACAAAATATCCAGCATTAAACAAGTAGCATATCTGTAACAGCACTGGATGTGTGAGCACTTTTACATAAATGACTCTTCATATCATGTAACTGTATGCTCAAGTAAAGCTAAAACCTACATATTGACTTGAATGACATCCCATAAAAAATATGCTTGTGAAAAAAAAAAAACAGTGCTCATGTATCTTTTCAGTACTATCACTAAGATTACCATTATTATGTGAAATAAACACCATTCAAATAAAAAATAGAAGTACATTTCTGAAAAAGGAATGAATAAAAGCTTGAGGCACAAAGGCTATTATACACAAAATATAAATGCTTAAGAATGAGACAATGAAAAAAAAAAAAAAAAAAGAAAATGAGTGCATTCTGGTAATGCTCTCAGTAAATCTTGAAGTCCGTTTGAGGCAGACGCTCCAGCTGATCTCTCTTGAGACCACTCACGTCTCTCATGCAGTATCCATTCCCACGCTAAGAGGGATCCTGAACACATCTCAAAAAAAAAACGTAATGCGTTTTCCAATCAGCGTGGATTGAATCCTGCCAACTTCTCGAGTTGAGAGACATGCGGTTGTTGGAGATTATCCAAACAACTGAGTGTGATGGTGAAAAAAAAAACCCTGCTGGTTTCACATCTGCAGGCTTCACCACAATAAAGCAACAATAACCAATAGCTCGTCTTTACTTTTCTGGGGCATTTCAGGCTACCAGCCACGGTGTGACTCCCTTGGGATTAAAGGAAAGAAAAGAAATCACCATTTCATTGCTCTTTTTTGTCAGTGCCACTTTTTTCTTTGCGCTGCAGAAGCCAACCACAAAACAGTGATGTATGTACAATACATATAAATATAGATTCACTACTATCCATGCTTTTTCAAGATCAGGGGTGCACTGTTCTGAAAGTCAGTCTTGTTTTTCCTTTTTTTAGTCTTTTGGAAAATGACGATGTGATGGTGCAGCAAACTTGTTAAGACAAGACAACACAAAAACACCTAGCATTTGGTGTTAGCAAGTGAGTCCAGATCCCCCTCCAAACAAAAGTCTTCATCTCCTGGTCTCCTTTAACCCCTGTGAATGTGGCCGGACCGCGGTACTACAGTCTGAGTCATGCAAAGACTGAACAGACAAGTTCTGCCACCAGCTGGGGGATCCGAACGCCACCACAATGTGGACGTGAGAGACACACACTTTTTTTTTTTAATTGTTTTCCACACGGCAATGTGAGTAGAAGCAGCTCTCTTTTTGTACACATAGACTTTCTCTTAGATACTTTCCATTAAAAAAACTATAAATACCATATAAGAAGCATTATTTACAAACTCCATGCGCTTCGGGTTAGAGTGATCACTGCAAGAAAAAACACAGGGAGAGGAGAGATGGGGGTGAAGATGGTTTTCAGAATTTATTATAATGCATTTTCACACCTACCACTGTCACACATGTTATGTTATGATATATATATATATTTATAAAACCCGTGCAGACAGAGTAAAAGCCACACACACAAAAAAAGACTAAACTCAACATTACAAGGACATTGGGGCTAATTAACTGTTAATACCAAATGCTTGACAATCAGTATTTGAATTGAAGAAGATTAGTTTTGTATTGTCTACCCTCTACACTGGTTTTATCCTTACCTTTTGCCAGCATCCAGGCATTGGTAATCCATCTGGGCCCTGTTAAAAATATAAAGGATGCAAAACAATGAGGACTGAACAGAAATGGAAAACTCAAGTTTAACAGATGGATGTCAATGTATATCAGAAAGAATAACGATTTTATACTAGTATTTTTACTAACTTAAAGAGGTTACTAATATAAAGTTCTTATTTATGACCATTTTGGTGATGTATAAGAAATGTACAGTAGGCCTATGACATGAAAGGCCGACTATGAGAATGTATTTTTCTACATGCAAATTTCCACTGCAAAATATATCTCATGCAAAGCAGTATGTGAGTGTATTTAGTGCCCATATAGCATTTAAAACTTTATAATTGATATCTGGGCACTATAAGTCTGTATTATGTAGCTGATGAACTAAATGAAAACAGAACATGTAATACAAATATGTACTTACCCAATGAATAACAATTACGTATTCTTATTGTACTAATGCCTCACACATATTTTAACATCACGGGAAATATAAAAATCTTTTGTTACTAATTAACAGTTTCTTTTCCAATAGTGGTCTGGCCCAATTGGTACATTTCTAGGAGGGAAAGGAAGTTATAAGGAAAAGGAGTTCAGTGACTACAGTTAGCACAAGGTTAAAAAGGTTGTTAGGAAATCAGATGGAAGGCATTGGTGTTAGATTGGCTGATAAGGAGATTCTGTTAGGGGTAAATCTCACTGAGCATACTTAAAATTGGGTTTATTAAAAAGCACTTGCTAAAACGTCAGTTCTGTAAAGGTGCTTCTTGGATGAAATGAAATAAATAAATAAAAAGCGGAATATCTAGTTTGATGAACGACTTGTCATGATTTTATGACTCCATGCATTGGTGTGTTTCCACTGTGACCTGATGTGAGATGCATGCATGAGTGCAAAGAGGTGCAGGAAAAAGAGAAATACTGTACCAATTGGCATGGGGCATCCAGCCCATCCAGACCTGGTTGCCCTGGTTCCCCCTTTTCACCCTTAAATCCCCGGAAACCCTGTTTGCAAAGACGACCTAGGAGTGTTACTGGGAGAGAGGTGGACGACCCTTAACCCTGCATTCGTCCACGAGGATAGACGCAAGGAGGTGTGAGTGAGGAGCTGCCCTGTGAGCTGCTGTTACCACTGAATCACAGCCAATTACAGAGTCCCTACCTTAATGGTATGTTTTCATGTTTGAATTGCAGCATTTAAATTCAAAAGGCCATTTTTATTTCAGGCCTGTAGTAATTTTCTCCCCCATAAAGACTGGCACCAGCTTAGCCATAGGGCACTCATCCTCGTTTGGGGTTTGACACAGCTACAGGAGGTGATTTCCAGCTCAGACATACCAATGGGCAGGGTGCATCTAATCCAGGGGCACCCTGTTCTCCTTTCTCGCCCTTAGGCCCTTTTTTGCCCTTCTTTCCCTTCTCCCCCTGTGAATACAATGGATTGGTCACGTTAACAAGAATGACTAGGAAAGATGACGGGCAGCACTGCTATTAGAAAGGGAGAGATTAAAAAGGGGAAGCTATAAGGCAAAGGACAGGAGACGTGGTCAATGTTAGATGGGAGGGGGTACCAGAAAAGCTTGGGCAATCTGAAAAAAACATTCCTCTGGACAGGGAGAGGACACTAAAGGGATGTCAAGGGCACAAAGGATGAGAAAGAGTAGCAAGGAAAAAACCTCCACAAAACAGGATTACATCATTGAACACTTTCAACCGTATCCCTTCTCATTTGAGTTAGAATACATTACAGGAAACAGGTTTAAAGTTAGATTAAAGCTGTTATAACATGAATGAATACTTACTGCCTCCTGAGTCTGAATTAGCCACTTTCAATATTATTATTATTTATTGAAAATGTCATAACGAGCATTTCAGCATGTCTGTTTAAACTGGGTATATACTGTATATATTTCTATGATTTACATTGCATTTTTTACCCCAAGAGTTGATAGTTGCCCCTTTTATAGCATGTTATAACAGCTTACGTTATGTCTAAATACACTATTATGTCCCTATGGTGTACATGCAGATATTTACAACTCGATAACTGTATATAATCATCTGACACACAAAGAAAAAATCTACTTCATTACGAATATCTAACTTGTATACAAATCTAAGACAATTATATGATTTTAAAGAATGGGATACAGTTTCTCAATAAGGCATACTCTAATCTCTATAAGTATTAGTAAGTGTTATGGAAACAGATCTACTCTTTGCACAAGCACAAGAGGGAAGAACTTTCAACAAACTCTAGAGGTAAGAAGTGAAATGTTTATGTTCATGCATGGAAACAACATAAAAAAACAGGTATGAACTTTACACGCCTGTTGTCAATGGACATGTTTAATCTTAGAGTGTACCGACAACTCGAAGTCCTTCTAGATGAACAAACAACAATGAAATCATTTTAAAATGAGATGACAAATGTGTAAAGGTGGGAAACAAAAACTGACTGAGGATGACAAGTGGACTTTTTTGGTTGAAAAAACTGTCAATAACTGTCAACACCAACACCACATTTGATCTCTAGTAAAAAAGCAATATGTCTCTGCAAAACGCTAAAAGAAAGAGGTATTCTCTGTGACTGTCCATTGACATCAGTCCTCTGTAACGTTATTTATTAAGACATTACAGAGATCTACATCTACCTTTTCTCCTCTTTCCCCAACGTCGCCTTTTTCACCCCTTAAGCCTGGAACCCCCTGTAAAAGTACAACTCCACTTTATTACTCTGAACTTTCTGACTCAACTCAAGAAAAAGAGGACCTTCTTGTCCTGGGGATAGAGCGCAAGGATACTTTAAATACAGTAATGTGCTTATGTTTTTTTATGTTTTCATCAAGTCAAGTGATGCTTTAACCGTGTTATTAAATTGTGTCTTTTAGTAAAAAAACTGCAGAGACTTACATCCTGGCCTGGTTGTCCAGCAGCTCCCTGCAAAATCAAAACTGTGTTTAGAAAGTGTCTGCATGTTTGTGTATAAACACATGCACACTGATCTTGTTTTGGCTTCAATAACTTTAGAATACACTAGGTTATTGACTTTGGGCATTCAAAAAGATTTGTAAAGATATTTAGCACACTTCTGCATTAAAACAGTAGTCTCAAATACTTTCAGTAATTCAGCTGTTTATATCTTGAAGCCCCTCCTTGAGAAAACTGCAAGCACATTTGGGGGAAATGCTTCATCTAAAGGGCAAGGTGACTTCTCTTTCAAACTGAGACTTGAGCCTATCAGTGTAAATAGGATGGCTGAACTCACAGGTAGTCCGTACGGCCCCCTTGGTCCAGGCTCGCCAGGTGGACCTCTTTCGCCCTACAACAAAAATCTGTGTTACTGTTGTCACACATTTAATCAAACAGAACAGAAAATGTGCAGTTTGTAAGCAGCAGCTAACAGCACAACATATTTAAATGAATATCTTACTCTATCACCCTTTGGCCCAGCTGGACCGGCTGGACCCACAGGTCCATCCATACCCTGCAGCAAGAGAATTAGATTTATAAGACTAGATTACTGTACAAAGTAAACAAACTGCTCTTCTAACAATGATTATTAACAGATGGTATGCATAACTTCTGTTTAGCACCCTCATAGGACACCTATTGTGATCATAGATTGCGATATATAACCAGCACACAGAGCTGTAGCTAGTGCACGTGCATGGTCACAAAGGACATTTGCAACACCGCCGACACAGTTAATGTATGAGTGCTTGTTAATGCTGAGTTAATGAAACACACAACAAATAAGAGCCTCAAAATGCCTACCATAACAGCTATATTCTGTTCACTAAAGCTGAACTCATCATCTAGTTGCATCTAGCTGCATACAGAAAATAGTAATCTTTTGATTTATAAATAACACAAATGATATGATTTGAAGAGGGGTATTGAGGGAAAGGGGGCTATATGGTGGGTGAGGGAGAGGAGTAGACTGAAGTTAGGTTGTGAAGCCTCTTGGTCACGTGACACTCACCCTAATTCCGGGCTTGCCGTCCAAGCCGGAGGCTCCCTGTGTGGTTATGGAGGTATGAGTGACATGAACAAGGCGGGATTAGTACCAGATGAACACTGTTATTGGGACAGGTTGATGGCAGGGTTTACAACAACTAAATTACACTGTGTTACAGTGGGGTTTGCCAAAGTCAGTCCAGGCATATGAAAATGAGCACAAGAACATGGAAAAGGCATTACTGGCACACATACATCCAAATACACACACACAAACACACACACACTCATCAAAAACAAAAAACTTACATTTGTGCACAAAAGTGAATCTGACAGCATTTTCAATAGCTTTCAAAAGGTTGCTGTATTTTAATATTAGTTGCGAGTCTGTACTTACAGGGAGACCTAATGGTCCACGATCCCCTTTGTGGCCTGGCTCCCCTCGAATACCCTTCAAACCATTCAAACCTGGCTCGCCCTAAAAACACCACAGCAATGCTAATGATTAGTTTATTAATCACCCAATCAGAACTTAAGCAGGCAGCCATGCCACTTAGTTTTCATGTTAGACAAAAAAATGCCAGCTTTACAATACAATAGCATAATACTATTCTGTGCTATTGTTCGTTACCTTTGGACCAGGGAAGCCATGAGGACCCTGAAAAACATATGAAAAATCTTTTAATCTGTGAGCAAGTAAATGCCAACAAAAAGATAGCAATAAACCTTAGGAAACACTGACAAAATAGGCTTTTGAACATTGTTTTAAAGGTTCACTGGACGGTGCTCAACAACTTGAGTCTTACATTTATTAGTCACATTAAATATAATAACCCACTACAAGTGCTATTTCTTGTTTGTGGAGTTCTGAGAGTATAGTTTTGACGAATCTCAAATAGACATTTACGTATTGTTTATTGATTAGAGATTGAGAGATCACTGACCATTGGTCCCGGGGGCCCATGAGGACCAGGCGGCCCTGACTGCCCGATGATCTAGAAATTTTAGTTGTTATACGTTAGATATAAATATCATACATATTATTTGTACTGGAAGTTTTCAGTGAACAATGTTTATAGTTTGTAGTAAATGTTCATCCCAATGGCTCAGTGTCAAAAACAAGTTTAAACTTACTGAAGGACCTTGTGGACCTGGAAGACCTGCATCTCCTTTATCTCCTTTAACTCCATTGACGCCCTGAAGAATAAATAAAGATTTTCTTTTTTGGAATACATACATTTTCTTGTTAATAGTCTGGCAGGCTTCTGATGAAGAAACTTACAGGTAGACCAGGTAAACCGGTTGCACCTTTGTCACCTGAAGCCCCAGGCATTCCCATGTCTCCTTTTGAACCTTTGTAGCCCTGCAGAAAACAAACACATTTTTTATGCTGTCATTTGCTGTTGAAGAGCAACACTCTTACAGGTCATACACACATGCTCAGTCTAGTACCTAATGGCAGTTTAAACTCGTTTGGACAGCGGCTGCTAAATGACTAAATGTTACCACAGGAATTTTTACTTGAAAATATCTTTGTCATCTTGTACATTGACACAGGAAGACAAAACACTCTCAGCTGTTAGAAAAATGGTGATTGTTGGTTGAATTAAGACACACATTTGTTATTCTAAGATTTTGGCTTCTACCTGCATTTATAAAATCCTTAGTTCCTCTTAAATAAAGTACTCATACTTTAGTTTATACAGTTTTTAAACACTCTTTTTAAAGCCTTATAAAAAACAAAGCTTAATTTATGGGGTTTATTTTGATTAAATGCAGTAGCATAGAATCGACTTACTCTTTCACCATCAAGTCCAGGAAGACCAGGCATACCACGATCCCCCTGAAAAGATTGATGAACATGACACATGTCACAGATTGTGAACAAAGTAAAAGGTGAGCGTATATACATAGAGGAAATTTGCATATTGGATAAAGAGTAGGATCTTACCTTCATGCCAGGTGGCCCTATTGCCCCAGGAGGCCCAGGAGGACCCTGGCAAAATAAACAAAACTTTAAAATGCTTGTTCACACAACCATTCATTGAGCAGAGCACAAAATACAGTATGTTAGGAATCTGTTACAAAGTTTAAATATGATGCTCACACATGCCAAGTCAAAACATGTTAGCTACAATAAAACAGTTAACAAAACCAATGAAATACAATATGTTTATCTTTTTTTTATTTTTTTTTATTAAACTTTTATTTATCCAGAAAAGTCCCACTGAGATTACAAATCTCTTTTGCAGGGGAGTCCCGGCCCCATGATGAAGAGGGGGCAGACCTATGCAGACACGAAGAGAACATGCAAACTCCACACAAAAAAGCCCTGCCCTGATCATGTGGATTTTCTATTTATAAGGCCTTACACATTTAGGCCAGGACCACTGTTGTTTAGTTTTAGAAAGAGCATTTTAAAGGCTTTAGGAATTTAGTTGTTTTTTTGTTTTTCATTTTGCATTCACAGAAACAACCAGCAATTAATAAAGCACGTTGGTCATACAAAAAAAAAAAACACAATACTTGAGGCCTGACAATTGAGTAATCCTGTTTCTGGGTGTGGGAGCACAAAGCATTGCAGAACACAGTTGAAATCAGGGATGGCCCATGCAATGCAATGATGAATGATTTATTCACAAGACAGAATGTAAAGAGCAGAGATTATTACCGTCACTGTAATAGTGGTAATCTTCTGCAGAACGCCAAAGGAGTGGGAGTGAAAAGGAGGTGAGATAAGATTTCAAAGGTCATACAATAAAGAAACCTTTAGTCATCATATTTCATATTCTGTATGCAGTATAGGACTTCTTTGTTTAAATGGGAAATGTGTTTTAAACATTTACTTTTTTTTTTTTTTAACCCCTCATTAGAATAAAATAAGTGTATTTACCCAGACAAACTGATACATTACAGTAACCTTCAGTTTTTGTATTTTTGTTCTTATTCACTTCAAAGAGTTACAGTTTGAGATTTGTATGGCCATCAACATGTCATTTGTAGTTTTTTAAAGATCTACATAAATTCAAAGTACAAAAACACTGATAAGTTTAGAGTCTAACCTGTAAGGCCTCCTGAATGTTTCCATTATAATCAATGATTTCAGTGGCTCCTGCGTCTCCTTTTTGTCCTGGTGGGCCCTGTATATAAAAAAAAACAAAAAACACATTGTTAAAGTCATCATTATATTCAATAGAGAAAAAAAATGTTTTTGATCAGGTTTGACTCCCCCCTGGTGGTACCCACTGTTTCACTTTATAAGACCCTTTAAAAATTTGAATGATACAAATGATTCATTACTTTATTTGTCACACATATGAATTTGTGTTCACCAGTGGCTGCCGGCTTTCAGAAATATATTACACATAACACAATAAATGTTGTTTTTGACAGGGGCAGACATGTTTATTTAACTGTCATCAGTCTGTCTGTGGTTAGCATGGAGCTATGCTGTGCAACCCTTTGAATGCACAAAGAAATAAATGTTCGAATGCACTTACCTTTGGGCCAACAATTCCATTGTCACCTTTATCCCCAGTTTCCCCCTAAAAAGAGAAAGAACAAACTCAATATGAAATGTATGATAATACAATTTAAATAGAAAATCTAGCCCATTGTTATATCATAGGCTTTAATGTCTATTGATGCTGCTTTATAACAAGGAAAAACATGCATGTAATTGTGGGATGTGGGATTCTGACCTTTGACCCTTTAAGACCAGGCATGCCAGCTTCTCCTTGAGAACCCTGTAATAAATGAGACCGCATATAACACATTAGGAACTTGATTTGTAAGCATAAAACAGGCTTTATGGGTTCAATAACAATCAATAACCAAAAATATTTAAAAGTTGAATCAATACTTCACAAATGAAAGAACTTAACCCATTTTTCTTCTCCCCAAGAGAGCTTAAATGTAATAACTGGCCTTTTAATTATGACAGAACTGTCAGGCAAAAGGAGAACTGTTTATTTGGACTGTGCCGCTGATAAAGAAAGGCTGACACACAAGGGGTTTCTAATGAATGAGAAACAGATCTGTGGCTCGTCTCCGTTTAGACTAGAGCTGGAAGCTACCTGCTGGATCAATGCCAGACATAAACAGCAGTAAATCCTGCAGTGATTGTGTTACTCTCCTCAGACCGTAGGGAGAGTCTTGAACTTTTTAAACCATAATGGTTTTGCCGGCTCTTGTTAACACAGCTGGATACTGGATAAATGACTACTGTGGGAATTATTTGAACTGATGTGTTTGCAGAGTTATTGAGTGTAGTTATGTTTGAAGGGCACTAGATGGCAACAAAGGTCAACTGATAAAACATTTAAACTTGATAAGAGTGGAGACTAGAGACATGTGTATCGTTAAAAAAGAAAAAATAAATAAATAAAAGATAAACTCATCATATTTATATGGACTGACCTTTGGTCCTGTGTGTCCCATTTCTCCACGTTCACCTTTTCCTGGAGGGCCATGTTCACCTCTCTCCCCCTGTTCAAAAGTAGACATTAGGGGCAAATTATTCAAAATTTTACAGTGAAGTGCTGAGTGTGTAATTTTTCACAGAAACAGCCAGTTTTGAACATCACACCAGGCATAAAGTTAGATATGCTATCCTGTGTTGACTCAGGAATATACTTGTTGGCTAATCAGCACATGGACATGGCAGATTGTTAATTTAAAAAACAAAATAAAACATTAGTCTACATTTTCTTATAGTTTAAAAACTCCACTGCAATAAACAAACTCTGTCAAATGCAGCAGTGTCAGACCCAACTCCAGGAACTACAGTACATTAATGTGGACAGCACTTTTCGTGCATGAAGTGAGATGAGAAGAACAATAGAGGGCGCTGTGGTATAATTTGAAGCGCATATTACTCATCACTGTTCACTTGATACAAGAGGGAAACTGGCATTATTCAGCAGTCTTTTCATTATTTCAGATTGAGCAAGCTCCATAATGTAATTTGGTATACAACAAAAATAATAATGTTGCCTCTATCTTTTTTATAGAATTGACATTGGCAGTGCTACTTAGAATTTGTCCACTGTGATGTTATGCAGAAGATTACCACTCTATATATGTTCTTCTTTTATGGGACAGAATGGATATACATTTTAGGTTAAAATGATAACACTTGAAGATGTACTGATTAAAGATGCCAGAAAGATTTGTAATGGTATCAATTGGGTTTGACTCAACTTATTTAAAGTTTCTTACATATTGTTCAAGAAAACTTCTTTAAAGCCACTGACCTTAGTTCCTGGGAGTCCTGGCAGCCCCGGCTCTCCCTGTGGACCGAGAAATCCAGGCTCTCCCTGAAAATAACAGGCAGCAAATATTAGTCATTTCTCCACATTCCCACTCATTTGAGGACTAGCACTTCATCCAACTAGCGCTAATGAGCCCTAGACACAAGATGCATGGCCAAACAGTTCCAACAAGCATGCACACACTGCTCATGCACACAGACACACACTTGCAATAACATGCACGCACATGGACCTGGATTATCAGTGTTAAATGACTTCCTGGATTTCAGATCATCTCACATCCCGTCTTAGTAAATGAGACTGAAATTTCCAGTGACAAAACTTGCAGCATAAGGTGTAATGGTCCATTTGAGATGATTATTTTGTTTTGAAATAGTATATTTAAGTGCAAAACTGCTTATACAATATGCAAAAGTAATGTCCCTGTAAACTTTTCAGAATGGCAGAACAATTTTATACTGTGAATGCCTAAACGCCAAAGAATGCAGAGCCAAGCAGAATGAACCTGTGAGCGTTATGTTAGTGAAATGCTGTTAGACTCCATCAAACGCTCAGCCCATAAGTAAAAACAGGAGTATATAAAAAGTAGAATGAAATACTGTTTTACAGTGCCAGCAAGCATACAAAGGGAGAAAAACAAAGACAAAACAGCAACAAGCAGCTTCCCATCATGCCATTTATGCATTCCTCACAGTGCAGTGAAGCAGATAACTCTAAGGTCCAATGACTTGATAACTATTTTATGTGCCCTTATTTAGTTTACCATCTCCTATTTTTATATGACACTGTAAAAGTCAAACTCCTTGACGGTACACAATAAAAACATAGCTTGTTTATATAAGTAAATATCAATGCCACTTCCATCAGTGTTCACAAATACTCAAACCATGATCCATTCATTAATTCAAAAGAGTCGACTTTTTCATTTACCTCAGCAGAGAATAAATACAATTTTGCAGAATATGACTGACTGAGATGCAAATGTATGATTCTGAGCCCTAAGACTTTCATTAATCTGCTCTGTGATTAAAGCGGACGGACAGGGACAACACTGGGGATGATGGTCGAGGACAGAAACAGCAAAGCATTTACCTTTATCCCTGGGAGTCCAGGCAGCCCTGGAAGTCCTGGCTCTCCCTACACAGGAAGAGTGTGACAAGTTACAGCCGAGCCGAGCTAAACTGAACCAAGCCCAATTTGAAGGCTTTCTTTACACTTCTAAGAGCTCTACATGTCATGTTTGCTCTGGCTAGCAACCTGCTGAAAAGTGGCCTGCTGTTTGGAAGTAGCTCGCTGTCACTATGAGGCAGAAGAAGGTACTGCACATGCACGTTCATGTTCATAGCATCCCATGCAGATATGGCTTGATAGTGTGATTAGTGCTTGTTATAACACTCAAGCCTTCACAAGTGCAACTGAGTTATGTTGTTCTTTTGCTTTAGGTAGATGAAGTTTTCTTTTATGTCTTGAACTGCCTTAAACTAAGATGCAAAAATAGTTTTCAATATCATTAGAGCCTGGCAGTGCTGGAGGAGTGGGACTATTTCTCCTTCACCAAAGTCAAATTGTTGTCAAGTCGACTCCAGTTAACATGCAAGTTTGAGTAACAGAGGCATTGGTTTCAGCTGTGGAAAAAAACAGAGGTCAGGTCCCATGCAAGGCCTCTGGGAGTCTTTAAAAACACCATTTCTGACTGGAGATAATTTAACGCTCTATTAATACTATTGTATTTATGGCATATGAAGAGAAGATTAGCGCCACATGAGAAAGATCAACAGCGAAGACACTCTGGGGATCGCAGGGCTGTAAATCTTCTCTGTGGCTTGTTAAAGCAGTGTACAACGTATGAATAAGTCTTTGTAGGGCACTGCTAACCAATAGGTGACAACAACTCAATCTTTTTGATAGCTGATATGATGAGAAATACAAATTGTGGGCAGTGTCAGCGGTAAAAAAAAAAATGTCAGGCCATAAGTGTTATATTTGCAGTGCTTCAGACACAAACACATTTGATGAAGATCCTGGAAAGGGATTTTGTTTTGAAGGGAACTCTTGACAGTGAACATTTTATACAATATTATCTTCATTTGGTACAGAAAAACATATCAAACTTAATAAAAACAGACTAAAATTAACACAAGCTTCATAACGTTATGACCTGGTGGTTTAAGAATGTGACAACTGTGGGTCGAAATCAAACTCCATAAAATCAGTTGTATCTGTGGGTTCACAATGAACATTACACTGGCAAAAAACATTTGCGAGGCCAAAGTAAATGTAAAAGGAGTCAGAGCACTGTGATGCACCAGAGTTTAAACTGTAGCGTCAGGCTGTGCTCAGAAAGCCTCCCATGGACACGAGCTCCTCTGTGTTTGGAATGCACTTTTACAATGTGAACTTTATATCTAGTTGAAATCCAGTGGAATGCAATGTGCATCTTTCCCTACATTTTAGAAATGTGCGCTACTGTAAGTTTCTGTCTGTAGCATGATTTATTACAACACTCACTTTCAGTTACAGAAACAATCAATTATTAGTTTATTAGACTCCGACTGTTATGTTATAAAAGAATTCTAGTCTGTTTTGAAAATTGAGAAAGTTGAAATGATACCAAGCAAATAACTGTCATTGCTCAATAAAATTTACATTAAATGAGGCATATGGATAGCCAATAGCATATAACCAAAAAAACATTAGACATTAGGGTATTTTAAATAAGGGATTTTGTTTTGCATTGCAGCACCATTACTTTACCGTTTGAAGTCTATATATTGTGTAGAGTAAAAAACATTATTACCTTATGTCCACTACGCCCAGGCTCACCAGGTTCACCCTTAAAAAGACACCACACAAACAATTTTCTCATTTGCCAGATTACTGAATTCACCAAAACATACAGTGGTCAATATTTAGCACTCACCTTGATGCCTGCGGCAGAGGAGCCTGCGTCGCCCTGTGGAAACAAACAAAGTGACAGAAGTTTCTAAAGGCAGCTATTCGGTGTTGTGGTGGCAGCTTTTACACAACCTCTGGTTCCAGTTGTCTCATAAATGGTTGAGGCAGCGCTTTTTGTAACTACTGCACTGGGAATAATTGATTGTTTTTATACTGTCAGAGCACACTGGTGATGACAATGGGACTGAAAACTAAAACTGTTTAGGAAGAAAACCACAAAAAAGTATAGGAGGAATATCTTGGGAGAGTTTGATATAGATGCACAGCAGAAGTAGTAACTAGTTTTTATTTAAAAGGTGGGACTCCTATTTGACTTATTTTCCCCCAGACGTCGAGATTCCAGACCATTCTTATGTACAGTGTTACAACTGCAGTGTACAGTAAAAGCAGACATAAACCAATGGGGCCAATGAGTGTAATTATGGGCGGTTGGTGGGAAAAGGGAGCAGAGAAGAAGGTCTTTAGCTCTGGTGCGGACTGCGGTTTGACTGCACATACGCCTCGTGCTCAGAAGTTGCAGCAGGAATGCCTCTCGCCCTCAGCTTTTATGAGAGTCATTACGATGCATTGCACACAAGGCATGTTTAATTGCAGCACTTTTTTTTTTTTGCAGACAATAAACTGTTACCGTTTACAGATGGGCTTTGAGCGCCTCTGTATGTCCCTTGAAATTTATCATTACAGTTTTTATAAGAGCATTTTCACAAGTTTGTATACAATTCACTGAGGTCTCCAAGATCTGAGAGGATGTGTGTTTGCATGTTACGAGAAAACAACAAAAAGGCTCTTACGGTTTCACATCATGATTCATAATGTTTTTGGTCAAACAATTGAGCTTGAATTAAAAATAACATCCATTGAGAGCATTGTACAATATGCTCATTTACTCAAGAGTTGTTTGAACTGGTCAAATTTGATTATACCTGCTATGTCAGAATGCAGCATCTGAATTAAATTGTTGCAAATAAAACAAATAATCTCACCTCACTACACCCATTCTTATATGAAATAATAACCATAATTAGGTTTTGTGTTATTTATTAAACAGCACAGCCAGAGTTGCCTCCAAATTTTGATCAAAATCATTGTGCAAAGACAGTATGTAGTAGGTGGTTTCAAAAAGGGCTTATTAAGACATAAGTAAGGCTATAAAGTATAATAATTTTGTATGTAAGGTTAAAGACCATTTACTTAGTAGTATACTCTGTTATTATACACCCAGACACATGGGAACTATATAAACTGCAATTATTATATTCAAGTGTTATTAGGGAATGGTAATGCAATAACCCACTTACTGTATGTTTTACCACTTTTGGTAAATGTCTTCACAAGTGGTCATAAAGGCATGTGCACACAAGTGATGAAGAACAGCATCAAGAGGACACTACCTAAGCTATTCTCATTTCTGCTGTGAAACATGACACTGGCACATTTTCTCCCGGAGCCCTGATGCAACACAAGTGACACCCGGCCCAGAGAACTAAGTGAGACTTTACACTGGTTTAATCTGTTCCAAATGAGCTCGAGTGCAACGGAAAAAAGTGGTGAAGTTGGGAGGTGAGTTGAGGTGTGGCACAGCGCGCTGAAATGTCCCGATTGGGCCAATTACCACGGTGTGGCTCCAGCCCGTGATTTAACCACAGCCGAATGGGACGGAGAGCTGTCACCACACTCCCACTTTATTAAAAGCACCCACAACTGTCGCTGAATATTGGCATTTAAGATAATAACATAGTATATAGTAGCCAATTACACAGCTGTTTGCCTGAAGCGATTGACTAATCAGACCGATGAAGCCGAGCTGTGACAAATCGGGTCATTAAATATCACCACAGCTTTCAAAACACGACTCCCACTCTACGTTATGGTCGTTAGCAAAGATGACCCAATGTAGCAGTCTCAGCTGAATACTGACCTCAGAAAATGTATGCAAGGCAGTGAACGTTATGACTGGCACTCAAGGCTAAAAAAAACCTTGCCAGCATTTGAATCATGGCCAGTTCACAAAAGCTTGGACCAGATCTTAGGACTCACGCAAAGCCAAATCCCTGGAAGTACCCAAAACACAATTTTACTGATGTTTGTTTTTTATTTATTTACTAAATTTTTTCTATTTGCAATGTTAGTTGAATCAGTTTATTTGTTCATCTTCCAAGCTTATGATAGTTCATGCGTTTAATGCAGCATTACACAAAAGAATGCTACAAGGTCCAAACAAATAAGTCTGTGAAAGCCCCACAATGATTACTTTGGAACTCGAGTAAAGCTTGAGATTTTATAAGAGAGCTATCGATGGTAGTCTAGTTGTTTGTTCGGATACTGCTAGCTAGGTTTGAACACCGTTGCTGCCATACTGGCTTAGAGAAGAGGAAATTAGCCAGTTGTGGCAAACAATTAGACCTGGAAGTATTATTATTATTAGTATATTATTATTCATGGATTGAAGGCGTCAACAACAACAAAATGTAGCACTATACTGACATTAACATGACACTCTTTAGGGCATTAAAAATAGAACATATACAATGGCTATGTGGGGGTACGTAAAAGTCATAATTACTTCGACAAATGTTCCAGCATCTGTTCTCATTACATCAATTTTTTTCTTTTGCATTGAGAATTAACGTCTTTTGTGTTGTTGTTTAATTTCCCAGGCATTGGCTCAACTCATTGAGTCTCACTCCACAGATCCCCTGCTATTGAAAAAAATCTCCTTTTGTTTCATGCAACGTCTCTCTCCGCAATCTTTCAAAGCCTCACCTATCACCCCTTCACACTAGATTCTCTTCAGTGTGTGCTGCGTATTGTTAACTTTGGCGTCTTCAGCACTGAAGATTAAAGATGACTTCTCACCCCGTCTTCCCCTGGTCGGCTCTTCTCTGGTTTCCTCTTTCTGTCGTCCACATGTTGACAGGAGACTTACATTCTCAACTCCTGGAGCACGCATTTGTGTGAGAATACTCTTAACATAGACCCAATCTGTTAAAGTCCTTTGGGTGGGTATTAGGTTAGGTCTTTACGGGAAAGCAATTGTTCTAACCATATGTTCAAAAACAGTCACTTATACTTCCTGACATTGACCATCAGATATAATGAGGCAATTCTATCCATCCCAATGACAACATCCTAGCATTTACAGCACCTTCTGTCTCATTTTATTGCCATATAATACTCATTGAATGAATGGCAGGTGACAGAATACAGAAGTCTAAATTCCCATTGTTCTTGAATCAGGGAAAATTTTACTTTTTGCCAGTTTTACTGCAACTGAGTGAGACCAGATCAAAGTTGCTGCACGAGCTAAAAAGTTTTATCGTCTTTCTTTTTTGTCCACTCATTTTCCACACATGGTATCCCTGCATCTGTTTCTCCCAAATGGTGTATTTTTGGCAGATGTATTTCGTCAGTGTTTTTTAAAAAAAGCCATAAAGTGTGAAGTTATCACAACTCTCCATTGAGCAGCAATAAATTGACGTTGACATTTTGAGTACACTCTTTGTAGTTGCTGTTTTACCGGTTATATTTTTGTTTTCAAAAGCACAAAGTATTTGAGTGTATTGTTGGCAGGATTTGTGTGTGCAGTTTTGTCTTAGCTTAATAGACATGTTCAAAAAACATTTGATGGAATTGTTTTTCTCCAGTGTTCAACACCGCGTTTAAATGATAAAATAGCACCAATTTCTGTCAAGAGGTCACCCAGCAGCTGACCTATTTTCCCTCCCAGTGTGATTCTTTTATAAATGTTTTAACACAATAATAACAGTGAAGGCAGAGACAAGTCCTGGATAGAATACATAATGTGCCTCTGGTCATGATGTCAGTGCACAAAACAAAATGAGGGGAACATTTTCCCGAAAACAAAAGGTTTTTGGATAAGAACATGAATCTATTACTTGAAGTCTACAATCTGTCCAGCAGAGCTCACTTTGCCTTTTGTTGGAAACGGATTCCAATCTGACAAGCTGTCTCGATGATAAATGCTGCTAAATTAATGCAGCAGCCATCCAAGTAGAAAATGTAGCACCAGTGATGCATAGCAATTAAGTCTGCATTAAGCACAAGGGAAGCATCGTGTGCCAAGATGCTCTCTGCTGATGCCACTTGACTCATACTACATCTTGTCTCCACACATCTCCTCTCACATGGCTGCCATAAGAGCTGTATATGTTCCAGGCCTTCTGCTAGTCTTCTTAGGTCGCTCCAACACATAAACAAAAGGTAAAAGTGCCAGACACATACCTTTTCCCCGGGATGCCCTTTTGGTCCTTCTTCCCCCATATCGCCCTGTAATGACATCACAAACAATTAGTCATGGTTTGACAAAACGCAGGAAATAGTGTTCAAAATTTATTTTCAGACATATTAGAAAGGCTAGTTTTCTAGCTGAATTTACTTGCAACTACTCAGTTCCCTAAAGCCAAAATCAGCACATTATTTTTGATTCATCTGGCTCCTCCAACACTTAGAAAAGCCACAAATGAAAACTTTAGCTTGAAACATGAGGTTTATTGCAGTTCCTGGCAAGTATGTTAGCTTTTCAATTTAAATAAATTCTGATGATTTTATATTAGGGAAATGATAAGCGTATTAAATCATGAAGTATTCAGATCTGACATCATTGTTGTAGCACTATAACAGCAACTCCTGCAAAACGCTCTGTGACTATCTTTATGAGCAGGATATATATCAGGGTTGTTGTTTTTTTACAAGTTACTGCATGCCTGCTCAATTTTACTAAAAGTTAAGATATCTCCTTCTTTGTTCAGGTTTTTTAGGTGACAATTTATCAAACAAGGTCAAACTCCCCATGCTGACAACTTGAAGGGAATGAGGGGGAGCGAGTAGTGGCAAGGTAAGGCAAGGGAAGGTTTTTGCAAGTCATGTAAGAACTCTTCAAGGTATATTTCTAATGAATTTATAATCGGTAGATTTTGTGTCAGTGAGATAAATAAGTGAAAATTCTGCTGGATCCTGCAAACAACTGCCTAAAGACTACTTTTGTGGTTGAATGGACTCACTGAGTCATCGCTCTCGACTCGGTCAGTGTTCACACCACCCACCCGCTGCTGTCCAACATTAGTTGAACAAGGCCATTGTAAGGCTACCACCAGAATTAGGGAGTAGACTGGCATTAGGAGGATTCAGATTTTCAGTCTCTTGCAGAAGCCATTGACAGAAACTGGGTTTAACACCACTGATTCACTGGTGGCCAAAGCTCTACATGCTTGTTAGAAGTCAAGTCTTTTTACATTGAAGGCTGCTCAAACACAGAGGGGATTTTGAGCTGATGCTTAGAATAATGTTTAGTGATCTGAGTTAGCACTTTACCTTTTCCCCTCGCTCTCCCATTTCGCCCTGTTGGGAAAGGAAGCAGAGAATTAAAGACAATCACGTGGGAGATTTAGCAGCCACTTGGGGTCACCTTATATCTGGGGTTATATTCATGTTTCACTTTCAAAACTGTCTTATTTTTTAGCTGCTTTTCCCCAGACAGGCCCTGTACTCAGTAGAACCCATTTTAAGGGCGCACATTCACTACAAGACATTTAAGTACAGTGCATCACATTCAGTCTTTGTAGTTGGGTTTTCAAAAACAAAATGTAAAAAGGATGATCAAAAAAATATTTATAAAATGGTGGATGATGGGACATGATAGTAAAAATAATGTTCAAACACCAGACCTTGGCTCCTGGGATACCGTCCAGTCCTGAGAAGCCAATATCCCCCTATGGACAGCATAACACAACACACAGGGGCTTTAAACAATGTGAACTCTAATTCTAGGTCAGGACATTGTTTTTTCCCAAAGATGGAGATAGCCTATGACCTTAGCAGAGGTTATTCATGTGTCAGAGCTTTACAGGTGTTATGCATTTGCAGTCTACTTGATAACAGAGCATTCAAAAGACCAGATTTTACCATATTGCAGTGGATTGTAGTGATTATTGACTAATGCACAGCTAAGACCAAATTCCTTAAAATTCTACAAAACCACAAGAGAAATTTCAAAGTACTAAGAATAAACAAACTGATTAAAAGCTTAATTATCTCTGGTTTAGTTCAGAATACAGTTGAAGAGGAAAGCCAAGTCCAGCTGATGACCGCCAGCTTGTGGTTTCTTTAAGTCTGTGGGTAAAATGGCTTCAAAGAAAGAAACCAACCTCAGACAAGTTGATGCCAAGACAATTAACCTTGTGACCTTTGCAAACCAACCGCATCATTAAGAAACAGCCTTAAACTAATACTACTGATTAATGGAACAAGAACTTGGGATAAACGCATGTTGATGAGCCACCCACACTGTCTATGTATTGAATTTTTCACAATAAAATATATTTATGTGCTGCATAGGGAGTATCTCTTTAGCTACACCCCATTGGTGAAATATTATTCCGAATGCTGCAATCTTCTGTCATCTATCAGCTCACATATGGGACTCGTTGACTTGATGATATGCCATAATGATGCTGTTTGATTCAACAGTGGGTCTGATAAGGTCTGCAGTAACGGCTGAATATCTATGTCTGTTTAAAATGATGTGTGCCAGTCAACCTGCCACAGCTGGCAAAGGAGACCGAGGTACATTCGAGTTCAACTTTCTGCATGACTGACACTTACATACCATAGCAGATTCTGTTTTATAACTGCGCTGCACAGCATTGGGGTTCTATTTCATGGGTGCTGGCTAAGCCCACTCTATACACAAGTATGGAATTAGGTCTTCAGCTTTTGCTGTCTACGAGTGTGGCTTTCACTCTAAAATGAAACTTCTCTACTCTGGTTCCTATTACAGCCATCCAATACTGCCCTCTCACTCCTATTGAAATGCATGTTTAAGAATAGAATGATGGCGCCTCTCTTATAATCTTCCTATTCTTCTTGTCACTTTCACCAACCAGCAACAAGTGGTTTGAGTCAGCAGGCACAGCAGAACATTTTGTAATTTCAAAAGTGTGCTAAAAACATACTTAGGTTTGGGTGCAGATTGGCAAAGAAGTTGTCTTTCTAGTTGTAGTTCTTTATATGTTATATAGGTCATCAGCTCACCTTTAGTCCGTCAACACCTGGGATGCCAGGTGGCCCAAATGAACCCTTGGAAACAGACAAAGATACATGTAAATGTGCATAATTGTATAAGTGAGAAAAGATATTGTACTCGGTGTAAGAATATAAAAAGGATGTACTAAACTAGACATAAACAAAAAGGTATGACAGGTCGACTCCATACACTAGACTCAAACAGATGTGGGCTGTAACAGACGACAGAAGCAGGCCTGTCTATTGTTCCCTTCCTGACGTCTGCACATACACGCAGTGGTGTGTTGATCTTACACAACCAGACCAGTATAAATATTCCATGTCATATTTTAGGATCTGTAAAGTTATGGGCGATAGTAGCAGAAGGCTAGACTGGGATTTAAGAGAAATTCTGCTGAGTTTCAAAGTGGGATAAAAAAATAAGAAGTTATATACTGTGGTGCAGTTTAAACAGACTTTTCATGAAGATGATTTAGTCTTGAGCATGTAGCAAACATGTTTTAATAACCTGGTGGTTTGATTTCATTGGCGATTTGTTCTTTTTGTAATAAATGTGACTTATTGTTACTACAGTAACAGTAGTGTAAATCACTTTAGGCCACCGGTGGATAATCAAAATGATTCAGTTACATCTATTTATTTAACCCTAACCCTAGCTCTAGCTCTAATGAGTACAATTTAGGAATTTGAAAAAAAGCATGTGAAAGTTTACTTAATGGTACGGAGAATATCAAATACCAACTTGATGAAGGATAAATAAGAGAAATAGTAGCCCTTCTTGTTTAAGACAACAGCACATCTGATAGAGTAGCCTGAAGGCCTGGCTTATGAGTCATTAACACGGCGCTGTGTCATCATTGACCCCTCCTCATGCCCCCCCCCCTCACCGACAGGAGGCCTTGCCGACAGATGACAGCGCAGACAGGAAGTGTCTGATTGGGTTACACTGAACAAACACTGGCAACTACCTGATGGCTGGATATGGCTTACATCTGTTCCCCACATCAGTGTCGCCAGGGACTTGCAGCCTAGCCCAGCTTCCCTGTTCTCCATCTTGTTCTCTCACTCTTTTTTAAGCTTCTGCTCTCACAATGTATGAGTACTAACTCACCTCTTGTCTATTTCCCAGCCCTATACAACCAACCTCTAGGTTAACATGTTCTAACACCTATTGGAGTTTTATTCAGCAGAATATATGTTTTTGACCTCATTTGCATGTTTTCATCAAACCATTTAACATTTTTTGTGTGTATAATATGTAATTATTATATGTAATTAATTTTATTGTAATTATTGGTATTGTAGAAACAGATAACAACAAGAAACCATGTGAAATATAGAGAATTCTGAGATCATAACATTTTTGTAAGGTTACCTTTTGTCCTGGTGGCCCCTCAGGCCCCTAGAAATTGGGATGCAGAGAGTAAATGTCAGAACTTTTATAGCCAACAATGTTTTAGCCAACATGGTTTGAACAAGAAACTTACAGTAAGCAATGGCTATGGATACAAAACAGTCAAACCCTTATTTTAAGCTTTAAGTGCAGTGTGTCCTTTTCATTAAGCTGCACCATAAACAATGTTCCTAATAATGGCCAAGTCGTTTGATTGACTTTAAAACGGTCTTGCCGTTTTCCAGTCTACAATCCAACATTAAGACAGCTTCATTGCCAAAACGGGCCAATAGTTGGAGGGCCTTACACTCTAAAGAACCCCTGTTTTAATCTGATAGAAAGGTCTGGGAGGACAGGGTTTACTTTGAATTTTCATTTGAAACAAAATGTCATGTTGGATCTTCAGGCTGTGGGATCCCCAACAGTTCGCAGCTGTCATTGGCTCCACCAGACTCTAAGCAGTGCAGTGCCACAACAGTTCATCAACACCTTTACGCTTGGCTGTTATGACATGTCCAGTTGGCCAACAGTTTCCTCACTGATGGCTGGGAATCTGCAGAAAAGGATGCCATTTGGCCCATCATTCTCAGTTGGGTGAAGTCCATGCAGACCCTGTGCCCCACACATCTTCGACAACAACCACTTTCCTCATCTTGTCTTTTTCCAGCTCATGTTGATGGTATAAATGGCACAGAGCCACATTTGGTTATAATGGATCATACAAGGACACTTTTCAGGTTGAAAAGTTTGACTGTCAGTGTAAATTTAGGCAAAAAGCTGCTACTTGGTAGTTGCCAACTAATGCCGCATGTCCAAAGCACTATTGGATGCTTGGCTTTCGTAAAAGGACAATAATAATGACCAATTCTCTCATGAAAAAAGTATTTCCATATGAAAGCTCGTAACTTCCTTTTTCCCAATTTCTATTTCCATTTTTCACTAAACCAGTCTGTTATACCCACAGTAACAACTTCTCACATTTAGAGAAATTGCCCACACAGTTACAGCACATTTATAGAGCATTACATGTGCACTTATACAAAAACCTCAATGAACAACTCTCATTAAGTCGGGCAACAAAGGAATAAGGTTTTGCTCTGCTTGGCTTTAAAAGCCTTTGTTAGCTATCCTCAGTAGGGTTTGGTAAACATCTTTATGACCCTCTAGGTATGTGAGAGCATGTGCCACTCGCCTGAGCGCTAATTAGCTTGGCTACATCTGAGAGCACTCAGGAGCTACTGCCTAAACAGAGGCATTCTCACAAAGTCAAGAGCCATTCAGAATGTCTTAACTTGGGGCTTTGATATTGCTGAAAAAGACTGGAATAATTAAACTTTCATTAAAAGTATAATAATTGTGTAAAAGTTATTTATAATAGTATGATGAAGTTGACCATTGGACACAGTAACTACCTCATTTAGAGGACGAAGAAGAGATCTACAAAAGTGCAATGTCAACAGAATGTCTATTGAAGTAGAGCATCTGAGCGGAAAACACTAGGCACTGGACGTCCGGCACTTTCATTCATGCCTTGGAAATGAAAAACAATGAGCCAATTACCAGGTCTCATCCCATATTTGAACTCTCTCAGTTAAAGAACTTCCTGAGAGTGCACCTCTTAGATGGCATTTACAGGAAAAATATTTGTGCTGATCCAAGCAAAGAGGAGCTTGTGATTTTGAGAGCTTCAGGTCAAAACCTCTGTTCCACTTTTTGGCATTTTAATAAAGCTCTGCAATATTAGGAAGTTATTTACATTAAATTAAAATATGTCAAAATATGTTTTTAATACACGACCAAGGAATGAGTCTAAGTTTGACTAATATGGGTTAACATAATTTTATGCTTATTGTACTTTACCTTGCCTAAGAACATACGGTACATTTCTCAAGTCCTTGTGCCTTTGTTTTTAGAAAAACACACCTACATGGACTTACTGCAATATAAGAAGTTCCATTCTACTTTTGTGAGGTCACCCAGGTTTATTGAGCGATGTCGAAAATATAACCAAAAGTGGGCAGTTATAATAAATCATAATCGACCTTAGATCTTTGAAATGTACTGAGCTTTTTACACAAGTGGTCTGTACATTGTTGTGGAAGCAGCACTAGTAATTGTATACAAATATTTTGATAGCTATGGGCCACAATAACATAACTACTGCTTATGTGTGAGATTGCTCAGTAGAATAAGTACTGTACTTGTATTCAAAACAGAGAAAACAAATCATTCTGTTGGCTCCGCATGGGGTATCATCTCTAGGTAAATATAAACATATACCTGCCTCATTAAATTGTGCTATAAGCATTTATACCAAAGCGGAAAAGGCTAACAATGAATTAACCAAATTTTAATCATCATAAGTGGATTAATAGTAACAAAAGCACTAAAGTTTAAACTGAAACCAAAAGATAAAAAAAAAAAAAAATAATAAATAAATATATCTCTGTTTAACAATAAACACATTTGTTCCACACAAAGAAACATTCTCTCAATTTAAGGCACATTACAGTGAAGTCAAAGAAGCATGTCCAAAACCATTTCCACTCATCTCCTTTTTATGTGTTTGGCTTGAGATTAAAAGAAACACAAGGACACTTGTAGGTATGCCCTTAATATAGAAGGAATTATGGAAAATGCATCCCTTTAATAGATGCCTGGTACTCCATTAAAGGGATCACTAAGGTGAATCACAGGAGCATTGTGGGTAGTTTTGGTTAAAATATGGAGAAACAGATGGAGGAGGTTTTTCTGTTATTGATGGACCACTACGTACAGTACACAACTGGGTTTTCATATTTGGTCTTTTTGAAGTAAAATCAACCCCCACAGGCTCTGTGGAAGGTTGAAGCCACCTTAGTGAGCCGAAGACCCCCTTAATTTACCCCAGAGACCTTATGGCACTGATGATTTTGAATTGAGCCCTGAAAATATTTCCTTTCTTTCTCGCTTCCCCCTCTTCCCTCATGGCTGTTGCTCCACAAGAGCTTAATCCTTCTAACCAGCACCACATGTCCTGGAAGGCTGCTGGAAAACTCTGGAATCTGCCTTTTGCCTCTTTAACAATAGCCTCTGAATCCGGAAAAAAAAGGGAGAGCTGTGTCAAGTGGGTGCAAGGAAAAAGAAGCAAATGTGAAGGCCTAGCCTTAAAATCCTACCTTAGATCTGAAAGGGCCTATCAAAGATTATGCTGAGCTTTGGGCAAAAAGTGGAGCTTACAGGTCCAGTTGCTCATAACAATCTTGATTTTAAAGGATGTGGATGAAAGCTGGTTTCAAAATTCAGCTTTATTCTCTCTCCAGAGCTTTAACAGGACAAATTATCATTTACGTAGAAGTTTCTCTCATGTATTTATTTGTCCTAACAGTTTTTTCTTCCAACGAGTAGCAAGTTAAACACTGTTGGCTGGGAGAAAGTGTAACAAAAGCCTTGGTGGTTTGTGAGTGTACATGTCACAACATTTTATAACCTTTGGGAAATGCTCATGCGGAGCCAACTAAAAGGGGGATTGATTTTCAAATGATGACATTATTCCTTGTTAAAAGTACATTAGTGTCACGCAGAGTGTACACTCGTGAAACAGAATGCTTTACTTAGAAAACGGTCTACAGTGCATGGCATATATTTTTCATTTCTAGCTGAACATGAGGCCTAATTTTCAGTGGGAGTCACCATTTGTCTTTTGGAGAAATACTCCAGCTGCTTTCTTGAGCGGTAGTGTAAGCAGTGGAAACTTATGGGAGTGCACCTGCAGCGACTGGGAAATGTAATAGCAGATTAGCATTCATGACAGTGTGAGGCTTGAGGAAAATGCATCATCAAATGCACTTTTTTCAGACCATCAAAAGGTCAGACAAGATGGAATCAAAGATGAAAGCATGTGATAGCACCCTCTAGTCAGCTTCCCTTAGAGTACTCTCCCTTCTACTTCAGAAAATAGACACGGGACAAGTGTTTTTACGCTTGTCACGCTTTCCGTCCTCTGCTTTCTGTGGAATTTGGCTTCGGTGATGTAGATTTTATGAGGAAACTTTAATCAACTTCTTTATTTGCTGAACACCACAAGCAGTATCCAGTTGCTGCAAATGGAACAGCTCCACACTACACCGTTGTTGGTTTAGTTAAAGAAAACAATCCATTTTGCTGCCATTAATACTAACCTTGGTGTTCATAAGCCATTCTATAAAAATGAAACACACATTAAAAGTGACCTGACTTGAGTAGCAACATATTGAATGGTTAAATTCTGATACAGACATTGTGTATTTTAAGATCTTGTCATTGTTGGCTGTTCGGAAATGAAACATGTCTGAGAAATAACAGGCACAGCATGACATCTTTTCATCAAATTAGAAATATTGTTTTAGTAACTCCAAAATGAAAAGGTCAGCAATAGAGAGTCAAACTAACTCCAGGTAGTATTAGACAGCTGTGTGAATGATATGAAAGTTTAAAACCCTGGCGTTTGTGTATACAGGCCATGACCATTTTGGTAATGAAAGTCAGTACTCACCATAGGCCCTGTATCTCCCGGCTGCCCTGGATCACCCTGTAAAAACACACAGAAAATAGAATAAATTACTATTTTAACAGCAGAAGACAAAAGTCTAGTATGAGTTCTAAAAAAAAAATCATAGTGAGTAAATCAAAATTTTGGTTTGTTTTGAAAATGTTTTCTTTTTTTCAATATGCTCTATGTTTTTGGACCTTCTGCCATGCGGTCGATGGGTGAAGGTTGCCAAGCTGAGTTGGCTGGGAGGCATTTATCATGCTGTGCCACCTGTACTCATCCCTGTCTCTTCTCAAAACCAGGCTGATCTAGTCACTCCTCAAGAATTTACCAACAAAGACATCAGACAGAAATATAAAAGATAATTTAGTCCACGTGGTGCTTTAACATTCAGTTTTTATACCCTTTTTTCTTTTTCTGAGTGATTTACAACATGGGACATAAAATACAAAAGGAATAAAGTGCCCCAACAAGTAAACTTTAATTTCTTGGAAAAACAATACAACTATTTTAACGCTTTTCAGGCTGCCACTAGAAGAGCCGAGAACTACATCCATCACGCACTTGGAAGGAAACACATAAACAACACTTAATATTTTTGTACTCGCACAGTGACATGTGCCAAGACAATAAAGATCAGCTGCAAAGGAAGGTTTTATGGTTCAACGTAATTGACAGGCCTTTCTTTTTCTTCTTTCTCACACAAGAGGGCCACACATAAATTAGCCCAGTGCCAAAGATAGTCATTCAGATGTGAAAAATGTCACAATACAATGAAAAACAACCGCGTAAACATAAATCTATAAAGTGAAGCATTCTCTTGGGAGGATATTCTTGTTAAGCTGAAGATATCAAGGCAGTGAACTAAAATGTAATTCAGTGAACACTAAAACTCAAATTGTATTGTTCATTATAATAAGGCTAAAGCCTCCAGGCCTCAATTCCTATTTGGGCCTAACCCTAACCATAACTGACAGTCACTACAGTCAAGTTTATAATGGTTACCAAACGTTTGTTTATTACAATCTTTTCCTTAACCACGTTTATTAACCTGAACCTCATTTATATCTATATTGTCTTGTTTTAAAGGATGTAGAAAAATAATTATTATAAAATAAAAATAATTACCGCTAGACCAGGAACACCTCTCGGTCCATCTTTGCCTGTGTCCCCTGGAGGCCCCCGAGGCCCAGGAGGACCCGGTGGCCCAGGAGGCCCCGGTGGTCCTGCTTGCCCCTGATCTCCCTGTGTGGCAAAAATATATTTCATTAGACGTGATATTGTTGGATGCACTGAGACTGGGTCCACAGCATTAAAATGGTAATGAAAAGAAAGAAGTGCGTGTCTATGGGCTGCCTTCATTCAGGGCAAAGAGATTTGTGACTTATATTTCACACTAAAACAATAAAGATGTTGTGCAATTCATCTGATTTAAAGCTGACAGGTTAATCTTATAAAATGCATGCAATCCAAACAAGACTTATTGAGCTCAACTGAGGTTGTAATGCATTAGACCCTGAATAGAAAAGGTACATTTGTCAATGTAAGGGTATAACATTCAGGCCAAAATACACTACAAGTGTGTGGTCTGTTAATGTTTGTAACTATTCACAGCACAGTTTTTAAAGAGGCTTGTGTTAAAGAGTGTCTTTAAAATGACAGGTTGCATGCAACTGGTGGAACTTGGCTTCTTGGGCAGACAGACAAGAAAAGACATAGCTACTACCTTAATGAGCCGTCGTTTTATGAGCTGCTGGTCAGCGGAAAGAAAGCCATGATTGATCTTAGGGAAGACCATCTGAGCAGGTGTGTGAGGTCAAAAGGTCGTAGGTCAGAGGTGAAAGAAGTTTGAAGGAGCATGAGGTCCCAGAAGAAGAAGGTGAAGAAGAAGGAAGGCAAATGCAAAAAGAAAGAGTTAAACAGGCTTGTGTTCATAAAGACTGCTCAAGCGCTTTCACACAAGGAGAAAAAATCCACACTTTTCCACCAAATAGATGGTTAACTTCGGAAGTTTGGACTTATTTTTTTGGCATCAAAGCCCATAATTATCACCTCGGGGGCGCAAGGGCACCACGGCCGACCCACGGTCCCCCCAAAAAATGGGAATTTATCTTTACTTGTGAAAGCACTGTCATCATCGTGCTGCTAAGTCTGACCCCAAGAGCTGCACACACTGTTCGACCTCACAGTTGAGGTTAATTTCCAACCTTGTTCCTTTCAATGCCTGCATTATTCTGCTAGTGTCCATTGGTATTAAGTGGCTTCATCCATCACTGAAAGAATCCTCAAGGCCAAATTGGTGGATGGAGGGATTTGTGGTGAGCCATGGGCATGAGCTTTAAAAAAACATTTTGCCACTTGGGTTCTTACTCTTGTAGTTCCTTCCATTCATTTTTGCATCAATGGACTCAAGCCTGACCATGTCACGACTTGAGGATTTTTGTTGGCGTTGACTGTATTTTACTGGGTTTTAAAGGACACCTTTGCTTATAATGGGTATCTTGCCAGCAACAAAGAACAAAACTGCCTTGTGTGAATAAAAATAAGCTGTGAAGGAGATTAATAACAGCTGATTATGAATAAGTTTAGTTAGTGGCCTTGTTTCACAAAGGAGGTTGAACCAACTCAGAGTTTAAAACTTAACTCTAACAAGTTATCCTACCCAGACTAGCCCAAATAAGAGTTTCCTGTTTCAGAAACCCAGTTTAAAGTTAGTTCAGGCAACTCAGAGTTTATTCACAGAGTTTAGCTAAAGGAAAAATGTCATTATCAATGAAGCCAAGGCAACGGTAATGGTGGCTGGCATGTTAGAGGAGAGTAAAGTCATGTGACTCTGGAGAGACTATATACAGCTTTAAAATATTTTTTAGGTTACATGTAAGTAGCTACACAGATAATTAATTGAGTACAAATACAATAACATTGTATTATTTTTATCTTAATATTAAAATAATTAAATGTTTTGGCTTACATTTAAATGAATGTGACTGTGCATACTGCCTTAATATTGCATTTTCTCAGTAATTTATAAACTTCAGACACAGTGTAACTTGGCTGAGTTTTAATAACCTGACGTTAACCAAACGTACTGCTTCAAAAGAACAGAGCCATGTTTTATACAGAATAGAGTGATCATCACCAAAAGCAATGATTGGAATGAACTTTAAAGTTATGGGTAAGTAGTTTTAAAGTAAATGTGTAAATGTAGTCATCAAATATATAAAATAATAAAGGAGAATCTTTCATAGTTGAACTCTTGTCAATGTGTAAAAGTGAATATTCTCATTTTTGCTGTGATTAAGGAAATGGATTGTCTAATCAGAGAGCTCATTTGGACTCCTGGTTAAAGGGAATAAAACCTGCCACAGTTAGGTTCACAGAGTAACTGAGTAACTGACTCAGGGTTCAGATTAACTCCTTCTGTGAAACTGAAACCCCAGAGTTTTCATTTTTTCAGAGTTAACATGGACTAAACCTGCTTTTTGACACAGGACCTCTGTGTTGTCAAATTACCTGTGTTTACTTTACTGTCAGGCTTTTGTGAAAGGCATTGGCAGTCATTCATTGACTCGTGCTGTGTGCTGCTGAAGGGTCAGACTGAACAGCTAGGCTACACCACAACGACAAACCTTAACAGTCAGGATCTGATTGCTGTGCAAAGCAGCCAGCGTAGGGAGACCAGGCAATCCCTGAAGACAACAAACAACAGAACATGGCAAAACACTACAATGCACGCATCACATTAAAACATTGCGTCAACCAAAACAGTGAAAGGAAGAAGACAAAAAGTGTAACAAATAACATGTAGGGAGGGTTGCAATGGCAGGATTCACAATAAAACTCTGCAAGCCAATAAAATAACATGACTGACTTAACAAGGCAAACATTAACATTTGCCATGTCCAAGTTTATTTTCCACCATGAAACTGTGGCGCTGTGGCCATTCTGTTCAGAGACATTGCTTAGTAGAGCATTTCCTGCTGTTGTCTTTCCAGTAAACAGGCAACAGTGGCTGAGATGATTATCATAGACACAGACTTTGAGTAAAAAACATGCTGGTAATTTTGAGTTTGGGTTTTTAAGGACACAAAGGAACTAAAAGGTTTCCTGGAAATCCAATCAAACCGTTTCCAATTGTCAGAGTGACAAATGTGATTCACTCGTCAAAAGTGAACAAAGACAGAAAGCAGCAAGCCTTCGGAGATAATGGCTTATAGATGGATGCCAACTTCAATGTGAATTTACAACATATTTTCCTTTTAACAGGCAATTTTATAACATATTTTTTACACTTTCATATAAGTCTGGAATCCTGATTTCTGACAGTGATGGGTTCTTTCAAATCACAGTCACAATGCCACATGCTTTGTAAATGTCTTAATCTTTACAGCTCCATGCATGCAAGAACGTGAAAAAAAAGGTTGAGTGCACTGCAATTCCAAGTTTTGATTGTTTATGTTAAAACATCAGGTTGAGATGCCGTTGAACCTGAATAAACTGATGAAAGTGTTTCTCCAAAGACTGGCACACTCACATAAACATGCCCCGTGAGAGATTGATCTTGCCTTATATTTAAGCCCGAGATAGAATCTACCCTAACCAAACATGGCTCTGGTGCCATCCAAAGATTATTCAAAAAGCATGGCTCATTAAAAAAAAATATGGCTTTCAAGGCACGCTGATTTAATTCTGGCCTGCAATGGAGCACAGGATGGGCTTACACGCCGTGGATTGAGTGAAAACTATTATAGAAGTTTTTTGCAACCTCAAACATCTTGGAGGCAAAAAGAAGATGCAGAGTTATGGAGAGGGAATGGACAAAGTAAAAAATTTAGAGTGATTGAATATGTGAAGGCTAGCACAAGTAATGCATGTGTTTTTTTTCCTGTTAGTACAATAATGACAAAATTATAACTTTCCTAAAAGTGAATTTTGGAATATTTTTTATAACTTCTAAACACTACACAAATCAAATTGTAAAAGGGTCAAAATATTTTCTAAATTGCAACTGTGTGTAGTCAATAATAGTGGTAATACTATCTATTAAAAAGGCTCTGGATGACATAAAATTGCTGGTTGGACCCTAGTGCTTTTATGTCCCGCCAAATTCAGAACCGAACCTCCTCCCTCGGGTCAGGGTTGGTGCTCACCCTGCTCTGTGCTGATGTCTATGTGTGAGAATGATAATGACATGGTGGTTGATAGGGAATCCTAACCATTCACAGATTGCTGTGTTTTGCTTTTCTCCTCCAGAACGGATGTCGGTTATTTGATGGGGACGAGCGATGCATAGCCTGCAGCATGACGACTGCGACTGTAGTAAACAAAAAGCCAGATACAAGGACAATCAGCAACAGCCGTCATAGGACACCAGCCAGAACCAGCATCTCCTCCTCAACCACACCAAACAAGCACAACATCCCAGCCAACTAAAAGCTGCCGCATTTGTTTGGAGTAGCTGCATACAGATGGCTTTAATGTATTTAAGACAGAAATAATACATTCATTTGAAGCCTTAGTTTTGGCATTAGTATCACACTTCAAATTTATCTCACGTGAAATTAATTTTAAGGCTTCTGATTCATCTGCAAACAATAGAACCTAAAACACTTTGTTCACAAGTCCAAAGTCAAATCCTGAAATCTGCATAATCCTCAACTTTTTATCTTGGACTAGACTGTTAAGTGTTTAAATCCAAACATCTGAGGAATAGGCCCTCGGCAAACACCGAAGAATTTTTTCCAAATCCGTGTCTCTTGACTAACCTTTACTTGAAAGCTGTAGCCAGTGCCATTCTTCAAAAAGACCACACACCTTCAGCAGTAACACTACACACAATAACAGTAACTCACTAGTTAGTTGTATCCCACCAGGGGAGCTCAAATGGTGGCCACACATTTGTAAAATGTAGCCAATTTATTATTTGTTGCTTTGTTAACTTTTGACAGTTGGAAGTGAACTTTGACCTTAAGGCCAAAGAAATGGATGACATGTGGCCAACAGGCAGCAAAACTTTACTTTGGGCCTAGTCCACTCTTATATACACTACTCCTTTTAGACAGTTATTAAGAGGAAAATAAAGACTGTAGACTCTAAATCAATTGTCCAAAGATTTGTTGTAAACAAATTGGCCTTGCGGTACATGATGAAGGAATGAATGAAAAATAGTATATAGTCTTGTTTAAATATTTTAACAAACTCTACAAAGCAGTTTTTGAATCAAAATGCATCAAGAGTGCATGGGCCCTTTGGTTCTTGATGCCAATCCACAAAATGTTGGTTTGGACCGATCGACCAATATTAATGGTTGCGTAGAAGAACTGAATGCATCATGGTTAACAAAAAAAAAGCTCTAAACATTTGAAAGCAATAATAGCCCTGGTATATACACATGAAAGCATGAATGTACTGCCCTAAATGTGTTCACGAATTCCAAATGTGACTCTATCTGTTTACATCGGCGTCATCTGGCAGACTGCAGTGCACAGAGGACATACTCTTAACACACTGGCTTGTTTACATGTCTTCCATATGGCTTTAATTGACTCTGTGCATAGTCAATACTGAGCATGAAATGAGCTTCATTCCCAGACAGATCGACTCAAGGTCGGGCAGCACTTGTCCTGTTATGCCTTCATTTATTAAGCAAATCTTTCTAATACTGTTCCACCACATTGCCTTACTAATCTAATGCACAGAGTCAATATGGCATTCTGGGAGGTAATATAATTTGCCGGTGACCCATGGCTATTGTAGTACATCAGATGTTACTGTGAGGAAATTTGTACCTGTTTTTTTCTCTAAGTGGCAGTTAATGAAACAATATGTTGAAGTGGGCGGTTTATTTACTTACTATGCAAGACAAATAGGACTTGGCTGGCAACTGTTACAAGTCTGTCAGCCACAATGCTGTTTCCAAACCATAAATCATCCGAGGGATAGAGACAGATGACTCCATTTCCCAGGTTAAAAGGTCGCAAATTATGGGTGAGACTGAGAAATCTGAACTAAGCAGGGATATCTCACCACTGTCAATTAAGCCAGAGATCAAATTTATTTACTTCCTGTTTCTTTGCGGTGGCTTGTAACTAAGACAACCCACTACTTTGACATCATTAAAAATGTAATAAGGAGATGAAAAAGTGTTGGCAGATTTTATTATGGGTATAAAGTGAAAGTGTGAGGCCTCTAGATCCTCAATCTCTGAACTTGGCTGTCATTTGAAGACTGCCTTAGTGTAACATTAGAGTTCTACTTTATCACTTTGAGCCCACTAATCAAATTTCACAGGGAAGGTCATTTGTATTGACTTCCAAAACCATAAGAAGCGCTTAGACTTGCACAAGTGGCCCGGAGGAGAGCTGACAAAGTTAATGGCCAAAACTACTAACGTCTGGGTGGGCGCCAGGGATCAGATCCACTCAGGAGACTGCTGCTTTTCTGGTTGACAAGAAAAACCATTATGCTACGGTGTGATGCCTAACCTCGGTTTGCGCCGCGTCCTCAAGCAAATCAATTACAGACCTTCCAAATGGCAAAGTAGCCATGATGATGGTAGCAGATACAGAGGAAGTGAAACTTATGTCACATGAGCAGGGTAAATGCAATCCACTTTAAACAAGCCTGTGTAGAGAGTCCATTTTTTAACCCTATTCAAGAAAAATGAAGCTTTGATTGCTGCTGGTTGGAGTAATTCATTTCAGAGTCTGTCGAGCACGAAAAAGCACTTGTATCATCATTTAGAAGCTGCACTTTTTATATAAACGTTAAACTACATAGCTGGAAATGATTAAAGCTTTGAAAGTTGACTGAATCATTAGTAATTATAAAGACCCTTGGCTTTAAATGCAGATTCCTGTTCCTGAAGATGTCTCTTTATGTTAAATTTGAAAGGAATATAACTGCTAAGTCATGAAAAGTATACCACCGTGTGCCTTCCAAGGTATCTCACATTGACTTCAAAATAAGCAGCGCTGAATTTGCTTGTTGCATTTGGCCACATTGTAAGAACACTTTCCCAGGAATTCCATGCATCTCCAACCTTTTTGGTACACAATTCTTTCACACACAAGTCACATTCACAGGCTGATCAAAAGAAGCACATACCCGTGGTCCCTGGTCACCTTGATCCCCCTGCAAAAGACAAGAACAAACTGCCTTTAGTATAACACTTTCTTCTTTCGATATATAGCTATTAATAAGGGCAGCAAAATTAGTATTCTCTGTGGTTGGGGATTAAATCCCTTACAATAACATCTACTGACATGAAGTGGATTTCAGACAGAGGAAGAAAGAACGTGGCGGTTTGGAGGTTTTGGTAAATGTGGTAAATGGCGCTGCCAGGCCAAATTTTATGCCCCGAAGATTGTAAGCTTTTTTTGGGGGGTGTCTTTAAAAGCTACAGAAATTGCTTTTGTAAGGACTGTGGCTTTCTCACATCTGAAACTTTAGAGTGCTTTTGTTTCAAATGTAAATAAGAGAAGACCCACTGTTGGACACTGAATTATAACCCTAATCTGTCTCGAATCGGATAACAACATCCCTAAACCTCTAATTTGATGCACCCCTCTCTGCTGGCAGCCTTACAATGGAGCTGCAGCAGTAAAAATGAGCTCAACTTATCACACATGCACAGGGGCTTTTACTCAAACAAACCTGAATGTAATGCCTAAGCAGATTCAAATAAAAACAGGTCATGAAGTTTGTGTAATTTCTCATCAACGCTTGTTCCAAAAAACAGGTTTTAATGGGAAAATGTTTGTGAATGCCTCTCACTAATGCATGCCTCATTCAACTTGGGTGGGAAAATAAATGTTTTTTCATTTCATTAAAGGGCGGATGAAGTGGTTCACATGAGACGTTTGAAAGTGCATGTAATCAGCGGTGCATCATGAATGCAAAATCGGATGCTTGAACAATCATCTTAATGAGATTTTATAACTACCTCATGACTTCATTATCTGCTTAACCCATTCACCACAACTTTCTAATGTAAGGTACAGTTCCAGCCACTGAATCCTTTATCATATTACAATAATAAACTATTTTTAAAGCCAGTACTTAACAGGGCAAACATGCACCTGTTCCCTCTGCTTTGAGTGATTGAGCAGGGTCTTAATCATCTTTATTACGGATGGTGGGGGGCTGTCTGGTTTCAGTGTTTCAAAGCGAAGCCACAGGCACACGTTTGTCCCCAAGTCCTGCAGACTTATAAAGAGACAGTGTGGTTATTTTGCATGCCTCGCTGCCGTTTTATGGAGGACTGCTCAGTGAAGCGTTTAAAAGACTTCAGTTTGGGCTCTGGCTTTTGCTCATTAATGTTCTCTGCTGCATATTTGTTAATGTCAGTAGAATTTAAAAAATGTAGACTGTGAGATTTGAAATCAATGATAGGAATGTAGCTCTGAATGTACAAGAATAACTTTGTTCAGATGATTGGGGTATATAACAAAGACATTTCTTTACTGATTGAATCCATGTGGATAAACAGTAGAGGTGTATTGTATAACTCACCTTTTCACCCTTTGGACCTGGAGGGCCCTATAAAAAGTAAAAAACAAAAAAACAAAAAGATAATTAGACATTGTTAGAATGTGTCTTTTTCCATCGCTGGAGTTGCGTTGGTGCCATGGATCAGGACAAAAACACAACCCCAAGGACTCCACAAAATTGCAAACAAACTTTAAAAACAGGGTCACCATCACGTTTGCCAAGGAAAGGAATCGCAAAACAAGGCTCAAACTTTGAGAAAGATGGTGAAATCTAAAGACTAACAAATTGGGTTATGATGAAAATAACTTTGTGTACTTTTGCGACAGCATTTGATTAAGAATCCCTGTCATGAATTTGGAAAGCAGCAACTTATGCATCATAGACAGCACGGCTTACACAAACATACAATTAAAACCAAAAACAGGCCCAAATCAAATCCATGTTTACATACTACAGTACCAAATCCAGCTCATTTTTTTCCGTTGACAACAGTTTTTTAGGAGACTATGTAGCTTCCAGCGTGTGTCAATCAGCATGCAGAGACTCTTGGGTGGGCTATAAAAGATCACAGTGGACTGGACGATGAGGTGTGCATCCATGCCTCCTCCTAATGAACTGGGGTTAAAACAGTCACTTTTACACTATGCTGATGGATAAAGCCCAGGACGCCAGGCTCCTGCTTTAAGTCTGAGGTCAGACTTTTTTGGAAAACACTAGCTTTGGAAAACTCACCATTAGTTCGGCGTCGGCAGAGTGACTAACTGACCACCCGCTTTGCAACAATATTTCTGGGCCACTGCAGGAACTTCTGTGCCATCTATAACAATGCTAATTTGAATTCCACATGAAAAGCTATCTGTAAAAAAGGATCTGATGAAGCTTCCAGTAAATTTATTAGTTTAGGTATTCAAAAGTTATAAGAAACTTATTCCAGATGAAAAATACATGTATTATTCTCCTTTTTTTGCTCATGAGTAAACAGCTCATAACTTACCTTAATAACTACAACCTTTTATGGCTTCTACTATTGCAATAACCATATGCCGACTCAATTCTATGAACTTTTTAGTGGTTGTGATATGAAAACAGTAACAGGGTTAAGGTATAAAAGTAGTAGTCACAGTCTTAATTTAATATTTTAACTGTTTGCTCAACAACCTCAAAAAATATACAGTGTGTGAATAGCAGATGCAGCTCAGTTTACAGCCCTCAGAGTCTCAAATAACAAATGGACATTTCACCTAGGACCAAAAAGCTATAGTCATAGATCTGCAGTGGCAACTCCTTTTGACTCATACTGTTTGTTTCCAGAGATATCCATCCCACAGAGAAAACGTGTACTGACACTAATCCATAGATTGATGGCATTAGATTAAGGCCTCTGTCTGGATGCTGTAGCAACCAGTCCATAGACCAGTGACCCAGAATAGGGCTTACTCAAACAGACAGGCTTCCACAGCAGAGTGTAGAGGTAAGCCAGCCGTTTTCCTTCAGCCAATTTCTACCACAGTGCACTGGGAGAAAGTGAGCTGAGGCCAGTTTTCTGCCTGTTCACTGCCTTTGGACATTATTTTTGATGCATAGTTAACTAGCCGTAGCTTTTCGTTTATGTATAGCAGTGTGCATGCTCCCAAGTGGACTTGCACTAGGCCCAAATTGCCTAAGTCATGAGGCTGTGAACCTGTGCAGAGGACTCCTTTAGTGCAGTGCTGGGAGTAAAAAAAAAATGACTGCACAAAAGCTGATAGAGAAAATGAGGCTTTAATGCACTAATCCACACAATTCAGCTGCTTTCCTGAACGGCAATAGAAACAACCACAGCACACTTGTAAACACAAAATGTGCCATTATAAAAAACAATGTTTCCGCTGCTGCTCCCTGGGAATAAATGTGCTGCTATATTTTACTTTTATAATGATGTTGAGCAATTCCAGAGACGCTAAATAAGTTTCCAGCACGTTTTCTAAAAGAGCTACGCAGCTACATAATATCAGTGCAAGCTTGTTGTCGAGGAAAACTGCCTTGGAACAATTGAAAGAATTTGACAAGCTGCTACTGCAAATAGTTGAATGACTTTAACCAAGAAATATAAAAATACACCCTCTGCAGCTTCACATGCTCTGCCTGGCTTGAGAAAATACTAAACGAAAATGATGGCCCCAGATAAAGTCTGCTAAATGACTGGGCACTGAGATGCGGAAAGAAATGCAAAATCTGCTTTATAAAGATTTCAATCAAGTAAGATTGTTTCTTAGTAACTGGAACAACAAAGTGAAACCTGATCAGAGCTATGTTGAATTCCATAAAAAGCCAGAAATTGTGTCATTATACTGGATCATTGTGGATGTAATGAAGAACAGGGGTCAAAGTTTCTTCAGATGAATAAAAGATTTGTTGGAGTTATATTGAAAATCCAAACTCAATCTGATGAGGAACATGTTTATTTTACAAATGTTCTCACACTGATAAATCTATGACGCTGGTGTCAGTCAAATAGAAGAGGCCGAGTGACGTCCTGCTGCAGTGCTTACATGAAGGTCTGAACTTCAGTAGACTGTTGAGTTGAACACACCGAAGTGAACATACCCAAAATCCTTGTTCACTTCCTTCTCCCATCAGCTCATGAAGCATGTGGAAATTATTTCACTGCACGCTCTGCACCTGCTCATTATACAGACCATCATTTGCACATCACTTGGACAGACAGCCTCGACTGGAGCGTTTCCAAAAACTTTAGTACAGCAAGGCTTTTTATAGAGACTATTAAACAGCTCTTTTGCGAAGATGGTTTCAAAGAAGCAAACTGTATTCGGGTGGAAGTGCAGCGGGTGTCTATTTGTCAGATGCTCTCTGCAGAGACTTTGTGGTTTCAGTCAGCCCAGCGGAGGGTTCCCAATCAGCACCTGTGTAAGCTTTTCACATCTTTTTTACTGCTTCTTCTCTGGCGCGTGTTCAAAAGCTGCTCTGAAGCAGGTGCTCCTAGGCTCATCCGACAGTTTCTGCTTGATTAAAACATACTTTTTGAATAATACATTACAATTAAGCCTTGTAATTGTCAGATTATACTGTGATAAAATTTGTCTTTTTTGAGACACCATATTTAGATTTTGAATTTAGACAGGTATTTTAACAGGTTTACATCAATACATAAAAAAAAATTCTTTCTGTCTTTGTTATAGAAGTTCAAAGAATGCATAGGGTGCTTGTCTGAAATATTGATGAGGTAGTCTTTAATCTCACTTAGACTTACTAAGCTTCTCTGTAGTTTAAAACTGTTTTTATTTGCATATATATTATATATATATATATATTTATTTAGCAATAAAATACAGCCACAAAAGCACTATATTCACTTATTGAAAATGACACATCAACACAGATGATAAGCCCCACATCTTCTGCTGCTTTACCCTGGGCACTCTCATGTCAAACTTCCATCATGAGATGATTTGTAACAGAGCCTCCTGTGTGCATTATATCTGTGCATGAGTTTATGATGGACCCCTGGATTAGTATGATTTTTTTCCCTCAATCCAGAGGTATGCCTCACTTCTCAGAATATGCCAAACCCATGACCACCATCTCCCACAATGGCCCCAATGAGCTGTTGGTATGAAACAAAGGAGAAAACCCCCGCCACCTTTCAAAGAGAGTTGGCGAAAGATGTAGAAAGGTCCGCAGGGAAATAGGAAAAAAACGTCCAAGAGGAACTGGAGCCAAAGCCGCAAACAACATGAAGAACACCGCCATGCAAATCTGACAACGTGACTGACTTCACTTTATATTATGGCGAAAGAGTAAATGATATTCAGAAAAATGATCCTGTCATTGAGATATATTTTACATGTGGCTCCAACTGTCGATTACAAAGAGTAGGAATTATTATACACTGGATTTTCTTGTAGACTTTTGGAACATGAAACATAAATTATTAGTATTACAACCCTGTGATTTTCAGAAGATTTAGTTCCTTGGATCTAAGATGCTTTGGTTGTTTTGTTGTAGTATAGTCTCAATGGTTAGCCAAGTTGGGAAAAAAAAAAAAAATCATCCAGCAGCATTCACACAAACGCTCAAATCAGGATGTGCTATCCGTCAGGCTAATTTAACGTTGTTTTGTGTAGAAGTCTTAAGGCTGGATAGCCATTCTTCACATTCCTACTTTTCTGTAATTTCCACAGAACGTGATAGATGAAATCTTGACATCCACCCCAGACGCGACAGCAGAAAGGGGCTGGCTTGTGTCCACTGATTTAGCTGTTGTTGACATGAGCAACATAATTCTCGTGGGTTTGGCTGCACGCTGCTGGTACAATCTTGTAAAGCAATCCACCTAATCCAACGAGATACAGAAAGTCAGGAACAGAAATATCCATGTAACCTCTGTCTGGACTGGGCTGTATTAGTTTTCATCATGGTGACCAGTTGAATGTATCAAAGTCCAAAAAAATCAATCCATCAAACAAACAGAGCTCATATCCTTGTAGTAGAAGCTGGGCCAACTGGGCTGGCAGCAGTTACTGTAGCCGAACTCTAGTCCACATGGATCCAATCATCGCACCCTGGAGCGCTGGCATCTCTGAAAGCGCAGGCCAACAACTACCGCTTTTTACAACCTGCTTTTTACAGGCGCACGGTTTTCTCACACAGCTACACAATATTAATAAACATGTGTGTACACAGGAAGTTAAGCAAAGTAGTCCTCCAGGCACCAAGTGTTGACATGGAATGAGTAAGTGAAGAGGGGCAGGTGAGGAGTGCTATTAACCACAAAAGTAGAATGAGGGCCAATGTAAAGCATCTGAGAGGAGCAAATCCTGACTTATGGACTTGTTTGATGCAAAAAATTAATAAAATGCTTTACAACAGGGCACCTGTAGAAATGGCTATAAAAGTAAGTAAATAAGTTATTTTTTTCAACTTTTCCACAAACTCGATGAAATAATTTTCTGTAATTTGGGAGCCAAAGTTGAGAGACAATATAAAATGCATGATTTCAGCTCAAGCCACGGTGTATGAATAAAAGCTTAGCTTAAATTAATTTATTATTTTATTTGCTGGCTAATTGTTGGCTCAAAAACAACTTAAATATTATAGTACTTTCACATACTGGGTACTAATTTATAAATATTACCCAACATACTTGTTAGTGTCACATGTCACATTATCATTCAGAAAATTCAGTGCAGCTACAAAAATTAACCATACAAAAAAAATTATTTGGACAATTATTTTTATCTTGTATGCCAGTGAGCCAATTAAGTCAACCATCACTGTCAACACAATTCTCCAGTTCAATGAACAAACATTTTTGGAGGGAAGTGAGCTGACTATCATTTTTGTCCCACAACAGAAATCATTTCATGTTTACATCCTCTTAACATGTCGGCGGTTCAGTGCTGTTGGTTGAGAACAACAACTGTGCAATTTATGTAACTTCTTTATATTTTCTAACAATATGAAAAAATCAGTAGGATGGCACCCCCCGTTGTGGATGACATTTCTATGAGAACACCTCCATCTGTTTGTTCTACTGTTGCCTCAGTCAGTCGTATTACTCTGAGCCTCAGGGGAAGGCGGGAAACTAATGGAGGATGGGAATGTGAGTAATCAGAGCAGAATGGGCAAGAATTGGACAACCACAAGTGGCTGGTGCTCATCGAGGGAATCTGGACACAGAGGTTAGGCAGGGATAGCGAAACCACATTGGACAGAAGACTATGGAATGGCATCTGGTTCCCATATCCACAGCGTATCACAATTAGCCGGTATACAATGGGTTGTAAGCGTGCGTCTACTTCATGATACGTGTTGGGTGCTTTGTGGAAGCAGATATGCAGTTGTAGGCATGCGTGTTTGTAATGAAGCCTGTGTTGGGATTAGGTTTGCGTTACATATGCATAGCGAGATTCTAATCCACAATCTCAGTTTGGGAGGGTCTCTTCTTACTTGAGGAGAGGATACAATCAAACAGCTTTGAGCAAATTGTGGGCATTCCAGTATTAAAGCCAAACCTTTTAATAGGAACCAAATTTCTGACCCCCAAAGATTTGAATAAGGGACAATTTTCCATCCAGAAAAGTATCTCATCTACATCTTCTGTTGATCCAGTAACAACCACAGTGGCTTCTTGTCATCTGATGTTGAGGAAAATTCTTCTCAATCTAAATGCTGTCAAGTCTTTTCTTCCAACATTACATTTAATCTGAGCCAATTTCAATACCAAGCTAAGGCAGCAACTGTCCTTGTGAGCATTCGGCCTATTTAACCAATGATTGATGCTTTTAATCACTGAGCGAACCTTACATTTGGCCCAAGCTCTGCTTCTTGTCATTTGAAGACAGACGAGGGCTGCTGATGGGCATAGCAAGAGCAAAGCGTTGACATCAAAAATAAGGTCAGTATCTGAATGTTGTCAAATCGAGTGCCAGTCAGCCTGCTCAGACTTTTTTGCCCCCATGAGACCAAATAAATGCTGTCATGTCTCAAATATCTTTTTTCTTCATTCCTAAACAGTGTCAAAACCTGTGTGTGGTTGAAAACCGATGGATATTATCTGTAAAGAATATCAACTCTGTTTTCACTTCAAATGAACTGGCACCTCTTACACCTCTGTCCTTCAATCTCCAGCTGGGATATGTTTTATTAACAGAGGTGAGGCTGCCATGAATAGCCGATGAATGGGAGCTGAGCTTGCCTTTCACCTCTAGTGCCTCCAATCTGGGCAGCAGTGCTGGTCAAAGTTGTGACAGACCATATTCCTGAGGAATCACAACCTTAGGTATTTGTCTAATCCAGACGTACATGCAACAGGCTCATCCCTGACATATTTGAAGTCTTGAAGTGCACGTGCACTCTCAGTGGCCTGGCATGAGACAACAGTGTGGGACTGAAGCATGCTTAGCGGCCTGCTGTGGGTTTCCAATATTGTATCATTTTCAAATATTTCCATTTCCTTCTGACCAGATTTCAAAGCTCAGTTCTTTATACCTCTGTATAATTTTAGTTGACTATGGCACGCAGAAGAAGTGCAGTCGGCTGGTGGTGTCGGTGGGTCCTCAAGTGCAGCCTCCGGGATAGTATTTTATGCTTGATTGGTGCTAAATGGTGTGCACACACAGTGGTTGGTACATTGGCTTGATGTTTTGACGCAGACCGCCCTTGAAGAGCCGCAAGACGATGAGGAATATAATAAAAACTGAGAAGTGAATACTTGATCATCCTACAGCTCTCCCTAACCTCTATGAGCATTTCTCTGGTTTCAGTGGGCAAGTTAAGGTAAACTATTCTTTTAAGAAATGCTGCAAGACCAAAATGGTATCTCTAAAATGTCTCCAATAATATTTTTTCTAAACTAAATGGAGAGAAAACAGCCTATGAACTGTGCAAACTAATTATGATTGTACACTAATAACTGTACAATAATTTCTTTAACTGGCAAGCTAAAGATGTGGGAAATTAAAAACAAAAGAAAAATTGCTTTTCCATGTTAAGCAGTGAATTTTATCAGAAATCAGAATTTGCCAATGAGGATCTTTCTTGATTTGATTAAGGAGACCTCTTCCCTCTAACCGCAGATCCCTGTCCGTTCATCAGTGGAGAATGAGCAACGATTAAGTCACAAAGAACTGTAATGACTTCAGCAGGGTTGGCTCAGAGGCCTGTGTACAATTTACACACTGTTCCCAGAGTAAAGAGGAAAGGGATGGGGAGGGGGGGCACTCATTGAATATTCATGGAGACATGTCCCCTGCCATCCCCCGGGTGGGCATACCAGATGAGAAACCACATGAGATCACTGACAACTGTCTCTTCTTTAAGAAAGTGGCATTTTGGATTTGTGAAAGTGATTGTGTGACCATCATGAGTCATTCTCAGATCATTACATTTTATGAAGATGCAAAGCAACTGTTTGGGTCTGTTTTTAGAAATGCACTTGGTAACTCAACTCTCTATTCTGCAGCCCGTATTGTGTTGAAATGTACATCTTTGCCAAAGTTATAGGACCCCTGCCATTTACGGCCACTCCTGCTACCTTTAATGACTTCATGGGATTTTGCTGGCCACAACTGGAACAATGTCAAGGCTGTCTCGGTGACCCAAATTTGCCATTTCACACCCAGAAGAACGAGCCAAAATCTGTAAAGGCCCTACACATTTTGTTCTGCTGCTGTAAGAATAGACAGTACTTGGACTCCTCTTTCGGTGAGCTTTTATTTGTCAGATGTAAGACCTGGAGAGCAAGCCTGAGAAGTGAGACCACCTGCACTTACTTACGTCCCAGAACGCCGGGAGCGAGTGTCTTAGAAGGCTCCAAGGATTAACTTACGACTTTTATGGCTCGTTCTGCACACGCTATTACACCTATTCAATCACACTTGCCTCTGGGCTATAAATAATTTTAACAGAGAGCACATACACACACGCACAAAAAGTGCCTGCTTGACCCGGTTCTTCATTGAGCTGTCACAAGGCCTTATGTACAGTATGTATGGGCTACTCTTCATCTTTTTGGGAAACTAAAGTTTTCCATCTGTTGAAGGGGAAAGAATCTATGATCACCGGCAAGGTAATGAGGTGGGATAATGCTTCTGGTTACAGCCTGGTAGCAAGGACATTTCAAACTTCTAAATATACATTCAGGTAACAGAAGACAGTGTGGTGAAGAAGAACAGATATTAATGCTTTGAGGAATTGGCAGTAACAAATACAGTACCAATTAGGTCTCAAAATATTGATAAGGGAATATATTGTTATGTACTCCTCGTCGATGCATGCATTTATTCAGAATCTACTGTACTGATAGACGCAATAGAGATGGTGCTTAGGAAATGCAGTCACCTCGGTGCAGTACACATTTCCTCAATAAATGGCAGCAATAAGTTGCACACAGTTCAAATGAACAAAGATGGAAGGAGACAGTGGCAAAATATGTCCACCACCAAGTACACTAAAGGCAAAAACAGGGCAGAATTTTTGAGAACCATGGACTCAGAACTTGGATGTGTTCCAGTAACACAACGACTCTTCGTATTAACCCTACGAGACATCATGCTGACCAGCCGCAGCTAGCAACGTTAACAACAGGTCGTTAAAGCTCAGAGAATGCGTTAAAGCCAAAACATGTAGACCAACTTTTATTTCTTCACAAAAACCCGCCAGGACGTTAGCCAAAGCCTAGTTTTTTTTACCACTTAAGGCTGAACTCTAGTTAGAGTTAATGAAACTAAGTTAAACTTAGTTGTTAGTAGTTATTTATTGTTTTAAGTGCAGTTACTACCTCTGCCATTTTAGCTGTGGTTTGTCACAGGCAACAAAAGTTTCATGCTACTTAAGGCCATGTTAAAAGAGTATAAGTTTATTTTAATTATTGTTCAAATTACTGTTATTGCCTTAGTTACATTTGTCACAGGGAGCCCATAAACACTTTATGGACGTTGATTATAAGACTTAGCCTGCATTATCATTCATTATTATTAGATTCTTCATTGCCTATATTTGCTTTTTATTGATAAAAAAAACACCCATTTATACTTGTATGACCCTGAACTTTATTTAAAAACATTAACGTATCGTATCGTGAGGTTTGTGACAATACCCAGCCCTAGTACAAATACCATTTTACAGTGTATGTGGAAGTGTTAGTGGAAGTGTTGGTGAGAGGAGGTCAGAGACTTCTTATGTTTTTGATAAAACAGTCTACCTTATCTATCATATTGAAGTTTGTGAGCGGTGTCAGTGTGCTTTGTCTGCTGCTGATGCATGACGGAGCAAGGGGCATAATAAATTATTGAAAAGTTGATCGGCACAATGCATTAGCTTTAGTACCCCATCCAACTAATGTGTCCGTAATGGGGTCAATTTGGGCCAATAGCTTAGTAATTCTATCTTTATCAGCCCTACATGCTTCTGTTGTGCATTTCAATCTGGCAGTTTTAGCGTTTTTTTACCTTCATATGGAAACAAGTGGAGAAGATGTGGAACAGGCATACTTACAGGAGGTCCTGAAAGAATAGACAGAAGGAAAAAAAAAAACATGGTTAGTGTTTTCAATCAGAAATCAAACAGACTCCAATCATCAATGTTCCAGTAAAACCACATCCAAGTACAGATCAGGATGTTGGAAAATCAAAGGGTGAAAATGATTTAAATATTTTTGGGACATTCCATAAACTGATAGTGGAGACACTGGTTTAGCAGCAGTGTACTTTTACCATACATCTATTCAGACTGGTTGCATTGTTATTGAAACAATTATTTTTGTGAGGTGACTCATTGGCTTAAAGCACTGCATAACACAGAACAATTTAAATAACCCTGGGACTAAAGGTTCTTATTAAGAAGGCACCCAGCTGCTCAAAATTAAGGTCAGTTTCTTACAAGTCCTACGTCCTTGAGCTGTTCTTCTTCATGACCAGGGGAAGGTGCAAATGGCTCCTGCAGCTGGGGCAGTTAAGGAGTTGCGTGTTTGATGCTCACTGGGCTGCACTTCTGTACGGTTTTATGGATGGTTGAGTTACAATAGACCACTTAGGTTTTAGTAAACCTGCCCCGGCGAGTGTGTTTTTTGTAATGTCCCACTGTGTTGAAAGACTCTGTAGGCAGCGTTCAAACAGCAATTATGGAAAAATAATGACAAAAACGTGCCTGTCAAATTTTCATCTCCCGAGCTGAACCAATGTAAGGTAGTGTTTTAGATGCTGTTCGACTTCCATTCCTTCTTTTGTAAAGTCAGGTACTGTGCATAGCTAACAAGAAGTGATTATTCACATCAGAGGAAAATATTTGAAGAAACTTCTAACACTTTCCAGCACTGACCACCTGGTAGAACAGTTTGTGACTGTGGCTTTCCTGGCAAATAAAAAAATGTCTTCATCCTAAACTTTCATACCGCCACATTTTCCTTTCCATATGTTACCGACAAACAAAAAACTGGATCCTAATGAAGCAATTCCATTCACTTTTAATGCATATGCAAACAGCGCTGTGTCTCTTTCCTATTTTTTGTCTCTGTCAGTCGCTGCCAAGTCTGCCGGAAAGCTTTCTGCTCCTTTGTAGATGAGTAAACGGCATCACACAGAACACCTCACCGTGAATTTGTGGAGAACCCGCAGCGGCTTAGTTACTTCGAGTAAAAACGAATCATGAATTAAATATGCTTCCCTTCAACATTTAGTGTTGACAACTTAAAAGAGAGAAATTGGATTTGCAAAAGGCTTACAGTGCAGAATGTAGTATGGCTATAACCATTACGAGCTAAATCTTACTGTCACAAAGTTTTTTACATCTTAAACTGTGCCATTATGTTCATTTATGTATACATGTTCGAAACCATTCTTCATCTACAGTATTTTTTTTATAATATCCAGCTGTGCTATAATTGGATGCTAGACAGTGCTAACATTGGAAATGACACTGGCTCTACAAAGAAATAGACTTTTAAAATGCTTCAAAGCTGCAAATGTACACGCAGCTAAAAAGCCTTTGCCTGTTTTGGGGTTCTGCAACTGGCCTGTATCTTGAGTTGTTCTGATTTGATAACACTCAAGGATTGTTGAACAGAACAAAATATTACAGCTCATCAGCCCACTGTTCACAATTGCCTCACCTTAACAGCGCCACTTCTGACTCTGTGAGTGGCTTTGATTGTTTGCTTGTTTCTAATTGGATTGTCAAGCGGGAGTCATTCCCATTCTCCACATTTGCTCCGTCTGACCAGTGACTGAAGAGCTGTCTCCGCACAATGGTGCCATTTGAAATGTGCTGGCACGGTACGGTGAATGTTTACGGAAAAGTCAACTGCTGTTCAGACCTGATTATTGCCAAAACATTGACATCTATTGTCCATCTGTCATTGGATTTGCTGTTCTTCCATAATTTGTGGCTTTTGCGCTGGATCAGAAAAACTGAAAGTCGTAAAACCACACCACATGCCCAGATTTAGAATGCAAAACAGGATCTTATAGAGGGTTCTACATAAAAAAATACCAAATTTAAATTTAATCTTAGTCCTTCAACAGCTCACATCTGCTTCTGTACAACAAAAACAGGAAGGATTCTGTGTTGCGCCATCACCAGAGATTCTTGGAATAGTCAGAGAAGCAGAGAAGTTTGTTTCTCTGGCTGTGAAACCTAATCACTACCTTGTTTAAAATTAGCCCCATGCTTTGCCCTGCTTTTTTAATTTATTTTTTCCAAGGGCAGTGTATTTGTGCCGGAGTGTTGCCTGCACTCCCCCAGCAGAGGAACGCTGCCACCCTTCAGGGCCCATTATCACTTTCGCTATCAGGTGTATACGAAGTGTGGAGTCTGCTCCCTGCCAAGTACATGTTCTCGCTGTGAATTCAATTTGTGGCGACACTTTCCATCTGTAAGACTGTCACTGCACAACATGTCCTCTTACTCGAGTCTCCACCGGGCCAAGTTTGTTGAGTCAGCTCCCGAGTGTTCGTGTGTGGGGAGATTAGAGATACGGCAAACTCGGGAGAGCACACTAGACGCGTTAAGACGTTATCAGCACATTTGACAGCTCACGTCACTTCACATTTCTGGCCTGCACTGTCCACCAGCCTTACTGTCAAATTCTAGTGTTTCTATAGCGACTGAAGCTGGAACCATCCGAGCTCACACTGAAAACCACCAGGCCACAAATTACACATCCATAAACCTATTTTGGCCTCCAAAGATATACAGTGTACTTTTACATGATTGTATGAATTGCTGATGTCCTACTGAATTAGCGCTTAAATGTTTCTGGATTTGAGATGAGGGTGATCTTTGGCCACACAAATACACATACCAGGTTCTCCGTTGCGGCCTCGTCTTCCCCGTTTTCCAGGAGGTCCTGTAAAAGAGAAGAACATGGTACATTTTTGTCAGTAATTTGATTGTCCTTTTGTTTGTGTAAGTTTCATATTCTTTACTTGATGCATGGGTTTAAGTATCCACACAGTCAAACAACCTTACAGCAGGATGGAGAATATAGTGTGTTTGGACAAGGCAGTACAAATAACTAAAAATGTCAGGGTTTATTAAGAATTTAAACTCTATTTAGACTTAAGCCGAAGTGGAAAAAGGAAACGCTGTTATCCTCATTCCTTTATTTTTCCACAGAAGAGTTTGTTCATTTGTTTATCTAGACAGAGGCTGGGGTTTTGTTGTGAACGTGCTCAATCTGCTAAAGCTCAGCCGGAGGAGTAAACAATTACACGCTTTGCCAGGTTTTACACATTGAAGGCTTGACTGCTTTGTATTGTACACAGGTACTCCTCTGTGACAGGAAAACGTATGTGGAAATCTATCTCCTGAAATGAATTTCCCCTTTTTGCAGCAACACATCTGTTATTAGGACTGTCAAAGAGGAAAACACACCTCATTTGTCTGCATTTAAACAATTAAGTCAAAAGATGAAGCTATGGCTTGTTTGCTTAGTTATAAATCGTTTGTTGTTCTTTTGACTCAGTTTGAGCAAAAGGTTTATAAGTAAACACTAGCTGTTTTAGTTGGTGGCACTAGCAAGGAAATATCAGGGGAACTTGGGGTTCAACCAGTTTCCACTCTGGAACATTTATGACATTAACCAAGAGAATTTCTGACTGTATATTATTTCTCTGTTGCCATTATAAATTACATTAGAAAGCAGATAGCATACACTGAAATCAATTTGTAGGCTCCTATTATCAACCCACTTCAGGTACAGTTTCAGTTAACATTAGGGGAATATTAATTTTCATGCATATACTTTTTCTGCAAACTTTTTCATGTTCAAATGTGTGATCCAGGCACAGTACTCTTATTAAAGCAAGCATGTTAGTTGAAGGAAGCAAATGAAAAAAATGTTTATGTCTTTATGTTTATCCTGTTAGAATCGAAAGGACTAGAAGCCAGAATGAATAAAACCGTTGTCTGGGTCTGAACTTTAGCACTGCTGTACAATACCATCTTACTATTAAAAGGTCACGATAATTACAGTAATTTATGGGCTGGGTAATTGCCACAGCGTTTAAACACAATGGAATATACTAAAAGCTACAAGTGGTAATTGACGCGACCTGAGCTGCACTCACTGTGTCCAATTCACAAATTGCTCTTTGAGTCAGTGGGCATCCCTCAGTAAAGTTTTGTGGATAAAGCACTATAGCTTTAATGCAGTGTTTGGTTGATTTACGGCACCCCAGATGTGTTGCTGTGGTGTAAAAAAACAGGATTATGTTGCACAACTCTATGTATGATGCTCAGGCCTCTATTCGAACCCACTGTTTGGGTCGGCGTGGGCCTCTGGGACGGCTGCCTTTGGATGACATCCAGGATAGTGTCAGGCGCTGCCAATGAAGGGCCAGGCTCCGATTAAAGAATGTAACCACAGGTGGAGTTTGACTCTCACTTTACTATGGCTCACATCAACCCCGGCTTCTGCATGGGTTTATTTTTGAAGCTTTTTAAAGAAACTTGGCAGTGGCTTCATTATGTCTGACTTTGAAATGACACTTGACACCTCTGTTGATGATACGATGCACTCTTGATTTAAGTGGTGTACGTCTGACAGCTGTTGAGGAAAAAACTCCCCACACTGGGACACGGTGGTCAAGGCTAAATACTCTACATTACTTTCTAATATCACTGTGATTTACAATATTGATTACTTGATTTTCTTGATGGATGTAAGAAGAGATTTCAATTCAATGCAGAAGCTAACGCCAACAGAAACACTGTCATTTTGAAACACAAATAACTTACAGATTTGAAGCAGCAGCTAAAACAGTTGCATTACTGCACTAAAATGAACTCATAGAAAGGAGTGGCCCATAATATTATGGCCTCTGATAATAATCTGGGTCGAAAGTGCTGAGAGATGGTCAGCAGATAATATTATAGTTCCTCAAAAACCTTAAGATGGGCCAATTTTGTCTGTCACAATTTTGGTTATGGAACAGTGGCTTTACAAAAACGTGGCTCATGATGAGGGTCACCAGCTATGAACAATCGGCTGAAACCTTTTCAACCTTCTCAATGGATTTCCTTTAAAGAAGGGAATAAATCAAAGAGAAGCTGTTTTTTTTCTGGTCAGACTCTGATGCTGTGTGTAACATTTTTGGTTGGATTAATATTTTTATTTTTTTCAAACAAAACAGGATTAAATATCTTCATAATGAAGCAGTGGAAAAGAACCCAGAAGTAAAACAGCAGTGACTTGGATAGAATATATTATTTTCCACTTGGCTGTTTGCATGGTAGCACAGATCACAATGTGGATTTTGAACTGATTTTTACAGAGCATACTGTGCAATGTTTGCATTTTGAACTTGTTTTTATATGACTATGAAATACTGCGGCATGATTTCAGGAAAACATGCAATATGCAATAACTTATATTTAATATTGCAGGGAAAATATGAAATTTTATACATTTTAATGTCAATTAAAGCAAAGTTGAGTTGCTCTTGACTAACTTCTTCTAGTCACATTGGTGCTAGGTTTATATTTGGTCGCACCATAGTTTAGGCTCTGATTATCTTGACAGTACACATTGACATGTGAAGATAATTGTTACAGACAGTCACATGTGACATTAAGCTAACTGTGAAACGGCATAAACCAATCACTGCACAATAATCAAGAATTATTATTATTTATTTTTTTAAACAAACTATTGGGATTTTTACAATCCCACATCAGGCTTTTTGTCAACTGTACTGAAGAATATTAGACAAAGAAATGATATATAGTTGGGAGCTTTGTGAAACATGCTCTGCAGCTTTGTTGTTTTCCAAAACATACATCCCTCACATTGTTCATTACACGGCTTGACATTATGATCATGTTGTTTATATTCATACATGTCAAGACAAAATTGTCTTTATCACTTACAATCATCCACAAAGTATTGAGTGGCAGGGAAAATCTAACAGCTAGGTTCTCAGTTTCAACCAAATCAATCAGTCAAAAGTGAAGCAGCCCCAGTCAGACATTTTTACAAAAGCATCATTGTTTTAGAGCTTGATATACATAATCAGCCCATTCAAACCTCTCTCAATGTAATACAGCCATTACTCAGAATAAAAGTCTAGGCCAAACATAACAAGCCCCATCCTCCAAGAAGGAAGTCATGTTTAAAGAGACTGGCTTTTGTATTTCTCACCAAAGTAAATTGTTTCTGGAGAAGATATTAATAAATTGAGAGTTGTTCCATTTTTGGTGTAGGGTGCAATCATAAATTCATCCACTCTAGTACAAACTGGGACATGACATTTCCGAAAAGGCTTTTGCGATTCATCAGTTTCAGAAGAAAGAGGCAGATTTTGTAAGTAATGACTGAATAATAGCCTGTACTTTGAAACAGACACTCGCATCCTGGAAGCGGCTGTCAAACATTAAATGATTTGACATTTATTCAGTCATCTACACGTTTCCATGCTTGAGCTAATTTCCTGTCATGTAGAAGAGGAAACACCCCGTTGCACAGATGCAAGAGAGCATATGAGCCAAAGTAAAACTTCTTACTTGACCATGTCACCAACGTTTTCAGACCATAAAACAAAAAGTTGATCTACAAAGTCAGTTGTTGGTTTTGGTACACCAAAGTGGTTTTGGCTCACACAGATTGAAAAAAGCCATTTAAATAAAAGGTAGCTGCAAACACAGATGAAATGGTAATCCATTTCCGCTAGAATTACTGTAATAATTCTGTCTCTGAAATGAATGTCTGCTTCACTTGTCAGAAACTAAAATGTCTATCTGTGCAACCTGTACACTTTTAAGAGCATCACATTGGGATTCCACAATAACTCATTCAACTGCGGATTAGCGGATTTGAAAATGTATTTCCCCAAAATTTATCAATGTCCTGAAATACATTCCAAGAATTCAAGAAGATTTTAATATAGTCAATTTAATCCCACAACATGGATGGATGAGTTTATTCAACCTGGCAACACTCGGGGATCCAGGTCAGTGGAACTAAAGCTGCACAAAAGCTGGCTTTCTACTGTACAATCATTTCTTACTTTACAACTACATATTTGTGGGAACATCTGGCAAAGACGACAACATTTGTGCTCCAAGATCCTTATTGCTCTGCATGACAATGAATAAATCAATATGTGAAATGCTAATTCATGGAACACTGGGTGCACTATTCAAGGGGAACTATGGAAATCCAGCTTTTTAATAAGCCTTGTTGGTGAATGTCACTGCTTTATGCATGTTTAATAAAGCATGTTGGTGTAAAAACACAGAAGCCAAAAATTGTGCACACTGACTACTAAACCTTGCTAAAACAAAAGGCCATTGACTCGAGTCTACTGGTGACGAACATAAGTCTTCGGAACACTTTTATGTTATTGTTTTTATGTATTTTGCCTTGTGGTATTGTGAATGACCTTGCTAATGACATTTTGCTCACCACTTAACTTCCTCAAACCCTTCAATTTAACATTTAGCAAGTGAATGCAGGCAGCGTTTGTTCTCAAAGAGGAAATTGGGACCTCAAATATTACCTGTTCCCTAAATGTAAATAGCGTGACTAAAGCGTGACTGCTTTACAGTTAGCAGATTTGATCCCGTTCAGTGGGACATGTTTAAGTTATAATGTGTAATAAGTGAAAAAACAAAATCTATTTAATGGCTGTTAAAACGTCGAAAGAGGTCAACTAAAGGTTCTGGAAGAGCTTTTCCCCAACACAGTTATAAGACGTGTAGATAGAGTTGAGAAAGTACACTTTCTAAATGGAAATTAGAGGTAACTTTCCACATTGTGGTACATGTGATACAAGGAACAGATTGCAGCATGTAATATTGAGCCCTTTCAAAGAGCAACCCTATGATCAAACTTAACAGCAGTGGTTCCTCAAGTGCTTTTGAATTTGAGTGGCTTGTCAAGATTCTTTTTTTTGTTTTTTTGTTTTACATAAGGGCTACATATAAACTCGTAAAATGTTTGGATTTTTGTCAAAACAATATACATTTGTCAGTCTATATTTGAACCCAAACTAGAAATACAATGGCTTGAAGGATATTTCACATTAGGCTCATGTTTTTGTGTCATATATCGTCATTATCTTCACTTCCTAGAGCACTAAAGCAAAATTTTCCTTTCCAAAATAAATATATTGATTGTAACCATTTCCTAAATAACCTTTCCCAATTGCATATAATGTGTGGCCCAGAATGAGACCATTGTGTCTGATTGTAGCTTTTACTTGCAGTTATTTTTAGTGTACTCTTTACTGCTTAAAATTATGAATGTTTTTGTCCAAAGGCACTCAGCACTGCTATCAGACCTTTGTTTTGCTGTAGAGTTATGATATTTTCTTTTTCAGTTCCATCTACAAAGGCACATCATTGCATCCTACTGTAATAAATGTATTGTTATCTGCAGATAGACATGTGTTTACATAACTGTTCAACAAAGTATGATTAGTTAGCTGGAAATTTGGAGTTTGATTTATACAACGGCCATAAAGCAAGACATCTCGCTGATTAGGGCCTAAATTAAATCTAAGTCATGAGGGGTAATGAACAGTGACGCCTGCTCTGCAAACTCTAATGAAACACTCAGTTTGCAGTTTTCAATTACATTACACGAAAGCGGCGTGTTTTGATAAACTCTTCGATGGAAGCTGTGCTGCCATCGTTGTGTTTGGGTTAAGGCTAATTCGCAGAAACAACAGGACACTTGTTATTGTCAGTTTGTCTAAAGACAGCAGGCGGCGGGAGCCCGAAAGCAATTACACAACAGTGCGTTCATGACAATGCAGAAAATTGCATCTCAATACAAACAATAAATGACGCATATTTTCGGAAAGTGGTCAGAGGATGTTATTATCAGCTGAATGATGTAATTTCTCTACCCATCCCTGATGAATATGGCAATTTCACTGTGTGTGTGTGTGTGTGTGTGTGTGTGTGTGTGTGAGAGAGAGATTCCTGCACTGGGTTTGTCTAGAGGCCAGTTATCAGTTCATTAAATGAAGAGTCCATCCATTAGGAAGTGAGGAATTTGTCTGTCACTGCGGGCTCCATTTACGCTGCATCAAGCAGATTGAAACCTGGATTAAAAATGTATCTTTCTTGCAAATGAGTTCAAGGTATACAGCTTGGTGTTATACAAATTGCACTTGTTTTTACACTGATAAACAGCTCAATCTTGTCTTTTACACCTCATCCCAAAAGGCGTGTTTAGTTCTTAGTCAAACGTGGCTAGACTAAAGATAAATGGTTTGAATCGGACTATGGCTAGCAGGCATGCATGGATCATCTCCACTTTGCCTGGGTTCTATGTCGTGGCTGGAACACTGCTGAGGAGGAAGCAGGGCCTTGGAGAGAGCCTTTTCATCACCTTCGGAGATCAATGTGTTTTCCTCTGGCAACAGGCTGACTGCTGGGATACTTGAGACCCACCCTATGTGCCGCACATTGCAATTATCCTCCCCACAATACTGACTGCGGTTGAGATGGAAGCGCAGCACGCTCCCTGATGAGGAGAAGTCAGTAATAAGCTGATCGATTGGCCAACTCCCATCGCTTTATGCTGCGAGTTAAATTGGCAGGGATGGCCATTCTGACTGCTCTATCAGAAAGCCTCACTGTCGACTGAAAACATCTCTTTTAACAGTGTTACTTTAGGGTGGAGTTCTAATCTTTCAACTAAAAACAGACTTTGATACAAAAATATATGTGCCTTGCAAATGAAAAAAAAAAAAAACAATGTGTAAAACAAGTTATATCTTGCGACTTTGCAACTTCCATGCTAAGCTACTGTGCAAAAGTTAATATAGCTGCCATGAGAAAGGGCAATCTTCTATTTCATATGCAACATGTTCTTTAGTGTGGATCTAGCTGATTGAAGAAAATATACAGTATGTTCACAAAAAAAAAACTGGGTGGGGTGGGGACAGAAGAGCAACCAGTAGCTCAAAGACTAACGATCTCCTCGTAGGTGTGATTTATGGGATTTGACTTGCATGAGCAGTAGTATTAAATACTGAGTAAGGGCTATCATTGACGAGGAATTAATTAATCTTCTCAGCATATGTGCAGAGCAGGTAAAACAACCCCAACCTAACCCAGCAAACATTGATTAGCCACTGTCAGAGACTGATTCAAGCTTCTGATCCACGTCCTCTATTTAGTCAATCAATAGCCCTAATTAGAGCCTGAAACGTAAAGATGAAGTCAGGACCATATGCTATCCATGGGATCACTACATTTGATCAGTGGAAATAAGTTTATCTTATTTTCTTTGACCAGAACTCCATTGTTTAAGGTGTTGCATTTACTCTGCTAGAGTCATAATGTATCCATTTCCAACCTCACTTTCATAATTTGGAGTCCCATTTTAAATGAATCCCTTCATTGGAATCAGACCCCAGATGCTTCTGAGGCTCAGTGAGGGTGTGTTTGATGCTTGTGTCACGCAGCATTCTGATGGAGACATGCGCAGTATCATGTAAACCTGTGCAGAGGGCTGAAGTTGCTTAAATAGTTCAAAGGGCATTCCCGGGAGAAATTGTCCACTGACCCTTAACACCAGAAGTTAAACAGGACATTGAATCCATAATTAGCATCAAATGATTGCTCTTGTTCAACATCAAATGAAATACTTTATCTGCGTTTAAGACTGCTGTGGCTATTGGCTGTCACACTGAAATCATAAGTAACCCAATACCTGCTGCTAACGGATGATATGACTGCTGGCTGACCTCATCAACACTCAGGATGTGTGAGCCAATGTGCTCCCAGTATGTATGCGTCTGAATGTGTGCGGTTAGGTTTAGGGCAGTGCTATATCATGTGGACCACAGGACCCTAAAAACGCTCAAGGGCAGTAAGGCCAGTTTCTCATCTGAGAAGAAATCACTGGAGAGAAGCCAATGAAGCCTTGCTATATGAAAGTCTAACATCCATTACAACTCACTAACATTTAAACAGATAGGTAAGTTATGTTTGTGAACTTGTTTTGATAATGTTTTGAGAGCTTACACTAAGACAGTGATCATGGTTGCTAACAAGCATTGTCTCAATCAATGTAAACAGGTGTATAAAAACAATAATGTTAAGTTTTAAAAGAGATAAAATAATACCAAACTATTATTGGAAAAAAATGTTTTTTATTATTATTATTATTTGAATTGGAGACAGACTTTAAGAGTTCATTATTCTATACTGTCTGTGGTCCCAAAATATAAAACTACGTAAGTGACAGTAGATATTGCACATTAGATTGTTGCATACATAATGTCCATCTCCCAGTTAACAGAGAAACCAACACACTTGAACTTGTTATATCAAAATATTTATAACTATATCTCCTTACATTTTTAAGTCCAAGATCTGTCATAAGCTTGCATTTTCAGTAGCATGTGCCAGGTTTCAAGCTCCTTTGATCTTCTCTCAATTTTTTTTGTCTTAGCTTTTTACTGTAGCTCATCTACATGGCTTCCAGAGGATTCACTTTCACTATCTTTCCACTTATCAGGTGGTCTTAAGCTGGTGTTTACTTGAGCGTTGCATGACTCGCGCCGGATTATTCGTCGAAGCACGCAAGCATGACTGGTACAGGCGCTTATGTCAGAGATATCTTGTCAACAGCAGATAGAAAATGCATGATGTAGGATCTGATGATAATAAAGAGGGGTGACGGGTGTTTGGGGGTAGGAAGGAGAGCCGCCTTGAAGTGCATAAGGATGAAAACTTTAAACTGAAACTCTTCGGTTAAATTATATGTTGGGGTTGTTGTATATGGGCAGTGTATATTCGGTTGTAAAGATCACATTTTTTTTGTATTTTAGATAAAAATTACAAGTGACTACTATATGAATATGGCCTTTGATCAAAATAAAAATGCTCCATTGCGCCTCTAACAAGTGTCTACATTAAGTGAATGGAAATTAAACAGCATAGACAATGAAAGATACACTATTGCATCCAGGACCTTAATGTAGTTGAAATCCCGTGTGAACAGTGCAGCATATGTATATGGAGGCCAGAGGGTGTTGACAGACTGTAATGGAAGGTTGATGCTGAAGAAGGACAGTTCAGTGTTCTGTTACCACAAGAAGAATATAAATGTCAAAACATGTAAAGATAATCACAATTGGTACCATCATGTCTGCACGCATATGTCTCCAGCACTAAACACTGTACCCCTAATGAGGATGACTACCTGCTTATAGATTTCCAGTAAATAAATAAATGAACATCCTCCCGGTGCAAGCTTGGTCCCGAGAGGAAACAAAAATACACTGTCGTCATTGGGCTGTCAACCTAAGCTTCACAATGCCAACTTAGAATTTATTTTTAAAAACATGGGAAACCCCTTTGTAGCACTTTAATGGATGAACATCTTTCCTTCCTTTCCCACAAGATAAGCCTAAAACTGGATCAACAAGATGAGACCACACTACATGGTAACCATGACTTGTAAGAAAAAGTTGCTTGTGCAAATAAACTGTAATTCAGAATGGAAAAGAATTAGCAGCCCAAGCCAAAATGTCCTGCAAAAAAACACGGCTCCTGTTTTCTAACCTCTGTTAATTTTCCTTCCAGGCAAAAAAAAACCCTAACCACTCCACCTTTACTTTGCAAGGAATTAATTCCCCTTAATGAAAGGTATTATTTGTGAAAGCAATCTCTAACAGGACTTTCCTCTAGAGCTGAGTCATAGCATCAACCACAAACATTTATTTTTTTATTTTTTAACTGCAGCCCATGAGGTAAAAGGAGGCTTGTGCATTCACTCAAGAAGACCTTATAAACACTAATTCCAATTTAACATTATTACTGAAGCAGCATTTTTAGAAACACATTAGTGCATAACCTTTAACTCAAGTAATTATTGTGGTTAGAACAAGTAAAGTCGATGATCTGGTGTTAAGGCCAACGTGACACAATGGAGATATATTGTGTTACTGCAGGGTTGCCAGACAACATGTAAAAACAGAAGATCTTTACATTTACTTTAAAATATCCCTAGCAAGTTAGACAGTTTCCTCAAACCTCCTGAAAAAAAGAATAAGCAGTTTCAAGAGTTTTTGCGGTCTTATATATTAGGCTGTTACAGGATTAAAAAAGCTTCATAAATGTTGCTAGGGGATGCATAAATAACCATGAAGGACCAGATCTAAACCACACAATCTGACTATAAGAAACACCAGGGCTTTAACACAGAGCACCAAGTCAAACCAAATGCAAAGACCATGAACGCTGGCGTCTGCTGCTTTCAGCCTACGAGAAAGATCAAAGGCATGGCACACGTCACCGTTCAAATATAATCAAAACACTTGGAACGCTCAAGGAAATATGAGAAACAGAATTAGAGTAATTGTATTAACTAAAATATTTGCTGCTAAATGAGATGGTTAGATACCAGCATGACGGCATCAAGCAAGAAAAAAAGTCATGTTTGACACCCGCAGGCTAAACTTGGCTTTACTTAAAGACTATTAATGGTAACACAATGCCAACTGTTGAAAAAATTATTTTTTTTATGATGCCTCGAAGTTCAACTGCAAAAACAACAGAGATTGTTTGGAAAACATTAAGCCAAAGAACCTCTGCATCACATTTCCTCCTAAAGTGTCAGTCAAAGTGACCAGGTCGAAGGTCACAAGAGGCTGAGAAGGGGGTCTCAACCTCCTGGGAAGGACCCTAATCCTGACCTGTAGTTTCAGGTGGTTTGAGGGCCACAGTGGGGCAGCTGTCGGGGCCCGGCTCTTCATTATGACATATTGTTCTGATTATGAATCTGATTATGAAAAAGGAAAGAAGCCACAAATACCACCATGATAACAAACTGCGTCACTCTACAGATGGCAATGGCTTCTTCATTGTAATCATTATTCACCCTCAAACGTATAAGCCTTGAATTTATGCAGCATTTCAACTCAAATTTGATATAAATATTTAAGTGAACTGTTGATAAGTTTAACACAACTTTTAGGTGATAAAAGCAGCTTTACACCCATAAACCTGTCCGATTAAGTTCCAAAAGTGTCTGTGAAAATACAGCATGTGTGAGAAAAAGTAAACAAACACATTCCCCTTACTTTCTTGCTCATTTTGACGTACATGAGCTTCACTGAACCACTGAAGTTTCTTGCTGGCTTCATTTATCACTTTCAGTAGTCACTCAGAAATAAACCAAACTGTACATATGTAAAGACTGTTAAATTCCAGCTGTTTGCTAAAATTTTATGTTAAGTTTTCCTAAAGTAGCTCTTGGAAGAAAATAAGAAATATGTACAATGTTACCTGTTGAATGTGCTCGTATAAAATACACATGCGAAAACAATAAAAGGCAGCTGACGTGAGAAGATTGTGTAAATTTATTCTGTTGTGGTTGAGTTTTACCATTAAACTTTAGCTTTTTAACAAGCTTTAGATGTAAACAGCTTTTAAACTTTACTAAATAAGGTGCACCCTTCCCTAAAGAGTCCAACTGGCATCCATGGAGTATCACTGGCTGTTTGCGATACAGAGCCGACGAGGTTATTAGAACTTTGCAGACGTTTTAGATTAAGCCGGACTATCATCTTCTCTTATGTCTCCCATAATGAGAAAGATTATGGAAGATCAAGCCTCCAAATCTATCCAATTCCTCTATTAATCATAAGAAGACATGCAAGATTCAATTAGTCTTGCTCGCTTAACCTTGGCAGCACGGAAATTGCACCCCAAACAAAACACCCTGAGCTCAGAATGAAATACAGTGATTTATTGAGGTAGATTGTCAAAAAAAACTTGTAACCGAGTCAAAGGAGAAAGAAGTAGATAGTTATAAAAATAAAGAACAAAACCAGCAGAGGGGTGGAGGATCTTAGGGGTAAATGGCTTATGAGAGGAACCTGGATGCTATTTTCAGACCACCCATTTGTTACAGTCCAAGTTAAAGTAGAAATCCCTTAGCAAACAATGTGCCTATTTAGTTTATGGATGGGCCTATGATAAAAAAAATCTATTCTTTTTTGCTACAGATATCCAAGACGGCATCCTGCATTGGATTACTTTTGTAGCATAACGAGCCATGAGCCACACAAACAAAAATATGAAGAAAGTGATTTTTCTCCCTAAGCTGCATGTCTAATGGTCTGCTTCGTTATTTCTCCCATCCAAACAAGTCTTTCATGTCTTCAGAGCCTTACACATGCATGTTGCTGTCACCTTTCACCAACTCTACAAAGCTACAAAGCTTTTGGTTGCTTTATTAAGAGACAGAACTAGGTCAGAGATGATGACATTGGGGAAAGTTGGATTTGAAAAAAGTTGGGTGGAGATCAGATTTGATTTTCTGACCAAATAAAGTGACTAGAACCACATACTGACATCCCTTTTGAGTCCCATTTCCAAACACTAATGAAAATGAGGTTAGACAGTAGCATAAGCCTGCGTCCTTATTTACAGCTCGACCACACATGTGATGGAGACTTAAGGCCACTTGGTTTTAGAGCTTCAATAAAGAGTGACATTCTAAGAGATGGTTTGATAACATATTACTCTTTATAATGTTGAAACTTCTGAGAACATGTGTTTACTGTTTGCAGTTTTAATTAGGTTTTTATCTTTGAGTACACCCATTAAATAGACATCTACTATTGATTCACTAATTGACCTACCTTTAAGTTCTTTAGAAGAAACTTGAATCTAATATAGGGCACTCTTACTGAGAACCAGAGGCTTTTCTTTCTCCAAACAGAGCACTGATTGTGGGTCTGCTGAAGTCAATTACTCGTTCGAGTGGCAGCATGCTGTTCACATTACAATTGCCATGTTACGCCGTTTATTGCTGCGTATGTTCCATGAGAACTTGTCACTGTGTTGCACATGTGGGAAGCAGATAAAAGGACCAAGCAAATTTGTTACTGTGCTCCTAAAAAGGGCCTGCATGGGAAGATCCACATTCAGCACCAAGCCGTCCATGACAATCCTCTTTGAAATCTATCAAGCTCTGTAACCAGGGGACGCTGTGCGGTTATCCTATGCAACGCGCCCCTGTTCTAACAGCTTGCGTCATCCTTGGTAACTGCGTGTGCATGGGCCGGGTTGTCGCGTGCTTGTTTAACTGCGTGTAATTACACTCAACACCTAGCCTGGAAGCTTTTCCACTAGCGCCACTTTATCAATTGGCACTGGAAACGTGCCCGAAACGGAGGCCGGAGCTGGTAATCTCAGTGAATCATTTGGTGTGTTCAAAGGCAGTTCTGACTTCCGTAAACACTAAACATTTACAGATGTGTGGTATTATAAAATGAGTCATGAGAAGATTTTGATTTACTTAAACTTTAGTTATCTAATACAGCAGCCTATACTTTTAATATCATAAATGTCAAAGGGGTGGCTGATTTAGCCATAACATAGATTTTCCCAGTATTATAAGCCTCTTTTATAAGGTTTGTCAGAAATATTTAATCGTCTCCCACTGACTAAACAGCTTCAAGAGCATTAAAACAAAATTGCTGTAGACTTTTTGCAGAAAAATCCCAAAGTGACAGGGAATTGTTTTTATCCATGAGCCTAATCATCCCCTTTTTATTGCAGGTTGTCAGCAGTCTCCTCGCAAATCAATAATCTTTCCCTGCGGCTATGTAGTGGGAGAAGTCAGTGTTTTGTCATGTTATCCGTTTTTGACTTCAACATCTCCTGAAGGGAATTATGTTCAGATGACTTGATTATCACAACAGATGGTAAGAAATCGCCAGTGTCGAGGCATGCCAGGATTAATAATGAGACTTGAGAGATGTGATAAAGTTCAGGAAGTTGCTGGAGTTAAACGTTGAGACAGTAAAGTAGGATCTGAGAGGAAAGTTCTTGCCCTTTTCACCTGAAGGCTGCATTAGCAAACATGAGAGGTAGATAAATGTTCTAGGGCCAGAATCTATTACTGCAGCTACCGCATGTGATTCATAGCAACACAGAAATGATTCCACTGGCCAGTTCCCGTTTCATTTTGGGGCATTTTTTACAGACCATCCACATAAATTAATAAACTATGGTTGAATAACACCGTGTTGCTGCTAAACATTCAGTCTTAAGTATTAATTATTTTAAAATTTTGGTTTCTTGCTAAAGCAGATGCACTATATGCTATATGCCTTGTTCTCCCCCATAATTTGGAGTTTCAAAGGTTTTACCATTTCCTATAAAGCTTGGGAAACTTTGTCGCGCTTTGGCCTTGGCCCAAAAGAAAAGTTCTGTAAAACATGTACATAGGAGTTTTCTTCCCCCTTTTCCCCTTACCCCATTTACAGATGGGGGGGACTCCGGTTTGTTAGGTTCCCCCGGTGCCAAAGCCCTTCCAGGGAGGCCCCTTTGATAATGAGCCTTACACACAATTTACAGCCACACTACAATAATCCTGCAACAATGGTTTCCACATAACTTTTGATTGAAAGGGTTTTTACAGGAAGGACTAGGTTTGACAGTGGGTTAATAAGTGGTCCTTTTTGGGGCTTGACCAAGGTTTGCCTCATTGCTACTCCTTTACCCCCAACCCTAAACACACAATGGTGCGTTGAGCCAGCCATTTCTTCAATTCTCAAGGTCCTTAAAAAGGTTTGAAACCAGACATAGCCTAGGGTTTGTGAAAATAGAGACCCTATCCCTTTAATGTTCTCTTTAACTCCTGTTAAAGTGGTGGAACTGTAAAAACCATGTCCAGACACACAATAGCCGAACTGTTCGCAGTTGTGGTACAATCAGTAAACAGCTTAGTTGTTATCCTGTCACAAGACAAGACATAGGACAAGAGACCGGCATTGCCAGAAGACATTACGCATTTGAAACTTTACCGCAGAAGGCTGAGAGTACACCCCAGAATGAAAAGCCCCTTCACCCGTTGTTGTTGTGTGATTTGTGGAGTGGGTAGCTGGCGTTAGATCATGGGTCCTGCTCAGTTTGTGCCCATGCCAAGCGGATGATGCAAAGGAAAAAGAAATGCAAGTAGGAGAAGGGTGTGGGAATTTTAAGAGTCTTACAAGAGTCTCTAACCTTGCAACCTGTCTTAGCTCAGTGTATACCAGACACAAAGAGAGGCTGGGAAGGGACACAGGAGGATGTACGAGAGTCTGTCTTTTATCAAGTGGCAAACCCTTTGGGAATGATCTTTTTGGTCTTTTGATAGACCACTTAATAACTCAAGGTGATAAGTTTGGAAACTGCCATGCATACAAATTATAAAAAAATAGATTTGGATTTTGTTGGACTTATTTTTAATAAAAAATGACAAAGGCTTAAAACTTCCTGATGCTTAGTAGACAATGTCTTTTTTCATTCACAAAGTCGCCCAATGACGCATTCATAAAAGCAGATGTTGGACAGCTGACATTTCCCATACCGGAGACATTTCCTTTTACCCCACTAAATTTTCCCTCCTGCAAATGCTTTGTTCCTGCCTTGTCGTCTAATGGCTCTGCAGCATATGCCAAAAGGATTGACAGAAACCTTTCCAAACTGGACTCATTCTAACGACTCCTTTCAGGGCAATTGAGCAGCAGTTGGTGAGGCTCTGAGTGTATTTAGGGGAAGCTGAAGAGACAGGTGCTTCCCAGGACGCAGAAGCACTACACTAGAGATTTAGAGGAGGTTAGATGCTCCAGACGAGGTCACGAGCTGTTTTGACTTGGCCACTCTGCTTTAGTGAATTTTTGGCAGGTGGTGACAGCTGAATGTAAGCAAATAGGGATTCAACTCTCTCAGAGGCAGTAGCTGGGCTCTCAACACAAACTTTGACTGACCAGTTTGTATTTGTGATTAAAACATACACTTCTTACCACATGGTTACTTTGGTGTGTTTTTCTTTAATCGCTATTTTCACAAAATAAAATAAACATTGCTCTATATATAAATATCTTTGCTACATTTTGTATTTCATTCTCTCTCACTGTTTTTTACAAAAATAATACCTTCGTGTTTGACTCCAGGCTTTTATTTTAGCACTTCCTGAACCATGGAAAAAATTAATGCAAACGCTTGCTCTGGTTACTGAGGTAATTATAGCTGACCTGATAAAACAGCACGCAAAGCCGTCTATTAAAATCAAAGCTTTGAATAAAAAATAAAAAATTGTCCCAAGTGTCTTGGCCTCTTTCACCCACCGTAACCAAAGGTTTGATTGCTAATTAAAAGGACGCTGATGTAGAAAATTTTACAGCACAGATCATTTAAATTTAACCACTTTGTTCAGACATTTTAACCTGGAGGATTTTTAAGGTTTACCCACCACCCGCTAACAAAATCATAATTTGTATAGGTATAGTTAGTAGGATCCGGATGGAGCATCAGAGTACATTTTCTGAAGACAATTAAGGTTTGGTTGTTAGAAACACTGATTTAAACCTGTTAATACTCAGTAGTACTTTGGGATAAATACAGAATTCAATATCTGCTTTTATCAAGTTTGGATTACTATGTCGGAAATCCCATCTCTATTGCTGGAAATGCTAACCTGGTCTTGACATTTCAATTCCCTCAGGTAATTGCTGTATTGGCCTTTTCTGGAGAAAAGGCATGATCTTTGAGAGTAATAACATGCCAAAATCACCTGTCCAATCCAATGCAAGAAAATGCAACAAAAATGACATTATCCCATGTATGTGAAGCTCTGAGTGCCTTCACTAGAGAACAGTAAGTGTTAATTATTTCCAATAAAGTCATCAATGAAATAGTACCATTGTCAAATTATACAATGGAGCAAATTCATATTAAAATAAACTTGTTTGTTATTAATAAATTATCAGGAATATGAATATTAAACTATGACATTCAACTTAATGAGAGGTTTGGGAAATTAGAAAGCATATAATGTTCTATAAAGTCCATTCAATTAATTATGTAGAAGGAACAAACAGTATAACAGTATATAAAAAACATGGCAAGCCCATGGCTCAGAAGAGACAGATGGTTTCTTAGTGAATGCAGCACAGATAAGAATTATATGGTAATGAGTCATACACAGCTCTAGGGTCTACAAGAGCAGCAGCAGATGAAAATATGAGTGAGATTAAACTCACTCATAATACACCAGACAAAAGCAATAAAAGAGCAAAAGAGTGCCCACATCACTTTTCATTTCATCATTGTTGTCACGTGTAACTATGATCACTGCGAGCAAAGTCAGCAGGACACTGGCGTTTGCCCTTTAGTGGCTTTAGTGGTGAGGCTGATAATGACCGAGCCGAGAAAGGAGTCAGAGAAACCTAGCAGCAAAAGCTTAAAATAACCTAGCAGCAACTTTTTGTCATTACCAAGGTGTGATACGCTTGTGCTAGGTCCCCTTCCAACTGTGACACTCCTATGTTGATGCACACGTTTTATGACATTATTCAACCATATATTTAACCACCTTGCAGCTTTTCCTATGACAATGACCATATAAAGAAGACCTTTTTCCTATGCATCCAACAGTAGCATAAATGGGGACAAAAATGTCATCATGTGATAAATATGCATCAATAGAGGCTGGGTGAACAAATTTCAGTATACATTATAATAATTTAGAGTACAATCCTGTTGGTAACACACTCCTGGCCAAGGTCTGGAGAGCTTTAAAAGGTATTGTAAAAAATTGATATCACAAAAGAGTCGCCAGGATCCTACAAAAAGATTTGGCTAAACAGAGACCTTTGTCAATTTATCTTAAAAGCAGATCACTTGAATAACATGTGGCAATTTGTGTTTGCCAGAAATGATTAACATTAACCCGTCTATTGTACAGGAAGCTTAATTAGTGTTGCTGGTTTAACGCCGATATCACAGGCTTGATTAAACCCAGGCACGTGTATCAATTACACCGAGAAAACCGACCAGACATTCTGTCACATTTGTAGTGGCAATCACGGTCTTTCATCGAGGCTGGTGAGGAAGAGGAGGAAATGAAGCTGTGTCTTTTGCAGCGATGATTGGGAAGTGGTCGACGAGAACACAGTTGTCTTTGTTCATGGTCGTGCATGTGCTTCATATTAAAGTTTAACTTGGCACTTGGATGAATCTGATTTATTGAGGCACTGAGAACTTATATTGAACAGAGTCCTAAAGCTGGCCTTGCTGTAAGGTAAATGGTCATAAGGATAGTGATTTTTTATTTACAAAGTATGATAAAAGAAGACTGAGTGCACCTAACAATTGAGAGAAGGTGCGATTTAAGAAAGCTCAGAGGAGGAAATAAATCATTACAAAAACAGGGCGAACCTTGAGACAGATGAACGGTGTAAACAAGCAGGTCATCGGAAATTTGCCTGAGATAGTAACTACAGCCCTCTGCCACTAATGACATAATGGATAGAGATAGAGAAAAGAGGCTGATGGATAGACAATAGCAAACACCATGTCACGACGCAGCATTATCACAACAACACTGTCACAGGCTACAGTCATCTGAGATAAACTAGACAGATCTGAGCTATTCATGTTCACAAAGAGAATGTACTCAAATGCACTCACAATAATTCTTCAATTCTGCTGTAAAAGACAAACATACCAACACATTACACCACATATTTACCTGAACAGTCTTCAACATTAATCATACATTCATTCATACATTGAATATGAATAATGGGACGTATACCACACGCAGAAGCTAAACAAGGCAATGATTTTTGTCCATCTACATAGCATTTTAAGTTTTGATTGCCCAAAATCAAAACAGATAAAATAATTCATGTGACTAAAAAAAACGTTTCTATAATGATTTTATATTTGATCCAAGCCGAAAGATGTGTTAGGTTAAGAAAAATCGGTTTCAGCCTATACTGATTAGACTTGGCAAAAGTAAGCTGGGTGCTAATAATTTTTCACTTACACTGTTCTAACAGCTTTGGGTTTAGCTTACTATGTTATCCTTCTACAGAATTGACCTTTAGGACACAAGTTTTAAAATACAGGATAATGGGACAATTCAAAGTTAAATCATGCTGTTAATGTAGATGTGGACACCAAACAGAGCTAACAGCTGTAATTAACTAAGCATTCATTTTCAGCACCAGTAGACCTGTTTTACTTCACCTGCCTCTAGCACGATATACATTTCCCCATTTCCTCATATCACTAAATCTGTTAATGTTATCTTCTGTCTTTATCTACAACAACAACAACAACTTTTTAACGTCTCATTTTGTTTCCCACTATGGCTGGTTGCATTAACACAACAACAGCATCATAAATAAAGATGTGGCCACATACTGAACCGATATAATGCAAGCAGTGAGCATTCCTTCTTATAGTTAATTAAAAAGGTTCTGCAAAACACATTATAATCACAAAGGTCAACTCCAAAGAGGTTAATTGCCCCACAAACCCTGGAGATCCGCATTTGCCCAATGCTCCCGTGTGATAACTGCAGCAAAGAAAAATGTTATTGTACTGCGAAGCTGTGCGGCACAGGTTGAAGTGCACTGAGTAATTGTAGGCCCCGTTTACTCACACACACCGCAATAACACTCAAGGAACTGTAGTAGTTAATTGGAGAGTGGACATGTGTTTACTTTGCAAAGTGAGAAGGGGATTGGGAAATTATCGACAGACTGGTCTGGTGCAGTGCCGACTGCCCTTGAGCACTCCTCACGCTGGCTGCAAATGTAGTGTCTATGAATCATATAGACAAAATAAATTATTGCTGTATTTACAAGCAAATAATAAGCAAAAAAAATAATCTCTCTGAGAAACATTTGTAAGCATTTTTCCACAGACATTTGACATTTTCACTTTTGTGTCCTCTAAAACTGGTAAGGCTTATAGTATATTGAAAAACATGGAAAGTATAGCCAGAACTACACAGCAAGTTTTAGTACCACAATCTCATACAGACTGTAGGTGTGTTCAAGTGCCCTTCAAAACATTCAAGAACATTGTTTATTTTTACAAAACTGCTGAGCGGAGTAAAACATGGCCGAGTTCAGACAGCTGAGCAGGACTGTGCAAATGTGGTTGACATTAATAAGCAGGCGAGCTCTGACCCTTTTAAAATCAGACTGCTGATGCATAAAAAGATATGCGTAGAGGAAGTGGCAGCAGGCGCCTAAAACTCCTACATCAGGAGACCTCCAAACGGGCTCACACATTTTAAAGAAATGCAGGGTAAACAAAGTTGGTGGAAAATGCCATAACAGACCAAGTGTTTTCTGACATTTGTAATGCAAGTCGCAACAGAATGGATGTTGTTCCTACGTCTCGGTCAGAAAGTTAGAGTAGAATCCTAACACTGAAGACAAAGAACGCTCAATATGTACTCTTCACAAACCAACTTTTTCAGTTGCCACACTGTAAATCGAGTTACGACTAACCAAACTGCATCTTGTATTTAGTGGTGTTACCCAACACTTAGTTTTACACATGTGTGCCAAACACATTTAAATGCATGATTCATAATAAGAGAAATGAGATAATTCCAACACTCAGTCAAGCATTTCACCTTATACATACATTTATGTCACAAGTTGTTAAAATTTTAATTTTGGCAGAACACTTGTTGACACTTTGATGCCTGTGAGTGGGGGACTTGGAATAAGCATCTGGTACAAGTCATTAGCACCCACATCACCCACTCAACACTATTATCGTTTTGTGTTTCCAGTCAGGACTTATTAGAAAATTTATTGTGGATGTGTAATTGTTAAATATTGTGCTATGTGACTGTTGACTCTGGCCATAGAAGCAGAAATTACTGATATGCCCACAATTGTATTAATTTCAGCTGATTGGTGGCCAGGGTCCCATTTGCCAAGACCTACCTCCGTCACTCCAAATCCAACATCTGTCCTTAATTCATCAGGGTATTTACATCGACGTGCAACAATGTGCAAACAAGAATAATGAATAAAAGCTATTCAAGACAATGCTTTGTCTGATGCACAGCCTACATTGAATAAATAAACAAAGCAAATTGGGCTACAACAAGACCATTTTGGCTCCTATTTTTAAAATCCAGATGCTTGCGGCTTTAAAAGTGAAGCCTTTAATGAGACTCGATGACAAGAGATGGAACAGAGTCAATTTAAGTTTTGGCTGACTGTGTGGCTCAGCACAGGAGGGGGCTGGGGAAGAGTCCAAGGTAACAAAGTTTTTGGAGCTCATTTTGAAAGAATTACACTCACTTAAAAGCTTTGTAGAACGCCTTGTGTATCAGTAACGACCCAGAACGCCAAAGACATTATATTCTTGTTCATAAATTAAGTAGAATGCACCTCAAATGCAATAGATAATACATTCCATACTAGAAAAAGAAAGTAGTAAAGTTGTTCAACTAAAGTTTTCATTTGAAAGAACTGATGATGACAATTTCATGGTCTGCTGCAGAGCAAGCTGCAGTACTGAGGAATAAGAGTCAGTAAAAGTTCAGAGAGAAACATTAGTATCACTGCAACTGAGAAATCATCTGATCTGTGTAAAGTGTTTCAGGAGGCGCTCATTACATAAAAAAACTTTACAGAGTCATTCATTAGCCTTTACTGATAGAGCTCCAGATGAGATCAAAAAACCCTTTTCCTTTATCTGTCACATCTCAAAGTAAATTTGCCCCTGACCTTACAAATAAGTGTTGCATCCTGGAAAAGTAGAAAGTGACTATAGCGAACAATAATTGTAGAGTATTTCCCAATCCATTCAAGATCAATTTTAAAGACAATTATCAACTCAGTTTTTAAACATCTGTAGTGTCTCTGGCTGAGTTTAAGCATCATTATTTCATTATGTGAGGGATGACGGTCTCTTCTCTTGAACAGTGTAATTATTTCTGATGAAATGAAACGCTTTCCTTTTTATGCGTCTTGCATCTCTGACATGTTTTGGCATTTGAAAGAAGGGTGGAGTCTCTGGGATGTTACTACTGAAGACTACACAAAAAGTGTGAAGCGCAAGCCTATTAGACAGGGCAACAATGACTAATTTATGTGTTTTGAGATATTCAAATCCATGCATTCCCTCTACCTTTTGGGGTCTAAAGATCAAAAACAACCATAAAAGTAATCTGTTGGGCATTGTGTCATCTTGTCAATTAAACTGATTTACATAGAAGGACTTTGGATATGAGACATACCAGTTAGTGGCATTTGTTGTAATATGTCTGCGAGGACATGGAAATCCAGAAATCCAATTTTATGACAGAAAAACAGATAAATTAGAGTTTTAAACGCTGAAAACCAACATAAAGTAAATGTAACACGATTTAAGAAGGTTTTACATAAAGATCTAATTACCATTAGTATATAGAACCCAATTTAACTGTTCTAATATGTTACATACAGAAGATATCTAAAATAGTTAAGTGAAAGTGGCCATGTGTAAACAAAGAACCAGCTCCGCCTTAGATATTCAAATGTGGAAGTGTTATATTTAAGAGCTATGACAGCTTTGAGTGTTTGAAAGCTATAGTGCAGCAGATGTTGTCTACGGCCTTGGTGAACTCATCAACTCGACTTGTACACTTGTTCACTCTAAGCAGAATGCACAAGGTTACAGTGTCTGGCACATAGGACATGTGATCCCGACCATAAACACCAACTGAAATTTTAGGACTGCTGCACGCCGACGCACAAGAATAAACAGGCAGCAATAGCATCAAGCTGTTTCTTGACAGAGCGAGACTATTCGGCTGTTAACAGGTCCCCAGCTGGTGTCTATGTGTGAGCCTGGTAGAATGCCACTGTTTTGGTCTGCGGATGTTCATGAGCATGTGTGCAGCATGGGTGTTGGCATAGAGGCACCAGAGGCCCCCCGATCACAAGCTGCCATCAGAATAAAGAGGCAACGGCAAGCATTTATTTAGACAGCTTGTGTCTATGACAGGCGGAATGCAGACCACAAGCTCCAGGGCTGAAGTGACTGAGAAAGACCGTTTGTACACAAAAAGCCCCATGTTCAGATTGGGTTACAACTAGATTAGAAGTCTCAAACTGGTAGCTACTTTGGCACTTTACTGCTGGGGCTTTTCATGGACTAATACAGCATTTAGGCCTAAAAAGCACAACTTATCCCTAGATGAGAGACAAAACATGTTAATAGACAGACCTCTGGCTTTAACATTTATTTAAAAATACATCTGTCCAAAGAGCCGAGCATGTTTTAGCAGACGGGAAAAAAATGAAGATGGGAAAACTTTCTTTCTCATCTGTAAATGTCAATGGATGATGGGAATGTAGTGGTAGACATGCCTGCGGCTTTGGTTTCCTTCCCGAAACCTTACTTGGGTTGCCAATATTATTTAATGAATCGCTTGGGGTGGCTTAAAACAAGAGCAGACGGGTTCCCCAATGGCACCCCACTGAACTGGCTCCCCATGGCCTATCATACACCACACTGCGTTCATGAACCTCAAATGAGAAGCTGCAAATGGTTCACACAAGTTTTACTGCTACAAACCTCACGCCCTGACTGTCATATTATCTGGCAGTAGCCTTCTGTTCAACATCAAAACTAAAGTACAAAATCACATGGACACTGACCTGATTATTTCTACAGATATTTGAGAAAGTCCCAAAAAGTCTTCAGCTTAAAACAATGGTGGAAACTGATTATTAGCAACTGTAGGACTATGCAACATGTACAAAGAAAATAAATTAGAAGAGTTTGTTCCATCAGTAAAATAGTATGATAAAAATAATTATGGGCAGGTCACAGTGTTTTGATGCCAACAGAACCATAACAGTCCTTTCATAAAGCGCATTTCATTCAAAAGTCAATAAGATCTGAAGGCAGCTTCTCTATATTAAAATGCTTTTGTTCTCAGCAGATTCTTCAATGACAAAAACAAAGCGCATAAAGAACACAAGTGTATCTTCACTAGCGTCGCTCATCAAGATGGACAGTACAATCATTAGGAATTTTGGTGCGGCGGATTCTTTCTAATCATCATGTGAAAGATTAATGCGAGGTGACCAAGCCCATCAGTTTGAACCTTTGCCGTCTGCATGACTGCCTCCGTCTGGCAAATTGTGTTGTTACTAATGAATCAGTGCAGGCTCAGACCCAAGATAAAGAGAAAAGGGGGAAACATCTCTGCATTCTCAATTTTTCAATAACAACTACAGAGTGGAATAAAAGGTTGGATTCTTGTGTTGTTTTCTCATGGTGCCCTTTAATGTCATGATAATTGGAAGGAGCAGTCGTTCAAAATTTGAATGTGCTTGTTGTTGAATTTCACTGAACAGACCAGTATTATATTAACGCTGACACACAAGACATTTCTTTGAAAGTTCTTAATGGAGAAATAGCACAACTCTTAGCATGCTCTGTAATTTTAGGGTTATTTATAAAAGCTTTACAGGAACATAACTGCAGCCGTTTCTCTTCGTTTCCCTGATTTGTACGAAGCGGTCCTTCTGCGGGCTTCTCATGTGGGTGCTGACAATGCCAGATATTAATGACTCCAAGTTCACCCATATTATCCTGTCATATGTCAGCTGTAAGTGGTTTCAGGCGTACAGAAACCCCTATAGGAAGTGAGGACATGCCTGTGCAGAAGGTAAGAGAGGAGGGCTTGATTAGACTAGTCAAGGCACAGTCAGCTGCCGTCCGCCCGAATGCAACCTTTTGCATCCAATCTGTGTGAGATGGCCCGAAGAGGACAGTTCTCTGGTTTACTATGGAACTGTCTCTGAAACCTGTTTTCAATGCTTCTTTAATGAGTAGGGACACAGGCACAAAAAAAGTCATTTATGTGTGTATTTGTCTAGAAGGAGCCATGTATCTGCTTCATAAAATGCTTTTTCCTGCATAAATGTTGCTATCGCTGTTTAAACTGTTTTGCTTGTACTTGTTGTTTTACCTACTAATCAGCAAAACCAGAAACAAGGCTGTATTAGAGAAGTCTCTTGGGGACTTTGCTCAGTGCTTTTCAGACCACAGCATGACAAATTCATTTTGCTTGTACCTGAGGAAATTTTAGGAAATTGCTTAATATTTTTTTAACATGATCACCCAGAATAAATGCAATGAGCATGCTCAGGATATATCCATGTTGGCATATGGCTAAAATATAAAGAGCCCTGTTTGAGATGTGTCAGATCTGCAACAAGACAACAAATGACTGCATTCTGCGTTAAATGAACTAATGAACCATCACATGGTCTTGTGCTTTTAACTCAGTGAGGGACTGAAGAAGCAATGGCAAAAGGGGGGTAATGAAACATTGATGGAGATAAAGGTTAACTGTTCTTCTCCCAAGGAATTTCAATGACTAATTTATTTGGCACACTAAACACGCTGACATGGTGCCTCTTTGAAAGAGGAAGGGAAGCATTTTTCTTCCTGTGCAGACTTATCAGGAAGCAATTAGCACAAGTGCCCGCCAGACAGATGTCATGAGAAATGTGTGATTTTGGCTTAAAGATGTGAGCTATTCATGTATTGTAGGAGGCTAATTAACCAGTATATTCCCTCAAAGCTATAATATTATGAAATGATTTACCAGATAAGTAACTAATTGGATTAATCAATCAATAAAATAATCAACTAATTTAATAATCGATTAATTGATATCATGGGGTATTCATTTGAAACTTTCATTTGAAAATTCATAGATTTTGAAACCTGCCATGTGCTGAGAGAAGAGGGTTTTATTATAAAGACAGAGCAAAAAATCCACAGCAATAGTAAAATAGATGTACATTTTGTGTTTTTGATGAAAAATACATCTTTATGTGTATAAATGCTCTTTCCACAAGTCCTGTGGTGGACCTGGTTCAGATTTTGTAATAATCTATGTGATTTTTTTTTATGTAGTATTATCAATTTCAAACAAGAATAAAACAGTCTAGCAGGTCCTCATGCATTTACATGCGCTTCCCTATCAGATTATTAATCAATTAATTAAAAAACTAATTGTCAGATTTATAGATTAAAAAAAGAATTGTTAGTTGCAGGCTAAGAGATTTGCTTATAATAAATACTTTAGTACACTTTCAGTTTGCTTGGATCATTAAACAATCAGATCTTAAAAGGTTCAAATCAATATCAATGTATCAAGTTTAATAAACAAACTAGTGTCATTCTTCCACACAGTTATAAGTAAACATAACACTGATCTAGTCTACTTAAAATTAAACGTGGCCAAAACAGAAAACCGTTTATTTTTTTCTAATTCCGAACAATCGTTTGTATACAACATTTAGTCATTTAGCAGACCGTTTTATCCAAAGCAATGAAACAAAAAGTATACAAAGCTAAGGATAAGAAAGAATTTTTATTTATTTATTTTTTATTTGGCGAAGGAAATCAATAGAAGGTAAGTACAAGTCAGTGTTTGTCAGTCAGGTGTTGATGGAAGAGATGTGTTTTCAGGCGTTTTTTAAAGATGGCTAACGAATCTGCTGATCTTTATATCAGCAAGAAGATCATTCCACCAATATGGAACAGATGCAGAGACCAACAACAACAGCCCAAGCGGCCAGTGTCTAAATGACTTTACAAAAAGGCAATGTGCAGAATTTAGAGCCTTACTTTGTTATTAGCGCCATCTAAACCTTGGCCATCATCAGTCCATTTGTAAAGCAGAACACTTATAAGCCAATGTATCTGCATGATGTAATACAGTAGACATGAATATGATAATTTGCTGATTGTACATCAAATGGGGCATGTGATCATCAAATGCACCCGTAAATGCCTCCTCCATCATCTTAAAAATAACCCCTCCTAGAAGACACCTGACACGACAACTGTGTGATGGAATGTTAAGGCCGGTCCAGAATGTGAGAGCATCCAACGCTGCCTTCCATTTCAAAGCCATAGACGCCGATGGCTGTTGTACTCTTGGGGGCTATTTGAGAGAGTTGACCTTTAACCTATACCGTGATCACGTCCTGCTGTGCGTTCTTTCAAGTGATGAACATTTTAACCCCTCCAAAGTGCACCTGGTTTAGGTGCAAAACCTGGATTGATTACCTACTTCCATAGCTGAAAAACTTCCCTAGAATACTTCAATAGCTACAACATAGTTCATCGTAAGCTATTCAAGTGTCTACCTCTGGAGAGAATCAGAGGTTACTCTAACCTTGGCCTCATTGCTCTAGCTATTCTCCCTGTGGCCTTAATGGCAAATGCATTAGTCAGGGAGTGCCAGACATAGCTCACTGTGCCAATAAGAGGACTTGCCATGCCAATATAGGCCACGCTTATTGGCCCTGAACTTGCTGTAACCTGAGTGTAATAAGGGCCCCAGCCCAACAGGTGGCATTATTTATAGTGAACATACACAAGCACTGAAACTGATATATAAAAAGAAAGATAGAGTGACACTTTATTTTACACTTTACTCGATACATTGTATCTACCTCCATGTGTAACAAACTGTATTAAAAATGTAACCACATCGTACACACATCACGGAGTTATGTGTACTTACATATTGTAGGTAAGGTTAGGGTTAGTACAATGTAGTTATTTGTTATCACAGTTTGTTTAACTGTGTGTTCAATTGTACTTAATGAGATAGATACAATGTATTAAGAGTAGTGTAAAATAAAGCATTACTAAAAGAGGTGTAACAGGCAAAAGGCAGAAGGAGCAGTGTGTATGAAGATGACTGACAAGAGGAAAAGCATGTGGTAGCATGGGGCTGAAACACTTTGACAAGAAAACACAAGGCATCACTGAAAAACAGGCAAACTATTTTGTTACTGCAAAACCACAAAATATTATATTCTATTATCATTCATAAGGGGCATTTTGCAAAAATCTGTTTGAAAGAACCAATAAACCTTGTAAAATACCATAACAGCTTCCTGCCCGGGTAGCCAGTCGGCCAATATCCAGGATCCATCAGAGTAAATGAGGGCATATCACTGTGAAATGGGTAAAATACTCTAAGTAGGGATCATTTGCATTACTCTAATCCACGCTGTAATGACCATATCAAGCAGATGGATGAGATTATGTTCTGATTGGCCATTGTATGGTGTTTGCTGAGTTTAGATGGCTGCCAGAATCCTGCAATTAAGACCCCAGGATTGGAAGTCTTTTCACTTGATCCCTTCGTCTCTTGTTATTCAAAGAAACCCCCACCCAAATATTGTCATTATCCATTTTGGTGTAGATTTTTGGCTAAATCAGAAGCATAGAGACGTAGTGCATTGCAACTTAAATTATGCACATTGAGACAACTGTCAACACTATTGCATAAATCAGGCATTTAGCTCGGTGGAACCTAAGCATTTGGACGTACCACTCATGTTTGGTTTTTGGTTGAAAAGTGCAGTGTAATTACACAATACAGATATACAGTACATAAGGGCTTAAGGGGCTATAAAGCTGTACATTGCACCAACAAAAAAAACACAAGCAATGAGCGAGTCGTGCCAGTGCAGTAACGGTATTTAACACAGACAGGGGAAAAAACATTAAGGGCTGTGGTAGTCTGACCACTTCAAAGGCTCATTTAGAGTCTCCTTTCAGGATTTTATGGTCTCTGGAGAAAATTCATGTTTATTTTTATTACATATTAATTTACAGAATGCCCTTCAAAGTCAAAATGCTTGCTCAGCCTTCAGCTAAATTTTGGTCAAAGCAGTAGAGTAAAACATTTCGGAATGGGAACCGCAAGTTGTGTTCAATGTTATGTAGCATTTGTCAGTTCTAGACAGAAATATTGTTACACGCATATTGGACCTGAACGGGAGCATCTGGCAAAGCAGTCATTATTTATTGTGAGTGATATGATGTGACATACCTGAAGTCAGTCAAGATGATCCAAGTCGATTTTCCAGTTCAATGGGATAAAAAGAAAAAAAAAAAAAAAAAAAAGAGTGGGGCTGGTTAGTTTTATAGGGCACTGTTATGTTTTTTTGGAAATGTAACCAACAAAATTTTACATATTTCTGAGAATCCATTATCTAAATACATTTCACATATTTAAGGTAGCTTTAGGCGTTAAGGATAACCATCTAGTTTTGCTTACTGTTACCGCAGTTCTACAGTAAAACAACAAAATGCCAGTTAAACCTCTACATAACATTCTTCAGCTGTCAACACAGTTTAAGTATGTGGGAACATGTCGACCTTCCAAAAAGGTGATATTTGAAGCCACCGTCCTAGCAGCACCGAGTCAAAATTCTATCTCCTTAGATCCATTTCCAAAAGAGAGCAGAGATTCACCAAACAGAAAGGAAAAGACATGACTTCATCTTTGATTAAGAAGGGTCTTTTCTTTCTTTTCCATCAATTTATCAAAATGTGACATTATTCTGAAAGCTGTCAAAACAGATAAGGATTATGTAAAGAGCTTGGCGTTCCAAGTTAAATATCTGCTCTGTTCATTGCTATGCATATGCAAAAGGGCTGGGGGGGAAAGTGAGGGGCTGCTGACATTGAGATATATTACCTGACTGAAAAAAAATATCCAGATGGATTTGTTGACACTTTTTTTCTTGCTGGCAAAGCCTTGTAGCCATGCCGTCAACAGCGTTCATAAAACACATGGACTATAGACCAAACACAAACAATCCTACAGTCATTTTTGATCAGTGCCAGACCTACATTTGAAGTGACAATTTACAATGAGTTTCTACCAAAAACTTATATGCTCATGAGCTAACTCATTGGTGCTACAAAGATTCCTAAACATGATTATTTTATTCCTACTTTATCACTAATTGGAGCCAATTTATTCCTAATCATTGTGTCTTGTTCTTACAAGGTGTGCTTGCATTAAAATGATTAGCCGTGGTTTTGTGCTCAGATCCCTGCAGTTTTCCTTCAAGCTGAGCCAGCTGATCGATTCCTCATAGTGCTGTGCCAGGCACCCAGCCTTTGCCCTGGGTGATGGACTACAAATGCTATTCCATGTATTAGTAAGGGTTAGGGCCTAATTTATTTCCTGACATTCATTAGGGATTAAGACATTACTTGAACATCAACTATTTGTGTAAAACAGTGGTCTTAAATTGAGAACAGTGCATTACAAATTTCTGTTGATCTATTACAATGAGCTATGCAGTCAGTACATGGTGCAATAAATTAATTAATGTTCTTTCGTATTTGCACAGGACATACTACAGAGATACTTATTCTGTACAGGGGTGTTTACATATTTCACATAAAATTCAACTTCTCCAGATGCCTTTAAGTGGTACCATAAATCCTATATTTGGACTCTCGATATGTCTCTTGTTTATAACAACTAAAACTGCCAGTAAACCTTGGGTTTTGCTAAAGAGTACTGAGACTTTTTCCAAGCTCCAGGGGCGAATGACTGTGGCCCATCTCCATGCTGCTACAAGCTGGTTTTGTGGTGAACTGCCAGGTCAAAGCCTGAATTCAACCTCTTTATAAGGGTCTTTTTTGTATGAGGAATGGCATTTGGGAATGCAGAAACAATTGCTGCAACATGGCTTTTAGTTTAAATGTTCCCCATTTTTCCTTTTTGCTTTGTAAGTTTGATTTATTTTTTTTATTTTTTTCCTTCTCTTTTGCAACGTTCCAGAGCCACAAACAGAAAAATCAGTTTCTGTTATTGTAGATTGTATTTTTCTTTAAATCACAATAATTTATGAACATTTCAGTTAGTACCTGGGAGGCACTTCTGGTCCAATACAGCTACACCAACTATCACGTCAAGTCAAGATTATCATACCATACAAACCAGGAATTAAAAAAGAATGTTGACACCAATTATCTATATAATAACCACAAGAGCGAGATCAGTAACTCAGATGTCACTTAGATGTTTAGGTGCACTGCCTTTTAACCTATTAAAAGTGTTATGCTGTTACATAATTTAACAGTTATGAACACTGTCATGGGTTCCTTCTGAATGTACAGTATTCATAATAATGAAACATCACTTCAATCACTAAATTCCCATTTGCAATTACAAAGTGTGCCACATGTCCATAATACATGCACCTTACAGTCCACACTACAAGGACTTTGACTCTCCTCTGCTAATAAGAGTTCATAACTGGAGTGGCCTCTGCCTCAAACACAAAACCACATGCAGTAGTTTCACTGTGCTACTTTGATTTACACGCAAGTCTTCCTTCATTACACGCAGAGCCACCACATGGGTAAATTTGAGGGTGCTGAAAAGTCATCTGCCCTGATAAGAAGGAACCTTGTGACAGGAGTGCAACCTCTGCTCCAGAATCCCAGTTATTCGAGCTGGATTGGGTGTCTGAACGGCCTAGGACAAGGAACACAGGAGGAGTCTCAGAGACTTGTACACATCGCTGCAAAAGTTCCACTCTGGTGGGCCCTTTTGATATTTTCATAAATCAGTGAGAAGCTGTTTGGATGGCACAGGGAGAGAAGAGGGGAATCTAGTCAAAGTTTGGGACACCCGGGAGGATAACAGCTGTCTTTGAGATTGCTCCAATGTGTGAGTGCAAGAGAAAGAATCCTTTTGTTTCCACACAGCTTCACCGCAAACCTTTTATGTGCACCGTGCACACAAAGGCTCCATGCATCTCGAATGAGGAAGAAACCTCAGGAAGCGCATGCTGAAGTAGTAATAAGTAGGGAGGGAGTGAGCCTAAACATCTGCCAGGACATAACTGTGCCCACTGCCAAAAGAAATGTTTCACTCTTACTCTTACTGGACATTGGTCTGAAGAAGAAAAAGCAACTCTAAGTCCATGATAAAGTCCACAATTGAAGACTTTTGGGATGTCCAAATGCTGGTCACAGTCCGCAAATTTACTGTTAATAACAAATATTTTTTAGTATTTTTCCCATGTGTTTAAACATTTTGCAACTGCAGTACATTAAGCCATATTGTTGTTCTAAACGATAAGAGATAAGATAAGACGCTATTGATCCCACACAGGGGAAATTCACTTGTTACAGCAGCACTCAGACAGGTAGAGTTCAGAAGTGTCTAAGTCAGTTGTGTTTTTTAGTTATTGTTGTACATGAGTGTTATAGAGTCTGACCGCAGTGAGTAAGGATCTGAAGTCCTACCTGCACTGAAGGTGTCTCAGTCTTCCACTGAAGGAGGTGCTTAGAGCCTCCACAGTCTGATGCAGACGGGTAAGAGCTGTTGTCTCTGTTGTCGCTGTTGTTGTGATGAACGTCAGCTTGACCAACATCCTCTTTCACCCACCGCCTCACTAAAGTCAAGCGGGCACCCCAGGACAGAGCCAGCTTGACCAGCTTCTTTTCTCTCTCTTCCTGTCCTGGTCCATGATACTTGTCCCCCACCCCCACCACCGTAGTGGATAGAGAAGGCTACCACAGAGTCATAAAAAGTCCAAAGCAGAGGCCAGCACTCACCAAAAGGACCTCAGTGTCCTCAGAAGGTGGAGGTGACTCTAGCCCTTCTTGTACATGGTGTTGGTGTTGTATGACCAGTCCAGTTTATTGTTCATGTGAACACCCAGGTCTTTTAAACTGTCCACCATCTCAATGTCTCAGCCCTGGATGAGCCTTTTTGTTTGAAACTGCACTCAGCAGTCCCTTTTTTGGGAAATGTATGCGTTTAGAGACAGCTAGACTAATAGAATTATAGATTGTTGGGTCAAATCTTTTAGGAACTTTTTAAGTAGTTGGCTTTAACATGGCTTTATAACCATTTCCATGTATCAATATTAAAATGTTTGCATATTTTCAGAAAGTAAAATAACTAAATGAGCTACCAAAGTAGGAAGTCTGTTTTTATAGCAAGCTAAATGATGTAGGTGATGGATTAGAACAAAACATTTTAGCACTTGATTCAAGGAATTTGCAATAGGTACTTACAAGCTAACTTACAAGAAAACAAAGATGTTCAGTTATCAATTTCTTGAGGTACATTTCCTTGTAACATAAAATTTCTATTTGTTCTGAACTGAACTTCATCTTCGGTTGCAACATGCCTAAATACAGCCCATTAATGGTTCAAAGGCCAGTTTTACACATCAGTGTTGGGACCTTTATCACATAAATTGGATTATTTGTCAGTGTTATAGAACAATAACAGTTAAACAAAGCTGAAATGGAAACACTAGTTATAGTAAAGAGCATCGGCGGTCTAAATGACAATGGACAATGGCTCTCATCACATGATCAACACATGATCATTTCTAGCTAATGGCCCTCTTTGTAAACTTTAGAAATGCTTCTCCTTCACAAATGTTCAAATGAACCGGAGTGTACTCTGAACAATAACTACACACAGGGAAGGGGCTCACAGTGTGTCTCACTGTCTCAAGATAAGTCAGACAAAACTTACTCAATTCAATGCCTCAACTTGTAGTTAGCCAGAGATCAACTCACCTGGGGATATTTAGTCCACAGTGTAGGGCTATAGGTGTTATACAGTATCTGACAACAATAGTTCTACTTGTATGTTTAAAAGTGTGAAAAATGGCTGCAATGAAGCTCTCAGACAGGACTTTTGACATGATGGAATCACCTCCACTCAACATATTGCTTATATTTGCCTGGCCTTTGTGATTGACTGTTTCGCAGACAGTTATATTAAAGCAGTGAATCAGCTGAATAAAAACGCCTTTCTGCAAGGCTAACAGATGTTCCATTATGTTTCATTTGGGTGGTACGTATTGGCATTTATATTGCCATGTCATAATCATCACAATTAATCATAAGAGTCGTAGTGCAACCTACTCCTGTGGAAAACTGTTACGTGAGCCCGGGGCATTCAAGGACAGACTTTGAGGCTGACTTCAGTCTACTTCTGAGCTTTCATCAGGGAGCACTGCAGAAGGTAAGTGGCAGTAAAAAAGGAAGGAAATGAGACATGATGTACTCCAATATGTTACAGATAATGAATGAAAGACTTGAAGCCAATGAACTAAACCTAGCTTTGCACTCCATCAACAGGGAACAGGAGCTTAACCCTTGTCACCACTAATGACTAGAGTGCATTACAGGGAAATCAATAGGTAAATTACACCAGAAAGGAAAAAAAATAATAATACATACTACATACATACCATTTTTATCTCTAAGCCACTGTGATCCACTCCAACTACTTCCCTGATTCAGAAAAGATTGTCAGCTGTGAACTTTTCAGTTTCTGCACAAAAGGTATTTATGTTATGCTTTTTCAATAACTACTTACAGACTAAACTTAAAAATATATAGCCATCTGTGTGTTTAAGACTGCCAATAATTTGTTTTTATTTTTCCTGCCACAAGGAAATGCTTATCCAGGTTAAACCTCAAGATGTCACAAAGCAAACAGGGGAGTCATAATTCTTGTGTTGAAGATGCAATTAAATAAATGTTGGAACCCTTTCAAATATTTTCAAAAAAAGTAATTTCCAACTTTACTGTACGCAAAAGCAGAGTGGCAGGTTAATTGCTTTCATCTGTTGGATTCTTTTACTTGTCTCATCTTTGCATGAATTAACTGTAAATCTAAACCTACTCTGTTCAATGTTAGTCCAAAATTGGTAGGCTTTAAAAAAAAAATAAAAAACAAGTAGTCAAGTAATCTATGCCAAATATACACAGATCTCCCATGTGTATTGGTATTTGTCCTTTAAGCAACCGGATCGGCCAACTATGCGCAGATTTATTTTGGTATGTTGTATAATGATGGTACTGAGGATTAAGAATTTAATATGGCACTAAATAACAGGTGTGAATACTGGCTGAATCAGCTTGTGAAGCATCCTCACTGAACTATTCCAATACTCCATCCTCTGATGTAGATCCAGCGACAATACTTCGAGAGTAAATACATGCTGCAAACATATTCAGTGTAACCGAATCTCTTTGCCATAAATCAAACGGTGCTGCTCTGCTTGGAGGACTTGTAGTTGTTAGTGTCAGCAGAGGCTGTGATGAAAAAGTTGGTAGCCTAATACCGGGCAGAGTGTCGTACTCACTTGACACATGTTTGTGACCTGGGCTCGGCTGTGACAGGAGTGAGTAATGGCCCTCTCCTGTGCATTTGGGTAACAGCTCTGAACCTACAACACGGTGGTTTGTACAAAATGAGCCACTGGGGAGATATCGGTTTGGGGGCGTTTCTTTGTGCAGAATGGTAAAGAACAAGTACTACCTAACAGAATTAAAACTGTTAAACCCAAAGAACTGAGTTGGAAAACAAAGGGGTTAAAAAGCAAGGTAAAATTTGTGGTTAAAAGAAGAAATGTGTCAGAACGAACAAACAGGCCATGTCATAAGGAACTGAAAGGTGAGGCTTGATGTTGACAGTTTTGAGGGAACTGAAACTGAAAACCATGTCAATCAATTCGACACATGGCCTTAGGGACGATTGAGGGAAGTTGTGGTCATGGTTTGCGCCTGTTCTTAAAGAATATTTTCCCATGTGTTTCATTGGACCAAAAATGTGGAGAATTAATCCCCACTTCGTATCTGATGTAATACAAATGAACATTAAATTTATTTGGATTTGTTTAATCTTCGCAAATATCCCAAGAGATTTGTATCAGATATGATACAAATAGAAGTGTGTAAAAAACAGAAAGCCTTAGGGTCTTAAGAACTAAAATAAAAAACAAAGTGGACATTGTCTTCATTTATACCAATTTTACCCAGACAGGGACTGTGGCTCTTCCATTAATTGCCGCATTTAGCGAGTGACACAAGACAAACTAGTTAAAGGCCGTGTGCTCTGCCCTGAGTCAATCAAACAATTTCAGTGTTCTCAGTGAAATGGGGGCTAATTTCCTCTACATTAATCACAGGAGTCTTGGCCTGACAGATGTAAAGACACCTCCTGATCATGAAGATTTATGGCTGCCTAAGCATGTTCCCTCGCAAGTTCCTTCTCACTTTGCACAGTGGACTTAAAATTAATGGCAGTATAATTTACTTTGTTTCACCATCATACAATAAGAAGAAGCCCGGGCTTTAGGAATATGGTTACATCTATGGACACCTATCCTAATAATGCAGTGCCAATTGGAAATATTAGTAACCAAAACTAAAAATATTTTCTTTAGTCTACAAGTTATAAGTAATATGCCTCAGGAAATCAAAACACACCTCAAGATATTGCTACATTACATTAACTAAACCAACAATAACGCAATGTTTGAGGCCAATGAAAACTTCTATCGAAAGCCACAGTTGCCCTAGAGGCCCCTTTTTGCTTAACTTAATCTCAACACTTAATACGCCACTGATGAATGAGGGAATCAAAAACTGCAGGCCAAGTGAGTGTAGTGGCCCTGATGGCATCGACCTGCCTGTTCACTAAGGATGTATGGCTTAACTTCTCACCGCGGTTTATGCAAAACAGAGTTACCAGCTGCTCCCATACCTCAGTGGCGACCAACTAACCCTATAAAAGATCTATGCCAGATCTAAGTTCCCTATCAAGTCCACCCAGTACACACACAGAGACAACATTTGATACCAGGAGCTGTTGTACAGTGGATCAGGGCAGACACAAATAACCACCACACACACACTTCAAAAGAGCCCAGCAGACACTAACTCCACTGTGACCACTTGTTCTCTTCAGCAGCATCTCCAGATGGCAGGGTTCGAGACAGACTGGCTCAGCAAGAGCATATCATCTGCCATTTTGACAATACGTTGGAATAGAAATGTAAAGGTGGTGATCTGTTGATTATTATTTGTAATAAAAGTTTTTAGCTGAACAGTAATACACTGCACAAGAATGCTCACTGACTGAACAAGAAAAAAAAAGCTCATCATTTGAACTGTAGTGCCCTGTATGTACAATGGCTCTGGCACTGGAGCCAAATGCTGTTTGTAGTGACAGGTCCTCACAAAGGCCTCCCGTCGGGAGTCAACAAACATGCTGTCTCATGAAGATGACAAGGCCCGCCACTTACAATGGGATCTTTGGGACGCTCACAATGTTGGCCTTTCATTGAAAAGCCACAGCAGCTTCAAATGTCAGCACAACACACTCCCCCACCAGAGAAAGAGGCCCAAAGTGTTGCCATAGTACTAAAAACTCAGCAATGTTGGTGCCATCGTACAGTCAAAGTTGAGACAGTAAATTAAAATTTCACTCTGGTGTGACATGAATGTATTTAAATTGTTGAAAAAGCGGTAGTCCAGACACTACTTGACATAGTGTCGGTGGGTCCCTCAGGGTAGTAATAAACAGAATAATACTAAAAGCAAGGCAAAGATCTTAAAACAGAACAGTGCACTTGCAGTTTTGTTGTTTAATTTCAAGCACTATTAACTACAACCTAATGTCAGACAGAACCTAGTCTCGGAAAGGGCTTGCTGCTTGGTCCACCAACTTTATTTCCCACTACTTATTATATACCGAGTCTGTGTGTGTGGAAGACTATGTTAGCCTGGTAACAACCCTACTGTCACCTTTTATTAAAACTTCCATGAACAATTACCAACCCACACTCATCAAGCCAGCTTCATTATGTACAGTATACGATGAAAGATATGATCACTGACAGTTTAAAGTCCCCTGTGCGTCTTCAGAAATTTTTCTATTCAGAACTTTTCCCATCATGTTTTTTTTTTTAGACATACATTTTCCAGTATTTATGGGGTATCTCTTTCCATGGGAGGAGTACCTTTGATTTGTGGCTTTTCTAACCTATGCATAGCATGAGGCTTTGCAGCAGCAGAACATTGCCAGAGACACAATACTCCTCGAGCCCTGCACTTGAGCTCACTGTTGGCAGACTTGTCATTTTGGATACATTAACCTGCCAGCAAAACTGGGTGGGCAGCTGGTAGTAACCTAAGCTCAGTGACACCAGTGCCAAGTTCTAACTCTGTGCTGTCCCTGGAGCACCATTTTGAACCTTACAAACTTACCATGCCCATTACTTTTCTTTATTAAGTACTTAATAAAATGTAACATAACAATGTGTTTCATTGAGATTGAAAGAGAGAGGAATGGGAGATTGTCTTTTTATAGTAGTACTTTGAGGTAGAAATCTTCAAACTGGATCTTGTGATGGGTAAGTAAAAGTCTTCTACTTTCACAAAGCAGGTACTTAGTGTCTAATAAGGCACAATCTTCACAATTTTTTCATTTTTCACCTCATTTACCTTGAAATTCTTGACAAAAGTCTCAGACATTTCAAAGCATCTGCATTTAACATCTAAGATTTAGTCATTGCTTGAAGAAAAGGTACCTTTCTTCTTGAAGCACAGAAAATATAGATCTATTTACATTTTAACTCTTGTGTCTTAGTGACTTGCATATTCTCAGGTGGTTTTATTGTGCTTCACTTAATTAATAGACATTTAAACTTCACCGTGCATTCAATAAAATCAAGAGACTGTAGGCACTGTGCAAGATCAGGCACAAAGTGCACTATGACGTAGTGTGTGAGGAAGGGTGTTTTAAAGGGTGCAGTTTAGGTCATGCGAGTACAGCCAGACAGCGGGCACTTTCACTTAACTTACCTTTGGTATACAACTGTAATCCAAGCACAACACAGGTCGGTTCGAGAGTCACAGCGTAGCTTTGTCCAGGCTTTGCAGCGCCAGTGTTTACAAACAGGACATTGGCATCTAGCTCATGTCCCAGTGACGAAAGGCCCAGACTAAGTTTAAGACTGACCGGCCAGTGTGATGCGAGCTTGTTTACCATGTTCTGAGCGCTCCCTGAGGAAAAATTTAAGGACCTTTCTGAAAATTTCAATATTTGCATAACACTGTCTTGGATTTAATGCTAGGATTTACAGTTTGGAGTGACCACATTTCTCTGGGGCACAGTTGTCAGCATTATCTTGTTGTAGCTTGGGTAAAATGGCAAACAAGCTCATATTTTATTTTGTATACCCAACAAGCCTGTCAACGGCTACAAACTGCAAAAAATGGATTTTGATATAAAGCTCAAGGATTTTTCACAGTATTCGAGTCAAGAACACTTGCTAGCTTGCTGTCATACTGCAGTTTATAGCATATCTGTCAGATTAACAGAAACTATTTTCAGGTCCGAGATTAACTTGGATGAGCCACTGATGGTGTGAAATGTTGTCAAATCTTGGCTGTAAATCAGACGCTCTGCACACAAGCCAGTAGTATTAAAAAGTAGGTTTGCTAAAAAAGGGAAGTGCTTTGCTACTGTTGTGGCTGTCCACTTTGCAGCTGTCCACACCTAGTTTATGGACATTCAGTGACACATTTCCATACACATACACAAATTCATGTTCAAAACTAAACCCAATAAATTATCAAGTTATTTGACCCTTAAAATAACTATATACCTTAAATATACCTATTTTAATGTTTAATTGTGAAGCTGTGATAGGTAACCTTCTTACCAAAAAAAAAATTGCATCTTGAATTGTGAATTGAAAATGAATTTAATGGGTTATTACTCATCTTTAACACAGAGACTGAATTTCCATTGAAGCCAAATAAAGTCAGAATGATTTACTAAACTCTCTGGGATGTCTTTTGTTTGCTTGTATATTTTTTCAGAAAAAAAAAAAAAAAAAGATAGGCTTTCCGTTTGCAAAGTGCCAGACGTGTACCATGCAAGCTAAATGGTGAAAAGACCTGTGCAAACTTTTACAGTATAAAAACAGTAAAGAAGGCCACTTTACTAAACACTCTTTTTGTGCAAGCCTTGAGCCAAACCAAAAATATATAAAACCGGTTAGGTGAGACATAATGCCCAGGATAAACAGTTACTCCACATGTGCTCCAGCCATCAATCATCCCAAAACATTTGGGATTTGGAATCAGCTGCTGTGGTGCGAGTGTTGATCCTTGGACTTGTACAGCAGGTGCTTCTCAATGCCCACTTACTTGATTGTATACTATGTTTTGTGAGTCTTTACCACATGCCTTACATGCATGTGTCTTCACACGGAAATGACAGCTGTCACAAACTAAAATAACTCCACAAATACCTTATGTGGTCCTTCAAGTAATGTTTTTTTGCTTTACTTCTTACAATATTGCATAGCTTCAACACTAAAGTCTACTACAGAGAATAGGTTTGCTCAGGCACTGACTTATACATGGGATATACATACAGTATGCATCTGTAGAGCTTTTTGGTTCATCTTACCAGTTAGCTCACGCACTGTGAGCAACCTGATTCCAGTGTTACAGTCATGTTACTAATGTTAAGCTGGGCCCCAGCAGTTGCTCATTTACATGTTCTTAAAACTCTTGTGCTACACTTCACCACATCCTCAAGTAAGCTGGTTATTGCAAAATATAACTTGGGCCATATAACTGGCACTCAAGACTTAGGAGTTTCAATTGTGGCTTCAGTTAAACAAAAGAAGTATTGATTACAGTATACTGGTTTGTTTCTCCTTCAAGGTTGCTAATAGTTCCCACATTGTAAACACTTCACCACAAGTCTTCATTGAAGGAAATGTTTTTCCGAAGAAAGGGCAGCCATTGACACCCATCAATCCCAAGTTTCATGAGTGTGTTTTGGCCAAATGGTTCTGGCAAGAACAAGATAGAAGAAATGACTGGACTTTAGACCAAGGATAGGCGTCTCTGTCCCTGCTGCTCATCATTCACAGCACATGATTGCGTTTTCCAACAAATACTCAACGTGTTGTGAGCCAACATTTGTACCACATACAAAAGAAAATATTCTTGAAGACAGCAAACGTTATAGTTTGGTTTTTGGCAAAAAATGAAATAACACTTCATCTTCTATGTAACCAATGACACTTATGTCTTTTGGCACTTCTTGACAGGGACAAAATCCTGGAATATCACAGTAGTTTGCTTATTTAAGGCCATTTGGGGAAACTATATATTGTGTGCACTGGCCGTAACAATTTATAATGAGAAGAGAGAGTCTGTTTATTTAACACAGTTGTAAAGGTACAAATTTGTCTAACACAATGATGTAGTGCCCACTCGTCTTCAGGATTTAAAGCCAGCTGGAGACTAAGCTCCTCATTCAAAGTGCCACCTCACTAACCATTCCAGCGATGTAAAGGGTCAGCATGTTTTTCATGACTGAAAGGTTTCCAAAGAGAGCGCTTCTTCCAAAACGATATAAAAAAAAAATTTTTTTAAAAGTATTTTCAGTGTTATACATTTGTGCACACTCTTAACTGAATACACACTTAAATACTGCATTACAGCGAAGATACTACAAATAGTTTAGTTCAGATTTCCTTCAGCACTAGCGCGCGATTGCTGAGCATCGCAACAGATGGAAAGAAATCTCATGTTTCTCCCATGTTACTATTTTAGTCTTTAGTTGTTCTGTTGCCTGCCATACAGTTCTGACAAGCACTCTAAGGTCAGAGGCCTTGTCCGGTACTCGGGCATCAGACCATAAACAACCTCTTCTTGTGTTTGTGAGTGCTGACGTCAGAATGTGGCATCTGTGGCATCTCCAAAGAACCTTGACGGTTTGTAAAGGTGGCGATTGATAGATGAGCTTGGGGAGTCATCAAAAGAAGACTGTCTGTCTCTGAGCTTGGTCTGTGCCAGAGAGAAGAGTCTGACTGTCTGCCACCCGCCCATGCCTGCACATTCAGGCTCTGGCAAAAGTTGTCAATGTTGGCTGGCTCAAATATTGTTGCAAGCAAGTTGCAACTAAAGGTTAGTGCAGTCTGGCTTTTTGCTGTGAGCCTCCATCGAGTTTTTTAAATTGCTGCACCAAATAAAATGTGATTTAAAGACATATTTATTCCTTGTAAAATGAGTTCTACCATTACAAGAACTGGCAATATTTTACGCAAATTATGATATACACGTGTAGCATTTAGTACAAATCAAATCTTTTATGTTCTGCAGCTCAAACTAAATATCGTGACTCTAGTTTACAATTGTATTTGCGAGACAGTTTTGTATCCAAAAAGCTTTCAGTATTCATATTACAATTGTAATAGTATCTTTTGTGTCAAAATCAATGATACCGGCCAAAACTCACAGGCCTCTGGAACAGTCTGAGCATTAATCTCTCCATCAGGATGGTGAAAGAAAACACTCTCCAAGTATCCTGCGGCCACTAAAAGAGAACCTCCAAGGATATGGAACGTCTTTGTTTTGAGGCAGTGAAAAAATTACTGCACCATAAAATAATTTGAAAAATCCTTAAAGAAAACATAATATGATCTGGGGATATTAGGCCAAGAACCACTTTAGCTTGTGCAAAAAGGTGACACAGAAGTCCTAAATGAGGCTGTCAGGATTCACTAAAGCCACTTTGACATGGGCCTCTGCACAGCTGTGGACAGGTAGAAATGCACTGAGTGAGAACAGGATAAAGATGGACAAAAAATTCCATATGGATTAGACCATGGTTCAATATATGTCAATAAGTGCCAACAGAAATATGCACTGTGTTTTCTGCATTGAGGGCTATTCAAAGACATTTTGAGTGATTTTTGCTGTGGATATGCATTAGGCCTGACTGTTGAGACGGTAAAGCCCAACAGGCTTCAACATGAGCAATATCATGCACAATATGGTAGCCATATCTTATCGTCACCCCTCAAGGGTAAACACAGACACAGAACAGAAGGAACACAAGTCAGCCTTATTGCGGCCCCCTCCCTCTGTCATCTGTTTTGTGTTTGACTGGCGCTGCCTTGGCTAAACAGCGGCAGGCGGGATAGGCCTCGCGGCAGGCAGCACTCCAGCACTCTCACCTTCTCTAATCCCTGAGCCTAGCCACCCGGAGGTGCTGCAGACATCCACCTGTCCAAGGGGATTCTGGCAGTTGTCTCCATACACTAGAGCTTAGTCAAGTGGGCTCACAAATTGCAACAGACGGGTCCAATTGAAATAAAAATATACCCCTTTAGACATCAACTGTGTGCCTCAAATAGAAAGTGAAGTAGTGTAATTACTTAAAGGTGTTTTTAATAATTACAGTTTATTTGTTTTAAGACATCATTTTACAGCTGTACTACACTCTACAGGCGTGTGTAAGCTTAGTGGACATCTATCCCCGCTGCCGGCTAATTTTAAGGAAAAGGTGCTAATCCTGTCTTGGCAGCTACATAGATACACTGGACATGTGCCATGTTAATCCAATGTTTAATGAATGCTAAAGTTTTTATTTTTTTCTCTAGCTCTCTGGTGGGCTCTAGAATTCTTTTTCAAATATTTGCTCATACTTAACCTACACCTCCTGGAATAGGAATTATAAAATAATATGTGCTGAATAAAACTGAATAACTGCCTGAAAAAAATCATATTTTCACTAACTCAAGAAATAACATACTGTATATACTATGTTAATGGGCAGTAGTGCTATTTGAGACTACTGCTCAATCCAATTACTGCTTCAAATACTGCTTTTCAGTAGAAGAACAACAATTTGCTAATATAAAATAAAATCCCTTAACCACAGCTGAAAACTTCATAACTAGCAGCCAATGCTTAAAAGGGACATTTATGATTATTTCTAAGTGTCATTGCGTTGCAGAACAGAGACTCTGTTGTTTGCGGTGACATGTGTAGTGTGCCGTGTTCACCTAATGAAGCACACTGACTTCCTTGCTCCCCAGTGTGCCAGCTCTGCTTCTCAGAAAACTGCCGAGTGTGATGAGGAAGGAAGGAGGCTATAAAAGGACACTAAAAATGAGTGCAACAGAGGAGAGGTGGGTTTGCCTTGTTTACCGCAAGCTCCTGTTAATGTGGAACCCTTAGCTCTAAGGGTTGCGGATTTTTTGAGAAGGGGTATAAAAACTAAAGTAACACATACTCCAGTGGACCTGACTACCACAGTGTTAACCATAGCTTTCTGTCTGACGCATATGGTCTGTTCATAACTGTATAATAGACTTTCAAAAGTTATTTACTTTAGGATTCTCAGTGGTGCTACTTTTTCCAACATCTTCTCTTGTGTAATCCTCTTTTACTGAGGTCTGCTTTTAAGAAACACACAACTGCTCCCTCCACTACTGCAGCACAAAAACCTTCTTGTGATGGTGTGTGATAGAGTCAAGACAGTGTCTCGTCCTGGATGCCTGAGAGAGGATGGTTTCAATGAACAAACGGGGCAGGAGCAGACCACATGAGAGGGACTGAGATGGAAACCCCTTGGTACACACTGCAAATCAAAGCAGACTAAGTGTTTTTCCACACACTTTTAAACAGACCAGGACTGATCCAGACACAAGTACCGTCTGGTCCCCGGTCTCCAACTTCAGAATAAAAAAATCTTTAGTTCCCAAGTTTTACAATAAAATAATATTATAATACAATGAGTTGTATGCCAAGATTGTGTTAAGAGGGTTTTCCAGCTAAAGCACAGACAAGCTTGCTTCTGTCCTGCCTGCTTTTTGGATACAAAAACAGGGCTGGCTTTGATACCAACTGCAAATATTGACTTGTCCAATACAGCTTCGCTGTGGCCAAGGTTGAAGGGGCAAAGACCTCCCTGAGGCTTCGAAGCTGCTCTCAGCACTGCTCCCCACACCTGCTGTGGTGGGACAGTTGGACAAGTGGGTACAAGACGTAGGAGAGGTGAGGACGGAAAGGGCTCATAGGTACACACAGTGTACACACTAATTTATGTTTCATCTCCAGCACACATTTCTTTCAGACTTTGACAGGGGCAGCTTTCTTGGTCAGAACTAGTAGCCATGCCAACAGTCTGTCTAACCTGTGTTTGAGTTTCTACACATGCTACCAAATGAGCCAAAAATGACAAAAGCAATATTTTAATACATCAATATTAGGGTAAAATCTTGCAAAACTTTCACTGCTCTAACAGAAGTGGTAAGCACAGGTAAACCTCAAACAATTTGTGACAATACCTGGGTCATTGAATAATCAACATTATTTTGCAATTACTGCAGCAGTTGGATGCAGCGTTGACTGGAGGTAAAACACATGATGGGCACAAAGTGGAAACCTTTTCTGGACTCTGACATTTTGTCAGAGCAGATAAAACAGTGTGCCATTTAGTATCATCAAAGCCAGGCTTACAGAGAAGGCACAGTAAACCCTCTGAGGGCCTGCTATTTTGAAGAGCCATTTAATGTGGGCTCCAAAGGCATTTATATAATTTATCATTCTGAAGCTTTACAGAAAACCCTTTTGCTAAGCTTCAAACCCTGGCTGTTTTCTGTGTTCCCCTTCCTCCTAATTTTGCAGAAATAAAAATCCAAATAAGTTTTTTTTTCTGAGGTTTGTTTGCAGAAGGGTTCTGTGACCTGGCCCTTCTCATGGGGCATGCATATCAGCGTTGCACACACATGCAGCTCACTGGAAACAAAATGGGGGATTTGCCCACTAGTAATCTCACTTCTTTGGCCACTTTTGTCCCAAGCAGCCAATAAATCCAGCCAATAACAGCTTGCTTCCCTTCTTCCACTCTGTCTGAAACTGGAGAGTGGCGGAGGTGTAAGCCTTACTTCAGCCTGAAATCAAACAGCTAAACATGTCTTTTTTGGAGTAAGTGTGACGTAGTGGAAAGAGTTGGTTTCTGACCAGATAACCTCTGAAAAAAAGTTTCCCATGTCAATGTTGCAGGCGCGAGGAGACATCAGCACATCAAGGTAATGTGAGTGAACAATTATTTTGCCGAACAAGACTTGCCTGGTTGTGTGCACACAAGAAAATTCTTGGCAATTAAACACAGTTGGCTTGGAGAGGGTCTTAAACGTGACCCAAATTTTAAGATCAAGAGGTGGCAAGCAGTGCCTTCATGATGTTTCAGCAACTTAATGTTACACATTTTGGAAGCAATTTTAGCCCACTTATACAGTTATTAGCCTTTATACCTCTGACCTCTTTTATGACGATGTCAAAGAGCAAAAAGCCCCACAGACCCACCATTCTTTCACTGGTATGAAAAAAAACTCTCTGAAGACAATCTTTGGATCTCAAACAGACTGACACCAGATCTGCTGAGGTATTAGCAGCGCTGGTGCGAATGAGGGAAGTCATTTCTCTACGTCCTCCACTGTTGACTTTGGCTAATCTTAAAACAAGCGAGAGGGAGCAGTCTACCTGGACTGGACTGTCAGCAAAGTCTGAAGATGTAGTAGGAGGCCATATTTCTACTTCAACATGCCCTAGTCTCTTAGGCCCATTGTGTTATTCTTAAACACCAGCATGCAAACCACAAATATAAACCTAAGAACCTGTAAAATGATCACGTACTGTGCACATTTGCCTTTTTTAGTTAGAAGCCACCTCTAAGGTATAGCAAAAACTTAGTAAATGTAAGCTTGAACGTAGCTTTAAAATGATAAATGAAAACAGCACTTTTGTTATTTTTTTTAAAACACTGAGAAAATACAATACTTACTTTTAGAGGCACTGAAATGACAGCTCCTGCGCCAATTTGCCAATGATTTACCACATCTCTTTAAAATGTATTTATGACATTTGTATCCAGAACAACCAAAGTTTTTTTCCTAAGTTTTTACTTTGTTTTCCTTATATCAACTTTTAGCAGAATTGACTATTTTTGCTTCTAAATTTTATTATTAATATCCAACTCAGCAGTTTAAGTGTAACTGGATCTAGCGCTGGCAAAATGTAGATTTATAACCATGACATTCACAAGCTAGAGTGGCTTAGGTCCTGTGGGACGTGGTGTGTCTATGGTTAAAATTTTAAATTCCACTGAGTTATGCCGTGTTATTCCCTGTTCTCACTCAGAAGAAACCTACACCCTGGTTTTTATTTGAATTTGACATTTGCTGAAACACAGACATTATGCCAGCCTCTCCCAACTGACCTCCATCTTCAGACTCACAGCTCATAGTGGGAGAGGCAGCAGTGCATGCAACTGCGTGAACACTGCATAAGAAGAACTATTTGTCATAACATGATCATGTAGACGCTGACAGCAAAAGCACACTGAAGCCCAATAGCCAATTTGCACTTACTATTGCCATTACATAAGCATTTAGCAGCACAATGGAAAAGACTGACTAATCTGCTCTAGTTGTTTCCCCGGCCACCAAACACACTGTATGTGGCTTTAAACTAATGTCAGGTCCTATGTAGTCAAATGAAGTGGATGTCCCATCCAGTCATGTCTCCTCTGTGTCATTCTTCCTATGGCTATTAAAAAGCATCTCATGTTCAACCATGACAGAGCAGGCACAGAAAATGCAGCATAGATAATTTATTTTGTAGGTCAAAGGCACTGTGATTCTCAGCAAATCTTTTACGGTTTAGTACTGAAAAAGATTGTCTTTACCTCAAATCTGTCAGAAAGAGAGCCAGAATAACCACCAGAGCTATGGATTCAAACGTAATCACACAGCGAGCAGTGCCGATTCGTGCTGTTTAACACACTGTACACAGACCAAGGGGCGAACACTTGTGGCTGCACTCAGGAGCACAATAAACATTTACAGTGCGCTAAAAACCAGGATGGCTTCAATTAGGTTCTTAATCTCTGCCTGTCAGCAGGTGCAGCAGATAGCACCAAAATCAGGATCAAATGATTCTCGTCTGAAAGGAACAGCATTAAGACAGCACAGACAAATGCATTGGAAATATTCTTTTAGCTTTGCTTACAGACTACAGTATATATGGAATGTGCAATATATTTAGTCTGTAGGTTCTTCCTCCCACCAGTTAAACACAGACCATATCATCATTAGCACAAAAAAGTAGCTGTGTTTTGAACATTTTTATTGTTATTCTGTTAGTTCGTCTAAAGCTATATAAAAAATTTAACTATATCACTTGCTAACTTTATAAAATTTACACAAAGCTCTAAAAGTTTACAAATGATGCAGTGTTTGAAAAAAATGTAATCGGATATCATCTGATCATTTGAATGTGGGGCATTTAAGTATAATAAGCACTACAACTGAATATATTCATGAGAGAACTCAATGTGGGCCACATAAAACAAACTTCAGCTGACCTTTTTTCTGCACTTGAGTATCATTTGGATTATACATTTTCCCAAGTGAACATTATGCTTTTATGTTAGGTTGGAAAATATATAAAATATGCATGGGGTACAAGGATTTACAACCATGTAACATTTTCACTCAGTAGGCTGTTTCATTAAAACCTAAGAATGAATGCATGCAAACATTAAGCACATTGGGAGCAGCGTGAATCAGATGAATGGCATTATGAACTATGAGATCATCTTTCATCAGCACTGACAAATGTCTTCTGTCTTTTTCAGTTTAAGTTGTGACAAAATAAAGTCCTGACTGCAGACAGCTCACACAGTCTTTGCTGCAGAGTCCCCAAATGAGGATGTCAGTCTGTGAATTAAACCGAGCTATTTCCAGACTGTTACAAGAGGCATCAGAGCAGTTTATCAAGCTGTCCAAAATTACAATTTAACAAGCCGTCTAGCCTGCTTGGACCATATCAAATGACCAGCCAATTCAGTTAGTGTGCGTAGGGTTGTCTGTCTCACCGCTGGGTTTCCAGGCCTTAACTGCAGCTTACACAGCTGTTTCTGCCTCCCTGTTCATCAGATACTGGGGGAAGAGACCCTGGAATAAGACCCATAAGTCAAGCCTTCAGTCTATCAATCCATCTTTACTGTAATGCAGTGCCATGTGCAGGTGAGCTAGCTTCTCAGGGCACTTGAAAGTTAAGAGTTTGATTGCATCTGAGGATTACCTGTCTACTAAACGAGACCCAGAAATAAGCACACATTTTTGGACACCATTTCTATCATCACAGCTTGTTGAGAAAATTGAGAATTGCTTCTATCTATTTGTTTTTTTATGTTTTCTCCCACTCTTAATTAAAGAAAATGAATTAACCAAATTGCAAGAACTTTTGGTACTGATAATAAATCAAGTTACCACAGCACCAGGACGGGACAATGGGGCGACACGCATGGCCGCTTGAGCGTGCTTACACGTGCCAGTGTGAATGTTTTGTTATTCGCCCGTGCGTCTATCACTTTTTTTGTAACCGCACATTGGCTCCTGTGTTTTCCCGTTGTGTTTATTGCTCCCTCTGATCTACGACGTGACTCGTATTTCATGTCACATTTAGCACAGCTTCGAGGAGAAAGAGCGGCCCGGCGAAGTGCACATTCCCTGTTGAGCTGAGGGGGAGAGCATCAAACAGAGTCCAAGGGATCTCGAGCAAGATGTCAAAGAGAACATGCAGGAAGACAGTGAGAAGCAGAAGCAGTAAAGTCCCATAGCACAGGCTTTTTGACAGAAAACTTCAAGCGCTTGATCCAACTGTTATTTTCTTTGAGTCCGACCTCTTGGTGGCGCCCCATGGGAGTCTGGGAGCATACATCATCCGGCCGGCCGCTGGGCAAACTCCACACGCTTCCGCCCCTTTTTCCATTTTGAGAGATCTCCTGAAATCCTTGCTGCTTTCGGATAGATCGAGGGAGGGCATGCTTGTTTTTACTGAGTCTATGGTTTAAAAATAAAAAAAAACTATAAGCTCTGATAAATTCTAAAACAGCTGTATATAAATGTTTCAGAAATGATAGCTCGCAGTGATGATATACTGGCCTCAGACTGTATTTTCTAGCATTTCCTTGTGAAGGAAATCTTTGTGTGTCTAATAATTCTTAAATGGGTATTTGAATTTTAGGTTAAGGGAAATTACTTTTAAACTATAATGTATGTACACTCCCTAAAACTGTAAGGATACCAATTATTTAAAGCCAACTTCCATTTGATTACATTTGTAGATTTATAAAAACAAAACAATGCCCAATCTATACATGTGCAGTGTTTGTATTTGCAGTTGAAAAGAAGGCAAACTTTGGACAACCTCCAAGTATATCACTGTACCCACAGCACCAAAGAACAACAAGCGTACTGCGGTACTAGCCACACCATCATCAGCTCAGCTTGCGACTCCACACTAATTTACTACGTACTTTTCATTTGTGCTTTGCCAGTAGATCAACCACAAATCACCACTGCCTGCTTTATGTTTTGGGGATTATACCCTCACGCAAATGCCCTTTGCAGCAAATAAAAGTCTAATAATCTGGGCACAGTCCCCTATAGGGCTTTGAAACAAAATGTTCAATAATAGTGTTTTTTTGGACTTGGACTAAAACAAGTAAAAATAAACAATCTTAAATGGTCCAATCAATGCATTGTGTTTAAAATGAAATCCAGCTTTCCAGGAATGCCCAAGTATGGTGGTGGGGACGGCGTATTAAGCTTAGTTTACATATCAGACTTGTGCTGGTAAAATGATAGCTTCCTGCTGTGGCCCGTATCAGTGGTGTTTTTTTACGCACCAGCCTGTTTTATTTGTAGTGCCTGCTCGCATTAGGCTGATGGAGAGCAGCACGGCAGCATTCGTACCCTTCACCCTCTGACACACAGTCCATGTCTACGTGAGCTAAGAGGCAAGGGGCACAAAGCCACAGGCTGCGGGGAAGGTAAAGGGGTGGCGGAGCATGTGGAGAGCGCCTCAGGGGTCCCTCATTTGCTTTGCTCATCTGTGTACCAAACTTTCCATGAAACTGTTGACAGGCGCTGGAATATCATTCATACTATCAAAAGGAATGGAGAATGAGGCATGCCTTATGTAGACAGGCATAAAGGACTAAATTGCTTCCTAAATAAAAGCACATTTTAGTATGATTTCCATTTCATATTTGGCACAATTTGTGCCAAAACAAGACAGAAAGACCTGACTTTTAGATCAGAAATCACTGAGTAGAAATCCACAGACACATTTAAGTGGCTTCAAATGTTTTCTTCCTGATGTCATAGTCAGTGCAGCAGCTGTTATTGAAGCCATTAGAAGAGCTTCCTCTTGTCTATTTAAGTCTATTTTAATACTAGTGGGGCAAAGATGAGTATGTGGCCAAGGAGTGGGAGGTGAACTTCAGTCATCACAAAGGAGACTTCAGTGGGAAGAAGCCCGCAACTTTTAGTCCGGTGTCAGAGGGCACCCATAGGAGTTTATGAGGAGTCTTTTGTAGAGGATTTGTCACCCTGCACAGAGGGGCCAGGCTGCAGGGGCCAGGGAGCTTCAAGGGGGACCAACAGCAGTGATTTTTCTGCTCTTCTGGGGGCAACAGGGATAACTGTAGCAATTACATGGATTTTCATACAAAATGATCAAATCTGAGCGTGTGCAGTTCTTCTGCAGAGACACTTTCTATGGCTATAGATAAGTCAACTCCAAATGTCACACTGTAGAACTGCTGCTAGGTGGCACAAGACCATTGAACACATAACCAGCCGTTTCCGCTTTTGTGTGACTTGAAAACACCATCCTCTGGGCCCTCTTTCTTGGATCCAAATCCACTACCATTGCCTTCTACGTTGAATTAAACACAGCCATCACTACAAGTCTATGTTTAAAACTTCTCAAAAGCTCTCTCATGAGTTTCGACTGTTGGAAAACAACCAAAAACAGTGGGGCTTTTTAACTCTTTATTGCTTAATACTTCATGGCTCTGGAGTCACTGCAGTTTATTCTCACAAGCAAAATAATGACTGTAATGTTTGGTGCTATTATTTTTTTTGAGAAATAAAATAAAAATAAAAAAAGCTTTAATACCTCTGATTTAAATTTAACAGAATGAGTAACATACATAATATTACAATATCATTCTTATCTGAGAGCACAAAACCATGAAATAAATTATCCTCTCTGAACAGTTTGAATTGTTCAGTTTACCATAATGCATTGACAATACAAAAACATAGAATTGTGTCGCCATTGAAACCCCTTCATCCATCTCCAAGTTGCAATAGACGCACCCAGAACAGGCTCTCTGTCTCCTGCACAAAATGCCAGCAACTGTTCAAGGACACACAAGGAAAACCGACACAAGCACATCAAATCTCTGCTCCTTTATCCCTGTCGCCCGTGTCTCAGCCCGGGGTCCTTCAATCACACATAAAGCAGGGAGCTGTAGCGACATGGCTCATATTAAAATCATGCTGCCTCCTGTCCATTCGTAGTGTCTCCTCAGGTTAATGCATAGTAAAAGGAGAAATGTGTGCCACTCTTTCAAAAGCTCACTGTCATTACCAGTGCTTTCAGCTGGCGTGCCTCATCATCTCCAATAAAAAGTGCTGTGTCAAAGGCATAAAGGGGACCATCTGGACTATTTCCAGCAGCCTGTCCTTTTGAGTAAAGCTTGTTTGAGATTACAAATGAAGGCAAATGTTCCACCTGTAACAACCCATTTTAACAAATTATGACATGAGGAGTTCATTAAAGATGTTTTCTTGCAATCGTATACCCCATCACTCAACAATTCAACACATTTGTTTGATATGATTATTCGCTTTCTAAAACAAATGAATGGTCCAACGTTATGTTACAGGCAATGTTAGCTGCATTATCTCAATTTATTTATTTTTTACTATCCCCATTGGAAAATGTTGGTGGGGAAAACCAGAGCACAGGGAGCACATATAAACTCTACACAGAAAGGAGATTGCATATAATACTGCCCTTTTAAAATTGCCAGATTAATATAGCACTCTAAAACACTTAAAAGACTCTATTTCAAAATTAGTGGTACCCTAGAGACTGTTCCATGAGCTAAAACTGTTTTTTCTTAAGGGACTCGGTGGCTTTGAACTCTTAGGTGGGCTTTTTTTGTGGAACTTCCATTTCACCTGCCTGACCATCACCATCCACATTCTCTAAAGAGGGGAATCCCAACTGTACTGTAGTGTAATATATGGAAACTAATCCTGTGCTATCCCCTTAAATAAAAACTAACTTCATTTCCAGAGCTAGAAAACATCCTTCATGTAGTGAGTCAGTCATTCTCAAGCTTTCCCAGGCTCCATCCTCTAACTTCACTCACTTATGGCCTAATCTGAGTGACCTAACTGAAAGCAGCTGGCTCCTGTTGCTACCTGGAAGTCTGTTTAGCTTTACCTAGCACCCAGTAATTACACCGCCATTAGGGCACCTCCAAGCACCAAACCACACAGTGGACTTAATTCCAACGCTGTCAGTGATTAATTCAAACATGCCCACTGAGCTGAGGATATCTGAAGAGATTGGCACAAGTGTAAGTCTATCAGTCCACTGGGATTAGACACTTTGTGAGGCGGAAAGGGGGAGCGTAACACAACTTGGCCACCTGAAGCTGAAACGGAGCAATTAAGTTAAGAAGGCTAGTTTTACTTCTGCTGAAGTCAATCAAATGTGGCACAAAGATATAACGTATTTTTCTTGCAGTGTAATTTTGAAATTTAAGAATCCCAGCCTCGTGATGACCTGTTACCTTCTTGCCCCCGTGCTGTGTGTTTAGTGGTGGGAAAAACAAAGACTCATTACAAAGTTGAATGTTGGTGTTTTCCCGGGAGCACTTGGCAAAGTGTTTAGCTGCCAGGCTTTTTGAAGTGTTTACTTCAGGAAATGCTGCCGAGTGAGAAAAGGGGATGTGGGGCAGATGAGGAGGGGGTTTGAGGCATATGGGTGAGTAAACAAGGAAAGAGCTAAGCACCAGTGGTTGCTGACTGCACATTTTATTATAGTCCCATTAAACAACAGGCCCTGTATGGAATGCAGATCCCACGGGAGGGGAACGTACACAAAAATGGAAAGTTTGACTTAACCTATAGTTGCTCCCACAGTTTTAAATCTTACCGTGTTACCTGAGTAAAAGCTATTAAGCCTCTGTCACACAGTGTGATTTTTAAAATCTTATACAATTGGTACATGTCACACTGTACGCCTGGAATCGCCATCTTGATGCCCTTCATACTGTACGATTACAGAAGCTGATTACATTTACATTTAGTAATTTAGCTGACGCTTTTATCCAAAGCCTCTAATTACCAGTGTTACATATGAAATACCACGGAAGACAAGGTGGGTTAAGGGTCTTGCCCAAGGACACAACAACAGTATGAACTGTGGGGAGAGCGGGATTCAAATTGCCAACCCCCACATTGTAAACTACTATTGTTGACTAAAATGGCATTCAAAAGCGCCACAGAGTTTTAAAAAAGAGGCTGAAGGAACTAAGTTTTAGTGTTGCCAAGAGCACATGAGTTAGCACATGCTTGTTTATATGGCCCTCCAGACAACCTCTACATTATACTGTTGTAAATTTTTGATATTTCAGGTATTTGTTAAACGCAATCTTTGGTTTTACAGTGAGACTGACTTGTCTTTCACTCTGTCACACTGAGACCTACAACCACCAATTTAAATTTTTAAAAAAGGCACAATGTACAATTTTGCCACAACTAATTACTGGCTCATAGCTCACAACCAAAATCTGGCAGTATGGCAGGCTTTTATCAGACTGCAATTGTGAAATGCTTTCAAGACAGATTAATAAAACATGAATAAAAGGTGGAAGGAGTAAACAACTCTGTATATGAGACTAATCTCGTTGTGGTTTTTACAACTTTCTCTGCGCACAAGCCTTAACCCATCAATTAACAATTTCCCTGTACTGCAAAGACCGTTGTTTACATTAAAGCACAGGCTCAAACTGTGTGTGATGTCATCTGTTTACAACACTTAATATTATATTACATTATACCAAGAGTCAGCTGCAACAATGATGAACTAATGAACTGGATAATTTCTTTTCCTAATTCTAAATATTATCTGTAAAACTTTCCTTCCGTTGACTGAGAATGACATCAGTTTAATACTACAACACATTTTGTTCAATAGAGGAGCTGATTTTGAAGTGAGCTATAAAATATCCTAAAGCCATACAGACCATTGCCCTCTAGTATGCACTATTCCATCTTCTATGACAGCAATAAAGTGAAGACTGTGAAAAGCACATTACAGACGCTGCTTTGAGAAAAAGAAGCCACATCAGTGCCAGAGGCTGCCTTTGAGACACAGGAATAGGATGAATTACCCACTCAGCACACCTAGTAAAAACACTGAAAAAGTATCATACAAGTTGCATGTGTAATTACATATATACTGTGAGTGTACAATTTATTATAAAAATAAACTACACAATCCCCAAATACAGCTGTGATATATATCTGTGGTATTTGAAGGCACAAAAATATAGAACATAAATCTAATCAAATTTGTGAAGCTGACTAGTTGCCAGTCTCAGCGATAAAGCTCAATGATGTCTTGGTTTTAGCGTTGCCGTGCTTCATTTGAAATGAAATGTTTTCTTTGCTTTATTTCAGGCTCTAACAGAACTGCGGTGGGAGAAAATAAATAGCAGACATATGATTGGGAATAAGAACAGAGAGCGGCATGATTGGGAGAGTCTCATTATGGTTAATACTTCCAGTACTTTCAGCTCATTACTGCAGGAATTCCCACTCGGCAGATGACTCATTTACTATTGATAAACCACTTGTGAAAACTTTCAAATTTGACTCATTACAAACTCTATTTTTACTAAGTGTGATCTTGATCATAAATAATACAGTATGTCTTTTTAATAAAACATTGCCATTATGATGTTCAAGGCCAAGAGAGTCCTGCACTCCAGATGCTAAACACCACCTGGACCGTCCATCGGAACGTCCAACCACAAGCCTGCTCTGCTCTTTGTCACTGCTTTCGATTTCCTGAAAAGGTCAGCGACATGGTGTTCACACTTACTGTATCCCATTTCCATATGGGCCAGTGGAGATCCATTTTCAGCCCACTTTAAGGAGTTGTGAAAACATGTCAGTTTCCTGTGGCAGGTAGACTGAAGTGGTCCCCGCCAACACTCTCCAGAAACAAGCAGGGTTCACATAGGGCTTAATCGGAGCACTTGGAAATGCTGCTGCATTGTGAGCTCACATCTCACTTGCAAAATTGCAGCCAAAAAAATCTGAAAAGATTGAGGCCAGTTTTTACGGAAAACAATTTACAAAATGCAACGTTGCTAAGAGCGTCAATGCAATGTCTCTATTCCTGTATATTACTACTGCAACATTGTACAAACCTACCTCGCTTTATTATGACAAACCTGGCACATGTCCAGCATAGAATCCCAAAAAAATTAAAAATAAAACATTTAAAAAAATCTAATAAAAGTGCTTATTTTAACTCATATGCAGTGGGTGAATACATAAAAGTCAGTGTAAGGACTGCTTCCTCCTGCGATGCTGAGGCTAAAATATCAAGCTGCTTTGGTGCATCTGTAAGTTTGGCACTTCTGATTGAACCCTGATGGAATTTGGAGGTCACAGAAGTCAATATATCCGATTGAATGTCAGCGGAAAACACAAAAAGGAGCACTGTAGCCAATTCTAAAATGTGAATGTAATTAGTCTGGACATAGTCTTTTTTTTTTTAATCATAGGATGAGGAGGTGCAAAGTATTTTTTGCCTTGTGCTTTAACTGCCACTGATATCAATGACGGCACAAAATGTTCCACAATAAAAAATATTGATTTAGATGCTCACATTTTATCTGATGCCACATTGGTCTTGGATATGTATCCTATTACGTAAATCATTTTAGTCATTACGCATGATCAGTTCAACTCTGGTCTCTCTGAAGAATAGCAAAGACAGTTATCGGTCACCACGTAGCATTCAACAACATGTCTCACGTGTTTTATTATAAACCAAACTATGATGTTATTGTTCAAATTACACTCTACTTAAAGTCCCAAAAATGTTCCACTGCTCCATTGATTTGCATTTTAAACCTTTACAACGCTGCGCCACACACACACTAAAGGAACAAATGTTTCCATCTACTGGTGACAGATTGGAATTTCATGTGCTTTTTATTTATTTATTTTTTTTATTCCAAGACGAACAAGTGAGCAGGCAGCAGCATCACTGGTCAAACAAGCTCTCAGCACATCTATGTATAGCCCTGTGTTAAATGCCTTTCTTTCTGTTAGGTGTCAGCTGTCTGCATCCTTCGCAGACATCAACGGTGCAAATGGGCCTCAATGAAATCTAACTCTGGACAGTGAGTTCCATTCATTTTCAAAACAAGTCCCCCGTAGCCGAGCCGCATAACATAATGACCATAATGCACTGGGAAAAGTGGTGGGGTTTACCTGGTGGGCAGTTGCATTCAGGTGACGTTTGTCTGGCAGTCCGGATCTTCACATAGTTCTCATAGGAGCGCTGCATTTTTAAAAACAACGAAGAAGAGATTTCATTCATTCGCACGTGGCTTTAATTAGGAAAAACTCTGAGCACTTATAATTGTTGGCTCGTCAAAGAAAGGTAGCTCGTGTTTAGGTGACAAGCTACAGTGACAGGGGTAAAATAAAAAAAATAAAAAAACACTCACCTGAGATAAGAGTTCGTCCACTCTCTGCTGAATTAATGAGTTAAAATCATCCACAGAGTAACCAAAGGTGTGCTCGCCGTTCCCGCTCTCCAATTCCACCACTCGGCTTTTGATATCAGCCGCGTTAAAGCTCAAGAAAACGCAAAAGGCGACGGAAGCCACTGAACACAACGACGAGATGACACTGAGCGCCGTGGGGTGACAGGGCCGTCTCTTCTGGGCTTCTTTATCCATGTTTTCCGCGCACTTTGATGCTCCTCTCGCCTCTGGGCTTTTCATTTAGATAAAACTGAACACGCCGCTGGGAGCGAACTGCATTTGGCGCCGAGTCACCAATCAGAGCGCCGCGTTATTGCGACTGCGACGTTCACGTACACTACACACTAACGGTGCACGCAGCTACAGTAGAGCGGAGCTGTGGAAGCGCGTCTGTGGCTCCTGCTAACTTGTTGCACCGAGCAGCGTAGACTAGACGACCACAGAGGAGATGCCACTGATGTAGTATTAGTAGTAGTATAAAGGGTAGCTACTGGGAGACTTCAACTGTGAGCTGCGCCTCAGTGCTCCCCCCTCATAACACGCCTCTAAACTACACGTGTGGACCCTCTCCTCAATTAAAAAGGCAATTGTCAGAAAGGGCAGGGAGACTACAGTTTAAAGCAAGGCAGTAGTTACGACCCATTAACCATTTGCCTGTGGTCAGAATGGCTCTCTTTTTTTTTCTTTCTACTGTTTCATGCCGTTTATGTTTTGACTTAAAAATTAACTCTTTAAGAATAGTTGTTGCAGATGTAATTGGAGAAGGCATGTGGCTACAGTATGAGTTGATTGTCTGAATAAGTGATGCCATGGGTTAGTCTTTGAAAATGCCTTCTTATAGGTTGGGCTACTATTGACTTGGATAACGATAATCTGACCACTTAGTGTTTAGAAAGAACCATCAGGAGGTTTATGAAAACATCCATATCTGCATCTCTACATCTACAACATCCGTCCTGAGCAAAGAGATGTTAGAATATTAACACAAAGTGGTCATACGATGAATGCATTCACAGATCAGACAGCTGCATTGCATTTGATTAAAGTTATAAAAGGACTGAAATTATATATTAATATACTACAAGTATGTAAAAAAAAAAAAAAAAACGGGATGGACTTGAGCTTACTTTAAAAAAAATGCACTCAGCAATCTGCCATGCCCTCCTCATTTGCATTTTAATGAGTATTAAACATGTATCTCACAGTTGCTCAGAATAGAGATGGTTCAAGGTCAGCTGGCATATCTAAAATGATGAAGTTCGTGTAGATAGTTCTTATCAAATCATTTTTATGTAGCCACAGGTCACTGGTTTTTGGCTCAGAACAGCTATGCACTCATAGTTATGACACTGGATGACGGCAAGAAAGCATAAAAGAATCATAAACAACATCTGCACAGACAAAGGAAGGGTATGAAATGCTTTTTGGAAGATTTATTAAATTTATATTGAATGCCAAACATTGTTTTACATAGTGTAATAGGTACCCTAATGTCCTGACAGTGTGGGCAATAATCTTTTTACTTAAGATTTATATAGTTTATTAGCCATATGTGGCTTTTTTAGTTTCACACTATGTGCAATTTAAACGATTTAATAAAAAAAAAATGGGATAAATCACTGACTATTTCTCTTAACAGCACTTGATCAGTTCCATCGACACATTGTAAAGCTTTGGGCTCCATCTAGTGGATAGAGGCAGAACTGCAGAAATAAACTAATATGAACGAGTGTCCCAAAAGCAAGTGGATTGTATCTAATTCCATCACAAGTTCACACAGTAGGTTAGTCTATAGTGTGTATACATAAATTATAACGTGATGTTGAGACACGTGATGCTTTTATCCAAAGCGTTTAGTCTGTGTGGAAACGTGGGAAAGGTGACAGATGGAGGCCTTTTAAATCACGCTGCAAAGCCTGCTTTAGCACCACACTGTATCTATCACGAGCTCGCACAATACTCTCTGTAAACCTTTTTGAAAGTGGCCGCATCTGGCGCGTTGAAATCCTAATACGCGCCTAAAAAGATCATCATTACGCTGCGTGCTCGCCTTGACAACGGGCCGCATCCGAGTGCAAGCCATTACTGTTTATTTTTAGAATCTCCGTCGCTGCGTGCTGCTCTTGCTCTAAACACGACCCATGTTCCTACGGTGAATTATTTAGACGATTCAGTAGACTAGTAGCGGAGAACCAAAGGGGAACCGGGTGTAGAGGATAGGAACCAAGACATCCGCGAACAACCAGCCATGAGGTAAGGACAACTATTAATAGTGCTACCACTGTGGGATTTTGACAATTTGGAAAAAAAACACATCACAACAATTGTATACTTTGAAATGTTTTATATTTCAAGTGTATTTTTTTAGCTCCCTTCACATCAGAATTTATCAAACTTTTGGCCTTTTAGCTACGACCTTACCAACTCCCAGCTTTACTCTAACTCTATAACTAAAGATGCCAGTGTGCACAGATTGTAGGCTGTAATGTATAACTCCAAGTGATGTTTTCAAACCATGGTCCGGGCTTTTATTTAGTTATAGACATGTTTTTGTTGTCTTATTTTTGTTTAACTAGTATCAATGTCCACGTGTCTAGGAAGCACCTGGGTCAGAGGTCCTACACACAGCCCATTATGATGACCGAGTACCAGGAGAAGTATCTTCCCCCGAGGTGCAAAGCAGCACAAGTCCTGGGTTCCAAAAATAAGCACTCCTACAAACAACAGAAAGCCATAAACACATGCAAAGATGACAATAGGATAAAAACCAGCGAGAGTGACAAGGTGATGAGTAACAACAGCAAAGATAAAAGGAGACCTCTTGAAGAGACCTCTTTGGGGTAAGTGTTTTTTACATAATGCCCTAAAAATACACAGAAATCTTTTGACCAAATCTCTCATCAAATTAAGAACAGATTAAAATGATTTATAGTAAAGAATAGGATTTATGACTTCTGAAAGTAAATAATCTAATCTGTAGATGTGTATATTCATACCTTGAGCTGTCTTGAATCTAATTTTAATATGAAGTTTAATGCGGCTGGTTCTTGAGCTGAGTGGAAGTGAACGGTTTTGTGGGAAATGTAGTCTTTATTGGGAATCTGCGGCGGCAGTAGCTCACTGGGTAGAGCAGTCGTTTTTCAACAGGAAGGTAGGTGGTTTGATTCCCTTTCTCCCCACAGTTCATACTGTTGTTGTGTCCTTGGGCAAGACACTTAACCCACCTTGCCTCCAGTGGCTGTAACACTGGTAATTACTGTAGAACAATGTAAGTCGCTTTGGATAAAAGCGTCAGCTAAATGAATAAATGTAAATGAATCACTACGAGCTGGTTGAAATTCATGTCTTAAAATTGTATGTGTTTCAGATCATTTTACGTGGTCCACAAGTTGATTAAGCAACCTCCACAACTCCCAACTGAGACTACCTGCTCCAGAAGATGCAGCTGTGCTCAGTTTTGTCCCATGTGCATCAAGGAAAACTACACCACAAACTACAAACGTACATATAATTTATCAAAACATATCATGTGAGTTTTTTGCAGTAGATTATTTCACATTTTCCTCATCCTGTGTTTGTAGATGACTACCAAGCATTGAAATTCTCCAAGCGGCAGCCATATAGACTCCAAGATAACCTCAAAGTCTACCAAGGTATAAGTTTGGCAAATAGAGATGGCAAAACACGGCAGCCATTAGAAAACACAACTATCTACAAGTCTTCTTACACAACTCCTCCGGTTCAGCCAAAAAGAAGGCAAGACATGTCAGTCCAAACCAGTCATCTGCAGCTAGGACAAACACGCTGTGGTCATTCTATGGCTGACCGATCTCACAGGATGGACCAACACTTCAAGGCCTGGACTCTAGAAACTAAATTACCAAGTCTAGAAAAAGGCAACAAGTACTCTTCCAACAGGTTCGTTTCCACAACACATGCAGATTTTATACCACATAAGTTCCAACCAAGAACCTGCTCTAAAAGCCAACAGAGACAGACTCAAGAAATAAGCAAGGCACCTTTTAAGGAAACTACAACCATGAGGGATGACTACAGAACTTGGGATCTTCCACGTCGCCAGTCCACCAAACATAAAGAAGGCAAAGATGACTTGAAGAAATATTTAAACCCAATTTCTTTTTCAATGTGTGCATCTGAGTCTGCTCATTGTGGAGGGTGCCATGCAAACCATAAGCCTTTGGACAACACTGCAGTCTGTAGGAATGACACGGCAGCGATGAGTAAGTGTCCCAATGAAAATGGAACCATTGGCTTTGAATGTGTGGCCATAGGATACATGCCCAGCTCCATGGAGGGACGGCTAAAATGTGACATGAACAAGGAGCCAGCACGGGCTGATCAGATGGTCAGCTGCAGGGTTTCCAGCTGATATGAGGTCTCCCACAGAGGAGACACACGCCTCAGGGTGTTCTAGCAATAAAAGCCAGAAATGATGCAGAGATTTGTGGTGATGGCAGCTTTTTTTAGTACCGTTAAAACTATGCAAGCAAACATACAAGTCTGACACATGATCAAAAAAAGGCCATTTTATTAAAAAAACAAAAACCTCATGAAATTTCCACATTTTCACTGGAGAATATTCAAAACAAACTTATTTACATCATATACATTTTCCCTCTTAAAAAAAAAGTTAACACATTAAAACATTGCTAATTTCATATGAACTGCAGATGTGCTTGTTATCTTCTCCAGTGCAAACTGAAACGGGCACATCCTTGCTTCTACATAAGTTTCTAATTACTCAACTTAATGAACATTGAACACATATCTTCTAAGACCTTGTATTTCACTTAAATTTTCAGCAGAATTCAGTCAGTCGTTTTGGAAATGAATATGTTTATTAGCCTCCTTTGCACGGGCCATGGTCATTTTCTCTGCTTTGGATATAAGCTGTGAGAAAAATAAAAACAAAAATTATAATATGCATTAAGGTACAGTGCAATAATACTTTTATAACTGTCACATTTGTTTTGTAGGCTGCCTACTATTCTTTTACTTTATTACTATCATTATATAATTACTTTTCTATTTCAAAACAGATTTTATCTGATTGTTGTTGTACTAAAAAAATGTCAATGGGAATGGGGCTCACCTTCTCTGTACCTCGCTTCTTTTCCCTTGGTCGGTTCAGCTTGACTTGGCGGTCAACCAGGATTTTCTGCCAGTATCGTTGCTCATGGTCACCTGTACAAGGATTTCAGTGACATCAACTGTCTATAAGAGTATACCAAAGTAAACAAAAACAATGTAATGAGGGAAATAAAACTCCCACCTGAGAGGATCTCTACTTTCCAACTGTGCTCTTTCTGTAGATCTGCTCTGGCATCATTTACAGCTTTAGCTTGCTCTGGGCTGTGGAAGCGGATATGACATTCAGTGTCTCCTTCTGTAAAGTCGATGTAGGCAACTGGGGATATTTTAGACAGCACATCCTACACAGAAGAAAGAAAATAAGTTTTCCTTTTACTAAGAAAAAGTAAAGTCGTATATAAGGTTCCCTATATTTACAATATTTATGTAATTATAAAAAGAGCTATGTGGCATTTCAGAGCTTAGTTTCTTTTTTGACTGTTTTGACTGTCAAAACTCAGATGAAGAATAATATTTGATTGATGCCAGTGACTTTACTGTACTTTGATGGACTTTCTTCCTGGTAGTTGCTTGCTATTTGTAATCTTTACGATGACTCCACTGACGAACTGTGGGCCTTGTTTTGTTGCTTTTTCACTATTATGATCTTTCCCAACTAAAAAAAAAAGCAGACACAAACAAACACCAGAATCAGATTAGAATTATGCATAACCTATTATACAGTATATTATATAAAAAAAAATTGTTTTTAAACTGACCGATAACATCTTTAGAGTCATTTTCTGTGTCCACTTTGTTCTTGTGCTCCTTTTGATCAATTTTTGTGATACACTTCTTAAGGGAGGCCATGCTGCGCTTCTGCAATGTCAAGTACTCCTGCTTCAGTTTAAGCCACGCCTTCCTTAATGTGGACAAAAGGGAACAAACAAAGGTGATTTACCTGAATAAAAAAGACTTCCTGACTTTATTTGGAAAAAGGGAACTTACTTGGGTAAAACCCTGAGTGGAATGACTTCCTCTCCTATTTTGAGTTTCTCTTTGTGTTTCTTTTTTCTTTTTCTCTTTGCTTTGACTGTAGAGTCATCTCTGTTTTCTTTGTCATCTTTAACGTCCCCTTTTGTTTCACTTTTAGTCAGTGGATCTAAGAGGGAATAACATACATAGTTAACACATCAATTAATCTACAGTGACAGTTTACCAACAAGGAAGGTCTATTGGAGAAGTCTGTCAAACTGTGCCAAGCTTTTTCACTAGGGGGTGTCCAGTATGTTTTAATCCTAACCCTAACCCTTTTGACAACTGTACTTTAAACTACTGCAAAATTAATAAAAAAAATTAATAAAATGAAAAAAATGGAAAATTTTGTAAATGTTGTAAAAATATAAAACTATTGACATTTTTTTCTTACATATAAAAAAATATTTTTTGGGAAGCAAAAAAAAAAAAAAAAAAACTGTATGACACCAATCCAAGTTACATATTCTGAAAGCCATAGTGTTCATGAACCCTATGATTTCACAAAACAGACACAGACCAAAAAGAGAAAACAGATTGGAGTTTGCAGATTCCTTTAAAATTATAGAAAATAGTTTCACACTTACTACCTTTTGTGTTATCCTCTGCAGTTCCACTTTCACTTGTCTTCCTTATCTTAGATGGTAATTCGCTTTCAGAGCCATCTACTGTCTGTGATCGTCTTCTCTTTTTTTCTTTGCCCGGTGTTTTCTGAGTGCTAGTCGCCTCAGTGTCAGACTTCCTCTTTTGCTCGGTAGGTTCTGCTTCCATTGACTGTTCTTTAACTTCATCTGAAGTCTGCAATGAGGCACTAGGCTTCTTTTTCTTCTTCTTGCGCCGTTTTTTCTCCTCTTCCTCACCTATTAGATAAAAGGAGGAGAAGTTAACACATAAACATAGCCAAAAAATGTGCATGTTAAAAGAATTACTTTTTCTTAATGTCGTGCCTGAAGTGGGATTTTCAGCTGGCATGGGTATTGCCTTCCCACTTAGTGTTTTAGGGAAAATGCCTGGCTTCCTTGGTGCATCTTCAGGAGGGTTATTCAGCATCTGATTTATATATATTTATACAGTTTTTTATACAGTTAACAATACATAAATACATTTTGTGTGGGGAACATACTGTACAATTCTCACCTCTATGGCCTTTTGTGCCTGTTCCACTTTCTCAAACTCAACAAAGGCAAAACCTTTAGAGTCCCCTGAGCTCTTGTACCTTGGGATGCTGATGTAAACTACATTTCCACATTTAGTGAAAACCCGTTCTATCCAGTTGTGTGTAACATCCTTTGGCAAAAGTTCCTTATAAAAAAGATATGTTTAGTCACTGGAACTGATCAGATGTGTATTAAAAGCTTTGATTGTAATTTCCCATTCAAAAACTATTGTCAGCAATAAATGTACCTACCACATAGACTGTACGATTGTCCTCATCATTAGGTGGATCTCCAATTGGATGCAGACGCCTCACTTTATTCCCCTCTAGATTAACCTGATATAAAGAACAAAAAGGTAGTTATTTACATGTAGTTTTAACACAGCTTTATTACTTAACAGTCTCTATATTACCTCAACTACAGAGGAATTCTTCAGTGCCCGTGCAATCAGCTTGGTGTCAGTAGTCAGCTTTTTCATTTGATTAAAGCTTGCCAGGACAGATATATCAACGTCTAAGACAAAATAAACATTTGTTACTAAATACAAAGACTTCATCAATGTTATGGTTGCATGTTGTCTCTAAATCCGATAAAAAAAAAAAAAAGATTGTCATTGCACTTTCAAAGTCTCTGCAGTAATGTATCTTACACCGATCTTCTGATTCATCCATGAGTTTTCGCAGGAAGCGGTCTTTGTGAACGTTGACGTCTCCAAACCAGAACTCCACCTGCTTCTTCACATCACTCAGAAGCTGTTTAACACGGGACCTTTTTTTCTTTTCCTTTTCTTTGCTCTTATCGCTGGGCTGTGCAGAAGCAGCCTCTCCTGCTGCAATTCCTCGCTCTGTGTCAATCATGCTGCTACAAGAACAGGACATGTATATAATAAATATATCATTCTCTTCCAATGTACAAAGAGTTGTTTTTTTGTTTACTGGACATGGCAAAACTATTTATTTTGGTCAAAAGTATAAATCTGAACAAAAAATAGAGAATGCATCACCATCAAAAATGACAAAACCCACACTGACCAAAAGGGCTTACGCTGAAGTAAAAAAAAAAAAAAAAAACTTACCCCTTTGAATTATGTTGTGCTTAAAAAATACTTTGTTGTAATTCAACTTTAGTATAGGTATTCAAGCATCTTTGTGTATAGGTGAGTCATGCACTAGTTACAGTATATTATTGCTACAGTCACAATGTTGGCACTGATGGATAAAATGTGTATGCCATAAATATATATATTTCTGACATACAGTATACATATATACTGTATAATATACTATTGAGGGATGCTGCATCATAAGCCATAATAGTGCTGCAAGCCACGACTGGGGTAAAATGCAACTAAACTGAACATTATGTACAAAAATACAACATAAGCATAAAACATTTCAAAGCAAGGATTCAGTGCGGTTCTAAACTTTTCTCAAACTAGAAAATGCGTCGTTAGCCATCATAGCAATACATTTGCGAGTTGTGTACATCCAGAACCCAGCGTTTCTAAATACATATAATTCCGAGCTCCAAAAGTCATCAAACTCACCCAAATTAAAATCTTGGCTTTCCAGGTCAATAATAAAGATACAAAAAAGTCAACAAAATGAAATAAAGCCCAAACAGAGGAACTCTCTGGCTAATGAACGACATTAGCCCGTACCGTAGTCCAGTGTGAGACGTCGCAGAATAAATTCGTCACTGGAGTCAAGCGGAACACGGCAGCACTTTCCGGTGTTTCATAATAAAATACAAATAAGGCATTATTGTTTAAATATTTTATTAATGAAATACACAATATCTACACGACATTGCCACATTTAATCAATTTATAAATATTTCCGTGCTTTTATTTAAATAAAAGATCCACTGGGTACGTAAATTCAATAATTAGGTAATGGTGAAAATGGTGCATTAAAGACCAACAAAATGAACTAGCTTTCCAGATAATAAAAAAATAGACATTATTAAAACTGCATAGTTTCCGACATGATTAGTGTAATTGGTTTATCTGTCACAACTTTCCCTCGTCATCGTGGCCGGTTAGCTCAGTTGGTTAGAGCGTGGTGCTAATAACGCCAAGGTCGCGGGTTCGATCCCCGTACGGGCCAACTGTGTTTTTCTTCTATTGTGTATAGTATCCAAGCTTATGAAAAAGAACTTTTAGGTTAAGAAGACAAAATGTTTTGAAACTTCACAAGCTTTTTGCAGATGTCTTCTTCAGTGCAGCATTCAATTCTGCTTTCTATGAGTTTGTAAAGGCTCTTGTAAAAGGTTTTTGCCCACTGGCCTTCTAAGCGGTGGACTGATACATTGCACACCTTGTGGAGTACCATGAGAAGCTTCTCATTGCTGCTGGCCTCGCATCTTTTAAAGACCCACTCTCCCCAGGCTTCCCACATACCATCATCAGTAAAAGTAATGGCGACATTTTCTTGGGTTGAAATAGTATCCAAGGAGTCTGTGTCATCCAAGCTGTTCCATATAGCGCTGTATAGTTGGAAAAATAAGAGACAAGAGCATGTAAAAGTAGTGCATTTGTTAATTGTTTTCATAAAGTGCATGTTCACTCACACAACTTTTCTTATTGGATTTGGAGTCAAGTCGCTGAGTGACTGGAGGCCTTTGTGGCTCACTCTGTTTCCCTCCATCCTGTGACATTGAAATTAAAAGTAAAAGAAAAATATAACACTATGCAATTTCACATTTGATTCTTTTCATGAATCACCATTTCCATGTCACGCCAACACACTTTTAATTCCTCAAAGTACAAATCATGTGTGGTATTGCATCATAGTTAGCCTTTTGTCAAGATTCTTATTTATTTGGTTACCACAGTTCTTTCAGTTGTTGATTGACACGAATGGCGTCGGAAAGAATAAACAGTTGATCATCACCGATGTTTGACCAGCCAATTCTAAAATGGGAAAACATTTTGCTCTGTGAACATGTTTACATTTTAATTTAAACCAATGCAGTTTCATCCATGTTCTTACCCTAGTTCTCTTATTTTGTCCGAGTTTTGGAGCACATCCGCAATGACACAAACTGTGTCCATATCGAGGTTGTTTTCTCCAAGCCTTAAAAACAAAAGTATAGTTAGAGCACAAATCTTTCACATTTGACCTAAACAATAATCATTTTATATTTTGTTTTGTAATCCTATAATGAAACAAAAATGTACCTAAAACTCACCAAAGATTCTGGCATCTGATCAATAATGGATAGATACTTCTTAACCCCTCAGATGCAAGTCCTGTTCCTGTCAGATCCAGCTCAGATATCGTCCCGTTTGTAAGGTTGAGAAAGTATTTAATGGCATTGTAATCCATTTCTGATAGTGTTTCATCACTAACATTAATCCGTAAAGTCTTGGGTTGTACAGCGAGGCCTATAGAGGAATCTTGCTGCTCAACAAGACAATGCATGTAGTTTAAGATGTTGGCCCCACTCTCACTTAACATTGTCATGTTCCTAATCAACATTTGACGATAGGATTCCACTTTGTCTTTGTTGCAACACAAGCCCACATGTCTTGACAAAAGACCAGCATTACGCTCTGACAGGACCCCAGAAAGAAAGCGGTTGAAAAGGTCCAAGTGTCCATTGTTTACGGCCTCTCCTGCCCCGGGACTGTAGTGAAGTGCCTCTGGGAAAGGGTGATCTGTGACTGCGCAATAAATAGCTGCGAAAAATTCCTGAACTGTAAGGTGAGGAAAGGAGTAGACCTCTTCGACACAACCAGGTTCTTGGGACATTGTTTTGTCAAGGAAAGCACTAAATAAAGTGCATCCCTCTAGGGCCCTAACTTCATGATCACTGCTGTAGAAAAGTGTTTGATGCTCCATTAGCTTATTGAAAGCAAGTTGACCCAACTTGAGCACTATGTCAGACAATGGCTGCACACAATTAGCATCTTGAAATGTCTCAGCCCTCGCTTGAGTGTGAGACCGAAGCATGGCCACTAGATACTGGACATAAATGTCTGTCATAGTTTTTGGGCTTTGTCCACACATATCTTTGCTGTCTTTGAGGATGCAGCACACAATGTAGCAAAAAGCGGGAATGTAGCAAAGTGTCAGCATTAGTTTGTTTGCTGCTACAAATGCAAACATTTGGTCAGCAAGTGTTTTGTCTTGATAATAACGGAGGAAGTATGCTTGGACTTCAGTCAGTGAGAAACCAGAAATGAGCACAAATCGGTCAATAAAGCCCACGGGAATATAGTTAATAGCAGTGGGCCTGCTAGTAAGAAGGACTGATGCGTTGTGTAGAAGCTCCCCTTGCATTAAGCTCCCGAAGATCTCCACCACCTCTGCTTCTTCATCTGTTTCCGTCACAAAACAATCAACATCACATTTCTGATACTGTTTGAACTCATCAAACCCGTCCAAGATAATTAGAAGTTTGTCATCGTTCGCTAAAATGATGTCCAGCTCTTTGGCCAGATGCCTGTTTTTGCGCAAAACCAACTCTTGGAAGTTTGTGGTTTTATTGATCAGGTTGAGGTCTCTGAAGGTCAAATGAATAATGAATTCAAACTCTAGATGGTCTTTCCCCAACCCAAAATCAAAAAGCATCTTCTGAACCAGGATGGTCTTTCCAATGCCAGCCACCCCTGTCACCAGAACCTTCTTAACAGGACGGGTCCCATTGGAACTAAAGAGTTCGCCTGGAGCAATTTTTCTATGAAACGCTGACTTCTGCTGCAAAGATAGACGCTGTTGTCCAAACGTTAGCACCTCGTGTCGTTTCATCTCCAATCCCTGATGCCCATCGGCCAATTGAAGATTGACATAATGTTCTGAAAATAAGATTTTCTCTCCATGACGGGTATTGTAAAAGAGCATAATTTCACTTCTACGCTTGAGGACGTCCTTATGCTTTTGTTTGACTTTGATGTACTCTGTAAGTGAAATCATTTGTGTGTTACATTTCTGTTTAGCTGAACAAAGTGACACTATAAAGCAGTATTTCTCTTTTGAAAAGCATACCTGAGTGAGTTGGCCCTTTGGTCTCCCTTGATTGGGGCTGGTCGACTTGTTGAAAAGAACAGCTGAGAGTGATAAGTGCTTTTGCTGCTTCCTCTCCTTTGCACTGTACAATATCCAGAACTTTTCTCACCCTTGCTCTGGGTCCCAAGTGACATAACACCTCCTCACGGTCATCTCGACTAAACACTCCATGGTTCAGCAGTGTCTCCAACAAAGAGTCTATGTGTCCTTCAAGTTCATCCACAAGAGAAACCCGCAGAGTTCTGACTGCTGTTAAACAAGAGTTAAAGCCATCCATTTTCACCATGGTGATCCCCAGACCAACATCCTGATTTTACCAATGTTGTCAGCTATATTTCTGACAGAAAGAAGTAGTGTCAAAGCTAACCCACAGAGTGACAGAAAAGGGGGAAGTCTTTTATTTAATCACCTACCTAAAACTATGTGGCATCTGCGTAATAAAGTCACATGTAGCTTTTCTTGTTTTTCCTGCTCTATTGTGTCACGTCTTTATATTCAAGCAGTGAAAGCATTTGTACTGTAGAAAGTCAAGAAATGTTTCTTTTATTTAAGATTATAATGAAAAGGTGGGAAATAAGACCAGCAAGTCATAAAAGGAATGTGTTGGCTTTTATTTAAAGATTATTAACAGAGAACAATGTATAATGTCACCAGCAGGGGTCCCCATAACACACCCGTCATTACAAACTAAAGGGATATTTTATACTTAAACCTCAGCTATTTAATATTTACAAATATTTACAGGAAAACAAACATATTAAAATAAATAGTTACTAACAAAAACAGTATCTACATAATTTAGAACATTGCTGTTTTTGACAAAGAACAAATTAATACTCAATGAAAAGACAAGTAGTCTCCTGCTAATGTGTGTGCTGCAGTTAATGACATTTAATGTAATCCTTGACATGGTGAATGTCAAAAGTGCAAACTTTGCCCATCTGGTATATGTTTTATGAATTTTTATAATGTACAAATTATTTTTATTTTACCGTCTTAGCAACATATTTTAGGGATGAACCAAGAATGTGAAATCTGTTACCAGAAGACAATTGTCACCAAGTCACTAAGTGGTTAAAGGGACAAGTAATTTACAAAAATAAAAAAATATATAAAAACATTATTACTTTACAAACCAGTTATAAAAACAACTCTTCAAGCCCTGTTTTCAACAAAAGGCCTGAAGGAGTTTTGAGTGCAAAAAAGTGTCTCACTCTTTTTTTTTTTTTTTTTAATGTAAGAAATGTATTTGCTTCAGTCATACTACTCTATTTGATTAGTGCAACCCATGCAAAAGCAATTTAAGTCAAGCCTACTCTTTGTTTTTGCCAAAACCATAAAAACAACTGCAATCCTAATTAATTTGAAATGACCAGCTGCTGTGGTCAGGACCAGCCACATGACCCATAATGAGCCCTGATCCATTTTACAGGTGACCATTATTTTTTCATTTACTGCTCCTAGCATTAAGCTGCTTTTTGTGTCTCCCTTCAATATATTAATAAAACAGTTACAATTATTTTTAATGGAATTCATTGCACTAAAAGCAAATCTCCAGTGATAATCATGAAGGACTTCCATCATCATTGTCCAGATGATGCATTTTATCACACGCATTACTAGAGACTGCAGCAGCTTTGCTTTACTTTTAGTTGAACTGATGCCACATGTGCTCTTCCTTTGGTAGTTCCTCTTTGGCTAAAAACAGACTCACCTCAACTTTTTATTTTCCATGATTGAAAGGCATTTGCCCCTTCTTGGATTTTAGCCTTTGACATAAACATTTAAAAAAAGAAAGTAAAACCAAAGCCTTCATTAACACACCATCTGAAAACAATACTTAAGAGTTCACTTAGAGGAAAGTTGATCCCAACTCCAGTGGATATATACAAACATCCCTCCACACTCAGACATCCCTATCCACCACACACAGCCGTGGTGACTTTAAAGAGTCTCTGTTCCCTGACCTATCCAGTTTTCCAATAAATGTCCCCCCAGCCTCAGGTGTTTCTGCAGGTGTGACAGCAGCGGCTCTTAAACTGGGGCAGTGGGCAGAGATCTAGCTGCCGGACCTTCTCGCAGTACCTTGTGCTGTCTCGGCACTCGCCAGCTGGAAAAAAAATATATAAAAAATCCAATGTACTGTTAAAGGATTTGAAAGTGACATAAATGTTTCAGCAGAAAAACAAATAAGGTTTTTTTTGTATTCTTTCTGTGAGTTTATGCTCTGTTTTAGATGGTTTACTTAAAAAAATATATATTTTTCACCTAAAATTCTAATGCAGCAAAATTGTTTGTTTTTTGGCCTATTATTGTATTAGCACAAATTCCAAATAAATGTACCAAACAGTTAGTATTTTATTGTATGTATTTTCCTTACCTTTGCCACAAGACAAAACATTACACCTCTGCCAGCTCGAGGGGCGTGCTCTCCACATGCAGTGATGTTCACGGGTGGCCTTGCCTGTTTGCCGGTGCACACAGGTCACCAGACGCGACTGGAACCCATGGCGTCCACATGTGGCAGTGCATTGCGTCCATGGCCCTATTCGCCACTGCAGGGCACATGCCTCTGTGGAGCAGTTCTTCACTGAGCTAGGCCTTTTGGAGAACAAACACAAAACAGCTGTGAAGTACTTTTAACAATATAACATACACATTACACATTCATCTATATTTTTTTTAACCTTTGAAGTCCACTGCACATCCTGGAGGAGACTTTGGTCCCGTTTGTGTCTTGGCAGTAAATGTGACGATGCTGTGTGGCCAAATTTGAACCGACACACTGGCCATGGCACTGGAAAATAAATTTCATTACACATATAGTACAGTAGCTTACACAATAGCTATGATAGGGAGTGTTACATGCATTTACTCAGAGACACCTACCAGGCCCCATGGAGTAGTGGCCCATCTAACACAAGGCAGCAAGTTGCATAGCCGTGTATGTGAGGGCCTCCTTCCGGTGCAGTGATGGCACTCAACTTCTTTAGCCTCGTCTTCGGGACCCATCACACAGCGGACCCTCCTGCGCTGGGAGCCGCCTCCACAAGCAGCCGAGCATTGTGACCAGGGTTCAACCTGCCACCTTGAACACACAGAAGTAAGTCACCAGTTAGGATAGGAGACATATTTTAAATACAATGTACATGAAAGCCTCAAAGAAAAAAAACAATGTATTCATTCCTCCATACATTTGATTTAAGTTGAATAACTATATCAACAAAGTAAGAGCAGTAACGTACCGAATGGAGCAGGCTTGACCATTGCACAGTGGCACCAATTGGCTGCTATTTCCCCTTCCCTCACACGAATGGCCTTTTCCTCCACTGTGGAAACAATCTCTTCCCTTTCCAACTGAAAAACATAAGCACACAGACTATTGTAAATATATGTAAATAAATAGCTGCCTTTTAGTTCAACAACTAAAACTTAAATTGAAAGGGTTTTCATGATTGTGCCTTCCCATTGCTCCTATTGAGTTTCTTATTTTGAAACTTAGCCTATATCCTTCAATTGTTGTTGTAGGTGTAAAGCATGTGCAGGAGCATGATGGGAGACATTGTAGAGGTGATCCAGTGACTGACTCACCAACTGATAGAAAAATCTTAGTGTATCTGTGGTTGTGACTTTGTGTGGATGCACGTGCGTTTTCCATTTGAAAAGAATCGTTTCCCAGAATCACTTAGCCGGAACCACAAAAGAGCAACACGGATTACCGTAAGAATGAAAGTACAAACTCAACGTGACGTGGAGTTAAATCTTATCCCTTGTGTTGCATGCTTTTCTTACCATTGACATGCAGCCAAGATGAAAGAGAAGCGGACCCAAGACTGTTTCTTGCGGTGCAGGTGTAAAGACCCTCGTCGTCTTTGCTTGGTGAATGGATCTTTAGTGATCCCGTAGACAAAGTGACAATTCTGTCAAAACAAAACACAACCAGCTACTTATAGAAGAAAATGTTATTGCTGTTGTGGTAACGTCTTCAGCACAAACAAGCATAAGGTTCTTACCTAATACTGTATTGTATCTCCTTTCTGTTCTTTGTCCATGTTATGGTTGGCTGTGGATTCCCCAGTGTCTCACATTTCAGCTCCAAACTTGCAACTGGTTTTTGCAATAAAACTGGCACTCCCACGTGAACTGTTTTCTCAGACGATGGCACCGCTCCGACCCTTCTGGCTTGTTGTATAATCACTGGACGTCTTGGCCTTGGCGTATGGACTTTGATGTTTGGTTTATAAAGAAGAGGTCTCTGTGTGGATGAGTCAGACCCTTCCGGAGGATGCAGCGTAGACTCATTGTTTTCACTGTGTGTCTTTGTGAGCTCACTAAGCAGGTGAGCAATCTGTTCTTCTCCAGAGAGGTTGCGCGTGATCTCATCGAGCTTGTGGCTATCAGCGATGAGCACAATTGGGCCAGAGTGCTCTGAACTCGCTCTTTCATCTTCCAGAGTCGACCTGTTCTTTTCACTTAAATGTAGTTTATCAACATCTTTTACATCCTCGAAAGATCCTCTGAGCTCAAATAAGCGCTCAACAATGTTGTCATAGTGGTTTAGGGAAATAGGTAGCTCTTGAAATGTTTCCCCTCTCAAGACCACATCTGGCTGGCCAGACTTTTGCGGTCCATCTGTGAATAACCATGATGCAGCTGTTTCCGGCAATGACAGTTTCTGCTTGCTCCCAATTATCTTTAGGACCAAATGTTCCCGTGTTTGGCCTGCGAGGCATGTGTAAACCCCAGCATCAGACGGAAGGAGATGATGAATCTTAACATATCCTAGGGATGTTATAGAGAGGTGAGGGAGGCTGAACAAAGGCTTTCCATCCTTCAACCACTGGATATGGCCTTTGCGGGAGCGTTGTGTTGGGCAACGGAGGACCACAGGTGTCCAGGGCAGAAGGTAAGCATAGCCACCCACCAGCAACTGTAACTTTTTCCCCTTTCTCCACTGAACATACACTTTCTTCTGGTCGTGTGTGGGGGCATCTGGCCTGATAGAGTCTGTTAAAAGAGCAGCACAGTCAAAGGAAATCCTCTTTTGTTTAAAAATGTAAACACAGTAAACACACCTACTTTCACAGAGGCTGAAGGAACAGGGCCTGTTGCTGTTAGGATGGGCAATCTGGGAACAGTTTTTAGGATGTATGGTGTGATATCGGCCATCTTCACCAAGTTTCCTGCAGACTGCCTGTAGTTTTTGTATGCCAGTCCCACATGTCACTGAACACTGAAGATCATCACATGGTGTGATGATAGTTAAAATGGTTAAATTGTGCTAGAACTATATCTATTTTGACCAGCTGTAGTCCACAATACACCACAATATATGAGGTGCAACCACAAATGTCAGGCTGCTTTTTGAACTATGATTGATGCTTTTTTAAGGGCAATGGCAATAAGATTTTAATTACTTGCAGAAATATGTGCCACGCTGACAAGATTTATTAACACTTGTTGAATTTAGCCAACAACTTCAGCCATAACACAATATACAGAACCTACCTGGGACCAGTCAGTGGTGACCCACATAGCAGGGCACTCCTGCTTGGCACAGGCCTGCTGGGTTATAGGGCTCTTTGAAGGGCAGAATGTGTCTGGCAGCTCCAGAATGCTGCCATCTGCCAAGCGCTGTTTGCACAGGACCTGCCTCCCCTGAACTCCACCTCCACAGCTCTGGGAACACTGCAACAACACAGATACATAGGTGTCATTTCCTTTCAAAGTGGGATCACCTGGGTTAAAAAAGATATTAAAAGGGGGTTTACCTTTCCCCAGTCGCGTGTGTCCCACATTGGAGGGCAGTCAAAGCGGTTGCAGGCTTGGACAGGGTTTGGCTTGGGGTTTTGACAGTCCTCACTCCTCAAAACCTCAGTCTGGTTGCTATCCCGAAAGGGCCGGCGAGTGCAGGCCACAGTGCGGGTCATTAGACCAACACCACATGTAGCAGAGCATGAACTCCACTCCCCAGTTTCCCATCTGTGAACACAATGTTTATTGTCAAAATATATCATAGACAATATATATGATAAGCTTATTAAAATGTCATCACTACACACATGGTTTGGTTTTGTATGATATGCATCAAAGCCTTTCTTCAACTCTTATCCCTCTCTCACTCTGATTAGTCACAGCACTTGTATAGTGTGTGTACTTTTATTTCAGGCTTGTTATCCATACCATGAAGAAATGTGGCCAGGAGCAGTTTATACTTTTGAATAACCCCATGAGGGGACACTCTTGTATGTGTAAATTAATAATATAAAGAACTATTTTGTGAAAGCAAAAAGAGTGGTTCATGGAGCTGCGTCTCCCACTGAATGCTGTGATATTTGAGAAATCCCTGTGGCAAGCCTTTTTAACTTTTTACTCCACTGACCTGTGTGGTTAGCTATCAATACTGTTGTCCGAGCTAGTTTCATACAAGGATTAATGGGCATCAGAGTTTGGGGAGCATTTTTATTCTATCTTGAAACTTATATGGCTTATGTATAACTTTAGCCCAAGGCATCTAAACTTCAGCCATGACCACAAAGGCAGGAACTTTACTTTAGGTTTGACAGATTAGGTAATATTTTAAAACTATCCATATTTACTCAAGGGTCCAGGACTGAGGAGAATTGGGAATGGAGCTTGTTTCTGGAGCGTTACTACTCAAAGCCAAATCCTATGGCTGTTTCCCTTTCAGGGGGAACAGTATCCAAGGAGTGCAGCTTAAAATGGGAGAGTGAGGAGGCCTCTGGGAGGTAGCATACAGCCAAAGGAAACAAGTCCAGTACAGCGTTTGTTGTGCCTGAAAACAAGATTGAAAGCTTGAAAAAACAGCCAAGAGCAGGCTGCAAGCCTCTGGTTTTTCAGACCGAGTGTGAGCAGTGGAACACTGACAACAGCACACGGTGTTAACTTGAAACGTGTGGCCTACCGCAAAATCCACCCGCTCCTTGGATATCGCTCATGCACACATCAATATGCTATTTAATTATTAAATTATTTGATTAAAAAAGGTTTATGTGATTTTTGTTTAAATTGTAATATACATTTTGTAGCAATAAAACAAATATACACTGAATGAAACATATTCATAAAATTCAAATGCATCACTCCTTAGTTTGAAAATAAGAAATATAGTCCCCAAAGGGTGGTTCATAATGCATATACTCCGCCTCACCACTCAGGACCTATAGCTGTGTGAGGGCTATATCTCTCTCTTTGTGAAATGTTCCTATTAAACATATGGCCCTAGTTTTATAGAAATTATTGCTCCCAGAGGAGAAATTCTGACCTTTCTCTTAAAATGTATTACTGCTCATGAGAAAAAGTCTATCTAGATGTCAATGTAACATTGTACATTTAGTCTAATGTATTTTGTCTCAAGTAATTTAATATATACCTTAAAATGGCTTTATTGGTAATTGTGATTAATATTTTCAGGCACTAAAAGTAATGCTAATTACTTTGTAACTTTGCTTGCCCTCAATATCTTTCTTCATTTTAACACCATTCTTTCTGTGTTGAATGACTCGGTTGTGGCATGTCTAACATCTCTGCACTGGCACAACCCAGGAAAGAGAATCTTTTGATAAGTTCGAGGACATTTGGAAATCTGAGTCTAGCTACTACTGACATTGAATCCTATTGTGTCTGATTCTAAGAAGGATCCACAAAGTCTCCCACTGACTTTATTTCCTGTTCTCAGGTATACCACCATCCATCTCTGTCCTCTGTCAATTTTTTTCAAAGACAACCAACAATTAGTAAAGAATAATTGTTTTAAACCGGCATTATGTTTCTAATTATGTTTCTAATGGTTCATAATGTTTCTATGAATGCAGCCAAACCTAATTTCCCCAAATATTTCCTTCTATTTTCTTCCTACAGCAAATTTTTTTCTGTGTTCATAAAAGATATCCCAAATAATGGTTCTCTAAGGACAATGTACTTTTTATACTACCTGGGTGGGCAGGGCTGAGTATTGCAGTCCTGTAAGAGTTGTGGTGGTCGTCTGGAGCTCACGCAGAGATTCTGAGCAGCTGCATCTCTGGTCTGCTTATTCAGGCAGATGACGATTGCCTCCTGTACACCTGCATTGACAAAGCATCAAGCAGTCACAGGAAGTTCATGACTTTAAAATGTTTTTATATACACTTCTATTTAAGTTTCTTAATCAAATGTCAAATGAAATGTCTTTTCAGTAAAAGTGTAAAAAAGTGTATCAGGAGCTTTTGCCAAGCGACCTTTGTAAAAAACAATGAACACAATACAAAAGACTTTAAAGATGTGATGTCAGACTACGTTAAAAGCAGCGTAACATGAATCAGTGAGTCTGTTCCCTAAGTTGGGGACAATAACAGTGAAGCGGGCAGTTCAAACACAAGTGGTGTGATGGTCTACAGGAGCTCAGGCCTCAGGGTGTGTGCGTGTGACATCTGAAACCGCTCTGTAATCATCCCAGAATTTAGACTTTGTTGAGTTTGGTTGAGCACTTGTACACAGACACTGACAAAAGCCTGTGCAGAAGTTAAGTTACATATTTAAATGCGACACACAAAGCAGGCATACAGGCCTACGGAGAATAAAGCGGGCCTTAACCTAATATGGCACAATGTTTACACAGACTGTATGTCTGGCACTGCAAGCACGACAAAGTGGGTGACGTTGTTAGATTTAAACCTTGTACCGTGACCATTATCACCTAATAATATTGCACTTTATGACATATTTCCATCGCTTTTGTCTCATGTTACCACTGTGGCTAAAACAAACTGTGACAGTAAAAGTGGATTTAATGCAAGTACTGATAAACATACCTCCCCCACAACTTTCTGAGCACTCAGTAAAGCCCTCATACTCCCAGTCATGTAGTTCCTCCCTCTGAAGAATGACCCCACTCTTGTCCTTATCTTCTTCTTCACGTTCTTGTTCCACCCCTCCAGAGCACGGCGTCCTGTAGCAGGGTTGAGTCTCTGCCGGTTTGAGCCCTTCGCACTCGTCGTCGGGCAGGTCTGCCACGGTTTGGGAGAAGGAGAGCAGCACCTGGCACTTGACACTTCGATGCTGTATTCCAGCGCCGCATGTTTTGCTGCACGGCTGCCAGGGCCCAGGGATGAACCTTAAGAGTACATTAGCATAATAACAGCAACTCCTTTTAGTCAAACACACTTTAGCACTCTTTAGTTATTTATATATAGACTTTATAAGTTGCAAAGGCAGTAGCAATGGTGCATTTTTTTTGTGCTAGAAAAGGAAATTATTAGTAAAACAAAGAAGACCTGGGCTTTGATACTGTTTTGTCACACTCAAGATGTTATTTTTCCATGTCAGTGAGTATTTAGTAAGTGTTCAAACTGATGTGTAATGGTTTGAATCCTCTGAATGATGATGCAATGGCTTAGCTCTAAACATTAACGTCAGTGATAAAGCCGTAAACTGCAATAAACGTCATGAGACAAATGAGCAATGTCTTGCAACTTCCCCCATTTGCATCACATTACTTGGTTCTGTAAGCTTTCCTTGGACTCTGGTAAAAATGATTTGAGCACAGTTCCTGTACTCATGACATCTCATGGTAAAATCTATAATGATGGTTTTAATGCTGTTTTCTAAAGCCATTTATATAGTTAACATTGATTCACACACTGGGTTTAAAAATGTACCACAATTTGTCTTCAGTCTCCAAATAGAAGACAGAGAATGAGTCTAAATTGGCAGCCTGCTCAAATGCAGCATTCTTCCCTAGTTAATCTGTCTAACCACAGCACAGGAGCACCCTGGTGTTTTAAAAGACGCCTCGATAGGCTCATAATTACTGATAACGTGGCTCCTTTATGGGCTGCATAAGGGCTCATTGTGTTTTGGACAAACAAAGGGCAATGAATCACTGCAGTCAGACTTTGGGATAAAAACAACAAGCAGACCCATAGCAGGGTTTATATTCACGCACGGTTAACCTACATCTGTCGTTTTGGAGGGCAATCCTGATTTCATTCACAAAAGAAAATTACTGTTACATCTGACAGAGCCCCTTCGTAATGATATCAATTACCTTCACTTCAGAGGAAATAACTTGTGAACTACTGACAGTTAAAAAGGGAAGTACATTTTTTTAGGGACTTTTACAGTGCTGGTTTTATTACGGCATAAGGCCTGGCAATGAAGGTGCAATAAGTCTTGCGCAGGAATTTTCTCCTCCGTTTTCTCACATCCGTAACCTGGCCTCATATGGTGGAAAGATATTGTTGTTGGCTTGTGAATGACGCCATTTTATACACAGATATTTATGTGCTTTTGCATGAGAGATAGGCTTTTGAGCAAGAGCAAAATCATATATCCTGGCTCTTTTTCACCTTCTCGCTCCACAGATAAGTCACAGTAACAGATGTTTTGAACTGGCTAGCATGGACGCTCACACAGGTCATGCAAGATCCAAACACTGTTCATCTTTGGAAGCAACCTTGATTCTTCGACTGATGCGTTAACATCTGGAACTTCAGAGGCTTGCTGAGGTAATGCTGGTAGCTTCATCTTTTAACCTTACATTACTTCATATTGAAAACACAGAAAAATGAGTTACCATGTATTTGACACATTCTGTAAAACATTGTACAGTCAGCACAGGTTAAAACACTCCCCAACTTGTCTTAACAAATTTGAGCTAACGCCGTTCTCCGACAAACCTTTTGGCAAGCGCAGGTGTGTTCAAGACACATGCGAACATATTATGACAAGCATGAAAAAAAAAATGTGGGCTCCAGCTGTACATTTTGACTCAAAAGTTGAAGCAAATGGCTGTTGACGCGAACACAACCGTGATACTGTGAAGGTTTCAAAACAGCACTGAGTCCTGTCCAAATCAATTTCACCTCAAGGTAAATCTTGACTCTGTGCACTGCAAGTCAATTTATGCATGACTTTCGACTCTTTTACCTCAGAGAAGTGACAGTAATTCTGTAATTTTACGTTGTAAATTTTCCAGTCTTTTTCCGGGTTATGAACCTTTGTGTATGGTTTCATGTGTCCCCTGCTAACTCCGAACAATCATATCTTCAGCAGAACATTTACCACTGAATGAAAAGTGCAATTTAATCTAGCCTTTTTCTACTTAACTAATGATTCTTACTCAATGGGCTAGATGGGCTAAGTCCCTACTGTCATGTAGGCTTTTCAATGTATTGTTACACATTTACTAGATTGGTACAATGTATATTTTTAATGTTATTATACTTTGTGGAATATTCTACAAAATAACGTTAATAGTTTTGATTGCGCCTCTACGTCTAAAATGCCACAAAACAAGGCTTTTATTTTTATAGCCCAAGCACGATGACACACACAGTGACTTAAATGCCAATCAGCTTCCTTATTTGGTGATTGACAGCTGTAAGGCCCGCCCCTTGACTTAGCCGCTAGTAGGGCTAAATGTATTCAGCCCAGGTTAAAACCTAGAGACTTAAGAGTAAAAGTAAACTTGACTGTCCTAAAAAAGAGTGGAAATAAGTAACAAAACGAGCAAGATAACTATAAATACATTAGATTTTGTTCATTTTAGGATAATTTGACGCATTTCGCATTAGCATTAGCATGAAAGAATCAGAAATGTATAATACTTTTCAAAAGTACAAAACTCTTCTATTTCAGTTTCTCTTGTAATGAACATAATTCTTTTTTTTTTACCTTAGTCTTTAGTTGAATGATAAAACATTGTAATATTTAGTGGAAGCTATGAAGGTATCATGTAGATATTAATTTGACATTATCTTTATCTGTGTTGAGTACAAGTTTGTTTGATAAAGATTAGTGTTGCTATAACTGTTGTATTATTTATGAGCCCACACACCATATATCCCCACTCCGCACTCATCTCTTTTTTTTACTCACGTTGGGTCTTCTGTCACACTGAGTTCTTCCTCCAGTTCAATGGCCTGCTTGTGCCACGGTGGTTTTGCTTCAACAGGAAGTGTATCTGAAGCACATACATAAGCTCAGTACTCAACATTACACTGACCAGTTTAATATATAAGGTAAAAACAACCCACCTATGGATTTGAAGCAGGGCACGGTCACTAGACACTCCTCCTTGATGTGCGGTTTGGTGGTAGGGTTGCAACCTCCAGCGTGAAGCCCCCTATGGTCGATGCATAACACCACGCGATAGCGCAGCCCCTGACCACATGTCACTGTACACTGGTGATGAAAGAACACAAACTCTTCTGTTAATCTTTATTTATTTTTTACATTTAGCGATAAGGCTAAGGTTTACATTTTTTTCCCCTCCGTGATTATATCTCTTTGCTTAAGTTAAATCTTCGCTCAACTCAAGGGAGGTACATGGCGTATGTAAGCATCCAAACTCCCCACTGCCCTGTGCTCAGAGGTGAACCCGGCCTGTCCTCTGCCAAAACAAGCATTTAAAGGCAAGTTCACAAGAAAGAATGTGCTAGGTAAACAGCCGGCCCAGGTTTTTAGAAGAGGGCCACAAATATGCTTCAAGGTTTTAACAGCCTGATGAAGATGAATAAATCCTCACAGGAATATAAGGTTGATATGGAAATTTATTGGGACGCTTACAATCACGTTCATAATAAGTAGGATGATAGTTTGGTGTTGTCATAGAGAATAGGAAGTTCCTGTTCCTTAAAATGTGCTTAAGGGGTTTACAAGAGTTTTAAATGAAAACTCTGAAAACATATAAAACTAAGAGCAAATATTTTTGATTTTTTTTTTTTTGGTCAAATGATACGCTGTGTGATTGTAAAGAGACACCTACAGGAGACCACTCTTGTGCGTGCCAGGTGGGACAGTCAAATGTGTTGCAGGGTTGAAGGATGGCCGTCTTCGGAGAGTACAGGCACTTCCACTCATCGGTGGGGGTGATGGTGCCCTGCATGTCTTCTTCTACACACGTAACTGAGCGACTTTGGATACCGCCGCCACAGGACGTGGAGCACGCCGTCCATGGACTGCTCTCCCATCTGACCCAACGAGTACAAGTTCAGAATCTTTTTTTTGTTTTAGCACTTTCGGGGGTTTTGAATACAAACCTCGGCAATGGATGGTAGATGTCATAAGGCATAATTTGCTTGTAGCCATCACTAGAAAGAAACAATAGCAAGTGAGTTATTATGCCATGTTCTTTGTAATAAATAGAACACTTTTGTTTCATATTAGCAACAGTCTTACCTGGCCAGACAGGGGTCCATGTTGCACTCCTGGAGTTTGGGCTTCGGTTTAACATTCTCTGGGTAATAATGGCAATACTGGTCCACAACCACTCGGCCGGTCCGCAGGTCAAAGCACTCTGCCGAGGTCAGCTGGTAGCCTGCGGAAATGGAAAAATAAACAACACAAAAGGTTTCCAAATGCACAAAGCATTAAGATGTATCAAATGTAACATGTAATTTAGTGTGTGTAGGAAAGACTGCTGGCTTTTTCATTTACTAACCTCCACCACATGTGACAGAACAAGGGAAGAAGTCTGTCTCTCTCCAGCGGTGAATGATTGGCTGGTAATAGATGTACTGCACCACACTGTCTGCTCCACTGGCAAACTGCACCTACAAGGATAGGGCTAGGTTTGGAAGATAGCCTTTGGTGCAGTCACCTTACAAGAAATCCTAGCATGTTGTTGTTCCAATACGACGCTATAATGATGACAACTAAAGGCCAAGATTATAGAGAATAAATCCCGTTTTACTCCTACTTGTTCACATTTGAGTGTTTACTGTGGAAAGACATTCTGGCCGCTGTTAATGTGTTTTTCCATTCATAGACATTACCAGCATGACAATATGACCTGGCCCTGTGGAGTGGATTAGAAAATTACATACTTATAGCTGCTCAGATTTCTGTCTGCTCACTTCCCATTTATTGACTCTAGCTGTTTACGAGGAGGGAAGTTTTCAATAGTGTTTCCCTCTTTGTGGCTTGTATAATTTTAACATCCAATAAGGGAAACCACTAAAAAAATCTTGCACCTATTGTGCAACAAAGCTGTAAAATAGCTTGTTTATCATTGTTGAGCTATAAATTATTGACAAAGGATAAACCATTAATAAATAAAATACATTATTACCAACTAGATGATTGTATGCTTCAACGTTATTACAAAAATAACTTATCGATACAAATAAAATGGGCTTTATTTCTCAGCACTTACTTTTATTGTAAAATCTGCTCCCAGTGGCCCAGTGATTCTCAGGATTTCTTTGTCAGACAGCTTTTGGTAGTCCAATGTAGTGTTTTCCAGGTGGTACTGGCCAGATTTATCCAGGACTAATTCACCTTTCAACCCTTGTAGAGTCTTACTCTCCACGTCTAAAACAAGAAGAAAGTAGCAATAATACATAAAGTAATTGTCCACAGATGCAGCTTTACTGAGGGAAATAAAAAAGACTATTTAAATGTTGATAGGGTGAATTTATAACAAACGACAAAGTCCACAGTTCACAGGGAAAATAGACTGGCTGATAGTGTTTGGCGGCAGAGAGCCCCACTTTGGCACAACCAGAAAGCACATGTCGCTCTGCAAACAAGCCAACAGTACCATGAGCTGGTTGACCTCAGTTAAACCCTGACCTCACAGGATCCCGTGTGAATCTAACGCGGACATTTAAACAAAAACAATGGACCAGCAGTGACACATGGTTATAATTTTGAAACATCTGTCTATTCACCAAAAGAAGCGCATTTATTTTGGTGTGGCTTAGGAAACAATCTGTAAACTCACTGTGCAAAGGGATGTAACATTTGTTATTAATCTAATCCTGTGGGGAATCTTATGCCAATAGTTTGACATCAGTAATATTTGCTGGAAGACATTATCTTCACCACAAAGAGAAAAAGGAAACTTCTTGTGCTTATGCTGTATTTGTCTGTAGACATCCATAATAGAGACAAGGAGTTAAAATGTTAAAAGTGTGACAATCAATAACAAAGGAAATAAAATGTAACGTGTAAATTTTGTAAACACAATCATTATATCAGCTTATTTTGATGGAAGGGCACCCTGGACCTACCAGGACTTACACAAGTGATCCAGGCCTTTCAGAACCAGGCGCACATGACGACTCTTGTAGGGGATAGAGACCACTGTGTCCTCAGCTTTAGCCAGGAATAAAACAAAAGTGAGTCAAAAATAGTACATATTAACAGGCAGTTTCAGAGTTCAACTGGAGCTTCTGTACTTCTTCCTGAAGCATGTTGGGATTTGTAGTGTCCTCGCACCAGCCTGCAAGACGAGCCATCTCCACTGCATACTCCGCAGTTGTCTTCCTTGGCTGTGCTGCCCAACTCATGATCACAACCTACAATCTGTAAAACAAACACCAACCCACACTGGAAAATTGAACAGAATTTATTGTAAATAATATTGGAGATTCAAACAAAGTCTATTTTTTGCATTTCCGCAATAACATTAAACATGTCTCTTTTTAGGGTTTCACAAAAATGTTCCTTTCTGTTTCCTATTTAGCATTACTTGCAATGATCCATATCTGATTGATGGACTTCTGTGTTGGTAAGACAAAACTTAAACCACAGTAATTTAAAGCTTGGTAAGAAAACACACCATTCCTTGGGATGTAATTCTATTCAAGCGGGTTAAAATGCATGGTAAATATTTCCTGGCCCGTCAGTCAAGAATCCATTATTCTTCATTGATTATTCATTTCTAAAGCAGATGGTATACCTGACACGCTCCACTGATGCACATGTCCAGGGATTCGGTATAACAGCGCGTCCCGTCCAGTACTTTGGGTGACAGCTCCACTACGAGACCCGAGGCCTTGGCTTTGCACTTGAGAGCGCAGGGGTTATCCGGGTCATTGTAAACAGGCAGCCACTCATGGTACTGACCCTGGTATCGAACATCCGCGTGAGCCGAGCACTGCTGAGCACGGAAATCACCTGCCTCTGGAGGGCAGTCCTAAAGGCAGCAGAAAAAAAACAATACCTCACCACTTCAGAGTTTAATATCTCCGCTTGACACTTGAGTTTATTTCAAAAGAAAACTGCTGGAGGGATTTGCCGGCGCACATTACATAAAGATGAGCGTGCTGAACTTACCACATTACTGCATGTCCGATATTTGATATTCTGCCCCTCGCAGGTCCTACAAAAGAAAAATATGATTGAAAATACTCTGGGGGGCTGCATGATAAAACAAACCACAATGCACAGGAGTATTCAGGGCCCAAAGCAACTGGTATTTCAACCACGGGCTTCTATCCTTTCTGAATTGTTGCTTGGTAAGAGAAAGTCTGCCGAGTTGACGTGGCAAGTTGTAAAACACTGGTGCAGTTCCAAATACTTAACGGGACATGTATTAAAGGTTTTGGCAGAATTTGTCAGCTGTCAGTAGTTTCTGGTTTGTTTTGCTAGTGTTTTATGCTGCTGCTAAAATAGAAGATAGAATAAATGCTACATAATTGGTAACCCATTTAAGCATCAAAGACCAAAGTGTAAAAAACGTCACACTAATAGCAAAATAAAAAATACACAGTTGAAAGTCTTTTTTCTTTGCTGGCAACTTTTAAAGGTACTTGTTATATAATGTAAAGCAAGAATCTAAATTAAACTTAAAGTTAAACTTAAACTAGAGAAATAGCCACAAATTAAGATGTAGGCCTCTATTTTACGGGATACTGAGGGGAAAAGGATAAAGGGAATTCCAAGGTAACGTAAACAGAGGATAGCTTTATAAAGCAGCGGTAGTGCATATACAGTATTACAGCAGACACTCTAGGGTCCTCTGTCTGTGTCTGCTGAACACATTGGAGCATTTTGGATCATGACTCTTGGCATGGCAGTCCACAGTGTCCCTGCCCAAATTATAAGCTAACCACTTACTGAAAATTCAAATTCCTTTGTGCTTTGATGCTTAGTGATGATAAACCATTGATGGTGCCTATGATAGGCCAATTACCCAGGACCCCAGTGGAAATAATCAAAGGATATTCTTCTGAATTTAGGAACATAAGAGGAATTCCAGTGTCATCAGCCCTTGGCTAATCTGGAATCATGATTGGAGACAGCATTGCTGTGTTTGGACTCCCAGACAAACGAGGGCTTAAAGATTTTTAGAATATTATCCCCAAGAGTGCAGGGAGCGAATGTGGAGCGTGTGGCGTGGCAAGAACATTAGACCCTGTGCTGAATACAGACAGTCACCTCAGCCAAGTTAAACAGCAGGTCACAGAGCCTGAACTGGTTTTCAAAAGACCACGGGTTTGAGAGACAGGTAGCAAAGATTGGGATCAGTGTGGAAAATCACATTGGGACAAGCAATATATAATGGAGACTTAAAAAGGGGCTAACAAATAAAAATGAATTCCCCTTTCATTTCCTCTTGACTTCGGAGGCTGCGAAGTGGAAGCTAAGCAGAAGTTGGACTCAGACTTGGGATTCATCATTTTAGGTTAGGAAAAAATGAAATGGGCAGAAATATCAGAATTCCTGTTGCAAATAACTCACAGACACATGACCTTTTGTGCCAGATCTACATAAAACTGCACTTCAAAGAGGCCCGACTGTAAAACTAGCTTTATGTTGAACCATGAAAACATCTAAGAATATCAAATATGCAATCTTATTCATCTGGCTCATACGGTTTAGATATTAAATGTCATTAACTTATCCAAATAAATTGAAATTAATTGTATGCTGGCCTCTGGGACCTTTGTCATAATATTGATCCATATGAAGCGAGTGTACAGTTGGCAGAGTTAGTGATGCTGCCATTGTTCTTGTGCTTTGAGTATAATCAGTGCCAAAAAGAAGACAATAGGACATGCAAGAAGGTAAGTTGATAAATACATGACATTACATTTTGACTAACATTAACTTTGAACTCTCTGTACAACAGTAGTTTGCTGTATAGTTCACTTGGCCACGACCCTGTATAATGAGGTTTCTCAACTTTCATATTTCTGAAGGTTGCATGGTTTTTGTTAGATTTAAAGTGCTTTCTACATTGCGACGCAGAGGGTGGTCCCTACACTGTACAGTAAAATAATCATGATGCCAGGCTCTGGTGCCATTGCAATAGGAAAAAACCTTACTCTTAATGACAACTGCTTCTAAATTGCCTTTAAACACAGACTTCAAAAACAGCCGTGGCATGCCCCTGGAGAAATCCCAAAACACCAGAGTCATTTAGCTTCACTGCCTGTTACTTCTGTAATCAGTGACCCCAATGCACAGTAAAAACATCCTTATCAGTAATTACAGTTATTTCAAGGCCTGGTTGTGGAACTATTTCCAGAAGTGCTGTCACTGTATGTTATAAGTAGCACTTTTCTTTTTTAATCATCATTCAAGTGGAGCAAAGACTATTTTTTTGGAAACAGAAAACGACAAAAAAACAGATCTTCAATCGTTCGCCAGCTGCGAGCCTCATAAATCAAAGACTATAGCCTTTTTATGCCATAACACCCAATCCATATGCCAAAACCTGGTTCAAATGAGCTCTGCTGTTGTTAATAATGCATGTTTGATCAGGTAAAGTGTGTCTTATGGGCTGGTGTAATGAAGACCAGGCAATCTTTGCTTACAGACTCTGTGCAGTAGCAGCGGGTGCATGCGTAAAGGTCATGGAGTTGGAATGATATTGGTTTGGAGGGTGTTGCAGGCTGCTTTCCAGCTTTGCTTTCCAAAGAGTCACACACACATAAGGGGCCTTGTGCCTGGCTTTTTAATGATGCTGTTTGATCTGCCACCGGGGGCCACACTACTGCTCGACCCATTCCCATGGCAGCCGAACGAGGTATGACGAACGAGTGCTACCTACTGTTTGCTCAAGAAGCCCATACATTATCGGCGATAAACACGCCAGCCCTGATCAAGTACTCCGCGCCTGTAGTCCCACATGGAGCTCAAACCCCTAACACCTCTTAAGACGTCAATTGCTTTTACAGTCGGTAGCATTTTGAGGTTTTCCTGACCAAAACATTCCAGGCGAGCAAGAGAAATGGCTGTTGCGGAAATCAAGAAATGAGCTCCTCAAAACAGCCACTGACCTTAATGTTTACAGTGGAGCACATGGGGGGGGGGGGTCTGGCACTTGAGGTTTTGACACAAGGACATTAAAAAAAACCCACTGAAACTCTAAGAACGGACAGATTCATGGTTAAAGCATGCTGAGAGGACATTATAGCAGCACCTTCAATGCAACCTCAGTTGTTTTATGACCTCACTGCTTTAACCTGTCACTGCTGGTGCTCAAACGAAGACAACTTTAGCAGCAATGGCTACATTTTGCGAGTACATTCTGGGAACAGTAAAATGAAAGAATGCAGTGAAGTCACCCTCCAGCTATTTCCCAGTCTATAAATGTGACAACATTTCTATGGAAAACATACCGTCTCACCCCTTTTTTTCTCTGTTGTACTTCAAATCCATTTGTAATTGTCCACTTTGCCCCGTGCACTAGGATCAAGCTTTCATCTTTGAGCTCGAGGCTATGTTTGAAGCTCAACCAGGCGGGTGACTTTGGCACAAGGATGAAAGGTCCAAAGTGAAGTTCATCCTGAGACTTAAGCCCAGATGATGAGCGGGGAATCAAACCATCTTGGGTTCATTGCTTCCAGAGGCCTAACTTTGTCACAAAAAAGTTATTAGAAAAGACAAGCACTTTGGCGATGGACAGTGATGGTTATGCTTTGTGTCTGTGCCATTACAGAAAATCAGATCCCTATTGTTGCTGATCAACTCAAGACTTTGACCTACAGTGTACAAGGTGGATGGACAAGTGATATCAGTTGACCCCTCAGGGCTATTTAACAGAGTCACATGTATCCGGAGTGCACTCATTACATTCCCATGGGAATGGGGCGATTGATGAGATTTACTCTGCACTATTAGGGGACTGAGCCTGGTTTTATTTGACAGCCAGTATGACAGAGAGTGTAAAAACCTTCTCTCCTAGCCTCTCTTGATTCTCAAAGCCAACATATGGTGCTTTAATGGAAAACAGGTTTCCAAACGGTTTCTGTAAGTAGTTTTTTAAAACAGGAGGATTACCTCGGAGAGTGTTTGAGCATGCTTTTACAAATTGCCCATGAGCTGTTTTCATTTATCAGGAGCCTAATGAGCTTCTAACCAAAATAACACACATTCAATTGTTTCAACTTTTCCCTTATGTATAGAAACCCTTCAAATCAAAACAGAAATCATTTTCTGTGTAAGCTGTAGTGTCAGCTACTAGTGGCCTCTCAAAATGGTTTTGTAACAAGGACAAGAGTTTCACATTATATCAGTCTAGTTGTACTGAGTACACAGCGACTTAAAAGTGGAAAGCCTTACTTGGAGCTGAGGCATCGCCGGAGAGAGTAGGAGGCCCCTCCTCCGCAAGTACGAGAGCATTCACTCCACGAACCCCAAGCATCCCACAATGTGTCCCGGTCCTCCTCTGACCGGGCAGTCCTCGAACTCTACACATTAGAAGAAAAACACATGATGTGATGAGGAATAGTACAATATTCCTGCTCATTATGCAAGCTGAATTTATGGCATCTTTAATCGGTTCAGAATAACTGACTTAATTGCTGTGATTACAGGACCCATTTTTTTAAATATAAAATGTAGGTAATTGTGCCCAAATCGTAAGACCTTTACTCGTGTGCCTCTCTTAATTGTATCTTGCTGTATTTGGCAGCAGAGGTTACTTGAAAAACACTATAATCCAAAAACAATATTATCAAAAGACACATTTTGAGGCGGCAAGGACAATTTGCGCCTCAAATACTCCCCAACCCATTCTCTCACCCTTGTTCTCTTTACTTCTCAAGGCCTTTTGTATTTTCCAAAGAATTTAACAAGCTAGATATTTTGCTTGTAAAAAAAGGTGTTTATTTATAAAAGGTAGCACTTAAAGCTTCTCTAGGATTTTCATTATTTGCAGAACCGACTGAATAAAGTTTGAAAAGCAACATTGTGTAAAGACTTGGAAAAAGTGGAAATGAAAATAGATTGCTTTTGCTTTTTGAGGACAGCTGAGCTCAGAGGAGGTTATGCGTCTCGAAAGCTGGCAGCAATTGCAGGGACAGAGGTTTTTTTTTTTTTAAAAGTGCTTTTAGGCTTGCCGCTTAATGGATGAAAACCTACAAAGTGCAAAGCAAATCAGAGGAGTGGAACTAACACTGGCACGTATTATTCGCCTCCTATGGCACCAGGAATGTGCCTTGGTACTTTGAGGCACAAAAGAAAAATGAAGTTGTTTTCCATGACAATGCCCTTTTGATTTCAGTCAAACCATGACTCCACGTTGTCCAACTGTAAAAATTGCTCATACATATCTATTGTGTGCTTTCAGCAATCTCCGGCTATGGCATTTGGCTTTGGTTCTTGACAGCAGAGCTTTCAGATCTTGGAGAATCTGTACTTACCATAGACACTCTGAAAAAGAAAAAGGGCAGTGTGTGACATTTATGTGTAGCACCTGCTCTGGAAAATATTCATGGCCACAGAACTGACAAATCATTTACAGCCAACATCCAGTGTAGAGTTGGGAAAAGGAAGTAGTTATGACCTTTTTGACCTGATTTCTAGAAGCATGGCTTTATGAGGACCTTGTCTTCGAAGATGAATAGAGTATAAAGTGGAAAGTAGATGCAGGGCAATAACATGGTTTTAATTGTTTCCTTTGTTGCAGAGGAAGCCATACCACAGAAGAGGGCTCACATTAAACATAGACTTATACAAAGGGCTGTCAGTGCTGATGATGCCTAAGAAACAGCAGAGGATATGACAAGATCTAAACAGATCCACCGAAGCGTGCCGCCAAACACACTGACGCTACTTTCTTGCCGGAGCCAACTATTTCAAAGTTTGGATCCACAGTAAATAAACACAAACTGAGGTCTGGGCAGCTGTTAAGCACACCACCTTCGTTCTCCTTTGAAAGGCAATCAGTGAATTTTGCACTCAATTACAACTGGGAGCTCTGTTGGGAAGCCAAAAGCGCCGAAGGAAACTGAGCAGATAAAGGAGATGTAGATTATGAATAATAGGTTGTTTGGCTGACTGTAATGCTATTGTTCTCAACAGAGGAGGTCGGACACAAGGCTCCACTCGTCGGACAGCCGTCCTGCTGGGATTTGGATTCAACGATCGAGTGGATCAGATATCCACTTGTATTCATAGAGCGCTCGAAAATATCCAAGTCCCACCTCAGCTGCTCTGATCCCTCCAGGGCTTTGTTTGCACTGGCCAGGCTCACACAGGGAGCAGGCTGCCTTTCAAATCAAGATCCACCCCAAAACTGGACGCGCAGCAGACTCACAGCTACTATCTATCCTCCAAAACAAAAGTGACACACGTCCTAACAGTACAACTAAAACATTTAGTGATTGACCTTTTCCCATGTTGAATAAAACACCAGCTTTTTGTCCAAAACTCATGCATAACCTCAAAACAACAAGGGACAAGAAGTAAAAGGTTTCCAAACCCTAATCTCATAACAAAATCTTTACCTTTGAAATATTTAAGTTAAGATTATTTATAATATATCCACCGAACCCAAGCCACATTCCTCCCTTTATCCCTTCTGACAGTTCATAATTCCCGAGCTTTGATCTCTGAGGGAAATTACTGCATTTTGTATATCCACTCTTGCCATAGTTTACAGATTATCCAGACAAACTCTAGCCATAAGCTCCAAAATGTTTAGTTTTAACTGGATGTATGATTTTAACCTGTTCAACTTGTGGAAAAGCAGAACACATGGCTGCAAAGCTCTTTCGGCTGTCCCCCATCACATCAACTGGAAAAGAGGAAATGAGCATGTGATAAAAGACCACTGATCTCTGTATTAGATGTGATCCTGATGGACATATTCTATTTTGAGTCACCTGTCAGCAACCGAGACGGGACATTTTCCTTGAATGTGGAAAACTCCTCAACGGGGAAAGTGAAACCTGACTCTGGTGCCTTCTTCTGCAGACTGTGTCAATACACACACACACATGGATGGCCTTTTCAGTTGGCAGGACATCTGATCTTCGCACATCTGCTGAATCCCTTGTCGCATGCAGCGTCGTGGTGCACAGCCCTACGCTCACCATCACACAGCCCATGAGCCAGTGGCTTTAATGCAAGAGAGAGCCCGGACCACCATAAAATCAGTCTGCTGATCTTTATATAGAACTACTAAAAAGTTTACTTGCATATAAAACTCCATCTCGTCTCCATATGTCTCCAAACAAAGAATTTAAATACTTGATAATAAACCAATTGTGGATGAATTCCTTTACTGTACCAGGATGAGAAGAGCTGTGACCAGGAGCTGGCAAGATGAAAGGTCCTGCTCCATGCCTGCAGTAGTCGTGCCACAAGAAGTCTTGAGCCTGAGGTGTGATGCTCTTCTGTGGGTCACTCCTTGTGTCCCGTCTGCCTGCCGTCTCCTCTCTGACTTCCCTCACTCTCTTCTTTAAAAGTAACTCGTAGAAGGGGAGGGAAGGGGGAGGACTGGGAGCCTGTGTGTGTTTGTGTGAGATCCTTGATTGTGGGGGGAGTAATCTTCAAGTCCCATGAGTCCTCAGGTCTGGCACACTGGCTAATCAATAAATGGGCTTCAGTCAAGCATGCTAGTTTAAACAAGGCACTGAGCCAGCTGCAACTTCACAACTTCACAACTTCACACGTGTGCGTGCTTTAGACAGATACAATAATGGCAAACAGTCAACTGTACACCAACTTCCTTCTCCTTTAATTCTTTCTTTAAATATCTTAGATTTTTGTCTTTTAAAATATATTTTCCCTACAATCCTCATTCATGACCATGTTTTTATTTTCTGAACTTTCTTTTAATAGACTGTGACAGTTACACTTTGTCGATTGCCAGCCATCTTTTTGGAGATGTCAACAATTCTCAGTTTAGTTTAGAAACTAAAACGACAGATACAGTCTTTCTAGTTTTGTGCTTGTAGATCAGCTGTGTTAAACATACAAACAAGCCTGGGACATGGTTGGGAGCACATGATGTCATGTTGGGCTCTTTGCTGTGTTTTGGTTGTATAAGAGGTCACATGTGAGAGCACCATGTAAATCAGATGACATAGTCTGGCCAACAGAGCTATCAGGACAGACTTTTTTAGCTGTGCTGGCTCACTCCAATTCCTTTATGAGAAAAAGGCTCTAAAGAAGCTTCAATAGAGCCTTTCATAACATCTGGCAGTTCAAGCCAGTGAACATTTGCACTGTGGAGGTGGGGAACAAGCCAGGTGTCCCCTGGAGGGACAATTCTTCTGGTTATAGAGGAAAACAACTGGTAAGATGGACAGCTCTTGGCACAGGCAGGGCATACTGTGCTTTACATTGGGCTTTTCCAACTTCATAAAGTTCAGCAAAGTTCAAAAACAAAACCTGAAGCACAAATAGTGCCGTCTGTGCTAATGCCAACCCAATGGTGCCCCTTAATGTGACTTACAAGGTAGCAGTCTATCATTCAGGCATTTAGCCCGGACTTTCCAAAGACAATAAAATCTCTGTGCCCTTCAAATCAAGACTTAAAATCCACCTCACAATCAAACACCCAATCAAAAACCACATAATTGCTATCAATTAAGGCAGAGAGGAATGTGTTCCACTCCAGAGTAAATAGTCAGCAGCCCTAATCACAACACTGGAGCGGACAGCAGTATGAACACTTGTGCATGTAGGCCCACATTTTAAATGTGCATCGTTGACGCCTGACAGAGTGGGGTTATTATGTTTGAATTGGTAAATCTCTGAATATTTTGTGAATTTACTCAAAATAAGCCTCACACAAACTCAACTATCCACTTCACACCAGTGTATTTTGTGGTGCCAGTGGGGCAGTAAATGTAAATGTGCACATTTTCACAAGCCTGTTCGCAGAAATTATACCCCCATGAACCCTTAATCCCCAACTATGGCTTATTTGCTTTCAGTAGAAATCCTTCTCACATTTGCGAATGTACGACTACAGAAAATAAACCATGGCATCAGTGATGTGCCCGGAGTTTAAAACAAAACACCCAAGGAGGAAATGAATGTGCATGACTGACACTCTCTTGGAGCGGGTTCACCACCAAAACATTGCTGGAGGTGTCTCCTGTCAGATTAAACAATAATCTTTGAAGCCAATGAGGTGAGAAGGAATGATACAGAGCATTGTTATTTCTCACACAATCTGCTGGAAAAAAGTGTTGCATGAGGGAAACATGTAGGATGATGGGAATTTGATGATGAGAAATTCTAAATTTAAACATATTATTTTGCAAGTAATGGGATTATAAATCTTCATACCATCACACTGTTAAACAAACTCAGAGATCAAAATAAAAGATTCTATGTATGTTATGAGTAAAGCTGAAGCTGACAGAATCCAGGTACAAACCAGTGCCACTCACAAGCCCACTCTGGGGACTCTCACCCTTTTAAAAATAAATGTTAACTTCCCATCAACTCCCCCACAAATGGACACATGTCATGATTTATATCAATGCCATTGTTTAAAAATCTCCCTGGGGCCATTGTATAAAATGTTTTTTTATGACAGGAATTTTACAACCTGCAGCTGAAAACCAACCATACTTCCTTAACCACCCCTCAGCCTCGAAACCAGAGGATTAAAATAAAGACGTATTTCCTCGACAATCAGTTAAATCCAATTCAAGCCAGATAGAAGAACTTAAGAGTGACAACCAATAGATAGTGTTTGTTTATCCCATCTTTTTGTCCAGTGATCATCAAATATATTTTATTACAAGTTGTTGGGGAGTTTTTGAGTGATAGCAATATATTGTATACTTTCTGCATTTTAGTGTAATCCTAAAATGACAGATTTACAAAGCCATAAACACACCTGTAAGGATACTGTATCATGCTTAAAGCAGGAGGCATGCAAGGCCAATCGAATGATAAATAATGTGCACTGGCCCAGTTTGAAACCATCACTACGGTAATATAAGCCAAAAGAACTTCTGACTGGATGTGAGAAAAACTCCCACAGAACCCTAAATGTGATCAACTAAGGAACCTCTTGCAGAGGAGGAAGAGGGCGAGTAATCATGCATCACCGATGACATTTACTACTTCCTGAATCATCGTTCATACATCCTCAGCACGAGCCTTTCTCCCCCATTACCACATCCAGGAGAGCTCATATGTTTTAGCAGCTTTATGGTCACCCTCTTTAACCCGACCTGGGCCACCACGACATTAAAGAGGGTATGACAGGAGGGGAATGGGCATAAATTTGTCATGTAAAGCCGCTAGAGTCGGGTAACCCGTTCCGCCAAGGTGGGCTAGAAGGACACAGAGAGCGTGGGACCCTCATGTAGGTCTGGGGCAGACGTTAAGCGCTCTGGATTATTTATGGATTTATACCCGACATCTAAGAACTGATTGATGCCCCGTGCATTCAAATTTAAACCATACTGCCATATCATCTGGATATTATAAGCGGTCAGAAGAGTTTACGGGAGTTGTCTGGGAGTTAACTTGATTTCCTGAAAATGCAAATCCAAATTGATACAATAAGCTGACATTACAGTCGTACATTGGAGCTGACTTTGGACTGTTACTCTGCAATGCACTGCAAAACATTAACACACGTGTGTAGATCAACTTATTGGATTAATAAATAGGCTATTGATAAAGCAACTTAACTTCAGGCACAATGTGCATGCTATAACCAATGATAAACCTGTATCTAAAATGCACTTATTTGTTTTTCTGACAGTTTGTAAGCCTTTAAGAGACATTAGACATATTCTTTGTGTAGAATAGAAAAAGAATTAGGAGGCAGTGATGTGTATTGCTTTTGAATAGATATATAGTCTTCTTCCTATGAACACTGCTATATGTTAACCATCACATCTTCTCCCTGATTGTCCGGTGAAACTGAACAGAAGACATGGATGGTCCGTGCGGGCCCATTCACAGCTAACACACATCCTGTGTTGTCGTCCCCTGCGCCCTTAACTTCTTCCTGTCCATCTGACTCTCATTGTTTTCCTGATTCATTTGCACAGTCTCTCATTGCTTTTGTCAATTGTCTTTGTAGAAAGCTGGCCAGCCACGCTGACTCCCTGAGATAGCAGTCGTGACATAACACTTCAAGTCATAGGCATGTAGCGTATGGGAGCTGTATTTGTGTTGTCGTCAGCAGTTCACTGTCAGCTTTGAAACCTCTTTATGGCTCACTTTACTTAACAACAAATGTATCAGCAGTAGAATGAGCTGCTGTAAAAATAATCAAAGTTTAGACAATTACCTTTCTCTCTTTATAGAAATTGTTAGCAAGACAGTTCTACAGTTTTGGAAGATGGTTAAGTTTTATTGCATTAAAGTCCCTGAAGTTAATTCACGACTAGGCCCCCACTTAATAAATGCTTGCAAATGTTGGACACCTTTTAGAAGAGTGTCTGGGAAATGTGCTTTAAAGACAGTTTGTGCTAATCAACAGTGTGAAACCAGAGACCTTAGGCTGCAACAACCTCCATCAAAAACGACCTCCAGTCATGCAACGATCCACATAACAGGACATTACATTAGTGCAGAACATAAAATCAACCCCAAAAACCAGGATGTAATTCAAGGAAACTGCTAATTTTAGTTCCTTATGCCAAAAGACACAGAGTTGCTCAGTGCTGAAACAATGGTCAAATCTACAAAACAGGTCATATTGAAGTGCAGACATGAAACAGACTCTTGTTAACCTCGTTCATAATTACAAAACGAGACGCAACAGTTCACCAACAATTTCTCATGCAGAGACACCTCGCAGGAAGTCCAAAAACAGGGGGACCTGGTTTGTATCAGCGGCCTTTTATTCATGATGTGCGAGCGGCCAGTATTTACACCCGGAGTGAGCTGAAGCTTCACAAGCCACATAAAGACGTGTCTGATCTCTCGTACATGCTACACGCAGCTAAGGTTTCTCTTTTAACCACCCCTTCCCCCCAAAAAATAAAAAATTGAGTCACAACGTTAACATGTGTTTTTGATTCGAGAGAATGTATTGTGTGTTGTCTTTGGCTCCGGAGATAATCAGAGAAAGTGATAGTAATATAAAAAAAAGTGGTCGAAAAGGGGGCTGCAACCTCTCCAAGTGACCTCTTAAATCTGACATTTTCACACTGTTAAATAGTGACGCAATAATGAGCAGTTTAGAGGGACTACACTGTGTACTTCGGTGCATTGTAATAACCTTCACCTGACCCGATATGGGAGTGATTACAGGAACAATCGGACGACACCTCCAGTTGTTTTAATTTGCTTTGAGGAGCGCAGAAATCTTTTAATTGTCATGAAGTTAGGTCCAGCAAGTGATTTCTCATATCCACATGAGAGCTGCCTGTGGCGTCGCTTTCTTTACTTCAGCTTCTTTTGAAATTCCTCTCCTCCTCTGATAAGAAACGTGGCTGTTCACTCTCAGCTGAAAAACCCAATTTTAACAGAAAATACTGTACATAGCATAAAAGGGGGCACAAATTAGACTGGGGAACATACATTAGCAAAACACCACTCACTGTAGCTGCACAAGTAAGAACAATATTTCCTCCAAATGACAATTGTCGAAATGTAAAATGAGAGGCATGACCTATAATATATATATATATAATATTTCATCTGTAAAAAAGCTTGCCAAAGTGTAGGGATGCCGACAGCTCCGTCAAACTGTTACACTTCAACATATCAACTGGGCTTCATCCTACAGCAGACAGAGGAAACGATCCGTCACCATATGCTTCTGTAATCACCTGCAGGACGAATGGGCTAAAAGGCCACGAAAGGGACACAATGGCACCGCCGCCTTTTGGGGAATTTACCTTGGATGAGAAATGTGGAAGTGAAAGGGAGACTGTTACATGTCTTTTCATACTATCTTTTTAAGCCTCTCTTTCCATTCCAACCCGCTGGATAGTGTTACTGAGCTGCTTATTGAAGCTGTTTAATCCATTACAGATCTATATGGAAAAGGCAACTATAGCCATATTGTCCTTTGTTCTCCAAACCACCGCTGTCTCAATTTCTCACTAGAATGTGAACAAGAAAATATGGCCCACAGGATGTATATTATATATTTCGCCAAAGCCTAAATATATATATAACAAAACTGTCATTGGTTTTATGCAAATTCAAAGAGGGATTCTCTTTAGGATGTCATGTGCCTCATATTGTGCGTAAACTCCAGAAAATAACACTTTTACTAAACAGTACAGCAAAAGTTGGCATCCTTGCTACTAATATGAGTTAATATTACCAAAGAAGCAGAAACATTGGTGCCATGTACAGCCCTGAACAATGTTAGTTACAATACAGCTTGTCCTACAGGTTGTTCAATGATTGGTTGCCGCTTCATCAGTGTTGCTGGTCATTAGCATACAAACAAGCTCTACTAAACTTCAGATCTACGGTTCTTGGACTCGCTTTGTCACTTGTTCCTTAGCACGCCCACTAATACTGCTAAAGCAATTTCCACATTTTCCACATCTCTGACTGAGCGTACACTTCTTTGTGTGCCGTTTGTGCCAAAACCCAACCAAAGTAAACCAGCTACTTTAGTGTATATTGAAACATGTGTGTGTTTGAGTTAATCACATATGACAAGGGCTGAACAATTTTGAAAAATAATTGCAATTTACTCCAGTATAGCAAATTCCAATTATTTTCTTTCTGATTTATTTCACATTCAATAAACTACAATCAATAAATATGACCTACATTTAGCTTAACAAATGAATGACATATTTCTATTTGTTTTCCTCCAATAATTGTGGCCTAAAATCAGTGTATTCCTCGCAACAAAAATTTTTGAAAAAACAAAGCTCTGCCTGGTGTGACATGAGTCTTACTGTTACAGATTCAAAAGTGAAGAAAAGGTTTTAATGAAGGCTTCTGGTTTGAAGGGGAAGACGTTCCGTCCCTCATCCAAAGGACTTTGTCAATTCTATCAATTCGTCCCGATGCATTTGTTGAAACCTTTTTTTGAATATGTCTTGGATGACTGAGTGATATCATTTTCATTGTGCAATAATAACTTGATTTAGGACTCTGCTACGTCATTTTTCCCCCCCATCTTGGAGTATGTGGGCAGTGAACGAATTGGGAAATAGTTAAATGACGTATCATATGAAGTTACAGGATTTGTGCAGTGATAATAGACTGCTGCTGCTGCTGCTGACCATGGAAGTCCCAATCAGAGTCTTTGAGTGTCTTGTGGAAAAGAAATAAAAAAAGCAGAAGTGATGGAAAAAGTGTGCGCGTGTGCTCACAATAGCAGGACTGTGTATTTTTATATGCCACGCAATACATCATAAACTTGAATGCACTTTGAGAAATGTCATTTTGCTTTAAAATGATTGTTTATAGGTAGAAATTTAATCCGGTTTTCTTTTACAGTTTACAAAACACAATCCCACAAAGCCCAAAACTGCCCTGTGCCCGGTTTTCCCAGAAGCCTTTGGGGCTTACAGCTGTCTAAATATGCTACTGTAGTGAACTCCCTCAAGTGTTTGCGCTGTTACAGGTGGTGAAAATGATGACAAATGAGGAGGAGAGAGGCGTGGAGTCTGGAGTCAAGCCCCTTAATTAGAAACGTTTTTTCAGGAAACTTCATTTGTTGCTCGTATATAAACATTGTTAAAGTTTAACTAAAGGTGAGAACTCAAATGATGAAGACCTGGCTGACCATAAAACTCTTAGAATGAAAATTATCATTGTAGGCTTCAAAGCACTATAGCAGCATCTTGTGTTGAAAAGCAAAAACTACATTACAAGAGAAAAGCTCACAGCAAAATTAAACATTATACGTTTAGTTCTTAGTCAGATGATGAGAAATCTGTCAAATTACAGATCGAACCTTCTCACATTTTAAAATTATCAAACATTTGCTTCAATCTTTTCAACACATTACATTGCTAACAGAAGGAGCAGGAGACGCTCAGGAGGTTTTCAAGTGTATACTGAGTCCAAATAATATATTATTAATTATTTTGTACAGTAAAGGAAACTCATTTACATTTACATTTATTCATTTTGCTGACCCTTTTATCCAAAGCGACTTACAATGAGCCAGTGTTACAGCCACTGGAGACAAGGTGGGTTAAGTGTCTTACCCAAGGACACAACGACAGTATCTGTGGGGAGAGTGGAAAACCCTATACATAAAATTTAATATGTAGTATTAAAGTTCTGAATTTTGGCTGCTTTTTTTCTATTGCATAGCAAATACTGTTATTGTGCCCAACATTAGAAGAGACTAAATGCCTGACAAGACTTGTTTTCTGTTTGAGGAGCACTTTAAGAGAGGCACAGTTTGCAATAACCCATAACTTCTGAGAATCAAGCACTTAAAAACAGGGTGTTTAAATAAATCCTGTCTCCTTTTCACACGAGCAGACCCATCTATACATTGTGCAAACACTTTAGTTCATGACTCTCCGTCTGCCGAGGAGCCATATTGTGACGTGCTGATCCCGACAGGAGCCACGGACTGAGCTGATCTATGTGGGGGGGCTTCACTCCGCGCCTTTGCTCTAATTGACATTTGTTCTGCTTTTGTGCCGTTGTGCAATCAGCCTCAAAACCTCAGAAGCCTCATCCTGTAACTCCCCGCTCCCATCACTCCATCACCTCAGAAGGGGATCAAATAAAAGAGAGGCTTGTTTACTGTGCCTCAGCCCCATCATTATCTCAGTGAGCTCATACAGACTTACAAAAGGGGTTGGGGGAGATGCCGCTCAGTTACTTGTGCTTCAACTTCAAAGGCTCTTTAGAAAATGCTCTTGAGAATTAAATCATCCTTATCACTCCATGGTGGTTAATTAAGTTCAACCTAAACATCTCTTGTGTTATATAATTGTGACTACTGTGTGTAACTGGGGGGAATCATTTTGGCTTTTTTACAGTAACAAAATAATGGTTTCTACAATAATCAAGTGATTGATAGGTCTATATTGTTACTGCAGATATTCACAATTGGCTCTATAGCAAAACACAAATTAATGCAATAAATCTTTGTAGACACAGAGGATAAAACAACAGATTGCAAAGACTTTGTTAGGGACATTGTAACATCAGTCTGGGTTGTCTTTAGTCAAATAACACCCTGGCTTATGGCCCGAAAGGCTTGTGCACAATCTTTGGTCCTTCAACGAGGGCTACAGTGCCATAAATCTGGAAGTTACGATAGGATAAAAAAAAAAAAAAAACTGTGTAAAAACTGAAACGTGATTAAAGTTTGCACGGACGATGTAGGAGATTCAAAATCCTCTATAGCACCACATGCTCAGAGATAAAGGCTCAACATGTTATCGTGTCATTTTGTCTTACTCACACATCTGGAAGGATTTTTCCACCATTTACTTTGAAAAGTACAATGCAATAAAAGTAAAACAACAAAGACTCCAGATAATAACAAATTGAAAAAATACACTTAAATCCAAATGGTTTTGTTGCTCCACTGGGACTTTGACTACTTTTACTGTGCTTTACAGACGAGCCCGAAACATGCATCTGGGAAGAATTATTAACATGTTGGATGAGAATAGAAACAGTTTCTCAACTCAGGTTTAGATCTAAAACGAAGGCCTTTTTTGCACCCTGAGTGCATTTGTACAATATATCTCACAAGTAATTAATCCACAACCGCATCCTCCTTGAAAGAGGGCAACCACCTCAATCTGCCTGACCACAAGGCCATGTCGTCTGAAACATCTGCTGGAGTCAGCCATTAATGACAAGACATACATGACTTCATTTAAAAAGTTCTATGTGTTTTATGGGACTTAATTCCTTCTTAGACAGGCAAAGGCTGTTTTTGCTTTATTGCGAATTGAGAAGGAGGGTCTGACACTGAAATAATGATTGGAGTTGTCATTATAGTACACACACACACACACACACACACACACACACACACACACACACACACACACACACACACTACCAAATAAATCACTTTGTTTAATATGTATGAATATAATATACTTTAATAAGGCTGTGATGGTTATAGAAGAAAAATGTACTTTATTAATAATAATAGTCTTAAACTCTTATTGTATTTCACAATTTTTATTTTGGGGTTTTGCCAAATGTGTATGCTGTGGATCACATTACAATATTCAGACAACACTGGTGACCAACAAAAGCACTTATGAAATGTAACATAATCTTGTTCTTGAACAGTACACAATGACACAAAAAGTCCATCATAAAAATTATTCCTATGTCCCTACTGTGCCTTATTCAAAGAATAGCACATACAGTAATAGATTTTAGTGTGCGGCAGAGACTGAAACAAATCTGCAGCTCCAACCAAAAGAGATCCTCTAATTATGCTAATTTAGAGCCAAAGGCTCACCTCGTGTTATAGAAAGAACTGGTTTAAGTATGGCTTCTTGTGTTGCAAAGCTCATTTCACTTTTGAGCCTGGACACATGCCAAAGTCATTTTTCAATTTTGTGGTTTGTGAACAGATTACATTCTCTCCCAGGGCTCGGCAAAGCAAAAAAAAACTCACTGTGAACTTGAGCAGGATGGTGCGTTATTGGCCCCCACTGTAGATCCAACACACACACACACACACACCTCATAGTCTCCATTTTCTCATTCCTGGGCTCAGATACTTGCAGTTTGAAGTGATGGGTTCTCAGCATGCAGCCACAATGAGACCACCGCGTTCCCTCTGTGGACACCAAAAGCTTCTTTCAATACGCTCTCAAGCACCAGCCAATAGGGACCCTTGGTTGTCCCCTGAGAACACAACTTATAGACAGACAAGCTCCATGCTCCATGCCCTGCTAAACACCATTTTAAATACACTTTTGGGGGCCATCCTTTTTAATTGTAATCCAACAACTTACAGTCAGAGAGCGGTTCTGTTGCAATACTTTGGATAAATGCATGCTAGAGCCAAAAGAAAGGTGTTTAATTTGGATTTCTGTGGTGTATAAATTGTGTTTTGAATTGAATGAAAATAGACATTTACAATCACTACAGGTTAATTACAGGTGACTACAGGTGACTTATATCTATGCATAAGTATAAGACTCGATGACAGACATAAGATTTGATTGAATACAAACAAGTCAGCTTTGGAGAGGGTATGTTAGGACATTTATAATGCTCATCGGGGAACTGTTCAACTGCTATTTTACAAGCTTTGTCGTTACCATATGCAGCCATCAGATCCCACATCAAGGACAAGCACTGGCTCTGGGTTGCACCTTGGCCATTGGCTGTAGTCTAAACTGTGCAGTGCATGGGTGGCAGGCATCCTTCAAGGGCACATAATTACTGTTGTAACTCAGGTTCACACTGTTGCTTACACTAGAGACTACAGCCACAAACTGCACGACACCCCCAACACCCCCACACAGAAGCTTACATTGGAGTGATTCACAGGCTGTAAATGTTACAAACTGCCGCCCTACAGCTACAGCTAATCATTTCAAGTAGAGAATAACATCTCGTCCTTAAAACAGATTTCTGTCAAAGCAACATCTTTGTTTTAAGAAGCACTTACTGCAAGTCCAAGAACATGGGTGGGAGATTCCCCAACCAGAACAAGAGCTTGTAAGACATTATTGTTTGGCTATGAGATTTCATAGTTTTGGATGCTGTGGCAAATTTATTCCCTTTTATTACCCTCTTATTTAACCATAATGAAACCACATTTATTGCAAATGCCTTTAGATGATCTCACCCACGTGCCTCACACATAGACGCAGGCCACAAAGAATAAAAGGCCTCAGTAAGAAATCACCTCCACTTGGCATAAAAGCCATGCCAAAACACAGAGTGAATTCCTGGATGAAACCTTCTGGCATCAACACATGACCATTGTAACAGTGTCTGTTTGTGTCTCTGCATGCAGAACGCAGACATCTGCAGTGGAGGCAGAGAGATGGAACAATTAGGAATTGATCATTTGCTGAAAAATGTGCACACCGAGGAGAAGAAAGGTGAGGACAGAAGTGTGAGAAGAAAGTTGAAGGGAGGTTTTTAAGTATTAATCGGGACACTGAATGCACCTTTGGCAGATAGACGCATAAATTACAAACACATGAACAGGACAGTATACTGTATGTGCAAGTCTGCATGAAAACACAAACAGGTCCAGGGTTACAACGACCTTGTGCAAGAGAAAGTGAGAGTGCAGTAGTCAGACACTACTGGCATGTATTCACACACACCCACTGGTTTTATGTGGCTGCTGTGGCGAGGTCTTGTCCCTGGTGGTATTACCTCAGCAGCGCCACTCCAGCACCCACAGTGCACCACATCAAGAACGGGGAGATACTTGCCGGGCCACAGTGAAGGCCAGAGATTTACTGAACACATGTGTTTTGTGGAATAAACACAAAAGTGAGAGTGAGCGAGAACGAGAGCAAGAAATGTGGAATCCAATGCCACATGGCTTAGCAGCGCGTTCACCACCACTCAGCACTTTCTTTCAGAGAGCTGGGGCCGATTCTCCAAAACAGCGTTTGCCTCTGCCAGACCCAATAAAGCCAGCCAAAAGCACGAGTCAGATGCGCCAGTGTCTCCTAAGTGCAGCTTGTCCTGTAAACCTTTAATGTGTCTTGCATGTCCATGGTTGTCATTCTCATTTGTCTGTAAATGGATTTAAATAATGGTTTCTCAATAAGCTTTTATGCTAAAATAAATGCTTTTATTGACCACAATGTTTGTTTTTTTTTGTTCAATTACCACCACAACTGTGTGTAAATATGTTAACGTTAATTTAAAATTGTTAACTAACTTACCTTGCCCCACAAATATGTTTTTACATCTTGGCCCAGACACATATCCAACAAAAGCTCAAAATACCAGGGGATAGACCAAGGTGCACCAGAGCAAATATTATGTGCAAATTTCATGAAGTAATTGACGACATCTTGCATGTTTAACAGCTGTCAGGAGAGGAGATCTTTTTTACTGAATGTTTTTGTGTTTTACTGTGCCAAGGTATCTTTTACATAGCTGGCAATGCAAAAACAAACATGTCGGTTTACTAGTGAACTCACAAAAGCCCTTATTAGCTCTCTAAAATATGAGAAATATTACATAGTGACAGTGTTTCTAACAAACACCAGGGACAATTGCATGCAACATGGGCAAATTCAAAGCAGCTGATTTCTCTATAGACAACTGCAGAAATTAAAATATGAACAAAACAATGATTTCACACCGAAGTGATGTGATGCAACATGACTTTTATTAAGCATGGGCTGAGACAAGAGGAAAATGTGAGGAACAATATTCACAATGCCTGCTTCTAAAAAGGAGTCAGTAAGGTTAAATACAAGAATGAAAAGACATCAGGAAATGTCACAATGGGTTTCATTGTAATCGAGACTTGTATTGCCAGGAGGCATAAAAACTAATGGAGAAAAAAAATTGAACCTAAACATCCTCTTTGCCAAAGGTAACATACTCATCCTTTTAATGAAGACAAATGAAGTGTTTAATTGTGCAAGACCATTGGCCTTTCCACCTGGCCCTACATGCAAAACACAGCTGCCAAGTCAGAGTGCAACCGAGCCCTGGGCCTCTCTTTCTGTAGCTGCTACTAGGGCCACTGAGTGCCCTCTCCACATGCCACTCACACTTGCCCTGGGCCTCCCTTGTCTAACCCCAATTACTCTGAACCCTGACATGGTGCCAAAAGGCACAACCGTCTCAGCACTTATTCACCCTGAAGCTTCCAAAGAGTAAAAAACACCCTGCCTGTGGTGCAACTGAGCATGCAAAAACATTAGGCGCTGGAGGGCTTGGCATCTCCTGAAGTGAGACAGACGCAGGGCAAAGAGATGTTTAAAAAAAATGCTGAAAAAGATGAAAGAGAAGCAGGTGTCCAAATAAAAGCAGATTTTTAAAAGACTATGATAGAACATGTATAGACATGAAGCAGTGGTGACCTCGAATCAGGCCTCTATCCACAGTAGGGCTCTAATGACTGACATTAGTGACTACTTAGCCATCCCAACCCATAATATCCTGGTCTTTCTAAAGGTAAATGACACAACATCAATCAGTCAAAGCCACAATCAGAGTATCCTCAAACAAAGTGAGCTCTTACATGGCTTTAAAGGAAACTAATAACAAAGAAGCTACTTTGTGCAATACATCTAAATGCCATCTACTGTATTTCCTTTTTTTAAGCTGTGAACCACTTCATTTAATCAAAACCACTGTTTTCTCATCATCTCAAGTGGTCAAACCAATATTTGGCCAATGAGTTATGTCCTGTGAACTGAACTGATGGACTGGAAAGAGAAATGGCTTTGTCAGTTCATAAAACAATGATAAAATCTTTGCAAGGTTTTAGCATGCACTCCCGGCCCCATGTGGGTAACGTGTGAGCTTACATAAAAACTCATTTCATCTGAGAATCCCATTAACACAAGTCGTGCACAGCAGGAGACAGTCCAAGTCAGATGTGTTGTCACTTAACTCTAGGCGACACAGAGCACACACATCAAGAACCCAGTTATTTGACAAGTACAAACAAATCAGTGCTCTACAATTTCATATAAACTTTTTGGTGTTGATTGATTTATGCCAAAATTCCCCTTCCCTCATCATTGTTTAGCGCCAATGTCGCACTAATGATTCTCCCAGAAGTGATTTTCCAACCAGTTTAAATCTGCTCGTTTTAGAGAAAAGAAGCATTGTCATTTAAAGGTCATAAGGTCATTCTATTGAGTCAATGTTCTTGTACAAGCAAAATGTCTGTTGTCGTGTGCCGCAAGCAAACAGAACATGGAATCATCACAATCACAATTACTCACTGCTTGTGGGCATTACGACTACAAGCTCACACAGTAAATAAAAGGATCATCTTTCACTAACCCACTTTAAAGTCGCCTGTTGACAGGATGATCGTATTTGCCGTCTAGACAGTAGCTGGCTGAGGAAAACCCTTTGTGGGGACTATTCGTCTATCCCTTGAGCTTTTATCGCTTTATGTAAAAGGTTTTTCTCTGCCTTAACTGTGTACTAGTCACAACTTTCTTGTTCAATATGCACAATGATAACTGTATACATATAATTGACTATGAAGATGTGACAGCAGTACCAAACAACCTCACTGAAGATTGGGTGCAACAGATCAAATTAATGTGTTGGAAAATTTCATTCATGGCCAAAAAATGAGTGGGAATAGTGTCAAAGAGATTTATGAGCAGCTTCTGTTTATCTTCACAGCTTTTCAGTCATGCTGCAGATAGATACAAAAAAAAAAAGACTTTCTCATACTCTAGAGCCAATTCAGCCATAAGACCCCACACAGACTGATTCAGGAGCTTAAAAAACAACGGCCTATTTGTTTGTGAAAGCGGACATTGTTGAAGGTCCTCAGTGCATGAAGCCATTAGGGCAATAAATAACAGGTAATTTACGAAGGTGAAGTAGCCACACAACAGCCCTGTTCAATCAAAGTGGCTTGTTCTTGGGCTGCCAGGAACAACACATGCCATCAGAGAGAACAATTCATCTGTGGGCCTCGGGGGGGAACAGGGTAAGGGTTCTGGGGAGGTCAGCATTATTGCCCACCGAGTAACCCTGGCACATACACCAGCCTGACAGCTAAACAAGAGAACGGCAGTACACTTCGGAGTTGGAGTTCCGCCTCCTGGGTTGCCGGCTAATTAAGCTGCATTTGTCTTGGCCAAGAATCAAGCTTAATATTGAACCAAGACCCAACATAGAACAGTTTTAGAGAAAGGAATCACACATAAAGCTCCTGGGAGTCTTTAGCCCCTCAGTATGAGTAGAGCTGTACTGTAAGTATGTGTACCAGAAGATATTTGTTAAATGTTTTTTTGTTTTTTTGTAATGTTTAATAGAAGAGTACTTTTGGCATGGTTGTGATTGCTAGCATCCAAGTCAAAAACTTTCAGATTACATGGCAGGATCAGTATGCTGCTTTAGCGTGAGCCTTTGGATGTAAAGTTGGAGCTAGTGCCAGTTCTTAAACATCATCTGTGCCTGTGCATGAACTAAGAAAGTACAGATCCTCCATGTTATTACACTTAATTCAGAACTAAAGTTTCGTTTTTATTTTATTTTATATTACACAGGCAGAATATCTTGTCAGTATTAATTAATGTTTTTGTTTGGGCTGGCAGGTATATCTTAAAGGTGTAACCTGTTTAGGTGTCATATACTAGACGTTGCTTCAGATCTCACTTAAAAAACCTGTGTGGTCAGGCAAATGAGAGATTAGGTGAATGAGTGAATAAAACACTTGCTGAGAAGGTTCTCTCAACACCTAAAGACTTCACTTGCACCTGTGTGTGGACAGCAAAAGCTACAAAGCCAAATTTATTCGCCCAAAGGGTGCCGCTGAGGCTGAGATGGCATGGATACAGTAAGTGGGAGTCTTCAGTATAAATACCTTTTCTGGGATGTTTGGTTTAAATATCACTCAGAAACTAGCTGATGCATTTTCAAAAATTTGCTTGAGGTCAGTTGGTCGTAAATCACACCACTGCCTGGTTACAGTACAAAAATCCAAATGTTGTAAAGATAGCCGTTTGTGGTTTCTAACTACAGTAGGCTTGTAGCTTGGATTTTAAATTCTTGACTTCTAATGAGAGTTTGAAATGGTTTTTCCATCAGCTCAGCGTTAAGGCCATAAAAGACCATTTAAAAGCAAGGCAAGACCAAAAACACAGTCACATATAACTGAGTTTTTCAAAGTGAACATGAATATTAACTAAAGGGAATGTGTGCAGACTGATCTTTGAACCCTTTAAAAACTGCCTGCTATAAGCAACACTGCACATGAGAATGTTCCCATAAGCCCACATGATCCTGCTTTAAAGAGAGTAGAGGTGGGTTCAAACATATCTGTTGTTTCAAAAGAAATAGTGATCATTGTTCAAAGGCTGCTCAATATATCTAGAGGTCAGAGGTCAGTTAATCATGCTTAGGTACCTATGAAGTACAGAGGGAGGGGCCCTTTATAAAACTAAGCGGTTTTAAATGATGTAATGCACTACTATTACACCACAAAAAGACTGAAGAAAAATATTACTCAAAAATAAAGTTTGATCAGTTGTAACAGATCCCTCTCAAATTGAGCCAGGACCAACACTCCCTTCAGCCCAATCAGATAAAACATCTGGGTGAGCGATTGGCTTAAAAAAAAAAAAACAGCCATAGCCAGTATTCATGGCTCATCAGGAGGTGATGACAGAAAGGGAGACAGGACCCACCCTCAAATGTGCAGCATATGACCATTTTTAGTGTAAAGTGTTAAACCTGTGCTGACCCAATCCACATCATCCAGCCGTTAGATTTTACCTCCACCACCCATCATCACTCACTTGTGTTCATGACTGAGGTGTAATATAGATTATTTGAGTTCTCAAATTACCCAACGGTGAAAGTAAAAGGCTGTGCTAATCAGCAGCGAGCCCGGCGATTTTTGATCGAGCACTTACTGAGTCCTCTGGTTTTTGGCTGTCATGGAGGGGCTCTTCGTAAAGGTGGTCCCGTCGAATCAGAGTGAACTCTCTGATGAACACTGCATCTCCGTCGTTGGCCATAACATGTAGCTAAACGACAGAAAAGGAAAATGTGTCATGTACATTAGGTTTATTCACGTTAATGGATAATTGTAAGTAACAGTTTAGAGAGGTTCAAAACCATTTATGTAAACGAAAGCAATTACACTTGACAAACAACACTGACAGACAACCATTCTGCTAGTAAATCTAAATTTACTAGGGAATTTAGATTCCCCAATTTACCTATGCATGTCTTAATTTTTTTTAATATTATTTTTTCTTAAGAAAGTAGAAGATTTTGCTAAAAGTGTCACACAAATGCTGTATGTTAATTTAGATGCAAAGGTTGCAAATCATTCTGTAATAGAAACTATTAAACCAGAGAAAAAACATTGGAGCATTTTTGTGTTTCCCCAGACCATGCTTATTCAACCACTTCACATTGGAGCAACACTTTACGGTGTGTAATTGAAGTACATTGGTGTAGAACTTGTTTCTGTTTGCAATCATTTACAAAGCATTATGTGTTGTTTCTTTTGGTCTGCGCCCTCAACCACATGTCTCTCTTGACAAGGCTAATCGGTATGGACTCTGCTGGAATTTACAGAACATGAGCTCCGATATCCGGAGATGAAATATCCCGCTTCTTCGGGGAGACAGATGGGGGGGCATCTTGGTTCAGGACCATTAGCAGCACAGCAGGGCCCGCATTCTCCTGGATGCACCAAGCTGCAGAGAGGGGCTTACAGCTGCTCTCTGTGGGTCATAAACACCCCGCAATAACCAGAGTCAACTGCCTGACTCTCAGACTTATGCCAGTGCACAGAGAAACAGAGCAGGGGACGCGGGTTCGGTGTCCTTGGGGGACTTTACATTGTAAGGGGTTACAGACTTTAAGTTTTTGGGCGGAAAAACAATTGCTGCTAGGAAACTGTTGCAAAACGTACACCAAGTCGTCTGTGGGAAAAGAGAGGGCGAGTGAGTTTAATAAGACAAATCAAATCTGGTTTAAAGCCCCACACTCAGCTCTATTTATCTGCAGGCAGTTAGTCATGGAGGCATCTGTAACAACATGGGGGTCCTTCACTGATGACCAAAACAAGAATATCTAGACTTAGAAATGCACATCAGGCAGCTGTTGGCTAAAATAGTCCTTGTAATATTTAAACATACAAATAAGAAAAATACACTTTTCTTGCATTGTCTTTTTTAACATCTTGCACAGTTTCCAATGCATTTAGCTTAAAGACAAATAAGTAATATGGAGCTTTGCACTCAACCCATTCCTCTCAATCGCAAATCCTGGAAATAAATGTTGCACAACAGAGATCTAAGTGTAAAACAAGCATCTATGAATATATGCCAACTAAAATGTACTGAAAACCACTTCAGTGACCAGATGTCCTTGCTAAAGGCTAAATGGAGGCCCACTTAAGACGAACACTGATTGTTTCTTCCTCCTGAGATTTACCTCCCTTTTCCCGACTTGTTTTCTCACACACTTTAAGCGTCGCACCACCAGACATAGCTGTTCTAAATCTGACAGGCGTTTCCTTGTCAATTCCAAGTTTTCATCCATCCTCCTCCTCAGGCATGGGCCACACTGGACCCAGCAAGCATACTAATCATGTACAGCAAAAGTCTCCCTCAAGTTTAAAATAATGTTACGATACAATTTGTCTAAAATCCAAACTGCAAGTACGTACTCCGTTTTCTATTCGTTAAAAACAAATGCCAAGTCAAAAAGCAAGAATTTAAGCACTTAATTTACAAATAAAAATAAAATCTACTTTTAAACGTGGAAGTCAAGGGGCAGCCTTGTGCCTAAAATAAACATTACATGTGTTTTAAATTAGGCAGACTCCCCATTGCTGCAACATTGACTGCCTTTCATCTATTGGACCTAATGAATACGTTTGATTTTATACATGCACACATAACTCAAGCCATTTTTGAGTTTAGTTGAAATGAACATGACAGAGGTTAAGAAAACATACAGTATATGGATTGTATGGCAGGGTTTGGTCAAAGAACAACCTCCTTCAGGCAATCCCATTGCCTGCCACTACAGGCAAGAGTCTGGCTGTATCCAGTGTGTGTGTCAAGTGACAAAGGGTGAGGGTGAATGAAAAATAGGGAACAGCCCGCTGATTCATTAAGCTCAAAGGTGACTTGGATTTCAAAGAGCATGTCTCAACTGAGGAAAAGGAAGTGAACTCTGGAGCGGGTCAGGTCTTCAGAAGCACATAATCAACAGTAATAACACCAATCTGATATTATAATTGAGCCTACCTATAACATAGTGCCAGCTTCCACTGTTTGGGTGGAAACTGTGAAAAGCAGGCGACTTTTGCCATGCTACAGTAGGCCAAAATCAAGACTCAGGTTTCATGCACTGCTGCATTCAATTAATAAAAGCCTGTCTGATGTTTAGATAAGGACAACCTTTTCTCAAGACTGGCTCCTGTTTGTATGGAAATGATATTATTGTTAATCCACTTTGAAGAGGATTTATATTAGATTTTACTTAACACATTTTAATAGAGGAAACACTGTGGGCCTTTTCATTTCCACTTTCTATCAACTTTTCATAAACTGTCCTTTTTACCTTTGGAGGACTTTTGCCTTATCCATACCTAGCCCCCACACATCGATTCATGAGGGGATTTTTCCGCTTACCATGAAGGAACTACAGGATTATGATGGGCTCAACCTAATATTTTCTCATTACAGACCAAAGCCTGTGGCTACATCAGGATTTTGGGAATGATAAAAGGTAAGAGTCACAGAGGCCATGACAGAGTTTTGGCTCGCCTACAGCAACAAGACACTCTTTGGTGTCAATGAGGAAAAAAACTGTTCTGGTTATAATTTGCACTTGAGGCGTTTACATAGTATACCCACATAGCAACAGCTCATAAGCTCTCTGGGAAATTAAACAAAACTGAAACACTACTTTCATCACATTCTCTGATTCCTGATGGATTATTTAGTTATCTTAACGCTCTTCCTCAGACAGCCTTTGAAGATGTACCTTCTCAGCCAAATTCCTCGCAACTTGATTTACGGATCTCCGTCTCCTGAGTGCCGTGTGTGCTCAGAGGCTTGAAACTCAACATGTTTCCATTGCTGCCCCCTTTGCTCCTCTTCTCCCACCATGTCTCCTCAAAGTTCCACAAATAAGAAGCCTATGTTGAGAAATGTAACGTTTTCCTGGCGCTGTCACCACATGTGATGCATGCACAAGGCGCTACACCCATGATTGAATGTCACATGGTTACGAGTGGTACCTTCCTAATGATGCATGAGCACTTATTTTACACAGACCTACTCCTCAAAACAGCACACCAGGACCAATTGGAAATAAGATACTTACACAAGGCATAGAGAAGGAAGAATTTGAAATCAAGCTAATGGAAAGGATGTGGACATTTGAACAACAGTAATTATTGTAGCTGGAGATTTTTACAAAATGTGTATTTTAAAGTTTAGAATGCACTTTATTAGAATGCAACTGTCTAGGTATGTGTTCTGCATTTTGGACCAAAAAAGGCCAGCTCTTAATGCAGACTACATCATTTGGATAAAAGTAAAAGATAACAACCACTTTGTGCAGTGGTGACTGATGCTCCCTACAGCCAAGTTAAAAGGGGTGAACCCGCACACAGCCAAACACTACCATGATGTCCTACTGTACACTAAGCAGCTTCTCTGCTAGAGATCAGGGGATGAGTCCCTGGTTCTGTGGCTGGAGCAAATTCAAGAAGCTATCTATACAGTCTGATGGCTTTTACTTTGATCCTTTTGAAGCTCCAAAGCTGGTTTCCAGGCTTTCCAGCGTGACTCAAAGGTATACTTAGATATGAGATAAATATTATCATGTACATCAGAAGAATGATTTGCCCAGTTATGGCTCTACTATTATCAAAAAAGGAGAGAAGTTGTGGCGTCTGTATCCTCCATAAAACAAGAATTTGACCAGAGAGTCCTAGTACTTAGCTGCAGCAGGACGCATTCTTTACTAAACAACGCTCCGTGAAAAGATTCTGCACAACTTCTCAGACTAAAACAAGGTTTCATTCACACGAGAGAGGGGTCTACGGATGCCTGTAAGGAGCCCTGGCAGTGGAGTTGACCACATCGCCTGAACACAAGAGCATTAAACTTGCCTAGTCCCTAAGAAACAATGGAAACAAATATCAAAACGGCACAGAAACGGAGCACCAAGGTTTGGACCCCTCAGGAGATGGCCTTTTTGAAGCGCAGGCTATACACCAAGCATATAATGGACACAATACTCAGTCATCTGGAGACATTTTACATTTACCTTCCATAAACTTTGTTACAACATATAACAATTTAAATATTGTTATTGCTCTAGAACAGTGCAGGGCAAACTAAGGGGCGAAGGCTGCATGGGGCCCGTCAGGCTCTTTAATCTGGACCACCAAGCATTTAATAATAATTTACTGAGAATTAAACACTGCATATATTTTCCCCTTTTTCTTCAACAATCTGCAGCGATCAGATGATTTCATTACGACATGCTCCAAACGGTACCTTTCCTTTCCAAAAGCTGGCATATCTACTCTCAGGAAGAGATAGCTTTCACTGTGGTGTTGAATATGCAGTGTTTTTTGCACATATTGTTTTGTCTACAATTCTATAGGCAAAAGAATTGTGTTGTTATTGAGCACCGTGTTGGTCCTGCCCTCCACAAGTGTCCCATGTTCTAATGTGGCCCCTTTCATCTGCATTCACGCACATTATGCAAAAACTGCACAGTTTAATTACAACTGCAAATGAATGTCAGTAAGATAACCTCCAAAAATATGCAAGGTTAGAACAAGGCAATCAAAGACGTAATCATATTTCATACGTGAGCACGGGCGTGTGATGTACAGGATGTTGTTATAAAGCACATAACCCACCCCCCCACAATCAGTCTTCACAATCAGTCACTGACTGAATGAATAAAAGCTACAACTGATATCAATCCAGACTGTTTATGTTTTTTGCCTTTTATATTTTTTACGTTTTCAACAAGTTAGATCCAGAGAAGCCTTGATGACACAAGAACGTTGTGACCACACTACCAGGACACAATTGACTTTACAATAAATGTATGTACAACATGTAATAAATGTATTTCAGGTAGTTTTACAGTTTAATTTACTCGTCTCAACTTATTCCAAAGAGTGGTATTTCCCATAAAAAACAGCTCTCCACAGCAACAGCAGCAACATATATCAAACAGGATATGTCTATTCAAAAGGTAATTTCAAGTATCCCGCTCTCCACATCGTTACGTTTTTGGGTATAAGGATAATGCATCTAAGAAGATCATCATCGATCATTCTACACTATAGTTGTCACCAACCATTTTTCTTTGGGGCTTATGAAAGAACCCCTTTCCGGCCACAAAATATCAGCCTGCAATACAAACAGAGACCAGATACTTAATGCTCACACCGGCTGTGCCCTCACAATAAATCACAATTCTTCAGGCTTGAGCTGACCACCGAATGACTGAAACACAAGTGCTTGAACGGTCTTAAGCGAGCAACATTAGTGATGTGGAATATTTCCTGCTAAGCAGACAGGTTAGTCCACCTGCTCGGCATGTGTGCAGCCAAAACAACTTGCCACGCAGCTCCCAGCCTGAGCTAATTGTGTGGCTTACAGTACGAACAGATGAGCTATGAAACACTGTGTAGAGGTCTTTGTATCACATTAGCCACGAGGAAGACATCTAAACTTAGAAAGTTCTAACATTAATGTGTGCTGCAGACGCCGTGCGGTTTTCCCACTCAGGTAACGACTAATGCAAGAAATTTCAATGTGAAGGTTTTGAATGAGGCCTTTCAAAAGCCAAAAAAAAGAGATCACTTTGACACACTGCTAAATCAAATGGGTTTTATTGTATATGGAAACAGCATGATTCTGCATATGTATACATGAATAGAATTGCAATGACAAATTTTACATGACAATCGAGTGTAAACTAAAAAGAATACTTTAACCTTTTTTTTAAGCTGGATGACTGAGAGCCTTCACAGAAAAAGAGTACCCTTTTTTGCTGCTGGCAAAGGCAAAGAGTGATGGAGCAGTTGAAAGAAGCCTGTTTCCAGACACATCAAGTATCATTTCCTGAAACATGCCAGTTCTTCCTGCAGAGTATTTTTGAACCAGGCGCACACAGGACATGTCAAAGCAACATTTAAAACAGCAAACTCAAAGTGGTTTAGTGCAGGTTTGTGACCGAGAAGAAACAGGGCCAGCTTTAGATTAGTTGTATGTTATGATTCTGGAACTGTCAGGAAATGTCAGGATTTGTTGGATTAACCACAGCAACAACATTTATATAAAGTGTGTCGACATATTGATATAGATGTGGAGTTCATTAAATTCATCATAATGATAAAACATTGCAAACCTGAAATCTGAATGAACACATTTTTCTTAATATTCCCCTGTCATGAAGATTTGTCAAGCTAAGCTCTCCAGAAAAGAAAAAAAAAAAAAACAGCAACCCCAGAGTCACCGCCATCCACTCTGTATCATCCCTCGTGCTCACTGCGGAGACAAAAACACCATTTGTTCATGTGACTACTGCTGCGGCCAGTGATGAATGGCATAGGCCTTTTATTACAGCCGTTCCACTGTGTAACACAAAGTGGGAAGGTTATGTTAAGTATCACTTCATAGACACTGTAATACATCAAAGCAACACATCAATGCAAAAGTGTGAGGGCAGGTAGGTGAGATCATTCGAGCATTAGGAATGTAAAGAGAAACACATCATAGTGGGCTACACATGAACAGCTCCAATGAAGGTACATGTTTTTGCAAATTTTTGGGTCTAATCCATTTGTTCTGGCAAGTGTCTGCTATTGTGCACAAAGACAGGGGAAAGGAGGAGTCCTTCTAATGTCAAAATGTTTGCACCGAAAGGAAAACACACTTTGCATGACCACATTACTTCCAATTACTTATTATTTTTACTACTTGATTAAAGACACCCTCGCTGCAGAGCAATAAATGCTACACATTAATCACCAGAGATGAATTAGAATGCATAAGGCGTTTAGTAATCGGGACAACTGTCGGCAGTTAGCGAGACATGAATGTGTGAGCGCATGACTCTTGAACAAAGCAGAACAGCGCTCACAACAATACATTGATAGCACGCAAATAACATCTGCCAGTCCTCATCATATTGATTTGTAGAAGGATTAATGTGGACAGCTGGGTAGGGCAATTACAACACAGGGTTCCACGCGGCAGGCCAACGAGTTCAGCGTGGCAGTACAGGCTACATGTGTACTGCTGAGGCAAGACTTGATTTGAAACACCAGGGTAATACGCACATCGAGGTGACTAGATGATGGATGAGAACAGTTTATATGGACTTTTGCAGTAGCACACCAGAAAATCCTTAGCATTTTATATTTAAAAGCTAAACAATTATCCGAAATTTGCAATATTACAGAATTTTCCAGCACAGATCATGAGTTATTGAGAAATTCTGGTTAGCTTTTTATTTACTCTAGCTAGGCCTGTTTTTATGACAAAGTCAAGAACACTGACTTCATTACAACTGCAGCACATATGGTTCTGGCTGGAATACTTAGAATGGGCTTAATACACACCCAACTTAAAATGTTCATCCTAGAGCAGGTAACAATTTTTCTCAAATGTACTTTGAATCATTTTTGTCCAATTACCGGGCTTATGTTTAAGTGAAACTGCACTGCATTTGTATGAGGGCGAGAGAAGAGTGTGTATCTGACGGAACTTTTGAGCAATTGGTCACGAACAGAAACACCCAATTCATAAAGCTATCAAAGACAGCCCATGTGTCACCAAATGACCAAATAAATATCCAAGATAAAAGAGGATAGTCGAGTGAGTGGATGTAAAATAGATGGATCACATTTGTGTCTTCAGGGCTTGAGTGTCTTTTAGATAAGTATTTTTTGTGGATTAAGATAACCTTGTGTCTCATCCAAGAAATAAAGAGGAGGACGATACTTGTCCATTTTATTTGATTTACAGGTTCAGGCTGACCTGGAAGCTTTAATTAAGAAATAAACTCTGGAAAATGTTATCTTGAAATAAAACATTTCTGGTTTTTATCCATTTTCCAACTGTAATGCATTTTCCGATGGTCTGCAAATAGACACCACTGTCATAGATAATACCAGCCCTAGTTCTACTTACTCATATCCATTTCCTCTATTATATGTCTACACATAATTGACTGGCAAACAATGATATTACTGAAAATTAATGCAAGCACTCCAGGCCAGACCTCCCAGAAGACCAGTCCATTAAATGCTGTTTTCTTTGAAATAGACAAAAAAGAAACCTGGCAAAATTTAGGCTTCATCACCACCGCATTTTACAGAAGCCCAGTCAAATGAAACCTCAGAGAAAAGCAAAACACTGAGAAGTGGAAGACTACTTTACAAGATAATCAGAAAGCAATGGTCATCCGTTTAGAAAGCCAATGTTTCAATCCCCAGTGAGTTCCAATAGATTTGTTCCACAGAGTTTCCTAATCTGTTTTTGCCCAGAGCTCTATGTGCCCTGAAAGCCCTGGTCCTCTCCAGAGAGGCTTCTATAGTTACGCTGAATTGTTGCGGCATTCCTGCACCCAAATTAAGCCCCTCATTTTGTGGAGCTGCCCACCGAATAATCTTGATTTCCATATTCTGTGGCGTTCTAAAGCCATGATCTCATCTGGTTGGCAGCGAGGCCAGTAATGAATTGCTGCCTGCCCGTAGCGTGGCATTATTATGCAGTTCTTTGCTTCATTATCCACGATCCAATCTTCAGTTGTGTTCTGCATTATTGGAAGCCAGCTGCACACTGGGCACAAAGTGGAAAGAATTTCTCCGTTTTTTTTTGCCAGTCAGAGAAGTTTTCTGACCTGAACACAAAAATCGGTCGCTTTTACATTATAGTTCTGCAAGCCTGTTTCAATATTTCAGAGGTTACAACCATGCATTCTGATTAAAATATTATAAATTATAGATCACAGTTTGACAGTTCTGTTTGCCATGCAGTCAGGTTTGAATTGTAATGCTGTTACAGGAAAAAAAATGCTGACAGTAAGTCTTGGCAGACATTCTCAGATATCTCCTACTCAACGTTGTCTTCGAGCCAAACCGACCATAAAATCATCATTGTTCTGACAGACAAGCTGGGAAAACGCTGTGTCACACGCAAAAGATCTCAACATTGTATTCCCATTGACAGTCAAACAGAAGTCGATGTTGGTTGGAGAACCGCTGCGAACAAAGCTAACAGTTAAGTGGAAAACATAACAGTTAGGTGGCAAACACACAAAAAAGTCTTACCCACAAAAACAACAGTCCAAAGGAAAAAAAAAACACAATTTAATCCACAGAGGAGGTTGCAAAACTACTATTGAGCATACATATAATTTTCAATTTTCCAGAAAATCCAGATAACAAACTGTACCAGTAGGAAGTGTTGGAGAGCCACATTCTGTATGTCATATTACACCAAAGACAGGGTTGTCCCAGCATCAGCAGATTTTTGGTATGGGGCAGCCTATGCAAAAGTTAATTCATAAAAAAGTTGTGTTAGTATGGAATAAACTACTGTATATTAAGATCTATAATAATATAAAAGGTCCATAAAATATATCATATAAATTCTCTAACATAACATTCAGGTTTTTTAATAATATAGTCTCAAATATATTATTATATAACATATAAATAAAGAATACCATAATAAATTCATGGGCATATGTCACCATCATTGTATAAAGTTTTTAACTTGAGTCTTTCTCTGAACACTATAGGACACAAGAATAATGTTGCTACAACCACAAAAAACAAAAAAGATTGTTTGTTTATGACATACAAATAATTATTATATACGAGACTGTGACCTGTCGAAAACGTTAGCAAACAAAGATTTTTCAGAAATTTTAAAGATAAAAACAGATTAACCATAACCCTCTCTCACAGCATCCTGGTGGACACACGATTTATCTTACATTTCTAGTGTGGTCCCTGAAAATCTCTTGTTTGGAGGCCCTGCCCCTTGATCCAAATGAGTCCTGGGACACCCCCTTCACCTCATGTAAACTTGCAAAACAAGCCCTAAAGGGTAGCAATGGGCTTTGGCCTAATTGTATTACCTTTGAAGATATTCAAGATGTAAATGTAAATGAAAGGTAATGCAGTAATAACAAAGTTTCTGGAAGTTTACATAATAATACAGAAAAAAGTTAATACCGAAAAGAAAAATATATGTCAACGTGATAACGAGAGATTATTGAGGTAACTTGTGACAACAGTGTAAAAAAACAACATCCTTGTCATACTTGTGTAATTGCTTTTAAGAGGGGAAGGGTTTGATGAATGACACGGCTGACACCTCTGGACTTGAGCCAAAGTGGCGTTTGGAAGGTGCATGAGCGCGGGGCGGATGAGTCGGAGTGAGAGGGATATGTTGGCACATTTCACCCTTCACATTCCCGTTGTATTAAAGTACAGATCAGAGGCGCCATTTGAACTCCTAAACATGCCATGGAAGATTTATCTGACACCGTGTGTGGGTCCACTACTGGTGGGGGCCCCTGTTTGTCTAACTTTATACCATGTATGAGAGCCTCCCTGAGAGTCCATATAAATTATATTGTGTTTATTTTGTCCCTGTCATAGTCGTGTCCCTCCGGCTATGCCACCTTTTGCTGTGAGGTTTTTGTTTTGTTTTGCACCTTGCATGTGAATATGTGCAAATTCCTGAAATTTCTGTTTATTTGCTCAGTGTATTCTAACCATGTCCATTCATTCCCATATTGGTTCAGTGAAAGTGAGAGACAGCATATGCTAGGTATGTTTGTTTTTGCATTAGAGCTCCCTGTGGGCCCAGCTGACAAGTGCTCCGTTATCTCAAGAAAATCATTTCGCTCCAAAAGCAGCAGCTAAGCCAAAATTAGCTCCTGGCTCTCAATGCTCCTCATTTCCATCTCTATTTTGGCCAGTATGGACAGTATATATTATAAGTGTAAGGCAGTTCATCCGAAATGGAAAGATTTAGTCTATAGGGTGTTAACCGATGTCACCACGAACTACTACAGAAATTCTATCTCAAACAAACTATTGTCAGTAAAGTTAACACTTGTTCCAACAGTGATGCACTGAAAATGCGGGAAGCATTTCTTAGCATTCTTCAAGTAAGTGCTGTTCCTTACTGGGCTGTATGGTTTTTGTGGATAAACATTCAACATTCAGTTCAGTTTAGACAATAATAACATCGATTGGATTTTTAATATAGTGCTTCCCTGGATGATGACCAGTTAATTGCCATATTAAGAGACTGACTGATAGACTTTCAGTCAGATTCTCCAAGGAATGCACCATAGTACCCCCACATCTCAAGTCTCCCAACAAAATAATGCGGCCTACAGGCACACTTCTAAACACATCACAGAGTCCTCCAAAGCAACAGAACACTCACTGCATGTAACACAGTGTCATTAAAACTCTCTCTACAACTCTTACATAACCTGCCGTATAAAATGGGCATTTTTGTGTTCACTTGCAGCAAACACAAGTTCAACACTAAGTGAAAAGAATTACCTGAGGAAAAAAAGAAAAAAAGAAAGAAAAAGGGGCAGACAGAAAGTTGGGTCGCATTAAGATGAAGATTGCAGCCATTAAGTTGTCATCTGTAGCCTGAATAGCATTTTCACTCTTACAACTGACGGCAACACGATAGCCCTGTCTGAATACACCAGCAAAAACATCAAAGAAGCATTAGCCATACAAGTGATGCTCCATTTTATAGGCCTGCTGAAAGTGTCCCAGATCAGATGGCTTTATGAAGTGTTGTTACATTGACAGCAGGAAAAAAAAAATGACTAATATATCTACGTTGTAAATCTTTCATGATGACCCTTAAGCTCAACGGTCATGGGAGGAAAACTGGTAGTGTGTTTAGGTTCATACACGGGACACTCCTGGTAAAATTTGCTAACTTCAAAAGTTGACAGGCCAAAAAAATTGGGAGGTTTCATCATTTTACTGTTGACTTTGGTGGTGCTCCCCTTAACAAAACAGATACCCGCTGTCATGGTGAAGCCTGGGGAGGGCCAATGGAGTCGGCAAGCAGCGGGAATGGCAGCGTAGCATGCATGTGAAGAATGAGGTGGGTGAATATGCACTGCTGAAATTAAACAAGAAAGAGGCTCATGGCTGAAGAAAATAATTGGATTTGGCTCAGTTTGAACGTGGCTTTGTGTTCAGCGTTGTTTGCACAGCTGGGATGTATGCCCAGGGTCACCTCAGCGGGGAGCAGGGTTTGGCACTATTGGGCACAGCCTACAGTACAAGTCAAGTACAAGAGAAACACCTCTCCCCCATCCTTCCCTTATAGAGGGCCGGCAAATTCACACACGCTGAAGAGTCATCTCGTAATCATCAACTCAACTTTGGCCAAAAATGTGTCGTTAAACCCTTAGCCGTGTCTGTCGATGAATTATTTTAATGGCTCTCATGGTGCAACATCTTTTCCAAAGTTGTACCTTCAACAGGACAAACTTGACAGCTAGTTTTGGCAGCTTTGTTGCACTCAGTGAGCAATATATCTCTTTAAAATTGCTGGCTGCAGCTTTACTTGGTGTAAGCAATGTTATTCTTTCGGAGTGAAGACTAAAACCCTTGGTGGCACAAAACCGTGGCAGAGTCAAGACGGCAGTTTGGCCTATCGAGTGGTTGGAAGCTGCCCCTAAGCTCAGCAGCGTTTAAACCTCCAAAAGTCCAGACACTGAAATAAGGGCTATTGTCGAGAAGGAATAGGTATGAATTATTTAAAAGTGCATCTGCACACTTTGCTCATTTCAAACCTGCAGCGCCAAGAGGCTGTGAGAAGATTTATCATGCTCGACTTACAAGGGTAACACACAAAAAGACAGGAGGGTGTCACATAAATCACTTTAATTTAGCTCCGGATAGAAGAGGAAATGGAGGTAAACCGGTACAGTATGAACGCAGACGGGAGGCGTGTAGCTACCAGACCCTAAAAACTCAAAATCAGTGGCTCCATTGAGTTTAGCAGCATGATAACAGCATGTCGAAAATGAATAGAGTCACATTTCTCTGCATCAATAAAACCTATCTCTTTATGGAAATATAATATGCTCTTATCAAAGACATTCAGACCACCTTGATACTTCAGGGGCTTTGTTTGGGACTCTCTCAGTCAGGGGATGGAGACATTTGAGCCGGCAACCTCTACAAGTGCCATCTTCAACTCCTTTGTGACGGAGACTCATTTGACTCGAGGGTTTTCGTTTGTACATTAGGGATGAAAAAAAAAAAAAGAAAAGTGCAACCCTTTTAGAAATTCCTGACAGAATTGACTTCTCCTGACATCTTAAGTTTCAATCTGATAGCCTCAAAAATTGCTCGTGCAAACTAAAACCTTCGAAATGTGGCCAACGTTGCAGACTTCCATTGTCGTAGGCGTGTGGGACAAAGAAGGGTTCAGATTCTGCAGGTTTTACTATATTGTTAATAGATAAGCAAGTGACACAAAGATATCCTAGGGGTGAATGTAAAGTCAAAGGAGCATCGACTGAACAAAGCTATGACCCATACTAAATCCTTGCCACACATTAAAGCACCAAGCCGTTCTTGTTTCTTGTCCACAATCAAGACAAAATACTTCCCAATAATGCCAAGAAAACATGATACTGCATTGCATCTGGCGCATAAAATGTCTGATACGGATACAGATGGCCTCCCAGGTTGAACAATAGCGGTCCCAATAACAGATCCCTTTTGGAAATTGAACAGTCTGCTCTTGGCCATGTACTGTGTTTCTGTTTCCAAAAGGACCAAAGAACCAAACAAGACCCCAGAGATTAGTCTGGTGCCCGTAAATCTGATGCCTCGAGCAGGTGCACAGGTAGTGAGTGAACTCTGTTAATCTTTAAGAGTTAGCTGGGCAGGAAGAAGGGAATTATAGGTCACGAAGAGGACAGAGAAAGTTAGACATGCGGGCTGATGGGAGGGGAGGGTGTGTTGGCAGTGACAACGCTGACAGCTTTAGGGATGCGATGACAGAGGAACAAAGAGTTACACTGCTTTTACTGTTGCAAATGTTGAAAAATGAACGCACTCATATGTTTTTCAAAACGAGGTTAGAGGTAGTTTCCGTGTAATTTAACCTCAGATAGGAAGAAATATAACGTTTGTCTCTTTCATCTACAGGTGAATACCGTACAATGGTCCAATATAAACACTGTATAATTGTTCACATTGTTCTGAAAGGTTTTCAGACTTGAGCTTATTACAAGTATAAACTAACAAAATGGAAACAGGCTGGTTTCAAAGTTCATTTCAAAGTCATATTGAATGGAATTAGCTTTTTGGATCAACTGTGCAACCTAAATTAGCTGGTAATAAGAGTAATAAAATGTTTTCCACCAAATGAAAAGCTGTAGAGTGAGTTTGGCATTCGCTTTTCACCGTTCATTTCAAGACACAAGCACGATATATTTTATTAAATCAAGACATCAGATTTAATTATAATGTACCGCGTTTAATTTATGTTCATTTTTGGGTTGCATTTACACGCTCTTCTGCGTTTTATGTTGCCTGAACGCCTGGTGTGCCGTTTGAGAGTAAACACTTCCCAATTATATTTTTCCAAACAAAAAAGATAAAAAAAAAATAATGCTCCATTTATGTCATGTTGGCCACAAAAGGGCAGATCAAATAACTATACAACTATCTTTGATGATGCAGAAGGGACTGAATGCCCAGGGCAAAACAACAACTGGGTGTGTGCCTGACATTAATTAGGGTCTGTCCTTACATCACCCAGTCAAGTGGACAGTGGAGGGTAACCGGGCTCCGTGTGTAGCCACAGTTAGACTCCTTAGCAGAATGTTGTAAAATATTCATAGGTTTCGACGTGATTGACAGTTACTAAACCCTACCTACAGCCAAGTCTTGTTGTCCTTTGCATGTAAATTTTGGATCGCATGGGTCAATTTTATTTGTTATTTGAACAGTTGGAAATGTAAGGAGTAGAGCTTCTAATCCGATTTTATTTAAGAAGTTGGATGTAAGACAAGATGGTTTTAAAAGGTGAGGTATAACATTGTTGAATGCTAACACGAATATCTTTCATGGAATAAACTTCAAAGTTGACTTAGCACTTAGTTAAGGATACAGCTCTATTCCTCTCTGTGGTTAAGGAAATGATGTTGCCCTCAGTGGCTGCTCTCCGTTCAAAGCTGACGCTGCTGCTCTTCAGTGCACTGCAGAGGAAAAAGCAGCCCAAAGGGTGTGGTCCCTCAAGGGTCTGTGTGCCATGGTCATCTGTATATTACCCGCTCTCTGACTTTGACCTGCGAGGAGCAGGAAGCCTGAGAGAGGAAGTAGTTTAGAGCCAGGAAAAAGGAGAGGTTGTGGGTGAACCCCCAAGACCTATGAGCAAGGAACAGGAGGCATCAGATGACTCAGATGATGAAGTGCTAAGTGCAGAGAATAGACGCCATTAAAGAGAAAAAAAAGTGATTTATTGCCTTAAAATCTCCAGGTTTTAGGTCAATCTTCCCATTTTCTTGTTTTTAAAAAAAAGGTAATTAAAAAAAAAATAATAACTCTGCAAACAACAACCATTGACGCCATTGTGGCTACATCTCCTTATTCTGATACCGTCTTTACATAGACAGGCAAAAATCACACAATGGATTAAAGATAGTCATGTAAGCCTACACTTGCATATTAACAGAGCAAACCAAAAGATAACTACAAGTCGGAGCATGTATCTTCTAAGGTTGTATTATAGACACACGTGGTTGCACAGATAAAAAAAAAAAAAAAAAAAAATTGAATGGAGACAAGCGAGACACTTCTGGCACATATTGTTGAACATGAACCTACATCCTCTGCTGCTCCTCGAGGCGCTGTATGCCGACCGATGCCGACCTGACACACCTGCGTGCAGCGGCGGCTCTGGTTACTTAACAGCTGCTGCTATAATACAACCTTTCACATTTGGACCAATTAGATTCTTTTATTTTGAAGTGAATGAATTACTCACTCATCAACAATCACTTAAGAAGAATAACACCACCTCTTTGTGAAATTTGTACAGCCGTCCTTCACTATTAAGCTCGTCTATGTACCTAAATGTTTTGTTAGCGTTGCCCAAATCCACATCTGCTACATAAATTAGCGGTCTGCAAGCTCAGTCTGGTTTGAAGGAAAATATTCCCCGCCAAAAATATTTGTTGTCAGCATAGATTAGACACTGCAATTACAGCCACACTTTGTAATATTAACACCAGAGTGAGCAAAGCATTACACAAAATGAGGTGAGATCCTGGCATGATGTTTGCTTTGGGCAAATGCAATAAATTCCACAGTTGTTATGTGCAAAGCACTCTGCCCTTGCGCTATTTAGGTGTAATTCTAATGTGCTCAGACAAAATGGTGAACTGATTGATTGACCAACTGTGGTGAATTTGGCGTCTGATTAATATGCTGTGAGCTGTGGGAAACAAGCTCACCCACTTTTACAGATTTTTCCGGGCTACATTATCCAGTTTGGATTAGTTAAGTTTTAGTGTGTCAATTCTTAAGGATACATCGCCTCATTTGTCTTCTGTCGACTGTAAGTGCAGGCTTTGTTAATGGCTACAAAAACACTAACAAGGCAATAGATCAGGCTCAATCACCCTTGGACACAATTAAAATGGTGGTTAAAACAGTTTTCCAAATGAATGGAACTTTAAAAACAAAAGATTTCTTTTGCTTAGAACCACATAACTGTTCACACTGATTGACCACTAAGAGGAAGGTATGAGGAAATGACTGAAGCATTAAGTAAAGAAAATGAATTTGAATACACGTCAAATGGACAAATACTTGGTTAATTGCTGTACATTTTCTCATTTTTGTTTATATCAATGATGAAAGTGCATTCTCAATTCTCCCCAGCTAAACCCCTCGACCTGTGTATAATAAATTTTCTCTCTGTTTATGACCCGTGCTAACTTCCTCCTTCCCTCACACACAAAAATATCCTTGCGGGCTCCGCATACTTGGCACCGAGCTGGTTCCTTCTGATCATGTAATGATTTGCCCTGTAACGATTACTCTCTCATGCAATGATGGAGTGGTTTGTACCTGTCCCACACAGAACCTCCGCCAACCACATTCCTGCTGCACCCTCCCGCCAATCACCGCCAGCAGACGTCTCATATTGATGCTCGTCTGTCAGTATGTTACACTGATGCTGATACACTCACTCAGCACACATTAGGTACTTATTCTTTGGGCGAATACACACCATTTGTCATTTGTGTCAATCATTCATACTCACAAAAACTGCTCGGGGCTATTGTACACATTTAGACAGGAAAGAAACCTACACAGGCAAAGTGTGCGCATGCAACCTTCACACAAACTACAGCTTCGGAATTTAAACTAGCTATTACTTATGTTGTGAACATAACCTAGGCATGCCAGCTTTTGTCTAAGTAAGTGTCTGTCAAGCTATCCGTCAAATGTTGTGGCCACTCCCCATATCAGTCATACCATCTCGGTGGCTTTACAGGCCACCTGGTCACCACAATACCAACTATTCCAACTATGAGCCAAATTGAGCTTAGATGAGAAAAGAAACTCCACTGAAAACACAAAAGGCTTTATTTAAAAACACCCAAGCAACAGAGCAGTGAGGAGAAAAAAATGAAGAGTGAGTGACATGCTCAATGTCAAACGTGCACTTTTCCAGGTTGTGGTTGTCCAAATACTTTTGGAGCTGCATACCTGTCATCAAGGAGACAAGACTGGAGCAGGAGGAGGAGGAGGAGGGTGCTGAGAGGATTCATACCAGAGGACGACAGATTTAAACAAGCTTGGCTCATGTGGGACTGTGGCAGGACATATCCCCCAATGAGATCAGAGCTAGTGAATGATGTCACCACGCAGAGGTATGCCGGCACCGAATTCCGCAGTGGCACTTCAAATGCAACAGGGAGGTCTTCGTGAGCCAAAAGACTCAAACAACAGTGACCCAGAGGTGCATTTTTGTCAGAGAGATAATTATTTTCAGAAGTCAAGAATCTATCATTGTGCAGCATACAAACGAGAAGACGGTACATGCTTTCTGGAACATAAAAATCCAAGAGGGTCATTCAGAGTTTATAGTCCGGTTCACTAAAAGTTCACACCTGCCATGAGAAATGGCTGTTTTGTTTTGAAGCTTTGAAGATGTAGCTTGCAAGATTAGCAGAACAAAGCAGACAGGTGACTTGCTGCATTAGTATATGGGCAAAATAATACATCTAAATCCTGAAAAGCAACCTTAATCTAGTATTGGGGAGTGTTTCGTAGCTGTAATGCTACAGCACAACCCCAAGCTAGACATGCTTTGACCTTTTCTGGAAGTCAGACAGAAAACACCCATGGTTAAACAAGAGAAACAGACTTTGTTTCACAGTTTCACATAATCACAATGCAGGTATACTGAAAGTGAGAACAATTTCCAACAATATGCCACGTTAAACTGCCCCACTAAAATAAAAATGAATAAACAATGAAACAACAGTTTATATTAAACTTTGCACACAGATCCAGACCACACAGGTTTTGTAATACAGGAGCTTGGTTAAGACTAGTCTTTACAGGGCCAAGTAAGTCAGCTCTGTGGCAGAGTGGTGTCATTGCTCAGCCCACTCTGTGTGTGTGCAGTTCACAAAGGCCACTGTGGCCTAGGTAAATCCCCAAGAGCAACCAAGGAATTAGGAAAGCAGATGAACCTTTGGCTTCTCACACCCCACACACACACACACACACACACACACACAGTGTGCAGTCACAAGACTGCATACTCACACATCTCACAGGTTGCACAAAACATTTACTTCACTTTTAATAATCCAAAATATTTTAGATGTGCTATGTAGCATTACATTTCTATACATGTATATGATTTATTTACCACTGTTGTGTGTGTGTGTGTGTGGACCATTACTTAGGAATCTGCTTCTGTAGGCGTATAGGCTAATCCAAACAGCACATCATTTGTTACAGAGTGTTTAGTGCAGTGTTTAGCTGTGGCAGCGCACCATTTACTCAGAGCACATGTGGCCACAAGGGAAGCAGATGTGAGAACCCCAGGAAGCATCATTAGCTTTGCAAACATTGACTGCAGCCAGCCATGGAGACCCTGCCAGACACCAGCGATGTGGACCCTCAGTCAATCACCTTTCCAGCACATTTAACTGTCCAAATGCTCTGTTCCCCTCATATGTAACTGCATTTTAAAGTTTCCCAAGAGTAAGGTCAGAGATAGCGATAACCTGCTTTCTAAAATACTCAGTGAATCCTCCTTTGCTTGTTCCAAGAAACTTCATTTGGATGTTTTTTTTCACACTGATGGTTTTCTTCTGCATTGCTTCTCTTTGGCCTTTTGCTCTCTGTGCATGCTTCATGCAACTGTTCCCCTCTCACCCCATCAATATGGCTTTCTCTTCCACCTCTGACACCCTTGTGTCGGTCTGTGTCCACTTCAGCCCTGGTAAGGTTAAATCCACATCATCATCATCATCATCACCCAATAAATACTCTCTTTGTATACTCTAATGTAGCACTATCTTTCTGTCAAAAGCTGTGGTGCTGCTCATGTATACTGTGTGCACAATTAATAGACTATTAGGTGATTATTTTGACCATATTATCATTTTACCCTTAATTTCCAACTCCAAGTTGTATAAACTTGAATCCCTATTGGATTTAATGCATATCAGGAGATGTGTATTTGTGTAACGAGGGAGGGTGTGGCCTAAGGAGATCAACACCCTATATCAAGGTGTGCATAATTATTAGGCAGATTCTTCTCCTCAGAAAAAAATGGGCCAAAAAAGAGATTTAACTGACTCTGAAAAGTCAGAAATTGTAAAAAGTCTTTAATAGAGATGCAGCACTCTTGAAATATCCAAGATCACAGAACCATCAAACGTTTTGTAGCAAATAGTCAACAGGGTCGCAAGAAACATGTCGAGAAGAAAAGACAAAATAACCCCCAAAGATTTGCAAAGAATCAAACGTGAAGCTACCAGGAACCCATTATCCTCCAGTGCAACCTGCAACAACTGCAACCTATCTGGAGTGTCAAGAAGTACAAGTGGTTCAGTTCTCAGAGACATGGCCAAGGCTGAAACCCGATCACCTCTGAACAGGACACATAAGTTGAAACGTCAAGAATGGGCCAAGAAATATCTGAAGACATATTTTTCAAAGGTTTCGTGGACTGATGAGATGAGAGTGACTCTTGACGGACCAGATGGATGGGCCCGTGGTTGGATCAGAGACAGACTGTTACGACCCAAGGGTGAAACATATTATTGAAGGAAACAGGAGACAAGGATGATCTTTAAACTGTGTCTTATTTGTCATTTTTGGTAAAACTTTTGGCAATCTAAACCCTCCCGTGCCCAAAGTAACAAAGCAAAAGAACCATGGTGTGTCGGCCAAACAGAATATAAGGACGGGAAGTCAGACAGGCCAACCCTATACAGGGCCATAGAAGCTGCCTTCCCTCCCGCTAACGCTAACACAACCTCGCGTCTAAGCCCTAACGAAAGAAAAATGTGAAAACAGGACAGCCGGTCAAACCAGTTTAAACAAAAAAACTCAAGGCTAAAGGCTAAAACGGGCTCTAGCACACACAACCGGCATCGGCCACAGCCGGCATAATCTGGCGGGCGGAACCGCCAAGACTAATTATCTCCTAATAATATAAAAGAGGGAAAAGGTGAAGAGGAAACATAAATACGCCTAAATGCGGTGCCAGCACCTAACACAGACACAGAGCTCTACTTCGACTCAAACGAAAACGAGGTGGAGGTGTGGTACAGGTAAGGGCAGGTATTATTAAAGATGAGCTAGTTGGACCTTTTCGAGTTAAAAATGGACTCAAAATCCAAATTGAAAAGAAGGGTGGCTATATTGGTCACTGAGTTTTTTTAGTTTTTTTTTCAGAAATGTTAATTTGTAAATTTTGAGTTTGTTTCTTATTCTCTGTGAACAGGTGAAAATCTAACAGGTGAAAATAAATGAGATGGGAAAATCTTTGTTTTTCATTTAGTTGCATAATAATTCTGCACACTAATAGTTGACTAATAATGGAGTACGTGTAGATATTCTCTTAAGAAAGCCAAAACCTCACTTTTCCTACTTAAATGTTCAGGTCTGAGGGTTTGTTAACATTTTGGATTGACCAATAGCACTGTAGTTGTACAATAACAAAATTAATCCTCAAAAATAAAACTAGCCTAATAATTGTGCACAGTGTATATTTGAAAAATGTCTTTTTATTTATTAGTTCAACATGCAACCCTGAGGAAAGCTGGTGTTAATTATGTTAACCCAAGACTGGTTAGCTTATCAATGCTTTTTTATTAGTGATTATTAAGCTTGTATTATATAATGAAATTCTCAGATGGTTTTTTTTATAGGCTACCAAAAAAGAAAACAAATGTATGCTTTTGTAAGTTTTCTTACAGAAAATTTTATTTTATTTAATTTTTTTTTTTTTTTGTGTCCAAGATTCTATTTTTACATTTGATGTATCTCTCCATAATCGGTCCATAATCTGTGACCTTCCTGGTCCCATTTTCCTCCCCTCACCCTTGTTTCCTCCCCGTTATTTGATCCGGACTGTCTTCCCTTCAACAAACACCTCTTACCTGCCCTCTCCTCTAATTACACACCATGATGGACCCTGAGTGCTGCTTCTACCCTCTTGTTAGCACCACTCCCCATTGCTCGGGCTGCAATCCCACGCTAGGCCTGTTCCGAGGTCAAGGCAGGGGAAGAACAGCCAGAATGCACATGCTTTAGCCAACGCAGAGACTGTGCTGCAAAGTTTTGTGGCTCTGCATTCAGCTGTGCAGGAAATGTGGACGCCAGATGATGCTCAGAAAAAGGAGTTTGGGCTGGAACACACAACAGGATAAAACAACAACGCTCAATCACGCTGATGGTGGGGACTCGCTACAGACCGAGCCCAAGATGTTTCATCAGAGGAACAGGATGCCAAAGGCTCGCCTTTCATGCTCGCCAATGACAAATAAACCTCGTGATGAAGGAACAAATACAGTCACAAGGGGCTGCAGAGGAAGCAGTGAGGGGACAAAGGGCAGCCACCTGCAAAATCACAATAGGCTGATATCAGGAATAAGCCTGGGAGCTATACCGAAGCCAGGAACGCTTAACTGGACAAAAAAAAAAAAATCCATCTGCTGTAATGTTGCCATCTACTGGCAGGTTTTTATCAATGCTTGAAACCAACTTGATAATATAACTGTGGCAGATTCAAATTATTATTATTTACTCAAAACCAAATGAATGCACCAAAAGTCATAATGCGTTGTGATACTGAGTCTTGAATAACATGCCCTTTTGCAAAGACATTATGGCAACACGATTCCAAAAAGCTGCACGAGTTGCTTTGAGCGCTCAGTCGCAGCATGTTATTAGGGCTCGACATTAAGTGATTGAAAGGCAAAACAACACGATTACGTTTCACAAGATTTGGAAATGAGGCTGGGCTGGTTTGTTCATTAATTCCCGATGTTAACTTAAAAATGCAAAAGTACAAAAAAACAAAATGTGCCAAGTCAGGTTTTTGTTAATGCTTTGAAAAGTGTCATTCATCACTAGAAACCTGAAGCAAGCTCATCCCATTGGACAGCCAGCCAAATTTGGTTTTGTGAATTTACTTAAGGAAATTCCTCTCTGCTTCTGATTTTTTGCTTTAAGCTTCAGAAACTGGCAGTGATTCTTCCACAACAAGTCCGGCCATTAGATTCTCGTAAGACCCGCTAAAACAAGGCTTTGGTTGGAGTTAGAAGCTGCAAGACTTTCTTTCCTTGGCCTCTTCAGAATAATGTGATGCTACTTCCTTTTGGCTGCCCAGCTCAAACGGGATGAATGCCTGCTTTCTGGAGGTCCAGCAGTGGAATAGCAGCATCCTCGTCAGCAAACCTTAGTAGGACACACAGGAAACATTGCCACTGAGCCAGAAATACTGAGAGCACTCAATGAAAAGTGAAACATTTCGTGGGTACCGTGGCTATTTCGGCTAATTCTGTACAACAATAAGTAAGCCTCACTCCACAGATTAAGACCAGATGGGAACAATGAGATGAGTACGAAGGTTTTTACACTAACTGAAAACAGTCGCTCTTGTTAACGCACTCCAAAAACTGGCTCTATCCATCCATCACTGGCCAGATGTTCTCTGAAGCTCTTCTTTTTAATTCTCGAGTGAGACCAATGCCTCTCCAGATTAATACACTTCCCATTCCACCCGCGGCCACAACAAAGGCACCAGCGAAAGATAATTGCGGTCGTTGTGATTAAGCGATCGCACCGAGAAGCGTGTTTCGGAGAACAAGAGATTGTTGTTGTTGACGGAGGCTCACTAGGGACCGTTTGCACGATGTGACCCCTCTTAATCCTGCCGTCAGACCTCGGAGCCTTCCCATCCCGAGGACTTTGGTGCACTTTGATCATTGCATTTTTTTGAGGGACCATTTCCTTGAATAAACATTCGAATCTAATGCTTTTCTGGCCAATTTCCTTTTGAGCTGAGTAATTAGATGGAAAGCATGTGCTGTATTAGACTCAAGCTGTGGAATTGTCTGGAAGCTGACTAACGCACATGCCAATTAGATCACATTATTCATCATCAATTCCCAAAAGCAGGAAAAATGTCAACTACTTGTAAGCATTTAGCTGTCAAATTTGGTTTGGTTGCGCCATTGCAAAGTAAATCAGACCTTGACGCTCGCTGATAATGCAGCTTTTAACGGCTTAACCTAATTTTATTTAATTCGACCAGAATCCAAACAAATCAGACACGCTGAAGTTTTTGCTCTACAAAAATACCAAAACATTTCTGCTTAAGTGAAAAGCAAAGGGAGGCCTAAAGAGTGCCAGAAAAAAATTCAATCAAAGCATGGAAAAGGGATTTGCTCTGCTCACTCGTCTAAGCAGGTGTCAAATCATTACTCACACTCAGCATTCAAAGAGATTCTTGCTGTCTTTTAAGGGCAATGCCACCTCTAAATCTCCATCTATCTAAGACAGAAGACGGTTTCTGGAATGTTCTGGATCACTGGACAACCAAGACGACAGGAGAGCAAATAGACCCCTCCAAGAATCACTAGAGGTATGTCATTATGTCGCCCACAAAGGGAAGTCTATTCCATTTAGGGTTGGAGCCACAGGCCATTTGGCACACACATACAAATCACACTCAGACAAGCTTCCAACAGCACATACACACAAATATAGAGTCCCATTCTTTGGTAAAAGAGTAACACAGAGCATCTGACCCGAGAGCAAAGATGAAAAGGGAAAAGGCCACAGAGCAGAGCAGAAACCGCGGGAGGACTTGGGAGCACTTGTCTGTCCTAGTTCCCTGAATCAAAGCTCTGGGTCAAGCTGGAGTCTGAGTAGAGATAGATGTCCTTTGCTGACTCATGCAACACTCACTGGGCAGACGGGAAAGCGTGTCAGTGAGTCGGCAACTGGCTTGGTCATTTTTTTAGGCACGCTAATCTGGCAGATGCTAAACACTCAAAGCAACACTTAAACAGAAGCAACCACGAGGATATATTGGTGAAACATGTCCGACACTCATGTGGACAGCTCATTAGACTGCATTACGTTATGTGTAATTTGTAAAGTGATTTTTAATGACAGTAGTTGACCAAGGGACAGTGAGGGACTTTTTATTCACACCAACACAGACGTCAGTAGTTTTTAATAGCGACAGAAGTTATTACTCCGTTTGAAAAAAAAAAAAAAATGCAGGCATAAGTTAGACATGGGAGCTCAAAAAGTACCAGTGAAATAAGTGTGAAGCCATAAGGAAAAACATTATAAAAGGTGTCCATCTCGCTTTAAAAAAACATCTTCAAAGCTAGTGCCAGCCAGTTGGATGTTCCTAAAAGCACACACGCCTAAAACAGCAGAGGACATTGGCCTATAAAGAGCCGAGGTCCTCTGTCAATGACACAGACTAATTACAGTTCAAGAGTGCTCAGCTGGGCTAAATAGCAGTCGGAGTGTCTAAAGGCCAAATCACCTTGAAGTTCCATTAGCACCTGTCAGGTTAATTTACACATGCTGACAGTGGCATCCAGTCCCATTGTTTAAGTGAGTTTCCCGGAGAACATGTAACTCTGACCTTTAAACAACATAATGTAGTGGATGGATGCTGCTCAATCCAGGCCCGTAAGCAGATGACATAAAGCTGATGGGGCTGACTTCCAAAGTAGGGTCACTGAGAGACTGATAAATGGTAACCTTTTTGAACTTTGACTCCATGTGCACACATTGACCAGAGACAAGCAAAGGACTAACTGAGAAGGCTTTTGTCAAACAAGGGGATCTCTGAAAACCCAGTAAGTTGTGGGTTAGTTTTAGTAGTAAATCCTGAATTTAGTCCTATTTTGCCTTGGGTATTTGTTTTGTCAGCCCTGGGTTTTGTTCTGATAACTAGCTTTGCTCTATTATATGATAATTATGCCGTAGTGACAAAACTTAGCCTTATTTCTTCTGAGTGGATACAATAGAAGTGTCATTAAAAGCAGTTTGTTTTCACATAGTCACTCCATTTTTAGACGCAGGCGCGTAAGCAACAGGTGTCTCGTTACTTTCTCAATAAACGGTCCAATTAAAACCGTGAGTGTCAGACAGTCCCAAATTTGTGAATGGAAAAGTGTCGCTTACCTTCACCCAGACCGAGAGAAGTAGCAGCCCAACCGTCCACAGGCAGCCTCCTGTCATCTCTGATGCTCGGAGGAAAGCAGAGAGACACAACTGAGCGTATCCTCTCGTTTATGTCCCGCCGAGTCCGTGCGTGTGCTGTCTCTTCTCTTCTTTTCTTTTCTCCACCTTTGGCTGCAGCTAATACGCGTGGAGAGAAAACACGGGAGAGTCAAGAGCTGCCGGAGACGACATGACACTTCACGGCCGCTTCCAGATATTTTGTTCCACCAGCAAACACGTTGCTGCTAAATTTATGTTTGCATACCAGGCGTGCGTCAGGAAAAGGGGCTCACCCACCTTACATTCTTAAAGAAACACACTCCAGCCGGAGTTACGCACTCAGTAATGCGCTCTTGCACACATGCGTAATGGTTTTCGGAGACACGACAGTAAAATGTAGATTTTAGCGTTTGCACGAGTGTTATCTTCTTGGTATTTTATTCTCAGTAGGCTCAGTGAAATCCGTGCTTATTAGTGCTAGATTTGATATCTTCAGTTGTCTTTAAACACACACTTGAATTAGATTAGATTGTTCATATTTGCAATACTAAATAAAAAAATATGCATTTACTTTTGTCTGGCATGATTGGAACTCTGAGTTTGATGAGACTCAGGTCATTCCTGCTGGATCCAGTGAAAACAGTTCTGTGTTTAAGCAGATGGCCTTTTTCATCAAAATGAAGGTCTGCCTTGTGTCTTCTGACATTGTTATGCCACTAGTTTAAAATATTGCTCTAGAAATAATAATAATAATAATAATAAAATAAAAAGACGGATGCTTCATTCTTTTATGAACGCACACATGTGTGCACACAGCAAGAGCAAACATAACACTGACTTTTATTTAAGTCTGTTACAAATGTTAATGCTAATTGACCTCAACATCTTCCACTTCACTTAGAAAGGAATTTTCTGAATCATAACTGATCTCTGAGGCCCTCTTCTTTTGATCACCTCATTAAAGTGAGCAACATTCAGTTGGCTTTGAAGCTTGGGCCACAGTGACCGAGTATTAGGCACTCGCTTGTCACTTCTGAGGCTGCCCAGGGCCACTGTAATAACACTGTCCCTAAGAAATGTCATCTGTCCTCATCACCAGCTCAAAGAGTGGCGGGAGATACCCTTTGAGGGCCACACAACGGTCCAGGTATTTGTGGTATGAACTACCTGAATTGCTAAGCTGACACACAGGCTTGAATTCAACTTAATCTTTATTAACACACAGGAATGTAAGTTTTTATTTCCTCAGGAGAGAAAAAAAAACCTGGACTATAATAGGGGTGCCAGTAATTTTTTTTTCCATCTCGAAGTTCACATTCAATGTAATGAGAAGTCCAGAGAAGAGTCTTGAACACCTCAAGTGCCGTAAGACCACCGTGGACACCACAAAGCCAATTGGTGGTGCATGGCTAAACCACATCATGTCACAAATGTTTTTAATGCTAGACCTGTGTAGGCTAAACTGCGTTTGCCCAACCACTCTGTCGGGGGTTTTCCGTAACAATCTGCAGCTAACAACAGTTTTTGAGTTGGAATTGTTTGTTTGAATTCAATGATGGCCTGGATGCTAAGTGACACTCTTACAAGTCTCTTTTAGAAGCGCCCACTAATGCCACCTCCCAACCCTGCCATATCAGCGCTGTAGTATGACTTTAATTGTGCAGAAGAGGGCCACAGTATGTACTTTACATGTGTCGATTTCAAAGTCAAACATACCCAAGCAGCTCGGTGCCCCCCATATGAGTACACTGGTTGTGTTCCTTTAACTGACACCAAACATAGCTGTTTGATCAGGAATATTTGGCTTCAGAGTCAAAGCAAGGCTTGTCACATGTGTTCAAAGAGAGGCAAGGAATTTGCAGATATCAGCAAAAGAAAATGCCTTTTACAGAACACCAGAGGCAGCTAACAAACTTTCACACTGCAAGTTCTCTTTCTACCAGCGCAAACACCCAGAGAGTTGAAATGGAAGCACACAAACTGGTACATGGGTTATTGTAGCGCTTTCATTTAACTCGCAGTACCTCAACGTCTAGTTTACTGCCATTTCTCAACTGTCCTTTATGGCCTTGTGGAATTTGGCACATTCAGACGTGATTCAGCTCATGCTTGGGACACCAAAAGCTCTTGCTATGATGGCTGCTGGTGTCCCGGGAATGCCAGGCCTGCTAAGGGTACAGTAACCTGCCTGTCTGTCAGAGAAGATCTGTTTCAACTGCAGGCATTGGGTTCTGTCAGGCATGTCAAATCCACAGACTTCTGTCTAATGACCTTTAAACCAGCTGTAAAGAGGTAGTGCACAACTTGTTTTTTTCTTTTCTTGTCATGAAGCTCATGGCTTGTGATATGCACTGTAAGAAAAACTCTCCCCATCTTTACCAGACTTCTTGTACTGTATGAATTTCATAGTTGCGTTGCAATTAGTCTGACAAACACATGTGCATGATGTTATCTCAGTAGATCACTATTTATGACTCATCCCTTTCATTTCTGGGAAAAAAAGCAGATGGTAACTGCAGAGGGTCAAGCAACAGCACAGCATCACAGGCCTCACAATGAATTCTCCCGTTGCCAATACATCCACTTCAGATTTATGCCTTTTGTACATTCGCTACAGCCCACTGGCTTCCCAGAAGGACCACCTGGGCAGAGGTCTAGTTCTGTGTCTCCGTTTGACAACGTACGTGTCTGAAAAGTATAGAAGTCAAGGTATAAAGAGAAAATGACAGACATTTTGGCACTGACTGTCAACTATCACTCCAGTCCTATTATGTCTTCTCTCCACTTCAAACTTTTGCACGTCTAAGGTAGTGTTTTAAAAGCGACTCAATGTCCATCTGACAGAGAGACTGCTCAGAAAAAGCCAAAGGAGAAAGTCAAAATGAAGCAAAGGCTCATTTCCCACATTGTTCTTGGCTCCTGTGTGCCTCTGAACACTTCCAAAACAAAGAGATTGTCTGTGTAGGTGCCCAAACAGCCAACCCACGCATATAGAGATAGAAACACACACTGGGGCCTGAAAAATGCTACTCGTAATTCCATCTAAGTGGTTATTTAAGCAGCTGTATTCTGTAAACACTGCTCTGGACAGCACAGCCGCCTGGACATTTGGTTTTAGATCACTCTCAATTATATTGTCATTGCAAGGACTTGATTTGGTTGTCAGCAACAGCACCCAGAAAATATATCAGTGTATTGTGCCAGTGTAAACAGCCGGTGTGCTAATCCCGGCGAGGCTCTGTGAAAATGGACTGTGACGGGATATTGTCAGAACATGGCAGGGTCACGAGGATTGGGCTTTAAGTCACACAAGGGGAAAGTCTCACGGCCGTAGACTCAACTTCCTGTTTAACCCCTTTGCTTTGTGAAATGTGAGAAAATCATTACTGAAAATCATTGTCAGGGCGTGGCCCTGTTGGAAGGCAGTAACCTTTTCGGACACGTTTAACCTTTTTGTAGTTCATTTTCCCGCTTCATCCTCTCAGTGGGAAATGTGGACGGTTAACTCGGTTGTCTTAGCTAATGAGCCGGAGTCATTATGTGTGGATTACATCGAACAGGTGTGCTTCACTTAACAAAATTTGGGGGCTTGTCCTGTGTTAAAGCCACAAGTCAGCGGCTCCTTTGCTTTCAGAGCCATGTTGGCCATTGTTTATTAAAGCCTGAAGTAATGGTTATTTCAAGAGGGTGGCCATCAGCTTGTTAAGACATAATTCATTTTAGCATGCGTGACCTCTCCAGCTCCGGGGGTAGGCTTGACGCTGGGAACAATAATAGTGCCAAATTTGGCAGCAGGACGGCACTCAAATGTAACAGCAAGAATAGCCAGCTGTTATTCCTGCTCTACTTTGGCAAAATGGCAGCCAGACAAGATTTAAGCAGTGTAAAAACAGAGCCTACAATGCAACATGAAATTACTGAAGCCTTTAAGCATGAAAGACTCAATTTAAATATGTATGTGTAAATATGTATTTAAAATGACACGACAACAGTGACAGGGACTTTTTCTTTTTTTTTTTTACTACATCTGAAACACAAATAAGTAATGTTAATAATATATGTGTTTAATAATGTTAAGCACAACCCTCTTCTTTTGAATTATTAATTTCTGTTCATTAATAAATCTAATTATTTTAAATCTAATTCAAAACAATGTCTAATGATATCATACATTAAAAAAGGAACACTTGATCACATAGCCATTAAAACCACTTATGTCCGAATGTAGTGTACAGTCAGCTCTAATGTTCCACCAAAATAAAATGGTTTAAGCTGCTGTTGAATGATACAGCTTTTATTTTGACGGGATCACAAGAAGTGTATAACATCTCTACAGAGATCTCGAGTAAAGGTGCCACCCAATGACAGTATATACTATGGACAACTTCCGCCCATTGGTCCCCTATTCACCAATATTGTCATTATAACAGGGGACTTAAATTGTGGTTACATCCAGACTTTTCTGCTTTTTTATGCATAGTAAAACAGTAGTTTTCAGATAGCACAAACAGACATATTAATTAAAAATCCACCCCCCTCCCAGAGTTGTCATGTAGTAAAAACTTAGCTCTAGTCACCGGAGCCATCTTTTGTACCTGTTTGCTGTAAACATGATTTACACTTGCAAAGTCGCCATTGGGTTTTTCCTTATATTTCCGCTTTTGGAGCCAGCCCTCTGGTGGACGGCGATATATCGCTGTATATCGCCATATGGCGGCGCCCTAACTTGAGGACCTTTTAAGAGGTTCCATGTGCGAGGCTTGGGTGCCACCACAGCAATATACCTCTGTCCACAAGAGTGCAGGCTCCAAAAGCTAAGGAGAAATACTATGTCTTTGCTATCTGAAAACTATTGTTTAACTATGCAGTAACATTAGAAAAGCCCAGATGTAACCGCCATTTTATTGCCCTGTGGTAAGTCCAATATTGGTGAATGTGAGAGCAATTGGCAGAGTACATCGTCAATGAGAGGAACATATTGCATAGACAATGGTGTTTTTTACTAACACTGTGTCGTGCATGAAAAGCGTGACATGGCATTTTTATTTATTTTTGATAATCAATCCCACCCAGCCACTTAATTTGAAGATAGTTTACCCAATCAGCACATACTATAGCTCAGGCAGATGAGACTGGGTATTCACAGAACCTCAGGAATCTCCATTCTCAAAAAGCCTTTCCTACCCTGTTGCAATAAAACTGTTAGCATGCATCTAGGTCTTTTGACTGCCCTTTGCATATTGAATGTGTCTTTTTATAAATGCATGAAATATACCCTTTGCATGAATTGTGTTTGAGGCTAGAGTTCAACAAAGACATGTCATTTTCTTTTCACGTTCTGCACAAAGACGGCTTCTTGGCCACTGTCTTTCTTTCTGTCTGCGCTCTTTCTCTGGCTGTGTGTGTGATCCGGAGGTGTGACACTTTCCCAGTAGCCCCGCAGGTATCTGTTACTGATACCCCTTCAGTGGAGAGCCTTGGCTTGGCACGCGGTCTATGTAGCTAGCTGTGTCACTAGAGTGAGGCCTAGAGGGATGCGAGAGGCGTCCTTCCTGCGGCCCATAAACATATCACCAAAAAGGCCTCACTGTAGCACTGTGTAGATTTTTCTGTTGTATTTCTCTCACTCCAGCCCTTTTATCTTTCTCTATTGTGCTTTTGTTGAGCTCCATTTGATTATGTACCTCTTAAAGCTGGAGTAAGCATGTTTCATCATTTACCTTCAACTCTATTGTTTCATGCTTGTTCATAGGCCCAATGGATTAGAAAACACTGACGCCATCTAGTGGGTTAATGTAAAACTTCCAGAAAATTATTCACTGGTTTTTGGCTTTAATCATTTAGATAACATGTTTAAATTGACCTAATCTTTGAACTGATTGGAATAATTTATATGGTAGACGCGCAGAATAAAGCCTAACCCTAAACCTCATAGTACATATTCAGTTTTTTTTTCTAAAGAGAAAACATAATATGAGGGATACACTAAAAGTATAAGATGTTAAAACGTTTGCCGTTCTGTGACTTTTTTTTAACTCGGTGTCATGTTTTTGGTTTTGAGTACTTGTATAAGTTTTGATAATGAACTAAAATACTCCCACAGTATGTTTGCAACAGGCAAATGTCAAGGCTACAGCTTTGGTTCCAAAACAAGTGGGTCATGTGAGAATTTATTTGGGTTGCCCCCTAAAAAGGATTCTTACTCAGTATTTACAAAAAGTCATAAATATAAATCTGTGAAAGTCTATTGGCATTTATTATACCTGCTTTTGTAAACTGGTAATGCCCAGGAATGACACTATTACTATTATTTGGGCTTTTGAATAATGGGTCCCCTGAAAAAAAAAAAAAAAAAGGTTTCCCAATAGTGATGTCTTATTTTAGACAAACAAGAAGTGGTGGGTCTGAGGTCCATTGCACCACATGACTTTCAACAAGAATGTATTTGGCTATTAAAAATACAGATTTACTAAATAATATCTTAATATAGCTTAGTTTACACACTTTGACAAAGAGCTGGTGTATAAAGTAGATAATGGATGGCCAATAAAGATGGTGTAATATCAAAAGTATAATAAAGACAGATCACCTGGGATGATTTGGATCAAGTGATATCAAATGAACTTTGCAATTACATAAAATTATATTCATGACGTGGACAATAAAAAGTGGTCAAACCAAAGTCTACTCCAACATGATGTGTTTAATAAAGCCTAAAATAGTTTTGGTAAAACAATAAAAAAAAAAAAAAGTTCTCTGCATTTGAGCAAACTATGCATCTGGCAAAGGTCTATGGGAAACAGACACAGCGTTTTTATTTATTAGTTTATTTGAGCTGAACAAGAGCTAATTAAAACACTAAACTAAGCCAATGCATCTGGTTCTAATTGACTGCAGGCACGAAGCCTCGTGACATTAAATGTTGGGTTTATAATATGTTATTGCAAAACTAAAAGTTTTAATTAAACACAAAAGACAGTAGAACTTCAATCAATGGACATCAGAGTATACTAATTATTGTAGCCAAGAAGAAAAGTAACTTAATTTAAACAGCCAATTTAGACTAGTTAGCGTTTTACTGTAAGTGACAGTCTAGGACAAAATATCTTGTGTTATTTTGGCCAAATAAGTCACAAAAAGCTTATGAAATAACATGAAAGCCGTTGCATAAATAGTCTAACTCGTCATCTATGGGGTGACTGCTCATTTTCAGCGGAATTTCCCTGACTGAACGCTACTAAACTTTTACCCCTTTCACCTTTGCCCTAGAAACACTATTGTCGCTTACGTCACACTATTGCGCTACTTCTCGCGATAATGATACAATATAAAAGCGCTGTAGTCGCTTATGAATCCTCAGTCAACCCGAGAGATTGGACGAAGTTGTCGTTTGAGGTAAGACACTGCTTTAAATGATTAATTACGTTACTTTTAAAATTAAACCTTTACGCGTAAAAGTAATACTGCTCTGTTGAGGAAGTGTCATTTCAGAAGCTAATACGTTCACTGTTCTTTAGTGCTTTTCAGAATAACAGTTCGGTTTTTCGAGGCTTCGTTTCAGTAAAATATGGCAGCAGCTGAAGTTATCCATACTCAGGTGAGTGTTGTAATTACAACATTGTTAACTATTTAACCATTTGTTTTTCCCTTTATGTTTAAAATGTTAAATGTATATGACTTTGTGTTTAATACTGCTATAGAGTTACATAAAATTGAAATATATAAAAACAAAATAAAGTATAATTGCTGAGTTTTTAGCTTGATTGTCTTTGTACTTTTAGAGTGCGGTGGAGAGGGTTGTCAACCTCCCATTGGTCAGCTCCACTTATGGCCTGGTGTCCAGTGTGTACGCCAACACCAAGGACAATCACCCATACATCAAGACCATGTGTGAGGTGGCCGAGCAGGGAGTCCGAACCATCACCTCAGTGGCCCTCACCACTGCCTCACCCATCCTTGACAAACTGGAACCCCAAAGTAAGCAGTGCTCGCTCATCCAGTCAGAACACTAATGAAAACAGGAAACAGAAACTGATTACATCAACACCACACACTTTTCATCTGAGTCACATGGGCAGAGTAGAGAACAGAAAGGTTGACCTCTCACCTAATTTTTTCTCATGACTATTCTATATTGAGTCACATACAATAAAGTAACAAAGACAGGGTTTTTTTCCCCCTTACATGTAAATAGCTTACTTATTTTCTTGTTGACCACAGTTGCCATTGCCAATGATCTGGCCTGCAAAGGTTTGGACAAGATTGAGAAAACATTGCCAATTCTCCACCAGCCCTCTGAGCAGGTATGTACTGGAATAATGACCCATTAGCTAACACAGGATACTGCACTTATGCAAATCCCACATTGGACCATCTCCTAGAATGAGCTAACATCATCCAGTCTTTCACAATTTCTTTTTAGCCAATTGCATTCTTCACAAATGTCAAAATTGCATTCCTTTCAAAAGTCCAAATCTCTCTGCCCAGATTGTGTCCAATGCTAAAGATGTGGTAACCAACGCCAAAGATGTGGTAACAGGCAGAGTGTCTGGTGCAAAGGACACAGTGTCGGAGTCTCTGACCAGTGTTGTGGAGAAGACGAGGGGCGCAGTACAGGACGGAGTGGAGAAGACCAGGGCTGTGGTCAGCGGTAGTGTCAGCACAGTACTAGAGAGCAGAGTGGCCAGACTGGTCACCAGCGGAATGGACACAGCCCTGAGCACTTCTGAGAGCCTGGTAGAGCAGTATCTTCCCCTAACAGAGGATGAGCTGGGTGAGTTAAGGCCATATTAATATACTGTTCAAATATGGTCTGACTATCAAGAGTCTACAAAATGAGGCAGTTTAAACTCTGAACATCCTATTTGGCTTCTGTGATAAAATGTGTTCAGTGTTTTAACAGGCAGCTGGTCTACATTGTTGTTTATTATATTTGAGCCAGTTTCCAGGAAAATAAGGACTTATCGGATTTGGCTGTTCTGAGAATCTAAATCTACATGAGTGCTCCGTTTTTTCCTTCATTAAAAGGAGCTGTTGTTTACAGTTTCACAAGGCTGGGGAATGCTTAAGACAAACAATCAAGAACACTGTTAGTTTTTTAACTGTATTGACTAGGGAACTCAAGCATTGCTAATCACTTCTGAACACAAACCAGACCTAACTATTTGTTCTTTTGTTTCTTACAGAGTTGGAGGCCAACACTGTACAAGGCTTTGACAAGAATACACCCAGTTACTACGTCCGCCTGGGTTCTCTTTCTACCAAGCTCCGAAAGCGCACCTATACCAGAGCGGTGGCTAAAATTCATGATGGCAAACAACGCAGCTTGGAATTTATTTCTGCACTAAACTCCACCGTTGACGTGGTAGGTTTCTGTGTGATCTTTTTTATTAAAAAATATATATATATATAAAAATGAATATATAATATGCTTTTTAATAACATGTTTTATGGGGATTTGTTCTTGTAGATTGAAGAAGGTAGAAAGAAAATTGACAGGGCTAACCAGATGGTGACTGAGAAACTTAACCCTTTGGTGACGTGGAAGTCCAGTGATCCAAATGAGCATAGTCACGAGGCAGAAGTAAGGACATGACTGAGAAACATATTCTGGATAAAAATGAGGATATTATTGGCATCATCTAAATATTTGTGATCGTTTTCACAGGTAATCGAGTCTCGCACTTTGGCCATGGCCCGTTCTCTCACACAGCAGCTCCAGACTACCTGTCTCGTCCTCGTGTCCAGCCTGCAGGGCTTACCCAACAACATCCAGCAGGAGGCGCTCTCCCTCAGCCACTCTGCCACACAGGTCTACTCCAATTTCAGCAAAGCCAGAGTGCTAGGCGACCTGTCAGACACGGTGTTGACCGGCAGCAGAGCTCAGCTAGGCAAAATCAAAGAGTCGCTCGACAACGTCATGGATTATCTCGTCAACAACACGCCACTCAACTGGCTCATAGGGCCCTTTTACCCCCGCCTGCCTCTTGAAACAAATCGAGCAGTAAATTCGTCGCCTAAAAGCATCCCGGCCTCTTGCCCCAGCTCCTGCCTTCCACAAGCACAACACGATAGGCCCATGGAGGTCGAGATGGAGGCATTACAATCACAGCACCACTAATCGTCAATAGCTTTATACTCTGCATTTACTTAAGTGCTTTGAAGTTTTTATAAAAATGTAGTACAGCTTTTACATGTCAACAGTTTACGAGTTAAAATGTTTCCTCATGTCCAAGACTATAAATTTGATCACAAATCTCTCCATTATGCTCATTTAATCCTACATAGTCCATATTTTACAGTAACATTTCTAAATGAACACTATGCAGCATGTGGTACATTGACAAACTTTATTATAACATTTTTAAAACAATGCAGTATAAAACAGATTAAATAATAAATTTTCATCGTTGACAGCGACTTGACAGATGATCCATTAAAGTCTGAAACACATTGCATTTGATTCCTGGGGTGTTTCCTGCAGTACAAGTGTAAAAAAATTATTATTTTTATTTAACCTTGAGTTTTTGCATGTGGCACCAGGCAACATCATCCAGCAATTCCAAGTTTTCATCCTTGGTCTCTGCTGAAAAGCTTACAGTCTTTTTAAAAAAGGAAGCAGAGTAAGAGTCATGCTTATCTGAGAAATAAGAGGTTAGAGTGTATGGTCACAGCTTATCAGAAGATCTGTAAAGGTTGCTGGTAAAATGCTGTGGAATAGTGCAATGAACACAGGACACATACCCGTCCCTCTCCTGTGGTGACAGTAATGTGTGCAGCCGAGCCTGCCGTCGAGCTGTTAAGATCACCAGCTGAAACCACAGACCTGGGATGAAGAAATGCATCTTTATGTACAAGCAGTTGAAATAATATTAGGGGTCTTCATTTTTGACACATCAGTAAAACCTCAGCTTAGGTTTTGTTGCTAAAGGCTGTCCATTAGTCTTGAGACTCTCTGTCCGTTTTACTGAGATGGAAGCAGTCCTGATGACAAAAATAAAATAAAACAATAAATCACATTTCCACACAGATGTTGTAGATTTTGTCACAATATTACCTCAAGTTTCCATTGCTGATACTGCCAGGTAATGTTCTGGTCCTCGTTCTAGGATTTCTTACTCCCTAAAAATTGGCAAATCACTAACATGAACTATTTTAGGATTAGTGCTTGTACTCACTTTCAAGCTTACCTTTGAGGGCTTGCCTTTTAAGGAAGGCGGGGCTTGAACTGGGGGGGAATCAGTTGATTTCACTTAAAGAAAAAAAATAAATAACACCTTTTTTTTTTGTTTTATGGAGGATTAAACTGGTGGATTTATAGATCAAGATAACTACTCTTACGTCTCTTACTGGCTCCTCTTCGAAGGGGCTGTTGCATCTCAATGGTCTCATTCTGCAGGAGTCATTACATTTTTACCGCTAGATTTTATCTCTACATGGCAACAAAGTATATTTAACCCACCTTCAAGGCAATGGACACATCACTTGCAGGTGTTTCCTCCGCTATTAGAAACAAAGTTGAAAATCAAAGTTGGTCAAACATTTCCCGAGAATGACTTATTTTATTACCGCTTAATAGATCTCCAATACGCATTTCTTTAACGGCAGGAGGCATCTTCATTAACTCGACCATGAACATTTTGTCCACTGTAGCCAACATGTTCTCCAGTTTCACCTCCAGATCACGCATGCGCTCTTGTGCTGTAAAAAACAACGTTTGTTGGCTTACAAAAGATAACGCTGCTCTGATACTAGCATTTACACAACAGGCAAACCTTCTTTTTCAAACTGCTGAATAAAAAGAGACAGTTTCTTTCGTCGCATTTCCCGGCTTAGGTCTTCACTGTGGGAGCCGTGAGATTTCTTTATTCGCTTCGGCATCGTCTCCTTTAGTTCTCTCCAACAGTAGCCCAGAAGTCGTGTGGATGTATTTTTTTATTATTATTTGTCCTTTCACGAAATGATTCAAGATACTTATGTAGCTTACCCTAAAGAAAACTTGTCAATGCGGAAATCACTACAGTGCACGTGCTACATACAGGTGTAAGCAATCAAGGATCCAATTTGTCACACGTGCTTACTCTGTCATACATTTATTTAGCTCTTACCTGGACCTTTATAGCCTACATCTAATACAGTGACATAGCTTCATAGAATCAATACTAGTAGATATCATTTAAATGGCAAAGCTTACCCATACAGCCATTATAAACAGTTAATGCAGTGACAAAAAAAATATAAAAATACTCTTTGAGGTAACAAACTTATTTATTGCAGCACACTTGTAGACATTCAGTTCCTTTCCACAGGACTATAAGAAATCATTTAATCTATTGTTGCACAACAGTATTTCTATACATCCTTTCCCATAAGGAGGCAATAGGATAATGGAGGGAATCCCTTAATTAAAAAAGGAGAGTAGGATTGTTAGACATTAAAACAAACAAAAATCCATCTAAACTGCTGTTTAGCAACTGTTGGCTGCTATTCAAATATGAATACAAAAATAAATAGATATTTTTTTAGGTTTCAGAAGATAAGCTATGCTTTTAATAGTGATGTGGTCTCATTGAATTAATAGCCAGTGAGGGAGAGCTCCTCAGTGTGGCTTAGCTTAATGTTTGCAGTGCACATTTGCCATTTAAAAATATTTAATCTGTACAAATCAGCATTTCTATTCCCAGTATACAGTAGGACCATTTACACCCGTTCAACAACAGTTCATTGCAGCACTTGTCTTTTAATATTTAGTGGAATGTCACAAATTTAGTGTAAAGTGTCGTCTCATATTTAATTTCTTACCACTATTACTTAAGGCTAATGTGTGTAAACCGTGAACAAAGAGAACAAACATTTCTATGCTGGATTTTTCTTTATGGGGGATGAGTGTTGATGAGAAGATCCATTCTTAAGACGTGGATATTTATGGAATGTTGCAGGAAAATAATAATTGACAATTTGTTGATTGTCCGACTGTAACCAAGTCCTTGGCTCTTGTGTACTGCAAACATATTTACACATAGATTTGAACATTTAAAATTCTTCAAAAAGATTAAGACGTGAACCACACAAGACATTGAGGCCTGTTGCTGCAATTGGTACGCAATCATGTTTTTTAGGTTTCTGGAAGTAAAAAGAAATATGTACAAAAAAAAAAAAACAATACAGGTGGGCTTGAGCTTTTTGTTAGAAAGTGCACAGTTCACCACTGACAATGACAATCTAAGAGGGTGCGCAAATTGAAAACTGGCTACGTTATTACACACACACACACACACACACACACATACACACACACACACACACACACATACACAAGGAAAATCATCAACCTTGCAGGCAGTCAGTACATTGAAATTTACAAACCATATGTACAGAGACAAACACCAGTCTTAAAAATTCTTCTGCAACTTTCCAAGCATTTTACAAAAAAGTCCCGTCTGTGGGTGCTGCTCGCAAACCCAGAAAAATATCATTTCAAAAAGGCAGACAATGGGCATCTTTAAGTCCAAAATGTGAAAGAGTAATTAGTACCATGTTGGGTCAATTGTTCTCTCATCCCGTCTCAACCCTGATGTCCTGCCTTCTTGTTGTCACAACTGATTTGATGATGCTCAGATGAATGGGGCTCCGAAACATTTCAGGCACCACTGGACCCTGGGGCTGGGCGGCTCATCGATTCGGTGCAAAGTTTTGAGCTGTTCTGTGCTGAGTTCAATGTAAGCCGAGTGGTATTCCCTGTCAAAGGCCTCTGCACAACAATAAATTAAATTGTTACATAGAGCAAACGAGACAATGTTTTTTATGTTTTTTATGTTTAACAGCACTTTCATTTATTCACTTACCAACATCAATGTTTTCTCGTCCCAAAGCCACCAGTGAGAGAAACAGTATTTCTCTATAAATACTCCTGTGATATATATAGAAATAAAGCATTAGTTTTATTCCTGCTGCAACTTTATCTATGAACAATAAAGAGTGCATATACAGGGCTGACCTTTGCCGATTCACTCCTTCTGGGCGCCTCTTGAATTCTCGATTCAACAGGTTGATTGGGCCGTATACGTCATTTGTTTGGATGTTGCGGACAATCGTGTTGAGGAGGGTACGAATCTCCTGGTGATCTGTTGGAGCCAGCATCCCCTTCTTCTCCACTACAAACCAACACAGCAACCATTAGAGACAGAACTTTACTTGTGGTTGTGGTCTGCCCTCTCGTGGGCAAAAGAAACATTGCAACAAAGCAAACAAACATCATAGGTGACGATTTCCAATATTATTATTAGATCAAATACATCTTGGGATACAGATAGCTGATGGATAGTACTTATATGACTCAGTGAGTGCACACTTACAAAATGTCCTCCAGAGAAGATAGAGGGGATCTCCAGGTTCCTTGTGCAAATTGATATTGTCCCAGAGAAGCTGTACAAACACTTGCTTACTGTCCTGGGACAATGACGTCAGGGGCAGCTGCAAAGACAAATCCTTTTTGCTTCATTGCTCATATATAATTAAAAGACTGAGAATAAGAAACCACTGGATTTGTCCCCTACCTGTACTCCATTGTTGCAGTGCTCAGAGGTAAGGATGAGACCAGGCAGGTGAGTGGGCAGGTCTAGGCGCCGGAAATACCACACCAGGTTCCAGAAGATAATGGGGTGCTGGCTCAGGAATTTGTGGGTGTAGATCACCTGAAACCATAGAAAAAGAGGTTCATTTATAGAAAACGTGTGGAAAAATCCAGTGGCACAAAAGTGAAACTATGTGTTTGGAACTTCTACCTGATCGCCCTCATTCTCCAGCAGTGTCTCCAGCTCCTTACGTAGCACTAATGGACTCAAATATGGGACAGACACAGGCTTGGGATTAGGCCGCTTGGTGCCCATGCCATCCTGTTAAAACACAATGTGTGGGAGTTAATCTACATAATCAATAGTCTGTTTTTAGTTACAGGACAGTGAGAGGCACTAACCGACACCTCTTGCAGGCTACAAGGGAGGCTAGTTGTGGAGACGCCATGTCCCGGTCTCTGGAATGAGTCTAGACTTTGAAGAGGGCCTCCGACACTATTACTGCGTGTGAGAGAAGTTCCACTACAACTGTGATGCTTTGCTGCTGCCTTGTGCTCCAGTAAACCTAAAGGGTCCGACTGCACGGGCTCTGGAATGAGACTAGAGACAACACAACTTATTGAGCTGAAAAGGAGGGACTACCAAGATAACCTGATGTGCTTCCTACATATATACTTTGAAGCTTGTTGAATCAATACCTCTTGTGTGTCCCAGGCCTATCATCTGGGTTCTCCTTCGGTTCATCTTCAGGAAATGACATAAGGTTTGTTGTCTTAATGTCTGCTGTACTGCTGGTTGTGGGCTGTGTGCTGGTGCTTTGGATACTCTCTGTAGAGGCAGAAGGATTCACGTAGAAGCTGAAAAGTAAAAGCATTTTCAGTCCTTGAGTACCTCAACATTTTTTTTCCCAACTGCCAATATCGTTTCTACTACTACTTTTCTTATAAATGAAGTACAAAAGCCCTACAACCCTACCCGGTTGCTGTGCGGAGGTCATGGAACTCTACGTGCAATAATGGCAGGAAGGCTGTCCAGCAGAAAGGACAGTTTGTGTTGAGGTTTGAGTCATCCGCTGTCCAACCTGCCATGATCTCCTCGTCGTACACAAGAGCTTCACAGTTACGGCACTGAGAGCAACTCGACATTAGAACCTGTCAGCAGAGGAACATGGAGGTTAGGTTAATCACTGACAAAATGGCAAAGTGAACAGTAATACTGTGGTCAAAAGTCTGACCTCCAGTGCACAGTTCTGAAAGATGCTAGAGGAGGATGCGTGATGTGAGCCCTGTTCAGAATCAAGACCCCTGGCTCCTCGACCTGGAGTTGGATCTATAAAGTAAGAAGGGAACATAAAAAGGTAAAACCAGTGACATCTCTACATCCTCTAATTTCTTTACGGTGAGGCTGTGCTTACGTGTCTGATGTGTCCCACGGCCTGTGTCACTGCTACCACTGCTGCTGCCCAAACTGGTGCAACTCTGGTTTAGACCATTGGATACTAAACCTGGGATGGGACCCCTCTCAGGACTATCATCTACATTATGAGTATACAGCATATGTTCATCCAGGTGGGCTGGGAAACCACCAACTTCTTCATCCTGCAGGAAGTAGGAGAAGACAAAAGCTTTACTTCTCTTCAAGGGCAGTCAGTGACATTTTGGTAGACTAAAGCTACAATACAAACTCTGACAATTGTTATACAATCCTTGAGCTCACCTCATCATCTGAGTAGGAGTAAGCTGATGCTACTGCCCCCCACACTTTGCTGGCTACATTTGCTGCCTGCTTCATGCTCGATTTGAAGACATCCATCTTAGGCCCAGACAAAATGTTGTCCATCTTTATGCCTGAAATGGTGTTAATAACTGAACCCAGTGACCCTCCCTGGGAAGATTTCACCAGGGCTGTGAGTGAGGATGATCTAGAACCTGAACTTGCTGTCGTGCTGGAAGGCGTCTTTGTCTTTACAGCAAAAGTCTTAGAGCGCGTAACAGTGTTGGGGCTCCGTTTAGGGGTGTCGCCTGGGGAGCTAGTAGACGTTTTGACCTGAGGAACGGGTAAGCTGGACCTCCTCTCCAGAGACTGTTTGGTCTGTGGACTGTCAGTGGAGTCCCTCTGAGGCTGTTGGAGGTCCATACTGGAAGACTTTACACTCAGAGGGTTTTGCAAACTCATGTACATCTCAATCTCTTCGGCTAAATTTCGAGACACAACAGCAGGCATGGAGTGGGGTGGCTCCTGGCTTGTGACTGAAGCCGATTCATCACTTTCAAACACCAGGAGTGAGAGGGGATCAGCACCCACTTTCACATCTTCCCGCTCGAGGGAGGCCCCACGTCCACCCATCTCATCCTCCTCCTCCTCCTCCTCATGTGCCTGCTTTATTTCCTGCTCCTTTGTTTTTTTCTCTTCTTCTTTCTTAACATGTCCTTTCTCTTCTTCTGATGGTATATCCTCTTCAGGCAGCTTCCCAAGTGTCAGTCCCAGGTTATCCTCTGGCTCTTCCTTCAAGTCTTTAAAAAGTGTTTTGGAAATGCTGTGAGGAGGTGGGCTTTGTCCAGAAGACAGGGCTGCAGTCAGAATTCGTGCATCTGCACCCATTTGACTGGCCATGTGGTCCACACCTTTTTCCAAAAGCATCCCAGCTCGGGTTTCAGCACTGAAACTACAACTACGCTCAGAGAACGATTTCTGTCTCTGTTTTTGGGACTGGGTTGCTTCAGAAGTATCCTCTTCAGTAAGAGATACACGGTCTGTCTGACTGTGCCTCCTAAATAGCTTCCCTATAGCAAAAGAAATATAGATTGATAAAATAAGAAAGAGTATTTTTTATTGATTGTATCTTCAGAAATTAAATAAAGGATTACCAGTTTCTCTCCCACCATCAAGGCTCCCTGTGGATAGTCTGACAATACTAGGAGCAGGTGAATTAACATCCACAGGACTGGCTGGCTCAGCTACTGCTACTGCACTGTCCACTGAGCCAGCAATGTCCTCTCCTAGAGAACACAAAGTTACATTACAGGCATCAAACACAACATTGCTCAATTCACAGCTTGTTGTTTTCTTACCATTGTGCTGTGATTTGGCATTGTTTCTTTCTTCGGTGGAATTGACAGCTGTATTTGACTGTTCTGACAACTCCTGATGCAACTCATCTTTGGAGCCATAGCCCTGGTCAGACTGTCTTCCTGTAAATTAAAAGCAGAATACAGTTACTTAACAACATGACTTATAACAGTATCATTTAAAGGTGTCAAGTAAACTCTAGTTTATATTTATTCTGAAAGTTTTGAAGACGTACCTGTATTACAGTGGGTGTCTGTTGCGTCTCCCAAGCTATGGCTGTGGGCCAAAAGGTTTTGCTCTACACCATTGACCTCACTTGAGCTGTCTGCACTCCCATGACTCAATCGATCTGCATCACTGCCTGCTGAGGCATGCACTGCTGCAGATAGAAAAAACAAATTAGACCTCACAAACAACACTAAACTAAATATTGCCTCATGTAGATGTCACTCCCACCTGTAGTACTGAGTGTGGGTTCCTTCTTTGATAACGTATGACCAACAGAGTGCTTAAACTGGGCAACTCCTCGCAACACATTACGTAGCTTGGTCCACATAAACTGTCCACTGCGGTTTCTGCTTGGCCATGGGCTTTCTAAGACTGCCTACACAGTGAACAGTTAACTGATTAGAATGTCTGTTGTTGTTTTTGTTACATTAACTCTGAATATGACAATGAATAGGCCTATCTTTTGAATTCAAGTTGAAGGACCTTGTTGTAGTATCCATAAGTGATAGCATTGGGATGAACTCCAGCTTTCTTCATCTCTACTAGTACACGCACAGCCATTACAGGTAGACCCCACACGCCACAGAGCTGCATTACTACTCGGTAACAAACCTAGGCACAAAACGTTAAAAGAGAACACGTTTAAAAAGAGCACACATAAAGGATAAATAGCGACGGTGACGACAAATAAATTACCTCATCGAGCATCTCAACCTCAGTGGTCCTCATCTTAAGGAGAACGTTATAAGCCTGCTGCATGGCGCGGCTTTTAGACTTGGCCAGTCGGACTGCGGCGGGCAGGCAGATGAACCACAGGCTGTAGCAGTGACTGAAGAGGCAGCGCGCCCACAGCGGAGGGTTTGAGTAGAACCGCTTTGCCATCTTGTACGCTAGTTTAATCTCCTGTTAAAGCAAATACAGACTTAACCCTTTACATATTGGTTCATAAACATAAACTGCATAAAGTAAGAAAACTCACCTGCTTTGTCCTTTTGGCCAGTAGTGCAGGGCTGCTGGACAGACTGGCCCCTGCTGCTCTGGTGCTTATTGCTGGCCGTAACTCTCTGGGACGGTCAAATAGATTTATATTTAGCCTGGGAAATCCTTTGTAACTATAGGGCAGGAGACAGAACATTTATTATAGGGTGTCCTATTATTATAACTGATGCCTTTGTAATAATGCAGATAACGTTTATTACGTGTATCTGAGCGTCGGTTCAGATCCACTCTCCACTGGAGGCTCTGGCGGCATGACAAAAACAGTGTGCTCACTTTTCTGTGACTCATCCAACTCCAACAATTTTGTGTCCTCAGATGACTCTGCTTCCACCTATAATACGACGCACACATTTGTGAAAACATATACACAATGTGCACTTGCATTTATGCCATTTCCTGGTATTCAGTTTGGCAAATATGTAAATCAAGCTGAGAACATGCTTATCTGATTAGTAGTTATGATTGGTGGAAGTAAAGCAGGAATGTTTGTCAGAAGAGGAAAATATAACCCACCCCCACCCCCACAAAAAAAGTAGAAAGGAAACATGGTTACATTATAAGCCATTACCTTGGTGCCTTTGTCGGTGATTTTATCAGAGGGAAAAAGCTGCAAGAGAAGAGGAAAGAGCGCAAAGGAACAGACTCAATCAGAGGAAATTTCACTTCCTAAGTCTCCCGGAGGATGATGGGTTATTTCACCAATAAAACATATAACAAAGGGATTTTTCTTGGAAACAACCCTCCAGTAAAAAGAATGAACTGTAAAAACCAGCGTGACATCTCTGTATGACAGATTTTTAATCACCTTCTCGACACAATCGTCAAAAAAAGCCAGGCCTGTATCCTTGTCACTGACAAAGGTGCACTCCTCGATGAAGCGGATGAAGATCTGCGTCTTTGTTAGCTGGGAGTAGAACTTCTGGTGGGTACGATCTCGACTTTTTAGGAAGCCTTAAAAGAAAGAAGGACACTTTTCAATGATGCATCTTAAAATCTAACTGCACCCACAATCATTATCCTGTCAAAGATCACCTAAATGGACTATAAACCAAGTTTCTATTAGCCAACACTGGATAGATGCCACTCCATTAAAATAAAGCATTTAGCAAAGCAATCTAAATTAAGATGTTAAATTATGTAGGCATTGGTTTAAAACATTAAATCCCCCTATTAACAGAAGCACTTCTCAAGTTATCAATTTTCATTTCCCTGCTGTGTATCTACCTTGAAGGTCATAGAGAGAGTCTGCAGCAGTTGCTTTCTCCGACGGCGCGGTGGTGATGGGTTTGAGGTAGGACCGGTAGCCTTTTAAGATGGATGCCATGAAGCGCAAGAAGGCTTCCTGAATTTCCATCTCTAGTGACGTCTTCTTCTTGTGCCACGTGAAATCTGCCTCAATGGGTGTCATGTCCACTGCTGTATTCTCCTGTGCGGGTTGACGCATAGAAACTAAAAATAACAAAAACAAATGGAAAGACATTAATAATTTGGGAATTAGTGTCAAGTGTTGGAAGTTGTCAGTCAGTCCTAAAATGAAAATTTATATGGGTATATTTTTTAAGTAGTTTTTTTGTTAATTGAGATGTCAATTACAGAAGTCATTAAAGGATGCCAACAACAAACGGGTGGTTTTCTGTGTACAAGGTGTTTTTTGTACCTGTGGCCAGCTGGTGGTGCAAGTTGCTTAGTGTGCTAACGAGGCTCTTGCAGGGCTTTTTTGGAAGGTTTTTCCAGTTGCTGTGCCTCTTCTCATCAGACCTGAAACGTACCATAACAGTAATTTAGGCCAAAACCCTAGAATTAAAATCTTTGTTTCATTAATATGTGAAAACAAGTAAGTAGAAACCATGTCTAAACTCATACAAGTAGATAGTGTTGGTGTCTAGGTCCACACAGACGACATCTGGTGGGGGGTCGTAAAGGTCAAAATAGCGGGAGTCCACACCGACAATAAAAGGTAATGGAGCATTAAGGACGCCGGCTAAAGAGAGTGGACACAGGGGGATGTAGGGACACTGCCATTGAAAGGGGAAGATCATCTAAAGAGAAAAAGAAAATAAAGACTGTTAAGATTTCACTAGACTATCTGGAGACCAAAATATACACCACTTATTAAACAAATAATAAACTCCAGATTTAAGGTTCACATGGGATTATAATTGTTATTGCAAACAACAAATTGAGTATGACAGTTTAAAAAAGGCTTTGAGGGATTTGGGAGGCATTGTGACATCCGGTGTATTCCTGAGTACAAAGTGTAATTATGTGCCACAATCTCAATGGGAGAATCAACAACTAAGACTGGTTAACAGCCCATCTCTTTTTCACTTTCACTTAATTATAGCTCTTCTGACTTTCATGTTTATATTCTTAATAAACCTTTAAGTCTTTAAGCATAAAATAACCATATAATTATAAATCAGCAGGTCAGATTACCATTAAAATACAAGTGGCCCTACTCGCATTGCAGTAGCTGCATCTCTAACTAAAAGATATTTTAGACTACAACATAAACAATAATACTTCTGTGCTTGATATATTCAGTAGGCCTAAATTATACTGAAAACATGTTTGTAGAGACTACTTACAGCCACCACGGCTTCAGCAACACCAGTGAGCACAGCCGGCCGCAGCGAGTGCAGGAGGATCTTACTCTCCAGTAAAACAAAGTGCAACAGCGTGGCGCAGTTTTCCGAGCCCAGATTCATCAGCAGAGTGCCATAGTCTGCGCCACTAAAAGAGAAAGGACACAAGACAGATGAGCTTAGTGGAAAACACAGCAGAGTGGCACCGAGAGGTTCTTTAAATTGATGGGTTTAATGGTTTAGACGAGTGAGCACTTAAAATCGGCAAGTAAATCCAAATAAGGGTGCCTACTAAAACCTCAAATGATTCTTAAGAAATGTTTTATATCTTTCTTGTTTGCAGTATTTGAAGTTTATTGAAGAAAATAGGATTTGACAGTCATTTCTAAGCCTTCTCATTGGTTTCTTGCCATTCTGACAATGCCCTTTAAATGTAATTGAATTAGAGTAGTGTATAGAGTACAGTGTTTCCGCTAAATACAGTTTCCACAGGCTGTCATGATATTTGAGATTTTACTGAACATAGTTTGTCTGCTGTCATATTCAAAATGTGCACAAGACTACTCAGAGAAATATGAGACGTCACAGATTCAAAGTCAGCTATGAACTGGCAGAACATACCTGAGTGGTAAAGGAGTACACACAGGCTGCGAGAGGATCAAGGTGTCGTGTGCCGATAGCTGCAGGAAATAAAAAGCGTATGACAAAATATGTTAACACTTAAAAATAATAAATGTACTACTGCCATTGGAAATAAACGGAGGAACAAAAACTATCTCACCTGAACTAAAATTCGAGGCCTTTGAGGAGAAGGGAAGGACACATTGTGCATGAAGTGTGAAATGTGCCTTGGATAGACATAGACAAAAAACAATTAGTCAGCTTTATCTGAAATGATTCATCTAATACTATTGTCATTGTAAACAGTCACTTACTTTTCAATGGGCAGAGGGTGAGGGCCTGAGACGGACAGTTTGTAGAGAAACATGAGGAACTTGCGGAAAGACTCGAAGAAGGGCCAGCGTGACAGCACACAGATGCACTTGTTTGTGTTGACGGCTCGGTTGGGGATCATTTTCTTCTCCACTGTAGTGAGCAGACCCAGCTGGATCTTCTGCTTCTCATTTAGTATGTCCACTGGGTAAGGCTCGTAGAATTGGATTGCTGCCCCATACACCTAAAAATAAATTTTTTTTTTCACCCAGGTCATGCATAGTCCCCTGCATATACTGTATGTTCTTGGGTCAACTCACCTTCTCACCAGAGGAATTGGTCAAAACAAATGTAGAGAAGACTGGGAGTGGGTCCCGTGTGTTCGGTGCCCAACACTCAATATTGGCACCCATAGGCAAACAAAACAGAGGTACAGACTCTGACAATGGAAAGGATTCATAGTCCTCTTCTGGGTAACGAAAGATGAGGCCTTGAGAGCAAGATATGGACCCAGTTATAACCACAATGCAGCATATTAAAGAAACTACTTTAAATAAAAAGGATTGTTACTGAACCATTTCTAGAAACTTGCATAAATTTCTAGAAAATAAAGTCTTATATAATATTTAAGTCTTATTCTCCAAAAGTAAAGTTGGTTCTTAATCTAACATACTAGTCTGTACAGACATTGATAACAGGCGTGACAGGAAGTGCCCATAGTCCGAGATGAACAAACCGTTGCTTTGCAGGAAAAAGGCCAGCGTAAGATAAAGCCAGCAAAAGGCTGGATGTGGGTGTTTGTGTACACACATTTCTATGAGCCTGAGTGTGTGCGTGTTACACAATGACATGTTCCAAAGGCCAACCAACCGAGGAACCATTTAGTCTGGGACAATGCCTCAGACGTTCAGAAATGCCATTTTTAATTAGCAGGGACTATCTGTTGCACCATCGCAGATAAACACATGCTTCATGGTTTTGTGACTGAAATGCTGCAGATTCTCAGTGTTCATGATTAATGAATGATCTGTTATTTAAAATGCTACAAGTGTGGAGAAGAAATAGGACGGTATGAAAACCTTGTATCACAACTACCACTGGTTACCATGGTTTTCATTTCCAGGTAAATGGTAGATCGACAAATATTGTGGTTAGAGTCGAATACAATTAAAGTCCTTCCAAATAAATGGAGTCAGCCCCTTTGGAAGTGTGTTTGTTTTGTCACTTTTGGCTCTTGTCTCATCAGCTTATGTGACAAAAATGGTTTATCAGCTCATCCATTGGTTTAATATTGCGATCATCGTGGCATCTTAAAACCGCAGTACGCCTCGTCCCATGCCTAGTGCGGAAGTAACAGCTTATACTCACCAGCTTTGTAACTGATAGAATTGGACGAAGATACTGATTTCTTGTAACAAAGGAACACATTGGAGCCCCACTGAAAAGCAATAATTCAAATAAGACCTTTTTCTTTCTTAAATGTTGAATGTTGATGAGGACTACTGTTTTACTGACCATGCCACAGTTCAGGTTCTTGTCCACTTTGCAGAATGTGTGTGGTGGCGTCTCGCCTTTGCTGGTCACAATGATGCAGATGTCCGTCACAGCAAGAGAGTTCTGAGGCTGGACAGGTGGGGCTCGACGAAACGTAATGAAGATGCGTTGTGATGTTGCCGAGCTGTTGTTCACATTGGCACAGCGACCATATGGTGTGGCCTGGATGACCTCACAGCCTTGAATAAGACGCTCTTTGCCTTCATATAGCACTCTAATACAAAGAGGAAAAAAAGAAAAACATGAGATTAACACCTTTAAGCCTATTGTTTGATTTGTCTGTTTGTAATGGCTTTCATTCTTGAAGAAATATCTGCCGCTAAAGAACTAACTCCCTGTAAGCATGCAACACTAACAAAAGTCTGATCAAGTCTCAGCACAAGCCATAAACGCAACTGGTTGGTAATCACAGTAAAGGTAATGGCAAGGAAGAAAGGATGTGAGCTCCATGAGTTTGAGCAAAGGCAAAGTGCACACAGCATTCCTGTGACGTCAGTCCACCTTTGGATGAGGGAAAAAACGTGTCATGACATGGTGAGGAGAAATGTCTGCTTTTCCCATATTCAGACTCAGGATCAGTGCGAGGCCACTTCTCAAAACTACAGTCAATGTTTTTTTTCCTGACATAAACATGTCTTGATGTGATACATAATTACCAGCTGACTCAACCCAGACAGTGAATGGAAATAAAAACGTTACGTGCGTGTACTTGAGTGTGGACTCTTTTTTTAATTAAGCACATTTGTTTTCTTCACAGTGTGAAATATCATACAGTTAAAATTAGTTGAGCAATCAGTGCAGCTTCTTTCTTCAGTGTGCTCCACATGCTCGCTTTCTATCAAGACAACACAACACCATGCAGGAGGCCAAGAGTTTTGATTAGCAGACAAGAGGCCATTGCAAGGTGGTGGCCCTGGTATAGTCAATTTACTCCAAAAAAAGTAAATAAAAAAAGAAGGTTATGAACAAATTCTCCAACAAAACCATAGTAACAGCTGAGAATGAATGATTTACAGGGTTATAGTTTAAAATCGTTTCCTATAGAGGGGACAGGATGTAGCAAGTAGAGAAGTGATCAGTTAATGTGGAAGTCACAGTAGTTGCTATAAAATGAAAATAGTCTAATATACCAGGGCATTATAATATGTTAACTATCATATCAAACACCATATAGCAACATTTTTCTACAGAACTCCAAATGACAGACTTGTCTGTCTTGTTAACCATTCACCACAGAGCTTGCTTCTGCTTTCACACCAGTGAATAAAGATCCTGCTTGTTCTGTACTGACTGAACTGACACTTTTATTCTTTTCTTTCTATCTCTTTAATACAACCCTTTGACTTATACCATTTTTCTGTAATTATATTTCTCGGGCATTTTTTTTACATTTAAGACACTAGCTACTGTGATGTGTGTATTTGCAACAGCATTGCTACCAAATCAGGCAAATCAGTTCCCAGAATGCTTATGTCAGTTAGTATGATCAGCCTCATTGCGTAACCTCTCAAACGAACATGACTTGACATCTGATCTTCTGTTTTTACTCAGAGCAGCGAAAGGCTACCGCGTTTCATGTGGATTTATTCTGCTCTGGAAATAGCTAATACTAAATAGCAGAAGGGAATTGCACTGATGACACATAAAAGTTAGCAACAAGCAGGTGGAATATGCGCTGATGTGTTGAAATTGTAAACAGTCCAATGGTTGAGGCAGGTTTCCAGCTCCTGAGCGGAGAGAGTGTCGACTGCTGAAACTGGAAACTCCTGTCAGACACAAGCAGCCTCTTCACAAAGACAAAAGGTGCAGTAAATACGGGTTGCATCACTGAGCTTCATGAGAAAAACTGCCAAACATTTTAAGGTCTTTTTACGTGTAGAAAGAAAAAGCATTTTAATTCCACGTAAGCTTAATAAACTTGTTTCGCAATATTTGCCAGATGCTTGAAAGAAGAACGCTGCAGGTCTAGCTAACTCATGATTAGTGCGGTCATGGCAGTACACTAGCACTAGAAATGGTAGCTTTAAGTGAATTATACTGCAGTGTGTGAATCAAGATGGAGTTTCCTGTTCTGTTGGTAAATAATAAAAGGTAAGCCAATAAAAAAAAAAAAAAAAAAAAAAAAAATGTTGAATGATCAAAAGCCGAAGAGGAGGGATAACTCTGATGTAACAATGAATGAATCAGTCACATCTACTTTGTTATACTCGTAAAAAAAAAAAAAAAAAAAAACTTCACTTCACTGCTCCGTCTATCACTAGAGTGTGTTAGCATTTTATACACATTTGTTTAGAGTAATATATAACTCAATGGTAACTCAAATTAGCTCAATAAAACTTTGAAGAGCAGTTTTGAACCATTTGCAGATTTCATGGTTTGCCTGTGGTTTGCCATGGTATAACTGCTAATAATTCATTTAACAGTGCATGTCCTGCTATGCCACTGACAGCTGATACGATCAAAGGGAGGACTATGACACAATAAGCTAATCTAAGCTATCTTTTTTATTGTTTTGTGATATTTTACAAAGACTTATAGTGGCTGTAAACTCACCCTATGTCGATGAGCGGGGGCTTCCCTCCGCCCCTCCTGTAGCACAGGAACAACTCGGGACTCTTCAAACTGCCATGGTTCAGGTTGGCCGGCTGACCGCTGTACGTACTGTCGATGCAGGTAAAACCTTCAGGAACAGTCTCGCCTGCAGACCGGTTGATGATGGCCAGGTCAGTGATAGAAGCTTTGGGCCCGCTGGACTTGGTCTCTGACAAATCCTGCTCTAAGGGAGTGGACTTGTCGGTTAGGCCGGCCACCACAAAGTAGTCGGTTACACGATGACCCTTGTCCTCAATCATGGCTGGGAGAACCTGAGAAGTAATGAAGAAAATAAGTTGTGTAAATAAAATTACGATTATGTATGCTGTTAACCTCTTACATTTAAGTAAGGATTCAACTCTAGCATTCAATTACAGACTTTATTTAAGCTATAGCCAGGGGCACAGCATCCCCCCAGGGATCGCGGGATGAACGATGCTTGCAAGCAGAATGCTAAATAATACTGTGGCCAAGGCAGTAAAAGGATCCTTTAAGACAGCCACACCACAAAGAAGCAAACAAACACAAGGGGTAATGGAGGGACTGGATTTCTTGACATTCACAAACACTCTTGCCATTGTATATCACTCGGCAGCTCCCAAAACATGTGAAGTTAAAGCTCAGAGAGCCGAGGCAGAGACAGCAAGTTCACAAGAATGTTTGGAAATGCCACAGAGAGAGTAAATCAAGCCGTCTGTAAAACATGTGAAGTATGGAGGCTGTTGGGCCTCAAATAATGGAGAATATGGAAACTGACCCAGAAAGTTATGCCCATAAACTTGAATTTGAAAAAGACTTTAAACTTTTGCATTGCTTCCTCTTCAAAGAGCAGTTGGGACCTGCAGGGGAAGTTCAGTTTTTCCAGTGGAGTGACTCAGCTGCGGCGGGAGGGAAAAAAAAAAAAAAAAAAAGACTCTTTGAACGGCCACACTCAGCAGACGGCCCTGAGATTCATGACGCAGAGAAATACTGACCAGTATACCTTTTACTTAACTTCTTACTTTTATGTTCTGCTCTTATGCAGTGCAATACAAAAACATGTTCAAGTATACAACAAACCTTAAGGTCTGTAAACCCACTAGACATCTCTGTTACATGTACATATTTTAAACAACATGTGGTATGAGTCATAAGAAGATGGAAAATGTAGTCGCACAGCAGCCAGTCAAAAATACATCAAAAGAAAAACGTCTGAATGTGCAGGTTAGTCCTTACAAAGCTTTTTAAAATGGCAGTGTGCTTTGTCTTTTGAGAAATGTAATTTAAATTCAATATTTGTTTGTCAGTGTGAGTTACACAGATTGAGGCCCAAATGTTTCCAGATGCCTTTTTTATGTCTTAAACTAATAAAAAAAAAAAAGCCTCTGTCTCTGTCGGAGCCACTCCTTTAACCAGCATGCAAGCTCCGACTGAATGCAGCTTTTTGACTTGATGATGATGCGAACCAGCAATAGCGGAGAAATACTGTAGCTGTGTTAAAGGAGATTTACTTCAGTGTATCCATGGTTACATCGCACTGGTCAAAAACCCCATTCAGGTGTAAAGTACAGTTTTTCTGACTGCATTTGCTAAGGAAGACTAAGGAAGATTGTGATGTGAAATGGAGAACCCTTATACTGAGAGTTAATGTAAAATAATGCCTTATTTGGTGTTTATTCACAATCTGTGTCAGAAATAACTGCTGTCTGCACAAACACCTGCACCTGACAGATTTTCCAAAAGTGAATGCAGACTGTCTCGTCACGTTTTGAACTTGTGGAAAATTTGCAATTATACTGGCATACAAAGGCTATGATACTCATAATGAGTTAGCTATTGCATAACACACAACATAGTTTGTTTCTTTGTAACCTTGTCAACTGCATTTTTAAAAACATTTCACAATTAACGTCCTAAATCCTAAAAAACAAGATTTGGATTTCCATGAAAATGAGGAGTGGTGAATCTTCACTCCGAATGTAGCTTCTTCAAATAAAATAATATCTTATAGAAGTAAAAAAAAAGGCCAATGGAGCTGCATAATATAACACAAATTTATTGTTAACAACGCAATATTTTTGATTGCGATGTCCGTATTGCAAAGAATGACTTGCATCGCAATAACATTATGCTTTAAACATTTGTTAAACTTCCTTAGTGCTGCACTGAAGCAAAAAGTAGGCTACCTGCATACAATTTAAGGTCACACACTGCTGTTATCTTAAAAAGGCAAAACCACAAATACCAGCCAATAACACGTGCCTTTTGCTCATTAAGTAAGTATCACACCTTCACAGTTTTTGGTCTTCCAAGAAATGGTACACATTTAAGGACTTTCTTTGAAAAAGGACAAAGAATAGCTCACAAATCGACCACAAAGCAATTTGTTGTTGTGAGAAGGTCGCCACTTAAACAATCTTTAATAAGAAACACTGTAAGAAACTATAAAACTGCCGATGGAAATTTTATAAATAAACCCTTCCTTTTTTAGCCTCCCGCGGCTACACAAAATGCATCTTTTTGTGACAGTGCATGACAGAAACATTGACGCTTCCATGGAAACCAGGCTCCAACAATGTCATGTGGCACAGCCCGGAGAGCTGCGAGTGGTGTTACGCTAGCAGAGGAAATTGATCTCAAGTCTTTCAAGGGTACATTTAGCGAAGCTGGCATGTGCTTGTGTGCCAAAATAAACGTCCCTGTCTCCACCTTGATGTATATTAGAGTGAACATAACTCTTGTTTTATAGTTCATTTTATGCCTGCTAAGCAAGTAAAGCACACCAGCTGCAAATAGACCGACAGTGTTTGAGCTAAAAGCATTTAAACTCTTGTTAAGAGAAGTGAAGAATTTCTTACGCATGTTACAGCATGAAAGTAAAATTCGGAACCTCAAGGCTTCTGGGGTCAAACTTTAACCCTGCAGACAAACTGCCCCATTAAATTTCCACTGCATTAAGTCTGGAGTTGTAACATGAGACCGGCACCCTCTAAAAGGTTGAGCTCTGCCCCTCCCTGTTCATGTGAAAACCTGAAAGCCTGACGATCAAGTGACGCTCACGGTCTTTGTCCGAGCTGCGAAGAGGAAAAACATTATTGAATACAACTTATTGTTAAGAATATAAAGTTCTATTTAAGTAGTGTTAAATTTGGAATTAGCATATTGTAAGTAAACTCAGACTTGAGGGACACCTTTTAGTTACACAGGTGCGTGAAATAGATCTAAGAAGAGTTTGTGGTACAACAATGTTTCCCACAGTGATTAATCCAAAAGACACGCAAAGAACGATGACCTTTCCAGATTTTTTCAGGTAAACTGACAGAATTTTGGAAGGTAGAATAAGATGTGGAGGACTGACTACCTTTAACACAATGGCCTATTGTTTTCAAAATACAATTAAAAAGGAATATATTAACATTTCAAGAGCAGACCTGGAAAGCAACCCAGCTGAGCAACAGGTGTTCTGTAGTGTAGGGGATAAGACACTTGAAATTTAATCTGCAGTCAGTCCTGAAATCTGGACACCACTGCCATTCCTCGAGGCCAGCTTTCTGGAAAGTCTCAAATGTGGCGAATGTTGGCCCGAGAAGGGCTTCCACAAATGCGAGCAGGGAGGTCTTACAGCACTAATGCCAGTGTGCCAACATGAATGCATGGCAGTAATTTCTTTCCTTTCTGCCAAATTTAATTTCACCAAAGCAAAGATGGTCAGAGGGATGACGTGAGAAAGAGATGTGTCTGTTTAAGTAAGAGTGCAAACCTCTTACTCCATCCCCCATGTTCTGCACTATAATGATCTCATCCCTTTTACACAAAAGAGCCTGGAGGCTTGTTCCCCCACAGCTGAAAGAGCTCGACTATGTGCGTGTGTGAGGAATACTGGACAACGGACAGGGCTGTGCTTGTGTCTCCAACAGCAGCATGGCCATATATTTACACTCACAGTTTGAGCACATGGCACAAAAACCAGTGAGGATGCAAAGAAAACATTGATTCAACACCGTTGGCTGCTCTTTGTCTCTTCAAGACTGCATATAGACATCCATGCTGGTTAGTATGACCCTAAAGCTAGGGAAACAGCACAATCACTTCTTATTAACTTAAAGGTGCATTACGGAGGTTTCAACAAAAGTTTTCAAATAAAAGAAATTTCTAACCCATACATGCATCAGCAACAGCCTGATGTACATGTGAATTCACTGCGGTTTCCTCTGTAAGCCTGTTCAGTCAATTAAATGAGAAGGTTTTGTGATCAAATCTCCCACGCTGGATGTGATGTTATGCGTGTGTGTGCTTGTTCGTGCTCGTACAAGCGTGCACGCAGTGAACATGCACAAGACTGGATGCAGTACTGCTAACGGCAGAGGTGGCACACTAGAACACAAACTCTGGGTCTTCCGTAATGCATTTTTAAAGTTATTGTGTCCTGTAAACACTTCCAGTAATATATGGGAATATTTTTATTCCGGTTTAAACAGAGTTGCTAGAACTCACTCACCTTTTGGGTTATCTTTTCCCTGTTGTGTAAAGAAAGCCTGTACCACACCTGAAGCCCATATTATTGATTTAAAAGTATAACACAAATGCAACGATCACAAATGTCACAAAACACTTTTTTCAAATCTGAGGACATTGATTAAAATGTTTGAAAGAAAGACAGCTTGAGTACAAATGTTAAATTTATCCACAAATCCAATGAAATAAACAAAAAGAACGTTAAACTTGATAGAGATTTTGGCACTGTATGTAAAGCACTCTCGGAAGAATGTTCATTTTGTGTGTATGTTTGTGTGCGTGGTTGTGTAAACAACCCAGTAAAAATTCTTTCCAACTAGGGACAAAAAATGACATCTTTTCAAAGTAAATGCAGGGATTTCAAAGACTAAAATTATACCCAAGTCAATAAAAAAAAGGCCTATGTAAAATCTTTCCCTCAGCTTCACACTAAACCCAGGCATGTCTGCTTGAGCAGGACCAGACTTTAAACTCAAGTGCCACTTAGTCGCTGCGGGCTTTTTGTGGATATGAAGAGCAAAGTGGCCCTTGCTGCCACCTGTCATCGCAGTGTGTCGCTCAACGTAAAGGCCCGCCTGAAGATGAGGTGCCAAAGAGCTGACAAAACCTCTGTTTTTTTTTTTTTGTTTTTCTTTCCCAAGGCGACAACCACAACTTTTTGAAACAAACCATAGGGTAAAACACAGATGAGGCAGCTCGACGGGATTAAACAAAAGACACCAAACCCAACTGGAAAATTATTTAATATATTTTACACCTATATTTGCAGTTGCAGGTGAATAAGGGTTACCCCAAGGCTCTAGATAAGTCTGGTAATGTCACATGACCTTATCCATAAGTTAACATTGTTTCTCTCTCACTGTATGGTTTGAACAAAGAAAAGGTCAACAGCGGCTCTTCCTCGGCCATATTTGTTTAACCCTTGCAGCTGTTTTTAAACAGAAACAAAAATCTAATTTTATTCATGACACAGCCACAATTTCCATCCAACAACTCAGACAGTTATTTTTGCACAAGACATTTGGGAAAAATAATCTGCCATTTTCCAATTATAACACTGCAATAATCATTATGAATAGGTTAGCATTTAATAATAAATATATAATTTTTTTCAACTTTTTAGAAGAGATGTATCAAAATGAGTTAAAAGCATGTCACACAAACTGGCTGTCCTAAAGATCTTACAAGAACAATACCTACATTCCTTGCCTTAAATTTTGCCTGCTTTAATAAAAATGAGAGAAAGCTGAAAGCAGTAGAGGGGTCAGCAGAAACGTCACAAGACTGCATCCCTCTCGGAGCGTGACAGCCCAGCGGACAGAGAGCATTCTTTCCACTCTGAAGAGAAAGGCTGAGAGGGCAAACCCATTGCCCTCACTAACTAGCAGAGCCTTTACCGGCTCAGACCCCGGGCCTACACTGAACCGGCACATCAAAGCAAAGTCTTAGGGTTGAAGGAAGTAAATACATTACAAGAGAATAAGACACTACATGCTGCTCGTTGTTCCCACTTGGTTAAAATTGTTAATGTGTTTGAGAATATGCAAGAACGCATCGATGTATCTGTTAAGACTTCTTCATGTGTCGGAATTATACTGTATCAAATGTTCAGAGTGTTTCCTGTGATAATTACAAATATATATTGAATAACCTGTCTTATTTTTGCTTCAGAAAAAGCACATCTCCTTGACTGAATTAGTGGTTTGTCAAAATCACATATGACTTTTCCCTCAGCCACTCCAGAGTCCTTCTTGGCACGCACTGGAGCCTTGGCGATAAACTTTCTTTTCCCTGGGTCACCTGACAAAGCCTTTGGATAACCGACTGCGGTGACAAAGTACAAGTTTAATGTACACAAAGCCAGAGCCGCAGCCATGACCTACTTTACTACCTGCCGCATGTAACAGTGAGAGATGGAGGCAACAGGCACTCCACTCCTTTTAACCGGAGGCTTTAGAGCCAAGGATAGGCCAAGAAAGATGTTTCAGCTGGATTTACACGTGCTATGTGCTCAGTCTACCTTGTATTAATTCTGCCCTCACAATTCTCTTAATAGTCCACCTGCTGAAAATGCATAAGAAACATGAATGGCTTTTGCATTGTGACCCAAGAGGACGTCTTGACTCTTGCTAGGACTTGTGCCATGGTTGTTAGGACAGGAGAACCACAGCATACCGTGAATAGCCCAAACAGTGATGGGAAGCTGGAGCAGGGAGTGCTCTGATGCCCTTAGGGTTTGGTTAGAGTGCAGCACACTGGCAAACAAGTCAAGATATGAGAGTACCGTGGCACTAAAATGAATAGCAGTTGTACTGAGCGCACACACACACACACACACACACACACACACACACACACACACACACACACACACACACACACACAGGTTTGTTTGATAACTGTGTCCTAGCAAGATGGTCACAAAGATGCAGACATGTTAGAGATGTGATCAAGCAACACAAGTCACATATTAAAAAGGGGAAGTCTGCGTAAAATATCAGTTCCCTGTTCTCTATTTCCATATAAACCTGACTTATAGTAAGCAGTTGTGGCTGAATGATTGGCGGAGGTGGGACCTTGTTCTTTGCCAAGCTTTATCATCCACATAGACTTCCAATGTTATATTTATTTGCATTACGTTGTAGCAAGACAATAAACGAATTGTGAAGTTTAAGGCAAACCTTTAAAATTAATTAAGAGGGGAAGCAAAATATGTGTTTCATGATATGTATTTATTTGCCTCGTTTAAATCACAATGACATTGTCACATTGACAAAACATTCACTGTAAAGAACCAGCGATACTCAAGGCAGAGACACCTGCAAGGCACCTACCTACAGGCTCCAGGAGAGCAGAGTCTGATCATCTGGCGTCAAAAAGGAGGGCCCAGGAGAAGAGAGAGGAGAGCATAAGACGGGAGAGAGGGGAGGTGTTATGTTCCCAACTGTTGCATCCGACTCCTAACTAGGTCAACTTTCATGCAGGAAAGGCACAACACCGCAGATATAACAAAAGAAATGTCCCCCTTGTGTAGAGTCTGTGCAGTGATACGTGGCTCAGTCTATTTCCGTGGTTGGATAATAGCTACACGAAGAAAGTGTGGCACTAACACGCAGCAGCTCAACACCAAAAACAATGTGTAAGCCAATCCCCGCTGATAAACGTAGCATTTAAAAGAGTTTACTCTGACTCCAAAAGTCTCCCAACTGTAGCTAAGGATAAGCTAGCTTTTAATTTAAAATATGAGTACTTACCAGCTGTTTACACTGCGGCAAAAGACAATGTTGACATGTAGGCAACTTGCTGTTTTTAACCCACTTGGACTATTCCGTGTGCAGTTTGAGCAATCCGAAATGTGCTAAACCAACACGGCAAGCAAAGAAACCTCTCAGAAGATACTCCGTTGAAACTTTGTAGGCTACTTCTTCGCGACACTTTCATTGGAAGTTGTAGGTAGAGGCAGGCGCCATGTTTGTGTCTGGGTTAGATAGTCAACTTGGTGAGCGGTCTACCTAAACGTCTCTTTTAGACTGGAACCGCCCAGAGACGAATACAGCCTTCAGCCACTACCGTCAAGTCAACCGTGCGAAGTGCACAGAGAATGACTTCCGGGCCATTTTCAAAGTAAAAGTTTCAAGCAATGCGACCGTAATTCATAGTCGTACATAAATTATACACGTTAACGTCATACTTTAGAAAAATGCTGATTAAATGTATAGACAATTTAAAAGTCGTAATGTGAACTGTACACATACCTAAATCAAGCATTTATAATTCAGATAGTTAACTAAATACACAAGACAGACTGCAAATGATAAAAATACTTTAATGCTTAAAGTGGGCAATGTAATGTTAGAAATCTCCCGTCAGTTTACCATTATAAGGTCGTCTAAATGCTGCTTCCTGCCCTTTCTGCATTTTTACAGCCATCTTTACAATTTGTCGTATACCTTAATGCAGTTTACAGCTCCGCCTATTGGTCAGTGAGTGCCACTACATCTCAAAAGCAACAGGTGTCCGAGATACTAGTGCAAGTACACTCCAGTATTAATTACAACAGGACACGTCAAATAAAGACAGCTCTTTATTAAAAAACATTCCGGGTTGTAGAATTATTGCCAAACGGCATTTTATTATAAATCAGTATTAACATGTTCTATGCAAGTAAAAATTGATAAGTTAGTCATTTTAATAATGTACAATGTTTTTATTTAAGCCGATGCAGTTTGTAAAAGTCAACTTATCCAAAATGAATTCAGTGATTCAACAGATTCATGCTCGAACTAACACTTCATGTCATCTATTGGGGAGAATGTAATTAGTGTAGGGAGGCTGTACTCCTGCTTTGGACGGGATGGGGGATCCAGTGTGTCAAGATCCAGAGAAAACACCACATCTCTTTTCTCATACTTTACAGGGTTCATTACTAAACTACTGTCCAAGATGGGGACATCATGGGACAGCAGGCACTCTGGTGTCCCATTTCTTTTGCCAGGAAAAGAGCCTTCATCAGTCTGTTGTGTGTCTTTCAGAGATGGTAGGGCGTATGGCAAACCCTCTTCCTCACTCTTCAAATCTGTGTCGTCAAGACTCACTGAACTGTTACAACTTGGCATTTCAGGAAGTGTTTCTTGGTCAATGCTTAACTGGACTGCACCATTTCCTGTGCCACTGAGGTTTTCAATAGTCTCAGTTGTAAAGGTTTGCCACTCCAAACTGGTCTCATGTAAGCCCCCCTGCTGAAAAACTGAAGGGGTGTCATCAGTGGCAGGAGTCAGTTTAGGTGCACTTGGAGTGGGAATCGGAGGACTCTGAAAAACATTGTTTGCGTCACCAAGAGGGGTTAGTAGTCCTGTGATGCTGTCGTACTTTGCAGAGTACAGTTTCTCAGCTTTGTCTTCCTCAAGGGCCTTTCGCCAGGAACTCTTGACATCCATAACTTGAAGAAAAAATATTACATTAGAAACAATAACTACAAAAAGGATAAATTAATGATTAAGATTAGATTTAGATCAGCTTGCTCCATTGACCATTGTAAATGGAAAATTTTAACTTACTCAAGCTCTCAGGAGTACGTGGCAGCTGCTTTCTCGTAGTAAAGGGATCTCTGTGAAGAGTGCCAAGAAGGTCCTCCAAATCCAGACTTTTGATCCTTCCTGGTGTGGCACTGTTTGTAGTTATTGCATCTGCAAACTAACGCCACTTGTGTCAAATACGCTACCAACATTGACAGACAATGTGCATGTTGTAGATTTATTTACCTGATTTGCCAAATTATCACATTCCATTTCAATAATTTCAGTTTTGGTTCTCAATGGTGTAATCTTGGGAACCTTTGCATTGCTAAACATCCTATTGGCCTAAAAAATAAAAAAAATAAAAAAAATACAAGAACAGAATCATGAGTCTGAAATTAGGAGTACAGAACTCAAAAAGCAGATGATAATATACCAACTTTGCGTGCAGGTTCAGTCTTTGGAGATGTAGGTCCATCAAACAGCCAGTCTAGAGACGAGGCGTCAGCTATCGAAACAGGACTTTCACTCTCAGATTGTACAGGCCAGGTGCTGTTTCAAAAACAAAGCATTTGTTAATTAAGTTAGTAATTATGTTGTGGTTTGGAAGTTAAACCAGTACTTTAACTTGTTGAACTTTAACAAGTTTAAAAAAGTGGGGATTGATAAAACAGTGTCTGCTCCGTATCTGTCCGTGGCAATTTCCCTCAGTTCGCCGCGGTCATCAGAGAGCATGTATGCTATAGGGAGGAGTAGTGACAGACAGCCCACTACTTTAGACTGCCCAGGTATCTACCTCCCATCATTAACCTTACATTTGAAGACATAGGGCAAAGAGGTTTGGGTCAACCGGGGTTTGAACTTGTGACCTTCCTGCTGTGAGGCAGGAGCACTAACCACTCTGCCACCGTACACCCTGAAATAAATACCTTTTGTTCACGGGAGTAGCAACAACCTCTTCCTGTGGAGTCTCCACAGGCTTTTCTGCAAGAGTAAGACATCCATTAGAAAACATTTGCTACAACCAACCATGACGACACAATCTGAATTAAAATTCACCTCACCAAGAAATTTGGCAGTGTACTGTGAGAATATGCCATTTTTGTAACTTGCTTCTGCTGCAGGCTCAAAAGACAGAGGCACCATTGGTGAGAGAAAGCCAAGAGCCTAGTAAAAGCAGAAATACAGATTACATTTAAAAGAGCTTTAGTAAAAAAAATGTATAATATTCTGAGAGCTTATTATTTACTGCTTACAGGATCTTCATTCAGAAAATTAACTAATGGTATGATTTTGAGTGTATCCATCCACTTCCTGTCCCATTCCAGCTCCTGCTCTGCAATAGCAGCCCTGAGTTTAGGAGCCTCTTCTTTTGAGATCTTTTGTCTTCAAACAGAACAAATTACATGTTAGATCAAATAAGCAAGATAGACTTTAAACCCAAACTTGACAAAACCTAATCATTAAGGTGTCTTTCCAAAAATCACAGGACACAGCTGCACAATCACTATTTATGCTGGATGTACCTAATCCGGTGAAGGTCCTGCAGCACACAGCTCATTTGCTGAGATCTTTCTTGAAGTTGCTCAGGCACAAGCTCAGCCTGAGGGCAATGGGAAACGTGACATCGCTCTTCCTTTAGGAGTTGCAGTGCATGGTTTGCCAACTCAAGAACACACAAGAGGTTCAGTTGACCAGCCTCATACACATTCCCTGAACTTAACTGGAAAAGTTAAGTGCAAAATTATCAAAATACATTTGCAACTTACACTTGTATAGTTCCAAAGTACATGTTATAACTAATACAGTGAACAGCACTGTGAATTTCTCCTCACACCTGATAAGGAAGTTGTTGGATTCTTTCAAGCAGACTGGGAGAAATTTTGAGTGCCTCGCCAGTCCCATCGAGAGTGTACTGGTCTACATCGCCTTTTAAGACACACTGCACCGCATGCTGCTCCTTTTTGGTCGACAACAAGGCTCCATCAATTGCTGACCACAAGGCACGCACCTAATAAAAAAAATTAATAAAAATAAATAAAAGTCTATAAGCAAGCATGGTTCACTCCAAGAACTCCAAGACTGAGTTGAGAAGTACCTTTTTTGCCTTTTCGACGAGAGAAGCTTGTTCTTGTACATTATTGCTGTGTCGCCTGAATAGGAAAACAAATTTGACAATTAGACAACTTATCTTGGCACACTGATGAAATTGCCTTCAAGAAACTCCTACATACTTAAGCAGCTCATCATACTTGGCACTATCTGCCCGGCTCTCTCTCATAGACTTCACTATGCACCTTTAGAGAACAACACAAGAAAAACACAAGGCACTATAACTTTGTGCACACACAGGTGATTTAAATTGCACTGATTACAAAAATCCTCCCCATTGACAATGCCCTGATTAGTCAACATAAAAAAATAAAAGACTTACTGAGCTCGTCTTTGGTATTCCTTGAGAAAACAATCCTGTTCTACAGCGGTTTTCAAGAACCTAGTATGAATCAGGTTCAGTCTCTTCAGTGCCATATCCAGAGAGGATGCAGGCAATGCAGCCGCCTCAGGAACCCAGCTGTCATCTGTCAACATTAAATACAATATTTATACTTTTAAACATTTAAAAAAAGATTAAATTGCAGTTGTTCAAAAGAAGACAATGCCTGTGGTGAAAGTCTTCATTTCTTGTAGCATCACATGATTGGCTAGGTGGAGCATCAAACTGACAAACTTTGGACCTCCAGGTGACAGAAACAAGGACGCTACAACTTTGGACCCTGCATTTGCCGTTTCATCCTAAACACAATACAGAACAGAGAAATTAGAGATATTTACTGTAGTAGTTTGACAGACAATAAAATCCATTTTAATTTTACCATTATTTCCTTCAGCCAAATGCAGGTAACTTTTCTAAACTCAGCATCTGCTTTGTGGTTTAGAATAGGCCAACAGTGTCTGAGCCAGGAAACAACACAAATTTAGGACGTGAATACAAACCATCTTCAATTCAAGTATGAGTGCAAAGACACCTCACCTGTATAGTTCTTGAAATCGAGTGGGATTAAGTTTCTCCAAAAGAAAACGTGTTACAATATAGAATGCATCCTTGTTTGGTTTATCAAACATTGTCCTGTGAACCACAAATTACACAAAAAGCAAGAAGTTTAAAAACGGCACTAATAAAAAGTACCCCCCTACGGCTAACCGTAATAAAATATACTCACGGGCCCAGATTTATATGTTTAGTACTACTTTGTGAGGCAAGACAAGATACTGCAGTCTCCGGATTAAATCCCAGTCCGAGTATTGCAAACCACAGATATTTCCCGTTTTTTTTCTGGAACGCAGCTGGATACTCCATTGTACAAAGATATAAGTAACCAATAACCTGAAGCGGAGAAATATCCCTTCTAGCTAGAATCCACAATTTTAAGCGCTAGCCTGATAGCTAGGGTTAGCATTCGAAATGGTTTTGCGCTCGTCGCCGCAATTAGAACCATTTAGGATAAAATAATCGTCATCGGGAAGACATTACAAACGTTATAAGTCCATACATAGATATGCCCTCAATTACATAAATACATTTAGTTATTATATAACAAACTCAGTAAGAGGAAACGCAGACATCACGAGCAAACCGCCAATATTCCAAATAAAACCCGGATATTATTTGTACAAACTTCCGGTGAACTCCGCCGTTGAGCGCCTCTGCGCCATTGATGTTCAGCGCTTAGCATCAGCTCCCAGGTTGGTCTCAGTAAATTTGCATTTAAGTCGTCATTAAATTTCCAGTTTAATAATTTTGGATGCATTATATTACGGAGTCCAGGAAAGGACATGTTATTAAAAAAAATATAGTACTAAGCCTTGTGTTTCTTAATGCGTGGGAACGACAGATAACTCGTAATAATAACTCGAGGCCACGCTTAAGGTGCCCTTGTAATAATTAACTCGGGTAATGCTCATTGTCATTCCTCTCTCTCACCCCATTTCTATCTATTGTCCTTGTTATATAAAAGCAAAAATGCCCCCCAAAAATTTGACATCACATTTTTTGGATCATAGTTGATTCTGGAGTGTATACACTTGATCTTCACTAATTTAATGATGAATTAACTGTTTGACAAGCCCCTACGGTGACTGATTACAAAGAAACATGTAAAACATAAAACGACTTAAACCCAAGTGAGACGTTAACAAGTACTTAAAACAGAGATTTCATTCATACTTTTTTATTTTTTTTTTTGTGGATCATACATTTCACTCTCTTTAAGCAGAAAGATTAATAAGAAAGTGCTTTTATGTTCTATTCATTCACATCATTGTAGTTCTTTTAAAACCAGCTGACAACACTCGGCAACCTTTGAGGGGTCAGAGACTGATGAGTACTTGGTGATCTGAGAATTGACACCCAAAGAACGAGCCAAGTCCTGGGATGTCTGGTCTGAGACCACTGTGGTTCCCAAGGCCACGAGCAGCCTAAAGACAGCCTCCTTGTCTTGTACTGTCTCAAGTGCTCTACTGGCTACAGACAAGCACTGGGCCTTGGCCTCGAGATCTGGCTGGTTATGTAAGCAGCTAGCGTAGTTGAGCACCAGAGTGGCCAGGGCAATGTGGATGTTTTTGTTACAGACAGAGGCCAAGTCAGCAGCTCGTGATAACACCGTTTCACGCTGGGACAGGAGGAGAGAACGGCCGTGTCTGCCACTAAAGCAGTTACATAGAGTCCGCAGGGCAAGCATCTGATTGGCAGGACGGCCCTCAGACCTCATCAGGCTGAGAAGATGGTTGCATAGCTGTACTCCTTCTGCCTCTCCACAAAGGGTCTCATTTACTTGTGGGTGTCGCACAGCCAACCTCAATATGTCCAGAACTGGAAACACAATATCTAAGGGGAAAAAGTACATTTGATAAGTCAAACAAAAACAATTAAACGGATAAAACAATGTAGAACACATTAAGGTTGAGACCTTCTGGCCAGTGAGCCGCTTTCCAGAGCAGGTTGATCTGTTGGATTGTTGGTGGTGGCTCAGATGAGTCAGATCCACAAACAGAAACCAGCAGCTTTTCAAGGCAGTCCAAAAATTCTTCTGACAGTCTGTGCTCCTCAGGTGCTTGACTATTCAACTCCTTTAACTTGGCTAAAATCAAATTTACAAGCAGTATGACTGATCAGTTTAGGTTTTACATTTTAAGTTTCATTTAATTAAAAGTTATTGTCAGTCTTAATGAAACATTAATAAACCTCAAATAAAATGCTCACCAATAATCTGTGAGTAATTGGCTTGATCAAAGGTCACTCCATTAGTCTTTGGGAAGTAGATGTTTGTTGTGGTTTGTCTGAGTGCAGCAGAGGAGTAAGCACCTCCTCCTGTCAAGTATGGTTTAAAAAAATATATATTATTGTTATTATTATATATAAATAGTTTTGTTAGTGAGGTTTCCAATAAGCGTGCCAAAATTCTAAACAATCTTTAATTAATAGATCACCTGTGAAGGGATCTGCCACACCAACAGAAGCACTGGAGTTTGTACCTGGCCCAGGGATGTAGCGACCAGAGCCTGTAAAAAAAAGTCGGCCACAAATCAGAAATGAATATACAAGTCAATCTTGAATATGTAAATAATAACAAAATAAACTGGACCAGTGAATGGGTCAGCTCCAAAGCCAGGCCCGCTTCCTGAGGGTCCAGGAATGTACCGAGCACCTCCTATTAGACAGACAAAAATGAATTAGGTAATTATTATGTACTTAACGTCAAACTTTTAAAAACTAGTAAAACAAAATTCTCAAAGCACACATTACATGAGTACTGTCTCACCAGTGAAAGGGTCGCCACCATCGGATTGGGCTGGTCCTACCACATGTCCCTTAGTGTTTTCTATGATAAAATTGGCAACTTGGTCAAGGAACATAGGACTCAGGTCATTTTTCTGCAAAAAGTTATGTGCCGTGAGCCAAGGGTCTTCTGCCACATTGTAAGGCAGTTTCATGGATGGCCCTCCTTCGTTGACATCAATGGTAAAGACATAGTCGTATTCCTGAAGGAGAGAAGCATTAAAAATGTTATACTGAGCTTGGAAAATTTATTATCAACAGATTGTGGTATACCTTTCCTTCATATACGACACTCTTGGAAGTTTGTTCATTTGAGCCTCCAACCACATCTCCAATTTTCACCCAACGGCTATCACTGACACTCCACTGATATGCCTCCACCTTCTGTCCGTCTTTAATTAGACGCGTTTGTCCATCTCGATTCCCTAAAGAGACCATTTATGAATCTGAGTTCTGACCCTGTAACTCTAGAAGCATTGATTTGACTCAAAATGTCTAAAAATATATATATATATATATATTTTTTTTTTTCTCACCAGGTTCATCAAGGTGCTCCCTTCCAGGAAGATCTTCCATTTTTATGTCTCCAAGGTCCCATGTCTTTGGATCAATTGTAGCTTTTGAAAGCTCATCTTCAAAAGCCTGCAGGTCTTCTAAACTTGCAATGCGGTCTTCAGCCTCAGTAAATACACGGATAATTCCATCACTGTGGGTTGAGAGCACACTTTTGGTTTAGTAAAACTATTTACTTTGTTTCCAGAATCAAAACACAACATAAAGCAAGCTGTCTGAATTGCAAGCAATGCTGTGCCAAATAGAGAAAGAACATGCACATTGAGGAGAGCACTTATTTTTACCTGGCTCCAACAGCTATATCACCATTAGGCAGAATACAACAACACCACACAGATTGGGCTGGCAAGCGGATGGTCTGCGCGCACTCTCCCTTCCTCCATATTCTTAAAGATCTGTCCTCGCCAGTGCTTACAAAATCTTTAGAGCAGCACAAAGTTATCAGCTACATTATATTTAACACCACATTAAAAGTTTTACAGCAACACTGCAATTGAAAAATATGTTTTAATAAAAATACCTTCACTATTAGGGAAGACTGCAATGCTGTAGATGAAGTTGGTATGACCGTAATAAACATGTACACACTCCCCTGTAACTAGCCACCTTCTAATGCTGCCATCATTGCTACAGGAAAAAAACTCCAGGTTGCTGATCACTGCTAGTCCCCTTACACAGTCCTCGTGACCTAAATTAAAATATGAAATCAATTCAGCATAAAGACTAGATGTTTATGAGCTCTATCTTTTTGTACAGACTCACCTGTAAACGTCTTCTCACATCGGCCTGCTTTCCAAAGCTTTATGGTCTTATCTGCTGATCCTGATAGCATAAGGCCCTGTTCAGGTAAAATGACCACAGCCCAAACTGCTGCAGAATGGCCCTGCAACAATACAAACAAGATTTTGCTTTCTAATGCACTGCTGTCACGTTTATTTTATCTATTATCACTGTATTACAAAGTCACCAAACTTCATTACAACAAATTACACAAACATGTGTCAGCAGGACAAAACCCAGGAAGTCTTGGTAAATCAGAATTTGTAAACGCTAACCCCTTTACATACCTGCAGTGTCATCATGCACTTCTCATTTAGCCAGACTTTGGCTGTAGTGTCCCATGAGCCACTCAAAAGTGTCCCAAATTTGCCAGATGATAAAGTGCAAACTGTGAAGAATAAATGATCCAAAGAGATTTACTTGGTCTAATTCAAAAACTAATAAAAAATATTCTGCATTACTATAAACACCAAAACAGATCTATACATTTTCAGTCAGATACAGCTGTGTAATTTACCGGCGTTTTTGTGACCCTTAAGGGTGAACAAGGGCTGTGGTTGGTCCAGTGTAAAAATACAAATATTATTGTCATTTCCGCCCGTGGCAATAAGACCACGAGGATATGTGTCATTGGGACCAATGATACAAACGCAGGATACAAAATTGTTGTGTCCAGACATACAGTGCATCTCTGTGAAGCCTCTGTCAGGGCTGTAAATAATAAGAAATGCATAAGCCAGTTAGCGCAAAAGTTTCATGTGAATGAATGACAAAGGTAATTTTAATAGCAACATGTTAACCAGTGCGATTTAAATTTAAATATAAAGACAGGTATTTACACGCAGTTAAGCATTCATAAGTTAACAATTTGGCTTGATGATAAAACTATAAAGTCTCGGGAACAAAAAAGAAACTACTGTAAACCAGCCCTTCCACTTAGCATTGCTAACCAATGATAGCTACCTTGAGTTTGGAACCCAGATTCTTCCGGATCGGTCTCGAGACACTGACACAAACGCTCCTTCTGGGAAAGCAGCACTTGCGAGCCCTCTAACATCCATTTCATGGCCCGGAATTGAGCACCGGAGTTTAAAGGAATTAAGTGATGCCATTTCTGCACCAACAACACAAAAAAATAGAATAGCTGTGTTAGGCTAAGTATCGTTGCTTTGCCGCTAACAAACACCGGTGGCTAAAGCTAACGGAAATTCAACTTCGTCATGGGAAGTGCAAAATATTCAGAGGATTTGTGAATGTCGACATCTAGTGCTAGAACAAGTGAACAATAATAAAGGACTCAAATGGTGAATACGCACCCTTTTTGGAATATGTTTGAAAAGTTCAAATCCAGTCTGTGGAGTAGTCCATCTTTATATTTAGCTCTAGAAATGATCACTTAGGCATATATTTCTCGAGACAGGCTGTAATAGTGTGGGAATATTTATCGTAGTAATATAAATGTAACACATATACTAAGATGTATATTTTATTGCTTCGAGCCCATGTAAGCATCAAGCCATATGCAGTTAACGTTAAAAAATATTTGTGGTGGCACGTGCGTGCTCTGCTTTTGTGTCCGCCACCTGATCATCTTGGCGGATGTAGTCGGTCCCGGTTAGGGATGAAATATAAGCGTGAATGGAAATGGAAATATATGTATCACTACAGTCAACGTTTTAAGATTAATTGATAAGAGAAGCATACCAGCATTTCTTAGTATTTTTATATATTTTTTGCACGCACAAAATTACTACACCAGTATTTTTTTATCAACACAGAGTTACTTTTAACAAATACTGTAAAATATCTTTATTGTTACTATTTTTATATATATGTTTATATATGTTTAGTAATAGCTTGCCGGAAATGGTATTTAAATTACGACTAACAAAACACTTGTCACTGATCTTGTCCAACCCACACAAGGAAGTAGCTCAAGTCCTACGTGCGCTGAGAAGGACAGTGGGACAGTGAGAGTAAGTATAATTCAATATCAACTATTCATTTGTAAATAAAGCTACACTCAGGCCTACCCTGTTACGTTAGCATACAAACGGAGATGGAAAAATAAAGGTTATGCCGCTAATGTTTGCTAGCACAGTCTGTCTCGAGTCAAACCCACCAAAGGCAGCATATCAACTAGAATGAATGATGGAGCGGGCAATGGTTTGAAATGTCAAGGTTTTACTTAGTTTTGTTTGTTTTGTTTTTACTACTGGAGAGCTGATCGTGTAGGCCTGTCCTAGCACTGTTTAATGTAGACTATGTTTGGTTAGTATTGAGATATCTGTGTTAAAGCACTGGCAGAGCTGAGATTAAATCCTGTCACCACTGACTTTTTATTGCTCAGCACAGTTATCTTGCTCAGAAACACACACGTGTATTCTTCAATGAAAACAGCGCATATTCTTAATGTATGTATGTATGTATGTTTGATTTGTCCTAGTCCCAGCAGCTATGAAGCTACGACTGCACTTTGTGGTGGACCCCATGGGTTGGCTGTGCATCAGTATGGTGTTTGGGATCTGGCTCTACAACTCTTTTTTTATTCCTAAACTAGTTCTGCTTCCACATTACAACGAAGGACACATACCATGGGCCATCGTTGTTTGTAAGGATTCCGGTTTCTTTGAATACAGTTTTTTAATGGTGGCAAATTGTTGTTTTGCTCTTAAACTAAATCTGTATTTTTCCTTTAGGTTATTACATTGCATCAGCACTATGCTTTGCGGCTCTTTTTAGAGCTTCCACAGCAGATCCTGGTTGTCTTCCTTCAGACCCCCATATACCTCATTCGGGTATGGGATATTGTGATTATCGTATCGGCAGCAATGAAAGTATTATAAGTAGTCAATAACAGTTTTTTTTTTGGTCACAGATCGAGAACACTGGGAGTTGTGCAATAAATGTAACTTAATGAGACCAAAAAGGTCTCATCACTGCAGCCGTTGTGGCCATTGTGTACGCAGAATGGACCACCACTGTCCTTGGTAAGAAATAGTATGTACTAGTACTTACTACAAGTTTTTCTAATATTAATGGATTGCTTTAATTATGACTATTGTGTTTTTACATTTGTTTTATCATCATAGATTTCATAGTTTTATGTATATAATTTTTTTTCTTTCTAGGATTAATAATTGTGTGGGAGAAGACAACCATTGGCTCTTCTTGCAGCTTTGTTTCTATGCTCAGGTTCTTAGCTTGTTCACATTGGTGCTGGACTTCTGCCAATACTATTACTTCCAGCCACTGACAGGTCTTGATCAGGTACATATGTAAAAATGTAAAACTTATATCTCTAACTGACTAAAGTTAATTAACTATTTATTTTTCGTCTGATAGGAGAGATTTACAACGCGTCATGAACTGGCTCTACTACGTATTTCAGCGCTCATGGGTGTGGTTATGTTAGCTGGAATGACCAGTTTGTTTTACACTCAGTTGACAGGAATTCTTTCGGTGAGTACACATTAAAGGATTGGTAGAAAAAGGCTTGGAAGATAAAACCGTTTTCTTTTCAGAAACAACAATGTGACACAACATTTATCAATCAATCATGTAATGCCCAGATCACTGAAAGGTTGCAAAAGAGAGGTCTGACAGGATTAGTCTGTTTTCTAGGTTTACAAGTATTCATTATGCACTGTGTTTTTCAGGATACTACAACCATTGAGAAAATGTCTCAGTTCTCAAATGACATGTAAGTCTTTCTCAATTAAATCCGTTTAAATGGGCGTAAAAATAAATTTCTTTCCTTTGCAGATTGAGCTCAAAGAAAAACTGGCAGCGGGCATTAGCTGAGGTTTGTGGTACTCGATGGAAACTCCTGTGGCTGATTCCACTCCGAAGCAGGCCGTCAATTCAGACTGGACACCATTTCCGCAGCCATGTATAGATCAGCGGTATAACTGCTTTATAACAATCACTTGTACAGAAGCTATGTGGAAAAACTATACCAACAAGAAATGGATTCCCTGTCTTCCCTTTTCTTGAGCTGGGCAACTATCCGAAATCATTAGAGAAGACTTTTTTTTTTTTTTTTTTGCTTCTTGGGTTTTTTTTTTTTTAAGGCCTGACTTCCAAAAAACTGGCAACAAACAGGATCAAGAAACCACTGGAAATGACAGGAACCTGTTTTACACACTGTGAATCTTGGGATTCTTTGGAAAAAACATTCTCAACTGGTAGTTACATGGAAGTCTTCACTTAAGCAGTTGGCAAAAGAAGTGCACACTCAGGTTATGTTAATAAAGAGCCTTTACTACTGACCTTTAATCAGCTACAGACAGAACTAGGGTTACTCCCGTATCTATGGAAAAAGACCAAAGTTGTTGCCTTGTTTCTTTTAACTCTATTTTTTTATTTGTGATGCATGAGCTGTTTATATCAAAATAATAAGGTTTATTGATATGGGAAGTAAGTTGTTCCCTCTGCACTCCATTAAGTTTCAAAATCATTGTTCAATTTTTGAATGTTGTCCTGCATTACTGTAACAATATTTTCTTTATATAACGTGATAATTTATGAAAGTGATTAAATCTCAACTTGGCATCTGTACACTGGTTCAACACGTAAAACCCTTTAGGCTCAACACTTGCACTTACTGTACTTTGGCACAAATCATTGAAAGCTATTGCCTAATATATCCATTTATATTCTAAGGACAATAGAATTTGTGCTGATAATGTTAGTGTTTACTATTCTAGATTCACTAGTATTTAAATGTGGCTTTAAATATGTGCACCAATTACATAAATGTGCATAAGACTTTATCATCTCTTTGCTAAACCTGTAATTTCACAACCACTTGGGATAAATATATCATTAACCAAGTAGTTTAAAGTGCCTGTAGGTCTTATTTTATCCCATTTTTCACAATATTATTATATATATTTTTTGTTTCTGTGAAAGCCAAAGAATACAGGAATCTTTGCAATAGTCAATGAGCTTTCAGTAAATGCATGTTTCAGTGAATATATTCAGATAGAGGGTTTTATAGGTGCACTGTTCATTCGAGCACACCGCAGTCCTCTGCTTTAGTGGTACATTTGAATGCAGGTATGTCCTTTTATGTTATTTTACATTTATGACTTATTTTCTGGATTTCATAAATCTTACGGTTGCTGTTTTTATGTGATTTTATTTTGATTTTACAATATGTGATTTATTTTTTTGGTTTTGGTGGAATAGGCAAATACATAAAGCGGCCACTAGAAGAAACATTGTACTGAAACATGAGATTATAGTTTAGTTAATATTTTTAAGTTCTCAGCGTTGTTAAAAATGGTAGGAGGGAATCTGACTTGAATAAGTAGGCTATATAAAATCATCTCTGCACATTTGTTGGTACCTAATATAAACAACCAATCGCTACTACTGTGGCTGCTGGGCTGTATATAATATTTACAGCCTCTTTAATATCAGCACCTCATGCTGTTAGTTAAAGCAAGTTCATTATAATATAGAAAGATTATTCTATAAGAAAAATAGGCATCCACCAGGGCTTCGCATTTGGTCCTTTGCCGTTTTATTCTTGTTTAAGAAATAATGCAAGTTTGTGCTTTAAATTGAAATCCTCACACTACAGTGAAGTAAGTACACAGTATGTAATCTTATTTTGTTTGAATAATAATCTGCCATGGTTAAACTGTTATTGTGGACATAAAAGTTCTATATTCACATTTGAATAAAATAGATTGTTCATATTTGAGTTAGTTTTCTTTCTTTTTTTTTACCCAAACAGGAAAATTTGTCTGTATAATGAGACTTGGAGACTTGAAGGGAGTGGCTTTATGGCTTTATTCACTGTAGCTATCATCTGTCCAAATGAACAATGAGCCTCTTGTATGGGTTAGGTTTGGAAGGTTATTTTACGCCAACACTCATGCATGATATCTACCATCTAACAACAAACATCCAAGTCTCACAGTCTGAATGCTTGACTTCTTGTTGCATTTTTTTCTTTATAGTGTGACAATACAAGTCTGTCAACCGGCTAGTTCACTCATGTTACACCAAATGCTCATTGTCCCGAGAAGTTCTTAAGTCTCAGTGAGGCGTGTGTAATGAGTGCATGATCCGTGAACTTAATCTATCTGTATTGTCTTAAATGGTTACATGTCCTTCATATACGGTGCACACGGTGTCCTCAGGCAACCCCTAATTGAGTCAGGGTTGCCTTACCGGGAAGCTCATTTGTCCACAGCCACAGATAGGTCATCTGAGACTTGTTTAGAAAATGAGCTTGAGATGGCGCCATTAAATACGTAACAATAAAGACATCGATATAGAGAGTGCCCATATTAACTTGTCAACTATGGATTTGAACTTCAGTATTTTCACCTGCTGTCACTCCTAAATTGGTGCTTGTACAGTGAAATACAAATGCCCAGACAAAGACACTCTTGCTCTTTAATGTGCCACATGACATGGGTCTAAGGAGGTCTTTACTGCAAAACGACTATTTGTTAGTCTGTACCTTGGGGCTTTAAAATTGAGCCATCCAACATCATCACCCAATGCTGGTCTTCAGGCAGACAGGGTTAAACAGGCTTATAATCTCAAATTATGGCTGGTCAACTGTACTAATTAAACAAGAGGCCACCTGCTACTTTTACAGTGTATGACATCTGGCTGAACAAAAGAAATAATTAGCCGCGTGCCTAATAAACATAAATACGCTGGGAGCAGTTAGCTCTCGGATATGATTCCATGTACCTGTGCTGTCTAGGAAGGGAGTTAGTGCATGGCTTGGTGTGCTATTTGCTATTTTGTCGAGCCAAGACAAGGATTAAGTCTGAGAAGGCAACACAGAGTTTACTGTCTGTCCACTAATTACATTGAATGTGCATTTTGCACAAACCATATGGATCACTGTGAAACCCTATGTTCTTTGCTTTTTTCCATGCTTTTTTCAGTGGCTGTGTCAGTAAACACCACTTACATTCAAATGGCCACAATTACCCTTTGTTTGAAATATTGTTGTTCTGATAACTATCCAAATGTATTTTATCTTTAAACTTAGTCTAAAAAAAAAAGCAAACAAAAATATTAGGCCCTTTCTTTGAGTGAGAGTCTGGTGTAGCGAGGGAGCCTGCTGCGTTTCTCTGTTTGCAGCTCCATACACAAACTTTCTGAAACACTAACTGTATTGATTGGTTCTATTGATTTTCAAATAAGCTCTCATTGTAGAAAGTGGAAATCCAATTAAAAGTTGAACTTGAAACAGTTAATCCAATCAAGGCGATAATATTTATCGATTTTACGCTCAAAATCAATAAGGAGCTGGCGGCACTGGTGTGTGTGTGTGTGTGTGTGTCTGTGTGAGTGTGTGAGTGTGTGTCTGTGTGTGACGGAGCTTGGTCCTGAGTGTCTCTCCTTTCCCCAAGAACATCTACAGTATATTCACGTGTTTGATAGCAGTGTCAATAAAAATCCACTTGACAAAAAATGTACTGTTAGGGTTGAACCACACGGCCCATATTTTAGACCAGTATCTCAAGGCTCTTTGCTGCCTGTTTAACTAATACATTATTAATCCCAGAGGAAATTTAAGTAGTCTTCATTCACTTACAGTCATATTTGCCTCTTTTGTGTAATTAGCTGACATTTACCACTGTGATGACTGCTGTTGTTTATGAATCAATTAACTGGCCAGCTCCTAATTAGTGTTTTAATAATGTCAGGTGCACCAGAAAGGTCAAATGTCCACAGGTCCTTTTATGGAAATCAGGCAGCCTTGTTATTCTATTATTTAATTTTTTTAGTTCAAGTTTAAAAAAAAGCCTCCACGTTAATGTTTTTTTTTTTTTATCTGCACTGCATGTTCACCTCATGTATTTGTTGTGAACTAATGCTAAGTTACGGTTGCCAAGTCCACCCACCATCCCCATGGGGAAATCCAGCTGCCACCGAGCGGCCTCAGTGTAGGAGGATTGGAATGTGGCAGGGGTAGAAAAGGTCTTTTCAAACGGGCATTCGGATAACATTTACATGGACACGCTAACCGTCTTAATTTATGTATCAAAATACAGCTGGGTCGCCAAAGCTTCTTATGGAAAGCAAAGGCCATAAAGGGTCCACTATTGGCTTTATAAGATTAGAAGTTGTGCCACTTTGAATGACAAAATTGTGATAATCCTTTCTACTAAATGAAATCTTAACATTACAGTAATGCCTCAGCTCAGTGTCACACATTTTACTGCAAATATGATAACGTTTAATTTAACCAGAGGTCTTTTCAGGCCATATTTGCATTAGTTTAAAAGGTGGGAGGTCCAAGTGGCAGAGGAAGGGGAAAGGGGGGGGGGGGGGGCATTCTGTAGGAGGGGGGTGGTTATAGTTGCAGGTCATGGATCTTGTAATTACCACAATAAGGTTCAAATCACTGGTCAAGCTGTTGTGTGTGCATTTCCCATAATGCAACATTGCCCCGGACTGGCCTACATGTGGCTCAGCATGCCTCCACTGATGCTCCACTGATTAGGTGTCTTAACCAGGCTGTGCACATCCATCTATTGGGACAGAGGAAGAGAGACATGTCTGGAAAGAAACTGACTGAGAGGACTGTCAAATGGCAGCTTTGTTATGACATGACGGCCAGGACCTGGTGGATGGTAAGACAAACGCTCTTTTTGTATTGCTTTCTATTAGTTCCATGTTACTCTGTCTTCACTATAAATGTGCTAAAACAATAATGTAAATTAATTGTATTTGTATTTTAAAAAAATGTCTTGTTTTCTTTGATTAGTTCACCACTTTGTCTTGTTTCCCAAAACCCTAAATGACAACTCTACTGTGCTTACTTTATACTTACCACACTGGCATTTTGAAGGATGTACGTAAATATGAGACTCCCCTTAAAAAAACACTCGAGAGCGGAGATAAAAGGCTAAAGCAATAGTGGTTGAGCGTTCCTCAAGTGCACCTCTCTGTGCAGTGTTAATTTGATAGTATTAGACAAAGAGCCCTTGTGCGGCCCGCGCTTTTCCCATGCTGAAGAGGCAACCCAGGCTGACATTTCTTTTCTGAATATTTATTTACTTGTCCCACTACAGACGAGCCTTTATTGTGCTTGAGTATAAGTAGCAGTTTGTCCTGGTTTTTCGATGGACATTAACTCAAAGAAGTGATCGGTTCTCAGGCCGTGTGCATCAGAGTGATGTCTGACTGAATGCTTTAGAACGTGCAGGTAAACAGGAATAGCTCTTAATTAAAATTGAGAAAATTAGAGAATGTAAAAGGTCAAGTCGCTCTTGTCATGATAAATATGTTGTGTAAAGCCCATGGGAAATGATGTATTGTTAGACGAAGATGTTATAGAAGTACACACACATTCTTCCATGCTAGGTACTTGTCATGTAATATTCACTTTTTATGTTTTTAATGCTGTGCATATTCTTAAATCACTTCTAGTCTGCACTTTAAATCTTTGCTTTTGTTGTAGCTCTTATCAGGATGCATGTGTGGACTGTGACCTTTTTAATGGTAGAGAGAGAGTGGTAATTATCTGAGGAAATACCTCCAAGTCTTTGCCTTTTTCACATCCATGTTTCAAGTCTTATTTCAGCAAATGGCAAAAGGCTGGTAGACCCCTATTTTTTGTGCCCCTGCAACAAAAATACAACAGAATGTATGCATCAATTTAAGGCAACAACAATTCAAACGTAAATACATCAATTTATTCATTTATTTCCCTGCCTCTTTTAAAGTCATACACTTTTGTATGAGTGTCTTTCAATTATTGTTGGTAGAATTATAAATGACAAAAATTACTTTTTAAAATGTTTTTCTTACTTTTTCATGTTTGAAATAAATAATACAATTTAATTCATATTTACACTATATTGCACATGACATGCACACACATAAATGGCATCATCATATTCACCTTTTGAGTCAAATGTTACTCCACACTTAATTTATTCACTTCTAACTACTTTCTACCTTGAGGGAATGCCTACTTAGGAATAACAGTTGTGCACATCGTTGGTTGTATTTTAATATCCCTCCGCAGCTCCTCTAATAACTCTGATGGGTCCTGGATGAGCTGTTCTGAGGAGTTTGCTTTGTAGCCACATGGGGGTGGTAGGTCCACATTTGGGAGGCTAAGATTTGAAGAAAACCAAAGCCATGTGGTCCCTTGCATTGACATGATATAATGCTGAAGTAATGAGAGTGGAGAGGATATGTGGGTCTGGTTAGGATGCTATGATTTATGGTCATTCATCACCTTTGCAGAAGGAAACTCTATACAGAAAAAAAGAAAGATGAACATATAACAGGAATACAAGTATCTAGATTATTTTCTTTGTTTTATACTGCACTCATTATAATTAAATTCTATAAATGAATGAACAAATCTATAAATATCTTTGCATTATACAGACAAATTATTTAACATGTTTCTTGGTTGTTATGCTCATCTTTAACCTTGCATAACCTTTAAGCTTGCCACCATTAAAGTTATTTTTGAAGTGCTTATCGATCATTATAATGAGGAGCATATTGATCAACTCACAGCCTTCACTAATGACTATTTATGTAGTTTACAAAATGACCAGAACAATTGAAAGTGAAATATTTTTTCTCTGACAACCAATTCAAGGCATCTGACTAATATGTATTTCCACCACTGTAAACTCCAGAGCACAAATAGGATACATAATGACAATAAATAGGCATGATAGCAGTTTGTGTATGGATTATTCTGTTGTACAGCAATAAGTTGTGTATAACCTCTATTACAATGTGGCATTAAACGGTTATAACATCATTGTACTGATTTCCCTCTAGCTCCAGAGCAGTTCAGGTCGACTGTCCGGTGTGTGCAGCTGACCAGTGCGTCAAAAGAGCGGAAGTGAGGGGCCCAGGGTTACAGAGTCCCGGGGCCACTGCTCCTGGCCAATGAGAAGCAAGAATAGGCTCACTATTACAAAACTAAGGTGTGTTAAGTTGCAGGAAAACGCATACGTGTTACTCCGGAAACGGGAAATTTGGGCTTTCAAAATGACACATTAAAGGGGTCAAGTTCAACGTAGGCTATTTGGTCATGAGAACGTTTTATCAGTATGATATTAAACTATTATTGAATCAAAAACATGTCCAAGACAGTATTAAATAAGTAGAATTTCACTGTGCCCTAACTGGTAAATAGTAATTATAAAGCTAAAGATACTAATTTACTAATATTTTTTTTAATCCAAAATGGTTTGACAGAAACTTATCACACTATATGTTTTTTATTTAATCTTTTTGCCACACAATGGCTACCGTAGATGAAAGTTATTACGTAATTAATCATCCAAAATAGGCTACTCAAATAATAGCATCTCACAATGAGTAGACTGCATAAATAAATTAATAAATAAATACATTTATTAGTAGTCTTCCTTTAATACATGACTAGCTTTATAAACCTATAGCTTTTTCTTGTTCAACTCAATGACCAAAAAAAATAAAAATAAATTTGATATTAATAATTTTAGGCTCTTTCTTTGTAATTATACAATAACTGGTACAACTATCTGTTCAGAGATATGAGTGAGGTGTGTTTTTTATTTTATTTATGTCGTTAACATATTTCTTAGTTGCAATTTCGAACGGGCTTTTATTCGGAAAGGGCAAACCGGAAATGGTGCTGCTGACTCACGCGAGCCCGCAGTTAGTGCCGCGAGCTGTAGGCGGCACACAGTCAGACAGTGAAAGTGAAGGCGGAGACCAGCGCTGCGCCGAAAACTCAGCCTCTTCTGGATCACGTTCAACTCCACTGAACAACCCCAAAAAAACATCCAAAAACTAAGACTGGAAGAGGAAGGAAGACAAGAAAAAAGAGAAAAAAAAAACAAAAAACTGCGAGGTGCTCTTATAACTTCTTTTCACCGCTATCTGCCAAGAATTGTCTTCCGGTGTTGACTTTTTTTTTGCGAGCACTGCAAGAGAAAACCCTCCAAAGCACAAAGTTGAACGTGAGAAATGTGAAGCTACCGGCTTGTGTGTTTCAACCAGGCTCCAGGATTCCCCCATAATCCATGCAGTACAGTGCAATGGTACGTGAACATGGAGTAATATTGTTTTTTTTTTTCAATGTTGTAATGATAACGCTGTTTGTGATAGAGTATCTACACTGCTTGTCTTAGACATTAAAGTCCTGTCCGCGCGAGTGTTGGAAAAAAAATGAGTTAACTTAAAGCGGACCACAACACTGACACGTTCCGGCCAAATTTGTCGTCAACTTGGCTCATGTTCCTCCAGTAGCCCGTGTTAAACATTCCCATTCCCCAATAATTTGGCAATCGCACTGTACGCGCTCGTCTTGCAGCAAAAAAAAAAAAAAAAAAAAAAAAACTAAACAAAACAAAAGACAAAAGTAGAAACATTGACGAGGAGCTTCACAAATAAAATGTTTCAAGTTCAATTCTTACGTTTCCACAAGTTAAAATGAAAATACTTGATTTATGAATGTCACTTTGCCAACGTTGTCTTTGAAATAAAATTACAAAACAATATGATAGCTAAATTTAAAGTATTCCCATGATTAAATTTCGTCGTCATTAGTTAGGTTGTAACTGCAGCCATACATTATAATGGGTCAGTTTTAACACACAAACACATTACAGCATTTTATACTTTGATTTTTCTCAGCGGAGTCTTGCTTCAGGTCAAAGTTTTTTCATTGCAAAGACACTGAGCAGGGTTAAACGGGGCTAAATGTGTTTGTTGGCACTATTTAGAGGAAAAGCTGCATTGTGGGACATGTTATGTTATCGAAGTTAGTAAAGGCTTGTGTAAGACTTTCTAATGGGGACTGAATTATCTTGTTTCTAAAATGAAGAAGGCACAGGACAGTGGATAGAGCTTATGTATGTGTATGTACTCGGAGCAGCAGGAGGAGGAGGAGGAGGAGGAGGAGGAGGAGTGTGACTGTGTAATTACGTGGGTGAAAAAAAAAAAAGAAAAAAGTTGGGTCTGATTTGCTGGAATCGCGCAGGACCCAAGGTGCACCGGTTGACTTCATATCAACTTGGTCCAAAGCGGGGGTGAACATCCATCGCACACTCGGCGCCCTCTGACGCTTCCCACTATGCTTTTATGAGCGACGTATCACTCCACGGAGACGCGCGACGAGTCTATACGTAACACAGGAGTACGCAGCGTTTGCACCAGCGACCGCGAGCAGCGCTTACACTGTGTTCAGAAACCCTTCTCCTTTATTTCTCCCTTTCTCTGCGGAGACGACAATCTTTGGATCTCCAAAAAACAAAAACAACAAATTATATAAAAAAAACTCACGGATGCTCTTGGATAACCTTTTTTTTTCCTTCCTTTTGCTTTTACGCGGATAGCTCCACACTTGCACGGTGCACTCTAGTCCTGGAATGGCGCGATAAAAAGTGATCAGAGTGGGATCAATACAAGAAGTATTTTAACGTCTCGTTGAACGTAGCCGTCTCGTCATGTATTCACCAATTTGTCTTACTCAGGTATTTCTATCTTCTTTATTTATTTATTTTTTGCACTCACCTACATGGTATGCTTGCTATTTGTGGAACAGAATGACAAGGTAAAGAGAAGAGTTTTGTGCGTATCCTTTCCTGATTAACACGTTTATAATTTAAACAACTTTACTTTTATTTATGAATGAAACGTTTCCAAAGCGCTCGTGCTTTTCTGACAATTATGATTAATTTTAAATTTGAGTCATATCTACAATATGATAAATTAAAATGTACTTTTTACACTTGCGTGCGTAAAGTTGTCGCATAAAGATGTTTTTTTGCGCTAATTGATGACACTAAACAATAAAGGTATGTCCTTTTAGTTTTAAGAGATACCTGCGTCCTCACACATACACACACACCAAACCTCGTGTCCCTCCTGTTTGTATTTTACCCACGTTTGTATTTTTGATATGGAGTAAAAAAAACAAACAAATAAAACGCTGTACTTAAGGGAAGAGAAGCTGGATGAAAATAAAGACACTTTCACTGTTAAAAAAAAAAAAAAAAGATCAAACAAATGATAAGGTGGATTCAACGGTCGGTTGGAGTGTAGTGTAGCTGACTTTTTTTTGGCTGACTCAGTTTTACTGTTTATATTTTACTTGGCATAAGTCAGTGATTGACTGAGATGTGGTTGAGTTTGTACTTAAGAGAAGATCGTGCTTTTATGGCCCCAGCAGCTGAAGTGTACTGCATATAGGGCCCTGGCCAAGTCATTTATCTTTACAGCATTTGGCTTTTAGACTGAGTGCAAGAACAGATCAGAATAATTCAAGTGTTTTTGAGAAGAAAAGGTGAAATGAATCTCTGGGCTGCTGTGAACACTTTCACTTAATTTTATTCAATCAATTTAATAATGAAAATGTTTTTTTATGTCTAAGAATAAACCCTTTATGCTCTCTGAAAAGTAAATAATTTGTGTTAAAATAATATGTAAAAGTTATGTAAAATCAGAGTTTGTCGCAAAGTACGGTATTTTGACTTTTGGCTGCAGAGTTAAAGTTAGCACTAAAGTGCACAGCAGTGATGTGGCTTGAGAGAGGGGTCAGTCGGAAATATGGGAGTGGAAGTCTGTGGTTTCCTAAAGCCCTCCTGCCTCCGTGAAAGAACAATATACTGTCAAACTCCTCTAAATCCTGTTTGTGCTTATTAAATTTGACATTTTAATAACATAAACCAAAGATAAGTTCACGTTTCCACTTCTCACGTTCGGTCTCCTTTCATTTCTTCACGTTTAAATCAAGCATCGCACCTGGTACTTTTGAACAACTACAAAAAAAAAACAAGCTTTAAGAGATGACATGCATTTGTTTGTATCAAAGTGAAAGCCTCCAGGCCAGTGAACTGTTGGCCTGCTAGAAATTTAAATGTAGTTGGAAACTCCTTGTAGAATTATATCAAGTGAGTTAAAGTGTATGTGTGTATTTGAATACTGCTAAAAAGTTTTGCTTCAAATGAAAATGTAAGTAAATATTAAATTAATGTATTTGAATTTTTATTTGAAATGGCTTAATACTGAATACACTCATGGTTTATTTAGTATAAGAAGATGCCTAATGTGGAAAACTCTTAATTAAATAGTCTTTACAAAACTGACTTAAACCTTTAATTTTTTGTTTAAAAATAAATATTGATGTAATTCAAAAAATATCAGGTGACTAATGGAAAAAAAAGTTTCCACGGTTTTAATAACAGTAGCTAACCTGAACATTTGGAATGTAGATGAGCCAGTTCCCTTCTCCGGATTAACCTCAAATCTTTAAACCTTTTGACACAAGCCTCTAATTGAGACCTAACGTAACCCTTGGAAATTCCTTTCTTATTTTTTCACCTCAAATGCCACTACTCCGCTTTGCCCTGTTGTTTTTTCATATTAAAGCAGCTTTAGCCACTAAACGTGTGAACCAGTAAATGGGACTCAACGTCCTATTTTTCTGACTGCTTCCAGATTATCTTGAGTCTCAAACGTGGGATAAGTTGAAGCTGGAATGTTGATAGTTTGATAAGCCAAATGCATGAGTGAGGGGCGCATGCTCTCTGTAGGAGCAGCAGCTCACAGACGTCCCGCTCAGAGCATGCTCGGGAAATGAGAGCGGAGATGCGAGTGCGTTCAGTCAGCGGGCTGGCGGCTATTGTACTGCTGGCAGCTGATATAAACAGTGGAATTTCCTTGTCATGACTGCAGTACAACCAAATACTTATAGGATAGTAAAACTACTGGTGACATGTAAAGTGAAACAATAAGTAAAGCAGTTGTAAAGAAAATACAACTGAAAATTGAAGTTCCCTTCAGCCTATTATAAGTACGCGCATGATTGAACCTATTTGTTTTTTAGATTTCTGTTAATAATGTCCCCCTTTTTTCTCTTCCCTCTATGCCAAATTAATGCTTTAGGATGAATTTCATCCCTTCATTGAGGCACTTCTTCCTCACGTTCGTGCTATTGCCTACACATGGTTCAACCTCCAGGCCAGAAAACGCAAGTACTTCAAGAAGCACGAAAAGCGGATGTCCAAGGATGAGGAGCGTGCGGTGAAGGATGAGCTTTTGAGTGAGAAGCCTGAGATTAAACAGAAATGGGCATCCAGGCTGTTGGCCAAGCTCCGTAAGGACATTCGGCAGGAGTACCGAGAGGACTTTGTCCTCAGTGTGACGGGCAAGAAACAGCCATGCTGTGTGCTATCCAACCCGGACCAGAAGGGCAAAATCCGCCGGATCGACTGCTTGCGGCAGGCTGACAAAGTTTGGCGTCTGGACCTGGTGATGGTCATCCTCTTCAAAGGCATCCCCTTGGAAAGTACAGACGGCGAGCGCCTCGTCAAGTCCCCACATTGCACCAACCCAGCACTTTGTGTCCAGCCACACCACATAACAGTATCGGTCAAGGAGCTGGACTTGTTTCTAGCATACTATGTCCAGGACCAAGGTAGGTTTCAGCCCGCAGTGTGTTTGTTTTACTGTGTGTGAGCTAGTGTGCATGTGTGAATGATGGCTTGGCAAGGTCAAGGGTCACATGTGTTACTTTTTGGCAGTCCCGCTTATACTGGCCGAGAATACAAGTACAGTCGCCAGACAAATAAACACAAGGAATGGAAAGTCTTCATAATATTAAAGAGACTGCAAATTATTTGTATCTATACTGTAAATTGCCAAAAAAAAGTCTTTCTTTAATCCAAAAGCAACTTGTAGGATACTCATGTTCATGTTCAGTCTTGATAAAATATTTCTGCATGATTATTAATTTTGTTAGGATGTGTAATAGCTCATACACACTGCACACACACAACCAGGACCCACTCGGTTTAATAAATATTAAGTGACAAAAGATAGTATTTTTCTAAAAATACAATGATATGTAAAAATATATATTTTTGTTTAAAACCAATTTAACATTTTACTTATAAAGTTCAGATATTTTTTGACCAAATTATTTGAGTTTTTTTTTTAAATAACCACATTTTACATCTGTTGATAATCAAATATTGTTTGTGATAAACTAAAACACTTTTTTTAATGTAATCAGTGTACATTCATCATTTAGTTCAAATATTAATTTAGTACAATGTGAAAACTATCTTTAGGGCTTGTTGAAAATTATATTTACATAAAGGTTTTTTGTAGGTGTTTGACAAGGGTGTGCTATTACTGTTACTCAATTGAAACAATAGTAATTTAACATTAAGTATACAATGATTAAAAGGTTTCTTATTTTAATATAGACACAAGGTCTCTTAGAAACCCTTATTGTACTTTTTTAAACTAACTAATATTAGTGTTCTTTTTTAGCTAATTATTTCCTTTTTTAAAAGTTTTATTTATATATATTTTGTTAATAACATGTTTTAATATGGTTAAAATTCATGTGTACCGAAGCAAGTGTAAACAACCATCAACAACATTTTGGATGTTTCGCTAGCTCATTATGATGAAACCGTGAGCGCCATTTTGTGTCTGATAAGTGCCAGGGAAAGCAGAAGGCACAGCACAGAGACAATAATGGTTGCCATTGGCACCGGGCTTGGCATCAGACCCTCTTTTGTGTCTTTTGTGGGATGCCACTGCTTTTGTACCTTGCATCCACTGCATTTGCCACTGTTTAGTCTAACTTCTAATGAGTCTTCAGTAGTGTTTACAATAAAACATTAAAATGATACATTAGTGCCATTTCTGCACATAATATATGCTGACTTTACCAGCTGTTCCTTTAGAGAAATGGGTCCATTGTGGTAAAAATAAGTAAAGTAAGTAGAAGTAATTAATTAAATTAACTCCGTTATTTAAAATAATCTATAAACCTACTGGTCTCTTCTGCTGGCGATTCAATTTGTCTTGAATAGCAATGCATTTCGGATTAGAGCGATTTACCGGCGTCAACAAAATTTCCAATGATTGAAACTTTGGCAAATACAAAATAGCATTCTTTTACAGGGATCATAGAAAGAGCCGTGTTTTTCTCTAGTTTTTTGCAGCGCAGGCGTATTTTCCTTTTCTTAGTTACCAAGCAGTGCCCGTCTCGAGACAATGCAGCCATATTGTGGTAGCGTGCGGCGCACCGCCATTTTGTTTTGCACTGTGCCAGGGAGGCAGGCAAATCACCAGTAATGGTTGTTAGAGGTTTGGAGGTTGGCATCAAACCCTCTTTGTCTGCTTGCAGCATGCCTTTGATTCGTTGGTTGGCATCCGCAATGCAGTGGGCACATTGGAAAGTTTTTTGACAGTGGCAGAATGGAAGCCGATGCCTTTGTTCTGCTGCAACTGCACGAAACAAACAAACATACAAACACAAAGAAACTAGCAAACGGCTTGGGCTGAAACAGATTGTAGCGTTGGTGCAAAGCGCAAAAAAAATGAGTCTGCTCTGTGCTTTTAATATTGTTCTCTTCGTAGTCTTTTCTGGCAGACGAACAGTGCTTCAGTGTTAGGTAATTGAGAAACAAAAAATATGTTGCCGCTACTATTTACAACATTACTTTTTTGTTATTTTTGTGTGTTTAAAATCAATAAGTCCACAGTGTGTTTGTTTAAGATTCTGGTGGGTTTCTGCCTGAAAAAGGTCACCAGGTTGGCAGTGAGAGTGCTGTGTGAATTCAGAGAGGGCACTCAACCCCCTTGTTCCGGGGCACAGACGCGTTTAGCCAGACAGGGCTATAGCACCCATGTGCATGCCCAGATGAATGCCCGCTGGGAAGTAGGCTGGGGGTAGGGAGTGGGGGTTGTGGCATCCATTGTGCCAACTGGCAGCTTGTGTTCAATACAGGACCCCGCTTTTGCTCTCACATAGTTGTTGTACTTACTGACACTTTTTTTAATACTCAACTGCTAAAATGACAATTGTTTTTTTTTCTAAAAACTTTTCCTGTTTCCTCCTGGGTTCATATTTAACATATCCAGTTTGGCGACCTGATGTAACAAGGGATGGGGATAGCATCATGTTCGGGCATGTTTGATAGGTGTAGGCCTTTTGGGTTTAGATTTGTGAAGCAGCATATTAGTATTTCCTTAAAAAACATTGACATTAGTTTATTGTGTTCATCAGGTAATACATATTTTTAACAATAGACAAGACATTATATTTTACAGAAAAGGTATTTCTCTAATTTAGTTACTCTGACTAAATCTAAGATAGAGTTGCAGCAGCTAGGTCAGTGAAATTGACAGTGATTTAAAACAAGTGGTAAAATTATCCACGGACTTTTCCGTCCCTTGTAACCAGTGATGAGAATAGCTGGGGTTATCCAATGGAAGACTATAGAAGTCAAGGTCAAGCAGCTTTCCCATTATTCTCAAGCTGAAAGTTAACACGGCCATAAAACATCATTACCTTGACTACCCCCACATCCCCTGAAGTAACTTTTTTTTCACACTGTCATGATAGTTTGTGGAAATGGATGGATTACCTTCCCAATACATGCTGCCTTGTTAATGGACACCTTGTTTTACGAGTGCCAGACTTAACCTTTGGCCCAGGGGTTGTGACCTTTACCGAGAGATGTTGCAGGGTGTCCTCTGAAGTTTAATTGAGCAGAGCAGATCAGTGGAAAACCCGCCGTTGTAGGCGGGTTTTCCCCACACATGGAGGCGGAAGACTTTTTGCCTTGGAGGGTGGTGGTGCTCGCTCATAAGCCCCCCCTCACTGACCTTGTCAATCGAGGTCAAACCACAGCAGTGTCAGGATCACCGGTGGTCTCTTGGCAACTGTTAGTTTCCACTCACCCACCAGACTTACGGGTCTTGCTGGTGGTCCTTTGGTTCAGTGGCCTAAGTGAGGGGGAGTAGGCACACCTCCTAACCCCCTTCCTAACCTTCACACAGGATAGTCTGCCTGTTCTCTGTTTTAAGTATTGGACACTGCCTGCTTAACATGCTGCGTGGGGTCGATTTCTTTGCATCTTGTTTTCCGGCCGGCTGCCTCGGGGGCTCTGGTCAGGCGGTCGGTGCGGAGGCCTGACCTTCTGGGTCACAGTGGTGGTCTGGTGACTAAGCACAACATCCATCCCTCCCTCCTTCAATCCCCTTATCCTCCTCTGCCATCAGGAATCACCCCCACGGCACGCTGCCTGGCCAAAGGACTCTCTCTCCCCTTCCCGGTCCTTCTCGCCTTCTCTTTTCTTTTTGTGCTCCCTGGCTTTCCCTCAAGCCCAAGACTCCTACCATGACAGCTGTCCCAGGCACTTGGCCAGAGAAAAGGCGGCTGGGTTTAGGCCAGAAGTGTGAAACAGAACTTGCTGTAAGCAGACAGCTTTAAGGACACTCCTGTTTGTTTTTCTCATTTTGTTGTCTAATTAGATTAGATAACTATTAAGTTTGTCTGTTGCTGTTTTTTATGTTTTGTTTTTGAAAATTAATTTAAAATTTATAGGGTTATTTGCAGCAAAAGCAAATAAACTAACAACTGTAAAAGGCAAATCCTGGGAAAGACCTTAAAAGATGACTCCGAAGCCATATAGAAAAAGTCTTCAGAGTGAACTATGCGACCCCGTGCTTAGCTTCCATTCTGACTTCCTTATTAGTATGCAATAGAGCCTGCAGCGTCTGGCTACCTCTCTCCCAGAGCCATAACCTATCGAACACATTCTCTCAATCTAATCCACTTAGAACTCCCTCCCAGCTACACCGCTTGCCTTATTGATTTCCGCTTCCCACTAAATGTCTTCCCGATCCTTTTTCTCTTAACCCGCCAGCTATTTATGTTTGCAGTGTTCTTTCTTACTAGCGCCTTCTTGCTTTCTTTGTTTTGTGGTGTGTTCCTTGCGTGACTTTCCATTCCTTGTGTCTTTTCTTCAGTCTTTTCTGTCTTCTTTTATGTATCCCTTCATCTCTTTTTGGTACATTCTTGACCGTTTTGTATCTTCATCTGACTTTTCTATGCTTTTCTTCCCCCTCTTACTCTTTCTCAGATACTAACCTGGGCGCAGTTGCCTGGCTCTGTATGAAGCTTGTGTTATTAGCAGCAGGGTTTTGCTCCGGCAAATACCTCAAGGCTTAAACAGGCCGTGTTACCTCCTTAGCTCTCTTTTGTGTGCCATGTGTACATAAATCTCCATGGAAACAAGGCTACTCCGTGCAGAGGGCACCGACAAATGTGGATTCTTGCTTTTTGTACTAAATTTACAACTCCTACTTTCTGCCTGCAACACTGTACTTAATTTGCCTGTGTCACAGTTTGCCCCGTTGCATCCTTCTGAAAATGGAACAACATTTTTCCTTTGGCTAAGCCACGGACATTAAGTTGAGAGGGATTTTCTTGTCTGCTTCAGCAGGAGACTTAGATTTCCATTTGTAGTTAACAGACAGTGAAGTGGGGCAGTTTGTGTCTTTAGTCCATGGTTAAGATCTCGACTTCACCACACTTTCCCAGGCTTTTGGAGAGGACCCCAAAAGCATTTCAAATCCCCCCGAGGCCACTTGACTGGAGGACCGGCACCTCCCACTCCTCCTGGATAGACTCCCCCACCCCCACTCTGTCTTCTGGTCATACCAAATGAAGACAAATGGGTACATTCACCCCTATCCCAGGCATTACACTGTACCACACTGTCCTGCTTTACAAAAGCTTTTTCCCTTCTGCTCGAGCTTCTATAACCATCTCCTCTTTGCTCTTGTGCTTAAATAGACAAGTGTTTTTTACAGGACTGTCGACCTGGATAGAGCCCTGACCCTAGTAATGTTAACTGGACCAGGTGCTTGGACCCTCAAGGTAGAAAAGGAAGTTTGCGTAAAGATGTTTTCTGACCTTTTATTTTCTCAAGTCAGCCAGAAGAAAGGCACCCCTCAAGTGCCAGACTAAGACTTTTTTTTGTTGCAAAAAGCCAGTCCTCTTAACCCAGGAAGGGGCCTTGTGAACAACCAATGAAGGGAAGAAAAAAATGAAAAGAGGTAGTGGGTAGGGGTGTGATGGGGAACTTGAGGCAGGGACAGACAATCAGTGTGGTTGCCCAGGAGACACTAACTTCTCTGTGCAGTGCCCCCCACCCTGCTTTGCGCCATCAAAGTCTTTTCAGTCCAGACAGGGCTGATCAGTGGCCCAGAGTGATGGTTGTCTCTTCTTTTGTCCGGCCGTACAGTAAGGCCCGTCACTATGACAGCTCGACAAGACCTGAGGAGGACAGGGGGGCAAAGAAAAACAAAAACTGGCCATCGCAGAGTTGTGCAAAATGTACTTTTGGGTGGGCATGTTGCTGTTTGGGAAGGAGGGGGAAGGGGGTGAATCCCCAGAGCATTTGTTTTTAATGTCGGTGCAGAGGGTCAAAGAGGGGATATGGTGTCTGGGGCTTGGGAATGGCCTGTTTGGGATGGATTCATCAACACCCATTGAGTTGTCAAAGATATCCAAAGCACATTCACTCCTCCTTCACATATGTCAGGTTCACTTCTCAAAATCCTGCTCAATCTGGAAGCTGTAGATGCTTTATTTTAGTGAAAGAACAATAGAAGCTAGTGTGCTCATTTTGGTTAATGACGCACCAAAAGCAAGTGGTTTCTTCTATTTGACAAAGACAGCAGAATCTTTCAAGAGAAAGTTGGATGCAACCTGCCTTTTTTTATTGCAGGTCTTGTGTTTTGCCAAAATAAAAAGATAGTAACGTTTGTACGAGAAATGCCGATTCGGTATAGTTAGAAAGGATGAAATAGTCGGGCCCCTGTGCAAGTGTGCGGACATGCGAGGCCAGGGCTGTTTGGATTGATTAAAGCCTGCTGCAGAATTAACAGCATGGTTAATGAAGCCCGTTATTTTTACTGGGCAGGAACAGGCCTTGTTACCATGGTGCCTACTGAAAGCCTATATGATCTGGCTCAAGATAACTTGAATTCTTCTTAAATTGGTGCTCTTTCTGTGTGCAGGCAAAGGGCTCCAGCTGGTATTTTAGCTCACACTCTTAGAAAACGGTATATGCAAACTCTCATAATGCTGGGAGAGTAATACATTCTAAGATCTCGTTTAGTGTGCATGCTCACCTGCACTTCAGCTCGAAAGCCTGTATTTAGATCCAATGAACCGCAGTGAATAACAACAGAGTACTACAGACCGTGTCGGCAGAAAAAATTGAAAGTGAGAGTGTTTTAAAAGCTTGCTTTAGATTAAGGCAAGATTGTAATTAGGTCTCTAACATGTGCACAGACGTACAACCCACAATTACACTGTGGATTCTTACCAAAAAATAACTTTGGTGTGCCTTTTACGCCTTACATAGCCAGGGAAATTGGGGAAACAAGAGGTCATTGGGCCTTAACAATCGGCAACTGTGTTGTTATCTTTGTAAAGTCTGATTCATGCCTAATAAAATGTCCACTATGTTTCATTCGAGCTCTGCATAATAAGGCTATGATGTAATAGCCAGTCGATCCTTGTTGTTTTCCAGGAACTGTTTGCAACCTGTAGTCTGGGAATTCTATTGGTCTAACATAGCTTTTTAAGTGGTTATGATAATGACCCTGGTTGACCTACAGATGGCTGAATGAGTAATGCTCAAACTCATCCTCTCTTATGGGATCCCAGCTGAGACTGCATGGTGTTTCCCAAAAACATCTTCATTTACTTACACAGGTCTGTTCCACAAACTATTAGATGCTCGGCAAACATTTTTCCTCCCCCTTTTCTGTAAAACCTCTGGCTGTAACTTGGGTTGCCATGTGTGTCTTGTTAAGGGCAGTTATGACAAATGGCAGCAGCTGTACAAACTAATCTCTCTGTAGCTTTCACACATGGCGCCCAATTAACAATGGACCACTGTGGGGCCCTAATCCACGGTGCAGCCATCCTCGGGTCCTGCTTGCTGAGCCAACCGCCCCAGGAGACTCCTCTCCCTTGCAACCCGGCTAGCCAGGCTCTAACGTCATTCAGATCGAAGCACGATGAGCGCCACATACAGGGTAGTTGGTGTTGGTACTCCTGGGTTTTATTTGTCACTTTAGAGTATTACGGAATCCATGAGAGAACACATTGCTGCTATAGGTTAGATGTACATTTGAGTTGTTAGGCTAACTCATGAGCTCATGCGTATTCTGCTTGTGGGCATATGCATTAACATAGAGGCAGCTGCACTATGATAGATTTAGCAAAGTGGTTTGTGAACCGGTGGGTGGGAGCCGTGTGCGTGAATGTGTGTGTCATAACGTGATCCTGTCAGTGGGCATATTTCCAGTAGTTGATGATAAACTGCTGTTTCTTGGGGCCTATCTGAATGCACTGTGTAATGCACTTAAAGTGTGGAGGCAGAGTGCATTTGCCTCCCCACTCTCATATGATAATATATGTAAAAGCAGGGGAATGTGAGCCAACCGTCTTAACTTAACTCCTCATGTAAACTTTGAATTTATTCCAACAGAACTATTCACATGCACAGGCAAAGCAAAAAACTTTCCTAAAATGTTTTTCTCAAGTGCGCGTATTATACATTCACTTTTCTACCCAAAACCATGTCAGCGAAGCTTAACTTGTCTTTGCATTCTAACATTAGTTTCATTTGAATTTATTAATTCAAGAACTAGCCTCTTGGACGCAAACCAGTGTGAACTGTTGTTTTGACATTTTCCTCACTCCGATGGGAAACAAAGCCACAAACGGGAGTTGGAGACTCAAAGGAGGGTGTTGAAGGGTCGACGGCCATCAGGAAAGCGATACAGTCCCCTGCCAAATCTATGACATGAATGAAACAAATGGAAGAAGGAAAATGAAAATGGTCGGGGTGTGATCTCTGGCAGGCAGCGTGAAAGCAGTGCCAACTTTTATGAATGGCAAACCGCTGCTAAGCTCATAAAAAAAAAAAAAAGAAGAAAGAACCCAAATTTTTTTTTTATCTGCCATCCAAAAATAATTAACCAAGCGCAGGCCTTCTGGTGAGTCTGGAGGAAACCACAAGACACTTGACTAATATCTGTTCGCAGAGGGGGACGGCAACACACTGAAAAGAGGAGAAATAAAGGCAGTGTTCATTTTTTGGAGGGGGAACTGGAGTTACAATTTAACAGACAACTGATCACGTGGAACATAAGAACGAAGAGGAGAATTATACACTTTTTAAACCAATTTATGGATATTACTGAAAAGTGATCATGTGGAAAAAATGGAATTAAAATCCATTTATGGTGTATACAATTAATATACCGGAAATATATTTAGTTTATTTTGTACCTATTGTACTTTTAAGGTTTTGGTTTATTTTCCAACACTGCTTAAAATGATTTCTTTCTGCCTTCTATCCTTCTCTTTGACAGGATGAGTTGATGGAAAGAGCAGAACTGGGGTCAGATGTATGTTTATATATAGGACCTGACAAGGGAACAGGACAGGACACCAGGAGGGAGAAGGCTTTGCGTGTCTCATGCACCCTATCACGTACACCACATCCCAGCATGAGACCAACTATATATACATAATCTAAAACAGAGAATAAGAACTGTGGATGATGCACTATACCTGAGGGATTTGCACGTTACAATATAGAGGTCTATTATCCATGTGTTTCGTGATCTGAAGTTGCTGTGTTGCTTTTTGTCGTTGCCAGACGCTATTTGTTCTGTTAGCGCTAGCACTACACTATTGCTTTTGTTTTACTGTTAAATCCTCGTTTTATTGGCCGTTTTGTATGCCATCAACATCACCTAAGGCTGACAAAGCTCCCACTGTTCAGCGGCAAACGCTCAAAAACAAAAAAAGTGCTTTCCCCATTATGGCAATCAAAGCAACGTTATCAGCGATCAACATATTCTCACCCAGAGCCACGGAGGAGAAGAATGCCCCATTGACTGATACTGCCTGCTAGGCCAGTCGCGCTGATCTCCTGAAGAAAAGACTAGTGTCGCTACTAGTGGACCCCCCCCTCACTTACCCTCACTCACCCCCACTCGCTTCTCTTTGCCTTCTCACCACTATATATGTCTCAATACTTGGGGGATCTTAAAAGGGGGGAGTAGCTGAAGAGGCCTGTGTATTGTTGAGGTGCTGCCGGGCGACTCTGTCCCATGCTGGCGGCGTGATGTAGAAAAGAGGAGGGAAGGAATGGGGGGGTTAAAAAGACGGAGCCGTCACCTGCCAGACTTCTGGAATGTTAATGCTGTGGCTCTGATAATTGGATTTTGTACACACCGTCTGTGAGGAACATCCAGCAACTTTCCCCCTCTTATTGTCCAACCCAGCCCCGGACCCTCAATAGGGCTCGTCTATGTTTATACAAGCACTCACGTCTCAATAAAGACTGTTTACAGTGTGTATGTGTGTGTGTGTGTGTGTGTGTGTGTGTGTGTTGTGTGTGTGTATGTAGCACTGGACTTGAGGGGAATAAAGGCAGTAGAGTATCAGATTGTCAAGATTGGGCAAATACTGAGGGATTTGTCAAGTCTTAAAGTTGGATTTTAGTCAGATTTCCGACATGATTATTTGGCACTTCAAGTGTGTTAATATTAGGCCCTTTCCAGTGAGGCGTAGGCAAACCCACTTGAAGGTCAGAGGTGAAGAGGAAGTGCTCCTTATTGGTGGAACGTGTGTGAGGCGGACATGATGCGGGATCATTAGGGAAGTTATGGCTCTTGTTTGCGTCGGAGGGGGGTGCGGAGAGGGAGCTAGCCTGGACTCAGGCCGGGGAGCTGTGACGCACTGGTTTCCCCTCACACTGGCCTCCCGTGCTATTTTTACTGCAACGGCTTGAGCTGGTTAAATGTCTTGGCTGCATTGACCTAAATTCCTCATATTCACCTCAGAAGACCCTTAGCCTTAGCCAACCAACTGATTTTTCTATCCCTATGGTCTCTCTGATCTATGAACATACACTTGTTTGTGTCTAAAATGTTCTTCCTGTACATTAGGAAGCATTGTATGAAAACAGTCTGCGTATTCCCAGCTGTAATGCTCTTGCCCTCCAAACAATGACAGAGACTTTTCTTTTTGGCACACAGACTTGTTGTGGTTAGATAAACAGCCACTAATTGCATTTAATCTCTGTTAAAGTAAGGCATTTGGAACAATTACTTTGGTATGTTTACCAAACAGCTGTTGTCAGGATTTTTTTCTCGCTTTGCTTTCAAATTTAATGGATTTGGTTTGTCTCACTGGTTAACAGGAAAATAAGATACATTAACTTGTGCATGGGCATGTTTCAGGCATTGGTTTTGTTGGATGGCACATTTATATTCTGCGCTAGTCTCATATTAGAAGTTTAAACCATTTACAGCATCAGCAAAACAATATAAAAATGTCAATGGGCTTCCTGTGGTGGTGATAATATAAATGAAAACAATCTACTGTAGTTGTACAGTAACATTTACAGCCATGAGTCCTGAATAATTGTCCACCGTCTTGCTCTTTTCCCTTTAACCTGGCAGTAATGTGTTGTTGCATAAACAATGGTCTGGACAGCCACCTTTGGGTATTCTAGCCATGCACGGAGCTGAACTCTGGCCAAGTGGATGTTGTTGCATGAGACTGCCCCACAGCCAAACACATGAGCCAACCAGAGGCCTCCATTCCAGGAGGCGAGCACTCACTGGACGCTACCCGAGGATAGTACTTGACAGCACTTGGAACGCACTGAAGAGCTTGACTTTGAAAGTTAAACATACAAGAAAAAAATTGGCGGCAACCTAAAAAAAATGGCACAACTAAAACTCGAGCCACACTCTGAAGCAGGAATTGAGGAGTTGCGTCTGAGTGCGTCTGTGTGACTCGATGTGCTGCATGTGTTTAGTATTCATAATGAGGTGTTGCAAAATGCACGCTCACTCCATATCTCACTCGACTCACCCAACCACCTGTATAAACAACAGCGCTATTGCGAAACGGTTACAGTGAAAGGCTCTTCTCGGGCCTGTTGTCAGAATGAGGTCAGCGAACACTACTCCTTTCTCTCCTGTTTCCCTCTTTTTCTTTGGCATGGCCTTCTAGTTGTTCTTTGTGCATTGGTACTATTGCACTATTGAACTTTTTCAAGATTTAATATGAACATTTACTGTTAAATTTAAGTAGCTACAGGGACAAGGGCCCAGCTGCAATAACGCAAGGATTGAACTTGGACTTAAGTGATTTCTAAACTAAAGTTGAGGCATGACATCATTTCTTTTAAACTTCTTGCTGATCATTTTACAAAAGTGGTGACGTAATAGCCATTGCACATGTATCGTATGATAAAAGTGGTGGAAGCAGCTAATTATTAGCGACCTGCAAGAACGTCATGCTCCCAGAGGCACGGCTTGGTGGACCGCGTCGTGTCTGGAACTCTGTAACAGGATCTCCAGAGAGGATCACAAAATGGGTGCTTTGTGTCCCAAGATTTGTCCAGACAAACCCAGATAAGGAAACCCAACAAGGGCGAGCCGAAGGAGCTTGTGCAAATAACCTTTAATCTAGGTCATGCAGCCAGATAGGGGCCGCGGCTCTCTACCCGCAATAATGGTGACGTCAGTGATAAAGAGAAGGTTAATGTGCTTGTTAGTAAGTAGTCTTGTTGTTTTTACTGTATCTTTAGGCGTTTGGCTAATGAAGTTCTAGGTAATTATAAACAAGCAAACCCTTAATAGCTGGAAAGTCTGGGTTTAATTCTCAATGCAGTTCTTCGTGCCAAACTTCAGAAAGGTTCTTGGGTTTTAGCATCCAGTTAATAAAGCGCCTTTTAAATGAGCATAATTCAGAGAGCTGGTATCTATATTATTCAGACTTTATCACTTTTTAATTGATATTTTCCTTGTTGGCTGAGTTCTTTTTTTCTGGATTCTTATCTCTGTGGTTATGTACTGATTGCTTCGTTGCCAATTCTCAGGACAGTCATAACTTGGCCTCTATTACTGTAGCCAGTGCCTAAAGCTGTGCTTGTGTCTCTCTTTTGCCACATCTCTCTGCATGTCCCCCAATAGTTGACGGGGACAGGACCAGATCACTACATGGGCCATATGTGTCGGCAGACCGCAAAATGCTGAAGCCATTACTTGGCCCACTCCAGTCAAATTGAAAGCAGAAGCCAGAAACAGCAGCAGCAATAGCTAGTTTTGGCTTGAGTATATGGGCCAGTGTAAGGAAAGCCCAGTCAGATGGTAGTGCTCATGCTGACTTGTTGACGGCGGCAGGCTGCAGACGGCTAATGTCTTGTTGTCATAGAGCCAGCTCCTCCTTTTTATGACCTCTCGCTGATGTCTTTCAAGTTTGCAAGTGTCTGCATAAGTGGGTATTACATGCCTTATGATAGTTATTGGTTCCTAATTCAGCTTGAGTGTTCAGGAGCTAAAGTTTATTTGTGGTTGTTGGAAACATACCAGTTGTAAGATTGCATTACATGTGCTATTATTATTTTTAGGCAACAGTGTCTCATGATCATGTTATATTAATGATGAAACTTTTTTATTGTAGGTTGAAACATTTTTCTTCTAAACTTTGAAATTTATAGTAAAAGGGAATTTTATAATAATTAGCATAATATCAAGCATCTAATGCCTTAGTTGACGGTATTGTGTTGCATATACATCAAGCAAGTTATAGCTGGTCATTTCTAAAGTTTACTTTTTACCCCAAAAGTTGGTGTATTTTGTCCTAGTATAATACAGGAGTTCATGACCATTCTTCTTGTGTAGGTAAGTGTAGGTATCTTTGCACAGAAAACACAGTCAAGCAAAATACACCCACCACTTCCTCATAATGCTTTTGTAGGTTACACTCTTAGCAGCAAAGGTGGGATCCATTTCTCTATGTTCCCTTGTGTGTCTTGTAATCTATTTATTTCATTCTTTCCTTGGTGGGACGACGGGTGTTCGTCGGATAAGGGCTCATGGAGAAGACTTATCTTCAAGCGCGTCTGTCATCTGCTGCCGCAGACAGAGTGCTCTTTCATTCGCCGCAGTGAAAGGGTTCACAGAGATTTAAGGGCTGGCATTGTTTGTGCTCCATGATGCTTAATCACTTTTGATTGGACACCATATTAAAACTCAGGCTTCAGATGGAAGTGGGACTCAAAAGGCTAAAAACGAAAGGAGCGGCGTTGTCTCACAGGGTGGATCATGAGTACAAAGACAATGACTCAGTCAAGCCAAGAAAACAGAGGGAAACCTTACACCTAACTTACATAGGCTTTACTTTAAAAATTTATCTGCCCATTGGTTTACAAAGTTGTCTCACTCTGTGTAAAGAAGTCCCAGCATTTAGACTGAGAGGTTTTGCCGCTTTGCCTCCCTTGTCTTATCTTTACTTAAGCTCAAGAAGTAAGATGGCAGCTTATTCCTAAAGCACTTTACTTTCCCACACACCCCCTACAGTCCATTTCACTACAGTACTGATTACACATAGTGTTTACATATTCCATAGAGCACTGTGACAGAGATAAACTTCTCCTGATGCTTATCCCCTGGCCGCAATGTGGAAACCACTAAGATATAATGTAAACCAAACGTCGCAGCTGCCCTTTCATGTCTGAAGTGCCAGTTCTGTGTTCTGAGCAAGGATTTTGAAAGCCCGGGTTTAAGTGGCATCGGCTAAATTTGAGTTTGGTCTATCCTATCCTTTACTTTTTTCCTTTTAATGATGTTTGGCATCTTGTATTTGTGCAAATAGTTACCTTGAGATGTTTTAAGGTTAAAAAGTTTGTTTTTAAACACACATTCTAACAAGTTATTCTATATTGGTGTCTTGCTGATTGATTGTGGAAGATTTTCTCTTCACTGAAGATAGCAAACAGTGCACAGCTCGTTTTTGGATAGAGCACTTACATTAAGGGTTCAGCGTTTGATATGAAATGTGATTAATGATCCACACATCAGCACAAAAAGGAAAATCTTCCTCCCTATGAAGTAGGTTGTGGGATTCCTGGCATTAATTGGTCTGTTTCTCTTGTGGCTGCATGTATTGCTGTCACTCGCCTCAGCTGTTGGTCCGTCTTATCACTCTTGAGGCCCTTTGCAGTAAATGTGTCAACCCTGTACTGGACTAAAAATAGCCTTAGCATGTGCATTTCCCATCATCTCACATTGGGTGTCAGTGTTTAGGGCCAATTTGCAGCGTTAATCCTTGCCGCCAGGAATGAAACTTAACTGTTGAAATAATCATGAACACTTTGAAGTATTGTTCCCTTCTGGTGAAGTTTTACAAATATGGTTATTCCATTTTGCACATCTGCAAAAATATTCTGTTGTACTCGGCACCACACCCCTTGTCACTAGGCTACGACTCATCACACATAACCTGTTGTCCAGACACACAACACACATACTATCATCCTCTTTCAATACTGTGTCTAGAACTAACTCTACAGTTTTAAATCTTTGTTAATTAGAGGTGATCTGTCAAGTTAAACCAGTTTCTAATGGGCAGTACTTCCCCTTTGTTGGAAAAACTTCATAACTAAAAAAAGCACCACACTTGTTTTCTTGTGCTGCTCATCGGTTTCTGTAAATCTAAGATTAATCCACCAAGTACAAGCTTATCCCACTTAATTTGTTTGCCGCTTTCCGTCCATGAAGATGTTCTCCAGTGACATCTAAGCCATCACGTCGACAACCCCAAGTGGCTTCTAATACTTCGACTGATTCTCTCCAGTAGCTGCTTTGATGCTCCCTTTATTATATTTCAATGAGGCTATTTTCCCTCCTCCTCTTCTTGTTTATTAAAGTTGAATGATAAGTCTTTCAGTGCACAAGCTGAACTTGCTGTCTGCTACTTGGCCACTTGGGTAAAGCTTAGTCCGTTTTAATCAAGACTCAAGAATGACCCACTTCATCTCATTTCATTTTAATTTGTTATTTGGGGGAAATTAGTTTAGAAGAAACACATTTTTGGTCTATGCTTTTATGTGTCTCTTTTTTGATGTTGGGTATGCAGATTTAATTCCTCTGTCTTTTTAATTTGCACTGGAAGCCACAGAGTTCAATATGGTCTATCAATAGACAATAGACAAGGCAATAGACCAGTCTTTTGACGTGGCTGTTTGTACGAAAGGAGCTCTAATCTGTTGTAAAGCAGAGAAGTGGACGTTTTATGAGGTGCTAATGGTCTGCTAATTCTTGACGAAAGGCAAAGTGACCAATTCATTCAGACAGTGTTTACTACCTATTGACCTTTGACATCTCAGTGTCAGGGTGAAGTCATAGCCAATTTGTCAGAGCGCTGTGGCATGTAGACGGTCCTGGCCCTGTCATTAACCGTGACATGGCAGCTTTTCATGTAAATTTCACAACTACCTCTTTAGCTTGATTACAGCTTTGTAATAGTTAAACTTTTTTTTCGGATAGTAAGAATTCTTTACTGGACCTTATGCTTCCCAATAAAACATACAAAACGAGTGGTTGATATAATGAGAGGTGATTTAGTGGCCTCGTCACAATGTACCCTGCTCCGTTGGCCGCTTCCTACCTTTGTGTGTTCAAGTGCTCAGGGGTGCGGCAGCGGATACATGGCTCTAGTCCCGGCAGGCTCCAAGGAGGGAAGGAAGCCTGGTGTCAAAGGCGATCACTTGCTGCCTGTGTTATCTGAGCAACAGACACTCAACTCTCCAGTAAGTGAGTTAGGCAAATCAGTGTAAAGGTTACCCTGGTAAACATTAACTTTTTAAAGAAACAGAAAGTAAAAGAAGTCCAAAACAAAGTCCACTTTAAAGCTTGTTGCATGTCGACAGCCGCTGCCCGGTTTCTTTTTCGTGCTCCTCTGCGCACAGGCCTCTCCTGTAACCTTGAGAGAAGCCCGCGCAGGCCCCAAGTTCAACGAGTGCATGAGGCATATTTTCGCTGAGCATGCTTGGACCGCCCTGCTAAACCCCTCGACCCCCACTCCCCGTCCCTCCTCGCCATACATACAGCGTTTTTTTTTCTCCCCCCCTGCTCTTAAAGACGACTCCCTGTAGGCCTTGCTTTTCACAGCGCCTGCAAAGGAAATACATTATGTGTAAAAAGAATTCCATATGGTGTCATTCGATCTGTGTAATTCTCTTGCAATTGATAAAAAAGTTACCATGTATGGACAATTCTGTCTTTGTGAAGGTATTGTAGCCTTAGCACTGTATGTACTCAGACAACCTTTTACAAAAAGCTTCTTTCAGCAATGCTAAAGATGCTTGAGAAAATTAAAAATGTTTTTTAATTAACTGAAACACAAGTGGTTCAACCAGTTTAACAAGAAATAGATGACAAAAGTTTCCTTCTTTCATTATTAATACCTGAAATTTTGTTTTCTGGAGGTGTGGCTGACATCAGCTGTTGTTGCGTACCGTGAGGCCTCTTGTCTTGGCTGAGTGGAAGTGTCTGTGGCAGTCCTACGGGTAGGCTGTTCCAGGTAAGCACTGCCAAGTTCAAGTGGCTTGGACCAAGTGCCGCACCGCAAATGGGAAGTGTTTCTGCAGAGCTGCCAACCTCTGGAGTTTGGTACAAGTAGTTTCGGCAAGGCGATAGTTTTTTAAAGACACTTTCAAGCAGGCTCTTGGGACTGAAATATCTGAAGAGACATAAATATGTGTAGATACTTGGAAGTGCAGGGATTATAATGGTGGCCTTTTGAAACTGAATTCAGTTCCCATTATGCAACCCTGTGACTAGTACAAGGAGATTACATTTCTTGAAAGGATTCGGCACTTAAATCAGTGCAGCTGTAATTTAACAAACTCCAATATCCTTCTATATACTGTACATTCTACATGCACTTTTATATATATATACAATGTTTTAACAACTCAGAATAACTTATAGCATAAAATTATCCATGCCATTTTAACTTTATATTGGCAACATTTATGGTTGTCAGTGAAAGGTAAGATTTAGAAAACATTGGCAGTGGAAAATCTCCTCGAGGCAAATGTAATCATACATTTGACAACAAAAGAAAATGAATGTGTGCAGCCAGTTTTTATGAACTTGTGCAAGAATTGTTAGAGTGTGGGAGATGCATTTAAGTTGTAGTCAAAAGCTAAGAAATCAAATGGGATTTGTGGAGTTTATTGCTTGAAGCCCAGCGATGCCAGAGGCATTAAACATAAATAAAACAGCCAGACTAGTCCTGCTCTGCTAACCCTGCAACTAGAGCAGAAGTGTACCCTTGTCCAATATTTACCCCAGCCTTGTTTGCCCTCTCACCTACCCCTGATCTCAGCGACTGATCTTTTGGCATCCCTGATAAAGTGAAAACAACATGCTTGGGTGAGTGGAAAGCGGAGGCAGTGGGAGCTGGCTGTGAGGGGGGGTGTAAAGGCTCCTGCGGTGTGGCCCTGAGTGGACAAATCGTAGCAGGCTGAGGAAGTGCAGGAAGCAGTGCCGGGAGGGTTACACGGGTTGGTGGGAGTCGTGCGCGTGGGTGGGTTACAGGGAATATAGCGGCAAAAGGGGAATTCCTGTTCCTGAATAGAGAAAAGATGGAAAAACTGACTGCTCAATCTCGTTCATGCCGCTCCATGTCAAAACAGCAGAGTGCTGCCGTCATCTGTGCAAATATTTCAAGAGATTATGGTTTGGGAGCCTCGTGGGAAAGGCTGATGCGGCTCTACGAGGACGACTTAAACACGCTTTAACTGAAAGCCTCCCCTCCTTAATTTGACCACAGCAAATATGTAATCACAAGACCACATTATTCAAACAAACTGAAACCTGCAGGTGAGCCTGATGACATATCCCTTTGTTCTGAGTATCATCCTCACAGCTGGCAATAATCCAGTAATAATTCAAAAACAAAGACTCTTTACATTCATGGCCTAAATAGCCAAGGAGGATCAGGCTTGCCATGCCTGAAGACACAGCATGCATCCCAATAGCACACTGCCATTTCATGTGTTTTATGTAACCACATTCTGGATGACTCATCTTCATAGTGAGTCCTTTCAATCTACCAGTGATTGAATATCCTTAACAGCATGAGTAGCAACTGATGTAATGCCTTCAAACAGTGTGACCAAGCTGTGGCCTCTGTTCTGAATGACAAAGTTTGCTCCAACATTGTTTATGGCTCTCAAACAACAGAATCTGAAATTAATTTAGCGCCTCTCGTCTTCCCACTGTAAACTGGCGCTGCGCAGCCAAACCACATGTTGTTATTGCTGCAGTGGCAGAGGGGGCTGCCCCAGCAGGCCTTAGTAGCACAGAACAGATTTGCTCTCTGTGTTTTTGCCAGGAATGTGGAATAGACTTTTCACTCTCTCTCTCTCTCTCTGGCTGTGAATATCGCGCTTAGCATGCACTTAAGTATGGTTTATAAACCCTATGCTTGTGGTAAGGCAAAGGGAATAGCAGTTAAACCTAGATTAGTTTCACATTCTGATCTCCTGTAAGAGATATTTTGCCGTGATTATATGGTGCTTTGTTGTGGTAAGCGACGCACTGTTGACTGTATTAAGCACTGGGATGTTTATGTTGGAATAGTGCATGTGGGACCTACAACCACAAAGTGAAACGATGCAGCGTGCACCTCAGCTGATGTTAGCTGGGTATCTCCAGACAGTTGGAGGGCCCTTGAGAAGCAGAGGAGCTCCGCCGTCTCTGGATGTCTGCCAACTCTCTGACCTTGTGGTGGGCACAGCCATTGTCACTCCCTCTTGAGTTATGTGAGAATCCGTTTTATGATGCCGTTCTTCTAATACGCCAGTCTGCATGTGAATATGTAAACAAGTACCTAGGTTCTATAGTCGCTTCCTTATATGGCGTTTTATGAAATAGCTCCTTTTGCTTCCTTTGTTAAAGAGTTGTGTGCTGGTCTCGTGCCAGAAGAGACACCCAAACCCACTCCCTCAACAAACCCCTTTACCCCTGAGCTTCGACCCCCACAGATGCTTTGATTCGGTCCAGCTCTGACTGGGTGCCTCTGCAAGCCCCGTCTCCAGGCTCATTAACAGCGAAGAAGGGATTTTACTGGCCATGCGGCAGGCAGTCGGCTTTTTAACCACCAACAAGCCCCACAGCCCATTGGCCTGTGAATAACACACAACACAAAGCATTTAAGTGTCTCACCTGAGCTATTTTATGACACTATTTCAAAGGGGGAGTTAGGAATTCGGTCAGCATAATTAGATTAAATGAAGTTGCTATCCTAGAGATCCGAGCGAACAGTATTTCAATTTGTAGTCAAAGCTTGTGTGAAAGTGGCCTTAGTTTTTGAACTTATTCTTGCAAGACACTTCGATGACCCAAATAGTACCAAAAACATGATGCAAGTGTGAGCAACAGATCAGGAGAAATGATGATACAGCAGTACCAGAGCTCAGATAGTAAAGAAGAAAGCTGTAAGACTACTCATTTGCACCTGCCGTTTCATTCCTACTAGAGTTGTAATGGTAAAAATAAACTGGCTCGACATCTGTTGGCAATGTCAGTAGTCTGTTTTTATGCTTGTAATGACACATTAAACTCTGTGGTTTGTTCCCCCTCCTTCTCCACTCTATGTCCCGTTCCAGGGAAGCAGTGCCAGCAAAAATCGTCTGAATGACTGTGCGCTTTGTTTTCTTTGTCTGTTTTGGGCCAAGTTCTGGTCTTAGATGTGGTGGCATTCTATGATCAGGATAATTCCTTTCGGAGGCCACAGTTTTAAGGTGTGTGTGGGTGTACCGCTGCTCGCTTGGCAGGCCTCAGGAAGTGCAAACAGTGGCGATGGGTGGCGGGAATCCTCAGTGGCCTCTCGCCCAGCTGGAGGAGAGCCATTTTTGCCCTGATGAGGGAGCACCCAGTCGCCCTGGTCTGGCTTGCTGCACTTGCCAGCGGGAACTCCTCTTGGCTGAGACCTGACGTTGCTGCAAGTGCTGACAATCACTGACACATCACTGGCAAAGGCCTCAGACACACAACATAACACCGGCGAAAGTCAAAATAATGTTACTTGGATTTGGAAATAAAGAGACAACAAAAAGCTAAAACCAGTAACATTTTTTTTCCTTTCTTGTCCTACTTGGTCAATTAATCCATTTTAAATTTGACAGATTTCCAAATAGATTTTTAGGAGTTTGAAGTCAAATACAATTGATCTTTTGCATTTTGCTTGAGGACGAGGGCACATGGGGTATCAACATGGTTGGTGTGTGATAAAGATGTAGGTAACATGGGAGTTTGTAAGTCTGCCGCCTTATCAGTCCCCACCAGAACCCAAGCAAATAATTTTACATTTTGTGAATGCCGCAAACTCTGAAAGCTGCAGACCTACAGTATGTTAGATAATTTTCAGAAAGGTATGTTTGATTCTACCCCAATGCCACAATTGAACGGAAAAAGCACTTGTATAATGAGGTTCAAAGGAAGAGGCTAAAAGCAGTAAAGCTTGCCACCGAGCTGTCCCTGAACTATGATCTGTGGGCCAACTCGCATCTCTTGGGAGAGCGGGGAATTTCCCAGAGTCCTGAACACCCCCGCCATCTCTCATTCCCTGTGCCCCCCCCTCGCTCTGGACCAGTCGAGACGTGCAGGTTTGAACTCTTTCTCACTGTGTTTCTGGCCTCCCATGCCCATTGCCACTCAAGCAGCAGGGTTCCACTGCATTTGTCTCATAATTATCCGAGTGGATAGGGGGGTTCTGAAGATGAAAGAGGCGAATCACAGAGCTCCTCTGTCAAAGGTCTGTCTGCCTGACTGGGGGGTTTTGGATCTATCTCCCTTGTCTTCTCTTTTGCTGCGTCCGATACCCACCCCACCACCACCACTTCACGCACACACTCATACTTTTCCTTTAAAGCTGGATCCACAAAGTACAATCGCCAACAGTGAACGCTCGTGCACTGCCCCCCCTCTCCGTACGAGCCACCCCGCTGATTCATTCACAACTACAAAACTGTAGAAATACCCCCCACCCTCACATCCTGAAAGACTTCAGACTCTCTAGGCTTTTTTTTGGCCACTCTCACATGCTCCGCCCACAAACCCGCCGGCTAGCCGCCCACCTCACCCGCATGCCCCCTTTCTCCCTCCCCCACCCTCCCCGCCACCACCTTTCTCCTTCTTCTCCTCTTAACTACTGGCTAGGAGTTAATGGACTGTTTTGGCTAGTCTCCAGACGGTGAGTGTCACCTCATTAGCCTATAGCGGCTCGCTCCCAGACTGCTCCTTGTGTGTGTGTGTGTTTGTGTGTGTTTGTGTGTGTGTGGGAGGACTACAACAACGGAATGTCATTGGTCTGTCCCCCCAACCCTCCCACCAAACACCCCTTACCCTCTCTCCCCTTCCCACCATTACAATGAATGGGAAAACATGCATGCATAATTAAATCTATAGTCTCGTCCTCACTGCAGCCTCCCTCCTCTCCTTCCTCCACAGCCGTGCATTTAAAAAAAAAACCTGCTTGGAAGTTTGCCACTGTGGAAAAAAGGCAGTGTCTTCGAACCACAGATATGTGGCCAACCTTCCACCCTCGTATGAACCTATTCTTTCTTCTTCAGGCTCACCGAATGGCAGGGTGGCAACAGCGGGCAAATGTAAATGCCACCCGGTCCTGCCAGTCAATTACGCCAAAACAAAGCTAATTGTTTGTTTGGTGCATACCAAAAAGATGCCGAGGTTGGCCATTGATGGGTCCTATTGTTTCAGCGCAGATGCAAAGTTCTTTTTTCTCACAGACTAGACTTGACGCTGATTAAACTTGTGAATGATGAGACCATACTTTCAGAGAATCAGCTAATCCATGCTGCTTTTATAAGTGTCAACAATGTTAGCGCTTCATTCAAAGAGGCTCTTTTTTCCCATTCAATCTGGCTTGTTTTTTTTGTTTTTTTTTTCTTATTTGATTATTTCTACTTCAATTAATTACCCAAATACTGCCTTTAAAAAGCTCCCAGTGGCCAAACATTCCTTCAAGTTTTATGTTTTGGCTAAAGATTCCAAAATCCAGACAATATACACAGAAAACCCTATTAGAAGCTAATAAAATCTGAAAAAGCCAAAACCATTTGGTATAAATAGCTCAATATTCTTTCAGTCTGGACTAAATTATTTATCATTGACCAATTTCATCACTAATCAGTGCTGATAGCACCAGATGACTGTGTTGCAGCAAAAACTCCTATTAAAACTTAGCTAAAGAAAGTCAGAACAACAGAACGGATAAAAGTCACGGATAAAAGAGAAAAAATTTAGTCAAAAAGTGAAAGGAAAGGCCACTTTGTGAGAAAAGGACAAACCGTGAGCGAGTGGGAGGAGGTGAAAGCGTTAAGTGGGGCGCAGTGGTGACTGGAGGCCGTCCTGCTCATTTTTCATGGGACAGATGAGCCACGGCGTCGTGCTGTGTTGTGTAGTTTGTCTGCTGCTCGGCCGCTGACTGCATCACACATGTACAGCACAGATCAGCTCGCTGCGGGACGCTGGGTGCGTGCCCATGTTTGTCTGTGCATGTATGTCAGAGCGTGTGAATGCAGAGCAGCCTGGTGACTCTCACTTGGGTTTGTTTGTATGCATGCTGGGTAAACTTTTTGAAGTGGGAAAATTATTTATTCTTAAGAATTACTTTTTGTGACTGCATATTCTTAACCAACCGAGTTTCAGACAATTTTAGTCACTATTTTACTTTTACAGGTTGATGTGGCTGATCACATGTAACAACTGTCACATTTGTGTCCTGAGGTTAATTTATCATTTTCTGTTACATTAAGAAGAAGGAGGAGTAGTGGTTTTATAAACAGTATGTAAAGCATATTTTTCAAATGTCAAATATTTCACATATTTTTAAATCAAGCACTGCTGTCATTAACTAAACCTACTATAAAAGTTGCCTTATTGTTTCAACCAATTAACCATTAAAATATCTTTATCTGTAATGTGAGTAAAACATAGATATATTGTTTGTCCATATTTTAGAAGTATTACCTATATTTGAGAGATAAGTCTGAATCCTTCATGCCCTAAACTAAGAAGCAGGAACATGGCGGTGTGGCTAATGATCCAACAGTCCATTCAGTTCGTTGTTCAAGGCCCACTTGCCACTGAATGTGCTCTCTCCCTGTCCACACTGTTTGGTGACCTCAATGAGGAGCCTGTTGTCCTTGCGGATGGCTTAAAAAGCTTTCTTCTTTTCACTGTCGTGAGAGTTTACAAAGGCATAGCAGAAAAGAAGGCCCTCTCTTCAGTGACATTAGTATGCACCAATGAGAAACAAACACTGCTCATCAATGAATATGCACCAAGGTACATACACAGTGCACAGGACTGTCAGGATGCTGTCAGGATTTGAGACTTATGGATCAAGTGGGATCCCAGCCCAGACCAGAACAATACCTTACAGTGCGTGTGTGTTCCCTCCGCCTCTTCTGAATAAGTCTGTGGTGTCTGTCTTACAGAAAAGCAGGGAAAATGCCATTGTTCTCTCAGACGTTTCAACTTTGCCCCCTCTCACTTTCTCTTGGCCTTTCTCCTCTTTTTTTTCATGCAATTGTGTGCATCTGCATATGTGTTTGTGTGCATGGGTAACTCATCCCACTGTACCTGCATTCCCCCGTCACAGGCCGACATTCGATACGGTGGCTATCCGGATTACCAGGTGCACCTCGAAGCCAATAAGAAATACTCGCCTTGTTCCAATAATGAGATAATCATTACAGTGTCACCCAGTGTATAGACACCACAGGGGGAGCATAGTTTGTCAAAGCCATATAAGGCTATCCATTACTGGCAGTTATAGCAACAAAAATGATTAAGCAGACTAAGAATGTAACAAGCACAAATACAAAATAGTCAAACAGTAAAGTAAAGTACATTACTAATTTATTTACTTTGTTACGTTGTTTCTTCTTTGCACCCTTAGCATTAAACTCAGGATCCCTTGGGCCAGGTCGGGTGCCAACCATTTCCAGAATACCAGACAAGAGTGCAGCCAGGGGGCTTAGATGCCAAAATTTGGTGTCTCTGTGTCAGTGGGGAGGGGTCGGCAGTGATGGCGGCGGGGGGCATTGCCAGTTGGCAGGCTGGCACACAATGGCTGGCACGATAAGATCCTCCCCTCTTCAGCGGGCAGATTTCCTCGCCCATATCTTTTGTTTGGCTTGTTTGGGTTGCGGCTCATCCTGATAAAGGCCACTTTGTTTAGACAACAAAGCGCGAGGGAGGGAAAGAAGCCAAAGATAGAGAGACAAAGAGGTAGGGAGGGAGTGAGAGAGGTAAAAAGGCGGCAAGACGGAGAATGCAGATGGAGAAGTATAGTAAAGGAGAAGTGTGAAAGGAAACATAAGGGGACAAGGAATCCTAAACGATATAGTTTGCACTTTTTACAGACAATATTGTCACAGATACCCAATAACTGATATACGCAGAGCCGGGTATAAAAAGATACAATAGAGTCAGGATAGTGTTGCAGACAGTGGGACAAAGATAGACAGATAGCAAGCAGAAGAAAGAAAGAGATTTGGACAGAGGTTCTGCCGGCGGTTGGAAGCCAGCCCGAGCGGTGTGAGGTCATCTGCAAAGCTGTGAATGATAGAAACCAGGAGCAGAGGAGGACACGGGACAAAGTACACACACATATTGCACACAGGCTCATGTACAGGCACTGTCATGGCCTACCCTGCACACAAACACACTTAGATTTGGTTTCCAAGAAACTCCCGCGGCCGACAGGAAAGAAAAGGAGGAGGACACTGAGCAGAAAGTCTGCTTGGCCACATCAAATATTTACTCAGGAGCAGCTGTATTGTTGAAACATTACGCATCGGAGCTGTGCCGTAATTAGGTCGATATTTTCTGCCCCTCTCTCTTTCTCTGTTTTCCTACTTTTCTGGGAGTCCACCTCTCCTCCACACCCCCCTCCCCTCCCTAGCCTCCCCAGGCTGCTGAAATGCGTCTTGGCTCAGGACCCATGCCTCTGGCAGCCAGAGTGCTATACATGTGCGCAGAACCCCGCTCGGCATAAAATGGCTGCCAGACAGGCTTCTCCTCCTGAAATGTCGACAGCGGTATGCATCTGCAGGGTGTGCGTGTCGCGCGTGCGCACTGTTATTTTGTGGGGGGATATCTGTAAGTGTCTGCAAATGTTTGTGGGTTAAGAACGTGCACCATCGACGTCCCAAACTATATGGCTAATTTAATCCACACTGTGTTGTATATGTGCATGTGTATGCTACTATTTAGTGGGAACAGAGTGGGTATCATGCCAAAAAAATGAGAGGGGTGGGTTTGGGAGAGTGTGCGAGTGTTTTAGTGATTATAAAATCTAGGTGGGTAGCGCACATGGGCGTGGAGAAACCTCACAAGCACTAAGAAACTTTCTTGCGGAGCCAGATTTCTGTTGCCATTACCCCTAATTGCCCTAATCGTTACAGTATCCCAACGGACAAGAAGGTGTTAGAACTCATGGACACATCCAATAGCCACAAGCCGCCTCTGCTATTTTTTCCTTTTTTGCTGAGTAACAGTGGATAATCTGATTCATACGTGCTTCCTTCATGAATCGGTTTGTTTATTTAAACAAGTGGTAGGGACAGAGGGTGCCAAGAAGTGTTGTTTTTGGAAAGGTCCATGTGTGTACGTGTGGGCGCGCGTGTGTGTGTGTGTCAGGCCCTGAGATCAAGCCCTGCCAAGCTCCCAGGGCAAAGCCCGGCCTCCTCGACCGCAGCTGTTTATTTACAGGTTACACTACAGTTTATTTGAAGACTATCGGATTGGCCGGGCTTCTGCACAGAACACCTTTCTGACACAGATTTGCGGCCTCATGCCCCTACTGGGCCCTATTCTTCACAACACACAAATGATAATTGACATTATCAATTATTAAGAAAAATATATAATGTCAACTTTTGCAATCTGCATATGTATTAAATCCCTGTTAAAAGATATGTTACAATTTTAATTATATTCTGCCAAAACCCCAATTTAAAAACATATTTGCCCAGGGAAAGCAGTTGCATGGGTCTGCCCTTCTTGGGTCAAAGGTAAAATGTAATGCAATAGGGGAGGTGTATCCAGCTCGGGCACGGGAACGGCAGATGTGCCATATGCTAGTATCCCACCTTGAGTCATCCAGGTGGTCTCTCCTGGTGCTACAGTGGGGGCCTCATGCTGGAAGATGCTGCCTGGGATCTCTAATTGCCAAGACCATCTGCTCTTTTTGTCATGGTTGCCTGTTCAGCCCTTGAAGAAGAAAAAAAAAAGCAAAACAAAAACACCAACTCTGATCGGATTTAAAACAAAGCACCCACCTCCACCTCTTCTGTTCCCCCTTACTCTGCTTCTTGCTACATTTACCTTCCTGTTCCTCTCCCCCTTTTCCGCAGTCTTTCTCTCTGTCTGTGTGTCTTTGCAGCGGGCGTGGAGTTGGCAGTTGTAACTAGACTGATGGATGACTCTGAAAGTGGCATGGAGGGGCGGGGGAAGACAGAGAGACAAGGCCGCTGAGCTCCCCGCAATCACTTTATAGACATGTACTGTGCCAAGTCCACACAAAACTCTGCTTGGCCACAAAAGCCGCTTTACAACACCAGTGTGTGTGTGTGTGTGTGTGTGTGTGTGTGTGTGTGTGTGTGTGTGTGTGTGTTGGGAGCAACTAAAGAGACGTGTTCTTTACTGCAAGCCAAGCAATGGGGACTGTTTTGCTGAGGCCATACAAACAGTTTGAATAGAAACACATAAATAATTTTAAATCTTTTTCTATAGCAGTCTCTTAAAACCTTAGGGGCATTGCTATGTTTTTATGCTTTCCGGAAGTAGGGCTGACATACATTATGAGACTTACATATATCTTGTGCACTTCTTGTGTTATTAGGGCTACACTCAATGAAAAAAGGGGATTTTTTCCTCACTTAACGTATGGTCCTGCTCCCTCCCTACTTTGTCATCGTTGAGCTCTGGCCAAGAACATTCTGTTTTTGCAGCACTGTTTAATAGTCAAATTTAGGAGAGGGGGAACAAGCAGAGAGGGAGAAAGACACAGCTAGAGAACAAGAAAGGGATAAATCTTCCAGCTTTTTTTTCTCCTTCTTTCACCCCCCTGGTTTTTTCTCTCCGACCATTGCCGCTGTAACACAACTCAGAGCAGGAAAAGGGCTGTTGTTGCAAGCCGAGGGTATCTGAGTTCAGTGTCTCTTGCTTCTTGTCTAGTTTGTGTTTTAAGGCAGAGATGATAATCTGACTCCTGGTTCTCATTGGGCCCCACTGTCTGAGGGCATGTGTGGGCTCAGACTGGTTTCAATCATTACACAGGTCCACTAGAATCAGGCTGCAGTTCCTTGTATGGTTTCGAGGCCTGCCCAAGATCTGGTTTCTCCTCTACCACAACCACCGCTTGATTGATGTGATTCATTTTGATATTTCACAACTTTTAATGCATAACGCCTCCAGGGAATGATAGATTCACCTCCCCAGCGAGGTGAAACACGTCAGTCCTGTACGTCTCATACCAAAGCCTCGCGCACCGGAGTCGGTGGAAAGAATTCCACTCATGTTTCCTTGTAATTCCCCGCCCCTCCTGTCCTCTCTTCACTTTTTTGTTCTGCGCCCGTACCTTGCACAGCAGGACCGAACACATTTCTCTATGCCCCCCTCAACACTCCCTCAGCCTCTTTGAAAAATTACACATAAATCCACTGGTAAAAAAAACTTTTACGCTATCCTGTGTCAGACACTACGCCTTTCCCAAAGTTTGCACTCCTATTAATGATAATGCTGTTTAAACAAAACTGTGTTCGCCTTCACAGCCAGATAAGAAAAACATTAAGACGTCAAGTAAGATGTTTAATTAAGGATAAAACTCAGGGCTATATTATCCTATTAGTCAAGGTGTGAGCAACAAATATGAAGCAAATGTGCATCAAAGAAAATTCTTCTCGGGATCCTTGACCTTTACTCGCTTTACTGCATAGACAGTGTGTCAGTATGGATGGTCTGTCGTTGTTCTTTTCCTATACTGTACAAACCCCCACTCTCATCTGCTCTCTGTGTGTTTGCAGACTCACAGCAGTCAGGAAGTCCCAGTAACAATGAGCCAGGCAAGAACCCTCTTCCAGGTATGTACAGTGTCAGTCATCCTCCCTCCTGTCATCACGCCATTGTTAATGTACAGCTAGTGCTAATTACAACCTAGGACTTACCTGGTTTAAAAAGCAATATGCTTTGAAATCTCTGACTCACTGCCTGGTTTAACTAAGAACTTGTAAACTGTTCTCGCTTAAATTAACAGTTCAAGCTCGTCCCTTGGGGATTAAGAATAGCAACAGCCAGCAATACTGTAGTTGAAGGTAGTTGTGAACAAACCTTAAGGGGTTCCAGCCTGGCACTAACTACAACTACTTCTCCTACTACTACCCTGATACTGTATTTGTGCTGCACAATTAGTCAAAATGTGACTTGAAGTGGTAGCATAACACTGATCTGTCAATAACAAATTTTTCTCGATAAATAGTGCTTAAATTATTAAAATAAAATTAAAAATTTTCTAAAATACTGCACGAACTAAACAAATTGTAGTTTTGTAAAAATTGTCATAATTAGGAAATATAATCTAAGCCTTTTCAACAGCTAAATCAGAAAATGTTTACTACTTATATAGTGTTACTAAAAAAAAACAAGAGTATAATTTCATTCTAAAGGTTGAATTTTGATATAAATGAAACCGGACTACATTTGCTTTGTCATGACACAGACTGTAGCGAAATAGACAGCTAAAGCCCAGCGTGAATATGTTGAAGCAGATTTTGCTTTTAGCTCATAACGGAGCATCGGGGTGAGCCAGCAGACCAAGCCGCGGAGAATTCCCTCTGACAGCGCTGTTATTTTCCCGGACTGACCTGCGCTGTGTCGTCACAATGCTGGAATGAAAATAGTTTGAGAAGTATAATTACTTTTCTACCTCAAGAGCCGTTTCTGCTGATACGAGTGCCAAGGAAAACATGCTGGTGAGCCAATGACTCAGGGCTGGGAGGCCCTCGGCAGTGGCATAGTTCTCCGCTAAAGCCGTTGGCTCACTGGAGGCGTTAGACTTTTGTAGGTGCCAGTTGAGCCGCCTATCTTTCTGGCATGCTCTCAGTGGCCTTGGCATGGCATCAAAGCAGAGCCAGAGTCATTTGGGTGTCAATAACTTGTCTGGCTGTTTTAGTTGACTGACAGCTTCTGGTTAGCCTGGGTAGTATGTCCTACATCTCTAAAATAAGAATTTATATTAACAATATTTTCTATCACTTTATTTTACACAACACTTGATACATTGTCTCTACCTCATTACGTACAATGTAACACATTGTGTAACAAACTGTAGTAACATTTAACTACATAGTACGTACATACCCTAATCCTTCCCTACCTTCAATATGTAAGTACACATAATTCAGTGTATGTATGTACTATGGAGTTACATGTTATTACAGTTTGTTACACAGTGTGTTACATTGTACTTAATGATGTAGAGACAATGTATCAAGTGTAGTGTCAAACAAAGTATTACCCAATGTTTAAATGTGTTATACTGTCTCAAAATAAAGTTTAGATAACATGCAAAAGTCCAAGTGCAAAAGTTTACTTATTGGAAAAAAAACAACAGTGGTGCGGTTAATGACTGATTCAGTAATTTAAATAAAGTTAGTTTAAATTTTGATTCTATTTGATGGTAATATTTATGGCTTTAGTTACTTATTGTAAATGTTATTTAAGCAAATTGTAAATGTTATTTGTGTCCAACACCATCTACTTGACTTTTTTACTACAGTGCAATTTCCATTGTTGCTTTCAGTCAGTAACAGGAATTATATTTATACAATTAAATCTAAAATCTCATATTGTGCTATAGTTAAATACCAATTTGTTGAAAAAATATTTAAATTAGTGTTAAAGGCACTTTATGAAGCTTCTTTTTAGGCTAATTTGTACTAAGAATTAAACTCTAAATATTTTAATGGTTACTGATTTTCTGTGTGTTGCAGTTTACTTGGAAGACAGCTTCATCAAATCAGGAGTCTTCAGTGTCACAGAATTGGTGCGGGTGTCCAGAAGTAAGTCATTAGCTAATTTAGACAGTTATTCTTTGACAAAGCTGTGATTATTTCCTCAGCTTTAGGTTTGAGAAAAGTGACGAGGCCATGTTCTTAACTGTAATCTTATTGAAGCAGGCGCGTATGTATGCAAATTTCACATTTGTGTACACTTGATGGGATGAGATCCATAACTCACAGTTTCTAAGAACCCCAGAGGATTAACTGAAACTTTCTTCCTCTTTAACTGTATCGCTGAAAATCCAGTTTTACAAGTCTGCTTTGGAATAACAGCGCGCTCACCTGTGCTGCCGTCTGTACGAGCCTGTGTGCTTTTTGTATAGACATGTTTGTGCAGAGCCATTTAAGGTTGTTCTTTGAGGGCGCCCTGAGGCACCGTTCACCTGTATTGCCTTGTAGATTATTGCAAACATGACTGTGTTGCACAAAGAGGTCATTTAAAGTCTGTGTTTAAGACAGAATGTATCTGTTTCATTCCATTTTACTGCAGCACATGTTGGTAGAGTCAAAGCCGTGACCAGAAAAGAAATATTATTAGCATTTTAAAATATTGGGACTAGTTTTAATGCAAAACCTTCTAAGAGTATGAATATCCTCTGAAAGATGGTTGTTTTTGTTTAGTGTTTAGTTTGCCCCCTGAGCAGATGGCCGTTGCACTGGTGCAATGCTCTCATGTGACCGGGCCTGGTTTCACTAAAGCCGACTGAAGTTGGGAGCTGGAATTTTAAAAAGGTCGGTGGACGCACAGGAATTGTCAGTCAGTCAGCCGGTCACTCCCTGGGAAGATATCTAAGCGGCCGCTTGTCCATCAGCGCCTCTCTCTTTTGACTTTTCAGGCTGTTGAGACGTTCTTTGAAGTCCATCAAAGGCAGCCACACAGTTCAAGGCTGACCACCATTTGGACGAGGGCGCTCATTAATGCAACAAGAGACCGGGCTGCATGTTTAAAAGTATTATGTCAACATTGAATGTGGATGTGCGGGGCAAATGAAACTGTTGACATTATATCCATAGAAGTTTTGCAGGAAGCGGTCTTTTTGCCGCATCATTGTGTGCAAGAAGTCAAAGCCCACATTATTATGAGATGACTGGCATAGCAGCCAAGTGGCAACACAAATAATGTGGCGAGCCAAAGAGCGAGAAAAAAAAAACGCAGTGTGAGTGATTGTTGGGGGTATCCTCAGTCATGAATAAAAAAAACAACAATGGTTTGTATTGAGCATCGTCAGGCCGGATGCATTCCTCCACAAGCAGTGCGTTGTGGTAGCCATGGGTAGGGGCTGCTGCCAGGGCTGCAGTGGGCTGCCAGGGTGGATGCTGGCCGATGGATCGTGCCAGTGGTGAACCTCAGACCACAACAGACGGCGCCACACACTCCATCCTCTCATCAGCTCCAAACCAAGCAAGCGCTCAAGCTGCAGGCTGCTGCGCAGGCCACACACTGCACTGACACTGACACTGCACTGAGGACGGGTGGTGAACTCCCTTTGTTCTGTAAACACTGGGCTCCCGCTCTCGAAACGTATATCCCTTACCTGGACCGCAATGAGAAAAAGAACACCTTTTCGACAGTAAATCACAATTTGAGACACAGAGTGCGACGGCGACTTGTAGAAAAGCCTGACTCGGCATAGTGTTTATGATAAGAAAATAGTGCAGCATTTCTACACAGCATAAATTAAATAAACATTTCATCAACATAAGTTGATTATGACTATTTTAAACTTTAACACTTGTCTTTAACATGTGCCAGTTCCTTGAAAAGGGATATTATGAACACACTACAATCTGATATTGTTTCTGATCTGTGTTTAATGTTATATGGAGCTCATTTTGGCATCTTTAAAAGTTAGTTATTTCCATTTTGTTTTGAAAAACTTGATTTTTATTTTTTAAAGATTTGAGAATTAAATCTCTGCTGATTAACTTTTGTAAAGACCAGTCAGTGTCAGAGACCAGACTGGCGTCTACTTCAAATCTGGAAAAAAAATGTAACACAGAAGGCTTTAGATATTGTAAACATGTTTAGGCTATAGAAAAGCATTTTGTCATGCCGTTTTTAATCTCACTGATGGAACTAGATACTAGAAGTGTGCTATTAAGATTAGTTGATTTTATCTTCCTGCTAGTGTAGCTTTGCTGCTAACTATATATTGATCATACAGAACTCAGATGGTAGTGTTAAAGGAGAAATACTTACACAATTGGATTTGTTCTCCAGTAGTACACAGTCTGATAATAAAAGATAGAAAGTGCACGTGCAGGTTGTTTGAAAGTTTTCTTGCCCGCAGCTAACGGTGTGGGCATCAGTGACTTGTTAATCAGAGAGCTCAGCAGATATGCCATGATGGTCAGGCAGTTAACCTGTGAATAGGGAACGCTTAATTTGATACACAGGGCCTCTAAACGCAAAGCGTCAATAACAGTCAGTCAAGCTTTCCTACAATTAATTGTGCATCCTTCACTGCTTGGGAACTGTGAGTGCTCAATCTTACAATAGTGCTGACAATTCTCTTACTGTGATTACAACTCAACTGTCTCCTCTCTTTTTATTTCCTGTGTCCTCTGCAGTGCCCATCACCCACGGCGCAGCAGTAAACTTCTCCATGGCCGACATGCCCAGCCAACCTTACTATCACGATCTGAACTCCAGCATGGGGCTGCACCGCTCCTTGTCCTCCCCTCCTGGCAGGTCAGTGCAACTTCCAAAAGCACAAAAAAGCTTCACCAGCAAAATTTTATTAAGGTCAATTCTCTGTAACCGCATAGCATCTTGGTTGTAGTTATTAATACAAAAAACAGTCATGTCAAGGGCAGCCTGGCTCTGACCCAGAACATAATATTTGAAGCTTGATTAGACCTTATCTTCTTTCATTACAAATGTTTTTTTCACATGTTCTACAGCAAAAGGCCTAAAACTGTCAACATGGAGGAGAACATGGACACTAGCCCGACCGGCCCTGACTTCTACTCATCACCAAGCTCACCAGCCAGCAGCCGGGCAAACTGGCATGACAGAGAAGGAGGTGATATACTTGTTTTATTAGACTGTTTCCAATGGGAGGTTTGTTACACATGGATACACTTAAAAGCAGTCACATCTCTGTTTGACTAAGTCACTCAAACAATATGTTTACTAAATCCTCCCCCTATGCAAATACATTAAGACACACTTCATACGACTGTATAGAATTCGTCTGTGCTTGAGCGACGCCACCTATTTTACTGCATGTGAACCACATCTGGTTTCTGGGCATATGAACCTTTTCAACCCCTTTTCAACTCTACATACCATGACAGAGATAGCCCCTGGCATCTTCTGTTATATAAATGTTTAAGCACTTTTGAACCACAGTTTGAATGCAGTTCTGTATACTCTCACACCTGTCATTTACACAAAGGAAACACTGGACTCTCACTGAAGAGTTTTGTCATGAGAACACACTGTTCTGAGTAAACACCTGGACCATTTTTTTGACTGAAAACTTCATCACCTGGTCTGTTTGTCTGAGTTTTTCATCGGCTTTCTTGGGCTAGTTTAAAATCAGCTACACAGCCAATAGGAAGGAATTTGCTATTATTGTACAGGACTGGTCAGAGGGGAATTAAAAATGAAAGCTTACCTAATAGGCTCACACATAGGTCTGAAGGGGTCAAGAAAAAAGAAAAAAGAAAAGGTCGGGATTGCATGCAAGAGAGAGCAGGGTCCTCATGGGACAGCTTGCATGTCTCATTACGTTGTCTCCTGGTGCAGAGCAGAGTTGTCGCCCTTTTAATTAAGGCCTCGGTGTCCCAAGTTTCCGGATCATTCTTACTCTCCGCTGACTTCTTTGCACACTCCACCGCCTGCACTAGCCTCAAGAATCCACAAGCACAGATAGCAATGGAGAAAAAAAAACACCGGAAATACCAGCTTTTCATCAGCAAATTTGATTCAAGTTTTTGGTCCCTTTTAAGCAGGAAGAGTGAAAAGGGAAAAGACCAGATGACACCGTAGATTCAGCAGTGGTGGTGGGATAACCACAGGCCACAGTGGGTGTGCGCTGAAATTTCTGCCTAGTCCCCTTGCGCACGGCCTGAGCGTATTGTTCCGCATAAACGTAGACACTTGGGGTGAGGAGAAAGGGAAAGCAGTGGGTAGGAAACTCTCCAAAGGCAGCCATTATTCTGTCAGAAGAGAATAAATGAAAAGTGGGGTGATATTAAACCCATATGAGGCCGCGTTAAGCGCCAAGCGGTCATTTCTAGCACATGGTTGTCATTCGACGAAACCTCACAATGTAGTGAAAGAAAGCCGCTGTGGGAAACTACTACACAACTGTACAAGTGTGTGTGTGTGTGTGTGTGTTTTCTGACATTGTGTACATTTAAATGCAAGCAGACTTTTTAAACAGTGCTTAAATTCTTGTAATTAATTGTCCGGTTTAATTTCCTGAGGCAGTTCAGTCGATTCACTTGAGGACTCAATTATCACAAGAAGGGCAGAAAAAGCTGGGAATGTATTCACATGGAAACATTTTACAATAATATCAGTGGTCTTACAGCATTTCTCCCTCTGATTCAAAAATTAAAGCACTTACAACTGTATCCTCTTGCAACCTCAGACTGGGAACTCCCCTGAATTCTAGCCACCTTTGTCACCCTCTTCCCCTGTGATAAGTGATTTTTCCTGTTACTTGGGTGGATCCTTCCTTGTAGTAGATAAAGAGGAGGGGGCTGTATGGACTATTAAAATGCCCCCAAAAAAGTTTGTATCATGAGGGGAATAAGATGGATGAATTTGAACGTTATGGACCCCAGGAATCTGTGGCAGACCAGAAAAGCACTTGATGAATGTTCATAGGGGAAGCAAACACAGGCCATTGCTTTTCACATCTATTTGTTATCACGTTCCCTTCAGACACTGCGCGTCCTACCACGGAAAATTGAAAACCACACGGCCATGACAGCAGAACATTGCTCAAGAAAATGTAGAGCACCAATAATGAGCAACTTGTTGTAGTAGTTTTGTGCATACTTTTAGTTTATAAAGTCAAATTTAGTAAACATATTTCATGTTTGGGGCTGAGCCTGCAGGATTATTCATGGAGAATTACAGTTGCTTGTCAGGCGCTGTAAGGCCGAGGCGAGCAGATGCTACTGTGTAAAATTCAATTTAAGATTACGTGAGGGTCTTGAAATTCCTAAATCCTATTTGAAGGGCCGGCATTAGTTCACTGGATTTTTATTGGGTGCTCCGACAGGGAAAAAAAGTTGTCTTTCCACAAGACTTGAGATGTTGAGTGATTTGTAATAATTCCACAGATCATCAGTGATTTTGACATAGCACATTGGGCCATGTTTGTAATTTGCTAAGTACATTTGTCATTGTTTACAGCGCTTCCTGAAGACAGAAGCCCCTGGATAATACTAATCCCATGCAGATCAAATTCTGACTAATTTCAATCATAATTCATTTTTGGCACCAAGTATTCCACACTTTTTTCTTTTTTTTTCTGTCTCCCATGAGAAACAGAAAAGTTATAAAATGTTGACTTTCTGCTTAATAAAGATTATTTTGAACTGCATGGCCTAGAGGGGAAATGTAGTGAACTGTTATGGGTAACTGTGTCATCTGCGATTTTTTACATTATTTACATAATTAGTCTTTTATAAATAATAGTTTGGATTGAGAGTCTTACAGTGGGAGTGAGTAATACACAATATAATTAACAATTTGCAAAGAAAACTGCATTTACTTTTAAATCCTATACCTTATTACGATACAATAACTATTTTAAATATTGCAATAATAATATTACCTACAATATTTTAATCGTCTCTTACATAGGAAAAATAAAAAAACTAACTCCCACTAACAAAAATTATACTAGGACTCAACCAGGTCTAAACAGGTCTAAACCAGAATTAAACAGGTCTAAACTAGAACTAAGAAACAGAAAACAACACACACATCCAAAGCCAGTGGGCCTGTGTGCCGGGAACCAGTGAAACCCATGAGTAAAAAGAGCAAAATTATTTAAAAAAAATTTAACACCACATCCTTCATTTGATAAAGGGTGAATTCATTTGTTTTGTGGAGCCTACTTCAGTATTTCACTAAACTAGGACTAATCCAGGACTAAACAGGTCTAAACTGGGACTAAACCAGGATTAAACAGGTCTAAACTAGGACAAAACCAGGATTAAACAGGCCTAAACTAGGACTAAACCAGGATTAAACAAGTCTAACCTGGGACTAAACCAGGATTAAACAAGTCTAAACCTGGACTAAATGTAGAAAAGAACCAAGTCTAAACCAGAACTTTTTCATTTGGATGCACCACAGTCTGATTTAATGTTTTGTTTAAACAACTTTGGATTCATCACATGCTCTACTCACTGCATTGACACAATTTAAGGTTATGATATAAGTTTTTTAAATTTTGTATCATACACAATTTCTGTACCACATTTCCTGACCCTGTGTTTGTGCTCATTACCAGCAGACATGTCCTCTCCCACCATGAAGAAGCCAGAGAAGCCACTGTTCAGCCCCACCTCTCCACAGGACTCTTCACCTCGACTCAGCACTTTCCCTCAGCCCCATCACCCGGGCCTAACAGGTGTAGGACACAGTGGTGAGTCACTGACACGCTCTAACCCACCCACTTAGATCTGGATGGACTTCTCCTTAGCTAAGCAGCTGAAGAAATCCATCTCAATACTCAATTTAGCCTCACAGATCGATGGTGATCGCTTTACTTAACACACTCCGGCTCTCTACACTCTATCTCTTCTTTGTGCTGCAGTTATATCCACGAGGAGCCCCCCTCCGCACTCGCCGCTGCAGTTCTCGGCCTCTGCCATCTTGCCCCCGGCGCCATCACCGTACTTCACACACCCCACCATCCGCTACCCGCCGCACCTCAACCCCGCAGATCCCCTTAAGAGCTACGTGCCGTCGTACGACCCGTCCAGCCCACAGAGCAGCCAGGTCAGTACACTCTCTCTTTGGCTACTTCGTTTTGTCTTTGAAGAGGGCAATCAGTCCGCTCGCCGGCCACAACTTTAAGGCTGCTTTTGGCACGACTTTCATGGCCTCAAGTAAGTTCATTGTTATCTCGTTGGGCTCTGCTCCCATCTGACCTCAAGAGATTAAAGATAAGATAAATTACAGCATGTGTTTCTCATTTATTCATTACTGCTATGTTGCATTTACAGTCAGCGAACTATCCTCTTTCGCTGTTATTTTCAAACCTGCTCCTGGTCATATTCCTTATTAAAGAAACAACTCCAAATAGCTTGCTTATTTTATTCAACACGCTGCCAAATTATATAAGGGTGACATGAAATGTAGGAAGCTAGCGTGGCAATTTTTTAAGATATAAAAATATATTACTTGAATGGCTTACAAAACAAAAGCAGGTGTCGTGTTTAAGTGGTTTTAAAAAAGGAAATGAGCTTGTTTAATGTACCGGTTGGCTCCCGATGAAGGCTTGGCAAGGAGCATCATTGCTTCTGTGGCCAAAATACTTCCATAAAAAACTGCTGGTGCTTTTCAACCAAACTTCCTCTCCAGTCACACATTCATTTTCAGGTTGTGGTCAGTGACTAATGAGTGGAACAAACTTTGTTAATTGTTATTATTTATTGTAAGTTTACATTAAACCCCATGTATCATGTCAAAACAGAGAAAAAGAAAATAGAATTATGTTGCAATTTTTCTGTTTTTTTCTGAAAGCTAAAGCGCTTAAAATGCCTTTACTTGTTCCTACCCTAAAGCCATTTTGGCACAAGAAGCTCTAAATGGACATAATTTTGCCTTTAATGTGGAGTAACATATTAATTAGAGAGTCATTATTAATTCATTATTGCTAAATGTTAAGTCAATTCTAGCTGAAGTACACTGCTTTTCATTCCCAACCTCTTCCTGTGACACTGAAACAATATATTTTTGCTCGTGTAAAATGCTCATGGCAAGGGTTATGCTTCATTCCCAGCCTTATATTTGTAGTCATCAACCCATTGACTCCATAAAGAAGTCAACCCAAGTATTGCACTGGCGGTCACACATGACTGACCATACTGTATCGAGACATTGTAGTAAATCACACAGCCTGGGGCTCATTTTAAAACACAATCTGGGTCCAGAGTGCGGCTGAGGAGGGAGACGGAGCAGGAGCAGGCGTCTCTATAGAAGAGAGAGCAGTGTGATATTTATGTGAGTTTTATATCCCCACTGTTCTCACTGTAAACAAAGGCCTCGTAGAAGGCTCCATCTCCAGAGCAGGGAGCTCGGGGTGAGGGGAGACGAGGAGGGGGATCTGTTACTCTAGAGGGAAACCGCGGGGAATGATAAAGGTTGTAAATATTTGCCGTTGCCGGGGCCCTGCTCTTGTGCAGAATTAACTGGCCCTCTGCTGGGGTGCTGGGGAAAGCCGAGGAGTGGGGGCTACTATAGCGAGGTGGGGTCCGGTTAGGGAAGAGAGAAGACCAGTCGGGGAGCGGAGGGGGATAAAGGGGAGCCTCAGCAAATAACACAGCGCTTATAATCCCATGGACGAGTGCCAGAATGTTTTTATGCTTGCTTTAACGCAGATTATATTACACTCTAATTAAACATTCTATTCACATCGGAGGGAACCCTGTGGACACAATTCTCTTCCAAAAAGGCCTGTTTGAGTTTTGAACTTAGGGCGGCACTGAAAATGAACGCCCCAGACAGACTCCAGCCGTCTGAAAGAGTAGCTCCCACTAGCTTTCTTTATTTCTCTCTCTATATCTAAAGTCCCTTTGCCTCTCCTGCTCCTTACACTCTCACATTCACACCATTGTGGAGGCGCGCACCGACGCTCTCCCTTTTCACGCCCGGCTCCTCCTAAATTCCATTTATGAGCGCCATTAAAATCATTGTTTAAAATCATGTAGGAAATCCATCGTCGGTGACTGAGGATCTATTGTTGCCCGTGCCCCCCTGAGTTTAAGTAATAACTGTGACAGAGCAGCGACTGAAAATCTTTTCTTCAGCCGGAGCTTTAAGTGTAAGCTGTCCAGTCACCTTTTGTTGTTCATTTGAGGTGTGTGAATGAAAAAAAAAATGTTACGCCCCCCTTCCCCCAAAAGGCAGGGTGTTACTGGACATTGGAGTTTGTTTGGAGTAAATCAGTTTAGAAGAGTGAAGTTTGTTACATGCTTGTAATAGTTTATTGAGATCTGCTCGGCTGAACATTTACAAGCGAACAAGAGCTTGTAAACATGAGACGCTGGACACAGTCGCTCCTTTTTATACAGTACGGCATCCCGTTTTGGTGGCAGATTAAACAAGTACAGAGTTTTTTTTATTTTTTGATTCTGCTTTTTCTTCTTAATGCTTCCATGCATTTAAAATTTTTCACTCGTCAAAACAACATTTTAAACTTAGATAAAAGGATTAAAAGGATACTTTTTTTATTTAAATTTTTTTGGCTGCCAAATGTTAAGATTTTGCCTTAGAAATAAGACAAACCAATGCAAACGTTTTCTTCAACTTTTGTAGCTCTGTCTCCTACATAAATGATATCCACATAAAACAGTAGGCTATTGTGATAAAGAATAAAAAAAATATTACTTTATAGCTTATGATCTAACATCATTATATTGTTGTAATTTTGTGTTCATTTGTTATAGTGGCTTTACCATCACTGATCATGTCCTGGAAATAAGAAATAAATTTACAATAATGTGGTTCTGACTTTTTTGCCCCTCCTGCAGCCGAACAGCAGTGGTCAGGTGGTTGGAAAGGTCCCAAGCCACTTTGCCCCAGTCCTGGCGCCCTCCCCACACCACGGCGCAGTGCGACCCGTCTCGCTCTCCATGCCTGACACCAAGCCTATCACCACATCCACAGAAGGTGAGCCACACACAAGACACCTTCAAATACTGCCAACTAAAAAAAAAAATAAATAAATAAAGGTTTGACATTGAAATCTCTGAAATGATGCTCTGTAACCCAGGCTACTCAGCCCCTGGCACCCCAACGGCTAACCGCTTTGTTGGCCTGAGCCCCAGAGATCCTGCCTTCCTCCACCAGCAACAGGTGAGTCCCCCCCCCCCAGCACAAACTATATTTTTCCCCCTCTCATTCACCTGCTCCTCTTATCTTTTCATTTCTGTCTTTTCTTCCCTACACATCCGCCCCCAACAAGAAGCTTAAAATCAACACGTCTACCTTATAATTAGCACAAAGTATAATTACACATTTTTTTCCCCCTCCATTTTTTTCTGTTTAGCTATGACAAATAATTTGAAGGGAAGATCATTAAAAAAAAAAGAAAGAAATAAAGGTGTCAGGAAATGCACTGTCACTGTGGGGCCACAGCTCACAAGACGAATGGGACATGAGGGTGTCTTTAAGAGTGTAATGTGCTCAAGTCTATTTCCTTTAGACATAACCATCAGAAATGAGTCACATTCACACACACACACTTATACTGCATGCACCAGGCTTCATTCTAAGTACACAAGTCCAGTATTCGGTGTTGGCGTCAAGCGGTTGCCACAGCAGCAGTCCTAGGACAGATGTGGCGTTCCTGCTGTCGTATTTATACTGTATGTATGAATGTATGTGTGTGTTTGTGGGGTTAGGAAAGTTGCGGTGTTGTCAAACGGGGGAGAAAGTGCCCAACCAGCCCCTCCTCCCGCCCCATCTTATTGAAAGTGCTGGTCCAAGGCCAAGGCTTTTCCAACCACAACTAATTGAATGCATCTGCACGCGGCTACATAATGATCGCTGGGTTTCTCCTCAGCTTTCTCCTTTTGCTTTTTTTAATGCTTAGTAAAAAATGACAAAGCTGCCCTCTGTTTCCTTACCCCTCTTTCTCTTTCAATTTCTCTTTATTTTATTCTCTTTTGGCTTTTCTTTTCCCCATTTTTCGTCAAAAATGGGAAAGCAAAAAAGAGTTTGTCATTCCTCTCGGGAGGAGGAGAAGGAGGATTCACTTGGCTGATGTTGCACAGTTTGTCTTCCACATTTTCTAGTAGCTCTGCTACTTCTTTCAGTGAGGCACAAAGTGACTACACAAGACAGCCGCAGTCTGTGCATAGCAGCATGATCTGGTGAATTACATCCAATGAATGCCTCCAGAGAATACAAGGCCTTTTTGTTCCACAATTGAAGTGCAAATTATTCAGATATTTAAAGTAAAAACGGATCATTTACTACTCTTTTTATTAGATATTATCAGGAATTGGAATTATATAAAATGAAGACACCTCTGGGCTTGCACAGTTTGGAAAGAGTCATGTGAAAGACAGTAAATATAAAAGATTTACACCTCACTCAATGGTTGCTACATGCCATATCACGATGAATAGATGTCCTTGTTGGTTTAAAGGACCAGACGAGTATTGACACTGATTCATCATGCTTCTGCTTGTCACGGTTGTTTTTGGTTCTGAGGTATGATTTTGCATCATCAAATCTGGCCTGGCGTAGCAGCCCGACTCCAAGCCAAGCCCCTCGGGACTAAACACCCTCTTTGAATACTCCTCCATTGTCCTAGCACCATGATGGGTTGTTTATTGTATGGAATCTGTGAGGCTTACTGACAGTTTTAGTTGTTCTGGTAGATAGAGAAATGCGTGAGACTGTCCAATGCAAAGGTTTAGTTTTAGTGTGGTTGGCACTTGATAAGGTTTAGTATCTGTTTAGTTTTATAGATGGGCAAATACCAAAGAAGTGACTAAAACGGTCAGCTAATGACCCATGTATTTTAAAATGTTGCACCACTAAAATAGAAAATCCCCAGACTCACACTCACACAGTAAGCTTCAAAACTGGAAAAAAAAACACACTACCACACACTCCCACACCTGCTCTATGATTCCCAGGCAGCAAATGTGTGAAACCCGTCCATTCATCTTTTGCCTTGGTTAACCCCTCGAGGGAATGCCACCATCTAGCATTCCGCAGGGAAAGATCCCTGATCAGATGTCATTTGGTATTATCTAAGGAAGAATCCTAATCCACAATCTGCCCGCATCTGTTTGCTAACGTTCCCGGCTATGTTCCCCTTTTCCCACTGCCTGTGCCACTCTGATGTGCCGGTGCCAGCGGACAGATGGCGAGCCCCTCGAGGAGCGGTGGCACAGAGCGTCTGGCCCAGCCTGCATTCTCTCCAAGCTTTTGTCATGCTGGAAGAGCGCGGGAGCAGCATGGGACTTTAGTCTCCCGTCCTGACAAAAAAAAAAAATAGACACTGGACAGAACAGGGGGCATTGTTTCCCATTCAATTTTATTAGGCTACTATTATGATTGATAAGACTAATAAATCACATTACAGCTTCACTTTTTTTTGCCACTTCTTGCTCACATTTTCTAAGCACAATCACATCACTGAATTTAAGTATGGCTTAAGTAGGCAGCCATCATCGTTCCCCGATGTGTTCTCGCAGGTGCTTGTAGTTAAAAGAATCACAGTCTTGACCGCTGCAAATGGTGTTGAATATTCAGCTATATCTGATTAAGTCCCTCTTAAGAGCCTCGGCTAAAAAAAAAAAAAGGTCTGCCTGCCACCGCGTGCAGAGTGCTAACAGTGCAGTTTTACCCCTGATGCATTACTAAATGAATGTGTTGACCACAGGGCAAGGTTAGGTTGGTATTGGCGGGGCTAGCTCTCAGCTGGATTGCAGACACGTGCGCTCGCATAATGCATGTAAAGGAGGACAGGGTTTGTATAGGGTGGCTGTTTTTGTTGCAGTCATTTGTAATCTGTAGGTTCCTTAAAAGCGAGGGAAAGGTTTTTCTTATGTACGACTGTGTGTGCATGTGCGCTTTAACTTCATTGTACTTTTGGCCCCTAATCAATAAAAAACAGTTAGCTAATGAAAAAAAAAACTGTATATGCTCTAGGGCATGCGTCCTGAATCTGAAAGTGCACTTACAGTGAAGCAGTGAATATCATCAGGGTGCATGCATCCAGTGGATTGCATGGCTTCAATGGCTAACACAAACGCAGTAGCCACTCACAGATAACCTGCAAACATAATGTAATGGCATCCACATTTTCTAACTAACTAACTGGAATTTTTTATTTCCAGGTTAGCTGCTACCACTAACCTTGACTGCATGACTTTTTTCTGTCTGTTTTGTTCATAGCTTTTATTTAACTGTCATACATGTTTTGATTCCATTCACTGTTAAGTTCACTAGGACTGCTCCAGGCTGTCCTGCATGCTTTTTGTAAACTGTTGAGTTGTAGTGTAATCTGAAGTAGAAGTTGTCTTGGCCCAGTGATCTGACTGCTAGATTTCAATTGACAGCTGAGGAAGTGTGACTGGAGCGTGACTCAAAACGGCAGGCATTATGGCCCCAGTGCCACTGACGACACTTTGGGGATTACTTGGCAAAGGTAACCTTTTCATTCTTTCATGCCATGTATCTCTCTGTCTCATATGCAAACATAGATTCATCATCCTTCTGTCTGATTGTCTTTATTCCATTTCATCTTACATATTAATGTACTGTATTTTTGTGCTTTATCCAAAATGAATGTATCATTGCCCTTGACATTGAGGAGTAAAAGATGTGCAAAACATTCCAGTTTTACAGAGCCACATCTCACAAGCAATTAACAGACATAAGGTCAAACCAGTTAAGGTATAAGAAGTTCTTTCAGGTCAGCTTATTAGCCACGTGAACCTGTTAGTCTACAATTTAACAAGCTCAGCTTTGTCTGACTAGAAGTCACGCTTTCCTCTCCTTAACTTAAAGTTACACAAAGCCCCGTGCCTCTTTCCTTATCCTCTTTCTTTGCCTCTATCTCCCTCCCTGTGAAAGAAAAACCTGAACCGTATCACCTCAGCGGAGCCAGCGAGCTGAGCTAAGCCTTTTCCTGTTACGTCTCCCTCTTCCTTTTTCCCTGGAAGTGTCTAGCATTTGCGTGTGTGCGTACGTGTGTGAAAGTGTGTGCAGCTCTTTTAGCACCGACTGATGTTACAAACACACATGCACACAGCACTAGCCCCTAAACAGGCCCCTAATAGGCCAGTGGAGGTAGCAGAGAGGAATGTCCCCTACAGCAGTCGAAGAACCTCCTTCTCTCCATATGAACATATAATACAGTAATAACTTAGAAAGAGCCCGACTGAATCTACTTCATTGCTTTATTTTGTCTGTGAAGGTTCTCAGTCATCCAGGTCGTCTTGAAGAAAAGGCATGCAATGGCATCTGGACTTAGTTTTCACCTTGTAATTTATGATGCCTCTGCTTTTACCTTTTCTTCCTTGCTTAATTCTGTTAGAAAATGAGATAGTGATTCCAGTGAAGCATTATTCACACAAAACTGCTCAATGTAAAGATGGAATCAGTCGGACTTCTCTTTTATCTCGCCTGCCCTTTAACTATGCCTCCTCAGTGCTACCCCCAAATTAAAACGCTGCCAGACTCGCATGTTGCCATTGTGCAGGAAATGGGTCAGCAATCCATTAAGATGCCATTAGATAATCTAATTTAGGGAGCTAATCCTTAAACTAAGCGCGCTGTATGCCCGGCCTGTGCTTGCAGGGAGTAGAATTAGTGAGGTTTGTGAGCCGGACAGGGACAGAGGCCGGGGGAGGCCATCTTGAAGGTTACCTAAGGAAATCCACTGATGGAGGCCATGTTTTCAGTCACGTCTAAAGCAAAGAGTAGAGAGCTAGAGGGCGAGATGTCAAATAAGGGCAAAATGAGAATCCTGAAGTCTTAATAGCTCAATTAGAATCTCATTTTGGTGTGAGTAAAATACACAAATTCATATTAATTTTCATTTCACTATTGTTTGGGTTCTTTCTGTATTTGAGAATGGGAAGCTAACATCTCAACATATACCCCAAAATTTTCATGTTAGCATATTAGCAATATAATGATTTAAACTTTGAAAAACTATGCAAACAATTTCTAATTATAGTTATTAGTAGTTATTTTCATGTTAATAATTAAAGGGAACTCTAAACCTGCTAAACAAGGTCCCGTTAAATGACATGTTTAAATACAGACCAAAAAAACAACTTAATCATGTGTGTGGTTACAGTTTGCTTTAGATATTTTGACATCTGCAAGTCTTAATTAGCAGTGATGGGGCATTTTGTGATTTTAACTGATAGGACAAAGCTTTCCTTTGCCTTAAAGTCTGGCCTGGCACTGCTTTAAAGTTATAAGATGTAGATTTGGACTGACAGCCATCGATTTTAACAAGATTAAAAGCGATCCCGTGGCCGTGGCGGTTACAAAAGGCCCCCGCGAGTGCGCTTTTGTGTCTGTGTGGTCCCCGTAATGTAAGCCATTACCTGCGAGGACTTTCATAAAACAGAGAGACGTAGGGTATAGAGGAAGAATGGGTAAAGAAAAATGTGCCGCCCTCGGCCGCTCTGTGTGTTCTTTGTTCGGGGAAGGTAGGAAAAACTTAATCCCTCGTTTCCTGTTCGATGATTTTTGGCAGGGTGAAAGAGAGACGGAGGGAGGGTGAGGAGTGTGAGGATGGGCCGCGCAAGAAAAAAATCTGCTCGAGAGGATTAGACTTAAGGTTGATCTTAACTCTTTGCGCGCCGAAATGCAACTGAACATGTCTAGTGTTTGACTTATAGTCCTTCTAAATTAGAAATTCAGCTTTAACCAAAAAGGTGACTTGAATTTGCTCTTGTGTTGTTTCACATAAAAGCACTGTCTGTTGTTGTATGTATAAAATTCAGACAGAAAAACTTTGCTCTTATTAGTTTGTTGAATGAGATGGTTAAAGTGCGACAGGTATTCCCAGACACAATTTGCAAAGAGAGAGGGTAGGGGGTGGTGTGGTGGTGGCGGCCTTAGATGAGTGCACACTGGGGGCCTTTAGAGGTGGGAGACCGCAATGGTGGAGAGGGGGGGCTAATTATCTGACATCTACGTTGCGCAGCACCCCTCGGGAACAACATGCTGTTTGTTCGCGCTCGCGTTTTCAGTTAGCACCGTTGCTCCACAGGAACAATCACTGTGTTGTTTTGCCATTAGCGTGAGATGAATAGGGATGGGACAGCTTTGTGTAGGGACCCCCCCTCAATACCACCCTCCTCCCTCCTTTTTTTTTATACCAATTGCAACCCCCTAACACCACCACCATCACCCCATCTACAATCTCCACCACTCTTCATGCTTTGCGTCACTGCCCTCTCACATGATCTCTGGGAATGACATTGAGTTTATCCCAAAAAATATATATATAATTTTTAATAAGAAAGTGATGCCAGCCATTAACAGGTTGTTGTCATTTTAATTAAATGAGTATTTCAGACTGCACAAATAATTGAATATGTCTTCTTTCTTTTTTCTGTCTTGTCTTGTTTCTACAGTCCTGGTACCTGGGCGAGCTTAGTTCCATTCCAAGTGTCGAACGGGACTCCGATTCTGCCAACAAATGTCCACCAGAACTACAGCATAAACATCATTGGTGAGCCTCTGGTCCCCGCTGAAACAGGGAACTGAACTCACAGAGGCAGGATGACCCCCAGAGGCTGGGGGGGTGTTTGGTGGTGCACAGCTCGCACTACATGTGTCCTCAGCCATGGATGAAACCAGCAAGCAGCACACACGCTGCAAAATCTTCAGTCCCCCTGCTCATCCTGCTTCTCACCCCCCTATCCCCACCAAGATTCTCCCGTACCTCCCGTTAATGGACACTGGCCGTGAAGACAAGAGTTGGAGCAGAAGGGAGGAAAAAAGAAGAAACGCTTCAGGTCTGCCTTCTCCTTCCCCAGTCCACACTTCCACCAGCCACCAGTCAGTTGTTGTGTTTGCAGAACTTTCAAATCCATTCAAATACTGTGATGTATAGATGCCTTAATGTTTTATTGCATGACACTCTAGTCTCTTAGGGGCGATTCCTACTATTTTCTGTGTTGAGGGATGTTTATTGACACACACACACAAGTGAAGGGGTCTGTTCATGTACAACCTCTGGCTGGTGGATGCTACCAGACTCTTAAAAAGAGTCTCTCCCACGTCAAATGTTTCACTGTGTACACCATAGGAACAAAAAATTGTGAATTCAGAGTGTTTCTTCTTCCGTTTGATTTCAGTTTACTGTGATACGACTCTTTGTTCAGACAAAATGTGTTGACTTGTTTATTCTTTATTGCTACTTACTTCAAGAATTAATGTAAACACGGAAAGAGTTGAGAACTCTTTATGGGGTTTTCAGAAAACACTAAATGCTCAGCCTGATATTGGACCCCTCATTAAAGAATTTGTAACTCCTTTTCAAAAGGACTTAAAAGCAGAGAATAAGGAATAGAGGCAAGTGCAATTGAATATTTGAAGGGAAGCTATCAGTCTGTCAGCCCTGAGACTCTAAAGCAAGGGGGATAATTATTAAATGGTTTTATGAGTAAAATGTTTAAGAAAACATACAAATTGAATTTCAGTCACATGTCCGTGTCCTCAAAAGAGAAAACATCAAGGCAGTTGAAGGCAAGCACTAAGCTACCTGTTCAGCGCTAAGCTAAAGCAGCACTTCTTTTTTAATGCTTACCATCATAATGGGAAGCTTTTTATTTATTGTTTGAGGAAAATTACAAACATAGTAAAGAAATGAAACACATAGTGTGTAAAAATGACTTCACTTTCAATGCTACGATAAGATCAAAAGCATATGCATTGGCCATCAGCTTTTAAAGCTCATGTTTACAGAATATAATATGGAATGCAAAGTATTAATCATGGACAATTCATGCAAATGTACAGTAAGCTTATGTGTAAAGCTGCAGTTTGTGCAAGGTTAACCCTACAGTGGAAGAGGTTGTAAAACTGAAATTATTATGAATCCAGGTGGTGGCAAATCCCTGAAAACTAGAATTGTGCACGGCATGTTCACAGCCATTGCCTCTCCAATCCTGACGTATTTATACAAGGAAATCTCTCCAATATCTCTTAATTTGCACGAAGACATAGTCCACATTACGTGCCTTGCCTTTGAATATAGAGACATCACTACACTTGTTTTTGCTGCATTTATCATTATAGAAAAAAATTAACATTTTTATGATAAGAATTGTTTTGTACTCTGAATGAAATTGTTGATTTTTAACTTCATGTACTACTCTATCTCACAGTTGCATTGCATATCAAGGCTGTGTATAGTTGCCGTTTTAAAGTTTGTAATCAACCAGCATTTTTTCAGTATTTTGGTGGTTTTTCTAATAACCTGTCATCTTTTTGTTTTTTCCTTTTATTTTCAATGCTCATTTTGTTCATCTTCCAGTTACTATTGTGGAGGGTGGAATTCAGAATTATGAAAATTATGCAATACCAAGTTTTGCCTATGTAGGTAGTGCTTATAGATGCGTCAATTATTAGAGGCTAGTTTGGAGATAGACAATATTGTAATGCATTTATTTTGTTGATATTGTTGTTTGTCGTTGTTGTTGTTGATGATGTTGTTGTTGTCGTGGGTGATTTCCTTTTTTATTGACCAAAGTGGGGACTGCTTTCTATGCAGTGTATGACAAGGTCTTTTTTTTTTTTTTTTTTTTCTTTATTTTTGTTTTCTTCTCTAGCAAAATCAGCCTACCGAATGATGGCAAGTCATGTTCCAGTGCATTTTTTCAATTTGGGAGGGATTTTTTATTATTATTAATTGTTATAAATGCACCCTTGGTCTTATGATGGCTGCAAAGTCACTGATTGGTCTACTGTGACTCTTCCTTTTAACTTTCCACCTGGGGTGCTAGCGCGCAAAAATTGACTAATCTCATTATTTCACAGGAGAGACGGCTTGACTTGAGCACGACAATCATTTTGAGAATCATTTTAGTATATATTTTTGGGGTTTTGCCTAGAGTCCCTCTCTGTTCCTTCCATAAGGATGGAGGATGTGCACGTTGCAAATTTTATCGAATGCCACGCCGTTCAATTTCCAGTGAATGCAATTTCCCGAGTAGATGCCTTAAACACATCAATGAAGTGGCCTGTGATCTGCGCAACAATCACACACCGACTAATGCTCATGAGCCTTGTCCAAATCAGCTACAGACAGGCTCAGGCAAGCCTTTAGAAAGTATTTTATAAGTATTAGATTTGTATAAATGTATATATGATATGCACATACTGTATGTCAAATCCTTCCCCAGCAAGAATGGTTAGAGCGCTAGTTGTAAAGTAAATACTGGCCAAAAAAGCATGGTGTTTTAACCACTGCTTCCTCGAAATCCATTAGATGCTTAAATAGAACCCATTAGAGGAAAAATATAGCACTTAAACATAGCACATAGGCAATCATCTTCTACCCCGTACAGTGTTTCCAGAATAATCTCTCAGGCGTACTACAGGGCATTATATACAATATCAATCATTATCGAGTTAAATGTGAAATTCTTTCTTGACATCGTCTTGCACTCTTTCCCTACAAACGTGAAAGAAATGTTTCCCCCCTTCGGAGAGTCGGTGGCGGCTCTCCAGTGAAATCAGAGGGCTAAGAAGCAGGAAGTAAAAAAAGAAAAGAATCCTCAAGTCAAGCTTAATCTCTCCGTCTTCACCCAGAGTTTCTTATGCAGAAAAACAATTGAAAAGTCACCCCGTTCTATGTGCACTGTTTTTTTTTTGTTGTTGTTTTGTTTTTGTTTTTTTTAATTGTAAGTGCTTTGCAGCCTTTGGCCATTGGAGACCCCACTGAAGTGCATTGTCCCAGAGTGAGTTTGTGAACGGGTATGTGTGTGATAACATGTCAGGGTCACTGTGCTGTTGGTGTTTATTTGAATAGGAGACTGTACATAAAGGTAAATATCATGATTGATAGCAGTAGTCTGTGGGGCTGAACTCTGCTTTGGCAGCTTGAGTGTACTGTGTATGTGTGTGTGAACCGGATGTGTGCTCGAGTGCCTCTGACACTACACAATGACAGAAGATGAGGGTCTTTCTATTGAAAAAAATTATAAAAAAAAGCCTGCCATATAGGACAGGAGTTTGTACACTGTAAACTTTCACGAGAGCTCTTCTCTCAAGCCCCTATTTGTAAATCTTCAATTCGGGGGAAAAATGAGTCAATTCCATTATTTTTTTGTTTTTTAATTTTTTTTGTCGGAGGCTGGATTTGAGTTAGAACTCTCCAGAGTTTCCCTTAATTAATAGAATCTAAAGTGTTTTGTGGTATTTGTAAAGTCAAATGGTGGGGGGTGGGGGGCTTATAGAGATCCATAAATATAAAAAACAACAACAATGAAGGCTTTTTTTTTTATTATTGATATTATTATTTCTGAATCTAGTGCTTAGATATTTCCATGTGGGAAACATTAATAAGTATTTGAATCGTTCTTTCATTAGTGTGGCCATAGCGAGTGATGTGATTTTTCTCATTTTGTTTATTTTAATTTTTTCTGGAAATGGGTGTGATGAATTCTTGTCCAACAAGATGGTGGTGTGAGTGTGTTTTTTGTAGCAGCTGGGAGGTGACGTCACAACCAGTAGAAAAGCCCCAGATTGCACCTGACCTTAAAAAAAAAAAAAAAAAAAAAAAAAACGAGAAGCAGGGTAAAAAAACTGCAGTGACAAAGTGTCCTCAATTAAAAAAAAATGTATTACTTTTTAATTTCTCAAAAATTTTTGCAACTTGACTGGTGCTACACCTAATTTCAGATGGGACTGGGCAATGTTGAGCCTAATTGGTCTTAAGAATATTGCTCAAAATGATCAGTAAATGCTGATTTTGCACTTTCCGTAAGCCTGATTTGATCACATGACTTTGTTTGCCGGTGCTTGGGAATAGGGTACTGTACCTTCCAGCTGGTAGTAATGTATCAAGTACACTAAGCAGGTGCGAATGTCGGAAAAAGCTCTTGAAACTTCGAATCAGTATTCCACCAATCAGCAGCTTCAAGAGCCTTATCATGTCAGTGTCAACTCATGACAATTTTTTTTGAAAGTATTATAACATTGAACAGGACAACTTTATGCAAAGGAGAACCTGTGGCACTCATGCAATATGTATGAAAAGAACGTACATAACAGACATAAAATTGCTTTTTTTCTTTGCTTTTTTTTTTCATTTTCATTGTACATGAGCAATACACTCACATTTGTTCCATACTTTGGCTAGCTGCTAGTCACTTGGCATCAGGTTGTTCTAAACATGAAAACCAGCATTTTTACAGGATGTAACATTCACCAAAAGAAGACAAAAAAGATAGCAATGCAGTGCCTGTTCAAGCTGTCCAAGTGTCTGTTGTATATAATTGTAAAATGTGATACTTAACTTTCATTTGTGACAAGAAAAAAACAGCATCACACGGAACCGAATGTGGCAAACGCATAGGGAAAATTTGCTCTTTATTATTAGTTTTTGATGTTTTGTGATTTATTTTAAAAACAATGTCTGCAAACAATGCCCACATCAAGCTTGCTCAAAATTGTATTTCTGTTGAAGGGGATTGAGAAGGGGTTTAGTGCTACTACAGCGCAGTTAGAGGTGGAAAAAAAAGTCACCCTTTTTCTCTGCAGGGCTGATTTCTTTTTTTGGGTCTTGTGGCACTTTTATTTCCCTCTGCGCACACATTAGTATTTAATGATGCAAGGTGGATATGAACAACAACAACAACAACAGCAACAAAACAATATGTAAACAGTCTCCAGTAGTGATTGTAGATACACTGCAAGTGTGTGCAAAGGTCTATGTATGTATCTGAATGTACGTTTTAGAGGACTTTTTGGAAATCTTTTTTGTTTTATCTTTTCATTTACAGTTTAGGAGCCACGGGTGTCCAATGTGAACTGTATAGTGAAGGCCTTGATATCCCTTCTTTTATTAATTTTAGGAACACCAAGCATTGGGCAATGCCTTCAAGCTGGTTACATTTGGTGCAGGGGCTAAAATTGCCACAAGATTAAAATTAATGTAAATAATGGCTCAACTTTTTGTGATTGTTACTGTTATATCCAGCCTATACTGCTAGCAGCTGTTTTTACTGCAGTCAATTACTGGAAGTGGATATATTTCCTATGCAAAACTGTTTAAACAATAAAATGAGCTATGCTACAAAAATGTGTGATTTCTTTTCTTTCTTTATGTTGAATAAATGAATGAATTAAAATTGAGAGTAGGTTTAAAAAGCAAAAGGAAGTAGTTATATCAAAAGCATACCTCCTTTTAAGGTGAATGGTTTGCTAATAAGATAAGCCTAGGTTAGCTCTAAAAGCTAGTCTTTCTTGTTGACTGATATAACAATCATACATTCTCTGAAGTATAAAGTCAGTAGCCTTTAAAAGTAATGCTACATTTCAATAATAGGATTAAGATCAATTTAGTTGTGCTTGCCTGTTTACTTCATGTTTGGTAGCGCTTGCTAAAGTAAGCTTATCTTGCTAATTAAGTTAACCCAAAAGTCAGGAGATACATGGCTGCTAATTTTATTAAAAAATAAAAAGTCACGATTCGTTAGCAAGAAAATACTGTGTATTACTACAAATGTGGTTTTCCATGTAAAGAAACGTAGTTCTCTCCCATTTGACAAAAGCTCATTCCTGCTGGTTTCTATTGACACAATGGTTTACAGGCGTTGCAGCAGAAATGTTCATGTAAATTCTGATGTAGCTAAAGTAAGCTTCCTATGGTCCTCAGAGCAGAAGCTACAAAATGTAGCTACATTTGGGATCACCTTGCTAAATTAGACTTAGAGTGCAAAATAAGGTTAGTGATTGCTCTTGGGGTTGAACGAGGACAGCTTCAGATCAGAGGACTATTTAACTTAAGTATTAAACTAATTGGATTCCTCTCATTCTCAGAAGTGTGTCTGTGACAGCCTCTCCTGAAAGCAAACATTGGTTTTCATGTCCTGGAGCGATCCCATGACCCTACATACCCATGTCCCTTTGTGGTAATTCTTCAGCTAATCTACTGTAATACCTCAATCCCTGAGGAATGGGAGACGGCGTTTGGACCGAAGTGGAGTGAGTCTGCTGGGAGTTCGCAGGGTCATACAAGGTAACATCCATCTGGGTCACTGGGTCACTGAAGTCTATGAAGAGGCCTGATCTAGTAAGCTGGGCTTAATGGGATTGAGGACATTGGAAGAGGCAAAAGTCAGGATAAGTCGACAATTAAGTCTCATTAGTGGGCTGCGCCATGAGCTCAGTTGGACACTTGTTGACAACGGGCACTGGTGCCCACAAGCCTAGATGAGTCCACTGTGGGAGTTGCCCTCCTCCTAAAGGTAGAATGAGGCACTGCATGTTGCAAACCAGTCTCAGTGAAGCCCACCTGGCCTCGGGCACAAACCAGACTTCATTTGGCTATCATTAAAAAAGGACCAACAATGTGGCACGCTGATATAAAATTACCCGATCTATAATGGTAATCATTATGCCATTTATGAAAATTGGCCAGTTGAGTCAACATCTGGCTTCAATAGGGACTGTAGTCTGTGAGGGTCTTGGCAGCGTCTTGTACCCTACATATTTTCCACTCTCTTTTATCAAGGCCTGCTGTCAGTGATTTGACGAAGCTAAATAGACGATGATTTGGTCCTATTATGTTTCGCAGGGCTCAAGCAAAGGAGATTTGTTGATTGCCTTTGTGTTTGTCCATTTTTTTTTTTTTTTTTGTACTCATGAAGAGGTGTAACGGCGCCTCGTGGTCCTCCGACTGTGCACCAGAAAGAGAGGATGGAACAGAGACGAGAAAAGCACAGCGCGAACCCTCACACAAACCTGAGTGCAGAGGCAGGACTGGGCTGTCGCTGGACACGAGCCAACGCTAGCACAAAGAACTCTGTCACATCACCAAGTTTTATGGGAGGGATATAATATTCATCTTGTGCTGGTGGAATCAGGTAATGAATTAATCTGATCCTCTTGTGACATCAAAGTCTAATGCACTTAAGGGGGAAGTTATTAAGGCAGAATTTGATTGGTTTATGACTCCAGGAAGAATTTATGTGGACAATACAGGGATCATGACTGGGATACAGAGACATACCATCACAAATTCCAGGTGAAGAGGTTCCAAGTAAATCATGTCAGTCTGGTGTGCTTTACCCAAATGTAACCTAAGCCAAATTTAAAACAAGAGGGAACAGGGCTCAGAGATTTGTGTAGTTGCTCATCTTCAGAAGAGAATATATGTTATAAGGACCATAAGACATCTATTTTTGTACTGCTAGGCCAGGTCAACTTTTGAAAACTTTTAAACAAGACACTTTAAAAGGGCATATATTGCTGTGACTACTACTAATGGTGGAAAAGGGGAGGAAATACTTCCAGATAAAACAGTAGCACTTGGGCCTCAGACTTGTATAACAGTGCACCATGCACAGTGCAGACTACCCATCTGGTTGACTCTTCAAAATGTCCTATATTTACTGTGTTAAAATACTTTATTCATACATTTAATCTGGGAAAAGTCATGTTAATAGAAACATATTGAAGAGTTCGTTACATCTTTAAGGCTGTAGTAGACAAATATTTGACTCTTTCCTTCATTCACTGTAGAAAGCCTGCGTCTGTTTGCAAAAATGCACTTGAAGAGAGCTCTGGGAATAAAAAGAGGGCTGTCTGAAGCACACTAGTCCTAAATAGCACTTTGAGCTCTGTGTATTCCCACACGCATTTGCATAAATTTCATAGTCTAACCCATGGACTGCGGCTGTAGCGTGTTATTAGTCTATGTTTAGGTGGAAGTACAGGCCCGATCACACTGAGGCTTGTTGTTATCTCATTCAAAGCACCCTCGTATTACACCCAGCGGATTGAGAGTGGGTCTTAAGATCGTGGGATTTGTTCACATATTAAAGCATGTCTGTTTGGACGCGAGTAAAAGAAACAGGTGTTCCGTTGTGTGTGTGTGTGTGTGTGTGTGTGTGTGTAAGAAAACTCACGTGTACATCTTTATGTGTTTGCCATAGTTTGGGATGATTCGTTCGGGCACATACATATACCATAAGTGCAATCTAGTGTTCATGTTCATGTTTGTATGACTTGACAGAGGGGGTGCTTTATTGAAAAGTACTCTTCTCCTCCCCTGTTCAACATGCTGGATTAGCACCAGTAGTTTCCCATGGAACAGTCCCCTCCCAGCCCCCTTCCCATTTGCATAAGGCGCAGACAGGCGGAGATGTGACAAACAAACATCCAAACACAATGCCGGCTGCCTCTATTACATGAACAGTTTTTTTTTTTCTTTTTTCTTTTTTTTTTTTTCAAAACAAACCCACCTGCGCACACTCCTCACCACAGATGACCCGTTTCTTGAGTCCAAAATACATATAAATAAAATGAAAGACAGCGCCAGACTCCTGAGGCCTTGGTGATCATAGTGATTCACAAGTGGAGGAATGTGAACCGGCTAAAGGAGGTGAGAAGGCCTTTCATTGCTCTGTCAGTTGGACAAAACTCCTCCTGAATCAAAGTTCCCCTCCCCTTCTTCCTTACCAAGATGGTAATGTTCACCTTAAAACATCTTTACTGTACTGTGGCTACAGCTCTGCGCAGCTGTCCGGCCGCCAAGTTCCTATCAAGCCTCTGATTTATGGCGCTTGATGCATTCCTTGGCCCTGGCGCGGAGGCAGTTTAGCTGAAATATGAGAAGAGATGCAGAGAACATGCTTAAGAGTGAGTTTCACTTTAGACTCTCTGCAAACGCTTGTGGAGATTTGTTGCAGAAACTGAAAGATCTTTATAATTTCAGGATAAGGGATCACAAACTGTGAGACAGCTGTCATGTCTCCCACAAAAGCTGCTTTTGTTACAGCTCCACATGGCTACAAGATCAAAAATGTTACTTCTTCCTGTTCACTTCCAAGTAAATTGCACACAGGTGTATACAGGAAACAAGAGCGACACCTTTACAGTTGTAAATGGCTTTCGTGCTTGTGCGCTAACTACCTGTGATCAATCATAAAGGTCTGTCTGGTTTTATTTAAAGCCCTAATGTACAGTTGCTGATAAACCAACATTAGCAGATAAGCAAAAACAGACCGAAATATATTTAAGCGTTCACCTTGCACTCCATTGCTTTGTCTGCACATGGACGTACAACAGCGTGATTACATGCTTTATTAAGTGCTGAAGTGCTCTGCCTGAGTAAAAGCAGATGTCACCACAAGGTCTGTCACTAAAGTCTGGATCCGGGTGCCTGTGGTCAGTGTCTCAGCCCGCCTCGAGCACCCTGCGGTTTCCCATCAATTCAGTGCACAAAATCATCACCAGATCAAGTGGGTAAAACACAGGCCAGCGCTGCTTTATTTGGTGGTGGTTTTTCTCCGACTCAGGACATGTACCATTTTAGTATACAGAATTAGGGAGGTTCAAGTCAGTACGTATGAACACACAGTAATCACATAATAAGGTGTCACGAAAGGTCACTGTACATTTTACAATTTTATCATTTGTATTAAAGAATTATGCTTCTTAATGTGTGGTTAAGGCTTTAGGTCACCCATTGAAAACGTTTAAATACGGTTGTGGTGTTGGTTACTTGGGGGAATGACAGCGGTAGGGAAAATATCTCTAAGATCCTGGTTCCTATAGCGTAGCATAGTGGCTTTGTGGTAACACTTCACATCGCTGATCCTGTGCAGGGTCTTTCCATGAGGAGTCGGCTTGTTCCACTCACAGCGTTCCCTCATTGCTCTGGGTTCCCCCTCCATTACAACATGTATATTAGGTCAATTCTCCTGTCAGTGCCCTTGACCACGGCACTGGCGTAGATCTGGGGTTTGCTCCCCAGGTGATGCACAGTGGCAGCCCACTGCTCCATGAGACTGGGATGGGTTAAATGCAGGTTCCCTCCCCCCACCCCAGGGAGAATACAAGATCATTTACTGCAATTTGCCCTGATTACCCTCTAGACCAGGCTACATTGCCTTTATTTGAAAAGTTGTTCCTATTGCTTCATAAGATCTATCCTATCAAACCACAGCTTATTTTTTTAACCATTATTTATCCAGAATATTCCCACTGAGATTACAAATTTCTTTTGCTGGGGAGTCCTGGCCCCATGGGAGGGGGGGACTATTGTACATGTTTTTGGTGGCAGGGTAAAACGGAGTACCTGGAGGAAATCTACGCGGACACGGGGAGGACATGCAAACTCTACACAGAAAAGCCCTGGATGGGAATCAAACCCAGAACCTTCATGTTGTGAGGCAACTACTCTGCCACCGTGCCACCTAAATCAATTAATGTCTATAATCTATAGTCGAGGATATGACTCAGCATCATTTATTTTATCTTTAAGGGCATAATATGCAGGATTTCATAGTAAAGACATTACAGGAAAGCTAAGGTAATGGTATTTAGCCTTGAAGTGTTTGTTGCATTGTACACCTTTAAAATATGTGAAAATCATTCATGCAGATCATCATTTAAAAATTTATGTCTTGAGAAACAGGTTTTGATCCCTATTGTAAAAGTTATACAACTGTAATAACACAAAATGCAATTAATATCACATGTCACACTGAATAACTCACATAGTTTAACAGAAATAAAGCAACGTGGACCCGGGTACAAGAAAAAAATATTATGGCAATAATAGCTTTTTTTTATCTAAAGCTAGCTGAACTTAATAATTGCAACACAAAAAGGCCAATAGTGAGTCAGATCCATTTTCTTCAAAAAGGCGTTGCTTTGCTTTCATCTGAGTTATCCCTTATGTGCTGAGTGTTTTCCAACACAAGGACAGTGCAATGTTTACCATTTACCCCTCGTACTATTAATTAATCATTGCACATCTGTAAGTGTGTATGCCCATTTTGCTGCCTGTTGTTTGTGTTACAATGGTGCTGTGGCACTTTGGCACCTGCGCTACATTATAAACCTAAAGGCTTGGATAATAAGCTGCAGGTGCACTCCTGGCAAACAGGGAGGAGATGGAGGGGGTGGCAGGGCTGGAGTGTGTGTCTGTGTGCGTGTGTGTTTGTGTTGAAGGGGTTCACCTGCTGTTGCTGGTTGGCATTCCACATCAGCGGTACATGACGTCAACTCTGCTTCTATACTTTGCACTGTACACTTTTTAACAACCCGAAACAATGCCTCGTTTGGGAAGCTGGCGTGCGAGTGATTAACAGTGAAACAAACGCTTTTGTCCGTCAGAGCCGCCTTCACACACACTTCCTGGTACTGTCAATAATTATTGACGTTAATTACCTTGATGATTAGGGTAATTTCTTTATGGCTGTGTTGGCAGGTATGAAGAGTAAAGATGGGCTGATGGAAGCAGGAGGAGCGTCTCTGTTTGACGGCAGAGAGTTGAAGTGACAGCCAATGAGGAGGCAATCTACTTCATGAAAATCTAATTATGTGATGAATGGGGCAATGTATAGAGTGTGGCACCTTAATATTGAACTCCCACCTGTGAAAATACGAGCTGGAATAATTGTTTATGTTGGGGGGAGCGGCTTTAGTTCTGTAATGTGTGTTGAGTGATGTTAGGCTGTAAACTTCCTGATCCTGGTTAACCCCAAGTATTTGATGATAAAAAACACATTTAAATTCAGTAACACAGTAAGCTTTGATTGATTGATTTTTGGGTCAGGTTTTATTGCGTTATAAGAAACATCTTACAGATTGCCCCTAAGCAGGTTCACCAAGGCTACCTGTAGCCACTCAGTACTGCAAAAGAAATCAATTTGTCCATCATATGTAATATACCTACTCAAAGCAAACTCTCTTTAACTCGCCATAATGCCAACAAACCATAAACAACACACTCTAAAATCCACACAGCACGCTGCTAAAGCCACCAATAATTCAAAAAAAGTACCATGTTTGCAAAGAATTACTGGCATGTTCCAAACCTTGACCTCGCATAATCTTGTTTATTTTGATTTTATAATTGATAAGTAAAATCACACCATTATATTTTTTTGTATCCCTCACCTGCTTAACATTTACTGTACTTTTCAGCTTTCGAGCCCTGCTACACTCACGTTAATGGCTTCCAGACTACATCTTGGCTCATGCACACGGCCTGTGATTGAGCGAGAACTCTCTCCTCTGCATTTCGGCTCCGTGACCCGCCTCGGCTAAACAATGTTTGTGAGTCTGATACAACGTGAATGCGGTTGGTTTTTAGACAATGTGAGCACTATCAGATCAAAGCCTTTCAGCTAAAACAGACATTGTGACACCGGTGAGCAGGATCTCACATCCTCCTCATCTGTGTTATATTTAAACGCTTTTTTTTTTTTTTTTTTTTTACCTTCAGGGCATATTGCTTTACTGCATTGGACTGTATTTTACTACAGTGAAAAAGAGCAGAAGCTTACCTAGAACAGGCTGTCTAGTCGTGAAGCGTAGCAAAATGACAAATCTGAAATCTTTGGTTCAGATGTAAGGTAGTGAGGCAGCGTACAACATATGGCGCTGTGTGTTCAAACCTGGCAAAAAGCAGAGGATTAACAATAAAGATTTCCTTCTAAATGAAACTCAAAAGGGCCGTCATTAAAAAAGGGCTGCAAGTGTAACCTTCACTTTTATGTGCCCATGGGAGTGCACAAGACAAGAGAGGGAGCCTTTTTTGATTCAGGGGCTGCATGGGGAGAAAAATGGAGCTTCTTATCCATTCTTTCCCATATGGTGTATAGATCTGGGAACAGATCGAAGGATGAGACAGAGGGAAGAAAAAAAAAAATTCCCATATGTGTTGTTTCTTTCTCTTCATTAGCTCCCAGTTAAAGAGAAGTGGCTTGATTGAAATAGATGCTGTTAAAAACGTCCAAATGGATGCAGGGACATAACATTATAAAAAAAACTTCTGAAATTGGTTCAAGTTTTCTCATATTTTGACCTTAACCTGACATGATATCATCGCATGTCTCAGCTGACATTGTAAAATGCTTAGTATAGATATTTCACCAACATTTACCTCATTACTGTAAATCACATTATACCACTCTTCAGGCCACTTCTTCCGTAGCACTGATTTAAGGAATAAACAATCGCTGTGGTTTCTATAGTGGGAGGCCCAAAACTTAAGCACTCAACATATTTCCAAGCCAGCTACTTAAGTTCAATCCATTAATGCGGCAGTCCTTTCCCACCGCAGTGACCCCTCCCTCTGCAGAGCACCAAGTCTGCACAAAGTACTCATTGTACCACTGCCCTCATTCTTCCTGCAACACCACCATCACCCTTTTAAGAATTTCCCTATCCCCACCCCGAATATGTGAAAACCTAAAATTAGTCATATACACCTTCGTCTAAATTTAAGAATATATACTTTTGATTCATTGCACATTATGACATGCCAAAATACCACTTATTGGAGTCATAAAACTGTGCCTGACCTCATTATCTGGATAAAGCACTTAAAGGCCACCTGAGGTGTTAATGCATTGCAATTTTCAATCGATGTTCTCTGGTGACTTCTTTCTCCTTGGACTTTTTGCTGAATAAGTTTCTGGAGTTGACGCTTCATTTAGTTTATGTATCCTGGTGTCATATCGTTTTAAAGGCATAGCAACATGTCTTTCAATAAAAAGGTTAAAATAAAACATTTTACTCTTTATATAAAGTCTGTATTCTATTAGTATTATGTAATTGATGACCTCTTTATAGTTTCTCTCAGAAGCAAACCTTCAATGTTTTTGAAGGTTTGCCTTTTGCATTTCTCAACCAATGAAAATAAATGATAGGCTTTGATAATGCAGAGTTGAGTTCATTTTAAACTTTTTTACGTCACCTGGTTAAATAAAAAATATAATAAAATATAAAATCTGACAAACATAAGTACATAGATAAAAAAACTAAATAAAAAAAACTAATTACAGTTTTTTTGCAAAGGCTCCAGTTAAACCCCAAAATGTGTTTGATGATTAAATGAGAGAGTATTGAATTAATGAATGGCTTGGTGTCGCCAAGAAGGCATCTTTGTCAACAGATGCTCCCCTGAACTAAACCCACGACACCTTTGAGGTCTCAGGAAATTCCACCATCCTAAACCCATTTACTCCTGACAGCTTTTCTGTGTGTTGAAAAGCACGTGTGTAATATTTCCTATCACCCCGACCGCATCAATTTGCAAGTGTCCTCCCACTTGACGTTTTTTTCACCCGTGTCCGTGGCGTGATGGGAATAAATCTGCCGGTACCATGAAGGAAGGTGTTGACGCTGGGCCCTGCACCAATGAATTGCACTGTTGCCTCAATTAGCTGTTGGGGATCCTGTGTCGGAGCCATGAGGACAAGGGGGCCATGCGATACCCTGCTGTCCGGGCTCTTGTCACCTACCTGTGGCCCCATAGTGTGGTTTGACATATCATATGCCACACGCACGCTCACACGTACATGCTCCCGGCTCTTTTTACATACATTCAGGAGAAATGCAGCCACTCGGGCCTCTGTGGGCCTTGAACTTCTTATCTGAGCATGGAATGTACCTCTAACCAGGGACATGCCTGACAGGGAAATGTTTACCCCTGGGGTCGCAACAGTATATTAAGGGGGACTGTGGTATCTGGCCACCAGTTATCATAGCACTCACACTTGACTTGACTGCTCTAATACACTCACCTAAAGGATTATTAGGAACACCTGTTCAATTTCTCATAAATGCAAGAATCTAATCAACCAATCACATGGCAGTTGCTTCAGTGCATTTAGGGCTGTGGTCCTGGTCAAGACAATCTCCTGAACTCCAAACTGAATGTCAAAATGGGAAAGACAGGTGTTTAAGCAATTTTGAGCGTGGCATGGTTGTTGTTGCCCAACAGGCCGGTCTGAGTATTTCACAATCTGCTCAGTTACTGGGATTTTCACGCACAACCTTTTTTTAGGGTTTACAAAGAATGGTGTGAAAAGGGAAAAATATCCAGTATGTGGCCGTCCCGTTGGCGAAAATGCCTTGTTGATGCTAGAGGTCAGAGGAGAATGGGCCGACTGATTCAATCTGATAGAAGAGCAACTTTGACTGAAATAACCACTCGTTACAACCGAGGTACGCAGCAAAGCATTTGTGAAGCCACAACACGCACAACCTTGAGGCGGATGGGCTACAACAGCAGAAGACCCCACTGGGTACCACTCATCTCCACTACAAATAGGAAAAAGAGGCTACAATTTGCACGAGCTCACCAGAACTGGACAGTTGAAGACTGGAAAAATGTTGCCTGGTCTGATGACTCTGGATTTCTGTTGAGACATTCAGATCGTAGAGTCAGAATTTGGCGTAAACAGAATGAGAACATGGATCCATCATGCCTTGTTCCCACTGTGCAGGCTGGTGGTGGTGCTGTAATGGTGGAGGGGATGTTTTCTTGGCACACTTTAGGCCCCTTAGTGCCAAATGGGCATCGTTTAAATGCCACGACCTGAGCATTGTTTCTGACCATGTCCATCACTTTATGACCACCATGTACCCATCCTCTGATGCTACTTCCAGCAGGATAATGCCCCACGTCACAAAGGTCGAATAATTTCACATTGGTTTCTTGAACATGAGAATGAGTTCACTGAACTAAAATGGCCCTCACAGTCACCAGATTTCAACCCAATAGAGCCTCTTTGGGATGTGGTGGAACGGGAGCTTCGTGCCCTGGATGTGCATCCCACAAATCTCCATCAACTGCAAGATGCTATCCTATCAATATGGGCCAACATTTCTAAAGAATGCTTTCAGCACCTTGTTGAAATAATGCCACGTAGAATTAAGGCAGTTTTGAAGGCGAAAGGGGGTCAAACACAGTATTAGTATGTGTTCCTAATAATCCTTTAGGGTAGTGTATATGGCACGTCATTCAAATAAGACGTATACAACTTTATTTATTTTAGACTAAATTCGGGATGCATGAATCTAACTTAGATCATCATTAGAAGCAACATAAATATTATACTTCATTCGATATCTTGAGAAAACTTCAAATTTCTGAGCAGTTTGTAAAATTGTAGAATTATGAAATATGAAAATGGGGAAGCACCTTTTACGGTTCTTCAAAATGAATTACCAGAGTATTTTTAAGTATTGCCTATTGCCACATACCTAGTACTTAACATACATAAAATGTATTTATTTATTTATTCTAATGGATGGACAAAACTAATGCTCTATTTCTGTGATGCTGTTATTCATTCTCATTTGTCAGTCTAACTAAAACCATTATGTAATACTGTATTCTACAATACAGTTAACCCTTGATATAATGTATTAAAAGAGCCTTAATAAAATCACATGTTTCTGTAAGCCTTGTACCAACTGATCCCATGTCAGATAGTCTCTGGAAACTACCAGTTGCCTGGAGGACTGAGGTTAAGGAGCATTCTGGTGCTCGATGTTCGCTTAGGGGCATCTTGTAACTCGGAGGAAGTAATGCCGGCAGAAGGGGGCAAGAGTACCTCCCCGTTACCCCCTAGCCACCCTCCTCCAACCGCCATCTGATGTGAGGTAACATGTGAGGGCGAGCTTCCATCTGTCCACGGTATACACTAGCAGAAGGTGCAGCTAATGAGGCTTGATTTGCTGCTGCACCTGCCTCCAATCTGGGGGTTGGTAGTGGTGCTAGTGGAGCAGTGTTTGTGTGTACCAGGGATGCTCTCGCCCACCAGCCTCTCCTCCTCCTTCTCCATCAACCCGCCCCCTCTCCCCCTCAAGGTGTAATCATTGGTTAGCTTGTATGGGAGCGCCTGCAGGTTGATGGACCCTGGGAATTCATTAGGAAGTAGGTGAGGCCTTGGGTTGAAAGGGCCTTTTGACCTGACTCCAAAAACCCTCACATTACAAAGCAGAGGACGATTCAAAGGGAAAAGGGGGAGTTGGCCAACTTGGTCTTCACTGCTAGTTGTTAAAACAAGACATTTTAAGGCTGTAGTTGGCGTTTTCCGCTTCAGGACTAGAGCATTTGAAAAAGATCTCCTTTTTATGGCTTAAGATGCGGTTTGTTTTTAGTCCAGATGGTGTAAAAAAAAAAAAAAAAAAAAAAAAGGGGAGGTGTTATGTCCACATGTTAAATGCAGCATGTTTATCCTGCTTCTCTGTTCCCTGTCACAGATACCATTCGACACAAGAGCTCTTCAGGGGCCGGTTATTCCAGGCCATTGAATCCAGATCAAAACCAGCTTGTGTTTCTGTGACTACCCTTTTCCTCACAATCAGACCCTCGCTGCTTCTGCTATTGAGACGGTAGGCATGTCCTCACCACACTCACCACTGCATTATAAACCACTAATATGAACAAATGCCCTATAACGGAAAGCATTTCTTCACAAATCTTGCCTGTGTTATTCACTTGAACACTTTATGGTGGCAATCAGTAAAACCGAATCAAGCGGCCTTTATCCATTCAAGAAATTTAGGGGATAAAGAAAACAAAAGAGAAAGGGTTCGTTGCCCCAAGGCTATACTCATAACTCGTAGTGAACCTAATGTTGGGAACCCTTCTTTTTGAGCCGTGTGAGTAATTCACTGGGTGATGTCATCGCTGACAAAAGCTGTGTGCCACTCTAGATTATTTTCAAATTAGCTGCTCCATTCAGAACGGACGTCCATGTGCAGAGGCCCAAATTAAGGCTTGCATTTTAACGAGCGACCTGAGTGGACTGCTAATACTTTATATACACATTGGTTCATATTGCCCCCCACCACCCGAAAAAACATAACTATGTATTTATAATAGCATTTGTAGATCATTATTTCAAAACACATTAAAGTTTTTTTACTCTATGCTTGATCATATTGACATTTTACCTTATGATTTCATCAATACTTTTAGAAGTATTGTTTGTCAAAATGGCTCCGTTTTCCAATGAGCTGTTCCACACCATCTAACCTGATACAATATAGTGCATCTATAAATAATGTGCGTAACAGAGGCTCCTCGAAACTCCAAAGACACTTCCCAAGATACATTTCCATCTCATCCTCAGTTCTCTTTCGATTCAAGGCAGCAAAATGTAAGAGCTATTATAAATCAAGGCCTCATCAGCAACTTTATTCAAATATTGAGACATAAATCAAATCTGTGCTCTCTGTTGATATTACCCGCCACTTCCTTGGGAAAAGAGTTGATGGTGGAGTACTGATCATCCCATCGGGCTCATTTGTTTACTTTCAAAGTCCCTCTTGTGTGGCTTTGGTATTGGAGCATTTTTTGTGCATGTTTGTGCATGGCCAAGAGGGAAGCTACTTTGAGATGTGATTAAGAAAATGGATACTGCCCTCTTCTGGCGGAAGCAATCATTGCCTTCATGTCAGTCTTCACAACAATTACACAAGTACAAGTACAGTAATCAGTGTGGTAAAAAAGCCCTGGTGCATAGCCGAATGTATAATTACACTAATGTCTCCCTCAGTCAGTTTATGTACGCAATATATAGAAGGTAAGCAATCATCGGAAACATACTGTATACATCTGTGCTTTTTTTATGCACACGATTCATGACATTTTAATTAAGCATATACATGTGTCTTCAGCTTCGAACATAGTAAAAGCTGTTTTTCTCTCAGCACACCAGTGAATGGAGTTAATTAAGCTGTAGATGCTGGAAATTACCATTCGTTAACCAGTTTTCCAGTCAGGCCATTGTGGACTAACCAAGCAATTCTCTTGTTTTATGACCACTGCATGCTATTCATTATAACAATGTATAAATCCCATATGCTTCCGCTGCCTCTTTCTTGTGTTTAATGGTGCTTTATCGTTTTGGTTGACGTGGGTCAGATCTTCAGGCAGGTGGTTGGGAGAGGGAGGCAGATGGGACGTCACCACTGAATCTGTGAAGTTTTCTCTTCAGGTTTGAGCTGTGACTGATGGGCCCTTGAATTATTACCGGGCCTCCCATTCATAATTAGCCCAGGCCTAGTGGGGACCAAAGCTCCACTAATGAGGCCTTTGTTGCTGCTGATCTACGCTGCACAATCAACAAGAGAGGGACGTAGTACTGGGAGAAGCAGCCCCACATTGCGCGATAACGTGCCTTTAGGGCAGCCTCTCTAAAACAATCACGCACGGTTTCAGCGCTCCCCTCGTTAGAGATGAGTGTTCACACGGGGCGTGAGACTGCGTGTGTGAGAGGCACAAGTGTGTAGGTCCTCAGATATGCCAGTTCCCACAGGCAATATATATATATATATATATATATATATATATATATATATATAGCTTTTTTTGATTTCACGAGCCTTTGAGCAGCATTATATGTTAAGAATGTTTCAATCCTTCAAACATTATTGAGTGACTTTCATCTACTTTTAATTTTCCCATTTTTGAAGCACAGTTCCTGTTCAGTTCCTGCTTTTATCTGCCTTCTGCCTGTTCTTTGGCTACGTGTACATTTTTTTATTTGTGTAACTCTGTCCTCAGTTTCTACAATTTGTACTGTCTAAAATAAAATAATACTATAAGACTTTTTATATTTTTCAACTTAATTGTTTTACATAATGACAGTAATGGCTTTTTACATTATTTAGATTTTCAAATCTACATTGGGGCAGCTACATTAATATTGCTATATAAATAAATTTTATATTAATAATTTTTTTATTTTCTCAGTAAAAAGAAAAAAATTATATGCAAAAATATACGTGCATTTTCCAAACATTTTTAACCTGTAACCTTTTTTTTTTTATTTAAAACTTCCCGTGGCAAGAGCTCACCTCTCATCTGAACTATCCTGCTGTCTGGTTGGCAAAAGGACACGTCTTGGAAGCCCACATCTGGATGACTTTGATTCCACCTCCCACTGCAGGTGATTTCTCTCTGACGCCCCTTAAATCATCTTTGTAAATGAATTGCACATAAACTCTTCTAGTATTGTTTAGGTCTTATGCGATACTAGGGTAATTTTCATGTTTGCATCTCGTAACACCCATCATTTTACCACACTTTTCAGCTGCCCACTTCCCCCATATCCCGGCTAAAAACAACCCACTCCCACTGCCAAGTAGAAAAGAACACTGAAAAGACAACTTCTTATGCCAACTCACCTTCTACCTGTAGTCGAAGGTTACAAACAAAAAAAAACAAAAAACGTAGGACCTTTTTTTGACGGTGGTGCCAAATGTTTCGCATTAATATTTAGGTTTTATTTCTCGAGTGGATGCACTTGAATGTTGCCTGAGCCTCCTCCACCGACGGAGACAGGATTTACTTTTGGCAGCTCCTAGTATCTTCTCTGCCATTGGGAGAGCTGGCAACATGGTGGCATCGGCATCTGTTTTTGGCTCATAGTGGCTAGGAGGAGCTAGAGGAGGGACAAGATTTATTTTCTTTATATATTTGTACTTTTGGGATATCATTACAACACTTTCTAAATGTTTTAAATGATTCCTGAAGATTAGGCCTCGGTGCTGTGTGTAGGTTCAGTATGGTTAGAGTATGTTTTCTGTGGGATGGATCCAAAGTCAGAAGAACTTGGCTTGTTTTCAAATGAAAGTGTATGTGTGCATTTATTAGCACGTGCACTGACAGCCTGCTCCTCACCCACCGGTTAAGTCCGTCTTTGAAGTCACACGTGAAAGTCTTGCCAAAAATGCCACGAAAGAGTAAAAGAAAAAACTCTTTGACTGATTGGTTTCAATTTGAGTTTTCCTCTGTAGTTAAATACAAGACTTGAGGGATTTTGCCCTTTTACAAGGAACTCAATGGTAATTAGTTTGAGTGGAGTGCATCTAGCCTTCAATCTATTTCTGGAGGGACTTTATGTCTATATGCTCTATATCGGCCATAACTTGGCACTTGAGATGTGTTTTCCTTAAACTAAACAATATAATTCAGAGAATTGATGACTGTGTCATGTTAATGTCAGCCTGGCATCTTTCCAAAGATCTTAATACTTCAGCTTTTGGCACCGGAGACGTTTTCTTCTTTTGTTGTTAAGATGATGTTACAGTTGTGTGAACCCTATGATATTAACAATGTGCAAGCAGCATGGCTCACTGATTACAAAGATACAGGATGTCAGTTGTGAAGGAGCCCTTTATGCTTTTTTTACTCTTATTTGGCATCTTAGGAAGAGCATTTGCAGCCAATTGTTTCACAAACTGTTGTTTTGTAGATGTGAGGGTGTTCGGATCACAGCACACTAAGTAAAAGTTCAAAAATGGCAGCTATTGTTTAGTACAGAAATAAGTTTAGCCGAATGCCATTTTTGTGATCTTCTGGGGATAAAGAACACTTTTCAAATTACACCCCCAAACTTCAAGAGCCTGTTGGAATTTGGCAAATTTGTGAGTCTTCTTCATAACATGTGAACGTGAATTGAGGTTTCCTCTTATTTGTGGACATACTTTTAAGACAAGTGCTGGGCAGGCAGCCACCTCTGTACCTAGTAGATTAGACTTCTCCACTTCTTCCTGTTTGATTCCATCCAGGTGCATACTGGGAACGCTGCCATGTCCATCCCTCGGTGCACAACAGCACCGCGCAGCTGTGGAAGCCACCTAAATTTGATTCCTCTTGTCGTAACCTAGCAACGGCGGGTATTAGTGCGAACAAGCTGGATGGGTGCAGTGGCGGTGCCAGAGGCAGGATGGGCGCCTGGTTGCAGCTCATTGGCAGATGACATTGAGTGAAAGCTGGCATTGGGAGATTAGGGGATCAGATGCTCATAGTTTTCTTTACAGGAAGTAGTATGAAATGTAAAATCAATGCCAAGAGGGCTTGACAGTTCTTTACACTTGACGTCCAGATGTGCACAGATATGCTATACACAATGTTGATCTACAGCCTCTGAACCAACATTACATCTACTGTTTAATTAGCTTTTTGTGAGAAGCTAGTATTGCTAAAGGAAAATGCAATATTTACTGATGTAAATCAAATTAAACCAAAGGAGCATTTTAAAAGTGGGTTATCAGATCTTGGCTTCCTAAACAGATAAGGAAAGTGCTCCAAGATTTAAGCAGATGCACTGGCGTCTTTCCAGCAGGCAGAAATTCCTGATGTGACCTTAACTATTGATTCACTACTTTGAAAAAATAAACTGCGGTTTTGATAAAAGGGCAATGCATTACTAAAAAGACAATGTACAGAATTCATCAAGGACTTTTAAAACGTATACATGCTGTGTCTTCTTCATTTTATCTCCTCTCCACTGCAGATCCATAAACCCACCCTCAGGACAGAGCAGTCAGACAGCACACCTCTTGTGGATTTAAAGCCCAAACTGGTAGTATTCCCCAGTAGCCCTGCAATGCTGAGTGGGGGAGGCTTGAAAAGCATTGGCAGCTCTGCTAGCTTCTGTTTGTCAGAATACCAGATGCCTCACGCCACATGCTTCAACCACTTTGATTTCATCTCAGTGCAGTTGTTGATCAGATCTGTCTTCGTTTGACACAACCTGCCTTCCGTCTCCCTGCTAACTTTCATCTTCTCCAAGCTGGCCAGGCGGCTGTCTTGAGATGTCAACCTCTGTGACGTGCGGTGTCCATCTGGTATATGGTGCGCCGTGGCCCGCCACACTGAATGGACACTCACTCTGCTGCTTCCTTTATGGTTCTCAGCAGTGGTGCTGTCCAACTTTCATTCCACAGTTATTGGGGAATTGAGTTCCCCACTGAGGCCATGCACGTAGAAGAGGAAAAGAAAGAGGCACACAAAAGGACTGTGAAATCTATGGCTGTGCTGCATAATACTGTACAGCCCACCACTGTTCTCTTTCTCTTTTTCTGTCTATAACTCACAATGCAATACGACCACCATACTGTCTCAATGGTGTAATTCTGCAATACTAATACACTAATCTGTGATATATCACAAAACATGTGTATACAGAAACTATCCCCAAACTACTAAAGTACTTATTCACCATATTATTGTGTGACTGAAGCAAATTTGACAAAATTAAAAGTGCAGAGTATTTACCCATTAAACAGTGCTACTTGCCAATGTCCACAAATGATAATTATCCTTTTAATAAAACCCCAATCCCTCACTGTATCAGATAACAATACAATATCAAAACGGGACAATATTAGATCTCCCTCTTGAATGTAATGGTTTTGTGAACACTGAAAGGGACTTGTTCAATAAAAATAAACTCTATAGAAGGTCACATAATGAGCCAAGCACCTGAGACAACTCTAGGTGAAAGACTTTCTTCACTATTGACCGCTTCCCTCTGTATTTTAAAGCCTCATGCTGTATCCTATCACAAGGGGATTAAAGTAGAAAAGGGCAACTGGGATCACTGGGAGCGCCGACCCCTTCCACTTGAGCCAACACTCAAGCAGGGATGAAGCATGGATGAAGCAGGGATGAAGCAGGGATGCAGCGACGACCCAGAGGGGAATGGAGAGACTGGGAGGTGGCATAGTTTGGATTCCCAATATGTGTCCGGGGAATCCGAAGTGAGGCCAGATGGCACAGGCCTGCCGGTCTTTGGGAATCACAGCATACGGCGGCGGGACGCATGGCAGAAGGTAGCGGGGGAAACAGCACCGGGGTCAGCTCTTGATGTTTGGACGCTCCCCGGAGCGGTTCCTTCCATCCCTTTGAACAAGAGAGCATCTCCACACAACGCCATGCCGCGTCTCTGCTTAATGCGGCAGTTGACTTCAAACGCAGCACTATTCCCTCCTGCCCAAAGCCTCCTGAGTTCCAAACATATGTTATCAGACTAACATGCCACTGAGCACCGCACATGGGACATATGTGTTGTGTTTTTGGTCGCAACTTTCATCTTGTACAATTCCATTCCATTCGCTTGTATGTCACCAAATCACAGCGAGCAGCGCCAACGCCTCGAGAAGGCCTGTCATGCCGGTGTGCCTCGCTATAGACTGAAGTACAGAATGGTGGCAGCCAATTATATCAGTCAAGGTTTGCAAGACAGATGTCCAATATAACCAGGTTAGCACTAATAGGCAGATTTTTAAACAAGAGTAATTATTCATCGTTCACAGACCAGTAAAAAGGAGGCATGCTAATATCTGATGCTGAATGTGTGTGACAGGTGTTACCGCCAATTTCCCTCAGTCTCTTGTGGCAGTGGCCGATATGAAAACATCTTAAAACACATCCTCATCCACGCAGCAGTGATCTCACATGTTTTTGACACCTACTCTTTGACTTTAAAAAAGAAGCAATCCTGCATATGCATGCTGATTATCTCTCTATTTCAGTCTAAATAACAGTTTTTGAAAGCCAAGTGTGGTGTTATGCTTGTTGTTGCATCTCCATATCCGTGTATAGACTAAGATCCCCTCGTTATTCTCATTAATGGTCCATCTGTCATCTTGGCAGAAGCCCACTAGTATAGAGTTAGCTATGATTAACATTTAATCTATATGATTTTCTAATGAAAGCAGGAGTGCCACACTTAGTAATGATTGATTTGTCTGTTTTTTTTAAATAATGGCTCAGATTGTTGATAGAGATGTTTGACTGCACAATTATTATAAAACTCTTGTTGTCTTCAATTGAAGCTTCACAATATGAATTTGCCAACGGTGTTCTTGGGGTCTATGGTTAATATTGCTGTCAAATTGAATAAAGGTATGATTTAAAAAACGCTTTGTAAGTTCATAATTTCATAAAGCAGCAGAAGCCTCTCTGTGTGAGTTTCCTCCTTGCTGCTCAAATTTCCTGCTTCAGGTTAGACTGAGTGACCACTCTGTGCCGTGCTTTTACGTGGAGCCTAGGCCTCTGCTATAGTGCAGTGCATGCTGGGATACATTATGTCCCAATATTAATGTGACTTTATTGGCATGAATACGGAAATACAATATCTCTCACTGTACTAGGCTTATATTGTATGCATGTTGAAAAGTTTGAACATAATTGATAGTGTTATTTATAATGTTTCAAAAGGCTAATGACTGTTGTCTATACATACAATGCACAATTATGAATAAAATTTAGCAATGTTATTCTTGTGTCACCCATTTAAAAGCTACACATGACTGTTAATTCTACAGATATCAGTCTCTATCAGAGTTAATGGAGCAGAGTAAATGCATTCACTTACATATTTGGTCGAAAGAAACAATCTTTGACTCTGAAATTGGCTTAGTATTTTTTGCTTTCAATCAACAAGGGCCAGGCTTTGTAAAGCAAACGCTCACGTCTGTACGAGATTCCTCACTTTCTCCACTAAACCTCCATTGTTTGGCCAAGCACCTCATGACAGATGTATAAAAACAAAATGTCAGTCATGTTTATTATTTATCAACAATAGAATCTACTTTTTAGTAATTGTTGTTATCTTGCAATGCCACAAGCAAAAAATAAACTCAGTGACGTGAGTTTAATTCCATACAACAGCATGGTGCCTGTGACGTCTCTGTTAGTCATTCAGCAGATTTATGAAATGATTTCCAAAACCGCTCTGCATTCTGCTGCCAACACATCGTCCCTCTCCTCAGAGTGCAGATGGCTTCAGACTGACTTGTGTTGTGTGCTTGTCTGTGTGCTGAACATACGTACATGTATACACTCCATAGGCTAACGAAGACATCTGCCGTACATGGCAACATGAATAGAGCTGTTGGCTTGGTTTCAAGCCTTCGAGAGCGCCTTTTGTGGGTGAGCAGCCCTTTGTGGGGGCATAGGGAGGATGGTGTTTACGATCAGCGCCATACCTTTGTGGCCCCCACAACAAGGATAATGAGATACAGTTGTTATCAGTGACAGGCGAGGGCCACAAGGACATGCAGGGGCCCGCATCCTCCTAACAGAGCCTGGTGCTGACTATATCATTTTCTGATTGATATGTGCAAGAAAGCTCGTTTCATAGTGGATGCAGTGATTCAAAGCATGTTTGAATACTGTGGTTTGACCTTGTCTTTTTTCAGAGACATACCTCCCTCAAACTTTATATTCTTTGGTTTTCCCCCTCTTGAACAGATGCCACTCATTCTTATCTCCCAGCTCAGACCAAACATTAAAGCAAATCAGCTGTGGCACACTTTATCCTCCATCCTGCACTGGATGTGGCACAACATCTTAATTGATTTGTTCCAAAACCAGCTGAACTGACTCACAAAAAAATCTGCGCTATATGCCCCTAGATAAGTGCAAAAGAAACACAATGTTTGCTTTGAAGACTATCCAGCAATTATGTTGGGTATTTTGCGGACAAACACCATTGTTCATGGAATTTGGGGTCGGAGCTGAGGCCCAAACAGATGATTTATGTATTCAGCTGGGGATGGGGGTGGTTTCAAATGGGCAAATTTCATCTGGCTGCAGAGCGCTGCAGCCCAGCGGGCCTAGGAGGAGGCTTAAACATAAGCAGGACGGGTGCCAGCCTCTCTTCTCGGCCATTGTGCTTTAATTAACCTACATAGGAGCTGACTGCTTAAATGTGCAGTGATAGATAAGGCCCCTTGGATGATTGATTTATTTACTGCACATGCTAGTGATTTCCATAACATTACTACCCCAATTACTTTCCATAGGAGGCACAAAAGTCATTATCAGCTTGTGCTGTGTACTATTATTGACATAAGATAATTGAAAAAGTTTACGTTGCAAGATTTGGGGCAAATGGCACCCTTTTTTAATAAAAATGATACAGTACAGATCTGACATCTCTAGTTACAGCTTTTATTTTCTTTGATAAAAGGTGGAAGCCATTTATGTATTTTGCAACACTCATTGTCCCAACATCGCAAACAAAAATGTTATTCTAGTTATTTCAGAACTTTCTGACCAATAGCAGCCAGAAGAGTTCACAATCTTTTTTTGCCTATTCTGTGGGTCAGATTTAGTAAGTGTTGCCATCCATTAAAGTTTGCTAGTTTTTATAAAACAGTCCTCTAGTTCCCGTGCTTGGCCACCTTTTTATTATAAACAATGGATTCACTTTCCTTTGGTTAGTAGCAACCAATAAAGTTGATTAAGTTGAGCCCATCTCTCTTGAAGGTCAGTGGTGTTTAAGTGAAGGACACTGTGTGACAGTCGCAGTATATAATGAAGAGCTGGTGAATCACAGACACTGTTTTATAAAGCGGACTGGATAAGGCCTTGTCAAGTGAAGGCTGGCACGGGCCCAGCAGCAGTCTGAAGCTGTGATTGCAGCAGAACGTCTCCATCAGAGAGCACTAGAAGGTAACGCTGGGATTAAAATGGGCACTGCTGGCACATACAGGCGGGCAGGGTGTTTTGTTTTTTTTTTCTCGCTAGGCCATTGTTCCATATGTGCTCCACCTGCGCCTCTCAGAGCCTCGCGCCAAACACACGGCCGGCAGGCTCTAGCATCTGAGCTGATTGGAAGTTGCCATGGTGACGCTGGAAGCCGGCGCTAAAAAACTCAAAAAGGGTGGGGGACTTGCTGTAAATCTCAACATGGTATTTTTTTAATTTAGGAAATTGGCAAAGGAAGTGTGGTAAATGAATCGTCGTTAATAATAATTCACATATGGGACAAAACACAATTAGGCTGTTTTTGGCTACAGGCAAAGAGCACGCAGCTCCCTCTAAAATGTGATCTCATCTCATCAAAGGCACTTGAGCTCTCCCAGTAGTCCTGAGTGTGGAAATAGTATGCCTCCATCGGATAATGATGTTTATGGAAATAATAACGGTGAAGATTTTAATCGAACACAGAAAGCAGCAAGATACCGACAACAGTCATGTTGGGATGACCCATAAATTGACTCCTGATCAACTCAGTCTAATGACAGCAAACATGATAACTACAGTGGATAATTTATAGAAAACTGATGCATATTTTTTTCACAGCCTCCTTTATTTTCAGAAAGTGTCGTGAGTGCCGAAAAGTGCCGAGCAGCAAAGCTCACCCGTAGCTTTTAATAATGCCATGGCCACCATCCAGCTTCAGACAAGAGCTGGGATTGGCTGATCCCCTCACACCCTGGCACCTGGAGCAACTTGGGGTGTGTGTCTGTGTGTGTGTGTGGGGGGGAGGTTAGAAAAGTGTGTGTTATTGGTGGTTGCACTGTTGGAGGCGTGACATGACGAGAATCAAAGCCCTTCAATTGCAACCAAGTGAGAAAAAAAATCATTAAAATGGTTTCAGGCCAAAAACCTTTGCATAAAATCCAAAAACTATAATTTTTTGAATGTGCAAAAAGTTCAAAGTACATTCTGAGAAATTCTTGGCTTGAAATTGTACAGCAGGTGTGTGAAAGAATAAGCTGCTTCCTTTCTAAACTCGGCAAGTTTGCAGACAAAGCCACAGCGCTGCTCACTGCTTGCTGTGGTGACCCACGTATTTGTGCATGATTAGCACCCCCTGCAGAAAGCGGCTGTGTAAATATGATATGTGCATTTGCATGTTTGCTGTCATTCATTTGAGCATTAATCCATAATCCAAACTAAACTGGTGGTAAACAGCGTTGTGTGGATGCATCCCTGATTGTTCAGCTGTGATTCGAGCGGGTTAATGTGTGCAAAAAGGAGCTTTAAGACCAGATCCAGGCACAGATTTGGGCCATTTTTTAACATTTTCTATCCCGAATCAGAAAGGAGATTCATGAGCTGGGATCTCAAGATGTCCGCCTCAATGTGAGTTGGCTCTGTTTGTGAAGGCAATGTGACCTTTTCGGAGTCATTGAAAACGCAGAGTAGCAACAGACAAACTGACCTGTGGAGGAATTAGCTGCTGCTCCTTTGGTCCCCTGCAAACCCAACAGCTTGAACACGCCTGGGCGCAGCCCCACAAAGACACTCCACTGAGGAGGCCTATTAATCTTCCCAAAGCCTCCGAATGCGTAGGAGTCACTGTCGGGCCCCTGAGTCCGGAGCCCAGGGCCTCAGGACGGGGTGTGCTTGGCAGACTCTGCGGGGTCACTCCTGGCCACTGATCAAATAGGCGAGTGCAGGGCGAGGGCATAGGGTAGGGTATACCTGTGGCCTTTAGCAGATGCCGGGCTGAGGCGCTGCTCATGGAGAGCAAACTGGTTCAGTCCCTCACTCACATCAATCAGAGCCAGAACTGCTCTCTCCATCATTACAGACGAGATGGATGGTGCCATCCAAACGTAGCACTGTGTGGGGAGCCAGTGACGCAGCAACTGTCACAACTATCGCATCATCTATGTGAAAAAGATTAGACGCAAACGTACAGTTACAGTGAAGCAGCCCAGTTCAAACAGACTTCTCATCTACAGCTTATAAAAAAAATTAGAACAACAAACTATAAAACACAAATATGTAACAAACACAAAACTGAACACTAATGTTTTTACTTTAACCTTTTTTTCAAGATGTCCTGGAAGACTGAGAACCTTCACTAACAAACACAAATATTTAAATGGAGTGGAATACATTTTCTCTGAACTTTCTCTGCAGAAACAATTTCCATTTAGAACATTACATTATATTGTATACCCATACTGCAGTATGCAGTCTTCTAAGGGCTGGATATTTTTTTCATATCAGTTATTATAGTACTTTAGTATAGATTTATTGCTCAAGAGTCAATCAAATCTAACCTGTGAAAAATTATATGCTAAACAAATACGTACCATAAGGGCTCCTGTCCAACCTCCCACTCATTCAAATCAGCATCTTCTCTTGGTTGACAGCATTATCAGGATTCATTTTATTTCACATTGTTTAGAGGTTTTTATTACTACTAGAAACATGCATAAAAGCACAATAATAATTAGGCAGCATAATTACACTTAAAATAGTTATATTATTTAGATTTATTTGAGCATTTTTTGATCATTGTGTGCTGCTGACCAAATGTAGGTGCACTTCTGTTACTTGTTTAGCTGGAAACAAATGCTAGTCTTTTTAATCAAACTACACCAGCCTGAAAATACAATCCACCAGACGTATAACAAAAGTATTTGAATATATTGAAAACGTTCTGCTTATCACACAGAGCATTTCTCAGTAGAACTAGAACTAGAGATATCAATATCCAAAATATTATAAAGGGAGGCCTTTGCATTAGAAGCTAAAATCGGCAACAACCCATAAATTAATTAGGCGTCTTCAAGTTGAGCACTTCTCTCTGATTCCCATGGGCGTGCGTGCACCCCACACTCTGACCTTTAACCTTTCCTTTTAGGGAGGCTCAGGAAAAACAGAATTTCACTTTGGAGATCAAACCAGAGACAACTTTGTTCTAATTATCTACTGTACATCCATTAGGCGTTTCAAAGCACAGCAGAAGGAAAAAAAACGTGGTGCCCCCTGTCAGAGAAGCGCTTAACTCTGTGCGTAAATCAGAGTTAAAGGAGGGGAGGCGACCATGGCTTTTCTGAAGTCATCATTCATCACGAGTTAACTGTGCCTTTCCCATGACTTCCATGTCGCTTTTTCATGGAGTTTAGTCTATATCTAAATGTGTATTCTGAAGGTAAACAAAAATTAGCCCCTGAATAAATCTTTCCACAACAAGAAAACACTTTATTGCTCATCTAGAAGTTAAGCTATAAAATGATTGTGTTGCATCCTTCAGCCGACTCTATTGACTCTTAACCAAACAGAGCTTGTGCAGCCTTTTGAGAGTGTGTAAGGGCTTGTCAGAATAGATGTACCCTGCTGTGATGCTGCTCTTTTCACCCCGCAGCCCGCCAACGCCGAACAGAGCTCCACTGTGCCTCGGCGGACATTGACATTCCCCCGACGTTTGTACAGTGAATTCCATTTCCTTGCCTTTTGATTCATACTTTTTGTTTTTTTTTCCTCTCTTGATTCTTTTTTTTTTTTTTTTTTTTTGCTGTGAAGTACCTTTTTGTCCCCTGTTTGAACTTGGGTGAAGAATAACTTTGCAAATGGAGATCGGGGTTAGAGCAAACGGGCAAAGTGAGTCATTTCAGAGAAAAACAAATATGAAGAATTAGAGTGTGCAGTGACTGGATGCATACATTACATTAGGCTCCAGCAACTCCAGCTGTTGGAGCCATTGAGGAATTAGCTGTTCAAGTAAAAATGGGACTTAACCCTTACTTTTTGATTTGCTAAATTCTGCAAGACCTAAAAAATATATCATAATATATAATTCAGGATATTAATAGTGAATAGACCCTGTTAACAGATCAAAATAATATATACAGTATATTTCTACTGGTCCATTTTTTCACAAACTTGACAGTTGAGCCCTGATTTAATCAAACAAAATTAGGCATGGGCTGATAGCCACTCATGATATTTGTAGAATTAAAAAAACTACTAATGGCATAATATTTGTGTCAAATAAGCTGATGAGACAAAGAAAAAATATAATTAGGTTCCTTTAGGGAAGAATTGTATTTCTATTTTCTATTTTACTACATTTTTTAACTATACTATACTATGTCGAATTTACTTGAAAAGTAAAAGGATTTCAAGTTGTATCTATAATATAATAATGTCCTCAGACTCTCATTCTGTCTCATGCCAATAAAAACGGAACAACTTTCAGCCATTCTCAGACATTATCATCTCATTCTCCAATACAAGCTTTTACATCAAACAACCTGTTAGTACTTCTTCTCTTCCTAAATGTACACTGCTGGTCGGGTTCAAAATCACATTAGTGGACAGGAGACAGCGCCCCAGAGCTGCGATGTGTCTCTGTAGCCAGTCATAGGTGGTGTCCACATCGACCGAGGGGGGTCAGCTTGGAACAGCTTGTTCCCATCGCGGTGAGGTTCATCCGTATACTGTATGTTAGTTGTGGATTAGGGGATGAAAGAATGCCACTGACTGTGAAATTGCCTGATTTTTATCGGGGATGTTGGGGAGCAGCTGTGCACAATCCTCTGCCCTAATCCTGGGGCCAGAGAGAGAACTGGGCACGGAGGGGTATGTGCGTATGTGTCTATGTGTGTGTGTGTATGCCAGTGCAGAAGTTATGAATGGTTATGTTTACGTGAGCTCTTTCAGCGGACTAGTTATCCCTGATAACTTATCCCTGTGTTGGACTCCCAGGAGTATTTGCCCAGCAGCAGTGACTGAGGCAACAGCTTGGCTTTTCATTTTATCAATCGGTGGAAGACACGACCAGTTAAGAGCTGTGTCATAACAATATTATTGATGCGATGACTGTATAATCCTGTCTTCTTCTGGTTATCTGACCAAACCTGCTGCTAGAGTAGAGAGAGAGAGCAAATCCATTGTGAAGTTGTTACTTTAAGGCTTAAGTTTAAATTCTTCTGTATGACTGCATGTAAAATAAAAACATCAGAATATGTTGTTTTTCACCCACAGCAAATAACAAGGGAATAAAATGTGTAAAATATTGTTATATATAATTTTTCTGTGGGTCATTTTCTAATTACTTTTTTTTTTTTTTATGTGTGTGCAGAACAAGCAATACCAGCCTTTTCATAGAAATGGCAACATCAAAACAGGCTGGGCGCCCCCTGGTGGCGGCCACCAACAATGAATTTCCCCATGGAGATAACAAAGGGATAATTAAAAAAATGGAAGTCTCAGAAATTTGTTTAGGATATTCACAATCTTTCATGTAAATACACAATTCTACTAAATATAACATTACCAAGTGTTTTAATATTTTAACACATGAATGCATATTCTAACTTTAATCAGATTCACTTTGAATGTCACTGCTGAAGAGAGAATCACACAAACTGGTCAAAAATATGGCATCATAATTACAACTTCAATCATACACATGTTAAAATTGCATTGAAAAAAAATGAAAGTAATAAGTGTTTTCTCCCTTTTGACTTGTGTACAGTACGCATTTGAAAAGCTGAGCATGTTTGATCCCCGCTCTTTGATGCAGCGCTGCCCACATATAGAAAACAAGCTCGGCGTGGGAGTCACATGCCACTGAAGTTTCTCTGTCTGCTCGTCTCTCGTGTGACTGGGGAATCATTCCTTGTGGCGGCTCTCACATATTTGCATAGGGAGATGAATCGAGGCCTATCACAGTGGCCATGCCTGACACGCAGACAGAAATATACACAGCAGGTGACAGGCAAACATATGCCTCAAATGCCATGGGGTCCTGAAGCCGGATCATCTCCAAAGGCTAACTGGCAGGTCTAAGTAGGGACGGCATTAATACATATTATTCACAAAGAGCATGATTGAACAGAAAAATGTGCCCGCCGTGTACCCAGCTGCTTTGTTGGCACACATCTCTAGCCTCTGCCAGGGTTTTCAAGACTGAGCTTGGATTTAGCCATGCATTCACTGAATTCCCCATGCAGCTCTTATTCATTCATTCAGGCACAGGCCGCGCTGTACCAACAAACTGGTATCTGTGAGCGTGAGACGGCCTGTGTGCAGTCGCTTCCAACCCCTGAATACTTTTGTAAATCGCAGCAAATTCAGATTTTTGACAAGTATATTCAGAACTTTAAAAGGGTACCATAATAAAAGGGCCTTTTGTTATTTATCAAAACTATGAAGAGCTTTTCCACACAGGACAGAGCTCGTTGCCGTTTCTGTAGCTAGACTTGTACATGTTCTAATATATTCACCCTGACATGTCTTGGCTTATGCTAACTCAAATCAAACACATGCATTGTGTTTTAGAGCAGTAGGAATGCTGAAGAGCATGCGTGTGATGACCTCTCACCTCCTGCCTACTACATAAAGTGCTTTAGCTTTCCTTTTTAAATTCATAAACATGTATGGATATATATCTCCATAGCTTGCCTTCCCGGACCATCAGGAGGTCAGCAGGTGCCTCTGCGCTTGCCAGATGTCTCTTCTTCCCTCACACACACAGAGAGCAGGAAAAGTGGAGATACTTAGAGGTAAAGCTCCCTCTAGTGGACAAGGCTAATTAAATCCATCCTCAGACTAATGAACACAAAGTACAGCATTTTTATTTAAACTTTATTTTTAGAATCCAAGCATTTACCGGCTATATATTGTAAGGTAATCACTGGAACATTAAATTAATAATACAATTATTATTATATTTAACAAATATACACAAACTGGATGTGTCCATTTGTTTCAAAACCTCAAATACCCAATGTATTATTTATTTAGGAATTCATTCTGTTGACCTTATTTGTCAATTACTTGTTGTCAGGTTTTTGTGACAATCACAGCTCATTTCAATATAATGAATCATGTTATATACAATTTAAAATGTTTAAAATAAAATTAATAATAACCAAAGCCATTTCTGTTACATTAAAAAATACAAATACAATAAAAAGAAAGGTAGTTAATTGACAGGTCAGCCTTATCTATCTCAGACCCTGTAAATGTAGAAAAAATAGGTCAAATAAATGGATTTAGTAGCCGTTAAATTGAAATATGATTTTGGGCTTACCTTTACTGTTTGTCAGCTTTCCAAAAGACATTAGTCTGTAAAACAGATGGTATATTACACTAATGACTTGAACACATAACTATAACATATGGAATAACAGTTTATTATATATAGCATGCATAAAGAAAACCTACATGATGTCCTTTAAGGGGCTTGCTGTAAAAATCTGACTTCTCTGGTTGGCTCTGTCTTCTCCTTTGATTCACCACAGTACCTAAGGGGAAAATTATTCAAAATGTACAGCTGAGCAGAGAGTTGTGTGGCGTATAAAGAAAACAAAAGACTCCCATTTAGTGCTTCTGAAACTTGCTGCATAAAACAACGGCACTAGGGATTTGATTGAATAACACTTCCCGGAGGATTAATTCTCCACCACTGCAACGAACTGGACGAACTACAAAGGCATGCAAACACACACGTTTTCATCTGCGTGCACCCAGATAAAGTTTTAAAGACTCACTTGGCGTTTGATGAACGATGTTGATTTTATCTGCGGGGGAGAGAAAAGTTCCTAAGCCATTTACAGTATACAGTTAAATGAAGTCGTTTATAAGGGCACATAACCCCGTCTGCACCATATAATGTGCTCTTCTGTTAAAGTTCCTGGAGTTTCCTGACAGCAAAGGTTAACCCACATATGGAGAGAAAAGCGTATTTACCATAGACACTGTCACTGATGATACTGGCTCTCAGCTGACTCAACTTATCCTGTGGAAGACAAAGATCATAGCATTAATGTGAAACCAGGGTACACTGAGCACTCATTTATTTTAATCTGATGAGATTTCCATAGATTATCTCGTGTTATTATGTGTTCACGGTGCTGACAAATGAAACACATTTAGCCTTTGTAGTTTGGTATGGTCATAAATCTTTCATGCCTTCATGGTGGTACATTGGAAAATATGTGCAAACGTGCACCAAAAAAAAGGAGAGGCAACCTCACTGCAAAAGACTATAATGTAGTTACTTGTACACCTTTTCTATTTAATCCACACCTTTCTCTGTTATTATTTTATATGAATTAACGCCTTTGTGACGTGGAAAATTAGGGCGCTTTATACTCCGTATGTGACTGTGATATTTACTTTTGGCCACTTGAGGGCAGCACAAGCAGGCTTTCATCAAAACAGTCGCTGGCTAATTATTTAATTTGGACTCAGTGATTATTTGTACAGATACAAATGATGCAAAGAATGATTTATCTTTAAAGTAAGTGAAATATTTTATATAAAAAAAGTTAAAGGGTTACTTTTTTGTCTCCATTTAGAAAAATATGTATTGGACAAAGGACATGCTGCACAATATGACAACCGACAAAAATAACTTTTAGAATAGAATAGAAATAATCTACTCCCTGGATTACGGAGCCCCGGAGAGGACATGTGAGGGAAAATAATAATGAGATAGTTAACTTACCTATTGAATGGCGTTTTTTTGTTGTTCCCACGAGTTAATTATCACGAAACCACGTAAAAAATATTTTATTTGTCGTTCTCAGGCAGGTCTTATTCTCATATGTTCTCTCCATAAAATTATATCACTTTACTTTAAAAACTGTTACTTCAAAATTAAATATTTTTTTAAGTTTTAACACTGTAACCCAATGTAAAATATGGTGTCAAAGAAGAAAGTAGTTAATCTTGTAAATGCTAATGCTAATTGCTTTAGCCTTGCCGGTTCTCGTTTTCTCAGTTCATTTACGTTACAGCTAACGTTAGCAGTCCATGGTTGTCCTTTTCATAAAAACATTAACATACATTTCAGAGCTAGGAACAAGGCTTTAGACCCTATAATAGTAATAGTAAGGCAAATATCTGTCATTCTGGGAGTCTAAAACCTTGCACAGACTAGGTTATGTCAGGGAAATGCATAATAGCTAGCCAAATGAAAAAGTTAATACACACGCAATATGTACAAACAAACATGTAAATGACAGAAAGGTGATATATTTATTGCACAAGTGTTACCAGGTGTTTTAAATTAATTAATGGCTAAAAGAGTTGATTTATTTAGGTGTGTATATCATACATAGATGGAGAGTTTATATGATAAATAATGCCAGACCATAAATGTTCACTACTAGGTTTTCTATTCCCTATAAGAGATTTCCAAGCAAATCAACATCAGCATCCACAGTACCTCTCTGCTCATCTGGGGCCTGCCAAAATCTCAACACCATCTCTTATTTCACACAATGCAACTTTCTTCAATTTGTGTTCTTGTATCAACATGCTCTTTTGTGAATTCATCTTTTTTTCCACAGGCTGTTAATGCATGAGGAGCAGATGGCTGTGTAGTGCTTTGGGTTTCATCTCCAGTTTATTGGCTGTCGAGGATGATCCTGGTGTGTGTGATAGTCTTACCTGCTGGATAGCATTCATGCCCTTCTGAACCCGCTGCCAGTCATTGAGGCGCTCCAGGGCTTCTTCCATGGTAAGTGAACCCGTCCTCACCCTCTGTGGGAGCTGGGTGATCTGCTGGAGCCCCGGTATTTGGTTGGCCTCAAAGGTATCGTAGGTTGAAGACATGTCCTCTCGCCCTTGGGCTGACAAGAAGAGCATTGTGGGATATTTTAAAAAGGGTGTGGTGCCACAGTAAATGAAGGAAGAGCCACATTAGACATGTAAAGGCATAGCCAGAGACATTTGAGTTCCATCACATATTGTAATGTTAGTTTTAGTGTTATTTTGTTCCACTGTTATTAAGACTCTGACTCTAGACTCATTCTGTTAATTTGGTAATCTGTTTTTCACCCAGCTCCTCTTTAATGTCACTCACTCATGAGGATGGTACTCATTTTCTAGCTGACTGTGGTGATCAATAAACCTGTCATTCAGTGTCTCTTGCAGTTCACTAAAGCAGACAAATACCTCTCCCTGCGCGTTTGGTGCAATTTCTCTCGTTACTCCACTAATTCAGTTTGCTAATCTCAGTTTCCATCTGTGCACAAAGATGCTACCTGCTCCTTATAATTGCATTTTAGTATTTATGTGTTTTCCCCCCAAATGTTTATTTACAATAATCGTTAGTTGAATAGTTGAAAGACATGTATCATAACATTCTTACATTTATATCTGAAAGAAAAAACCCAAGTCCAAAATATAAACCCTAAGCAGCTACTGAGGATTGTAACTAACCAGAGTCACTCACTCATCGGAGACAATAATCTCAGATATTCATTCTCCCCCCTCAGCATTTAAGATAGAGATTACATTTGCTGTGTGTGACACTCACCTTGTTTAGAAAAAAGGGAATACAGATCGGTGTTCAAGTTCTTCTTTTTCTGGAACACTGTGAACAGCAAATTAACACAGCTTGTGAACTCTGCTGGAGAGAGGAGCATAAATCTACTGAAGATATTCTCTCGCCTGGATCATTACTGCTTGAGATAAGAAATGATAAGAAAACCTTTATTAGTCCCGCAATTTGGAAATTGCAATGCGGTGAGCAATTATTTTCAGTTTACTTTTTCTTTTGTCATTTTGAAAAAGCAACACCTCTTATGTCTCACTTTTATCTTTAATTTGTAAAATGTATATTCAATACTACTTAAAAATCTATTTCCATTTTGCATGATGCGTTTTTTGCCAGAAGATGGCGCCTCACTTTTATTTATGAACCTTTTCTCAGTTTTTGAAAACCCTTTTTGACCAGGATGAAAAAAACAGATCCCAGCGTTTCAGAATGTTACGAGTTATAAGTATTCATTAAAAAAAAAGTCTTAATGGGTTACTCCAATCAGGAAAGACACACTCATTTCTAATTCAGAGCCTTAGTGGATGCTCAGTTTGGTAGCAAGTAAGCCTTCATTATATGTCAGTCTGATGCTGTGGAAGTGCTGTTAAAATTCAAACATCCACACACTGGAAGATAATCCCGCCTAAAACTATTTTCACCATGACAGCACGGCTCTTTTTCACCTCATTTTTCAAACACAGCATCTCCTCTGTTGCATTATTGCTCACTTCATAATCAAATTTCAAGTGTGGAGGCAGTGTTATCATTGTACCCATTACATTTGTCTGCCTCCGAGTGCTCTATAATTCCCCTCTAAGGGATTCAAATGTGTTCATATTTTACTATTTCAGACTCATTATTTCCACTTGTGTTCTCTTCTGACTGGCTCCGCTCCTAATCCTTCACCAAGCCTCATCTCTGCTCGCACATCTCTCACTGCGCCAGTGGGAGTGCGCAGAAAAAATGTGATCCTTGTGTGGTTTGAAGCTGCACTGTCTCAATAGATGGAAACCTCAGAATCCCTCTCCCTTTTCTCTTTGTGCGCACTGGGGACAAGGACGATGGAAAACATGTGTAATGACTTATTCTGCCTGACTTGGCCTCGCTCTGGCCAAGATTGGTTGCAGATGGCAGCCCCGTAGTTTCCCTCTCTGTTACCGCGGGGATTGCTTGGATGCAAAGAGTGGAGTGGATTGGGTGAGTCCACTGGTGCACTCAATTTCTTGTGCCCCGCTGGGAAACTCACTGGGAAGGCCTGTTGCTTAATAAATATAGCATTTTGTGTAGTTAATTAGCAATTTCGTTCATATTTTCTGTGGGGATAAAATTATTGCAAATGTACAGTTTATGAGCATGTTTACATTTGTAAGATGAAAGGGGGCTTTTAATGATTTATAGCCCTTAATAATCCAGTCATTTTTGGATATCTCAATCTCATAAAATATTCATACTGCGGAAATTGAACAGAACTGTAGGCTCTCAAGCCAGCCAAATAGGTCTTTTGACTTTCTCTCGTTTTTATTTGTTTTGCTGCACAGAACGAGCTGTGTTCTTATGGTTAATGGGATCAAAACAGAACGCACTTTCTCCCCTCTCTCTGCTTAATTCAGATCTCTACTGACAATGGTGCATTCCAGGCAGTCCCTCCCTCCCACGTCAGCTCCCAAGCACTCCTTCACGCACAAATAAGTAGCACTTTTACCTCGGATCACATCAGATTACCTTTAGTGATGTAGGGAGGTCTGTCCTCGTTCACAGTGGCGGACTCGGGCCGCGGTGTGGGAGCGGGGGGGCGGTTGACAATGACCACAGCTTGTGTGGGGGTCGCAGTGTTGTCACAATCATCACCAACCGTAAATGCAGCGTAGGGATCGTCTTCCTCGTCCTCTTCATCATCTTCTTGCTGCTCTTTCTGAATGTTTGCAGTGGAAGCAGTCCCTGTGAACAAAGTGTTTACCACTTTTCTGCTTGGAAGTTCATGCTGTTTTCTGAAGCGGCACTACACATTTTTTCTATCAGCGTGAGGAGCTGTTTAAATGAGCAGCAACCCAGCATAATAATATACAAAAGAAAAATAACAAAACAATTTCATTACTGCTTTCCTTTGTCCTCTCTTTACTCCCCATTAATCCTTGACTCACCTGCAGCGCACATCATTTCATACACGCTGGTGTCACCATTGTCTTCCCCTGGGTTGAACATTTTCTGCAGCAACAGAGCAGAAACAGATTGTCTTACAAATCCTCCAGATCATGATGACACAAAGAGAAACCACATTTAGATGTGATGTGTCTTGAGATTTTGTTGAAATTATCTAATTCCTCTGTCCAGTGTATTCATTTTGATGTATTTAACTTAAATATATCTCTTCTTCCTTTTTTACCTAAGCCATAACACATTGAGAAATGAGAAAGATGTTCTCTAACCCAGTCTGCTGGCTACATCCAAGCCTTTTCCTCTTAAACGTCAAAGCTGCAGAGCCGGCCTGTTTGCTAATAACATGCTGAGGGACATACAGTACAGGGGATGATCAGGGTAATTATGAAATCAGACATCTTCCCCTTTCAGTCCAAACATATCATTTGATGAGCAATTCAGCACGCTTGGTGTGATTTCTAGACTTCTATCAGTAATTAGATTCAAATAAGTATGATCATTTAGCACATTTTTTCAGATTCTGTATTCCCGTGCAGTTATTTACAAACCTTATTAAGTTTGTCTTCTAGATTTTGGCATTTCAACTATTACTTTGTAATTACAGATTGTTTAACACAAAATAAAAAAAAATGGAATCAATGCATTATCATATTTTTGTAACACACATAACCTGCATTACATGTAAAGTGAATCAGTGGAGAACTAATTAGAACAATGCCATCTGGGCGTCTACTCTATCTTATTATATTATTGCACATTGGCAGAATATGTTTTACATCAAAGAATCTCACCACTTGAATAAATGTGAAAACAGCTGCTGTATTGTTTTTTGCAGCTAAATAGATTATTGCCACAAAGGAGTGCATCATTATGCCAATTCGGAGGCTTGCATTCAGTGCATTTCTTGAAATAAGGCGATATATTGCATTCACTTACAAATCATTCTCAAATCTGCCTGTAAGTCATATTCATCATTTTGGTATGTATGAGATACATCTCACTTTGATTAAGATATCTCTCATAGAACAGGCCATGCTCTGTGTGCAGTTTCTAAGCAACAACCATGTATGACTCAATTACCACATTACACTGTTCCTCGTACTGCAAATGACTTATTGACTGCCATGAATGCATTACTTAACAGTAGAGGTTCATAACAGGCCCAACAGGTAGAAGGGACGAGATAATTACCAGCACAGCATGAACATTAAATTATAATAGTGGGATGCTGTGCTGCCTGGTATTTTCAGCTGTAGTCTTTCAGCAATTGGCGAGGAGGAGGTTGGGGGTATTTATTTACTAACCATGAATGCTAAATCATTTTACAGATGTCTGAAGCTACAGGAGCTCCAGGCATTCTGCTCAAATTCACTTTCACCACCGCTATGCAACAGCAGTACTTCCCTGAAAACAGCAGGCAGGGCTAATCTCAACTGAATCTAGCCTAGTGCAGGACAAGGAGCGTAAATCTGTTCTCGGCTGCTCTAATGGTTTCTTTACAACTTGAGTGAGACCTGGCTCTGCTGCCAGTGTTCACGCTGTCCTTCCTTTAACATAGAGCTTTTTAGAAACACTCTGAACCCTGTCACTTAAGTGCCATGGAGTCCAACTTTATTGTTTGCACTGGGAGCTGGGGCAGCTCAACAAGCAAACTGAACATTTCACACTTCTTTCAAATTGTATCAAGGGAGTGTTAGCTATGTAGTTTCTTTTAAAACAAAACCAAACATTCGCTAAAGTAATGAAAAAGGCTCAAACTGTGTGCCGTTGTGCCGACAGTTCTTTCTGATTAAGTGTGACTTAATAGCAGAACTCTCTATTCAGATTTGGTAATTGCCGCTTTATAGAGCAAGTGCAAGGGAGGTCACACTAAATAAAGAGCTGTATATGTACTTTGTTTACCGGCAGCAAGATGCAAAATCTTATTGTTTACTGAGAAGTATTCAAATGACAAGCAAATCTTTGGACTAATGATTATACAGTTACAGACTTCTGTGGAATCGCATGGATAGGTCTATACTTTACAAAAAAATGCATGTGTTATTATTAGAAGAAGCGCCTTAGTCACTCTGAGCCAAAATCTATGACCCATTATTAAAATATTAAATAAGAACAATATTTGTTTGTGTTGGTAATTACTGTGAGGAGGCGCAATATTGCAGACTGAAGACGTAAACACTGTTAATAAGAACATAGCCATTTCTATATTTGTATTCTAGTTATGCTCTTCGTGAATAATTCAGCTTTCCCCTCTGGAGCAGTTCACAGCTAATTAACAAAGAAGTGTGGTGCCAGGGCAGACTAGTGGATCTGACGCAGGCCTGTGAGTGATTCAGCCTGTGCATGAAGCTGGGGACCCATCTATCTAGGATTTATTGACAGTGCTGCTACTCTTGATGCCCAAATCACTGATGCATCATGGCTTGATTAATTGGAGGTGGGGGCTGGTGCAAACGAGTTAATGAAAGAGCTAAAAAAAAAAAGAGCACAAACTATGGCACTCCATATTGTGATCATGCTTTATCAGCACCGAAAACCCTACGGCGGTATAGTTTTTAGCTGTCAACATTGATTTAATTACCCTTTCTAGAAATGTCAGTTGCTTATGCATGTCAGCATAGCAGCTATAGGTTGAATCCCATTGGGGGGACCTATGTTTGACTCTACTCACCCCTGTCAGCTCACTGCACTCACTGCTGGCTCATGCCACGCACTTCCACTCACTGGAGCAGCTTTCTCAAAGAGGCCCACCATTGCCAGTCACTCTCTGTTAGCGATTTTTCTACGGGGATAAATACATTCGCAACAGCTGTTGAGTGCCTAAATGTCCCTCATAGGTTGGGCTCAGACATCAAAGAAGGTTTTAAGTTGTATTGTATAGAGAGATGGCAGCTAATAGCTATGATTATTTCACAGAATAAATTAGCAATACTAAGCTGGTTATTGGGAACTGATTTAATTTAATAGCTGATAAATACTATAAAAAAACTTTATTTTTATTTTATTATGGACTATATTTGCAATTATGGTGCCTAGCCATGCTTCTAGATTAATACAGCCTATATTTTTATTTTTTTTATTTTATTTGGGAAAGGGGGTTGCAAGCTTTGGCCACTTAATGATGTTAGTGATTATTTGTGCTTGCTATTGAAATCATGTGAGAAAATGTGTATTATTGAAACATTGAGATAAACATTGTTGACAGTATTGAAGGAGGGGCTTTCTTTGTAACATTACAAACACTCTGACAAACATTTGTTTTATGAGTGAATAGATTTACATTATTTGTTTACACATTTACAGAACACAAAAAGGATGCATGTGCTGTCTCTGCTCTACCATTGGGCTTATTACGTTAACAATTTCCTTAGCACTTAATGGAATTAGCATCGGAAAGAACATTATAAAGCTAGTGTCCTCTAGGTTTATCAAATAAATTGATGTGTATTCATGCAAGGGATCTATTCAATTTAGATTGCTAGTCATTAGCCAGCAAGTGGCTGCTCTTGTGTTACTCTAAGTAAAGTAGAAAATGGAAGGTTGAGCAGCAAAAGACCTTTCCATATTAACATGAGAAAATGGTAACCATTATGCTGGAAAATCTCAACATTAGTGGCTGCATTAATTGTGTGAGTGTATGCGGACAAACTGCCTGCCCAGCCACAGTGCATGCATGAACAAACAGCTCTTTAGTCTCTGTGGGGGTGGTCCATTAGAAACCTTACAGCCGGTATTCAGGATGAGAAGAAGGGGGTTGTCATCTCCTCCCACTTAGAATAGTGTGAGATAGATCTGAAGGCAGGGGTTAAGGTGGGGGGCTAAGGCCGATTGTGATCCAGGTCACACTCCCACCTTTCCTTTCTGTCCTTACGTTCCATTATTGATGAAGCACCACTTATTCTGGCACAGTATGGGTATTATAAAAGCATTCCTGGCTGCAATTCTGCATCTCTCGGCTATCAGTCTCAAGGTGCATAGTGTTGTTTTCCCAACATGTCCGCAGGTACCCAAAAACTATCCAATATCATACTTGTCAGTTTGCCCTACCAGACAAATAATGCCCTTGTATGGCTTTAATTAGCTCACAAATCACTGGACATGAAACTTGCCATCACATATTGACATTTTGAGGAATGTCTTCACCGTAGGACTGATCAATAAAAGATAATAGTACACCAAATAAAGGTGAAGTCTATCCTAATAACTCAAAGACATTAAAGATAAATATGATAGATTCGAAAGAAGATAGATATTTTAGATTGGATTAACAATGTTACCAGTGTTTCTTTCAGTAAGACGTGAAGCTCAGTATGTCCATAGTTTCTTGCGATGTGAACGGGTGTGTGTCCATGACGGTTGGCTGTTTGCACGGCTCGCTCAGCACCAGGACACTGCAGCAGCACACTGGAGACGTTTTTTAGTCCATACTGAGCAGCGAAGTGGAGTAGTGTGGGTACTTCTGAATGATGGGCCTCTGCACACCGTAATTTGGAAAATAAATCAGTTAATATAATTTAAAATGGACGTTGCTTACAAAGTACTGTTAGACCTCATAATGGGCAGGTACATTTTTGCACATTACCCCACACTTCCTTCCTCCCAGGTGATTGTTTGAAGTTGCCCTAATGCAATATGAGCAATCTAACCGAGCTGTGGAAGGAAACAAAGAGGCTCGGAGGCACATATTGACCTGTTTGTCGTGGAAACATTTCCTCATGCCCTTTTTACCAGAATTAAGGATCAATCTCAGGAGCTGATGAAGCCATCAATCTGCCAGATAATGAGCCAAGAAATAATGAAGGGGTCTCATAGTAGATAATGTGCATTCCACCAAAGTAATGCTCTCCAACTGAGTGCTGTGTCTTCAGTGCGGTACTTAAACACATCATACACATATGTCACACTAAACCATGATAAACCTCAGCAATAGTATGTCAATTTTGATTAGACTACTTTTGACTCAGTCTCCAGCCTTTCTTTATTTCTATAATTGCTTAACCATATTGAAAGAAAGTCTGACAATGTTGAACTTTTCCCTTATGCTTTGCAGTGATTTTTTAGAAGATGTGCTGTTCAAAGTAAGCGTTCCCACTGTGCTTTTACCTCTTTCAGGTGTGTCTTTCCACTGTAGCCCCTGAAATCCTCCACTGGGCATTCTTCTTAGCAGCATGGAAGACAACGTCTGATCCAGTTTCTCCACAGAGGAAACCCGAAGAGCCTGCCGTCCACACAGTGAGTTCATAGTCACACTTTGAAGCTACGTTTTAATGGAAGAAAATAACTGACATAAAATATGTTATCATACAGTACTATTTTATTATACAGTACTATTTTATGTTGGCTCTTCTGTCTGTGCAATGTCATTGTCTAAATCTTCTTTAGGATCGTTCATGCTTGCCTCTTCAGTAAAAGAAACATAATCAAATCAAGTGTTCATAGCTAAAAAAAAAGATGAATCCGAGGTGAGCTGAGAGCTACTGATTTAATTTATCTTTTATTTTGGCTAAGTGAATCCATTGTAAACCACATTTTGGGCCAGCCAATTGACTAATTTCTATGACTGTGTTACATAATCCCTTAGTAATCTAACATTTAGAGTGTTGAGTAGAGTTTTTTTTTAAAGCTGAGAGAGAAAGGAGCATTTAATGTGCTTCTATCTTTACAAAGTCAGCCATTTAATGTATTTGAATATTTTTGCTCTTTTTTCAAAGTTCTTTGTTAATGTGGCCTGTAGCTTGTTCTTTGTATATTCTGTGACAGTCCTTCTTAACTGGTCTCATCTTGGGACCCAAAATTTTCACTGAACCTTATGACCCACTATTATCAAAAATAAGCAGAGGTCAGTTTAAAAAAAAAAAAAAAACTAAACAATTTAACAACAATGGCTTCTTTAAACCAATTTGAATACTCAATAAATCTATTATGTATGCTTAACATATTAATGCTTCATCATCTTGTTGACAACCCAACTTGCCCCTTTCAATTTACTGACGTTACCATAGCAACATTTGGTACCCTGTGTTTCGTGTGCATGTCTGTAATTAAAAAGTTTAGAGCTGGGGGCGCCCTTAGCTCTGTTGGTAGAGCACTTGCAAATACGCTGGTTCAAATCTTAGACGGATCATTTTTCCAATGTCATCCCCCTCTCTCGCCCTGTTTCCTATCAACCTAGTGTCTACTGTCAATAAAGGCAAAAAGTTTCAAAAATATCTAAAAAAAATAAATAAAAGTTAGGAGCTGAACATTAAAAAATAAAATTAAAATAAACAATGTTTTACAACAAACTTTGCAACCGACTAAGGACATTTTTGGATTCCGACCAACCAGCTATGACTGCCTGCTCTCTATATACAGTGTGTATATATGTATATATTTTATACATATTAAGATTATTGGCTTCTTGGTTACTTAATTGTCGGCACCTGACACATGAATTGGACAGGATTGGTCACTTCAGACAGAAGGCAGTTAATCTCCTCCATGTTGCTGTAGTACACTAACTCTGTCTTGCTGCGTTCAACACCGTTACTAAATATGGTCACTTTTACGCTGCCTTCTGGGAAATCTGTAACAAAAAAAATGTCAAGACAATAACACAAAGGCTTTCTTTATGTGTGTGTTATTATTTTTGCTGACCTGGAGCATTGACACATAAAATGCTGTCATTCCATGGAGTAGGCTTTACTTTAAACATCTTCTTATCTTTTGAAAACACCACTTCAGTGACAGTGGCAGCACTTTCATTTCTTAAAAGAAGAAATACTTCCGTAGAGCTCTGCAAAGGAGAGAAAATGGTGAATTGCTATAGAGCCACAATGGTTACTGTAAAATGGCTACAGAAGATAAGATTAAGTTCTCACCCCACAGGAAACTCGGGAAGGAACAACCACAACTGCAGATTCCATCTTTTGTTCTGCTCCTGATGATTTAGGTGGGTTGACATTTGAGACTGGGACTGATAAACCTTTAAAAGATTGGACATTTAACTTGGCATATAAAGCAGCTCATGAAAGGTTATTTAACTGTTAAGCTAGTCATGCAGCTGTACGAACCATGAAGTAGACATTATTTAAATATGTCTGATGCATACACCAAACAAAAGCAGCGCCGCGTATGAATAGGAAAGGTACTTGTGGTTTAAAATGTAACTATTTTGTGTGTTCCTGGCATGAACCACTCCATTGTATCAGTGCAATAAAGTGATGCAGAGTGCACTTGAATTTGCATGGCTCACGATTTGTAATCAGTAGCATAAAAAATTGGAAAGACTAGCGATTTGCATTAGATGTTCCTCCTGCGTTCACCTGTAGAAATACAAGCCCTCTCCAGCCCAGCTCTATGATTTTATACAAATAGGGCCATTAGAAAAAACAGGACGGCAGACGGAGAGTAATTGGCAGGGCAGAGGAGGACATGTAGACCCACAGTCTTTTGCCAGAGATGGCTTTGCAGCTGGTGATAAAATATATTGAATGTCAATCTACCGTGTGCACAATTCTGTAGAAATAAATCAGTAAACAGGTTTTCCAGCCGCAGCTTTGGCACTCTCAGATAATGAGCATTTTGGCCCCAAAAATTTATGATGGAAAAAAGCAAGGCCATGCAACATTCTCCTCAAAAGAATGCTGAAGAGGACAGTTTTATTGTTGTCAAATACTGGACATCAAATTCTAAAGAATAGACTTATGCAATGCAGACAGCCATTAGAGGTTTGATTATTAAAGTTGAGAAATGTATTAAAGAAAGTCTTAGTTCATATGGTATTTTTTTCACGTCACACAAGTAGTCTTATTTCCAGTCTTATTAGAAAAATAAGTCGTAATTTTTCCTCACCTCTTTTCACAATATCGGTCACAGCAGACAGATACTCATCAGCATCCTGTTCACTTGAAATCTGCAGACATTCGTCCCCGTTTAAGGGCACACGCTCCAAAAGTGGCGCCAGGCTGTCCACCCCACAGAGCAGCACCACCACATGGGCAGCAGGAGTCAACACGCGGGCCAAGAAGAAGCGCTGCATCTGACACAGCCCCTCCAACATTCCCTTGGACAGGATCAGAAGCTTACAGCTGTACTGACTCAGCTTGAGAAAGTCGTCCCGCCGACTTGACACGGTGCCAATGTCATAGAAGCAGATTCCTTCAGCCGAGATGAAGCCACTGAAAACTGACTGCAGGTACGTGGCCCATTGCGTCGCTTCCTTCTCAAAGATGATCAGCAGTTCATGAGCTGAAAGTTAGACATATTCATACTATTGTCTATTATAAAATAAATTAATATATATTTATGTCAAATGTCTTAAATACCACATCATTGTAATTCTTCTGTTCTTGTTGCTAAGGTACCAAGAATAACCAAAATATTAACTTACTTTTATAACTGTGTACTAAATATGAACAAAACAAAATATGAAGTGAATCTATTAGAACTGTATCTTTCTCAAAGCTCTCTCAAAGGTGATCATAAACTAATAATAAAGTAGTAATGAAATAAAGTAGAGCAAAGGAACCCCTACCTGTGTGGTTCATGGCTTCAGTGCAGTTTATCTGCAGGTATAGCTTCAGAACGGAGAACAACACTGCTATTGTCAGATGGAGCCTAGATAAGATAGAGCTTCCTGTTCTTAGTGGAAAACAAGATGGAACTTTTTATATGACTCCTAACTGTAAAAAACATCAGAAAATATAGGTGACATTTTGTAATTGATAGCAAATTTTACTAACCTGTATGCCAAAGTGCAAGACCAAAATGCAGGGGACGTTGTGAAAATGACTGCCAATGCCAGGAAGTAAAAAAAAAAAAAAGGGTTGTGCCACTGACTCGACTGACCCAAGTTTAATTAAGTCTGCAGAGCCATGGGTGCAGAGCGGAGTAGAACCTGAGGCATGTTAAAGCTAATGATCTGGTGTAAATGTCTCCACTACAGGCAAAGATAAAAAGAATGTGAGATGTTCTGACCCACACTGCCACCACACACTCACACACTCACAGTGCCTCGCTGAGAGAAATGTAAAATTCACAGCTTCATTAACCGTCTCCACCTGCCAAACAACTGACTCATATCACACCAGCGTCGCTCTAATAGCTGCTCGCCGTCATTTATTTCCTCTGAGGCAAAGTGGGATAACTGAATGCACAAATGAGCAGGTGAAAGCTGAAGTTTTGTTCATGCAAATGGCCAGTGTCATACCCTGTGACTCACCAAAGATCACTCTGTTCCTGATGTGTGCACATTCACACACTTTACTCATTCACATTTTCTCCGCAACTGCACAAAGGAACATGAAAATATGTGAGATTCCTTTTCGTGGGCTTGATGGGAACCTACACCTTTAAAATAATTGCAAAAAAACACCATAAGTATTGACAGATAACACTACGGCTTAAGAGTTTGGTCAACACTAAGATGGCCTTTTTTCCTAATTTTTTAGATAATAGGATAGATTTTGATATATACTTACTAAAAAGTACTAAATCCACTGTAATAACTGGTCTCATACGGGTTTGTATTTAAATTATATATGAATATCCCTACAACATGTATCCAACAGAATCATCAGCGGAGCACTTTGTCCTCAGGATGGTGCCAAAGTAATAATTACAAGGTCATAAAAAGGAAATGGTTTATCTATATAGGAACCTGACTTTAACTTGCAAATGTTATTGTTGTTGTGCAAGAAATTAAATTGTTATATGTTATGTGTTTTTTTTTTACACTTTACTGAGGGTGGCGCTAGAGAAAAGTTTTCTTCTATTGTAGACAAGTAATAGGGTTTGTTAAAACCTTGAGGCACGTTGAATAAAAGAACGCGGAAAAAACGCAGAATGCAGCTTACTTATATTACAATAGATTTGCAAAAATATGATTATTTTTTATCGATTGCTTTTGAGGGTGTAATTATCAATAAAAATAGCCTTATCGAGTGGAAAGTCATTTTGTGCTGATTATTCCAGTTACGTATTTTGTTTTCATATCTGTGAATATAAAGCTTAATTAATTTTCATTTACACACATTTTTCTGTTGTTCACGAAAACCATAGCTGCACTAAGCCTCGAGTAACTTATTCATACAGTTATTCATACCAGCCCAGAGTAGCGCAGCAGCAGCAGCCCTTTGATAAAAGTGTACACACTCGTCGAGAACGAGTCTGTCGTTCTTGACCAATGAGAATGAGTCTGTGTAAGTTGGGGGCGGGCTTTTGCGCTTAGCAGGTTTGAGTGCACACTGCGCTCAGACAACTTGATACAGAGTAACAGTAAATCAGACAGAGCAGCTCCTCCAGCAGCAGCAGTGAAATTGTAACCCTGTTGCGAGTATTTTTGGCTGTTGATAGGTCCGAGTGAGATCACTGCGGTCTCTTTTCTCGGATACACTCAAAGAGTTGTTCGGCCGGAGCACCGCAGGGTCCGTTTTCGACTCATTTCTGCTTTGTCTCAATAATAAATCACACTGGAGATGTCCGAAAACAAGCCGAATGATGAACCGAAGTTATCTACGACGGACAGGGTGGTGAAATGTAAGTGTACATTTTGTGTACTCCTTCAGGCTCTGTAAAAGGAGACGCTACCACGGCTATCTCCATCGGACCTCGCAGACTTGAAGAATTCCCAGTCGTAGCATCAGACCCCCAAATGTAGTCTTAATTATTGCTGCTACAGAGGAAGAAGGGTGTTAGCCGATCTTTGACAGCAACACTAAACTAGGAAGTGAGGGTAACTCCAGTTTGTGGACCAAGGAAAAAAATTTAGCCTGCAATATTTGGCATTTTCTCTGTGAGATGTGGTCGAGCCTCTCTGTTCACTGTTAAGTGCAGCGAATACGGGCTGAAGTGTGGCAGATGCATGACCATATTTTTGATTCACAGCTGTACATTACTGTGCAGATATTGCACAATCGTTGCATTCAAGCTAAAGGCGATTTCCCCTCATTATGCATGCATCACCAAGCAATTTTTTTTCTTTTTTCTTTTTCTTTTTTTTTTATAAACTAAGGCTCCCTTTTACACCATTGCATAATACTATTCGGTGTTGCATGTGTTTTGTGAGTATACATGCTTGGAGTATTCCTGCCTTATGGGGTTGTGTGTTTACAGGGCTGACATTCCAGCTTTGCAGTCTACCATAACAATGCAATAAAGATTATAATCGAGGCAACCTACCCCTTGCAATGGAGGTAATGTGGTCTGCCCAGTTTCATGTCATCTACTGGTGACTGATAATCTCAAGTACTGTATGCACACTGAAGGTGTTTTATTTTTTCAATAAAAGCTTTTGCGTCCTGTTTTTTTCATGTCGTTTGCCTTTAACATAAGATGGCAGGGTGTTTCTTTGTTTTTTGTCCAGCACTAGTTGCAACCATTATCCGGCTCCAGCAGGCGATCTCACAACAGACATGTGCGCAGATCACAGCAGGGCTAAAACTCATGAGGGAATTGTTGAGTAATTTTATGCAGCCTCAGTTGCTGGTTTTAGCCAGTTGAAATTATTAGATAATTAGCATTAAACTTTAAAAATATGTGGGCAGGAGAGCACTGCATTGTTGTTATCAATGACTCTACACTTTATTCTGCTTTTGGTCCCACTTTATTCTTGATCTTATCATTGTGTTGATGATAGTAATACTTTTGTAAATATCAAATGGCTGCTCTTGACTCTGAAAACTTGGTTGTGTGTCGCACAATGCTTTTGTAATAAATATTTCCAGTGATTCCCCCCCTTACCTTATCTCCATCAACTGAAAAATACATATAACAAGTGTGCATTTGGAAAAGATTTAACTGTATCACTGGGAGACATGGCTGCTTGTGTTTTATGAGTCTGAGGGTTCTTTTGTCTTGTCACATGACTGAAGAAATGTCATTATTGCCGCTGTCTCATTACTGTATTCCCCTCTCTGCAGTTCCTAAATGAGGTCTGCTTTGCTCATCAGGTTAAAGTGTATTGATTACTCAATAGCGGCTGTCAGGGAATCTTGGAGATTCTAATTCTCTGAAACCTCGTCGGACCAATTCACCTCGTCCATTCATCAAGTTTGGTGAAGCCACTGTTTTGGTAATGCATCAGTATTATGACAACAGATACAGCAGCTGTGTACAAAGCAGAAATCCAAAATAACTGCAGGCTAAATGTGTGAAGTAATTTGTTTTCAGCTGGAGCCTTGTTTGCCCTGCGACAAGGTATCAGTACAACTTATCATAAGTGCTTTGCATCCACCTGTTTTTAAAATGCATTACTGTAATGCTCCGGAAAGCTAGCGATGCATAGTAATTACTCATAAGAGTTTAATCAGCTGAGGCAGGGGCATTGCATATTTTTTGGCATGTTTGCACTCCTGTCTAAATAACTCAGAATATATAAGAGGAATTTACATTATATATTGACTTACTTTGACAGGCCACTTTAATTAATCCTTTTCAATATTGTCAATCTTGCTAATTTAATCACTCCTTGAATGAAACACAAACTCTATAATTGTTACACTGAACAGTAATTAATATCAAGGCTAACCCTATCCTTTCTAATGAAATGTGAAGTCAGGTAATACAACCGTCATTGTTCTGTCGTGCCAGCTGCTGTAGTCCAGAGTGAGGCAAGCTGGGAAATAGTGTTTTTCTGTCTCCGGGGGACTCCCAAGAGGATGTATAGCATCTGACATTTAACTTTTGAGGAGCGCCCCTGTGCTCAGATGCACGTAGTGTCGGAGACACAGTGGTAACTCATTTATAGAACAGAACATTAGGTAATGCCACATACATGATCCTTGCCTTATGTGTGATTACCTGCATATGGTTCTGCTTTTGTTCCTGTGGGTCTTTCTAATCCACGTTCATGACACACTAGAGCTGCTTAGCAAATTCTACCTCAAAAGTGTAATGAGTGGCATCTAAGAATTTTTTTTCCTCTCTGTAAGTTTAATTTTTACAATTTATTAGCACACTGCACAGAATTAATCAGTTTGACACGATGGATAGGTCTTCCGTGATGCCTCCTGCTGTCATCTCAGAGTGCTAGCGGATTAACTCGTACTCCATATCTTTTGACAGCCATCTACCTGAACCAGTCAACCTGGAATTGTTGTCTACAGGACAAATTAGACGTGACAAGGAGATGAGCAAACAAGCAATCAAAGCCTGACATATATGTTGCTGCCTACTCTTCCTTAACGCACAGCTGTTGGTGGTTTTTGAGCATATTGCATCATGGCGTGGTGAGAAATCTCTGAGCTGTACCTGTGCTTTGATGATCACAGTCCGTGGTATTGTGAACCTGCATAAGTGCACATTTCTGCTCATTAGATTAAGGAGGAATTAGGCTCTGTTGTGGATTTAGGGCACAGGAAAGCGGTGGATTTGGTCAGATTAAGCTCCATATAGGGGGATAAAGACGGCTCTGCTCAGAGGTTGTAATCTGACTCCATGCATTAACTGCTGCTCTTGCTAATTCATGTGAACAAATGGATGCAAGGTCTTAATAAAAAAAATAAAAAATAGTGCCAGGTTTACCTGCCTTGGCCTAAGAAGACAGTGAGTGGGATTTGGGAGTGTCTAGTTACATTGTTGGTTTATACAAAGCTTATCATTAGCGGATTTGTTCCCATACTAACAGCAAACAGCAAAAGTGAGATTATGTTTTATTCTACATCTTGAAGCACAAAATGCAATCTTTGCAGAGAAACAGTAGATTGCATGGATTCCCGGTGTCATTGGTGAGCCGTACATTATAACACTGCCTGGTTATGTTTGGTAAAAATCAGCCTCTGTGTAAACAAACCATGAGTATTTTGTTTTTTCATACATAGACACCGACACATGGTCTTTCCATGAGCTACAGTTGCAAACAAAAGCCATTCGGAACAGAGTTGTGTGTCATTAGATCCCTCTGTGGAGCTGGTCGCAGCACAGTCAAAAATCAATCGATAAAGTGTCTCCAACACATGTAACTACACGCTGAGCACCCAGCACTGTCTGAGTGGGGGAGGAGAGGCTAACTCACTGAACTGGGAGCAAATGGCCTATACAAAGGGCTCACATAAGAGAAAAATGTGCTTCCTCACCTCTGCTCCGACTCAGGGAGCACAGCACGGACAGGAATTGAAGCTGCAAGGTTTTGTGGGGGCAGCAGTAAACACAGTTTTGTAAACATGTACTAATATGGGTCATTGTTAGATCTTTCCTTTAATTTTCTTACTAATAAATCATAAACAAAAAGCATCTGTTCTAGTCTTGTTGCCAAATACATTTTAGCAAAAACAGAGAGCCAATGTTTTCGGGCCTGTGAATCATTAGTTTAACAGTGACTCAGTTTAATTACCAACCCACTAAATCAGAATCTGTTTGAGGCCATTTATTGGTACTCAATAAGACTATGGATTAATTTTAACCAACTACATTTGCAGTTCATATATTAGTTGTGCTTCTCATGGCAGAAAAATACTAGTAAGTAGTTGCTGTTTTGAGTCTTATTATTAATAAAGTTATGTAGTACTGCAAATAAATCTGCCTTGGCTTTAAACAAAAAGCACATATACTTGTTCACACATCTTTAAAATTCCTATTAAATATCAGTCATCTGTGCTGTCCAACACACTGTGACTGAGTGCTAGATCCCAGTAGTGTTCAGTGCAGTGCTTCGTTAGTTTAGAGTTAGTTGACATTTTACAAAACACTGAAGACTTTCTCTTAAAATGTAAAGCATAATCTAGCAGTAATGGTAGTGACAGTACCAATTTGAGCTGGCTGGTACTTGTGCGTGGAGGGTGTGTGTGTAGGAGTAGGCAGGCTGCTGAGTGAAAGCGAATGAAAGTGGCTGTGGGGAGCAGAGGATGAACAAGTGGGTATAAATGCAGCCCTGATACAGACCACTATTTTTACGACTTTCGGTTATTTTCCAGAAGCCAGCATTTTGGAGAGACATTATCCGTGCAAATATATCTAATGGTTTTAGCCTTTGCTGTGATGTCTCTGAGTGATTGGTCAGAAGAACACAGGGCACTTTGTGAAGTGGGTCTATGAAAGTGTGATGCAGTATTCTGGCAGCCTTTGATTTGTTTGACAGTGTTTTGTCTCTAAAACTGCATTAATACATCTCTGTGACCTTGTTGTGGTATATTTCTGTTTGCTTTTCTCTTTAGTTGTGTGTTCTGAAGAATTACACAAAACAGAAAAAAATAATCCTTTACTACACATCTATGGCATATGTGTCAACTCCAGCTTTGTTACCAGCATTGTGTATGTATTCAGTAGCTTTAACCCCAGCCCACAGATGCCAACACACAACCACTTCAAGAGAAAGGGTTGTAAGACTTTATATTACTTTTGATGGTTGTTCCATACATGATTAAAACACACTTTTATGCTAAATGGGAGGCTTATGTTTGTGGGCTGGGGCAGGCCTTGGCACGTTTCTTTGTGACAGATGCAAACATTGATGCACACTCATGCACTGTGCCAGGCGGCTGTTCGTATTTAAATACGGGTGAAGTGAGTAAAGCCATCTGTGGCCTGCCTGCAAATGGTAGATTAGTAAACAGAGAAAAGTCGCTGCGCGGGGGGGGGGGGATGTTGAAATTTGTGTTGGCTCGAAGAATGAACGCATGTACACGAGGGTAATAACATGGGAAGGATGCACAATATGTCATGGGAACTGTCTAGTCGAGATTGCCTCTTCACTGTTATCACACTTGCATCTGTACTTGTTGAGAGCACCCACTCTCATACACGCTACACGTTTTGATGCAAATGTGACCTGTTCCTTTAAAGAACTGATAAATATGCATTTATAATATGTGGGCATGTGTCTCTGGAAAAATACACAATAATTCAAGCTGTGTACTTTTTCCTCAGCTATGGCAAACATTGGTTTGGAAGAATAGTGGTATAATAACCAGTGTCACTTCCGAAGGGTACTTTTATTTTACTTTTATTGAAATAATGAAGGAGACTAACCTAACTATTATTCCATGCAGATAATTGTAAGCATAATTAAGGTAGGATTTACAATCTGACTCGTTTTAATTTTTTCAGCCACCTGGGAATTACCCTGTTTGGCTGGATTGTTCTGGTCAGATATTTGCAACCACAATGTTTTTGCAGTGCTGCATTCCACTACTGGTTTTGTTTTTCAATTCTGAGGCAGAGGAGTGGTTTATCTGATTACTGACTGAAAAGACTTGAGCCAACATTGAATTTTCATTCAGAGAAGTTTGTATTTTTTTCTGTCAGTGGTTGGCTCCAACTTTCAAAATTTAGCTTGACATTTTCCAAGGCACTGATCTTATGTGCCATGTGTACAGGCCTGGCAGTCCCGCACCTTTTTTATTTACTGCTTGTTCATTTCCAATGCTGAGTAGAGGAGAGGAATCATATTGTATACACAGTTCCTTATTATTGACAGACAAATCAATGGATTTAATGTGTTATTTCAAGAGGCAGCAGCGTAACACAAAAATGAGCAATTGTGTTTTTTCATTCGACCAAGTTAGGTTAAGTGTTTTTACAGCTAACCGAAAAAGACCACAGCTTTGCATTGCAAGGTCTAATATTAGGTTCTGTTTGCAGTAACAATGCCTTAATTCACAGGTCCATTAAGCAAATGAACAAAAAGCAGCTTAATTGGGGAAACTCTTAATTATAGTACAGATGATGGGTAAATAAGCACATTATATGCCACGTTGTTTGCTCACAGTTGATCCTGCTGCATCAAATGACAATCCTGGGAGGACTTTCCTCTCTTTCAGGTGTCATTAGCCGACAAGCTAAAGTACCACGCAGCGTATGAACGAGGAACTCCAGCTATACAAATACAGCTGGAGGTGAGTCGAGGCCTCAAGGTTTATTTACTCTCATTCACATGCTTTAATTATAGACCACCTGGCTGAAAATGAACCCTCTTATTGCACGCGGTGGTATTGAGCGACGGATTACAATCAGTCAGCTCGCTTCAGAATTGACCTGACACAGTGTGGCTTTGTAAAATAAGCACAAGTGACAAGACGAGCGGACATATTGTTTTTAATATTTTCATTTATTTCCACTGCAAGAGGAATTATTATTATTGTGTGTGTATTATTCTCTAAACTAGTGCAGGATCTACTATGTTGCTAAAGCTAACCCACCTTCTCATTTAATATAGCTCCAGAAAACTATTGAGGATGATGCCAAGGGAGTTTCTGTCCGAGCTACTCCTTAACAACACTTTGTGATGCTGAAAGAGGTTCAGTTTTTATAAAAAAAAAAAAAACGTATCAAAGTTAACTGTAATGGTATGTGTATTACAACATGTTCAGGCTATAACTACTTGTCGACAATGTGTGACAGGAGTTAACTGCGCGGCAAAGGGTTAAGTTTTCTTCCCGTGCTAATGGCAGTGTCGCACCCGCCCACGTGGAGAGGGGAGGGCCGCTGCCTGACCCACTCACTCAAAACACACAGTGCAGAGGCTGACCAGAGTCGTGACTAAGGTGTGTGTGTGTTAGTAGAGAGGTGCGGGGTAGATAGACACTTAGCTGAGATGCATGTATTTTTTTTTCTTTCTGTTTAGTCCACTCAGTCAGGCATTAACCAAATACAGACCACTAGATGAAATTGTAGTTGCCCTGCAGCGGTTTGCGTCTCAGTGAATATGCAACTGATTATCACAAGGTCAATTTGTCTTGTTTAAACTTAGATGGACACACCCCCCTGAAAGTACCGCCTGCTCAGTGTAGGCCAATGCAGTTGCCAGGCCAAAGCAGCACACTGCAAACTGATATCTCATCCATCTTAGCTCACATTCACCGCCGTTAGCCAGATTGTGGAGATGCTAGTGTGTCCCCATGGCCCTGATTGATTTTGTGTCTGTCCAAACACCACCGGGGATTCATACATTACCATGACCAATCATCTGATCTTAAATATCCTCCTGCTGCCTATTAGACATATGGTGACGCCATAAGAGACCATAAATGCTCTTGAATTTTTGTTTCTGTGAAGTGGGCCTGCCGTTTATGAGTCGCACTTTGCTTCATTGATTGCACACACACAAATTTTTTCTCTCTGTTAGGCATGGGATAATATTAGAATTTTGTGTCACGATTATCCTGGCTACAATAATTGCAATTAATGATATGTACACAAGAATTATGAAATCATGCTTACAATTTGAAAATATTATTTTAACATACTGGAGTCACTTTGAGATACATTTTGTGGTTAAACAAAATTGCATTTTGTTGAAAGTGAAAATAAAATGAATCAGAACTTTACATTAAACACTTTTAAGCACTTGCCCACCGGGACCAAAAATGTTTATCTAACTAACAGTAAAAGGATATTAGGTTAATAATCGTCTTTTTCTAAAAATCTAAAACTAGTATAAATTCAGCTTATTAAATTATTTAGGAAAAAAATGAATTTAGACAGATAATAGTCTGTTCTGCCTCAGAGTCATTCATTCAGAGAAAGCTTAATTTCATTTTTAATTTAGAAAATAATTTTTAAACCTTTATTTAACCATGAGAGTCCCACTGAGATTACAAATCTATTTTGCAGGGGAGTCCTGGCCCCCCTTTCTGTGTACGTCAGGGGAGGAGGCAGGGTGGGTTAAGTGTCTTGCCCAAGGACACAACAACAGTATGTGGGGGAGAGCGTGGATGTTAGGATATTTTTGGATGTTTCGAGCGGGAATCGAACCGCACACCCGCCGGTCGAAGGACGGCCATTCTAACAGGGCCGTCCTTCAACCGGCAACGCCATTCTCATTTAGGGGATCAAATATAGTTTTAGCCCATATTCCTTGTTCCGGCCCTGCTTGCATGACGCTCATGTTCAGCGTATCTGTCAGACAGCGCTGCTCCTTAATCAAAAGACTTGAGGCAAGTAAAGCTGCTTTAACTATTATTTAACAAACTATTGTCAACAACCCTGTTCTTTGCTGGACACTGACTGAAGTCTTCACTCTTCAGTTACGCATATAAGAGCGGGCTACAGTGACCAAGCATTGAAGAATAAAGCAAAAACCAAGCAAGACAGCGCGATGCAGCATTTGAATATTTATTTCTTAAAGGTGCATTACGGAAGATCCAAAGTTTTTCTACTAGTGTGCCACCTCTGGCTTTATCAGTATTGCATCCAGTGTTGTGCATCTTCATTGTGTGGACCCTTGTACAAGCACAAACAAACAACAATCTAAGAAAAGTCTCCCGGTTTCGAGTGCTCTGGAGGCCTGTCTCGTTCTTGTGTTCGCAAGATTAATTTTCAACTTTGCCGCTGGCATGGCTTAGTTTCCTTATGATGGCAAATCAGGAAGTGAGAACCAGGTAAAAGCACACACACGCATTACATCACGTCCGCTGACACAGTGGAGCAGTTTTGATCCTGAAACCTTCTCATTTAATTGACCGTGCAGGCTTACAGAGGCACATCAGACTGTTTCTGATGCATGTATGGGTTAGAAAAAATGTTTGAACCATTACAGACGTTTTATTGGACCTTTTTAAATCACCAATGTGATCATGTTCTTAAGACCTTAACAAATATGTCCAAATAGCATTGTGGTAAAAAATAGCTGGCAACTGTCTCGAATGATTATCCCGATTGCAACAATCAATTAATCTTAACTGTTTTAATCGCAATCTTATATCATCCCACACCTATGCTCTGTACCCTGTCAACCCTCCATTGATGCACTAGTGAGCTGTCAATGTTGTGTGTCTGTACATGCTGTTGCGTTTTTTTTTCTTCATATTTGTGCTGTGACAACTCCTAGGAATGTTAGCTCATTCTTGTAGAAGAAAAAGCATCCTTTTTTCCAACAACATTTTTTGTTAATGAAAAACAACTCACCAAAATGTGAGATGTGGTTAAACCAAGCTAATATCCTCTTGCATTGTGGTCTTTAGACTCCAGTCCGGCACATATGCACTCACTAGCTGTCCTATAGCAGCTTTCCACATCATGTAATCCCTGTAACAGTGTCCCAGCCCCCATGGAAATAACCATGATTGTTGTAACACAGAATGCAGTGGCATCCAGTTAGTGTTGAGCTCAATGTTGGGTAGGTCCTCGCCCATGACAAACACAGTCTCAAGAATACTAAAGAATACAGGACCTCTGACAGCTACTTTACTGAGGCTCTTCTTGCTCCTCAGTCAGCACTGTCCCGGTTTCTGTCCTGTAAAAGTGTAAGACACACTGTACAAGGCCGATTGGTTTTTCTCCACTGTCTCCACTCATTTACTGCCAACATGCCTCTTGTCTTTCACTCTGTTCTGCACTCAACTACAACTACAATGCATCTTCTAGGCCAGTCATCAGTCACTCATATCACATTTTTATTATACAGAAACTGTCTTTTACTATCACTGATCTGTGTCAGACTCATGTTGTAAGACAAAAACACCCTTAAGGCTTCAGGCCGGGCTCCCTGTATAGAACGTAATCTGATATCCCCTGGAGGAATGTGGCAAGCCTTGAGGGCGGTCAAATCAGGGTACAAATCAGACGGCCAGCAGAAAGTGGATCTCCAAGTGGTTTTAAGCCCACGCCTAGATAGCAATTGAACTTATTTAAGCGTTCTCTCTCGATGAGCCTAATGTCATGCATATTCTCTCAAGCCATAACAGAGCAATAAGAGTAATATTTTCATACAGTAGACTCTGTCAAACACTTGTTTAGGACCGTTTGTTTAGCAGTCAGAAGTTTGGAGGGCAGGGACGTATTACGCCTAACAGATGGTGTCTACTGAGCGGGGTATTTATTATCTTGTGGCAATGCCTGTGATGTCTGTCAAAAAACTAAATGTACTAACCACAGTTTTGTTTATTCTACATGTGTACTCTGCTCTACCCAGGCAAAACAATTATCCATCTTTAGAGCCTTGGATAGCTGTGAGTAAACATTATGTGAGTATGAATGTTCTTGAGACTTTCCAAAGGTAAAATGTCTGAAGGAATACTAGCAGCTGGTCAGTAATATAAAAAGATTTACAGTACGTGCACAGTGCAAGCGGCAACAGAGGATCTGGGAGTCCAAACTCCCTTCAGGCAGACAAGATGTCAAGCGTCCCTGCCCTTGGACTTACTCACTGACCTAATTGTCAAGGACACATGACCCTTGCTGCCCTGGGTTGGATCTGGGGGAATGAGGGGCACAAACAGGGCAGCACACCACCACTTGACCCACACACTAGCCCGGCAAGTTTTGTAAAGGCCCCTGCTCATACTATAGCCGTCTATCTTTGACTGGGTGCTGACTGTGAAGATGGCTTTCAAATATTGTGCTTTAACTGCCTTTAATCTGAAGGCTGCTAGTAAAGCCTGCACAGATGGTGCCTTCGGCGTAATAGTCCGCTTGTGAATTTTGAAAGTGCTTTCTCTGCAATATGGAGGTCAGGCTGGCGGCAGAGAAGGATGATTTACTTTACTTTACTTTCACTTTTAGCCCAGAAGGGTTGCATAATAACGGCTACTTCAGGGACTCCGTCAAGCTTCTCCTGATATATAGAGCTTCCTCTGAAGGGGGCTGGGAATAGTGAGACAAGGGTGTGTTTTATTTGCGCGTGTGGCTGCTGTGGAGTTATATCCCGTGCTGAGTCAGAATTCCTTTTCTCTTTCTTTATTGCCATCCCGCTCTAGCGCCATGCCATTTTTTTCTTTGCTGGCAGTCATGCTTGCCTGCTGGCAGGAGAACCCACCACACCCACACAGTCATGGCCTGGATACAGACATGGGCTTGAGAGGTGGGCGTAGGGAAGGGAAAATGGGCATGGCAGTGCAGGGGAACTCTTAGGGGCCTTGTTGTGTTGGCAAGAGGTGGGAAGAGATGTCTGGCTGTGCCATCCCATTGCCTCACCACCTGTCTCCTGAAAAACCACACATCAGTCTGCCAAAAATCAGCACTCTGTCATACACTTTCTCCTCAAGGCCTCTATGCACGAATTATGCTTTTTGTTGTGTGTTGCCTCACCTATGACATTCATCATATAGTTTTTATCATGTCAAATGAGCCGATCAAGCCAATTCCAAGCTATCTCCAAACCACTCTTGCCCTTTTGACACATCAAAGAGGAATGCCATTTAACATATGTGATGGAGCTATTCTTGTATATTTGGAAGGGTTTGCCCTGGTCCTCAGGACACAATGAAAATAGCTGAGCAGCACTATTTTTTAAATCAAGCGAGTAACCTTCGGCTGAAAGGACTAAGGTGAGGTTAATTAATGATGAGGGACATTATCTACAGTTCAAACTCCTTTTTATTTGGCTCAGACTTGATTTTGATATGCCCAGTTTACCAAAGTGTGGGTCCAAATATAGACCAGTCCTCATCCCCTCTGTATGCATGGAGCGATTGCATTCTAGAAATGCCAACGTCTCGGCTGCCAACGAGCCCTCCTTGGGAGGTGCGATCACGCCTGTTGAGGCATATTATCTCAGAGGCAAGCTGTGAATGAGTACAGAAAACAGTAGTCAGTCGGAGTTTCTGAAACACAGCAACATACTGTAGTTATTGAATTATTTCATTTTCTATAAGCTTAAGTCATATAGCCATTACAGACTGTAGAATTTTTACTTTTATTTATACCAAGATTTTTTTATTATATATAAAATGTCATTAAATATAAAATATAATAGCTTGAAATTTATTCTATCCAAATGTTTCAGCATATAAGGGCAGCAGTAGCTCAGTGGGTAGAGCAGTCGTCCTTAAACCTGAAGGTAGGCGGTTCGATTCCCACTCTCCCCACAGTTCATACTGTCGTTGTGTCCTTGGGCAAGACACTTAATCCACCTTGCCTCCAGTGTCTGTAACACTGGTAATTACTGTAGAACAATGTAAGTCGCTTTGGATAAAAGCGTCAGCTAAATGAGTAAAAAAAAATAAAAAAAATATAAACCTGAATGTGCAGCAAACACCTGTAGCAGATCAGCCTCCAGAACGCCACGGATTATAACATTTGTTTAATCACTTACAGACCTCCAAACTGTTTCACTAAGGGTCTTCAAGATTAACAACTGTTTCACCATCGGCCTCCAGAGACAGGCCGTAGGACGTAAATCTTGAGAAGAAGACATGCTAACCCGTTTTCTTTCAGATAAAAGGACACCAACGTGTCCTTTTAACTATTCACAGATGTTTCTTACTTGGATAAGACTGAACCAGTCTTCAGGACTTATAATTAACGATTTTGTTTGTCTTCATAAAAGCCGGGACCTAGGTCCAACCAGCACCAAAGACCAATCAGGTCAAAGACTCATGGAGAGATCCAGACGCTATAGGCGCCATGTCCAAAAGCCGTAAATCCTGTAGATAAGGTGTCCATCCAGCTTTCTCGAGAACACTTTATTCTAATCCTGATTGACAGTTGAAAATGTCTTTGATCATAGTCATTCGGGCATGGTCAAACACTACCCCCTTTTGGTTTAACTGGACAAATGACTCTGCACTCAAGAAGGACATTTGGTGTTATTTCATTAAAGGACATTTTGTTATTTTATTACTTAGAAAGATTGTGAATGTACTAACAATTATACTGTTTGTTTCAGGATGCAGAGTTTTACAAGGCAACTAATTCCTTATTCCATTTCTACAGAGTTACGTTTTATGTTAATAAAATGTAATGAATATATGTTTTTATAATAAGTCTGACAAATGTTTCTTTGCATAATCCTGCAAGTACAAATGTTTTTGTGTGTTTTACGAAAACCATGGAAAATAGGGTGAAACAAAAGGAATGTTTAAGACTCAGTTACACATTTAAACTCCCCCCAAAGCAATGCCTTCCTTCGCAAGACACACCCCGTCCAGAGGTGTTAAAACTGGCGCACAGCCAAAAACACGCTCTGCTTCTCTCGCTACTCTTCGTCTCCTCTTCACTTCGCACTGGACTTCTTGTCCGTTCAGGGCCGTAGGCCCTCGAAACCCTTTCAAGCTCTGGACCTCGTGTAACGAGTAAATTTTCTTTGTACTTTAAAGTCTGCAAGTTTAGCTTGCCGCGATGAAGTTTCCTTCACACAGCTGCTCAAAGTAGCTTACTTCCTGCCAGCCTGCCAACAAAAGGAAGTTACCTCGCTTTTATTTTTGAAGATTTCCTGCCTGCTCAAGAGTTAGCTTGACTAAAATCTAGCTTTCTCGAGCAAGTTTAAGCCAGCAACACAGCCGCTAAACCTTCTCCAGTGGACTTCGCAACAACTTTGAAGGACTCGATTTTACTCGGTGTACGACGCTGATGCTAAAAGGCTTGGCTAGTTGTGACAGTAACGAGATGCTTTTTGAATCTCCGGGCCTACGGCGGCCCCTCTGGAGAGTGGAAACAGAAGGCCATCCTGGAGGCGACAAAAGTCACCGGATGCGACAGGGTTCTGCAGAACCCCTCTGGAGTCCTAGTCGCTAAGACCTGAGACCGAATACTACCCCAGGGTGAGTCAAAACGTTACACAAGTTTGGCGTCTAAACTGTCTAAACATAGTAGCCTTAGCATCAGAAACCGTCATTTAACCCCTCTAAACGCTCCGTAAAATCCCCTCAGTTAATAATAGAATCAATAATCAATAATTCCTTTTGTTTCACAAAATCCTCTGAAAGCAAGTTTATCGTTCTTTGATTTACCCATTTATGTGTCAATAACTATTCCTTTGTGTCATTTCCCCTGTCATTATTCACTGTTTAACTTTATAATCTTTAATAAAACCCCATAAAGACATTTAATGTTTCATTGTTTAATTGAGAACGTTCGAAAACGAGAAGAATTTACTTCCTTTAGATTAATGAGACTAGGCTAAACAGTTTCTCTGGATCTGTTCAAAACTAGAGTGGTGCCCCGAAAGAAATTAATATTTTGATAAGCAAAATATTAATTATTATTTTTCATAATTAATATTCATATTAATTATTAATACGACCATATTCACTACAGTATACAGTACACTACAATATTTTTTTTTTTGACGCCCCGCGTGAGCCTCGGAAGAATTTTCTTGATTAAACATTAGAATCACTCAATATCCAAAGTCTTTACAAAATTGCTGTCCATTGAAAGCTGTGCATCTGTTGTGCTCTTGCTTAGCAATGCGTTTAACCGCGTGCGTGTGTGTGTGTGAGAGTTGTGCTTTTGTTTGTTTAAGTGCTAATTCAAATCGTACCAGCTGGACTGATATTGTTTTGAATTACAATTAGTATTGTACGTACATTTATGGCCAGAGCATTAATCAAGTACTTGTTAAAAGTTGCTTAGAGTCTGTTACAAAGCTTAGAGACTCTGCAAATTGCATGCATGTTAAACACACGAGCCAAAGTGTGTAACTTATATGGGCCCGAGACAAAAAGCTAATTGCTGTGCTACGCCAGAGTTAAGTTAAAATTGTCTCTCACAAGTTGGAAAAAAATTGCCGCGTTACACCGGAATTTATAAGAAAACTTGTCTTGCCTAAGGCTTATGAGCCTGGGTGTATTTTGCTGGAGGCCTTCACAGCCTAGCTAACTGTGAAAACCCTCCCCCTAAAAGCCACGTGGGCTGCCGTGCGTTTTGTCTAAAAACGTGGTTTGAGCCTGCTGTGGTAAATGTGCTTGTGTTTAAAACGTGGTCTTGTATAAAGCGCTGCTGTGTTTAAACCGCGGGTTTAACAAGTTGTAGACGCGTCCCAAGTCAGTCTCTGACTGGAGCTAAAAACAAACTTTGCCCCGGCACCATCAAAGGGGCGTGCCGGAGACTTCACTCCGGAAGCCGGAGACTCACGAGAGTCTCTATCGCCCCCTAGCGGAAAGGAGTGGTAAAACCACTGACTCACGAGAGTCTCTATCGCCCTCTAGCGGAAGGAAGTAGTAAAACCACAGACACAAGTTTCTACTGCCCCTAGTGGAAGAGGAGTGCGAAATCTGAGAGGAGCTCTACGTCTCTCTCTGGTGGTCACTCAACGGAATTACACCTTTTTCCTCAATAGTGACTAATTCAAGTTTAAGAACTTGACACCTGAGTAATTTAAGCTTTCATTGACACTGAAATGCCTGATTGACTTAACATAAAAGTGAATTACTCTGCTTTATTAACAACTGCTGAACGGCTATCAAGCTGTTTCACTTCTGTTAATACATTTGTCTTGTTAAATACACAAATCTGCAATGCAATACTGCTTTTGAAAATAACTGCCTGTGTTTAACAACCTTGAATGCACAATAGGAGTTAACTAACAATTGTGACATTTTAATGAACATTGCATCTGCTTTTGGAAAATCTTTGATGCTAACCCTGCATTTAATTTGATTGATTAATTTGTCTTGATTAACAATTTAAGACTGCTTTTGTGATTTTCCTATCTACCCAGGATTTGTCAAATTGGAATGCTAACGCTAACAGCTTACTAACACTATGACGACACTGCTGTTACGTCTAACAGACTTAACCCTGCACGAATTTTGTCATAGCTGTACTTTAAAAGCTGATTACCTGCATGAATTGTTAGATTAAACCCACTGATTCTGCACTGTTAATTTTACAAATTAGCAAAGCAGCATCCCAGCACTGTCAGCCCTCATTAACGTTCACACCACTAGGCTATTGCTAAATAGTCACTGTTAATACTCACATAAGGTCATTTCACTCACAAATAGACTTTATACTAACTTCCACTTCAACAATTCCTTCTTTTATTACTTTCAATCTGACTTATTTGACTTAATACCCCTTTTTATTTTAATTTAATTGGAATTTATTTTATTTTAAAGAAAATAAAATGTTAACTTTAATTTTTATTCCTTCATTAATTTTTTTTATTTTTATTTACACTTTTACTCAGATTTTCAAAAATCCTTTTACAGTCTGCTTGAGTTTTGCGCCTTCTTCGTAACACTCCACAAGTAGTAACTCTCTCCTTGCAGTTAAAACGTAATCTAACAATAACTCACTTTCTCAGAGAAACCCCATTTCTCAACAAGTCTGACTCACAGTCTACAGGTTCTGGTAGTCCCATCAAGCTTCTGGATCACTTAGACTCAGCTCTAAATGATTTAACAGAACAGGTGCTACCCCAATATGTTGACGAGATTCAGACCACACCTCCCAACGAGCTAGATTCAGTTCTTAGCTCCTTGATTAGCATTGCGCTAACCTCTAAGCCAAAAGACAAGGATCTAACTAAGCTGTTAGGTCAAATGGCTATTGTTATGCGCCAGCAGAAACACGCTGAGGATCTCCTGGCACGCAGCCACGAGAAGATCCAGGTCCAGAAACAGGACCTCGCCCGCTTCCAACGCGATATCAAGACATTGAATCAGGAACTCCAACTGACCCAAGGAGCCCTGGAGAATTCTGAAAAACAAACACAAGAGCTAAAGACTCTAGTCCAAACTCTCCAAAGGGAGGACCTGGAATTTGAGGAGTTACACACAAAACTCCATAAAACTGAGGAGACCCTCAGTGACCTAAAGAGCGAGCTGAGCGACACAAGGTCTGCTCGCGACGTAGCAGAACACAAGCTCAGTATTCAACACAATGAGTACAATGCTATGATGAAGGAACTCATCAAAGCAGGCGAAAATGCACAGCTGTCCGCAAATATGCTGTCACAGGAAGCTGGGCGAGAGAGTCCCTGAGTGCACGGGTAGAGGCCCTCACTCAACAAGGTGACTTAGACCGCCAGCTTATTGAACAACTTCAACCGCGCCTGACAGAGGACGCCCGGACACAACCAGGTAAGAATATGGAGTTTAAAAGCACTCCAAACCAAGTGCTGGTTACCCGGCATACAAACCTGTTAGGCCAAAGGAAAACTCCCAGAAGGGAGCCACTTCACTAACTAATCCAATTTTGCGACCACTACGCGCCTGGGCGCAACGGAAAGAGGACCAACCGGGCCGAGAGCCCGGCCGTCTTTCCGCGAGCTTCCACAGGTAGGCATTCGGATTACTTCGCACTACCAACAGGTAGGCAACCGGACTTTGTCCCGCAACCAGCTTTGAAACAGAGACATCTGGACTACGGTCCCACTAACAGAGACTTTGACAAAATTGCGCGTCATATCACTCGCTTTGAGCCCCATCAAGGAGCCGCCTCATGGCGTGAGTGCTTATCTTCGCGACATTGAATTCTACCTACAAAGAATACCCAATGTTACTGCCGCGGACAAAATCTTTCTGATAAAACTAACATCAAGCAGAGATGTTAGTAGCTTCATCGACGCCAACCTCCTGAGGTCCAAGCTGACTTTGATCTCCTTAGTCAGTCTCTCATGGTGGAATTCTCAGGCGTTACGGTAAATGTGGGTCTGACTGCCGCCCTAATGATCAAACAGGCACGGCCAGAGTCCCCACAGCTATATTATCATCGGCTCAAAGCTTATTTCGGTCCACTCAATGAACCAAACATGGAGGAGGATAAAAACTTCAAAGCCCTCTTTGTGCAAAACCTCCATCCAACTACTAGCCATCATCTTGGCGTTTCTGCATGCCCACAAACGCAGACCAGCCGCCAACTTCGCGAGCTGGCAATGCGGGCATTTACTAAACAGATGCTGAGGCAGACTAAAGCGTCAAAAGCCAGACACTCGTCACCGTAGATCGGAGTCTAGCGTTCAAGGAGCGCCGACCTCCAATCTAAGTTGCCCAGGAGCCTCCTGCTTTCCAGACAGGAAAGAGGGACCTCGACCACACAAAAGAGAGCCGGGCAACACCCGACCTGGCCTGAACGTAAGTTCAAAGACCAGGGCCCTCAATGAAACCTCGGTTCGAAAATAAATTTCGAACCAATCCAAACCGTAACCAAGGGGGTCCTATCAAAACCGCGACGACAGGAGGAACCATTATCGCCGGTCCCAAGACCAACGATCATCAGGTAGCTCACCTGTCGAGCAGCGAAATCATGCGAGGACCGAGCCCTGAAACTCAGACTGATCGCGTGGGAAACCCCACTAGCGAAAGGAGTCTGACTACAGAGGAGGCTCGGGCCATAGAACGCATACTCAAACAAATGCGCGAAAAGTCCAAGGACAAGGCTGAGCTGTATACGGTGGAGGCCTCTAAGGCCCCGATTCAGAAACAGTCTCAACCAATCCAAGCCGACTTAACACGCAACGAAAATACAGAGTCTACTGAAGGGAATGAACGTCTCCCAGACCTGTTCTTATGCTCTTGCGACCCAGAGCCACTCAATGACATTGTCCAGGACCCTAGCATGGACAACACGGAGGGAAGTGATTCAGATCACAAATACCTCAGTCCGTCTAACGCCGTCCAAGTGAACCCAAACGTCGGGCTGTGCCATGACCACGCCACGACTATCGAATGTGAAACACCCTTTCACCAATTTCTGGGTCACCTAACTGAAAAGGGAGTAGCTCGAAAGCTTTATCTCTCTGTCTTGTTAGAAGACCACTTGACCGAAGCACTTCTCGACACAGCCGCTGACATCAGCCTAATTTCAGGCAACCTGTTCAGATCACTCCAGGCTATAGCGAGAAGAACCCACAGGGACTTGAAGTCCCACCCGTGCTCTGTAGAAATAAGGCCTTACTCTGATGATCGGACGATCATCAACAAGGTAGCCTTAGTCCAACTGACCATCGGACCCATGACACTGATACACCCAGTGTCGTGTCCCACCTTGACAACGTCCCACTTCTGATTGGAAAAGACGTCCTCAATCGCTTTGAACCACTGATCGATTTCAAGCAGCTGAAGATTTGGGCCCAAGTGCGAGAACCACTTCCAATCTTACTGAATGAATCTCAGTGCTATGCGATTGACAGGGAATCACCAATCGACAGGGTAGCCACCGACACCGCTAGTACAACGACCATGCAACCTCGGTGCGAACCAAGCCCCTTTACATTGCGTGACAACTTCCTGTGCACGCTGAAGGACCCTTTAGCGATGACACCCCAAATCGTCAATGGCATCTCACTGGAAGCAACTCCAGTCGACAATGTCGTGATGGCCTTATGGGCTGACAAATCTGCCATCAGCCAGGAGCTGTTTAACACTCTAACGCAGATAAACCCGTGCCTGACCTTCATAAAGAAGCGCACTAGGTTCCCTGCTAACCCCACACCGACTCATGCGTTAACCGCCATCGGTCTATGCTCTGCCATCGCACGATGGAACAAAAGAGAACTGACCCACGCTTGCTGTCATCCCTAATCTCTCACATTCAGTGTACATTGGGGCTGACATGTTAGTCAGACTCGACGCACAAGTCGACACCATTAACAACGTTCTCTGGTCCCTGACTGGAGTGCGTAAAGAATCACTTTCACTGACCAAAGGAAACTTGAGATCGGGTCAAAGCGATCCCCGGCGTGTGTCAGGTAAGTAACGACTGCCATCTCACGATACCGCGCGTAACATCATGGACATACGTCTGAAAGCGTTTCCAGGACAACAAGTTAACTCTTCACAAGCGTTCTTCCAACCGTCTCCTCTGTTCGTTGAGTTAGGCTTGTCTGTCCAGGCAACACCCCTGGTCGAGCTCGACTCTCGATCAACACACGTGTTAGTGCAGAATCCTACTGCCAATACCATCTTCGTCCCAAAGGCCACCCCTCTCGGCTGGCTGATTGACACTAGGTTCCATGACTGTGAACTCAGAATCCCAGTCATAGGGCGTATGCCACACTCACTCGCGACTGAACAACAGGAGACCGGAGTTGTCTCACGAAACCTTCCAGAGCAATCGCCATATACCCCTCACTTGTGGTCGATACCGACACTATCTGCAGGGTCGATCTGGCTGATGCGGAGGTAATGGTTGTACAGACAGGCTCCTGCTCTCCTCGATACAGACAAAGACCTGAACGATCATGCAGACCTTATGCCAAAACAAGGGGCTCTAGACGGCGCTCTGGCAATTCCAGCCAGAAACCTCGTGACGATCGACCCCTTCCCACCCAACCCACCCATTCTGTCTGTCGGCCGATCTAAGGCAACGCGCGTGCCTCGGCTCTGACCCCTGCAGACCCATCAACTTCCTCTCTTTCTTTCACTGGTTCCGCCTCGTTGCCCTTCAAGCAGCGGACTCGGCAATCCACAAACTTATTCTTTACCTTTCAGACCCGGTGTCTAACCCCATCGTAGACACTGACTTTTCGTCTGACGCATATCTTAAAAAGCTATGGGCGGTGCGCGCTCAACTCCACCTGCGTCATGGCTTGCTTGTCTACGTCTCTGACACCCTCACTTCACCTGCGTTCGTAGTGCCTCAGAGCCTAAGGGGGTCATGCTAACGCATACGCACATGACGCTCCTGTAGCAGGCCACAGAGGTGTTCGCGCAACACACCAGGCACTTCAACAAGTGGCATACTGGCCACACATGCAAATGGACGTGGCAGAATACATCAAAGGCTGCCTAGTATGCTGCCAATTTCAACCAACAAGACCACTCCATCGTGCACCCTTACAAAGAAGGGGCATTTCTTTTCCATGGTATGACCTCCAAATCGATTGGATGGGACCCCTGACTAAATCAACAAGGGGCAACAAATACATCCTAATGGTCACCTGTGCCGTCACTAAATGGGTGGAAGGACTTCCAGCCCCAAATGACACGGCACAGACCACAGCCTTTCTACTCATGAACCACGTGTTCTTCAGATTCGCTTACCTTGTAAGGTCGATTCGACCGTGGTACTCACTTCACCGCCGAGGTGATGGGACAACTGTGGCAAACCATGGACGTAAAAGCAAAACTCCACGCCAGCCACCACCCCCAGTCCTCAGGCCAAGTAGAAAGAGCAAACCGACGGTGATCGACATCCTAAAGAAATATGTCGATCTAATCAACGAGACTGGGACGTCAAACTGCCCTTGGTCCTGATGGCTATCAGAACCACGCCACACACGGCGACCGGAGTCTCCCGCTTGAGCTCATGACCGGTAGGCAGATGACGCTTCCCCTACACTTACTGTACCAGCCAGGAGAGGCTAACATCGCTACGGCCTATACCACACACCAGTACATGGCTGATCTCCAAGCGCACCTGAGAACCACCTTTGCCTTTGCCCAGGAAAAACTAGGCAAAAGTGCAGAAGGACGTAAGGCCTATTATGACCAAAAGTCATCTAGGGACAAACTACAGGTGGGAGACAAAGTGTGGTACTACAGGTTCAGCCAACTCACTGGACAAACAAGAGGTGGTACCAACCGACTGACGCGGAAATTCCTCTCGCGTTGGGCGAGACCGTACACCAGTGTCAACAAACTATTCCCGGTGGTGTATCAGATAAAGATCACCAAAGGGAGAAAGGAACCCACTCTCAAGTGGATACACCGCAACCAGATAAAGTTGCACAAAACCCCCATGGGATCTACAGGGGACATTCACGCTCCCAAGTAGTCTCAAACAGATCCCTTAGCTCGCAGTAACCACTAACAACTAACCTCTCTCTAACTCTGATTTCCTAACTCTTTTCACCTTTCAGTGGTAACTGTGAGTAATTCAATAACTGTAACTGATAACTCTAGTTTTCTCTGTCAATGAATCAATTCTCGTTGCAACCGCCGCTGTGTGTACCTTGCGTAACCTCGGTGCTCACAAGCGAATACCGCTAACATTTCCACTGTAATAGACAAGTCTCGGAGTAACAGCAGCAACTCCAAACGGTTAAAAACGCCGAAAGACACTGTCAGTGGTAAACACTCACAGTGAGACTCTAAAAACCAACCAAACCAAACTGTAGACCATACACACACTCAAATGGTCGCCTTGCTGATAAATGACACGCTCATAGACATCAGCTCCTCGGTGGACAGCCTAGCAATGAGAAGAATTCTTTGAAGGATCACGCATAATCATTATGTCCCTTATATAATCACTACGTTTATCCTTGTCCCTAAATGCATGCAAAGTCCCTCCAAGTGATGATCCTCCTAATGTATTTTGTTTTATTATAAACAACTCCCTAAACTTTAAACAAACTAAATTGAGACAGCTCTCTCATGTCTTTGTTCCCAATAAGTCCTTCCTTGAAGTGATAAACTTAACCTATCTCCATTAGCAACGGATACAATACAAACCAAGTAAAGGCCCCTTTACACTTGTATACTTTTCCTTGATCACGTTTGCACCATTACACCTGTTATGACGCCAAACTATGTGTTTAACGTGTGGCTTACTCCCTGGTCTGCAAGGATGTCGACACGGAAACTTGTGGAACCAGCTTCGTGTCGAAAGGGGGGACTGTAGCAGATCAGCCTCCAGAACGCCACACGGATTATAACATTTGTTTAATCACTTACAGACCTCCAAACTGTTTCACTAAGGGTCTTCAAGATTAACAACTGTTTCACCATCGGCCTCCAGAGACAGGCCGTGACGTAAATCTTGAGAAGAAGACATGCTAACCCGTTTTCTTTCAGATAAAAGGACACCAACGTGTCCTTTTAACTATTCACAGATGTTTCTTACTTGGATAAGACTGAACCAGTCTTCAGGACTTATAATTAACGATTTTGTTTGTCTTCATAAAAGCCGGGACCTAGGTCCAACCAGCACCAAAGACCAATCAGGTCAAAGACTCATGGAGAGATCCAGACGCTATAGGCGCCATGTCCAAAAGCCGTAAATCCTGTAGATAAGGTGTCCATCCAGCTTTCTCGAGAACACTTTATTCTAATCCTGATTGACAGTTGAAAATGTCTTTGATCATAGTCATTCGGCATGGTCAAACACTACCCCCTTTTGGTTTAACTGGACAAATGACTCTGCACTCAAGAAGGACATTTGGTGTTATTTCATTAAAGGACATTTTGTTATTTTATTACTTAGAAAGATTGTGAATGTACTAACAATTATACTGTTTGTTTCAGGATGCAGAGTTTTACAAGGCAACTAATTCCTTATTCCATTTCTACAGAGTTACGTTTTATGTTAATAAAATGTAATGAATATATGTTTTTATAATAAGTCTGACAAATGTTTCTTTGCATAATCCTGCAAGTACAAATGTTTTTGTGTGTTTTACTTAAACCATGGAAAATAGGGTGAAACAAAAGGAATGTTTAAGACTCAGTTACACATTTAAACTCCCCCCAAAGCAATGCCTTCCTTCGCAAGACACACCCCGTCCAGAGGTGTTAAAACTGGCGCACAGCCAAAAACACGCTCTGCTTCTCTCGCTACTCTTCGTCTCCTCTTCACTTCGCACTGGACTTCTTGTCCGCTCAGGGCCGTAGGCCCTCAAACCCTTTCAAGCTCTGGACCTCGTGTAACGAGTAAATTTTCTTTGTACTTTAAAGTCTGCAAGTTTAGCTTGCCGCGATGAAGTTTCCTTCACACAGCTGCTCAAAGTAGCTTACTTCCTGCCAGCCTGCCAACAAAAGGAAGTTACCTCGCTTTTATTTTTGAAGATTTCCTGCCTGCTCAAGAGTTAGCTTGACTAAAATCTAGCTTTCTCGAGCAAGTTTAAGCCAGCAACACAGCCGCTAAACCTTCTCCAGTGGACTTCGCAACAACTTTGAAGGACTCGATTTTACTCGTGTACGACGCTGATGCTAAAAGGCTTGGCTAGTTGTGACAGTAACGAGATGCTTTTTGAATCTCCCGGGCCTCGGCGGCCCCTCTGGAGAGTGGAAACAGAAGGCCATCCTGGAGGCGACAAAAGTCACCGGATGCGACAGGGTTCTGCAGAACCTCTGGAGTCCTAGTCGCTAAGACCTGAGACCGAATACTACCCCAGGGTGAGTCAAAAGCGTTACACAAGTTTGGCGTCTAAACTGTCTAAACATAGTAGCCTTAGCATCAGAAACCGTCATTTAACCCCTCTAAACGCTCCGTAAAATCCCCTCAGTTAATAATAGAATCAATAATCAATAATTCCTTTTGTTTCACAAAATCCTCTGAAAGCAAGTTTATCGTTCTTTGATTTACCCATTTATGTGTCAATAACTATTCCTTTGTGTCATTTCCTGTCATTATTCACTGTTTAACTTTATAATCTTTAATAAAACCCCATAAAGACATTTAATGTTTCATTGTTTAATTGAGAACGTTCGAAAACGAGAAGAATTTACTTCCTTTAGATTAATGAGACTAGGCTAAACAGTTTCTCTGGATCTGTTCAAAACTAGAGTGGTGCCCGAAGAAATTAATATTTTGATAAGCAAAATATTAATTATTATTTTTCATAATTAATATTCATATTAATTATTAATACGACCATATTCACTACAGTATACAGTACACTACACACCAGCAGGAGTTTGCACAAAGTTTTGTTATGTTTCTTGTAGCCTGTATTATATTTTACTTTCTGTATTTTTATTAGGTATAAGGTTACGTTTAAAGTCAAACATTCCGCTTTTAGAGCAACTGCCCATGCTGAACTGAACGGAGCTTGTCCAACAACTCGTTGACATGTCACTGCACACCGAGGACAAGCCAGCTACAAGAACACTTTGTAAAGTGGCTGTCTGGACATTGGAGGAGCTCTCTAGGGTTTGTGGGAAATATGTTCTCCATAGACCGTCGACAGTCTTTCTCGTGCCAGAAAATATAGTGGAGTATTTACACAAAAGAGGATTTGTGCAAGTACAGGGCTTAGTTTATACCTGCTATTCAAACAAAACCACTCTTTTAAAGCTTTAGTTTACTTGAGCTAAAAAAAAGAAGAAGGATACTCATCACCATCAGTGGAGTGAGTAAACAACTGGCTACTGTTGCACCTCTCTTTGAGCAATTAAATCCCTATTGTAAACCAACAAAGAATGAAATATTTTTGCCACTCAGCTAAAGAAAGTATATCTTCCTGCACCATCAAATATTTTAAAAAACAGGCAAAACCATAGCTAAATATGGACATGTTGTAGCTGATAAGGAGTTCTTGAGGGTGATAAATGATGACTGAACATTTGCTCACAAATAATTTCAAATTCTTGTGTATGACAGCACAAACTTAGCAGACTCTTTTGGGCTACTGTTACAGAGAATCCCACTGTTTACTCTTTAAAGAACATGTCAATTTTCAAGTTTTGATGTCCAGCCAGACTTGTTTGACCGATGCCTAGAGCATCTTGGTTATTTATTTAAACAATCAATGTCATAGTGTAGATACATTGTCCTTGAGGTAGATTCATTTATCAAACGCCAGTAATGACAGCACTGCGTTTAGTCTGCTATAATAGACATCTCTTACATTCAGATAAGCATAAGCTATTAAAATGTCTCACTGTTGTGTAGCACTGGTTCCAAATCGTTTGGACACATAAAAGTGTGCACCCGCAGCAACCTCTCTTCCAGTTCCTTTCATTGTTCCGTCACTGCTACGCTCTAAAGCTGATTACAGAGCCTTCTCTAATGAAAGCTAATCCTGTGTCACGGCATTGTGGAGGAGGAGGAAGGGGAGCAAGCATCGGTAGAGCAAAGCTAGCAGGGAATGTCTTCTTCAGGGCCTGTCACATTGGCTTTCACAGGAAATGTCAGACAGTGTTCATGTCTGTTCCATCCTGGAAATCTGCTTTATTCTTTCTTTTTTTGTTGTAACATGAAATCGCTATACTGATTGATTTAAAAAGAAAACAAGCTAATGTACCACATAAGATAATACCATATGTCAAAATACTTATCTCTAATCTTATGATTGTATAAAAACATGTACATAACACATACTCATGTCCGTTTCAGAGCTGATGCAAACTCTACCGGTATTTTTGATTTAAGTAACAAAAACTATTGCTTTTTATGATGTCAAATTAATTTATTTTTTCAAAACAAATATTATATGCCTTGTTGACTGCCACAGGTCTATCAGCAAACAAGATAACACTTAAAGTTGTCTTGTAGCTGATAATGTGATGGCTTAGACACGGCATCCATGTTCACTCTATTCACTTTTGTTTGAATATTTCTGCACCAAGTTCAGCTAAAGCACAGATTCCACTTAAACGAGAGTAAGTATTCAATCTGCAAAATAATAATTAATTGATGATTAATGTGTTATTTTTAGACCTATGCTGTGGGTCAAGTTGGTGTGACACAGTTATGGACAATTTGCTACATTTTAAGGACACTCTTTCACATCACAAGTTCTGCTTGTGTTCAATGTTACTTAGACCGCAACTGCAATGAAGGCATAAACACCTGTTGCAAGTTTATTTGAAAAACCCACAATATTTCTAAATGTGTATCACCAAAACACAAAATGCATTTATGAAAACATTTTACGTTTCCCTTCTCACGCTCATTTTCACCCAAGTGAGAATTTCTTGGATGCAGTGTTTAGCACCACCTTTTAGTAACTGGACGTCACAACTAGAGTTCACGCCGAAGTGATATGCTATGATACGCTTAATTGGGAAGCTTTGTACCTCTTTAGACAATGGAAAGGCCTCTAAAACTGGACCCATATCGTACCGCTCCAGCAAAAATAAGTCTTTTCAGTGAGTTAGCTCTCTACCATTTAGTGAGCTTGCAGTTAGAAAGACAAAGTCAGCATGGGCTACCAGCCAAATAGTTATTTTAGGCCTCAGTATTGGCCCAGAATTTCACAAGCGGTGCATCCTAAATGGATTTTGCAGTAAATTGACTGACTGTCATCAGGCATGGACGTATAATTCAATGGTTAGTGGACAATGAGTCAGGCACTTGATGGTTTGTGATGGATTGACAGGTGTTTTTTTTTTGTTTTTGTTTTTTCTTGCGTAATTTTCATTGCGACTGCTGATGCATTTAAATTTTATTGATTTCCCACTCTCCCTGACTCATGCCCTCCCCTTGGCCCCAGCTCTCAAATCACTGTAGCCATTTGCCAGCCGTGATCCCGGTCCCTGGCGTCCCCTCACTGTGTCATTGATCGGCTGCTACTTTGATGCACACCCATCCACCCCCAGAAATGGGGACACCCCTTAACAAAAAAAAATGCCCCACCAAAACTTCCGCCTCCTACTCCTCTTATCAATCTACATGCCTACATCCATCCATTATAACGTTTGTTCGCCCACGCCAGCCTCCCACGCTTCAGCCCTAACCTCACTAATTAATCAGGGACTGTCGGAGCGACGGTGCGTTCACTTCACCTGCTGTTGCCAACGCTTTCTGCATTTCTCATCTAAAATCTGAGCCGGATTAGCACTGGCTTGTCACTCATTCTCGTGTTGTCATCGCCCTGTTTTTCTGAAACATCGCTATGGGCTATTTTCTGCCTGAGTTTGATGCCCTTTGATAACCCTGACAGCCATGGCAGGACGGATGCAGGTTTTGGGTGTATCATTGGCTTGTTTAGTGTATGACCTGTCTGTCTCTATAATAACGATGCTGTAGATATCTGTCATCGATTACAAACTTGTGTCATTGTACTCAACAGCTCTCAGGGGCATCATTACGGCCATTGTTTGTGTTTACTACACTGTGGTTTGTGTACTCCGCCTCGGATTCTCAGCTTGTAACATGCTGCTGGAGACAAATTTATTTTTTAACCTAGTATTTTAATGGATGATAGATTAATGCTGAGACTCTACAGCGCTGTTTCCCGGGCAACCCCCTTTTACTCACTTTTATCTAATATATTCCCTGTTTGTTGATGCAATGTAAAAGCTCGTATCGATGTGGCAAATGAAGATCAGCTACTCTTTTAAAGTGCAAGTAAAAACCCGACGGCAGGACTTAATCAAAGTTATTAGACCGCCAATTAACAGTGGCCTTGCAGTACAAACATAAAGTGCTGCAAATACCATGGCTATTTGACGAATGGTCATAAAAGGAAACCATTTCAGTTTTTATAATAAAATATTTAAGGCAAGGTATTTTAATACTGCCACATTTATTATTACTGATTAAAATTAAAATTTGGTGTCTGGTGTCTTGTTAAATTTCTAGAGGATGTTCTCAGAAGTTATTTTTTATTTAGTTTTATTGTTGGTCAGTCACATTGCTATGTGGTCAGTCTTTGTTTGACAATATAAATATTTGATGGATGGCCCCTGCACTTTTCTTGACAGCTGTGCTCAGTCCTTGTTTGCATTTTTATTTCCTCTGATGCAGCTGAATGCTCTTTCTTCCCCACTATTCGCCCAAGACAAACGGCGTTCAGTGACACTCTCCTTCCCACCACAACCGCAGAAGTTCCCGTACTCGCCATACTGATAATTGACAGATTTGAGTGCTTTCGGGGGTTTCAAAGCTACACTTGGCTAAGTTTTTTGTTTTCGGAGACACCTTGTATCCTTACTAATGCATGGCAGAGAGTGAGCTTTTCAAGCCTGCAGACCTTTTGAATCTGTTGGCATATAAAAGGTCGACATTCAATAGACTGAACTTCATTGCAGTGTTTTTAATTGATGTTAGATCTTGTGGCTAAAGTTACACCAAGGTGTGAACAGTTCAATATAGCTGTGCATATTTGCTGTCCACAGGTTTTTATTATTAAAAATGTACTAAAACTTTTTTTTTCTTTTTTTTCAAAGCATTATTCACAGAGGGAAAATAAATCCGCCATTAGTTTGAGTTTTAATATGCCTCTGGCCAAGAATGATCTCAAATTTCAGATGGTAGTCTCTTCATATATTGCATTAATCCTGCTATATTAGATGGTCTGCAATGTGCTCTGGAGGCGTCTATGTGCTGAATTTAGCCTCTGTTAATCGATTGTAAGGAACATATAATTTCTATAAGGTGCAGATATATGAATTATTGATTGACAGCTGTATGGTCTTCCCTAGATGGTGGTGTTGGGGAAGAGGTTTACTCGTGCAATAACTCAAAACCTGACATCTACATGATAATACCTTAATCCATTCTTGGAGGTATACAATATTGCAAATAATTTATCACCTCGTGAATATCATGGTTCGGCTGCTGCACTTTTTTTTGTCCGAAGCAAAGCTAGCCAGATGATCTCAGTAATCTACTGCATTATGCATATCTGGTAATCAGCTCGTGAATGGACTTGCGTGGAAGCAGTTTAATAAATTCAATGAGCCAATGGCTGATATTTGAAGTCAAGTCGCTCCCTGATGGACAGTGTGGCCTTCTTCTCGTGCCACCTACAGAAGATGTTCATGCTCTTCCTGGGCATCTAAACATAACTCGCTCTAATTCGATGTCACAGTATAATTAAATTAACAAACCCCCAGTATGAGCGTAGTGACTTGCTCACTCATGGAGCCCCGTTCAACATTTGGCAGTTGTCGTTTACACAAACAACACACACGGTGAGTGCTTCATTGCCTAAAGGCTTCCAGTTGAGTCGAGGCGCTTCTCTGTTTCTCTGTGTTGTGCTTTTACCGCATGTTTTCAGTGTAACATTAAAGCTGTGGCAAACATTTTCCCATGCGCCTCTGGGTATTTCTTTGTATGTTTCAAATAACAAGAAAATAGTGTTGGGGCCTGTTTTACTCTGGTCCTGTTGCTTGCCTACTGCCATATTTATGATCTGGATGAGATTTTCCTCTTTATGTGTTACACAGAGATGCTGACTGTGCTGCTGGCTGGATACTTACCTCACTTTGGTAACAAAATGTTGCTAAGAACTGCCTTTAAAGACTGTAGGAAAAGTGACTGCTGTTATTCATCACAATTGTGCTTTGTTGTGCATAAAAGCTTCTCTTTTTTGCAATGGCACTTAGTTGTCAAGGACTTGTTCTGTCTTGGTTTTAGTCTTGCTGAGGGTTTCCACTCTTCATGCTGAGTCTTGAGGGAGGTTAAAAAACACTGTTGTCCGGTGGAAGGGGTTTTGATGTGGCCAGTGACAAGTCGAGTGGCCACACTCCACAATATATGCACAATCATGCAGTGTCAGCAATTTCTTGGGGTCAATTTAGTATCTGATGGAAATATGCTGTGCACTGCACTATTCAGAAGTAGAGGAATTTATCACGGAGGCTTGCCTGCCTTGTACTCTGTCCTAATGACTTTATTAAAGGAATTCATTTGTTTTATCAATGCACGTACATTGGCCATGCTCCCAGTAACTCACACAAGGCTGACTTCATATTTTTTATTCAGAAGCAGCTCGTATGAAATGGGTGGCACTTCATGGCTATCTGGGGCAAGCTCAATCAATATTAGCAGTAGAGATTGCAGCGCTGATAAATAATAAACTGCTAGCATTGATGTGAGTTTGATTGAATATTCCTTTAATTAAAAAGCCCTTCTGCTACTGAATTGAAAAAGCTGTAAGAAACAGTTGAAATCAGGTTTTCCATGTAGATGTATAGGTTGTGACCTCAGTCTATTTTTTACATTTCCCTAATGGGTTGCAGTGTTTTTGTTATTTGTTCTTCCGTCTGCACTCTCACCTTTCTGACACTTAGAAAGGAAGGGAAGTGATGTTGAGGAATTGTAGACATCTGAGTTGCCAGATCAGGCCAGACTCCCTTTTGCACTCCGTGTTCCTCACTTAATGACTCCTGTGCGGCTGCTCTGTAAGCGCTGCAACAGTATGCCTCGCTTTCTCCAATTAAGCCGATCTGTCCAGCGCCGTACAACTGCAAGCTTCCTGCTGTCTCATTCCACAGAGAGAGAGTGTTATCTGAGAACTACACCAACCTGAACAATTCAAGCTGCCCGTTCTGCCGCCGCCTCTGATGCCCAGTGCCCAGCTGTGCACATTTCTCAAAGAGCACACAAGCATCTCCTCAAATCTGTCATTGTTATTATGCTCCCTCTAGATAAACCAATGTGAAAGCCTTGTTGCCGTAAACATTCATTACCAAAAACAAAACAGCCTTTTAAATAAAAAAATTAAAAACAAAGTTCGGCATGGCCTCAAGGCATTCTGAGTTTAGTACTCGATCAGTCTTCGGATCTTAATGTCTGATGGATGACTTTCATTTGTAGCTTGGAAATTAGAATGCTAATCTGAGACAAATTACCCAGACAAAGTTAAACCAAGACTTCCAATTCTGTACCAACCCTCTTTCACACTTTTCATTTTTCTCTCATGATAAATGTGAGCCAGCAGTATATTTTCCTAGTTACATAACTAAACTGGATTGAACAAAATGAATGAAGGCAAAAGCAACCACCTAATGGATACAATTTTTTTTTTTGTCAGCCTTGAGTTTCCGGCAAATAGCCTCGGGTCAGTGTATGTTCTGTATAAAAGGATGCATAGATGAACAGGGTTTTACACATTTCTGTGTGGGAGTGTACCGAGGATTGAGGTTCTTTTTTTGTTCTTCTTGGCAGAACAAATCTCATTTTCACTTTTTCCACTGCTTGATTAAAGAGTTAATCTTTGGCCCGATTTTATAATTTAACATTTTTGTCACAGGAGAAATGCCTTTTCCTTTACAGTGTGCAACCTCTCATTACAATGTGCCGTGTAATGTTTTGGCAGCCTTGGGTGTTACTCTTGTTAATAAGAGGGTTGTTAGAAATTCCACAAGGGGAAAGTTCACAGTCACACTTTCTTTTGTCATGACTAGGAAATGGAAGATGATGTGTTGAGAGGTTGCCAAAGTGACAACAACCACTGCTTTCACATGGCGTATGTTCTCCCGTGTATTTGAATCGCAGAATGTCACGTCCTGTGTTAATGTTACCTCAGTGGAAGCAGATGTGGCAAGCTCAGGTCTACTATTATGGTACCAACAGTTGGCAAAGGTGATGTGTTAATGACGGGTTGTAAAGGCTGACATGGTTAACTTGGGTTTAATTTTGTTATAAATCTCAATGTGTTGAACCTGTTAAAGAAAGAGTTTTCGAGCTTTGCAGTGAGAAGTTGCAGCCCTGTGACAGCAGGCCCGTGTTAGCTTGACTAAGGCTGGTGACGTTGTGTGTAAAGTCTCAGGTTTCTGTTTTAATAACCTCTAGACTATGTTTTTCTTCTGTATCCATCACCTTCCGCAAAGAATCCCCAAAGTGTAGATTTGAACTTGTCTGCTGCTAAATTATGTTTTCAAAGCTGCATTATTTCCAAACCCATAAAGGCAGCTATACAGAACTTTGGTACTGGTTGCATAGGTTTCAAAACCTCGACATTCATAAGTTGTGAAAGTTGTGCAGAATCAAACAAAACTTGTTTAAGACTTGTGTATCTGTTTATTAGAATCATCAGGAGAACAAGCTGCCAAAGAGGTAAAAAATAAACATAATTTGTGGTTTGTTTTGTGGCTAGGTCATTTTGTTTTCAGGAAGTGTATCGGCGGTAGACTACCTTGGGGCTTACATGTCAAACAGCCAAAGCTTAATTAGATAACACAATATGAAATTGTATTTCATATTTTAAAGTTCATTTAAAAACAATGTTTGCTCCACCAAAATCAACGGAGTCCTTCATTTACTGGAGTTTAGAAACCATGAAATATATGCAGTAAAATAATGTCTCGCTCCCAAGCTGTCTCTTTTAAATTTCGGACCAGTCCTTCTGTCAAGGTGCAAAATGTCTCCAGACTGGTTAATTTGAATATTTCTGTTGTATGGGTCCAACACCTCGAGCCCAGAGTGGTGTCCTTGTTCAAGACCAAAGCCCCAAGGCCTTGGCCTCAGGCTAGAGTTGCACAGCAGGTGCTGTAGCGGAGGCCAACCTGGGGCCTGGAGTAACTCTATCTAGGGTCGAGATTTCTGAAAGCCTTCAAATCCTGATGAGAAAACATCAACACCAATGCTGTAAGAGGATTTGTTTGTTCATGGTGGTGGTGATATCAGTAGGATGTCTTTGTCTATTCTATGAATGATTCAGCAGAATAACAGCAGAATAAACAAACTGCAAACTATAAAGCATTGTGTTTTAGAAATGTCAGAAATTGTGCATGCTCAAACAAGCAGAGCAACAATAGGCTTACCCGTGGTTGTGTTAGAGTTTCAAACTGTAAAAATAAGTAAATATTCAGTGTAACTCAACACGTCTGGTCTGTTGCATGTTGAAAATCCACCTGTTAGTAAGCTTAAATACGGCTGTTGAGAGAAAGTATCGTCTGTCTGCGAGTGCAGTGTGGTACAGATAAAGTGAAGCTTTGATTACAGCTGATGTCACCTTTGGGAAGGAAGGACGTTGACATCCACACACTTACAGGCTTCAGCTAAACATTACTGCTCACTGGCTGAGCGAGTTAGTCACACTGGTATGCAGTGTGCAGTGTCTGTAAGTGATATACACTAAAAACATCAGACAAACTGATGCGCAGATGAAAAATACTCAGGATGTGGTCTTTCTTGTACCTGCATGGTGGGTTATAATGTGTCATAGAGTGGATCAGAGATTCTATTTTTTAACAAAGCACTGGCCACTAAAATAACTTTAATAATATTTTCACTTTTTAAAACCTCAAGTTCATTTTATCCATTTATTGTCAGCTGCTAAAATGGCAGTGACATGGGGTCCTTTTTAAAAGAGTCTAGAAAAACAACCCTTTCATTTTATGTCCATCTAAAGTGCTGTTGTGCTATTTGCATAGAAACTGTGCTTTGTCTATTTTTACACTGTGATTAGATTGCAAAGTTCAATGTTTTAAATTGAAATGCATGCGAACAGTATTGAGGCTTTTGAAAGCAACATGTATATGGAATAGCCAGAGCTCATTGAACTATGGAAGAAAGCTGTCTTTTATATGTATGTATCTTAATTATTTATCAGAATAACATGACTTTGTTAAAGGTTTGATTATTTTCATTTCCATACTTTCCTCTAAGCTTCCTAATGTAGATATTTTACTTATAGTATGAAGATGCATGCATTAAAGAGTTTATTTTTCCAAATATCCTGTATGTTGGTTTGCTTTGCACATTGATAAGAACTATGAACCTGTGGTTTGTTATAAATATTGAAGAAGAAGAATTCCCAGATCATAGCAGCAATGTGGTAAATTGTCTCCGATGGTGGGCTGTGTACTGGAGTGAACAGTAAGTATGGCTCCTGCAGGGAGTTGCTCCCCTGGAAGGTACAAAGTACCTGCTAATCAAACCGCTTAAATGCCATTTGCTCAGTGATGTGGAATTAAGTGTGTGCATCCTCCTAAGCTCTTTGTCGGTGAAAGACCTATAAAAGCTCTTTTAAATATGGAATGAAAAGTATCAGCTCTAATTGATTTTTCTCCTCTCACTTGCAGCCGTCCCATTCCCTCCCAGTCACCGGCTGACGGCTAAAGAGGTGTTTGACAGCGACGGAAAGCCCAAAGTGGATGTGCTGAAAGCTCACCTAACAAAGGAGGGCCGTGTGGAGGAGGCCGTGGCTCTGAGACTCATCGGAGAGGGCGCCACCATCCTGCGGTCAGAGAAGAACCTGCTGGACATTGAAGCACCTGTGACAGGTAAGGACTGGTCATCTATTATCAAAAAATTATTATTATCAAAAGCCACCGTGTTGTTGTTACCGTGTACTCACTAGAACTGAAGTTTGCCATTTTGCATTTTATATATGTGGCAGATATTAATTCCAAATTTTGTCTTCCTACAATGAAGTTTTTTAATATCCAAGGTAAAGAATAATTATGACTTTCCAATAACTGGCACTCTTAGATGTTTAAACCACACAATGATGGTCAGCTGTGAGCTGGTTTTAGAAATGGTGAGTCTCGAAGCAAACAGGACGACTCAATATTATTCTCCCACATCTAAATGCTAATTTCCTGCCTTGTTTATGACTGTATCTGTCAGAAACTAGAGCGCTATCGGACCTCTGAGCCCTAGACATTTGACACTAAGGTCAACTTGTAGATTGGTGTGGGCTGTTAGAAACGAACCTTCAAAGAGTGTGCAGTGTTTTACTTGAAGCAGAATGAAAACTTTATTTTCTTAATTAAGTGCCTTTAAGCCCCACATGGATCATGTTGCTAGCCATAGAAGTGTATTTTAAGAAACAAACAGGCTTACTTTAGCCAATTTGTGACACTAATAAGATAACAGTGGGTCACAGAGGACTATTGCCTAAAAAACACATCCTGATCTTCTCCCTGCTTTAAACAAAATCTTTTGGTAAATAATCCAAAGACAAACTGCATTAAAACAGAACATTCTGCCGCTTGTTTGTGAATGCCAAGATTTTCCACAAGATTTCCTTTTTTTCACAGCTGAGCACTTCTTCTATCAGCGCCCCGTTGTAGCCTAAGTAGTCGAGCTCATTCATGTCTTTCTGTGAAGGAAAACACAGTAGTAGGAGGCTCGCTGCTGCATATGCACAAATCCAATGTGTCTACTGTCGTCTTTCTTCCTGATTAAGTGCCCTGTCCCTCAATTAGACTTTCTGATTTGTCGTCTTTGATTTGTCGTGTTTGATGTTGTTGGGTGGGTGGGTGTGTGTGTGTGTGTATGTGTGTCTTGAGTTCATATCACTTTACTTATAGAGTGTAGAGTGTAAAAGAGCTTTTGTCTTTATTCTGTTTAAAATTACACATGCATATCCTTAGAATTACGTCACCAAAAAAATTCCAACTACATTTGTCCACACATGCCATTTCTCTTTTGCAAACTAAATATGGCTATTATGTTCTTGTGCGCTGCATTCAGATTATGTTGTACACTGTGGGCAGCTCCGTGACAGACCAGCTCATATCTGGATGGACCAGTAAACCGGCTTCTTTTGTTGTGTTACATAGATACAGCCCACTGTGCAGACCGTGGTGTGTACACAGCGGTAGCAGCTCTTCCCCTCCCACTCAACACCCCTGTCTCAACTCTACCTCTCTCCCACTCAGACGCCCTTTTCAACCAGGAGTTCTCTGCTGCGAGTGCTGTGCTTTCCCTCTCGTGCACGCTCTTCAACTCACACCACTCGCCATAAACATTTCTTTGTTTTCCGCTTTCTTCTTCTGTCTGCATTTTTTTTTTTTTTTATCTTTCTGTGTCATGCTCAGGCTGTTTCCCCTCCCTCTTCCTCTCGTCCTCTGCCACTGAGCATACTCCGTTTTCAACATAACACATGGTCAACAAATTAGTATGTAAATATTTATCATAGATGCAAAGCACCACGACATGTCAGCTATCTGCCTTTCTCCACTCTGCCTGCTTCTCACACGCGCACAGTCACTTCCTGGTCGAGCCAGATGGCAGGTGGGGTTTTTTTAGGTGGAGAGAGGGGCAGCTGGCTTAGGCCACAGAGTACAAGCTGCTCCCATGGCCTTCACACAAGTCAGCCGTCAATAGAGTTTGTGCAGCTTCATCACCAGGCAACGGCAAGCTTTCACACCATTCCTGCGCGAGGACTGTTCAGTTTTTAGCATGAGGCAGCACATGTTAAATATGTTTCTGCTTTGCTCAGAAATCTCTTTTATCATTAAAATATTGGCTGCATATTGAAATACTTAAGTCAAACCACAGAATCTATTGTTTTTTTTTTCCATGACTAATTGAGCAAGAAATCTGATTAATTTACTTTTTACTTACTTGGAGGAGTTTGTTGCTGGAGAATGCCATGCAGACTTGAGACTTGTAACTAACGATCTTCATTCAGAATCTTTGATCAGCTTTCAGGCCCCGCCCACCACTAGTTGTCACCCACAGCAGAATAGAACAATGAACACAGTGAAAGCATAAGGCTAATGCACAAGGGTTACAAAAAAGAAAACACAATTATTCTGGGTAAATAAAGGATAAAAAGTCTGATATGAAGAATTACAGCCTGGTCTAAACAGTTAAAAATTCACAACACAAAGGTAAGTGAGTGTAGTAGCTGTAATGGTATGATATTTCATGTGCCAAGCAGTCCTTCATTAATTCAAAAGCTTTTTGTCACAGCCAAGGGGAAATTCAACCAAATAATATTGTAGATCAGCTCTGTATAATAATACTCATCAGATTTGTTTCTAATATCAACACTTCACGGCAGTGGCTCAGTGGTAGAGCGGCCGTCCTTCAACCGGAAGGTAGTAGGTTCGATTCCCGCTCTCCCCACAGTTCATACTGTCGTTGTGTCCTTGGGCAAGACACTTAACCCACCTTGCCTCCAGTGTCTGTAGCACTGGTGTATGAATGTGTGTGACTGTAGAGGTGTGTTTGGTGGTGGTAGGAGAAGGTTGAGCGCTGTTTGTGTGGCAGCCCCCCTCTCTGTCTGCCCCAGGAGTGGATGTGTGTGAATGGGGTGAGTGGAAGCACGATGTAAAGCGCTTTGGGTGCCCGAGAAGGGTGCAGGAAAGCGCTATATAAATGCATGCCATTTACCATTCATGTATTTTAATCAGCTGCTTTAATGAGTGTATGCTTCAGGTTCATTGAGTTTTCTATGTAAAGTTCTTAACTAAGGAATTTCCTGACTCTGCCTCAGTGAGGTTGAGGTGAGTCCCTGATGCGGGCAGCAGACGCTTGTTTAATGTGTGAGAGTGTTTGTTGTGTGCGATTAGAGCCTTTGGGCGGCCTCTTGCGCAGTCGCCTCGCAAGAAGAAAAACACATACTGCTTATAGATACAGTATATGAGCACTAGAGGCAAATCACTCCAGCCACCTGAATGAGCAAAATGGTGGATTGACATGTTGCATACACTTGTGTTAAAAGAGAGGTTGGCATACACTGTTGTGCTCATAAGTTTACATACCCTGGCAAAATTTGTGATTTGGTTTTTTTTTTTTGGGCGATTTTTCAGAGAATATGAATGATAACATATGATAAAAGGTTTACCCCAGTTCTTAATACCGTCTATTGACACATTGAACATCAATGACAGCTTGAAGTCTTTTGTGTTATGAAAGAGACTTTTTATTTTCTCAGATGGTAAAGCTGCCCATTCTTTTTGGCAAAAAACCTCCAGTTCCTGTAAATTCTTGGGCTGTCTTGCATGAACTGCACGTTTGAGATCTCCCAGAGTGGGTATTGAAGTCAGGGATGCTTTGTGGCATTTGTGTAGTAATGGCTTTCTCGTCCATGCAGCCCATTTTTCTTCATGTGCCTCCTTGTTGTGCATCTTGAAACAGCCACACCACCTTTTTTCAGAGAGTCCTGTATTTCAGCTGAGGTTATTTGTGGGTTTTTCTTTGCATCCCAAACAATTTTCCTGGCAGTTGTGGCTTAAATTTTTGTTGGTCTATCTGACCTTGGTTTGGTTTCAACAGAAACCATAATTTTCCATTTCTTTATTAAAGTTTGAACACTGCTGATTGGTATTCTCAATTCCTTGGATATCTTTTTATATTCCTTTCCTTTTTATACAGTTCAATTACCTTTTCCCACAGATCCTTTGACAATTATTTTGCTTTCCCCATGACTCAGAATACAGAAACGAATAAGGAATAAGGAAACTCACTAACATTTTATGCAAACACAATGATTAACAAGCAAACAAATCACAGGTGAGGATGGTTACCTTTAGTAGCTGGTCAAACCTGTTTGTGTCAACTTGTGTGCATGTTATCAGACCAAAATCACAAGGGAATGTAAACTATTGATAAAGGTCATTTGGGTTGTTTCTGTTGTTTTTATGATTTAAAAAGAGTAAACACAATTGTTTGACAATAAATGGCTTCACCCAACCCACTAACTATGAGTGAAAAAAACATTTTGTGTTATCATTCATATTCCTTGAAAAATGGCCAATTTCTGCCAGGGTATGTAAACTTATGAGCACAACTGTACCTAATGGCAGAGGCTCTATAACAGTTGGTAATATTACTCTCTCCACTTCAGCCTCAATAACAATGATAACATGTTGTTACAATGCGGTTTAATCAAACGAGGCCTAACAGTTGGCCCCACTGTGGATCCCTCTCAATGACTCTAGCCTGTTGGAGTGGCCTATGTAGGTTCTGAAGCCAGGTTGTGTAATGCCCGCTGCCCACACTCAGTAGCTGCTGCCCGCTGATATGCTGTTGCTGCTACTGGGGAAGATCACTTGAGCGCACAAACCGGAGATGGCCAGAACAGACTGTTTCTCACTCCCGATAATGTACTCCCACCTTCTCTTCTTATGTGGGCTTTGCTTCTCACCTCGTTCTTGTTGGTTGTGTGACAAGAGGGGAGGGGAGCGTTTCTCTGTAGGTGTAGCCGAGTAGAGCATGCTGTGATAAAGAAGAGGTGTGAGAAAGAGGAGGGGGTTACATCGACCTGCTCAGGCAGCGGAGGTGACTTCGGTTCACGGTTGGCTGTCACTTTAGACGTTTTTTGGCCAGTGATTAAATGTTACCTTTGCCGTATCAACTCACAGTTTTCACTCCTCGCCAAGTGACAGCCATCCAAAAGGTCAGGTGCCACAGCAGACCGCCAAAATGTAAAAACATTTGACATGTGTTAAAGATGGTCCCTCGCTGTATGCCCTCTCTCTGTGCTCTAACACATGAATACTGGCCGTCTTTAAACATTACTGAAAGTCTTACACTCCAGTGCGTAGTTTCATGTGAACGCTTCACAACAAAGCCTTTACCTCTTGCGTCACTCTTTGTGAAGCCACACAATGGATGCGCTGCATTGTTGCTATTGGAGATACTCTTAGAGGGCTTTATCGGGTCAGCTGCAGCTTTTAGATATTTTTTTTTCTTGATGATATAAGATGGCATTGTTAAATGAATGTCCTGCAATCCTGATGTTACCATAGCAATAACCAACCTGGATGAACCTTATTAGAAAAATCTTTTTAAGTTTTCATTTTCAATTGGTTGTGAGGTTTACTCACTCACAGAATACTTTGAATGCCTCTCCTTGATGATACAATGAGATGAGAAAATGTAAATATCAGAGTAGGCAGTGCTTCTGTATTACACGAATTGTTGTTGAAAATGTTTAATTAAATGATCCATATACAAACAACACACAGTGCAATTATAATCTTTGAAATATAACACACATTTTCATTGCATTCAAGAAAAAAATGCCAGAAGAATTAACCCAGACCGCTTAAAAAACTAAGCTTCACCTTTTTTGCTGAAAATGGCATGACCTTAAATCAAACGGGAACTATGAAAGGCTTTCTGAGTCTTTGATGGATTTTTAAAATAAGCATACGGCAACAACGGTGCAATAGCCAGCTTTCCAAGGACACACAGTGAAAGGCAAGAGATAAAACTAAAGCCACTATTCAAGTCATTTATCTCGCGATAAGTCAGGAATATCACAGCCGACCTAAAACAGACAGCACATCATGAGGTGTAGTAGCCAGAGTTAGTAATGCCATCTTTAGAAATTGGACACATATAACAAGGCCTTTTTTTTTTTTAAGTCGGTCCCTGCTGCGTATTTAAACAGTCACACAATGTGGGTTTAATAAAAGACGAATGCTAAAGCAGAGGTTTACGATACAGTCAAGCGGAGTGGATTCGCAGAGCTGTCTCACGAGGCTCGTAACTCGAGATAATTGCTCTCCAGCGCTGTCCTCCAGCTCCTGCTAATTGGGTATCTCCCTGAAAGCCTTTTTTTTCTTATTGTGCTTATTGCTACCTCAAAAAAACTATCAACATAAATGCCTGAATGCACTGAAAACAAAGAAAGCTGGTGTCACTTTTTCAAATCACATTTTGGCTCTAATCGCTTTGTTGTTAATTACTTCATTTGCTGAACACGGATGTGATGAATCGGACATGCCACGCTTATCACCGCCATCACTGCGATAGTGTTCACATTCAATGCAGCGGATGGCTATCTGTGTTTATGACAGCACTCGTGCGACTAATGTGGATTTTCCAGCTTGTTTACTGAGCTGCAGATGCCTAAAGACAGATATGAAAAATAAAGCCACCATTTGCATTAATTACTTTTTAATCATACGTAATATTCAGCAACATCTAACCACACAATTCAAATGGGATTGATCATAACACAACTTATTTCTTAAGGGCATTTAAGTGTTTCAAGAAATGCAGATTGAGGCACGTGCCCATTTGATCCAACCTTTCGAGGTTCACTGAAATTGACCCAAAGCTCCTTAATCAGGCAGCCTCGCGTGGACCTGTTAATTAAATGCAGCTAACAGCTGTGACCTTTGATCTTTTTGGCTCTTAGGGGAGTTATCGGGTCTCATAAGGCCATAGAAATCCAATCCAGGTTGTGTGATTTGTGGATACCCCCCAACACATTTATTTTTTTACAGAATCCCAAATCTTGTACTTAAACAATTGAATGATGTAATACTGAAGTCAGATGTCGGTTGTGAGCAATTATCTGTTCATAATTACTATAAAAAGCCAGATGTGTTGCTTTGTGTGCAGAAATTGTTACAGCTGAGAGCGCTCCAGTAGTTTGAGCCCATGAACTTTTAGTGCACTTGGCAAGGACACGTGTGTTCAAGGGAAAGGATGTGGTGAAAAGCATGAAAATGCAGGCCCTGTCCACTTCTCATAGTGCCTTTCCACATTAGAAGCAAGCACTGAAATATGGACAACTTATGTTTGGTGATTCTGCAAAGAAAATCTGGAAGCAGTTGTTATTTGTGATTTAGATTTTGACACAATTTTGGGAAACCCAAGACATTTATTCATTAAGTTGAAATTGCATTTACTAATTAACTGGAGTGAGTTAGATTTGATAATACATCTCAATAAAACACTCAAATGGCCTGTGACCATATTAATAAACTCTTGTCCTGAAATAATACAACAACAGTCAGTTTATGCCAATTAACTGCTTTTCATAATTGTGGAAAGGAAAATAATAACTGTGATTCATATTAGATCAAGCTCCCTTTGCTAATATAATGACCTAATGTGTCTATAATCATATACCTGCAACTAATAATTAACAAATATAGCCATTTCAGTGTTTAACTCACATAGGCTTTTCATTTGAATCTACTAAGTCCTTTATAAACAGATCATACAATATGAATTATTAGCACAAATATGACTCAAAGCGTCATAATGAAATGAAAATTATGTTTATTGCACATATGCGACTTCTTGTCAACAAGACTTGTACATTCAGAAATGATTAATCTAAAGAAAAGTAAAGAAAATAATAAGCTGTGAGAGGTGACTATGTCATACACAGTGTTTTAGACGTCATATGCTGTTGTGCTTATCTCACTAATACACAATGACATGCATGCAATGAGAAATATGGCAAGAAGCAAATTGGCTCTCATCGCGTCAAAGAGGTTTTCATCTGCAATTTCTCAGCTGTAAAAAATTAAATAAATAAAAATAGCTGATGTGCTTCACTTTTTTCTTCTCCTTCTCCCTTCAGTGTGCGGCGACATCCATGGGCAATTCTTTGACCTGATGAAACTCTTTGAAGTGGGAGGAACGCCGGCAAACACGCGCTACCTGTTCCTGGGGGACTACGTCGACAGAGGGTATTTCAGTATTGAAGTGAGTCTGCGCTGTTTGTGTTTGTCCTCACAAAAGAATCTAATCAAGTGTGACACGTGCCATGTGCCCAACTGAATCGGTGTTTATTAATAGCGTTCTTTGAGCGTAGATTAAATTAGGCTGCAAATATTGGAGCTGTAATAGGCTTTTGTAATAACTTCAACTGCAGCCTGCATCACAAATGTCACAGTGTGGCTTAGGGTTATGTAGAGACTGTTTTTAATATCAGCCGAACAATTTGCATTAAATCTAGGTCTGCAGTTTGAAATATACTATATATCCCCAGCTGTCTTATGTGCTGGAACATTACAGTTTTATTAATAAAACATATTTTAATGGAGTGCGTCGTGCCTGTCGTCTGAAGCTCTGTCATCTCCATGTGCTACAAAACGTACCCCATGAATGTTTCATTAGACGCTAGACTGCTTGTGTCAGGACTTTATAGTTGATGTTTCCAGTGTATCTAAATCTTTGATGCTTTTGTGTTTCAGTGTGTGCTGTACTTGTGGGCCTTAAAGATCCTTTACCCCAAAACACTGTTTTTGCTTCGTGGGAATCATGAATGTAGACATTTAACAGAGTATTTCACATTTAAGCAAGAATGTAAGTAATGCTTTGCTTTTTTTTGTTCTTTTTGATTTTTTTTCACAAATGAAGTCTGTGACATTTTGTCTGCACTAAAGGGAAATTGAGTTAGTCTCTCTAAAAGCCTCTCATTATTATCCATTGAGAGCTGTCACTAACCTCGAATACTTATTGTAGAGTGCCCTCTGGCCTGCTACAGGATTCAGTGAGATTTTTGCCCTCCTTAATATTTACACATGTCAGAACTGTTTTGTTTGGACCCAGGAAGAGTAGAAAGGAAAAAAACAACTGTGAAATTGTTCCGTCTAAATGCGTTTGGGATGTTTTTGGCCACTTTTTTCAGCCTTTCCATCTTGTAGCAGCACACTAGCCCAGTGTACTGTTGTTTAACTTGGCAGGGTATCTGACCCTGCCCTTTTCCCACATGACAGGTAGAATTAAGTATTCAGAGAGGGTGTATGACGCATGTATGGACGCCTTCGACTGCCTTCCCCTGGCTGCACTTATGAACCAGCAGTTCCTGTGTGTACATGGTGGACTGTCTCCAGAAATCACAAATCTTGACGACATCAGGAAAGTATGTGACCGTTTTCTCTATAATTTCATAAAGCAATGTCGGCCTCTGTTGTGTGTGTTTTTGACAGCAGGTGGCCATTAATGTTTTTTTCAAATACTGATCATTTGCTAAAAAATCAGAGCAACCGTCCACTGTGTTAAACTTAACAAGGAAAAGGCTGTGTTTATTTCAGTATAACATGCTGTGAAAATAACAACCTTGGTTGATAATCACGAAACAATTCTCACACATCTACCCCAAATACCTTTTAAGATTTATAACAGGGACTAGCATGGATTTTGTAGTTGCAATCAGTAGGCATGCATAATAATATATTATTAAAACTGTTCTATGGAAGTATCAAGTGTGCTAGGCTAGCCATTCTGTAATCCACAAGCTTTTGATTGAGAAAGAGCTCTACTTGGCAGCAAGCAAAGTCATTTATGTTCATTGCTCCACTAGAATGGCCGCCATTGACTTTTTTAATGTCTTGCCAATGAATGTCTCAGAGGTGCCTTAATGAAATATGAGTGCTCATTTTTGACACATCCTCCAGCCGTACTATGAATCCTTAAATCTTTACTCCTTCCTACCTCGAATAGAAAAAAACTCCCTTGAGTGTGCATGTTAGTTAAAGTCCGGATTTAATTATAGCAGAAGCCTCTAATGTACCTCTCGTGGAAGAAGCCAAGTAGTTTCTCAGTAATTGTTCCAGGGCTGACAAGTGTCATCTTAATTTCTTCCACAGTTAGACAGATTCAAAGAGCCTCCGGCGTACGGGCCCATGTGCGATCTGCTGTGGTCCGACCCCCTGGAGGATTTTGGGAATGAGAAGAGCCAGGAGCATTTCACACACAACACAGTTCGAGGCTGTTCCTATTTCTACAGGTGACACATTCCTTTGTTCCTTTGGTTGTAATAGTTTGAGTTTGTTCATGTTTATATAGAACTTCTTTCTGTACAATCCATACTAACATTTTAGTGATCAAATATTAGATTAAACCTTTTCGAGCAGTAGCTGTTTAGATATGTATGCAGTCGGTCATCAGACCATGTAGCGAAAAATAGTTTTCAGAACAAACTGGTGGAAAAAATCACTCATAGCCTGGAAACCAGTTTTTATAATAAACAGAATATTTGGACGAATGGTCAGGTTTGGTAATAGACAAAGTACTGACACAAACACAAAATACTAAAACACAAATTTATTGTGTTGGTCATGGAGCTGATAAATTCTGAAAGATTTCTGCCAAATCTACATTTCTCACACCGGTTGTTGTTCTCCAGCTGAGTGGGAGACCAACAGTTAGAACACGGTGTGCTTGAAAGTCAGCCCCAAGACTCCTCCTTAGACCATGGCCAGTATTTATGTAATCTGTGTTACCTTAAATTGAGTAACTCAACAGGCAGAGGAAATGCTCAGAGCAAGCAGCTCACACTGTCACAAAATGTAATGAACTGGCACATTACCACGAGGCAGGGCTTCAGAGCTCCCTCTGCTCATTATGGACTGAGCAATGCTTACTTGGCCCTTGTGCGCCTGGGGCAAGGAGGCACAACAAATTGGGAATGTCTCCAGGCTCCTTGAATGTCTTTTATTTGTACGTTTTTGTATATATTTATCAAACATTTATCAAAAGTCTATTTAGCACACCATCTTCCAGTACAGTTGTTGTTGGAGTTGCCTAGGAGTTTTTTTTTCTATTTCCTGATGCTGCACATCTGAAGAGAAATCAAAGGAACATGTTAAGTATGTAGCTTTGCTCCCCGTGTCATCTGAGTGGACTGCTGTGGACTTGTACCAGCATCACAGTTAACCTTCTGCCATTTGGTTCAAATTCCTCCAGAGCCTTTCTGCATCAGTGTGGTCCACTTCATCTGCCCAGGAGCTGGTCGTTAATTGGCATCACACCAGCATGCAGGATTTATTAGACCGTTTAAGGCGGGTTGAGACAGAGCCATTTCTCAAGACCCCTCCCCAAAAATGTCAGCCTGTTGGTTGCTTATGTTTTGCAGCTTCCAGTTATTTCTCTCTGAGATGAGACTCATGCATAAAGTTGCAAATTTTAAAATGGTCATGTTGGCCTTGCTCAGCCGCAAAAATGTATGAACAACCTAGACATATTGAACATGCACTGAGTTGCCATTGCACATGATGGAGTCATTTCTTGCACAACTTTTCATGTCCTTCCTTGGATTCATTAACATCTGTGTCCTGTTGTCGAACAGATGGCAAATGCTCCAAAGTCAAAACTTTCCAAAAAACAAATCGAGCCAAAATGTATTTTGCCTAGTGAACATCTCCGTATGGCTTACATCTACATCTGTTGCAGGAAATCAAGTGAGAAATAAAACACAATTTCTTCCTCTTTAAAGGACAAACTCAATTGCGTTCAATGCCTACTGTTCCCCTGTCAATAATTCTCCCAAATATATACCGTATTAACATCTAACTCTATTTAAATCCTAACATGACAGGTTCTGTTTCTTTTGTAAAACCCTTTAAAGTAAATACGGGTGTGTGTGTGTTCACTTTTCACTTCCAATTCAGCTACACAACACTGAGCTAAAATTAAAGCATTCATCCTTGAACTTTATGCAATAAATAATTTAGTCTTGTAAGCAGAGTATTAGTTTTGTGAACATCTGTAAACCTGCACAAATACAACTTTGTGTGATTTCTTTACTGCTAAACACTGCAGACTAAAACCAAACATAACATATGCCTTCTGCTCCTGCTGCTTGTTTCAGATTCCTCCCACATTCTTTAAGTGTTTCAGATGCAATCCCACGGTGTCACTAATTCACTGTGGGATGTCATTGTATTGCAATGCTTCACATGAACTCACTTTGGATTTAATCATGTTTTTCACAAAATATTAACTTTTTTTTTACTAAAACATTGGGCACATTTTAAAGAAAATTTCTGGTACTAGACAAAGTACAGTACATACTAAATGGAATTGTGAATCCTTTTATTGTTGGTTGGTTTTAGTCTGAATAAGCCTGTATGAGTAAAAGTGTGCTCCAGTTCTTGCACTTTCCTTTAAGAAGTAGTCTACTATGAATCATTTTGGGAGTTTCTTTCTAAAATAAAACCCACTATTTCGAGAAGAATTGTACATAACCAAGTACTTTCCGTATTGGTTGTTTACTGCTTCAATGTTGAAAGGTAGCAAAGCACATTTTATGAAACATTTTCTTTTCAAACCAATTTTAGCTTTGAGTGAGGTTTGTGTATCCACCGTTTCTCTCGGCACAATCAATAACCGCCTCGACTTATTTAGTTATTTCTATTGATTGCTCTTCATGATCTGACTGGAATTTCTCTTGATGTGTGACTAAACCAAATGCTTTTCTCTTTGTTCGACAGCTACCCTGCAGTCTGTGACTTTCTACAACACAATAACTTATTATCTATCATCCGGGCTCATGAAGCACAGGATGCAGGGTGAGTATGGTGACATTTTGGCATATTATTATTATTTTTTCTCCCATTACACTGTCACACAGCCGGGTGATTCAGAGCAGCGGTATGAAATAAAAAGCTTCCCCACATGTTGCAGTTTGAACTTTGAGGGAAGTCATGTTAATCCAAGAAATGACATGGCATTGACATGATTTGAGAAACATGGTCAGTTGATATTTTTACCACATATACAGACTTAGATCTTGTTTTAACGTGTATGTAAGAGAAAAAAAAAAAGCCTTTTTGAAGCTAGATGTTTTAAAACGGGCAGGTGGGTGTTTGAGCCATGCTGATCTCGCTCTAAGCAAGGTTGAGGCAGTGGGAAGCACAATTCACTGTTGTTTACAATTGTACTCCCTCAGCGCAGTCACATGGGACGCCTCGCCACGTCTCTGATGGTGCGCCTGTCCCAAGTCGACTCTAAACAACATTTAATCACACTTCTTTGTTTTTTATCCATCATTGGAGACGTCCTGAAAAAGTTTGGTACCACAGATAAATCCTAATGGCTGTCACTGTGTGCTATCATCCATTTTGGTGACACAGCCAGCAACACGGCGCATGCTACGCCTCATAACAACAAGCCAGAGTGATGATGGACTACCCAAGGCTGTGTTTCACCCATAACACTGGGAATTACTTCCCTGAGGCTATGGAAATGTTCCCGCATGAATTGACAAGCTTTGAAAATGACGCAATGATATCCCATTGGTGCAGTGGGTAAGTGATATGCTGTAACTTCATGTCATGTTTTCTTTTTTGTCAGATATCGTATGTACAGAAAGAGTCAGACTACTGGCTTCCCGTCTCTTATCACCATCTTCTCTGCACCCAACTACCTAGACGTCTACAACAACAAAGGTACGCAGAAAAAGTCATAGGCAGAATTCCATGCATTGATTTGCTTAGCTTCAGAGCACAACAAAAAATTAGCCGCCGCCTGCTCTCTGTTTAATGCTGTTGCTTCAGTGCCATAAACATTGATCTGCCGCGTATCAAAGTACAAGAAATCCTTAGCGCATTTCCGCAGGTGGCTGCAGACAGGACACTCTCTGACCACATGTAGGGATCTGAAGTGGCCTGGTGTCGGTTCACTTGGCTCGCAGTGGCCCCTCGCGCTGTACTATAGTGCCCACACGGCGTGATTGCGCTTGTGAGTCAGCACTTTCCCCGCGGAACAGAGCGTGTTTTCACTGGCGGTGGGAGCGCGTTTGGAGGGGGCGGTGTCAGTGGGCAAGCCACAGGAAATGGAAATGGGAAAGAGGAGTGAGCGATGGCGCTGCTGTTTTGCAGTATTCCTTTGAAATACCACAGCACAGTGATGTACTGTTACTTTTACAGTACACAAGAGCATTAGAACTGTACTTTGACTCATTCTTTAAACATAAAGACTAAGGTTTATGTTTATAACTATCGGTAATGTTTCTTTTATATGTGTTATAGTATTAAAAACTATATAGTGCAACTATATCCACTGGAATATTTTATTCCATTCATATAGCCCTCAAGAACATTGAGGAGGTGAATGTTCCTGCAAACCAACAGCTCCCTGACTCTGTTTCACAATTTTACTCTTTTGTTTACATGGGCTTGTGTCATCCAATCCCATCTCACAGAAGAGTTTACTGAAAAGGACAAAAAAATGTAATGAGCGCACTAAGAGAGGATGGGGCACAGGGCCAGTTTTTCACCTGGAAAACCTGCTGTCTTATAGAGAGCCCTTGTTGTACACCATCAAGTCTACTAAGGTATTAACAACAGTAACAAAGTGATGTCATGCACTTATTGGACATTATAAACGTTTTGGATGTAATGTCACATGTCACCATAGCCACAGCAAGCAGGTTTTCACTCAGATTTATACTTGTGTGGTCATTGAAATGGATGTAGTGGAAGCGTTTTTGTTTAATTTTTCCCTCAAAGATACTAGATCTGATCTGCCATAAGTGTGGGCTTCTTCTGTCTCATCAGTCACTCTCTCATCAGTCACTCTCTGAATTTGGAAGGAGCCACATTTTTCTCCCAAACTACTTTTGAGGTTTGGATTTAAAATAATAGTAACCAAAAGCTGATAGGTATCCCTTAAGGTAGTTGTCCTGTCAGTTTTTATTTTAAAGCTTCAACAAATTCTGATTGTTATTTATATCATTTTTTCCATAAATAATCAGATTGAATGCATGCTGCTAACCAGTTGTGTTGATGCTCTGCTAATCAGTCAGGTGGGTGGGAATGAATTGCCCTCTTCTGCACTTTTTGCCTGGGCTCGGAGCTTCACTGAGCATGCCTCGTGATTGATGGCCTGTCAAGGGGCCACATAAATCTTAAAAGGGAGGGAAGAGGCATCAGCAGGACCCATCAATCTGGTGTTGGGGGTTTGCCAGATTAACCAATGAGACCAATGAAAAAAATGTGTATGAGGATATTTCTGCTTAAAGAGAATACTTGGAAACTCCTCCACTAGATGCCAAACAAACTTGTAGCTATAAATTACCTGTTGTCAAGTCAAGACGAGCTGATGCGCTGTCCATCAAAGCACAGACCTTGGCGCTGTCTGGGAGAAACAAGAGAAATGGCAGACACACACAGGTGAGCTGTCACTGAAAGCCACAGTAAATGAAAACCCAGCATGGTGGTGATTTAGCAGTTTTCACTACTTGAGCTCGCGCTGCGCAGGTTCTGGTTGCGACTGCAGTGTGTGTGGAGCAGAGTAGATTGAAGAGGAGGAGGAGGGGAGTGTTGGCAGTAGCGCTCTTTGGAGATTGCTTGCGGTTTTGTATTAGTGGAATGTTTTCTGCTGCATCATTATTGACTGGCCAAGAAAGCCAACAACTGAATCCTGATTGTTGTCACGTTTGGATAGAATAAAAGCTATATGACACTCATGTTACCACTGCTGTTGTTGCAATCTTTTTACTCGAGGTGGTGAAGTATTACTCAATGTAGAAGCATCTTACACCTGTTAAACATTATGTAACATAAAAAATCTGCTTGTTTTGCAATGAGCTGACTGATGGAGTTCTTTACATACATTCTTTTTGCTCTAGATTGTGTCCTGATTGGTTCTTGAGTGTCGCTCTGAAGGGAAAGGGAAAAAGGGAGTGGTATGATTGGCTTCTGGCCCTGTTCGCTGGAATAAATAGCAGGATGGAAGCTAAAGCGATGATGATGCCAGTGCTTCAGGGAATATAATTTTTTTTCCCCTCGCGGTGTGTGCCAGGGAGCAAACTGTCCCAGGCTGCAGATGCCCACCCATCTGCTATTGCACGGGTCAGCACTGGGGTTCCCTGTAAACATGGTGCATGGTGGAAACTTTAGATGCAGCAAGAAAAAACAACAAAGTGAAGTTACCTGCATCGAAATTTTTATATATTAATTTAAATATTTCTCACGTGAGACAATAGATGAACTAGTGCCTGGGTGGAACCAATACATTGCAATCACAAAACTGCAGTTAACATATTAATTTCTGTTTTTATTTAAGCAGAGGAGCTTAAACATCAATTAGTTTTTCACTACAAGCTTTCAAATTAAATGCATGACTTACATCCACAACACCCATCAACCTAAAGATGAATATTTGTCTAATAATAAGTCAAATTCATTGGGCTGTACAAAGACCCCTCGCTGTCCGCACATGTCAGATATGAAACATTTAGGGCACTAAATGTAGCCGAGCGGGAGGCACAAGTGTGTGGCATGCTAACCCAGTGTGGAACCTGATGCGTGAGACCTTGAAGACAGATATGCAGTCAGCACTTAGCACCAGGAGCTGGACACTGGGAATCTCCCCCTGATCACAGAGAAGCCCATCCAACAGGGCCTCGTTACCGGGGAAACCAGCTGGAGGCACTCCCTTATGAATAATGAATTAGAGGGTGTTGCCTCTTTCTTCTTATCTGTGTTACCATGCCAGCAGGATTGGCCTCAGCTACCCCTGTGAAGCAGCGCTGGAGCAGCGGAGACCCCTAGTGGCTGACATGCAGTGTTGAGTTTACAAATGACACTCTAGGTGTTTATAACAAGGTGCTGCTTATATGTGTCTTGTGTTAAGCTTTTTACACTCTATATGAAAGAAGATATGAGCTTACAGGCATTTTGTTTTGCACAGAGGGTGGTTGTTGGGTGTTCCTTTAAAGGGAATCATATTTGAGGGAGCGACAGTAGGGAGGCTGACCTTCTCCCCCGCTCTGCCTTTTTTTCCCTCCTGGCTTTCCATGGCTGCATTCAATCAAGTGCCTCAACCGTGTTTATTCAGTACGTGATGTTTATGCAACGGCTGCCCACGCATGCGATGGCTTTTATGCACGCCAACGCTCACTCATAAACACCCACAACCTTGTCTGAGGAGAGTATGTCAGAGCAATATCCTTAGTGGACTTTGTATTAGTATTTAATATTGATATTGTTAATCATGTGTGTGTGCTAGTATTTCTCTGTTTGTGTTGGAGGAGGTTGGAATACAGAGGTGGCAGAGTGTATGTGGAACACAGGCCCCACTTTGATTGCATAGTAATGGCTCTATACAGTGCATTAGCATTATCACTCCGCAGTGCTTTCACATACAAGCTGAGGACAACACGACGCAGTTTTCTGGCCCAATTTGCGTCGCCACCGAGGCTGGAGCTGCTTGGGATGTCAGGTTTGATGACTTGCTATTCCCAACCTCTGAGAGATGCCGAAAGCAGGAAAGTCCCCCGCGGTGACCCGTCCGCGGTGTCCACTTTCCCCCGATTTGTGCCAACCGCCTGGGGGGAGGCATGTTCAGGATAGCCTCCAGCCTCTATATACAGCAGGGAGATATTTGTGTTTGGCCACTCTCATGTTTTCCTTTGCGCCCCTGTAGACAGCGCCTTAATCACATGTGGCATGCTGTGGTCAGTGTTTTGAACGCCGGTTACTATAGCGCACAGCGAGCATGTGATTATAAAGGACGTGCTCTTTGTGACTCTAAGAAAAGACTTGTTTATGTCACAGGGTTGATAGATGAGCTGTATTTTGTTTTTAAATGCCTTTTGGGGAAGTATTTGTTTCAGTTACACTACAATCACATGAAAGAATTAAACGCTAATAGAAACTGTGTGGGATCAATTCTGACAGGGCTGCACTTTTCAAGGTATTTTTTTTATTTTTATTTCATTAGTGTTTGGGAAATTATTGTGGACAGAGCTCCAAAAAGATGGCCTCTTATGCTGGAGTTATACGTTGCCTGTGACATGCCCCTCACGCCTCTCGCTCTTGTGAAATGGCCTGTTTTATTTAATAATGACTGTATTCACATTACGGTGTTTATTGCGCTCCCAACTGTTGCCCGTCTTTACCTTCACTAAAATGCCTCCCAAGCCTCCCCCTTTGAGTAATGGATGCTTGTGTGTTGACTAATGAAAAGTGCTTAGCCCCAAACGCTGAGCCATGTCTTTCTGTGATATTATTCATATGTTCAGTCACACGCTTCCCAGTCTGAGGGAATAATCAATACACAGAAGAAATGTCCTAAACAGGGGGAAAACATGGAATTGTTTTTTTTTGTTTGTTTGTTTGTTTTTTTGCTTTACAGTTTTTAAGTGCTAATTTACACACCACACTTTGTAAACATTTTTGCATTGCTACATTAGCGCTGCTATCAAAGTAAGAGATTGAGAAATTAGAAATGCATCTTACTTTGTCTCGCTATCGAAAAAAACAAGCTTCAGTTTTAATATCCTCCACTTCACACCACTTGTATGTTTTAGGCTAATTAAACATTAGTTTAGCAAAGACACAGTCCACACAGAGCCAAATATTATTAACCAACTAAGGTGAAAAACAAAACCAACCAGGAACATTAACACAAAGCCCTTATTATGCAGACTGTTCATATTTTCATAGAAAATCATAAAAACATAGAGATATAATGTTTAGGAACACAGTCTCCCTGAGGCTACAGTTCAATAAACCTGCTTAATAAAACTGCAGTTAAAAGAAAATTAAAAGTGAATTGCTCCTTGTGGTTTGTTGGCCTTCAGGCAAAAAACAAAGTGGACTGGAAATGTATAATGGTGTGTTGCAAAGGCTCGGTGGGGAACAAAATGTAGGCGGTTGCTGTATGGAGCAGAACATCAGCTAAATCCGAATAAAAAAGTGATTTTCTTCACAGAAAACAGAAAAACAAAAGTGTTGTGTGTGATTTATGCATCATATAATGTGAAACGTAAACCCATTTGCTTGTACACTTGTCAACTTACATTCCTCCCCACAGCGGCAGTGCTGAAGTACGAGAACAATGTCATGAACATCCGGCAGTTCAACTGCTCACCTCACCCTTACTGGCTGCCTAACTTCATGGACGTCTTCACCTGGTCTCTGCCGTTCGTCGGAGAGAAGGGTGAGCGCACACACTCTTTAAACTCTGTAAACAAATTACTTCACCGCAGAATTGTAATGAGCATTCAACTTCTCAAGTCAATAATGGAAATGGTCTAGCCCCAAGAAATGTAGACCCAGCAAAGCACTTAAACATTTATAATGATACACTGCAATGTGATAAATTATTCAGCTTCACTAAAAAAGGGAACGTGGATAAATAAACTGAACTGAAATTGATTAAACTGAGCAGAGTTGTCTGGGTGCTTTTATTATCCCATCTGAGAATAAATTATACTTTAGTAAGTGATCAATTTATCCTGAATATTCACTTACACACAATGCAGATGCAAGTCACAGCGAGTCACCCTTAACTGACTCGAGAGAAGTGATTATGTGAAGAATTTGCGGTTTTAACTCCTAAGTGTTCAGCAAGTCATTGTTTAAAATATATTTTTGTGTGTGTGTTTTGCAGTGACTGAGATGCTAGTCAACGTATTGAGCATCTGCTCCAACGATGAACTGACAACTGACGAGGAGCTGGATGGTAAGAAACAGCAACAGGTCAACAACCGGCAGCTGCTCTTACTGCAGTTTGTATCTTGTCCACTAGAGGGAGAGCTTTATCAAATACAACACAACACATTTTGACTTCCATTACACTGTTTTTGACTTGCTTGTGAATGTCACCACAACATTTCCGAAAAACTAAGACTGTCATGTTTTAGTAATCATATAATTGTCCCAGTTAATGGTTTAGTCTTGGCGTAAAGCCTATCTACAGTGAGATGACCAGTTTCCTCAGGCGGCCTCACCCCTCGCTGCTAAACAGGAAATGACCTCAGCGCCTCCTCTGTGTGTACTGATGCACACAGTCCAGCTCTGTAAACAACACCCAGGGGCGGAGTGTCAGGAACATTTTAAACAAACACTAAGAGATTACGATCCCTGGAAAAAAAACAGCTGGAATCTTATCACTTCATATTGATAAATCCCTTGTTCCCACATTGGGCCATATCTTTTGAGTTTGCAGTCATGTCTTCCTGCATTTTTTGTTACTCATAATTTTCTATTCTGTGCACTTGTAATCTTGCAATTCCTTTTCAACTATTTTTTTTTCACATGCTATTCTGACTTTTTCATGTCACTTCCTTGGTTTGCCTCATCTAATTTCTCTTTTCTATGTTTTCCAGAGTTTTGTGTTCAAGGCATTTTATTTTCTCTTACTCGTGTGGTGCTTTTGTTGCCTCTTATATTGCCACCTGCCTCCTCTTTCATTCTGCTGCCATCCACTGATCTCTCTGTCCTTTCTCTTTGTCTTCTCTTCTGGGGGTGTTTCATGAGAAGGACAGCTAATATATCCCCCTAAAAAAGGTACAAACATTAGCCGTAGTGGCATGTACAAGGACAGATACCGTTTCCGATTGCTTGCTCTCTGCCTCTCAGCTGTCTGTCAACTAACACAGTTGTCTCAAAGCACTTGCTAACACTCACCGACTCACTATTGATCTGGCAATGTTTACTCTTGGGTTGTATTTATTTATAATTACAGTGAGACATTGGATTATGACTCTGGTGACCGAGAATCTCCACAGACAAACACTGTACACAAAGTAATAATAATGTTGCGTGCTATTCCCTAAAGCAAATATTTGGGAATATATATTTTCATTTTTTATTAGGTTCTTTAATAAGGTTACAATACGTAGGCCTATGTAGCAGCGTAACTTGCCTGATTAATGCTTTGTCACAACCACAAAACAAATGGAGAAATAACAGTGAAGATAGAATTAAGGTTGGGAATTTACATTATTAAAGCTAATGTTTGGGATCTGTTCACAGAATTATTCTCTTGTTAATAAAATGACCATGCTGGTTTCTATGGTTTATAAGTCTATGTTGTTGCCAGTTTACAGGGAGATGTAAACTAATGACCAGGCTCTTTTAGACTGAAATAAAGCATGTTTTCATTTACAATGCGTAGTAGGATATGTCTATTTAAAAAAGTGCGGGGCGATGCAGGTTGTAAAAATAGACACAGTGGTGCAGGGCGGGCTGGGGTGGGCCAATTCTTTTCATAAAGCGGGTTGGAAAAAAAACCCTGACCTGCACATCACTACCGTAGATTGCCTACCTCTGCTCTGTCTCTCCCTTACCCTACCCCTCAGCATCACAACTCTATTTTCATGCCTCATTCTTCACTCACTCATTTTCCACCTCACATCCCTGGGGGTCATTATTCTGTTGTTCTGCAAACGCCTCTATTTAAAAAGCAAGCTATACTTTTCCACTCAAGGAAAACCCCCCAACCCGAGCACAACACAGGAACAGCCCTTCACATGCAGATAGTGTAGGCTTATTGTGCTGGGACATGATGGGATATACTGTGTATATAAAACATAACAGGCAGCATGTGCAGAGTGAACGCTGGGATTTATTCTGCCATTTGCTGTGATGTGTTCAATTCAAACTCTGTTGTTTGACATAAGATTTAAAACGTCAATAACTAATACATGTTTTACATTGTGTCCAGGAATTTTTTTTGCTTCAGTAATTAATCAGGTAAAGAATAAAAAAAGAAAATTAAAAAAACACTCCACAGAGATAAGACACTTCCGATCAGGTGATTATTTATGAGGCTCAGTTTGTGTGAGCGTGTTTAATCTTTGACTTCTCCAGGTGCCACGGCTTCTGCACGCAAGGAGGTCATCCGCAACAAGATCCGTGCCATTGGGAAGATGGCCAGGGTATTCTCTGTGCTCAGGTATGTGTAGACAGAACATCCTGTTTTGGGGAAATTTAGCAATGAATCTTTTCTAAAGAATTTTCAAGAACAGCTTTTAATGCAGTGACTGCCACTACATCGTTTTTGAAAATCAACCGTTCCACATCTATTTGTGGCAAAGTGTGGCACGTCCGGTGAAATAAAAGTAAAATTTTTTGCCTTGGAAACACAACGAAATGCATTGGGTTTATGTAATTTCACATTTATTTGTTTTGTAGCCATAGTTTGTTTTTTTGTTATTGGCTGCTTGCAATCGTTTTGAAAAAGAGTTTCTATGTCAAAGTTCATAAAACTGATCCGCTTCTGTCTGCACTTAAAATACTCCTTTTCTCTATTTTCTTATTATAGTAAACATAAGATATATGCAACATTTACATCACACATGTCAAACTCAGTGTCCGGGGGCCCTTTCCAATGTTTTATTTGGCCTGCTGATAGATTTGGTAAGTGATCTTTTTGGCCCTAGGTTTTAGTGGCTCTGAACAGATTTTAACCCTAATTCATTTTACTCAAGAAATCTTATAGGTTAAGACAGTTTTTGCTACAAAGAAAAAAAAACCTGTTCAAAACCATTTAAAATCCTGTTCAGATCTATCTTAAACCAGTTCAACACCACCTAAAATCATTCCCTTTTATTAAAGGAGGGAATTATTGTTAAAGAAACTGATGCAACAACAACTCAAATAAAGATGAAACATACTTACATACAAGCCTCCAAGTGCCTCTGAAAGTCTAATTTATTTAAGTGGCCCCTCGCCACTTTGAGTTTGACACCACTCATTTACATTTATTTCATCTATTGCAACTTAATATACATTAAAACTTCATAAAACTAATAAACCAATATAGTTATACTTATTTTCATGCTGTACTAGCAACAGTTAGCTGGTGTTAGCTCAAAGTAACGACATCCAGCTCCCAACTGACCACAGACCTAAGCAACTTTGTCCAAAGATTCATGTCATTGTTTGTGGGCAATATTTTCTTCCTATCGTTTAGATGAGAATAAACTGTTTTTGTTATTGACTAACCCATTTGTCGCCGTAGAGAGGAGAGTGAGAGTGTGCTGACGCTGAAGGGACTGACCCCGACGGGCATGCTACCGAGCGGAGTGCTGTCCGGTGGCAAGGAGAAGTTAGAAAATGGTAAGACTGTCATCCCAAGACACCCCCCATCTGTGGCCCCACTGGAAGAGACTCACATGCGCACACACATCTCCTTATGCAGCAATAGTTCCAATAAAGTGCCAAGTCAGAGTTTAGTGTGTACACATGCCCTCACTTTTTCCTTTTTATCATTTGCGTTGAAGTTACAAGGCACTTTGTTTAAACCTTCCAGTTTGTTCATTATTATAGTTCAGTTTTGTGCATTATTTTCTCTGTAAATTTACTTCCAACATTCCCAAAATCAAAAATAATCAAAATTCTCATCCACTTGTCCTCCCTCCTGCTGTCTTACATTTCCCGTCCCGTCTCTTTCTGTTTCCCGCTGGTTTGATCTCAACTCCTGTATGTTTTTCTTTCTCCTCTCTCCCTAGAAACTGCAGGTGAAATCGGTTGTGCAAGTATTCTTTTGTGGTGTTTTTATTTTATTTATTTTTTGTTTTGTTTTGTTTGGTTTCGTTTTTCCATGAGACAAATTTTGAGCTCTGTTCACCCGCTCATGTTGAATTCCAAACGCTCGCTCAATGAGTTTTGACAAGACGCTGCAGCAAGAAAGTCGAAGCTCGACAAACATTTCAAAATGTATACCTGCACTCTTGACAAAATGGCCACATTGTTTTAAAACCGAGTAGATTTCCACTGTGGATCATTCAGAAAGATGAATTGGAATCGACACAACCAGCTGTGAACAAAATGGGGCTCAGTGCTGCTTCTTTTTTGTTCACACAAAGCAGAAATCTAGGCAACTTCACTCTTCTCTCTCAGGTTCGTACACAGACAAATTAATATCTAACTAGATATATAGTTTAAAAAAAAAATACACTTTCAATTATGGTTGCTCAATTCTACCGTTAAAGTAAAACAATTTTTATCAGACGTTTTCTATACATTTCTATCAATGGCTTCTCAAATGCAACTGAGAGACTAAAGAAAGCCTCCGTGGAGATGGAGTGATGTTGAGAGATTCCTTCTGCAATGTCAGTAGGATCACATGGTGCTTCTACCATCGTGCTCTTGTATTTTTCTCATTTGCTTTTGCTCCACCCTTCAAACCATCTTTTACACCATTTGGGTTTTAAACAATCCTGAGAATTATCTTACAAAGATACTTAAGGTATTTCATTGATACATTCTCCATAAACCCAGCTCTTTTAGTATCACGTCTTTAAAGATGTTTCTGTGTCCAGTGTAGATTTTCACTGAATTTTCCATCCACTTTATTTGTTAGAAGAGTAATGTACTGTATTTCCTGTCTTTTCATGTTGCTTAGTCCATGTTCTTTTTTTCTGTGCCCCATATTGACTTCTTTGTAAGACTTTCACAGCACCCACACAGACACAGTCCTCCAAGTACATTCACAGCCGTCATCACATATCCCCCCTGCCTTTTCCCAATCGTTCACTAACATCTTTGTCGTAAAACTGTGGAGATGACGTTTAACCTTGCTGTTGTCGCCATTGGCTGTCTCTGCTGCTCATATACTTGTTCCTGGGACCAAATGAACTCCTCTGCTCACTTCTCTCATTCGTTTTGCAACCCCCCTCTCTTTCTCTTCAGCTACTATTGAAGCTATTGAGGCTGAAAAAGGTAAATGTGTCTGGCCACCCTCTTCTGTTGCTTTCCATGGCAATAGACAGGGGGGCTCCACTGGGTTTTTTTTCATCCATCTCGCTGGTGCTTGAATAGAGTGTGTTGGGTGATTGGGCTAACCGAATATGTGGCTTAGTATTAACAGGGCAACAGTAAGTAAGTAAGGAAGGAAACCTGTGCTCACGTGTGTTTTAAAGGGGAATGGATTTCATAGTACAGATGTTCACGGTCACAAGGGTCACGCTGTGCTTTTGAGTGAGGGCGAGCAAATGGCAGAGAGAGCCCACGGATTCATTTTCAGACATATTTCTTGCTAAACCGCAGTCCTGCTTCAAGAGCTGCACATACATTTAAGCAGAGGCACATTCACACTTGCTTATATATTGAGGGAGGTGTAAAAATGTTGACAGTGTGGACAAATATTACATGCACAGAAACCAATGCTTTTTCATATCACTCAGGTAGGGCTACACAATATATATTGCAAATGTTTCATTATTGCAATATTATTATCGCAATATTATTGGCCATAATGTTATTGCAATGCAAGTCATTCTTTGCAATACAGGTATTGCAAAGAATGACTTGCATTGCAATAACATTATGGCCTTCTGTATGTAAATGTTAATGTAAAAGGGTAACTTTTTAATCTTACTTTTTGCCTCAAAATCATTGTCTAAAGTGGATTAAATCAAAGTGCGATGCGTCTAAATAAATAAAAAGTCCTGTTGATTCCTAAATTTACTCCTAGTTTAGTCCTGGTTTAGTCCTAGTTCAGTTTTTAATATTGAGCTCCTGCTTTCACGAATGGAAGTTAGTCCAAAACCTTGTATTTCTTGTATATTTAACAAATACATTTCTTTACTTGGTCAAAGAGTGTTCAAATATTGCACTTTTATATAGTTATCACAATGTTCACACTATTGTGCATGCTACTCATGTGTTTCTGTAAACAGTTCACTGTAGTGTGTTTGGTACACGCATAGTTTAGAGGAGTACAGACATGGCAGCCAAACAATGGATCAAAAATGTGTCAGTCATTTCCCTGATGTAAATTGTGAAGGGAATTTTTCTGCCTTTCTAAACATGGTTTTTCTACAGCTACTGTCGGTAATAAACGCATTCAAACACATTTCAGAAGGTGTTATTTAGACAGTTGGATGTACAGGAGATGTTTTTGGATGAGATCCATGAACACACAATACTCATCCTTATAAGGAAATACAACAGTTAGCAATCTTCCAACTGTACCACAGTGTTATAAGACTACTATGTGCCTAGATGACAGTGTGCCTCCTGCTCTGCTCTCACACAACACAGCCGTCTTGCTATGAAACCATCTGATGGCATTTCCCCTTTGAAATGGCTTAAGCAGTTGTGCATTGTTGTTGCAGTTCTACCAATAACATAAGCTCCAGTTCATTGTAGACTTTGAATTAGAGGAGAAATGCTACCAATTTGATTTTTTTTCTCTAAAACTCTATTGACACTCATTGCCAGTGGCGCAAGAACAACCTCAACTGCGAGCTAAATAGTGGTGTGCCAGCTGCTATTTACATTGAAATTGTCCAGTACTTCCTCTTTAGCCCCATCGAGGACAGTCCATTCTTGTGTCGAGACTCCTCTCTGCTTCTCTCTCCATGTGGATCCTCTGTGGCCCTGCTGTGTCGTGTTCTTTCCTGTGAGCTGCTAATAACCTGTGTCTGACCTGTGCTATGCAGCAACACACCCCACTCCACAATTTGTCCTTCAAAACCACAGAAAAAGAGTTTGTGCTGCTAAGATTCCCAGTCTTTTAATGGTGAAAGCACTCCAGTGATTTGGACAGTCAGATTCCACATGTGACCTCCACCTCTCATAACCACCAGTGACCCTTATTGCTGCATGCTTCACGCAGACATGACAAGTCGTTAGCACCCCCAGTACCTCTGTAGTGTCTCTGTACGTGAGCTCGGTCTCAACGTGGTTCTAGTTTGTGGAAGTGAATGTATTGGTGGGCTTCACTCTAGTGTTTATCCCCCTCCTTGTTAATTTTCCTCTCCCCTTTGTTGGCTTTTTAATCTGTGATGTGTGGGGTCCATCTGGACTTTTGGGGTCCTCAGGCGTTCTGCCTTATGCCTTCAAGACAATGAACCTTTTAGTGGGTTTTTAAAGGGATCAAATCATTTTCAGGTTTTTGAAGGCTGCTGAAGCTGGCTATTTTAACAGCCATGTGTGTTTAGCCATGATTAGTGTTGACAAGGCACTGAGAAAACCTGCTGACCCTAAAGCCAGGAGACCCACTGTAGACTTAGAGGGGTTTCAAATCTTTTGGTCTAGACGTTTTATTAGAAACATGGTAGTCTTCATGTGTTGTTATTTGTTTAAAAGTAGTTTCTTAATTGTTTTTAATGAGTTACATGCTAAACACAATGGATTTTTGCCTCCTATAAACATGTTGGGTTCAGTTTATTTAACATAAATGTTACATTATTTTATCATATTCAGTCAAGTATTAAAAATTAAATTAAAAGCAAAGCTTAAGGATGAGGACAGAATGTAGTCAGAATTGTGTCAGTTCACTGAAGCTGCTACAGCTCAATAGCACACCTGTGAACAGCTGTAATAGCATCAGTTTGATTTGTGATGCTCAAGTTAGAACAAACTAGATAAACCAGGTGTGAAGACTTTTTGTTTCCTTTTTTAAATAAATACACTTAAAAAATCTCCACACACCAAAGAATGTCATATTGTATTGCCACATTATGAAGTTTCTTTGTTGTATCTTATGTTTTGGACTTTTCTGTTTCGGTCAACTATCCAACTATCCATGAAAGTCAAAAACCAAACCTAAGACTAATCCTCCATAGATGACCGTCTCCTTTTTCTTTCACATGTTCAACAGCCATCAAGGGCTTCTCACCACAGCATAAGATCTCCAGCTTTGAGGAGGCTAAAGGCCTGGACCGCATCAATGAGAGGATGCCCCCACGCCGGGACACGCTGCCCTCAGACGCAAGCCTCAACTCCCTCAACAAAGCCCTGTCATCAGAGACCAACGGCACAGACACCAAGGGCAGCACCAGCAGCACCAGCAACATCCAGTGAAGACGGCATGAAGCGCAGTGTTGCCCGCCGCTGCCCCGCCCCCAGCCTCATCCCGGCCCGCCTCCACACACAGCAGTGGAGCGCTCACACTGGGGGGACATCTCACTCACTAGTCTTTGGATAAGCCTTCAGAATATTAGTTCTAGTCAGTCTGCTAAGTTATTGCTGGTTCCCATTTCTAAAGGGTCAGGCCTTAACTGGGCTTGACCTGACCCCACAACACAGTATGTCAGACAGAACGACAGAGAGAGGGACAGTACCATCTTAAAGCTCATTCTTTTGTTTCTTGAGAGACCCTCATTTATAACAAAATGGAAAGTTGTGTAACTTCTTACTAACTATTGTACGTTTACAAAAATACAGCACTAAAAGGACAGACATGAGATACTGTTTTTAACATATAAGGGTGTACAAACTAAATAAGGACTATTTATTGATAACTTTTTTTGCTACTCTTATAAAATAGCTCTGAAATTAATTAGGCAGTCTTAAAAAGAATGTTGCAATGTTGTCGAAATGCCAAATAATGGAACGTTTTATGGTTTTGTACATATTATGCTTACCTCAGGTTCTTTTGGTGTGTGCTTTGACCTGATTTTTCTGTATAATGGCTAAATAACTTGGTAATGAATACCTATTTTCTTGAGTTTCATAACTGGAATTTACATTTACCTATCTATCATTTGCAAATATGTTTATTTTTGTCTCTTTTCAAAGGAAGGGGGTAGTTTTATTGTGGCTTGCTGGAACTGAGTGTTATTTTTTCTCTTTTTAAGTATTGCGAACAAAGTAAAAATAGAGAACCTATATATTGTGTAAAAAAAATAATTCAAAAAGTGTCTGCCTATGCATGTTTTATAAAAATCAAACAACAGAAATAGAAGATCTGAATACCTTGGCTGTGAAAGCCTGTTTTGAACTATATTGCGCTTTAGTGAACATATACTGGAAATGTAAACCTGCGTACTTTAAATTACCACCATGATGCTCTATGCCTTCAACTTCTTTTGTAATTGAAGCATTTAACTCAAGATGGATGATAAAGCATATTTTTAACCAGCGCTTGTAAGTGCACACAGTCCAATTAAGCATGTTTGACAATTCTTGTGAGGTGTGTGGTTACATGTGGAACTCAAAATGCATGATTAGCTGTTTGTGTCATATACCAGGTAAAAAAAAAAAAGAGATCAGTTCTGTTATGTTTTGTAAATGTGCCACAGAAAATGTAATTTGATTCTTATTGTTTAGAAATCTGCTTTGTATATCAGTTACAGGTTTGATACTGCTCAATACTTTAAGATGAAACAAAAAAAAAAATACTTAGCTCTTTTTTAAGAACTGCTTAAGTGCCCAAGTAATTCACTACACAATATGAAGCCTTGCTTTTGTAATTTAACTTCAAAACTGTTGGCAAATGAGGCATGCACTTGCAACTATGAAAAGTATTTTATATAACTGTTCAATAAAAATGTGCATGAATTTCAACTTGAAATGAACCCTCTTCTCCTGTATGTGTGTATGTGCGCGACTCTGGCTGTCCCACAGTTCCATTGCCATAAATATGCAACCATGCCCAATAAAATCAAATGCATAACGCACATAATCCCTCGGGAATTTCTTGCTATGTGGTCATGTCTTTTTCTGTCACATTTCAGGAAACAGTACCCTCTCATATAAATGTATAAATTACATTTAAACAATGATGCAATGTTTCACTGAAAGAAAAAAACAGAAATGGGAGAAGGCTTGACAAGTCTTTAAATGCTTTATTGTAAAACTTCAATGGACAGAGCAGTGTATGATAAGTTAATAAATTATAACTTGTGTCCTTTTTGTACACACTTCACTGGAGAAATTGTCTGCAAAGTTTATTAGTAGCAGGGGCTGGTATCAACGGGCTAGGTGGGCTAAGTCCTCCCTGCCATTTTCAATAAATATCTAATTTAATTATTAACTTAAGGTTTTAATTTATATGATTATAAATATATATATTTAGATTGTTAAACATAAGATAGAACAAGGCTTTCAGTTTTGCTGAGGTTCAGGTTCAAAAAGGGAAGTACCTGTAAAATTTACCACAAGAAACAAATGTCACTAAAACATGGTCTGAAAAAGAAATACATTTCAGGATTTATTTCTTTTTTATATATTTACTTAAAAAAATGAATCCATGCAATAATTATGTAATTGCGAAAAATAAAATAGCTTGAATACTGCATTATGACTAACCAATAAAAACATACAAATGAACCTGAATCAGCAGTTATGATGAGAGCTCTTCTCCTCTACCTCCGTCTCTCCTCTGCCCCTCTTCTCCTCCTCCGTCCCTCTTTTCCTCCTCTCCCTGTCTCCCTCTCCCCCTCCCTGTACTCATCTCCTCCTCTCCCTCTGTCTCAACTCTGTCCCTCTTCTCCTCTCCCTGTCCCCATTCCTTTCCTCCTCTCCCTCTTCTTCTCCGTCCTTATCTGCCTCCTCCTCCACCTTTGCTCTGGAAAGGAAGGCTACAATTAGAATTAGGAACATTTGGTTAAATTTAGGGCTTTGGAAGGCACTAAAATGCAACATTTTGTGTTTTATTTTGTACAAAACTCTTGATAAGCAAGCATTTTCATGTAAATGAGTGCAGAGAATCTCAGCGCAGTTCGTAACAGTGCAGCTTCCAGGTCTATCCTTCTCCCTCAGTTTGACAATAATGTTACAAGTTTTGTATACAGCTCTGAAGCAGCAAAATAATCTTTCGGGCGACCGCATTAATTTTCCTGCCTGAGTAACAAAGAGAGCTCATCAAGAGTCTCATCACAAGGAACCCTGCTCTTGGGTGTACACTCTTACTGACACGCTGCAACTTCATCAGGGTCCACCGGTTTAAGCTTATCTTCTGCACCATATACAGGACGTCCTCCATGTGCTTCTTGGCCTTGTTTTAGTCTGATCCCGTGGGTGTTCTATGTTTTTACAACCTCATCCAACTCCTTCTACAAAAACAGAACATTATTTCAGATTATGATCTGAAATCCCCCACCCCCACTCCCACCCCTCCCTTTTAACACAGTAGTTTCAAATACCTTACCTGAACGAGTTCAAGGAAGCAAAACCGTATTAGAGACCATCATCTTGTATGGTTTTGAATATGTTCATCCAGAACTGAACACTTTGTTTTCTTAAGATTCCCCACCAAGATTCAGTAAGCTGGTTCCCCGTACTTCGTCCATATATAAAAATATGGTGTCCAGCAAGTGAGTTACTGTGGTTTCTCCTAAAAAAAAAAAAACGTTTGCATATTGGCTACATGTCCGTTTTCTGTGCCATGGTCTGCTCCCAATCTTTCTGGACATCCATCAAGTCGCGCTACACTTTTTATAAAATAATCAGCCACAACTTTGGGGTCACTATTGGTGGTGTATGCTTCCATCCACGCAATGAACCGACTGAACCCATCAATGCATATACCATAAGGCTTCAGCATATCATGAGTCCATGTGCCAAAGAGCATTTGCCCATCTAGTACTGTACTGACGCCGACGAAGGCGTCGAGTCTCTCTGATATAAACACCATATGGATCATATAATTTGATCATTTGGCGTATTGTGTCCCCGTCTTATAGCCCGCTGAAGGAGCCACCGGAAGCCCTGCATCTGGTAATGCCTTTCAAGCTCTTCGTAAACAAAGGTGAATACTTCGTCCAAAAATGAATGTTTTTTTCGTCGAAAAAATCCAAACCTTTTGCAATATCTTTTTAATGTTCGAATGCTGATTATAACATGGTCATTATGTGCCAACATCAATGGAACCCCTTTGTTAGAAAGTACCAGCGAAAAGTAAAGCTTTATCTGCTCATCCAACGCCGCCATTTTACAAACAAATGTCCCTAATGACGCATTTCCGTTTCCGTGAAAATCTCGTTAATTTGCATGTTTAAAAAGTCGTACATTTGCGTGTTTTCTCTGGCAGATTTGCGCTTTTAAAAAGTCGTAAATTTGCGTGTTTTTTCTGGCAGATTTGCGTGTTTAAACGTGTTTAAAGTTTTCTTTTTTTTTCTTTCATTAGGTGGCCCTAATACGCCTTCGTATTGTAGTGTGTCTGGATTAGCATATTCTGCATTAACATTTTTTTTTTTACATTTTATCTTTTTTTTTTTTTTTTTGTGCAGGATGAGATAAATCATTAGTTACTCAGGACCAGCCAAACTCTTCAAGCTAATCACTACAGCTGGGTTTTGTTGACTAATTACAGCAGAGCATGTTCATTATCGATTATTAATTAGGCTATTAGTTTTAATTTTACTCAAAGAAATACAGCACTCTTAGTTTTAAGCATGTCTTTAGTTGTATGTGCAAGCGGTTGTAACGATTTGTCATTAAATTTGTCATTTGAAATGTGATGCAGCGGGCTACAGGTTACTGGGGTGTGTATATATATAAATACAACAATGCATCTATTAGCCCCTCCGCCTAATTTAACCACCAGCCGCCACTGATTAGTAGGAAATTACTTTTTGGCAAGTTTACAACAAAAGGTGTTTCCTCTTGGATTTGTTGCAGTGATTATGACACTAATTTACTGCTTTAACTCGCTTTTTACATTTTAGAGCAAAGTCTTTCAAAAACGACCGAACTCTGTGGAATGTTTTGAGAATGTTGAAAAGAAAGAATAAAAAAATGGGAATGTGTGTGTATGCATCTGTATCTATGTATAGGTTTATGTGAACAGAAGATAGGTAGATATAAGATGTATGTAAAGATGTATATATAAGTGAAGCATTACATTGTTTTGTATTTAATTAAAGGATAAAAATAGAGAAATGGGGTAGGACCTGAAAAGTTTGTTATGAAATTCTTCCTACTCCTTTTGAACATTAGAATTTCAAATTAGAATTATTTACAATGGAAAGATTGTGCTGAGAAGTACATGACTTAATTTGGCTGTTATTTTAATTTTATATATGTATGCATGCCTGTATGTATATCAATTTTTATTAATATTTTTATTTACATGTTCAAATAAACAAAAAAAATAATAAAAAATGTTTCTGACACAGCTTTATGGAGACAGCTTTTCAAAAAAGATATGTGCCAAACATTCCCCTGTCCCAGCAGCTTTGCAGTTTTTCTATTTTCTTCTCACCGTCTTTGGACCACTCTGATGAAATCACACACAATGCTCCAATGAAAGGAAGTAAACACCAGCATCCTGTTTTTTGGAGAGGACCAACACTAACCGTAAGGAAGGTTAGTAGCCTCTGTGGAACAATACGCAGGACAGCTTGACCAGTTTAGGACAATTAAATTAAAAGTCAAAATGTCAAAGCAATTATAATCTACAGGGTCAATTAAAGTCATCTTCATGTTTGCAAGCAGCCCAATTGCGTATTTTTGATGGGCTCTAGGATACAGTAAACGGTTGGTTATTTTTTTTCCACCATTGCATAATTAAATTCCTATTATTAGCAGTGTATGTTTTTAAATCTGTGTTTAAAAAACAATAATGCATGTGACAGCAGACACAATTTAGAAACGGACTGCATTGTATGGATATTTGATTTACATATTTCCTGTTTTCATGCACAAGAAGCTATTTCCTGAAGCTGCTTTGACTGTGTGGGCAAGACTGAAGCAAGGTGGGGCTGACTATGTCCTCAAAATGGATTTCTAGAGTATTATATATTGTGGGAGGTGTAAAAATGTAGACATTGTAGACAAATATTCAATGCACAGAAGAGGATTTCTAGATTACACAAAGTCAGTTTGACTGACTTTGTCAAACTGACTTTAACAAGTTTACTCCTTGTTAAAATTTCTCTTAGGTGTACCACAAGGTTCAACATTGGTACCATTGTTGTTTTACGTACATGCTTTACCAGGTGTCCTGTATTATTTATTTTTTTATGTCAAATGTGTAATCATGACTTTACTTTTCACCTGAAATAGAGTTTAAAGCTGTGAGCTGTTAAGTGTATAATTTACGTGATATAATAAATCGTGCCAAACTGTCCCAGAGCTTCAAATGTTAGTAATAGAAGCTGATATATACTCAAGATTCTTTAAGAAATTGAAGGTTTTTGGCCGCCTTGTACTAGTCTCCTCCGCAGCCTCCTACTTTACGTCAGAAAGGGAAGCAACTGTATTTCCTCCTCTTTCTTTATCTAAAGGAAGTCAGTAGCGCATTGCCCAGAGCTCCAGCACCTTTTCCACTGGTCACTCTGGTTGTTTGGAATCAGAGGGAGAAGTCCAAGGGATTGCAGCTTCAAAATGACCATGAAGTCCATCAGAGTTGTTGTGCTTCTATTAGCATCTGTCCATGTCTTCACACCAGGTAGGACCACCATTCAAACTGTACATTCATTCAGTGTGGGTAGAACTGCTTAGTTATCCAGGAGTGTAAATGGTAGTCAGAAAAGCCACTTCTTGTTCAAAATTAAGATATAAAAGTGTTTCACAGAGCGCATGTAGAGTCATATTGCTTGTGATGTATGTCAAGTATGTTTTTCTTTGGTATTTGTAAAGATGGAGATCAGGGTGTTGTTCAAAAGACAATCACATTTTGAATCTAATCTCAGGGGCCTCCTCTCAAACAGTGTGTATCTTTTTATCTAGAATGAGTTCATTTGGTTTCAAATGTAACATTCATTTGAGGATAGCTTCCTATTTTCTTTGTGGTAAATGAATGTAAGCCCTCAAAGGATGTGAAAAGTTGATATGTGTGTGTAAGTGTGTCTACCTTTACAAAAAAGCACCATTCAATGAAGCACATTGAAAAACGAGGTTTGACAATGTTGTTCAATATTCAATTCTAGTTTAATTTTCTAGCCCCAAAATGTCAGGGTCTCTTGGACTAAAAAAGAACAAGAGGGCGGTTCTCTATTTTGTTTGTTTTCCTGCTGATCAAAATAACTTTTAACTGTGCCACTCTGGACAGATTGTGGATCTGACCACAGATAGTCAGTCGGAAGGCAGTGGCCCCTCCCTGATTCTTCTCACAGAGACAACACATCATTGTCCTGAGATTAAAATGTTCTGACTGGCATCAAATGCATTTCAAGTGGTTAGCTGTACAACACTTAGAGAAAATGGTCTTTTGTGGTATGGTCGGCAGATGGCTGTAACTACAGACAAATTGGCTACTTGAACAAATTTAGTACAAGAACTTAGTGTTTGTACAGGAAGCACTTAAATCTGCAACATTACATAGATTAATGCACAGGCTAGTACGTCCCGAAGGCTGTAGTAGTGGCTAACATGTGACAGCAGTGAAGACAGGAAACATTACTGTCCTGGTCAGAAGACAACAATAGTGTGTCTGGGGACAGGATGTACCTTCAGGCTGCTTAAGAGGATATCCACCCTAAACCAACACTATCTGGACTCCTCTGTCTGACACTAGGAGCGATGACACACCTTTGTCTCGGACGGCGCACTTTAAAGATGTGCAACAACAGGAATGCTACAAATAAGCGCCCTATGATCCTGTCACAGATGGTGTTAGTGTAGATAAATGGATGTAGATGAGTTTTCAGTTCTTATAGCTCACTGGTAATGCTTATCTCAACAGTGACATCAGATCTAGAAGAGGGAGCAAATGAGCCATCATCAGAAAAATTTTAAATGGACAAAAGTGATAATAATAATAATAATAATAATAATAATAATAATAATAATAATAATAATAATAATAATAATAATAATAATAATCTTTATTTTTATATAGCGCTTTTCCACCTACCTATCCCAGCAGCTTTGGGCCTGAGGCGAGGTACACCCTGGACAGTTGCCAGTTAGTCGCAGGGCTGACATTTAGAGACAGACAACCATTCACTCTCACATTCATTCACTAGGGACACTTTAGAGTTGCCGATTAACCTATACATGCATGTCTTTGGACGGTGGGAGGAACCCGGAGTACCCGGAGAGAACCCACGGTAACACGTGGAGGACATACAGACTCCTGTGCTAACCACTCTGCCACGTGCACCCTTTTTAATAATAATAATTTACTACTACTACTACTACTACTACTACTACTAATAATAATAATAATAATAATTATTATTATTATTATTATTATTATTGTTATTATTATTATGCCTATTATTATGCCTTTTACTATCCCTTTGGGGAAAGTCATTGTTGGCAGCCACCACCAGGGGGCTCCCAAGGGGAAACCGGAGGAAGCACAGGGAGGACATGCACACCCAGCCAGAAAGGCTGTGGAAGCTGCTGTGAGGCGCTGTGTTAACCACTGCACCGCCATTATTGAGCACTCTGTGGAAGTAGCAATTGACACACATGTGAAGTCTCATTAACATGTTTGTATTTAAGTAAAACAGGTCACTGCAACCCCAGCCCAGGCCGTAGATCCTTCTCAAAGTCCAGCTGCTCCAGAAAGTCCAGCTCCTTCTCAAAGTCCAGTTGCTCCTGAAAGTCCAGCTCCTTCTCAAAGTCCAGCTGCTCCAGAAAGTCCATCTCCTTCTCAAAGTCCAGCTGCTACAAATAGTCCAAATGCTACTCAAAGTCCAGCTGCTACTCAAAGTCCAGATGCTACAAATAATCTAAATGCTACTCAAAGTCCAGATGCTACAAATAATCTAAATGCTACTCAAAGTCCAGCTGCTACTCAAAGTCCAGCTGCTACTCAAAGTCCAGATGCAAAAAAAGGCCCTGACAGTGGTAAGTAATTGAGTAAACAGAAGTGCTTTGACTAATAGTGTAAGTATCTGTACTTTAGCCTAGTCTATTTGTCTCAGGAAACACTACGCATGTGCCGTCTGCAACAAAAAGACCACCTGTGCGTCAAGAAGAACCTACACCAACCAAAAAGGAGGTGCTCAATAAACGTAAGAAACCTAGATTTGTTAATGGTTATAGAAGGCTGGCATTGTACACAGCTGGGTCATAATGATGGGTCTATTTTGCGTTAGCTTCGAATGATCCACCCAGAAATGAAACGCTGCAGCCGAGATCTTTAAATCCTCAAACAAATGGGAACAAATCGGAAGCAGAGATGGATAACAGCAACGGTAAGAGGAATGGTAAAGGATGAAAACACTTGACTAAAAGCAGATTAATGAATATGAAACATTGAGTATTTCTTATCTTATCTAATTTTTAGCTACTTCACTTACTTCAGTTAAAGGTAAAGTATATAGTCTACATTTTCTTTTCTATAATGCACAGTATCACAGTAGCACAGTATTTGACAGTATCAGATTGACCAAAATAAAACTCTTTAATGTCCATGGTATTTTCCATAGCTCTGGAAGACAATTTGTATTGAACACCAATAACTGTACATCAAAAACTGATGTCCTACTATTGAATGCATATACTAAAATAATAGCTATCCATTTGTTTATTAGAGAAGACCTTGAGTAAGACTGAAAATTCAAACAAAGGAATAACGGAGGAGCAAGGTGCAGGTGAGTTATAATAAAGACCTACTGAGTTTTAAGAAGAAAATAAAAAAAGTCAAATTAAATTCAAACGATTGCTGAAAATTGCTCTTTTTTTCTCTAAGGTTCCTCAATTGGCAAGACACTATTTTCTAAGACAGGTCATTTCGATTTGATAAACCAATTATTTAGGTTAAAAAGATCAAAGAAAAACAGTAAATGATCATTTGTTTTCATGATGCTGCAGACAAAAGGCTGGGATGGATTGCGTTGCCCATCCTCCTAGTCGCAACTGCAGCCGCCATAGTCCTGAGGTACAAATGCAAGAAGGTCGCTGATCACACAGGTAAACTCATGCTTATAATAAAAGTTCAAGGAAATGGAGACTGTGAAGACTTTTGACTTTCATCTTTCATGTTGAACAGATACAATTGACAATGGGACTGAGAAGTAAGTTCTAGTACTTAAATTAAAATTTTTGTCTGTGGTGTGTATGAATTTAGTGGTCATCCGTTTGTCCTTTTTTGGTCCATGCAGCGCCTCGTTCCAGAGCCGGCCTGAGAGCACAAAAGACGGGGTAATGCTCCTGGGAGTGAAGTCATCAGGTGGAGAAGAAAACGGTGTGTTGCTTTTCAGTTTATTTCCTGCAAGAGTTCCTTCTGTTTTTGTTTTCTTCCATGGCTTTGGTAAAGTCAACACGGCCTCCCAATTATTCCAGGGAAGTAACCCGGCTTTTAATATCTCATTGTACTGTACGGGCTTACTAGGCCTTGCCGTGCAGCCGAAGGTGTTTCCTGTGATTGAGTTCCCACCCTCCAACAAGCAGACGGGCTTTAAAGATAGGGGCTTCCTAACATAAACACTGATTATTTTGCATGTTGGCTATTGTGCAGCCGGTAAATGTCAGTGTGGCCCAGACGCTGTGTTGTCTTGGTATGCTGTGGAGATGAAAACATGCGCACATCCATGACATGTGTCATGTGTGATTTATACACACTGTACCCACTCACCCTTTAGACCAACTCATAAATAAAAGTGGATGCCTTCCTTCCTCCACACGCCTGGGCTTTCATGACTGAGAGCGATGAGGGAAATGGAGTCATGGTTTGAGAATTCTGCTGAGGAAAAAAAAAATAGTTTTAAACATTTTTTTAGTGGGCTGAAAGGGGGTTTTGTGTGTTGAGTTTGCATCTTCTCCTCGTGATTGGTGGGTTTTTTCAAGGTTTTTTCCCACCAACATCAAAACATGCTATAGTCGCCGGTTAGTGACATTACCAGGGAGCCTGTATAAAATGTAGTTTTTTCCCCTATAGCTGTCACAGTATTTTAACCCCGCCCCCAAAGTCTGGTCTGATTAGTTTAACTTTTAATTGTGATTGGTCAGCCAATTAGATTACTTAATTAAAAGTATAGAACTCATTTTTAGAGGAGACGTGTATTATTGCTCTTCACTCACACAGATGTGGCTTTATGCACATATTCATCTGCTGTCTCCATTGTTCTGTATCTTCCAGCTGCTGCCAGATAAAGCCAGAGAGTTTGGAGCCAGTGGATGACTCACAACAGCTGCCCACTCACTCAAGCTCTGTACCAAATGTTTAAGAATCTTCAATTTTTTGTAGAGTTTTGTTTTTTCTTTTTTCTTTTATAAAGCAGTAAAATATTTCTTAGATTACCTGACTTTGGCTGAATTGAAACTATTTCTTATAGCCTTGGTTTGTGTATATATTGTTCTTCACTGACTGTGGAGACAAGCAAGCTATTTGTACAGTATCAGCTCAGAACCAACATGTATTGGATGTAATAAATCACATTTGAAATAATTTATTCTGTAGTTTTTCACTTTCCACAAGCATTTCCATTTTGAGCAACTTTCACAACTGGAAATGTTCACTTATGCACATGCTTTTTCCTCTGCAAATGTGTTTTAGGTTGTTATTATTGATTAAATCACTTTAACTTGATTTGAAACTACTGTTTGTAGGATCGCTGCAGCAATCCACCACTAGAGGGAGCACGTTGACCACTCAAAACCAGAAAGTAGCACCTTAGGCCACAGATTCATAAGCAAGTGTTTATTGCAGAGTGGTTAGATGAGTGACCTCACAGTGAAGTGAGATATTAGCTGGTATATATACACATACATACATATATATGTATGTGTATGTGTATGTGTATGTGTATGTGTATGTGTATGTCAGCAGCTTGACCTTTAATTGAACATCCATAACAGACTCCACAAACACTGCCTCTATTGCACTTTGTCTGACAATAAAATAGGGTAAAGTTACTTTTTCCACACACAAAAAAAGTAATATAAGTCTGATGTTATACGGTGATGATATTTCACATTACATTAAAGCTGCATCACACAAAATGTTGGTTGACAAGTGGTGTAGACCACCAGCCAATGGGAGCGTCCCCAACTCATGACCTCTTTCTTTGTGAAGATGTGATTGGCCAAAACTTCCGGTGAATCTATTAAGATCCTTGATAATAAGGTCTTGATAATATACTGAAATAAAATTAAATACTGTAGTTTTTCTTCAAAGACGAGAGACAAAGAAATTATTTCTGTTTACATTTCGTCCATTAAAGCCTGTGTGTTTGTCAAGGAAATGCCAATTTTGTGGATATCCTCTCTTGAAACTTGAAACATCATTGCCAAAAAAAAGATCTTAAAAAAAATGATGGTACTGACTTATGTTTGTCATAGACCAGTATTTAATTAAGAGTCATTTTCAGTTGTGCCGAAGCAGTGAAAGAGCTATTAAGCTAAGGGCAAGATTCATTTGCCTGATGTTCATGTAAGGCCTAACTAAACCAAGCTAGTAAAAAAGCCAAAACTACTGCAGCAATTGTTAGCTAGTGATAGGCAATAGGGGTTTATATGATATATAAAATGACTGGAGTCTCATCTGAAGTACACTACTCTAAAGCTATAAGACAATTGCTGAAACTATGCTTTCCTTTCTGTACTTTGAATGTTTTCTAACTGTGTCATCTGCAGAAGAGCTCTGTGAAGCAATCCTCACACGCATGCCGTTTACTATCTCCTCGGCTGAAAAAGGTGTGACTCAGCGAAAGGCTCCCTTATTAAATTTCATGGCAGATGCGTCGGCGTGCGACCATGCAGAATGTTGGACTGCCCTTAGACCAAGTGCCAGACCTCATACCAGAACCTCCCGACGGGACACAACAGAGGCTCATCTGAACCACTCGGGATTAGTAACATGAACCACAACACGTTTTATCTTCTGCCTCATTCAGGGAAACTGGACTCTGCAAAAATAAAAAAAACTGTTGGTCACTTTACAAAGCACACCAGAAGATCAACAGAAGTGTTTCAAATTGTAGCTTAATATTTTCTAAAATAGAGGAATATGCATGTGAAGAAGCATCTCTGAACTCTTTCAAGCTGCAGCAAACACTCATTTGTGTCAATTTGTCCTTCCTCTTCATTATTGCTTGTTAAGTTTTATTGAGAAAAGTAAAATGTATGCTGAAAGATCTTATTTTTCTTATTAAGTCAAGTGTCCTCATACGGCAACTCACATATATGTAGGCCAGGAACCGATTACAGCTGTACTACATGCATATGCTATACTGTGGTGGTTAGAAATGGCTCATGGTAATCCACTGATACAGTAACATATATCAAATATTTGCTCATTTGACTACATATTTCAGGATACAGTTCATGGACACAACAATTCATCTTTAGTATTCCTTATTAAATGACAAAACAGTTCTTATTTTGATTAAGAATACAGTCATTCTGGCTGTTATAGCTAAGTTCTGCCTTTTACCTACAATCTTAAACAAAAAGGTTGCATAAATGAGGCTTGTCAGTATCCTGGTATGCCTCCACAAGAAAAGCGGTAATACCAGCCATACATGTGACACTTTCTGGAGGGATACAGTATCTGCTTCTCCCCATGTGACTGGAGAAAAGCACTCTCTCGTTCACTGGATTCCATTACCTTCGTCCAGCAGAGCTGCTGGGGGTAGGAGGGCGCGATCCAGTTACTGGGCAAAAATTTCTGCTGAGAGCTTGTGTGGGTGGAATAAAGCACCACCGAGTGTAACAAATGTTTACAGTGTTCTACCTGCCAAAAGTTTACAGTCACACAGGCTTATCAACTGTAAGATGAGACAGTTTGGATCACTAAACCTGGAGAGAGCTCTTCCTCACAGCTTCCATAAAAGACTCTAAGATATGTGGTTTGTTTCACCCATCCATGTGCATGTGATAAATGTAATTTACAAGTTATTATATTCCTGTGGTAGATAAAAGTTAGTTGTCTCAGCTACTAGTACCAGACACTGTTATAGCATCACCTTTTTCATTTGTCTTAGATTTTATGTGACGGCCATTATTATTGCTTTCCCTATTAACTATTTTGAAAACTGTTTTATCTTTCTCAACATATAGCCACTGTTTTTTTTAATTGGAAAAAATAAAAATAACATTTGCAGACACTATGATTTTGTGTTATCTCCTCCTTGTACATATTGTTTGTTCCGGCTGCATGATTAAGCTTGTTTCACCAGCCAAATCTGCTGATAGGCATGTTACATTCAGACAAAAGACCTAGGCTATAAAAAATAAATTATACAATTGCATTGTTTTTTAATAATAAACTAAATCTTGTCCCACTCTGTCTTTGAGGTAGCCTATATATTCTAACAAAAGCTATATTCATTCTGTATTTGAAGCTGTTTGCCTGCAACATAAAGCCTTATAAAAACTTATTAATTTAGAGTCACAAATCTACCATGTAGTCTACAGGTAGCAATTGCCTTGAATTGGTCAATTACTTAATTTAAAGCTATTGCACAGCCAATAAGGAAGGAGCGCGAGTCCCCCTCGAGAGGCGCGCTGATTGGCCCGAGCTTCTGGTCAGCTGAGAAAGAGGAGTGTATAAATTATCTTGTGAAGTTAACTGGGGTAGTGTGTTTGTGTCTCTGTTTTTATCTGTTTTAGTGCAAGAGACGACGCGTGTGGAAATTTATTTATGGAAACTCGTCTAAACTAAAGTGCTTTGTACTAAATAATACCTAGGGTAAGTACAACTGGTATAAAATAGCTGGTTTAGTAGTTTATTGTAATGTGGGCGTGAACAGTAATAAAAGTTGTTTTGCTAATGGAAGTAGCATTCTTCATTAGCCGTTTGCCTTATTTAAATTTTAGCATGGACCGTTATTGACGCCAATTTTGCTACTTCCTTCACAGGCAGCTTAGCTAAAATCAGAAGAAGAACTCATTCTTGGAGAAAGAGACTGCTACCATGGTCGCCACAAGCACTTTAAAAAGCAAAAACGGCGAGTGCATTTCGGAACTGATTGAACGGCACTACGATCAGTCGTGCATTGAGAAAGGTAGTTTGATACTTTATTTTTTGTAGTACTCAACTGCTGGATATTTCCAGTGATGGCTTGTTTATCACTGTGTGGTGCATGGCTGCAGCAGCGGAGGGAAGGGGGCGGGGAGGCAGAAGTCAACATGGGATGAAGTCATCCCTTTAGCCTCTGCTCAACATCCAGTGATTACTGTGATCAGATGTAAAAAAACAGAATGCTATAGTTGCATGCTCAGCAGCTAAACTAATAGCCTAATCTAATTAAATGTTACAGATGATAAAATATTGTAAACTTATTGAAATGTGTTGTCTTTTGGCCAGACCTTGACTTTTGGGACCGCTCTTTGGCTGACCCTGAGAGGACTACAGAAGTGGCTGAGGACAGAACTTGTCAACAGCTGGCCAAGATGTTTGAGAACTGTCTGTCACGTGCCAAGAAGACGACACTCCACTGCTCGTCTGTACTTGTACCAGAGAGGCTCACACGGAGAATAGCTCGTGAAGTTCTACGACTCGCCTCCTGTGAGCCTTGTGGCCTGCGAGGCTGTGTCATCTACATCCATCTCGAGTTGGACAAAGGCTGCAAGCGACTGGATCGGATTGTTTATGATTCCTCAGTGGTGCCCACTTTTGAGCTGACTCTTGTGTTTAAGCAGGATGGCACTGCCTGGCCAAGCCTGCGGGACTTTCTCTTCATGGGAACCTGCTTTGCAGCAACATTTAGGCACGCACTTAAATTAAGTCCAGGTTTCCGACTAGTGAAGAAAAAACTGTACTCCTCCTCGGCTGGTACCGTGGTTGAAGAGTGCTAATTATTATGGGATGTAGAAAGGCAGTATCCTGTTTTTGTGTCCACTTACCCAAATGTAAATGACACTTTTTTTTTTTTTTTTTTTTTTTTTGAATATTACATTTTCTACAGTGTTTTTGTACAATGTGGGTTGTCAGTAAAATACTTTCAGTCAGTTCTTACGTATTCAGTTTGGAGCTGGGGTTGCAAAGTGAAAAGCTTATGCTAGTATAAGCAGGACATTTCTGGGTTTGGTGGTTTGGTGCATTATATCAGCAAATTATATTGACTTTTGATTGTTGACTGTAACCGGTACAATTTCCAGCTGAATGTAAAACCATGCTTGGGGATGTATATGTTGTGAGTACACTTTGAAAACACTATTTTTAGATTAATGTTTTAGATGCATTATTGTGAAAGCACACCTGTTCTTGAATAACTGACTGTGTAGCCAGTCATTGGGGCCATATGTAACTGTATTTAGAACAGAGAAAGTTTCAAGACAAGTCCCTGAATCTCTTGTGACATTGCTGCTGTCATTGTGTAGGCCATGTGGATGCCTTTAAACTCTTAAAATAGCTTATACAGAGGGTATTGGGTTTTTTTTTTTTTTTTTTACTTTTTCTATTTTAATAATTTCTAAAGTTGACCCAAATATGAAACACAAGGTTTTATGTAATTTCTCGTTCAGGTTATTTGTTTTGGTGACTTAGTTTTGCAAACTTTTTGACTAGTTGGAAACCAGTTTTTGTCTTCTAGACAATAAAATATTTAAACTGAACTTCTACGGAGTGGTGTGTGTGCCTGATAATTTGCTCAATCAGAAACTGTTCTAGTGCATGTTGCAGAGCCTTGCATTACTTGACTTTTAATGCTTTTTACTGACTAGCATGACAAAACTTTGTGCGAGTGAGCTGAATGTGTCTAGCTGATCTGTTTGTGTGGCATTTCTCACTTTTTATTTTTTTTACTTTTATGGCTTTGTCTCTATAGAACTTACTAGCTGCACGTATAACACTTTCATGATATATTACTTGGCTCAAAATCAAAAAGTTATTTGGTATGAGGGGGAGAAAAAAAAACTGTTCTTTAAAGGGGACTGTACAGTTTTACTAGCCTGGCTCCGCCCTCCTACGTACTTCCGCTCAATTTCATTTCGCTTTAGTACTTAGTCTGGGATCGCTGTATATTCTTAGGTTTCCAGAAATAAATTTTTTGTAGGACCAATCAGCGAACAGAGGGAGTGACTTGTTGTTTCCGGTCGGTTTCGGCGCATGACAGACGTCACGACCACACGTTAGCGATTGGCTATGGCAGATCCTGAGTGACTCTGGGCAGATCCAATAGTTTTAAACTTCAACAGAGTTCCCGCATTCAAGGAAGTAAACGCTTGTCAATGGAGCGAGGCCAGACTCTCTGTACAAATGAAATGTACGAGAGTCTGGTAGAACCAGGCTACAGTTTTACCAGTTGCACAGTCAAGTCATTCATCCACAAGCAGAAAGGCTGACATAGTTGCAGTAGGTTAATGGCAGAAGCACATGATCTTGTGAGAGGCATCACTTTCATTGTGACGGGACAAAGCGGCAGTGATCATTTACTTGGTGTCATGTCACTCCCTCGCTTGGCTTTCCCTTGTCTTAATGCATTTCAAGGCAAGGCAAGGCAATTTTATTTATATAGCACAATTCATACACTGGGTAACTCAAAGTGCTTTACAGAAATAAAAGACAATTTACAAGATTTAGATTTAGAGACATAAGAAAAATTAAAAGCATTATAAAAGAAGAGTGCAGATAAAAAACATTTTAAGTTGTAGTGTAGGCGGAGCTAAAAAGGAAGGTTTTTAACCGCCCCTTGAACATTGTTAAAGTTGAAGCTTGAGGCAATGTAACCAGCTATCATTTAAAATGTTTCTTTTAGCATTTAACACTCTACAGACATAGCATCAGCCACAAAAAGAATAGCAACTTGTGATACTGTGACTTGACTTGGAAAAGTACTGAAGGGATTTTATGGCGCTAGCTTAGCTTCCTATTTGCCAAAGCTCATGAATCTACTGGTGGTACTTGAGACCCTCAGTGTCAACATGCTTCATCCCAATGAGTGCAGAGTGTGGTTTCAGTGTTTGAACATGTAGGCAATATATCTCCCACCACAGCTGCAACATCCATCACTCTGATCAAATTGATCACACATTATTTTTGCCAACACAGCACACAGACGGCCTACAGGTGTATAACATGTCTGTGTCACTTTTCTTCATTTATGGGGTGTCACTGGAGGCTTGTTTGTGGTTCAACAAGTCTTTTTCCATGTTTATTTTTTGACCTGGGAATTAACCTCTTTCTGGGAATGAGGAAATCTGATGACACTGACTTCTGTGATCCAAAGACCTTTATCTCTCTCTGTTTGTTTGTGATAGAAGTAAACATGATTACTTCTATCATGCTTTCCTTTTAGTATAAAAACTATAATCCTTTTAACTCTGCTAAGATCTAAAGCTATTTAATCTGCACTTGCTATCATAACCTTTGTTCTTGCATCATGTACTAATTCAGCAGGACACAACACTTAAAAGCCATATCATAAATAATGCATGTTATAGCAGTCTGGGACTTGCCCTCATAACATGATTTGTGGATATTAAAACTTGCAAACTGCCATCAGTCATCTTTTATAACACTGACATTGGTACTTGATTTAAACGGATGCCACTGTGGATACATACCTCAATGGAACAGAATGAGAAGTACTGGTGCTTCTGCCTTTGCAAGTACATCGTGTAGCATTTTATTGCCAATTTTGTAGCTATACAATAATATTTTGACTTATTTATTTAGTATTATAAAATAGGGTGAGAACTTTCTGTCAGAATATATTAACCTGAAGATATATTATTAGATAGATTTTAAAACCTTTTCAACCTGCTGTAAGAAAATATCCAAACAGTCACATGATGCACGTGTTTAAAAATGACAGTGTATTCCTTAAAATAAGAGGTATTTTGAGATGTTGCTATGCTATATGCAGCAGTGTTACCAGTGTCCCTGCAGTGCTTGTCCTTCTTATTTAGGTTGACCTTCATAGGACACTGCTGGCTTCAATGCAAGCTGTGTTAAAAAAGAACACAAAATGTCATAAGACCTGCAGTTGATCCAATTGCCACCCTCTTATAATTTTTTTCAAGTGAACACCATTATTTTGCCAGTACCCCTTTCAGCAATGATTTTTGGAGATTATAGTTACAATGTTATTCATTTTCTATAAAATAATTTCTCTGAGTAAGTCCAACAAACATGTTTACAGATCATTTTTACTTGATCGGCCCATAAAGCAGCACTGTGTAACATTTTAGCTTACCTTGCAATTTAATGTTTCAAAAATGATTTGGTGGTTCCCTGACATTAAACATAGAGAACACACCATCAGATATTTAATAGAAAACTAGCGCTGCTGGCTCTAAATTGTATGGCAATCCATCATCAATAAAACGGTTACATAAACTCCAATTTCCACACACATGAAAATAAAAAATTTTCTTAAAATGCAGTTGAACTCTGTCATTGAGTGACATTATATAGGCATAGCGCCATCTAGTGGAAAAACCCTTTAACACAAAAGAAGCTGAAATACACATTATTGTTACTAACACGCATGTGTGTGGTTAATATAAGATACTTTTTACTAACTATTGACTTCTATAAACCCTATTAAAATAACCTTATGTTGCGATATTTTCCATGTGGCCTGGATGGTGTATTTGTGTCCTGCTGTTGCCAGGGCAACCCAGCACAAAACGAAGCTAGCAGTTACAGCAACTCACAGGAAACCAACTTTGCTCCTATACTGTTGGGATTTTAAGATACGCATGTTCTTGAGAAATAAAATATTACCGTTTTAAAGAATGGCAACAAAGCCAACAAAAGGCTCAGCCAAAGAAAATGATGCGGGCGCAGGCAACAAGAACTGGGAGGCTGTTCTGACTAAAGAACTATTTGCAGAGGTTTGTTCTCTTCTTTTTACTTTAACGTTAGTGTTATATTTTTACTTTATGACTTTAATCTTATTATACAAAATAATTAATATACTTGTTATGCCATGCTTTTGCACAATTAGCTAATCGATTAATTTACCTCTAAGCTAGCTCAGCGAGTTAACTTTTACCTGTTAGCTACAGCTTGCGCACCTGGCTGACGTGCGCACTTATACAGTACAATACAAATGGTCACTAAAATAAAAAAATGTTTTTTATTGTCATTTCGTAATGGCTGTTTTAAATGTTAACACAGACTAATTGTAATGCTATTCACCGATAGATAACAACAGACATAAGTTAGACAAAAGTAGCAAAAAGTGGAATTTTACAAATTTTTAAGCCCTCGCCACATACTGAAAGGATGACACCTAGTGGTAAAGACTATAAAATGCACTAATTTTAATTTTGAGTTCGTTCGTTATATTATGTCAAATGACTTAATAACTAAAACACATTATTATTGCCTGGGTTTATTCAACTCACCCATTAATTCAACTACTAAAAGTATCATAAACATAATGATTAACTTAAATATGTAGTGTTAAAATACATATAATTCTTTTCAGGATTCATGGAAGGCCTGTGTGTCACTGGTAGTTGAAACCAGTCCAGAAAATGAAACGCTGATCCAGGCTCTTGCTTTGGCTGTACAGAAACCTCTGCGCAAACTCTTTACAGTGTTAACCTGGGATGATACCCAAGCCAATGTAGGCTAAGTGTTTAGACTGCTGTTTGCCAGAATGCAAAGATTTCTCATTTACATGCTTATGTTTTGTAAGTTGATTGTTTGACATGTTGACTGTTACAAATATTACAGATCCACGAATTTGGAAACCCCAAAAATAAAAAACGGGATAATGTCCCAATGTTTTCTGAGGTATGCTTCAGTTGATAATGCTAGATTTGCCCATTCTGATGAAAAATAAATAATTGCATGACTCATATTTTATTAGCAGTAATCTTTGATGGTTATGGATTTGTCTGCAGGTTACAGAGCTGGCAAAGATGCTGCTGGACACAGGGGACGAGATTCCCTGTGATCTTCTGGCAAAACTAGTTAAGTTTCAGTTGCTACAAATCAAAAACAATGATCTGCAGAGAAGGCAAGTAGAGCAGGCAAGTTCTCCTTCAAAAAAAAGAAAAAACAAAAAAAACAATAATCTGTATTTATGGAATGAATGACCGTGTGTGACTGTGGCGTAGTTTTAATAAATACATTTTAATAAAATTTTAACATTTACCCATAGGGATATTTATAAGCAATGTTTTTTTTTTCTCCTCCACAGGTTAAACTTGTGGAGGAGAAGGCAAATGATGTTCCCCGGTCTGCTGGAAAAGAAAAGGGAGGAGGTAAAGACAAAAAGGCCAAGATTCCACCATCCCCTGTACTGGAGAAAAAGACCAAGCTTAAACGCAGAGATGATATTGAGCCGCCTAACTACATAGGTAAGAGTAAAGCCAAACAGCCATGCATAGGAAGATCTTGCATACACAATATTCAGGTAATTCAGAGGATAAGATTAATTCTTTGATTTTAAGTTGCAAGTGACCTTTTGTCTTTTGTTTGTGGCTGAAGATGATGAGCCAGATGATGGTCCCCAGCATTACATCCTGTTACTGGGATTTTACCAGCCCCATTTACTTGGAGCACTTGATTCTATAGGCATACAAGTAGCCAATGTCATTAAATTGTTACACCAAACCAAAGGGCAACACAAGACTGAGAGCAACAAGGATAATGAAAACACATCTGTCAGTAAAGATGCTAAAGATGCAGGTATTGCATTTTAGTTAACCATTTCTGTGTACTTTCTCAAAATAAACATTTAATTTGTATTATCTGTTCTTTGCTCGCTTTAGAACTAGAGGATGACTGTACAAAGAAAGTGGCTGCTCAGACCCAGACGTTAGACCACTTTTGGTCGGGTCTTCGTCCTCATTTAGACAGTGGACCACCAAACTCAAAGCTCCATGATGTGGCTGAGCTCAGCTACACTGTTCATATCCCCTCTGTCAACAAAGAAGACCCAGAGGCAATGGTGAGTTGAAGCCAGATATTCCCTAGTACTTTCCTGAGCTTTAACTTGTTTTGGTTTAAGTTAGTATTTTTGAAAGTTGTGTCTATGTGCAGCTAACATTTGGAAGCAGTATCTTTGAAGGCATAGCCTGTCTCATCTATGACAGTTTGGACTGGCGTAGACAGCACCAGCACTATCTAGACAACATTAAAATCATCAACGTGCCAAATCTGAGTGTGTTGGATGCACAGCCTTTAGAGGTAAACATTTACAGTTAACATTCACTAACAACATTTGTAAATCTGGGCTTATGAATTAAAACTCTTAAATATCACTTTTTTTAGCCAGTTGCATTATCCCCTCTCCCTCGCTCAAAGAAGAAGCTGGTGCAGGAAGAAAGTGCACCAACACAAGGTAAAATCTGTCATAACACAACAATTAGTTTTGTGTTTCTTAATATTTCCTAAAGCCTAATTATGTAAAACCCCACCACTCTTTCCTTTGTAATAGAAACCAAGGTTCCCTCTACAGACATGGACATGTGCTATTATAACAAACTATTAGACATGGTTCCTCCTGAAGCGTGCTCTGTGCCTCTTATGTTGCACTGTATGCTGGAGCAGGTTTGTATGTATTTATTTTGTGATATTGTCTAACTCATTAGTTAAATAAAATAGACTTGCCATATATATGCATTTGTGTTTCCAGGTTGTTTTCAACTCTGACCAGTCTGTCCCTGTTCCTCTTGATGTGTCAGAGGAAACCAGAGCCTACAATGGTCCATTCTTAGACCAGCAGTTGGTCAGTTGCATGCTCCAAAGCTTTCTTCCGCTAGTTCACTCTGAAAAGGATAAAAGCCACTTACTAAACAGTTTGCTGACCATAGTACATAGCAAAGAAGACAAGAAGGTAGGAAACCCTTACAGCCAGGACTTATTCATTATTTGGGGAAATTGCAGAAGGCAAGCATTGGTGGTTCAGTGGTAGAATTCTCGCCTGCCACGCGGGAGGCCCGGGTTCGATTCCCGGCCAATGCAGTGTTCTCTTTTTCACAGCGTGGTCCAAATCAGCGCATACCTGACTTCCTTAAATGTCAGGGGGCAGGGCTAACCACGTTCGCTAAGCAGTTCACTGCAGCCAGTAAGCTGATCGGGGGATGCAGTGCAGAAGGGGGATGTGTGACTGCTCTTTACATGCCACATGGTCTGAAGGGGGAGGGATTTACGGTGCAGAGTGAATAATTTTTTGTAAAATAATACAAGTTTGTTATTACAAATACAACAGGTAGTCAAAATAATAGTAAAGTTTATATACAGACATAATTATTACCTGTTATATTTTTAATTATGTACAATGGGTGGTGTAACACTTACAAATACATCCAGCAGATGGTGCTATAGTCACATTTGGGATTAAAGCTAAGACAACCTAAAACTCACTGCACAATGGTTAAATAAAATACACATTTAAAATAATTTTCTCTTTTTTAGAGACTTTTTGAAAAGTTTGGAAGAGAAGAGAAAAAGTCTGGAGAGCCTTTGGTTATCAGACACCAAGATCAGAGGGCACTACGCCTGAGAAACACCCATGTATTTCCTGTTTATAATTGTTATCCAAAAGGGAGATTTACTTGTGTTGAATTATTTGGATTACATATGGTTTATATGTTTTCTCCCTAGGCTGTGGACGAAATTGATCCTGCAGCAGTGGAGATCAGCATGTTGAAGAAGTCTCCAGTGTGTGACCTGATCCAATCCGTAGCTCAGCAAAGAAACAGCTCCTGCTGGATGGCCATCAAACAGCAGCTACAGTTCCACTGCACTAATGGTGGTCATATCAGATTTTTATCCTGATCTTTTTACTTTTAATGCTGTCAAGTTTTTAATTTCACAAGCTGTATGATGCAATCATGTTCAACAGATGTAGTGACCTGGCCAGAAGTTGAGCGTTTGTTTAATCAGAGTGTGTTTGAGAGTATGCCACTGACCAAGCTGGACTATAAGGGTGTGCTACAAAAAGCTGCTGAACCGCTGGACTCAGCACAACAACTGACAATATCTGCAGTTCCCTGGGATGACCCTGTATCTTTTGCTAAACAGCAGCTTTGGAACCTGCAGCACCAAGGTCTGCCATCTAATGAACGTAACAGAGTTGCTGCAATAAACAATTGAAGGACTATTTTGAGACTGCTATATATTTTTTTTTTTTATTATGATCTAGGTCCATCATTTCTTACTGATGACCCTGGAAACACAGAGGTACAAAATGGCTGACATTTTGAAATTGTCTTGATTTTTATGTGTGCATCTTTAATACTTGCCTATTTTTGCTATTATAATGAAGGTCAACAAGGAAGTTTGTATACATCTGGAGTTGTCTGACATTCAGAGTTGCCGACTGAGATCTCTTTTTGACTGGCACTACACTGAACATCACGATGCTACCACATTTCCACAGGTGACATATGTTAATTTGCCAATGCGTTTTTTCAATAAAATATAAATATTTATTTTATGTGTAGGTCCTCCAGTTAGCCTCGGAAGAATACAGCTGCTTGGACACCTTTAGAGGAAGTACTAAAAACATTCTCTATGTTTATTGTCACAATCCCATGAGTCATCGTCGCCAGTGCAGAGAGTCCTGGGATGTAGCTCTTCACACTACCATCAAGTTCAGGTGAATTTTTTTTTTCAAATACACATACTGTGTTCTTTGTTTTGTTTTTTACAATCCACCAAAATACTACATATCTCTTTACATACCTGAACTTCACATGTTCTCATTTTTACAGGAAATATCTTGAAAATGTTGCAGATAAAATTTCTGACTGGACCAAAGAAGAGGAGTCAAAGAAAGAGGCAATGAAAAGGCCACAAAATGTTAGCCCCGTTAAGCCCCTAAACGGTACTTGGGATGTTTATACAAAGCCTTACTAATTAAAAAGAATATTTCTACTATCAATCTATTTTTTATTTGTTTGTGTAGTGGAGGACATAGTTGCAGGTACAGCAGAGAAGGAGCCAGGGTTGGAGCCAGTGATCAGAAAAGAATCTCTCAAAGTCAGTAAGCAAAAGTAACGCTTATTCCATTTAACATTGTCACATTTTAACTGACTGCCTGCCCATGTTTTGTTACAGGCATGGAAGATGGAGCAGGAACGTCTAAAAGAGGAAGAGCTAGCCAAGAAAGCCAAGAAAGCCAATACACCAAAAGGCAAATATGAAAAGGAGGACACTCCTGCAAAAGACAACAAGAAAGTTCAAAACAAAACCCCCCAAACTGCAAAGAAGGGTAGAGCGGACAGAGCATGCAGTTTAGTTAAGACTTCCACAGAGTCTATTTATCCCAAGGCTGATGAAAACAAGGAACCTGACAAAACAGAGGAACATTTTAATGTAAAGCGACACATTAAGTTACACTACAATCTTGCTATGGGTTGGACAATAAAATAAATGTGTTTGTGTGTGCAGGGGTTTTTAGGTTACAATATGGATGGGAAGTTGATTCATGTGTCGGGTTACCTTCAGCACCTGTACCCCTCAGACGGAGGATGCATTGTTGTGGAGACAGCCAGATATGTTGAAGGTATGAAAAGTGGAAAGTTTAGATGTTTGTTTAGTGTGTAGCTTTATTTACAGCTACACACTAAAAATTCTTTAGATTCCTGGCAAACGGATCTTCTGTTTCACTGTAGGTTCCAGTTTAATGAAAGTTGCAGTTAAGAAGGATGGACATCATTTCTACACGCATGTTAACTTCAATTTTGAACAGCCGTCGGTACCTCCTCTCCAAACTCAACTCAAAGAACAACACACGGGAGAAAACAATGGTAAATGTTTCCCATAATCTTTGTACCTACCATGTTTTTGTAGTGACCATATTTCAAAAATAGCTTGTCCAACTGTCTCCTTTTCTGTGTCAGTATCTACAGGAATAACTAAAGTGAAGCAGGGCTCACTCACTGCTCTGTTGGACAATGGAATCCGCCTCTCGCACAGTTTCTATGGCCCTACAGGACAATACATTGGTACAGCATTTAAATATAGGGTTTGTGAATGCACTATAGACAGTATTAGCAGCTTGTATCTGGTAATTTTACAGAGAATTTCCAGGAAACATTACGTCAATCCCCAGAGGCTTCCACACTTAACTTGGGAACTCAGCTAACACAAGCGGATTTATTAAACCATGAAACAACATGTCCATCTAATCCAACTGTACCCTTGCAGTCTCAGGTCTCACTCAAAACATAAAATTCTCAATATGTGTATACCAGATAAACATATAATAATGCAGTGAAAATAAGACATGTTGTTATCAAACAATCACCCAACAACAAATTGTCTTATTTGCACCAAGGTGTGTGAAGGCCAGTTGGTGTCAACCTCCTGTTCATTTAACAGCCTCAACCTATCTATCCCCAATGGTCTACTGCTGCAGTTCCTGCGAGAGGATAGACAAGGTCAGTGCCTGCTTGTGGCCGGTATACTGAGATTAACTATTTAATTAAAAATCTCTCGCCAAACACAAAGTTGCTCACTAGGACAGATTGTCAAACATCATGTTATTTCTTTTTTATGCTAATGTCTTAATAAACTGTATTCTATGTCCAGGAGTGCCACCAGAGGAGCTGGGTGTGTTGGTTAGACAGAGCTTTCCTTTCCATGGAAAAGGGGATGTGGGGCAGATTCCAGATCCCTATCTTGCTAAAGAACTGTCCCGCCTTGTCACTTGTCAGGGAGCTGTAGTTCGCAGCATGAGAGATGGGTCCACACAGGTACATATTATACACACATATCAAGAGTTAATGACAATCTCATAAAATAGGTAGGCATAGAAATTATTTGCTTGCAATCTGTGTTTAGGTACTGTTTGCAGATGGAGCAGTCAGTTTCAGTCAGGATTCTTGTGCAGTCTGTGTGCCTGTATCGGGAAAAGAAAATACAACTCAAGTAACTGAGGATGACACAAAAGGTTAGACTCCAACAACAGTAAAAAGATGAAATCAGATTGTGTACAATCATGTGCATTCTTGTGCATATCTCAAGTCTTTGCTGTGTGTGTCCGCACAGAAAAAATCCCTGAGAATAATGGAGAAACAGAGAGAGAGGGTTGGTTAACAACAACTCCATCTGGAACTCGTATTTGCACTGTGGGCACTACCCACAAATGCATACCCACTCCCCCGCTTCTAGTTTTCAAAGCCACAGACCCCATGACCCATGAGGTAAAAGTGTCTCTTACTTTTGCTCTTTTTCTTGTTAAAAATACAGTATGGATTTGACAGACCCATAGATGGAGGCAAGCTTCATTGTTTAATGTTAGGTGATGCTGACCCGGGAGGATGGAGTGATTTCTGTCCAGAACCCAAATGGATCAATAACTGTGGAGCATGCAGATGGTACAAGGATCACCAGCCTCTACGAAGACACTAGACCCCTACACAGAGGTGACTATAGCAAACAGAAACACACACTGTTCTCTCTTTTTTTGTGTAGGGGGATTGACCATAACTTTGACATTTTTACAACAGTGACAGAATAAATATTATTGATGTGTACTGAATATGTACATCTTATCTAACTGTGTCTGTTACATTTGCAGGGAAGCGGACTGAGAGGGAGACGCTCAAGTCATTCTCTGCTGAATGTGTATGTGGCTGCACCAAGTGCGTCTGTGTCACACACTGTACAGAGAGCCTTGTTGAGAACAGTGGAGAAGAACTCAACAACAATAACACAATTCATTCGCAGAGTGCTTATTTGGTATTTGGACAATTTGACAGGGAGCAAGTTGAGACAACTGAAAATGAGAATAGGTCAACTAAAGAAAGAGTGGTTTTGGTGGAAAAGGAAGGATGTGCCACTGTTGTCATGTATCCAGAGCGACAGACAGCTCATATCTTTCTGGCAGATGGCACTGTCATTACTGGGAACAATGAAGGGGCTTATAAGGTGTGTGAGTGTTGAATATACACTGCCATTGCAACATTGGGAGTACTTCAAGTCATAATACTCTCTGTTGTTCCAGGTTTTTCCTTCGAGTGCGGGGTTACTGCAGATCCAAAGTGATGGGAAATGTGTGTATAGCTCTGATCCTCGTGAGACTCCCTGCCCTAAAGGTGGCACCCCCATAAATCAAGCTGGAAGTTACACCATGAGTCACGCAGATAATGTTGCCTGTGACATCACGGATCCTGATGGGAATCACTTTCAGGTCAGCTTATATTAAAATTTACTGTGCTAGAGTGGGAGATCAGCATTATCTCATAAAGGTAATGGGACCTCAGTGAAATTAGACGTTATTAAACATTTTTGCAATAGAATGACACATACTAATGTAATGTAGAGGGCTCTCAGTCAATATAACGCTTATATATTTTATTGTCTTAAATTACAAATATAAAGTAAAAAAAAAAAACTCCACATTTGTTACTGGAGAAGCACCTGAATAATGATGACCCATCCCTTGTTAGTTGTCTTGTAAAATTGAGCTATTTTAGGATTCAGACGAGCAGCTCAGGGACACAGGGATAGGTTGTGTCAGCTTGTTTTGCGTTTCAAACAAATGCAACAAATTAGAATCACGGAGCCTTTTTTGACCTATGTGTGGTTTTCTTTGTACATGGCAGGTGATGGAAGACGGCACAATATCTGTTCTAAACTTTAGTCCTCCTCCAAACATATGTGGTGACAAGGAGCATGATGATGAAGAAGACGGAGGCATTGCTGGAAGTATTGTAAAACACTCTGAACATAGCCCAAGGTGATCAAGTGAAGCAATAGATATAACTTTAATAGTTTTTTTAACATCACTAATAAAACAAATATCTTTCTTGTTTTGTTTAGGCTTTTTATTGTACATGAAAATGGCTCAGGAACAGAACTACTGCACTCTCAGATAGTAGAGGAACTGCTCTTCCAGGCATACTCAGATCCTACTATTGCAATAATGAAGGACCCATTGCCAGAAACACAAGGTGCACTCCCTAGCGTGCAACAAAATTTTAAAAACACTGGTTTTAGATAATAAATCACAAATTATATAAACAATTTGAAAACTTACAAAAAACATTTGTTGTTGTTTTTGTATGTCTTTGTCACAATCACAGATGAATTTGGCATTACCATCCTGAAGCCTCACCACGAGAGCATGTGGTCTCAGTGGTTGTTAGCAAAACAAAAGCCAGACATCACTCCTCCAAACCTCAGAAACCGCAGCTGGCATGACTTTCCTAGAGAAGAGGTAAAGGTGACCAAATACACTAATTACACATGCAAACCAAGCTAACATGACCCTTGCTCTACTGTATTTGTCTCGGATCTAGAACCCCACCCCCGGTCCCCAATTTGGCACAGATCTTGGGCGGTGTCTGACACTTACTCCAAGGTCTGGTGGTTCTGTGACACAGCGTCCACCTGTGAGAAGCTGCCCTAAAGTCCTGGAGATGAGGAAACTGTACCAGCACAGGCCATTTACAACTCTACAAAAAAACACTTTGGACGAACAACTGAAGGTAGAGATTGTTTATTAATGGGACAATATGCCAACTGTGTGGTTAAAAAAATAAGCCTTACAAATAACAGAATAATGTTATTGTGGTTTGGACTACAGGAATACATTGAAAGTTTAATGAAGAAGGAGCAGTGTTCAGAACAGATGAATATTAGAGACCCTCGCTCTGAGAGGGAGAGCGCCCATGCCAGTGATCTGCTGAATCTAGTTCTGGTGAGCATGTACACAGACAAACGTGCACAAAGCAACTGTTACATTTATATATCTGCAAATATTTTGAGAATGTACTAAAATAAAACGCATTTCATAGTCTTTTGCAGAAGAGGACAATTCATCACACAACACTGAAAAGAGGACTTGTGGTGAGTGACTGCTCATAATTTGTGTTGCATTTTACTTTAACCTTGGGTTGTCAAATAGAATATATAATTCAGGATTATGTCAATGTTAGATATAAGCAGCCTTTATATCCAAGGAGCTGGAGCACCACTTGAATCAGATTCTTCAGATGACACAACTACAGCAGCAAGTGAGAGGTAATGACACTGGCAACAGTATAAGCGTTGTGTTAAAAAATATTTTATCCTTTAATGTTCACTCCCATCTAGTTTTGCCACTGGAAATGATTCCAAATGGACTGGAAGACTTGCACAGTATAGGTAAAACATTTCTTTCATACACTGATTGATAGTTAATTAACCATTCTTACACAGAGCAAATATAGTGGCTGTGGTTGAGAAATGAAATGCCACATTACAAGCAGTTTTTAATTAGCTCTTATGTTTTCTTTTTTCCTAGGCAGGAGTTGCGTGAGGAAAAAACATGCAGAGAAGCCTTGAAAAAGAAAACAGTTGTTCCTTATTTTCATTTAGAGAATATTTCGCTGTATGAGGTACATGCTCTATTATAGACCACTATGGCTTCAGCACTTAATTACAGTCTTAAACCTCAGTGTTTTGTTTTGTTGTGTGTACCAGAGTCTTCTGCATCAACAAATACCAAACAGGAAGAGTCCAGTGCCCCCAGTCTCCCACAATACTGAAGCACAAGATACACAAGAGAAGGCTAAATTATTGCAGTGTGAGTTTATATGATGATGTTTGAAAATAGTGTATGTTCTGTCACAATTTCTAATGAAGTTTAAACATGTCTTACTGACAGCAGTTCCAAGACCCTTAAACAAAAAACCTTCTCAGCCAGCAAGGTACAGTATATTATGGTCAATAAATACATAGTAGGAAATGTGTTTTTTTTTCCAATCACATGCAGTATTTTTGTATTTTACATTTTGTGTTTTAGCCATACAGCAAGAAGAGTGGCTGCAAAGGGCCCTGCAGAAAAAAGTCTTTGTATTTCTCCTACTCAAGCTGCTGGTTTGTTCATTTTATAGATACTGAAATATGGCACTCATTTCAAGGAGATAATTAACCTCAGTCCACCACTTATAATCCGAAAATTTGTAGAGGGCATGGTCTAAATGCTATTTATAGCATAAAACAAGCCAGAAAATACATTACATTTGTATAATGTGTAGGATATGTGCTCAAGATGTACAATAAAATACTATTTTTTCTGCAATCATCCCCAGCCAAAAGTAGTTTGAAGACATCATCTGGTGAAAGCAAAGCTGTCCATGTAGATGTGACTGGAAATCCCAGAAAGCCAAAAGTCAGACTACCAACTTGTATCACCACTTCTAAACCGAGCAGTGTACCCAACCACCAGGTACCGCACAAGCTCTGTGATTTTTAACTATATTTAATAACTTAGATTTATCTTAGTGGCTGCAAATGTGTTCTTTTGCATTGTTTCCAGTTTCTGTCCGTGGAAGAACCGGTAAGGAGGAAGTGTCACACCTCTTCTCTGACAAACCCAAACTTTATAATGAGGGGCTTCCACCTTCATCCGGCAAGAGTTGACTTTGGTACGGTGCAGGAGGGCACAACTTCAACTGTTACTGTGGTGATGAAGAATGTGGGCATTGACACATGCAGGTGAATGGAAGAAAATGAACTTGGGACATTATTCAAATCCCCAAAAAAACTTTACCTAGTAACTTTTTTATTTTATTTTTTCTATAAGGTTCAATGTGAAACAACCTCCTCCTTCTACAGGTCTCCGCGTTGTCTACAATCATGGCCCTGTAAGCTCATTAAGTGTTCACATACATGTTTATTTATCATATGAACAGCTATCAAACCCAGATAATTGTTTCTACTTTAGGTGGCTGCAGGTTTGTATGTTGAGCTCCGAGTTCACTTGCTCGCCATGTATGCCGGAGAACCAGAGACTAAAAAGTCCCTGTCCCAGGACATCACCATCAACACTGAAACAGAGATCCTCTACCTACCTGTCACTGCTAATATCCTTTGTACAACTGAAGCATTGTTTACTTGGGTATTAATCAAATGAACTGTTTTTATTTATATTGGAGTTAAGATAGCAACACCAATTTCCATGTGATCTTTGGAATTAGATGATCATCCAGATTAAACCTAAAGACAGATCACAAATGGTGTTAATGCAATTACCTTTACAGCTAGTCAAGCTCTCTAGAGGGAAACATGAATTTTATGGCCCTTAATTGAATTCACCTATCCTTTCTGAGAGGCTAAATGACATCTGGGTAAAGGACTACACGAGTGGACACAGCAAAAAAGACTCCAGGACATCTAGACTCACAAGTAGTGGAATTATCAGCCTCCAAAACAACCAAGTTGATCAACCATGAGTTAATCTGAGGGAATTATAGTTTGGTATCTAACTGAAATCAATAGCATTTTTGCAGATGTGTATTTTTCTTCCTTGGTTAATGAATGTTGTTTTGTACATTTTGCATTGGAGGAAAAAACTAAATAAAAGGCTACTATCTACTCATTGCATGCCTACTATGAGAAAATGAACGGACAGTCGTGCCCGTGCGCGTGCACTTGTGATGTTGGTACGTGACGTCAGCAGAAGGACTGGGTGCAACCTCGGTCAAATAAAGTTGAATAATACAAAGAATTGTCACAAATAGTGGCTTTCGCAGACAAAGATTTCTTGTCTTAGCTCGAGATTATAATCAGTACCTTGCAGTTAAACGGGTGTTTTACGCTATCTTCTGGTGCTCCTGTGCTCTCGCGCACGCGAGTGCACGTGCACACGCTCCAAACATTTAGAGCAGCGGCAATGGACGCAGTTTGAAGCGGGAAGACGAGTGGCATCGGCGACGGATGCTCTTTTGGTTTTGGGGGGAGAAGTAAACAATGGGGCGGCTTAAAGACAAACACTGAGCGCTAAGAAGCCTTAAAGAGATACAGGAGCCGCTGAATCCAGAGTAGACGATGCTTGTTTGCCGCAGGCCCCGCCATGGTGAAATCGGATAGCGACTTGCGGCGGATGGGGTGACCGAGCTTGCTGCTCCACCGGGGAGGACCCTGCCTTCGGTCGCTACCGGGGAGGGAGCTGCCTGAGCCCGGTTCTCGGAGAGGAAGGAGTGGCAACAGGGAAGATGCAGACGGAGGAGGAGACGGCCGCCGCAGAAGAGCCCATTTTGGAGGAAGGGTCAGGACGAGAACAGGTAGGGAAGGACATTTTCTCCAGTCTAATTTCAGGTGTTTCACTTTGGTTGTGCGTGCGTAAAACCAATGTAGCCCACTTCCCCGACCCAAAGAGTATTTTTAGTGTATTTTTTTCCACATTCAGTCAAGTTGTTTTGTATTTCCTAAACGTCCAGTCATCTCTGAACTGCCAAATGCAGCAAAGTGCCTGGTCTACGAAGGCTCGGGGCTGGCTGTCAAAACATAGTCACGTTTTCACTCTCACTCGCCTTGCCTTCTCTCGGTGCAAGGGCAAACAGGACCTTTTTCAAAATAAAATGAAACTTGAGTGGTTAAAGACAGGGTGTGTGTTTTTTGAATGGCTGTTTACAGTGGAGTAATAAATGCAATGTGTCACCTCTGTGTTCCAGCAGAGACCTCCAAAATGTATGGTATGACGTCAGAGTTGAGCCCCTACACACAGGGAAGCACCTGCCTGGCATCTTTAATTATATGTTGCTTATGATGTATTGTCCTAAGGTTGGTACACATGCCCCGTTCTTCACCAATAGAAGAGAAATAGACATGACTTACTGAATATTTTGTGAAGGAGTATTAACTGGTATAATGATGGTCTAATCTACCCTCCTGCTGCTCCCCATTTCACGCACCTCTAGCAGCACGTGAGTGGCGCCATCATTTATTTATTCCCAGACCTCGTGAAAAAAAGGCAGAGCTACCGAATAGATTTTAGACTGTATTGCAACAGATTACATAACCCAACTAGCAAGCAAAAATAACCATGTTTAATTCAGGATGTGGGCTTGCTCCTCCCTCACTGCCATTCATAATTGCACCACTTAACATGATTTACTTTATGTCCATAGTCTGTTAAGGTTCTCAGTCATCCAAGACATCTTGAATAAAAGGTCAAAGCAAATGCATCTGGACTTAGTTTTCAAGGTAAAGACGTTTCATCACTTATTCCAAGAGACTTTATCAATTTTGAGTTCAACTGTTCTGGTCTCATAGTCGTTAGCTATGAAAGCGCAGTGTAACTCCTGATGGGAGAGTCTTTAAGACTCAGGTGAGTTGTAAGTTTCACTCAATTCAAATGACTTCCTTCAAGAGGGGTGTGAATGAAACCATTTTTATTATGATGGAAAGCTCTCTCTAAAAAGAGGAGGTGGCCTCAGATTCTTGTTGCCCATTATTTACAGTGTTTTAAAAAATAAACCAAAACAGTTTCACTCTAGACAACAACACCTGAATGGAAGAGTGACACTAACAACTCACCTGAGCCAATAACGCCTCTCACATCAGGAGTCACACTGACCTTTCATAGTTGACAACCAGAGCAGCCTTGTTTAATCAGAGTTAATTTCATGACAAACCCCTCCCTCTAGAGATAAAGCTCAGCTCTCCTAACAGTTATTAGAATTAAAAAAGTCTCTTGGAATAGGAGATAAAACGTCTTCACCTTGAAAACCTAGTCCAGAGGCCTTTACTTCAACCTTTTCTTTATGTCCATAGAGAACAACAGAGCAAACGTGTATGCAATATGTGCTGTAAACAAGGAACTTAGAACCAAACACCAGACAATAACCTCTAAATCCATATTGAATACAGCTATTGTGCTTGCTTATTATGCCTGTCACCTTCCGGTTTGCAAGGAAAGAAAACGTCATTATTATTTAACTCTAAAACTAACACTTAATCGGCAAATCAAATGGCTAATTTTTTTTTATCTTTGGTTTATAATAGCTGATATGTCTGAAGATTCTCAGGCATCCAGGTGATCTTGAAGAAATGCAAGTTTTCAAGGTGAAGGCGTTTAATCTCTAATTCCAAGTTTAACTGATACGCAACAACAGCTTCACAAGAGGATGTATCAGCACAGAAGAGCCAATCCTGGAGGACCTGAACCTGCAGTTCACCTCCACCTCAAAGAGAAAGGACATTCCTTTGAGGACAGCAATGCCAGAATTTTGGCCAGAGAGTACAGATGGTTCGAGAGAGGGGTGAAGGAAGCCATTTTTGTGAAAATGGCAAAGCCTTCTCTGAACAGAGGTTTATGTTACCCACTATTTACAACAATGTTCTGAAACTAAATCCAAACAGTGTAACTAGAAGAAAAAACAGGTTTAAGTAAAAGCATCTGTAAAGTAAAATCTTTCACCTTTAAAAACTGAGTCCAGATGCTTTTACTTAAACCTTTTTTTCCAAGATGTCCTGGATGACTGAGAATCTTCACAGACAACTCTAGAAGAACAACAAACACCTGAATAGAACAGTGACACTAACGACTTACTAAGCCTTTAACAATTTTCCCATCAGGAGCCACTGTCCTTTCAAGGTAACGACTATGAGGCCAGAACAGTCTGGTCCAGTCAGAGCGACTGTAGAGGTGTGTTTGGTGGTGGTTGGAGAAGGCTGTGACCACTGTGTGTATGGCGGCCCCCCTCTCTGTCTGCCTCAGGTGTGAATGTGAGCGAATGGGGTGAGTGGAAGCACGATGTAAAGGGCTTTGCCTGAGAAGGGTGCAAAAAAGTGCTATATAAGTGCATGCCGTTTACCATTTACCATTTGGTAAATGGTAAATGGTAAATGCTTCAATAACTGATAAGGTATGTTTCTTTATCAAATCTCAGTTTGTCTTTCACTGGTAGAAGTCACCTCAATCTACTGTCTCCTTAACTGCCTTTAATAAAATAAACTAGCCTTAACAAGTCTAAATGAACTAATGACAATCGATGAGCTTTTATTTGAAGGCCTGGGGCACATATATTTGTGGATCTAAACATATAAAAGGGTCTTTCAACTTATTTTCACTGCTGTAGTGAAATGCGATGAACTCAGTTTGCATGTGCCTTCATTTTTCTCGCTCTCTCTCATCTCTCCTGGTCTCCTTCCTATCTCCCATCATAAAGTCGAGCCTAATCCTCCTTCCTCTCTCCTTGACTCTCCCTTTCTCAGACATTTGCGGACTCATATCTTTATTATCTTCTGCCCAATGTGGTTCCTGGCTGGTGTCGTATTCAGAAGACATGTTGCTGACTCCAGATGACACACTACACCCACGTAAAGTGCTTTAGTAAGGTGTTAATTTCACATAAACTCAATTTTTGAAAGTGAGTAAACAAGAATATAGCCACGTAAATGTTTGCTGAGGCATTTCACGCACCAACTGGATAAATATTTGCGGCGGTATCCGTAATAGACACCTGACAACTGTACTGAAGTGACAACTGTACTGAAGTGACACATCGTTTTTTTTTTTTCTTCTTTGTAATGCAGGCATCCACTGCACTTCACCTCACTTCCTCACTTCATTTGCCACCCACACGCTCGGAGTGCTAATTATAGCTGCTCTAGTCACACCTAGCCAGCTGATTCACTGAGGCACTGTTAGTGAGAGAGAAAAACACATTTTCAATTCCAAGGAGCCATTTGTAAAAATTACATGTCCTCGGCGAACAAATGTTGGATTTTGGGAGATAAATGTTCAGTAATGGCACATTTTTCTTCTGGGCCTGACGGCACACATTTATAAGACTACAGTCTGAAATATGGGTCAGGTTAGGGCCCCGTTATATGTTCCATAAAAATACAGTGACATGCAACTTTTAACAGAGACAAATTACTATTTATATCGAACGCAAACTTTGTCCCGACAAATCCAACCATCTAAGAATATATTATATGACCCAAGGCGGAGTATAATGTTGCTAATATTTCCGGGCTAAGCATTGAGAGCATTATGAATAAATGCCACCATTGCCTTGAGCACCACTTCACTGACAGAGCTTTCTAAACTGCTTATGCCTTTACATTAGCTCTCCAAGAGTGCCTTAGTGAGGGTGTGCTAACTTAACCATGATCATTTACGTTGCTTTATGCTGCTATAGATGTCACAGTTCAGCCCCTGAAGCCTCTCCAATCATGAGTCAGAAAAGATGCAGGGCCAGTGCCAGTGCTGGTGATTGGCAAATGCATTTATTACTACGTGAAAGCATCTATAATTGAACCTTTTAGAGGAGGTTAAATCAAAACTAAAGGACTGCATTCTCTATCAGCATGTTTTACTAGTGCTGTACTGTTTCTGAACAGTTGTAGTGCCACACAGAAGCTCAGGTGAATCACATTCCTCCTCAGCTCTAAGGATACTGGAAATACCTCCCCCAAAAAACACACTAACAGCTTATTTGTCAGTGTCTTCAGCCCTAAGACAAACTAGCCCTTTCCGTCTAATGGCTCCACCGTGTAATGAGACAAGCCATGAAGCAGCAGAGTTCAGAATGACTCACTACTTCGGGGCGGATGAGACGCTGGTGGGAGCTCTTCTTATTTTACACTTGCACAGTATGTTGTGTGTTTTACTGTTACTGTTCATTTTGTGGCTACATTTATATCCCGAAAGAAAGTGTGAGCAAAAGCCGCAGAGAACATAAGAGTCAAGAGACAAACGTGTTCAAGATGGAGACGGAATGACAAAAAAAGCTGTATTTTGTCAGCGGCGTTCCCTGGAGAGGGGCACAGTCTATCACTGATCTCTTTTGAACTTCATGCATTCATAAAAAGTTCATAGTTCAGTTGTCTGTCTCTGGATTTGATTTACACCAAGTCAATTTACTTAAAGACAGGAATGAAAAGGAGGGAGTGAAGCTTCAGGGAAGGAGACCCACAGAAATGATTATATAAGAAAGAGAAGTGGACTATGAAAACTATTCTACTAAATTAGATTATAGATAAGGGATATTTTTAGCTGCCAGTGTGTGCCGTCAGTGTTTTGAGCCGAGGATATATTGCTAGAGTGAAAATGTCCTTCACTCTGCCGTTTATCACTTGCTCTTTTGTGTGCGGCAGTGAAAAGGGGACAGCAGTGGGTGTCAGGGGCTGACCAATGTGCTCGGCGATAGAAGACTGCATCGAGCTGGACAGTGAGTCACGCAGAGCGAGAGAGAGCAAAGGGGGGCTTGTGAGAGGAGTGATGTGCTGACAGGACCGGCTCACGGGAGGAGAGGACATTTGTGTCAGTCCGGCATTTTTTAGACTTGTCGCACGCTTTAACGTAAACTAGACAGACACAAACTTGACCTGCTCGGTGACCTTTCTGCTGTTGACACACACTCAAATTGCTGGTGTCAGAGCGGAGTCGTGTAGCTTAGAACAGTCTAGATAGAAGTACTGTTCTCATCTAAATAATTCACACAGCCTCCTCTGGCGGTATTACAATGTAGAAAATGTGAATAGAGACAGAATGGAGAGGCATTAGAGCGTCTGTGTATCAGATGCGTGTGTGTGTGTGTTTGGTGAGCGCCTCTGAGTGCGCTGTAATATGATGTGCAGAGTGCAAGTGAGGCTGTGTGGAGTGAGCACTTAGAGAGGCCTAAACAGGGTGTGTATGTGTCTAAAATGCAGCACTTATCTTATGATGGGCTGCTGATGGCTGTGGGGCCATCGAGACCTCAGGGTACATCTGAAACAAAGCCCTGTTTACTAAACAGCCGGATTCACGTGATTAAAACTCACCAGGGGATCTACCAGCTAAAGCGTTTATTTGGCTCCACCACAATGCCACTTATTTTTTTAATTTGGCGCACGCACACCCGTTGAATAATGTTGGTTTACCTTTTGTTCAGGTACATTTAGATTTTTTACAGATGTACTGGTTTTACTTCAAAAAGCTTGCAATACCTTTTTCTTTTAATCTCAAAAAGGTAAAAGTGGGATAAATGCCTATTAGTATTTTTTTCCTTCTGAATGGAAAAGATAGCTGATGATTCCATTTTGGGAGAATAGCTTCAAAATGTGTGTAAAACCATTAAATTGGACAAAGTAGAACTCCAAGAGCAGCACAAAGTGGACCAGCACGAGCAACAGTTTTCTCAGCTCTAACATCAGCAGCATTAGTAAACTGACTGCCCTCTGCCCTTGTCTCGACAGCAAAGGCCAGTGCAGCAGTCCCTGGCCTCGTCTCTGTGTCGGGAATCTCACTGGAAGTGCCTGCTGCTGACCCTGCTCATGTACGGCTGCTTCGCCACTCTGGCCTGGTGTGCTCTGTGCCGCGTGCCTGTCCTGGGCTCCTCCTCCATACCTCTGGGCGCTGACGACGATGCCGCCTCAGCAGCCTACTACGACATCCTACACCTGGAGAGCCCCTGCTCCAGTGGCTACGTCTACATCCCGTTGGCCTTCCTGGCCATGCTCTACGTGGTCTACCTGGTGGAGTGCTGGCACTGCTTCTCCAAAACCGCCATGTTGGCCCACGCTGAGTTTCAGGTATGAAACAGCACGTTCTTAAGCAACAAAGACTATTTGTTAAATTTTGATCAAAGGGATTGTGGCGGGGAAAAGGCTAGAAGAATATGAGTTAGTGTCTGCACAGAAAGCTGCTGTTGAGGAGAGATAAGGGAAAATGAAACCTCTTTATTTCATGCAGTCTTTAAATGTTGTAAGAAAAGCACGCTTTTTTTCCTTTCAATTTGGTGGCTGAAGGAGGTACTTGCTCAGTATGGAAATGAGGACCTGAGGCAATCTCTCTCTCGCTTTGCTCATGATTGGTTATTCCAAGAACACATTGTTCACTTTATAAGCCTACCTCCATATTTAGTTTACTTTATTCCTGAGAGAGAACAATATAAATACACAAAACTTGACTAATAGTTTTTCTCAAGAGTTGCTCTGGTAGAGCTATTACTTAAACCTCTAAACGCAACCAAATAAGAATAAAAACCTATATTTGTATCTGCTTATTTAATGAAAACGGCTCTTTTGAATCAAAAAATTTATATGAAATGTTTTCAAAGCTTTAAGCAGAAAATGGTAACCTTTGAGTCTTTGCTCTTCTTTTCTACAGGAAGTATATGAGCGAGTGCAGCGACTGCAGCAGGCCACACCCTGTATTTGGTGGAAGGCCATCAGTTACCACTATGTAAGAAGGACCAGACAGGTGACCAGGTACCGCAACGGAGACGCATATACAACCACACAGGTGAGGAAACCACTTACACTAATAACAAAAACATAGTCAAACTTTTCTTTTCTATACTTACTTCAGCAATGTAACAACTTAATTTATAATTTTGCACGCTTTTATAATAACTGCCATGCAAATTTTAATTTCTCCTGTAGAGAAATATTGCGGAGCTGTGTGCAAACAGCTGTGTGCAGTAAGAAAAATATCATTCTATTTAGAAACCATGCTTTTTGAAGATGAATCATTTATGCATGTACTACATACACGACTGACTGTCCTCTTCCTTTTCCAAACTCCCCATGTGTCCCCTCCTCACCCTGTCTCTGTCACGGCCTCATTTCTCTGCAGGTCTACCATGAGCGGGTCAACACTCATGCCTCCAGCTCAGAGTTTGACTACGCTCGCTACGGAGTCAAAGACGTTTCCAAGGAGCTGCTGGAGCTGCAGCTGCACCCTGCTGTTCGTCTGCGCTTCACCAAGTGTTTCAGGTGAGAGCAAAATAAACTAACAAGAGAGGTTCAATTTTATTTACTACTACACATTGGACTGAAACCAATTAAAGTCTCAGTTATTGTTTTTTTTTTTTTTATTAAAATTTAATCAAATGCCGATTAGTTATTTTCACTATGGAAACTTGTGACAACATTTTGTTAATTAGTCCAATAAATAAATCAGTAAAACAAAAACAGAAAAAGTATAACACTTGATGACAATAATATATAAATAGCTGTTTTTTGTGCTTTTCCAGTTTCTCCAGTGCACGTGCTGAAGCTGCCTACCTCACTCAGGTAATTAAACATGAGAAATGTGTAAAAGTATAAAACAATAAGAGCACATTTACTAATAATGTTTTGCTTTTGTTTTTCAGCGAGCGCGCTTCTTTGGCGAAAACGAGGGGTTGGACGACTACATGGAGGCCAGAGAGGGGATGCACCTGAAGAACGTGGACTTCCGTGAGCACATCCTGGCGTTCCCAGATCCTGCCCACCCGCCCTGGTTTTCCAGACACAGGGTGTTCTGGCTGGCCTCGGCGTTCCTGCTGTCCTGGCCGCTGCGGGTGGTGTCAGAGTACCGCACAGCGTACGTCCACTACCACGTGGAGAAGCTGTTCGGAGAGGACGAGGACTCTGTGGGTGGAGGAGGGGGGATTGGGGGAGGCGGACGTGGAGAGGGGGCTGAAACTGAGAATGGAATCCACCCGGGTGGACTCGGAATTGGGATGGGACTGAACGGGACGAGCTACAGAGCCATCTCGCGGGTCAACACAGTGGACATGACGGAACTGGAGTGGCACATCCGCTGTAACCAACAAATGGTCCCCAGCTACTCAGAGGCCCTTCTCATGGACCTGGACTCAGGTGGGAGCACTAACCAAACTGCCTCCACCCCCATCTCTGGGCCCGGTCCCACCACCACCCAGGGCAACAACGCTCCGACTCTGGCATTGCCGGTGGTCTTTAACTCTGCGTACCTCCTGCAGAGCTGCCCCCGCTGTCGGAGGACTACATCCAGCTCCAGTCTTCCCTCCAGGCTCCGGGCTCCCATGGGCACCACAGCCCTCCTCAACGCCACTGTGGCAGGGATCAGAGCTGCGGGACAGGGGGGTGCAGGCGTAGGGGGCAGGCTAGTGCTCAGTAGGAGTGGCTTCTCGTTGGGGCGACTGGGAAGTGGGCGCCAGAACAACCTGTTCCACTCAAGGAGCATGGGAGGAGGACTGGCAGGAAGTAGAGAGGATGGAGGAGGAAGTGTAAGCGGAGGAGGAGGAGGGTTTTTAGGCTTAGGCTCAAGGCAGGACAACGAGGAGACCAGAGGAGTTCTGGAGGGAGAAGGAGAGGAAGAGGAAGAGCAGCAGGAGGAAGAGACAGTAAGGATGAGAGAGAACAGAGGGAGGGCAGTACAAGAGAGGGATGAAGAGGCAGAGCAGGACAGTCTGGGGGTTTCAGAGAGACGAGACGCAGAGCGCCCCCCGTCCTACCAAGAGGCGTTCTTTTTCCCAGTTCTGATAATACATGGAGAGGAGAGCTGCCACGCAGGAGACGACATGTGAGAGCCAAAAAAACAGCAACGAGTTTAAGGGGAGAGAGCGAAAACAAACAGGAAACATGGATCAGATAAGACGTGTGTATCAGGGGTGGAGATGAAAACATCAGTAGAAAGTAGTGCAGTGCAGCAGAAAGTTGATAAAATAGGATGTGTGGAGTGTTTGAGGAAATGTCAAAAGATGTGTTGATAGTGTAAATGGTTTGGAAAGAGCTTCAGAGGCAGATGAGAGTTTAGACGAGCTGCAGTGTGAAAGTGAGGGACAGCCATGATTATGATGTCTGTGGATTCAAACATGTGAGCAGCAAGGATTTAAAAAGAAAATTAAAGGACAGAGTAAAACATTTTAGGAATGTCTATTTCCAGATATATCTATGCAAGAACATGGGTTAGAGGAGAAACAAGTCAAAAGAGAGCAGCTAAGAGAGCAGTGGTGACTCAGCATACAGTGGAATAGTATTTCTAAAGTGGGGTTACAGTAGAGGCAGATCTTTTTGATGATGAATTATTGTTGGCTGAATATATGTTTTATGCATTGAAAGTCACAACCACTTACAAACTATAGCAGAACAATTAGGTTTTATAGACAAAGTCTTCAACGGATTCTTTGTAAATGTTTATCTGAGGAGGGCATTGAATGTGCTACAACAAAAGGAAGGCAGCTGCACACAGGCACGTAAGGAGGAAATCCAAGGTTTTGTGACGCAACGGACAGTAAGACAAGATAGTGAGATAATAATGAGATAACTTAATCCTTTTCAACTTGTTTAAAAGATATCGAGCCAATTTGCCAAAAATACTGACTCAAGAGGAGGCACATTAGCAGCCTGTGAGCAACCCTCAGATCTATAATCTCAACATTTTTCACATTCCCTTCAGGTCCCTATATGACATTTGTGATTATTTTGTACAGTACAGTGGTACAGTACACTGCAGTATTGGAATATTGACCACCCCCTGACTGTTCACGAGGTCTTACTGCTCACCTCGCTGCTATGTTCCCTGCTGCTGCATATCAATTCTCATGAGCTGCTTTGGAAGAAGTGCAAGTTATTGCATTTGCTCTTTACCTGAAAACATTGTTTAAAGTTGATAATTTTTCTGCTAACACCAGCACTGAGTAGTCAAAGTAGCAGCACCTATAGTTAATCTCAAACATGTGAATATACTTGGTGTATCCATTATTATCTTGTCTCCTCTGTGCACCTCCTCCCTTCGCTTCCTGCTTTTAGAGTGCCGGTCATGTGATACACCACTATGTTACAGAAGATGCTGAACTCAGGATCAAATTTCATACTGGCTCGTTGCACATTTAACATCTCCTGACATTCCTTTTTGGGACGCCACACTTATATAAATATTTGAACACTGTCATCTAGTTTTATGAATGATAAAATGGATCTGAAGGTTGCAAACACAGGATGCTGCCTAGTGTGTGTATGTTTTTACTGTTTATGCCTGTGTAGTTAGTGCAGTAGTTTACATCCTTTGTATCAAAAGGTAAACTGCTCTCTGAGGTCAAAATACATTAGAAAGAAAATTCAATATTATTTACATCCTATAAAGGACTGCATGGGAAAAAAACTGAGCTGTCTACTTAAGCTGTCCATCTTAAACATCCTCAGAGAAGCAGCAAAATTTCTGATGACTCTGATGTGTAATGATAATGATCAATAATGCCTGCAATAGATTCAAACTGACAGGGCCAAACCACTACCTCCTCTTCTTCAAGAGTCATCTGCAAACGAGAACCAGTGCTCTCTCAGAAACATTGCCTTACTGTAGAAGTCTAACCTTAGCCGGCATTGAGTGCATGCCACTTATTGTAGGTGCAGTGCAGGAGCTAATCATAGCAACCGATGTAGCAATTGTGATGACCATTACTTAAAGCTGTGGCCAAAATGTGACCCATGAACATCTAGATGCATTTAGACAAGCGCTTGGATATCAACTGCAGGGACAGTCTTTTCCCGACATCCATAATGACAATGCTAGAGAGAAACTATTCGTACACTCAGCAGTGCTTTGATGCATGTCCTTGGTCTGCTACTGGAGCCGGAAGCATAGTCCCACTTTGCACTGCTGAAAGGGTCTCCCCCGTTCTATACCTTTTGACTTGACATTGAATGAAAAGCACATGAATGGCGTCTACGCGCAGCTTACCTGGAGTCAGCAGAAACAGGGGGGTGGGGGGTGAAATGCTCTAGAAATGTGAAAGTTCAACCGGATGATGACCTGTTTGCTGCACAGGACCCACATACTTCCACACACTCTGGCATACATTCACTGATTCTAGTTGTTGACCTTAGCGTTGGTAGCATTGGGGGAAGCAGGACATGGCACAAGGGAACGAAAGGACAAAATAATTAGTGAATGAAACACGGTCCAGTGTTTCTAAATGACTGGAAAAAGGACTTTGGTTCAGAGTTGAAGTCAAAGGAGTTACAATGTGAGATAAAGACACTGTTATTTTTACAGTTTCATCTCAATCTCTTGACAAAATCATTACAAACACTGAACTTTACTTTTATTTTGTTTTATTTTATGACAAGTATTGATCTCCAACCTAAAATCTGAAGACCATAACCCCTTGAATACACATCAGTTTGTAATTTTCCACTTGTATTTGATGAACTTTTATGTTTACATTCTCATTAAGGGATGTGTAATATCCCTTTAATTTGTAAAATGTTAAATCTTTAACAATGTATGTTATTCATATGCATTTTCTTGTTTTACGATTGTGTCAAAAGTGTGTCTTCAGCTGCTTCAGGTGTGCCAAGAGAACTACATGCCCGTGATGTCTCACTCTAATACACACGTATAATGTGCTGTTGCATGTTTAGTCACAACAGTCAAGCTGCAGTTATACCCAAGAGCTTATTTCAGATTAGAATAAGTACCGTAATTGCTGACTCCACCTCACGCTGAAAGCATGAAACTTTGCTCTGTTGCCTTTGTTCCAACGTTGCCAACTTAAGTTCTCAGGATTTTTGTTGATGCTGCATTCCTGTGCCACACACGCTTTTTACACATCTACAAACATTCATCAAATTACATTCCAAAGCAAAAAAGCAGAACAGACATAAATCACATAAAATGGCAATCCCTTCAATTTGTGGCAGTTTGTTTTGTGGCAGTGGACTGTGCTGTTCTATTCAAAACTGCAAATTCTCAGGAACAAATAGAAAATATGTTATATTAACTGCCTAAGAACTGGAGTTTCTTGGCATAACATAAAGTTGACAACAAATGTTTAAACCTCCTGTACAAGTCAAAAACTCCCTGGATTAGATCAGGTTTTAAAGTTTTTTTTTTAGTGAGGTTGAAAAGGTTGAGGGAGGAATCTCTTTGTGCACTAGGGGGCAGCAATGCCTTATCCATTGTAACAACAATAGTTACCATCAGGGTCTCTGAGGTTGTAAAACCTCAGTAATGTTGAAAATGACAATTGACTTGGTAGCTTGTCTAACCATACCCGCTGTGGTCAAGCAAACTCTATGTAAAAGTTCCAGTCTGCAGCATTAAAGGGTGTCTGATATCCTCATTTCCTATATGTATCTGAATGTTTTGCAAAGCAATATCGACCATACGTCTGCTTTCTGGCTGGAACTGTAACATTCGTTGCTAAGCAGCTTTCTGAGTTAATAACTGCAAGCAAAGAGGGCTCGACCAATAGAGTTACTTAAAGCACTGTAATCTGGTGTTGCATTGTAAGAGAGCCTTTGGTTGTACTGCTTAGCTCATTGTCTGGCTTTGCTGCTCTATATGACACACACTCCACATGAAACAAAGAGGAATGAGTCTCTGATCACCATCTGTTTCCTTGTTTTTAGTCAGAAACAGTTAATCTGTAGACGTTTTAATCAACATCACATGACTATTGTCTTGCTCATACTTGACACTGTTACAAAACAATATGACCAATGTATTGTCGTCAGTACTGTTACTGTTTCTCTCTTGTGGTCATTGGATGGGTTGAATAGTCATGCCAAACACTGTAAAAAACATCCTCAACTGGTTTGACTCAAGTCACGTGAAGTCCAGCTGCATTTGTGCTTTAGTTTTCTCATCAACAAACTCAGATCTGCAAAGACTATATATAATGTGTATATATATCAAGAAGTTGAACTTTGTGACTTTCTCAAAAATCTACATCTTGAGCATCTCTTTCTATAAAAAGAGTTCTATAAAACACCTGGCTTTGCTTCTCTGGGGCGGCTGTCTGAAACAACACTTGTTTCTGCTCTACTGAACATTAAATGCTGCTGGATTACACTTGAGCTGTCGAACAAATGAATCGTTGTCACAGTGTAGTAGTACATGTACATGCAGCCTCTATGGAACAATAATGTCACATGTGAAACATTATTGTCTTACACAGTGATGTGTAAAAGCCAGGAATGGGCTTTCTGTTGAAGCACCTTTTTGAGCAAAATGTCCTCAGTATTTACGCTTCATAAAATGTAACTGATAATGTGATTGTCAATATCACACCAGGTCATGGCTGTTGTCACTGGACAGTTTTCAATAATGTGTTTATAAGCGTGAGTGAAAAACCCTGAAAGGTAGAAAAGCTTGAGTCAGCAGCTGATGTTAACTGATGCGATCCTGGCTTTGATGATGACAATTAATTATCATGGAAGATACAATAAAGTCAATCTGCTTGGTATACTACCTCTGGACTTGTGGGCTTTTTAACTCGATCATATCCTCTGCAGAAGTACCATGATTTATAGCTGTTTATTCTGTCCTGTTCATTTTCTTGCTGCATAATACATCATCAGAGAGGTTGTTCTATTTATTCACATATTCAGTATGATGAGTGTAGCCCAATAGAGAGCCATCAGGGTGTCCTTGTCTTGGCAATTTAGACATTTTTCAGCTATTACTATGCATCGATCAAAAAACCCGTCTGAAAAACCCAGGAATGTGGCACCATTTGCAAGCCGAGGTATTTCAAATAAAAGTTTGTGTAATGGCTTCTCTGAATATGTTTTTGTAGATGCTTGAAGGACCAATGGCATCTCTTTAAATTGATTTGTCATTCTTGCATCTTTTAAAGGGCTTTGTGCAAGTCTGAGCTTCTCAAAAGATTGGGAAATGCCTATGGAGGGCAGAGAGCTGCGGGAGCTGAACAAACACGCTGCATTTAAAGTAAGCCATTATTTCTAGACTGTACATCCGAGCCATACCTTCACTGTGTGATTTATAACTTACAATGACAACAAAGTTCCCACAACAATAGCTTACATTGCCCTATTTATGTAAAAAGCCTGCAAAGAGAACAACTGAACTAGAGGTTGTGCTTCCCACGAGACCGTCTTCAAGCTTTATATCTGGTGTTTTCATGCATTTTCTTTAAAATAATCAAACCGCAAACTCTCTCTACATCATGTTTGTCAAAAAAACAATGTCTCAAAGCACATCACAGATAAGTGCGCCATCTGCAGAGAAATATTTAAGTCAGATTAACGTCCCTGACACATGGAAAAGAGCTGTTTATGGCTCAGGCTTTAACTGAAACACTAGAGGGCAGCAAACTTTCTTTAAGGCTCAATTGTAGCTTTCTATGTAAATGTCTTCGTCTGCACTAGACCTATGCTTTCACAGTGTGCCAACAGGTTGTGGTCGTTCATACTTTGTTGTTGCTATTGTCTATATTCAATATGCAGCCATATTGTAAGTGTGTGTTTATTAAAACTTAGATAGTTGTTGATTTTGATTTTTGTCCCATGTTTTTGTGCCTAAATCTAACCACAGACGTTTCCAGCAGAGCCGTCTAATGCCAGCTTGTCGTTTACCTGCTGAAATTAGACTGGAATGATGTCTTGGATTTGCGTTGGATCACAGTCTTCCTCCTGCTTGGTGAGAACAGAGCTACTATTGTCTCGCTGCCATCCAATGTGGCAGAATACGCCACTTTGAGCTTCTATTTGCTATGCTGGCACTGATAAAAGTGTGTGTGTGTTTGCAGATGCCTTCTTCCCCAGCTTTCTTCGCCATCTATCAGCAGCCTGTGTTGACAGCCTCACTGATGCTTGATGCTCCTGCACCGATCTGGCGTTGTTGTTTTTGACTCACTGGGCTCCTGGCTGCACCTGCGGCTGTTTGCCCAGCGCCTTCTCCTGAAACGAGTGTAAGTAGAGGAAATGCATTGGAAAGAGGGGGATGTAAAAACATTCTGGAGGGATTGAGAAGAGAAGAAATCCAAGCAATGCATACAGAATTTCAGGCATTTGTATGTATTTATTTTAATGTGAACACGTTGGGTGCCAAAGCAGAGCCACAGTTGTGATAGTATTCCCATGGCTGAGCTGTAGTCTACACACAGGACAAACTTTGCATAATGATGGCTCTCCTATTTTTGGATCTGCTTTGGCCACTTGGTGGTGCAGTAGATCTATAAAGCCTCTTCATTTTGAATCAGCCAGTAGACTAAAGCCAAAGAAAAGCCAGAAAAAAGCCCAGTAGAGCTCTGCATCAAGGCTACAGCTCTTGATTTCTCAGAAATACCCCAAAGACAAAGCGGATTAGCAGACATTTGGAAAAGTTTATTTGAATAAAGCTCGTTTATAATTGGTAAAATTAAGCCCCGCTCTGGAGCCCTGGATCTGTAGCACTCACACTTGAGCTTGTGAGTGTGAATATGTCAGATTCTCACCAGCTGCTTCCTGTGTCAGTCCTGTCATTTGTAGAGTTCAGTCTCTCAGAGGGAACTGGGATGTATGTCTGAAATTTAAATTTACAATACTACAGACCTTTAGTAAAGAACTTTAGATGAAAAGAGGAATTAAAATTGTATTCAATTAAATCTTGCCAAGTGGGGGATAAGCAGTTTTTTGTACATCACGACATCCTACAGTGAAATTAGCTTGTAGTCACAGAATAGCGGACAGTTTCAGGAAAGGAAAGAGACACAGAAGTGCGATAGAGCGGTAAAATGGAACAGGATAGAGAGCCATACTTGAAACCCCACACATACTCCCTCACACAGCGGTCGCCTGCTGGGGAGCGTCTTGCTGAGTGAGGCTGCAGCCAGTGGAGCGAAGAATGAGGTGAAACGGGAAAAAGAACCATTGCGGGCTGTAGAGTGGGAAAATGAGGGAAAAGTGAGGAATACATAACAAATCTGAAGTAACTGGACATGCTTTGGCTTTCTCCAAAGTAACACACTGCGCTCTCCTTTTTCTTCAGCACTGTCTGTCCTTGATGACCATCTGTTCTTCTTTAGGTTCGGTTTAGTGTTATGATCAGCCTGGTTTAATCAGGTCTTTAATTAGGTCTTAAACTGTACTACACAATACTTCTTTGCCTCCATACTATACTGCACACACAGCACTGGTATTCCTTCCGCATATACTAACATATTTTCTTTACAGCTATAACTTTGGTTCAGTCTTGGTCAGTTAAGTTTACTTAAGTTCAATTGATATAATACAGGTTTTTTTCCTTAAACTTTGCTTGTCCTTATTGCTCGTGACCTCTTGAACCAGGGTCATGACTCATGGATATTATGATCACTGACAATAATAGGACGCAAACAGTAAAAAGGGCTAATACGTTTGAGTGTATTAGTCTACAACATATCGGACTTTATGCAGGTTATTAAAAAGCATAGATTTCTTCACCTACCTAGGTTAAGACCCAAAGGTGGTTCTCTGTTTTTTTTTTTTATGGGTTTCACCATTTTACAATTAAGATGCATGTGTATGATAGTCCATTAAGTCCATATTTCTGAAATACTGTAAAAAAAAAATAAAAAAAAATAAATATAATTTGCTGGGTGACAGTGGGTTGTGATTAATTTGGTTTTGTGAAAACCTGGGTCCACAGAATAACGTTTCCAGCTTGAAACCAATTTAATTACTGTCTCTTTCTTGCTGAGACTTTAAATTCCTAGATGTAAAGTGTGTTTCCCAAATATAATTAAACCATAGAAACCTAACCTAATATAACAGTTGTAAAGTAAAAAAAGATGAACTATTATTTGTATTTTTTAATTAGGTAAAGAATCCAGAAAAGTAGTATTTCAAAGCAGTCCTCAGTCATTTGAGCAAAGTATTGTATTAATCATAACTACTATGCACTGCAGCTTTCCTCGCTTTTGTATAGCTGTCTTTTTTTAGGTTTTTGCATGCGCAGGCGTTCATGCAATCCCTCTCATCCTCATTCTCCTCTACTGCGACTACACCTCTCCTCACTCCTCCCACAATCCCCTGCACCCACAGTCTACCTCTCCCCTCTGTCTAATAATAGCCATAATGTGTTATGAGCATGCAGCCAGACTTGCTCGCAGTGGCGCTCATTCTCTCCCCTTACCACCAACCCACCTTTTCTGCGAGTACACACTCTCTCCATCTCACCCCACCCTTCCACCCCCCCCGTCCCCTTTTCTCACATTTCCGTCCCGTTCCATATGCTCTTTGTTTCGGCTGGTGGTGTTATCTCTCACCCATCCTCTTCCCTTGCCCCTTTTTTATTTTCTTTCCCATTTTGCAAATAGTGTGGTCCTTTATACCCCTCTGACTTATTTGGCTTTTTATCCTCCTCATCCTTTCAGATCTAGCTGGCCCCAATCTGAATGATCCCCATACCTTGATTCTCTTCCCCAGCTTCTCTTGTGCTTTTCTTGTATTGTGCATTTTCCCACAAAACAACTGTCTCTTTGTGGGCCTGTATTTGCTGATAATGCAAGTCTTTGTGCTTATATCAAGACAAAATGTTCCCTCTTCTATTGTAAAAAAAAAGGAACATAAGCTTGTATATAATAAGCCCATACACTCCGATTAGTTTAACATACACACTCTGATGCTTCCCATACCTCCACATTCTCCTTTTACACTCACATGCGGCTGATAGCACATGAATACCGAGACATTTTCAGCTTTAATTCCCAGTGTTGCCGTGATACCAGAGCCTCATTACTGAACCCAAGTAGAAAGAAGTGCAGACAGAGAACAACTGAAAAGGCAAGATGGATGTCTTCTTTTTTTTCACACAATTAGACAAGCATGCAGACAGGAGGATGGGCTCACAGACACGGCCAGATAAACAAGACAGACAGCGCACTGAAGGCCAAATTTTATAGCTTAGGAACCTAATAGTGCTAGAATGGCTCATCAAATTATCCATTGTATATAGCCTGCTGCTATTACTGATGATGATTATTATCATACAAAACAACAGGCTACTATATTTGCCTTATTGATAGAAGTTGCAGACAGTGATATTATATTAGGCTTACAACTGATACAGCCATTCATTTTATATTTTTATTTCAAGCCTACTGCCATATAGGTTTACAAAATGGCTCATTTTACAATTTAATATTGCTTCATATTTCTTTATTAGTATCATTGAGGTATTACAATATGACTGATAAAGGTAGTCCTAACAGAACGCAACACGTGACCAGCTGCAGTTTATTTGTTGATTAATGGGCCAGTCACAGTCCACGAAATATAATAAACTCGTCTAAAAGTGAAATAAATGCTATTTATTTTGTGCAAACGTGTATAACAGACGGTGGAAATACAGGCAAAACTGTTTCAGCTGCACGTGGGACCAATGTCTGAACATTGACGTAGCAGTGGACTTGAAGCGCGAGCCTTTGTTCTTCTTTGAGGTAAGTTAGCTCATAGAAGCTAATGCTATGGCTAATGCTAGTTTTTGCTTAAAATTTTCCGCCTATTTATGCATTTACACATTTATTGCCGGTGGTTGCACACTACTCTAGATGAACTCATACTCCCGCAGAGTTTGTTTTTATAATTTCTGTATTCCTAGAATTTATTTTACATTGTTTGCCATTTGTTTTTAGACAGCGAAACCTGTTGTTTCCACATTGTGCACATGACGCTAAACTCTAAATTTAATCTTGAATTTCAATGCTCCCTAGATTTTTAGCTCAGTCGCCTGCTGGGGTTTTTGTTTTAATATGTAGGCCAACCTAATGTGGCATTTTTGCTTTTATAAACTGACCCTAAATGTTCAAGAGTTTGACAAAGCTTCAATTACCCAACAATCCATGCTGCTAATAGTATTTCCCTTTCCACATTTTCTGTAGCTACAAACTTTTATTTCATTCATTCTGGGAGAGTATCAGAATGTGTTAGTGTGCGTTAATACTCTGTGGCTGAACTCCTGACCCCTGCCATTGTTACTGTCACGCTTATACTTGAGCTACTTACTGTGTTTTACAGTTCTGCACATAAATCCTCAATTTTAATGCTCCATTAGTTGTATGGCTAACATGGGCTGTTGCTTGCTACAGTATTAATACGATTATAGAGAATATCATTACAGTGCGTTAAATTGACTGAAATGGAAGGTGTGTGTAAATATGCCTACACACAGTGGTTGCCATTGTAGTGCTTTTTGAGTCACTAGAGAAAAGATCTTATAGTAAGCACAGAATATTCAAGAGAGATTTTCCAAATGTTACAGGATTTTTTTTTGGGGGGAATAATACAAGGAAAGGGTAGAGATGTTAGAAAATGCAGTTAAAGCTATAAAAAGACTAAAATGGCAGTCATAGCCCACTCAGCTGGAGGGCAAAGGGAGGCAGGTGGCTGTCAAGGCAGAGGCTGAATGTCATCAAAACAGGCACATGAGATACCTGTCTGTCAACAGTGACTAAAAGGATATGGTATTAATTTACTGTAATATACCAAGAGGGTTTAAATCTATAGTTAGTTATAGTATTTATACATTGAATCTTACAGTCTTGGCTTCTGTGTAACACCGTCTTGGATGAAGTGCCTCTGCATGTCTATACAGTGTGTGAATGTTTTAGGAAGCCACAAAGGCCATGACATGGTTGATGTAACTGAGCTTATAGATAGACAAGGGCAGCACTTTCATGCATACATTTATGTGCTGTACTTGTACATGAGAAATGATTTATATTCCTTCACGTCGACTGCAGGAGACATAATCCTAGTAAATCCTTTCGATGAGTATGTTGTGCAGCTGGTTTAAGGTTACGTCTAAGAGGTCCACAAGTATTCATAGGTGGGATCCTTGAGGATAAACTTATGCATTTTGAAGCTATTTGTTTTGACATGACATGCCCTCTGCTCGACTGTGTCATATGTTTTTAAGACAGGCCTGAGCTTAACTGGTGATTTTATGGAGGCTGAAACCTGATTGGATTTGGTGCAGATTAAATGCTTGTCCCTCTTGGCATAATGTCGTCCAGTGCGTCAGTGGGACTGGAAGCCCTTGGCACACAAGGCAGCCTGGGAAAAGGCTATCACACAAGATGACTTTTCATTTTGTGCACTGTACAGCAAGTTGACGTTAACTGTGCTCTTTCTAACAGGGGGAAATCTGGTGCCAGCCAAATGCCATGCTGTGGAGACTGACTCGGACCAGACCATGACTCACAGAGATGTTGGAGAAGACTCAAATATCTGGAAGAGATTTCAAGATAAGCCAGCTGCTGAACTTGACAGGAGGTTTGTCTTTGTCTGGGTTATAAAAGTATTGACTGTATTTAAAATAGTGTTTTGTAACAAGGAAACTACAGACTTATGCATAAACTGACAGATTTGTAAGATTTGTCGAGACAGTTGTCGGCGTTGAGCGCCCCGCTGAAGTACGGACTGGCAGGGGTTAACTGTTCAGCCGAAGTCAGGAGCAATGAAAAGAGTGAAATGAAATATGTTGGATATTTTTTCTTGTATTATAGAATTTCTTTCACTTTATTTTATCATTTTATTTTGCTCAGGCTTTCGTCAGACTTAAATCGATGTGCGTGCTGGTATGCAGCAGTGTTTGTCTGAATTATTCGACCTACTACAGTCTTTTAAAATACAATCAGTGTTAGACTGAATTTGAGGAACAGCAAGAAGTGAGTATCTGATGGCTTATTGTCAGGTTGTATGAGCAGCAGTTAAGTTCTCAGTCTTTTGTAATTATTGTATTTGCACTTGTTTGTGCTGTTTGCTTGTATTTATGTGATTGATTTGACACTTTGTAATTTACACTGAATGCATTAGTATTCAAGCAGAGCAAATAGGGGAGTCATCAAGGAGAAAAGGATGTGCTGCTCTAACCAATCAATGATGCAGAAAAGGGAACACAGTCTTTTTTTATTTTTACACAATGCCACACAAGTGGTCTCTTTACAGTCAGTTATAATGGAACAGCGCACAGCACAGACCACCTGTAAATTAAGTCCTTTTTCTCACACACATAGCTACCAGCTGCTTGGCGTTTTTCATTAGTGCCATATGCGGCAGAGTCTGGTTCATGTGAAAAAGAGCCTGTAACATACCATCTCAGTGGGCTTTTAGATAGTCAGACCGAATATCTAACGTTACTTGTTATAAATTTGTGTCAGAAAGTTAGTTGAATAGATTATATTTCAGCTTAGCCTTGAACAAAGCCTTAAAAATGCTGCTTTCTCTTTGTCAAGGTCTGCCACCTTACGCAGTTAAAGCGATGCCTGCAGTATTAATTGATTCGATTATCTATTCATGTGGGTGAAATGAATGCTAGATAACAACTTTTAAAGACACAGCCTGAGAGACTATTTGATCTAATTGGACTCAAACCTCTGATGTCTTTGAACGATTTGGAGATTCTCTTAAAGACACAGGATGAATATCAAATGTGTTTTATCCTCAGAGGAACAAACACCTCTGTATTTCACAAGCTCAGAGTTAAATGAATGATTGCAGATTGATATCAGCAGAAAATGTATTGACTGTGTACAGGGCTGTTATTAGGGAGCTGGTTCAGGTGAATTTATTTGTGTTGACTGCAAATTCATCTTGTATACAGTTGTGACAATGTGATGAAAAAGGAGTTTGAATACTGTATCAGACTGTTATTGCAGAAGACAGTCCTGTTGATTCATGGACTTTTGGAGATATTGCTTGGGTAAAAAGTTGAATGCTAAATGCTTGGGAGAAAGCCGGACAGAGGTGAGTGGAGACGGATAAGAAGATGGATAGCTGTACAGGGATCAGACATGTGTCACCTTGGCTTAGACACTAAAGGACATAGTCTATGTACCCTTGCTTTTGACACTTGCTGAAGAGTGATGAGTAGGTCTGGTACTGAGAAGAGCAAGGAGTTTAGCTCACTGTGAAAACCAGGCATCTATCTCTGCTTTATTTGAGATTTTCTGCCCAATACTGCTCCACTCCCTTTTTTAATTCTTTAAGAACACCCTCCCACACTGCCCATTTGCAAGTGAAAACACCTCAGTACTGCCCCGAGGAGAAGTGCACAGAACTGTGTGTGATCAAGCAGTGTTTCGACATTTTTAAATCTAAAAATCCCCCAAACCTGATGTCATTGTTCTGTATGACATATTGGCTCTATTTGACTTCTATCCACATACTGTAAATGTTAAGATGATAAGCACCTAATATTTTAATCTGTTGAGTTTTTCTAGAGAACAAATGAGTGCATAATTTCCCTGTTAATTAATTGTCCTCTTTGGCCTTGTTGAGCACTTTGTCAAGCTTTTTATTTATCTATTTAATTTCAGCTTTCACTGCAGTGCACACTGTCTGTGTAGCGTGTTATGGCTGTAAATAGTGATTGTGTGCTTCATATATGTACAAATATTGCACAAGAGTTTTTTTTGTGTGTGTATGTGTGTACGTGTCTGTGTGTGTACATGTGCGTGCGTGCGTGCGTGACATGTTTGCGGAGCTCTGTGAGCACTAACCAAGCGGAAATGACAGTAATTAACTAAACGAGCTACATCTGCACCTGAGGGGAGAGTGTGAGACACAATGTGTGTGTGATTTTTGCAAATCTGCACAAAATGGGACACAAAAGAGCTGAGAGAAAATAGGTTAGAAGAAGCATGTGTTTTAAAGAGGCTGATGAGAAACAGACAGTGATGAATGAGTGAATACTGGTGATCTGTATGCTGCTGCTTTTCCTGTGGTCCTTATGTACCTTGTCCAGGAGTGTGTCCCTGGATACTCCTGGTCAGTGTCTTTCCTTCAGTGAGTGCTGCTGTGTTGAGTGGAGGTAGTGAGCGAGCCTCTGGGGCTGTGTCCACAGGGAGCCACTCCTCACTGGGCACACAAACCGACAGGAGCTAAAGGCCCACACCCGAGGCCTCACTGATTCAGAGAGGCTTAATGTATCATGGCTTAAAATGACCTGAAAAAGTTGTCAAATGGAAATAATGCCTCCAACGCTGCTCAAGTTTTATGTTCGCTATTACAGCTGTGTATGGAAGAAGGCGAGACTTCAGCACCACATTGCACCATGCTGCTTCAAAGCCTCAGCCGTTTGATAAGCTGCACTGCAGATACAGACAAGATTAAAACTTTTTATCACACATGCATTACCAGATTCATTATAATAAAGCACTGCTAGTTCACAGAAATATGCAGTAGTCAACAAAAGCTCCGAAACTACCTTGATACCAATCCACCAGAAAGCCTCTATCTTTCACTGATGCTGAACTGCAGTTTTTCATTTTTCATTCTTTTTTTTGCTGCTCAAATATTTCACATTAATATGACTTTGTAAAGCTGAGGTGCAGTGCACAAAAACAGTTTTCTAAACTAATGAATAATTGACCTTGCAGTAATATTCAATTAAGCTGGTGCAACACTGTGTAATAACAGAGAGGGAGTGTAAACATACTTTTCCCCAGTACACCTCTGACACATAGGAGAAGACTAGAAGAAAATTATATTATTCCATACATTTGGTCTGTGGTCTGTATTGTCTGTGTTAGAAACAGCAGTGATGGCCCTTTGTCTGTTCTCCATTTATCTGTAGCTCAGATGTGTGTTGAACAAGCTGTTACCATGTATTGCTCTGCTCCATCTCATCATGCATCCCACCTGGCTAAAAGCTTAAGTGTGTGGACCGCAGCCTGCTGGTGGGGTTCGGCTCTGTTCTCGTGCTCTTCACAAATAGACCACTCAACAGCTTGTTTGGGTCTCTACGGCTGTGGCTGTTTTGCTCTGCACCTGAGTATGATTACTGTTTTGCCTCCTGCTCAGTCTAATCCACCATTAAGCAGTGGAAAAGCTTGTCACATCAAATGAATTAAACACATAGACTTAATACTATATGCGTCACCACAACTATAGCACTAGAAAAGGACTGCAAAGACGTGAACAAGTATTTCTTTAGCAGCCTCACACTCTGTCTCACAGCTTACTTTCAGCACTGGCCACCTAAATGTAGAGCATTAAATGATGCTGCCATGTTGCCAGATGGCTGAATCGTGTCCTCTCATGGGCTGATCTACTTGTAATGAACACGGGTGGGGTGTTTGAATCTTGTTATTTTAACGGAATAAATAAGATCACATGTCGAGATGATGTGGGATATGGGTTCATGATTTAGACAATTACAACCACCTGTCCTGTGAGAATACGCTGCTCTCACCTTTTTGAAAGGGAGAGTTTTGAAATAAAATGAAAAACAATGAATCAAAATCCTTCAGGGTTCTTCTGTGTCAGTTTGTGTAGCTGCCACGTCTTAAATGTTAACAGAGTAAAAAGATGTGGATCATTTCCGTCTATATCATTTTGTGTATGAGGCATATGTTGAGCCCAAAAGCAGGTGTGCTGTAGTGTAGATGTTCTTCAAAGGAATATATGTACACACAGCCTTCAACATCAGCTAAATGTACTATCACACATACTGTATATGTACAATTACATGCACAGTGTATCCTCAGATAGCCACACTCCATCAGTCACATAGGCCTACCCCAGGCTCGGAGCAGTAATCCACTCGTGATGGAAGAGCAGTGGTCTACAGGATGTTTTATGTGCTGGACTTTGACCCATCGGTCGGTCCATTTTGATTTAACCTGCCAGCTGTGCACTGTTGAGAATGAATTTCTATGCATTTTCAGAATTCATGTTGAGACTCCATCCCTCATATGTTTGCCTTGGATTTTGTCTGATCAGTGCCACGTCAGTTTCTGTGGCACAGCTTGAAAAATAATTGTTGAATATTTCATAAGCTCACACTTCCTCAGTTGCTCTTATAAAAGTGAGGAGCTTTTTTGTGTAGGATCTTCCCTGAAGGCAGATCTCACAGAAACTACACTTATTTCCTCCTGCTTTTTATTTATTTTTTATTTTATTTTTTAATTTTTTTGTAAAAGTGCAGATGCATACCGTATCGTCTGAAAAGTCAATGAGTGAGAATAATAAATGATTAAGAAACAGCGGGCAAAGTATCAGAATGCATATGCATTATAGTTGTGTGTAATGTTTGCATCTGAAGGAAACACCAGACACAGGATGTTTCTAAAATATCATCTCTGTTGTTGTGTGTTGTCCTCTGTTGAGCAAACACATGAAATGTGACCCTGTGCCTTTGACTGTCAGCAGACTGACAGCACTTCACAACGTCCTTTGGAAAAGAAGACTTAGGAGAGTCTCCTGCATAACTACATTTAGAGTCCGTCTGCAAGGTTATTAGAAAATCATCTGAGCCTGCTCTGAGCCTCATCAAAGTATATTGGGTATATCTCTTTTTTTTTTTTTTTTTTTTTATTGACCGCTCTGACCTCTTCTCTCTCAAATTACTTCTCCATCTACCTGTTTATTAAGCCGCTGTCTACACTCTGCTTATCATCTCAGTCTGTATCAGTGTTGCCTCGCCTTGTGCTTGATCCATCCATCTGTCAGTCGCCCCTTCCTCTGCTGCATCTCTTTCCATCCATCTGAATGTGTCCTCCTTCAGGGGATCAACCACGTGAGCCCTCCCCTGTCGTCTTTGGTCCTCACGTTCATCACATTTACTTTGATATGTGGACCTGTCCACTTGTCTGCGAGATCTTTTCTGTCTCTGATACAGCACGTACTTGGCCTACTCAATCTGTCTGGCCATCTCTCACCCAAACACAAACGCATCCCTGTCTGCTGTGTGTTTCCAAGATGATACAGTAATACAGTCATGTTCCATTTCTGTTGACATGCCTGGCAATGCTCCACTGCTCCATTACCACGGCAACGGAAAACTGTCCCCTTTCATTGCAGAGCTTATTAATGCTACGTTAAAATATGTGCGTACCAACACACAGTGACAGCGATTCAAATGGCACACATCCAGAATCACACAGAGGAGAGGAATGGATCATTAAACCCACAGACTTACAAATATTCACTTTGCATATAATTCCTGTGCATACACGTCGGCAAGCCTCACAGAATACTGCCGGGTACACACCAGTGGGTTGAACTTAACAGCAAGTTCACTTGATGCCATGGGCAGGGCTTCACCAAACCAGACAGCATGTCACGGCACCAAGCCAGATGTTTTAGAAACTTGCAAGAAAAAGGAAAGGCCAAATTTCTGAAAGCCTAAATATTTGAAAATATGCAATGTGAACATATGCCAATCATCGTGAAGTGAAGGAAAGTTACCCTAGCTTGCCATAATTGAGTTGTCAATCTCTTTGTGCATTGTTCAAGAGGAAGATGAGGTCACCTTCATTGAAGTAAATGTTAGATTATATTTGATGTGTATGCTCTTCAAGTGACCCACAGTTGTTTGTTAAGGGGGTTAAACTCTTGACGCATTGTATTAAGTCGGTGATCCCACTTTTATACAAGCCAGTGGTCAAGTCAGTCTCCACTTTTCCTGTTCATGCTTGGCTGGGCAGTATGAGCCCTGCCAACAAAATCGTCTGAAAGCCGCTGCAGCCCAGATTACAGGTGTCAAACTACCTCAGCTGGCTGACAACTGTAACAAGCAGCCTGTCAGCAGAAGTAAAGCTGCCCTAAACCGGCCTGCATCTCATTTATCAAGGGTTAGTCACTCGCCTTGAGTCACAAGTGCAAAACCAGGCCAAATAAAAAGTCCAAAACGCACAAAAAAAACACCAGACCCACAAGTCGTACCATTTCACTCAAACTTTGTTCGATTATACCTTCTTTCCTCACAAAATGTAACATATGTTCATCAGTTTAAGGTGTGTTGTGTTCTGTGTGTTGTCCTCTGCATGTTTTCACACTGGTGTTTTGTTTTAGGCATTGAGCCGTTGTGAATGCACCCAGCTGCCAGTGGGCTGCACATCAGGCACAAGCTGTTCAAACAGGCCTGATTCAAAGGGTAACAGCATGTGGTGAGAGGTGTGCTCATGTCTTTCCAAAAGGGTGACGGGCTGAAATGAATGTTTCGATGGTATAATCAGTTGGTAGATCCATAATACAACCTTGAGTGAAAGCTTGACATTTGAGTCTGTCCAGATAAGATATTTTCTTTTCTGAAATAAATTGTAATCGATACAGACGTAGACTGATAGAACCTGCCGGGTAAAAATGAATCTCTTTACACCACATCACCTGCTTTTCCACCACTGATGTGAACACGGAGGGCTGGCAAAATGCCAAGAGTGGCTGTGTGGTTTAATGAATCTGAGACCTGCTACATGCCAAGAGACTTTCAGGTCACTGCTTTAAGAGTCTGGGTCACAGGCTTAAATCGTTTAAGTATCCATGCCCACGACGGATCCCCACAGCAGCTTTAATTTAATAGTAGCTTCAGTATCACTCCTGCCTCAGTGGCTCACAGAAGCTGCTCCTGTTCCAACGCCATGGATTCTCATCACTACACTGGCTTCATTCAGATACATGAAATCTGTCCGTAGCCTGGATCCAACACGGATTTCAGTGGCTTTATCATATATCCTCGAACATTCAGACAAGAGACTGAAACTGTTTTTCCACTGGGTGCAATTCAACATCAGAAGCATTATCTGCGGTTAATCTTTCCTGGCACTGCCAAACATGAGACAACACCTTCTTTGAAGTTTTGCCACTGTCCAAACAAGTGGCAGCAAAGATTAGTCCCAGTCTCCAGAGTACAGGAGACTGCAGGAGAACATGGTACAGGTTTTAAACTGTGCTGTGTTATTCCCAAAGCTGGACAGTGCAATAGTGGACAAAACCTGGAACTCTGAAACTCCCTGACCAACCATTTTCACCCCAAGAAAATTATATCCCCATGCTAAATATTGGGAAAAAAACAGATTAACAGCACAGTGGCTTTTTATTTGTAGTTTCAGTCAAATGTTTTTGCTGAGAGTTGGATATTTACAGCTGCACTACTTTATGGATGTCATTGTGAATATTATATAGTAGGTGTGAAAAATCCATGCTAGCTGCAAAGTAGGATGAAAGTAAAATGTTGTCACTGCAGAATTATGTGTGTTGCATAAAGCACCGTGCTACTACTTAGGGTATATTCATGAAAAACCCTTATCCCGTAATTGGCCATTTCCCTAAATAATTTCTGGCTCGGACACTGAGTCTTTTTTGTAGAGTGGTTCTAATGCTTTGAGACGCGAGAATAGACACTGGGTTGTTGACAGCATTTGAGGACAGTGGGCAGAGACAGTTTGGAGAGGGAAGGTGTGAAGCTAATGTGGCCAATGCTGAAAGGTTTTTGAGAGAGCAATTGCATTATTAAATAAGAGGTAGATGCAAAACTAAGCCTGGCCACAAGGGGAGCCATCCTCATCCTGTCTCCATTTTGTCTTTTCTTTTACTTACACACACACACACACACACACCACTTCTGTTTGTGTTGATCATCAATCACACACTCCATCCCTCGCCCTGCGCTCGTCCCAATGTGGGCCCTTCTCCTTTTTCTACCTCTCATGTTTCCCTCGTCAAGCCGCAGAAATGGTGCTCTGCACACACACACACACCGCCTCTGCAGATTTGAAAGAAGGCGCAGAACCCGGCGTGGAAATAAAATTTGATCTGTGCAGGTGGATAGAGGGATCAAGTCGGCCAGTGAGGAGAAACATAACAGCGGTGATGTTGAGAAACTATTATTGGACTCCAGCAGCAGAAACAAAGTCCATTCCGTGTCTTGTTTTTCGACTGTGCAGCAGCGGTGACATTTTTCAGTCAATTCCTCAGAGAAGGAAAGAATACTTAGCTCCTGTGAAAGAGAAAGAGCACTTCAATAATTCGTTAGCATTAGCCGGTATGTTTTGTTTGGGGAAAAGTGTCAGACTCCCTGAGGTACAGTACCAGTCAAATACCAACATGGCAGCACTCCTTCAATATTGATGCCGTTTGCGACTCACTTATTTGGTTCAATAGCATCTCCGAAATAGGCTTGTTGTAGAATTTTAATGGAACGCTTTTAAACGAGGTGGGTTATAGAGTGAGTTTGTGGGCAATGCCTGTTTGGAAGAATTACAAAAGACGTTTTCAGCACAAAGACATGAAGTCTGCAGTCTGTGCGCTATATTGTACTGTCCTGTCAGATGTTCCACTGCTGACGACTTCGCTGATGTATGAAGGCTTTTAAATGCAGACTTGAGTAAATACACACCGGGTTTGTGCGCTTGCTTTGGTGCCCTAAAGTCTTGTGGCCTCTTGCTCTGCAAATGTCTGGTTTTTGACAGTTGTTGCATTTATCGGATCAGTTTTCTCTTTTTGGGTTTCAAGAGTTATTAAGATGTCTTTGGTAGTGTTTGAACCCAGACAGACCTGGTGAATAAAAGGTTTTGATTGGGCCATCATTTCTCATAAACATGACCCTCTTTCCACAGACTGACAGCTGAGGAGTTCTTTTTGTACTCGCCCGTTTCAATTCTTTACCATGTGTTTACGACTCATCTGAAGCTGTACTTTTTAGATGTTATTATCCAATTGGATGAAGTTGCAAGTATAAAAAATGAGTCCATGTTGGAATCATTTAATATATTTCATAAAATAAATGTAAGAGTGTGATTTTTACATTCAAAAACTTTGGTAAATATTTGCTTCTGTTTGCAAAAAAGATAAGTGCCTGTATGAATATATAGACCAACAGTATTTGGAGTCTAAAGCGTCAGGCCTTGGCAGATGGACTGTTGAGTTCTAACCTTTTCATGGTTTAATCAGCACAAGAGGAACTTAACATGACTGCACAAACTATCCTTAAGGTGTCAGCTGCCGTTCCCTGTGAAGAAATGACTGTTGAAAAGACATTAAGATCCTTTTTATTATTAGCTCAGTGTAACAGAGCCCAAGAGAGACCAGGTCACATTTTACTTAGTCCACCCAAAACCCAGGGATAAATCTGAATAGTTTTATAATATTTGAGGGATGAATAGCTTTACTTTAACAATGTGCAGTGAGTATCTGTATTTGAGCTGAGTGACTGGTGTGGCCTTTGTGTGTGGACTTGTTCATGATGAGGTAGGTCACATGCACTGGCACACAGACATGTCCAGAGCAAAGTCTGTCTTTTTCTGTTGGAAAGTATCATTTCAGAATCTGCCAAAGCTTTATGTAAAAATAGTTTTTTTTAGACTGGTAAATAAAAGTGTGTGTGGGTGGGGTGTGTGGGGGTGGGTGGCTGCAGTGCATCCTGTAGCTTTTTGCCTTTGTTGATTTATTTTATTTTATTATTTTTTTTGCACAAACCTCGTCTCCCCATGCCTGTGGATTATTTCATTAGTTTGTTGGGATCTCTCCACGAGTTTGGCACACTGATGCATGAACCCGACTCTGCTCTCCACGGCATTATTTGCTGGGTCATGAGGTTAGCTTAACGAGAGCATTTAACTTTCCAGAGTCACCATGAGTCTATGAGCATCTGTGCGTAGAGAACGTGTTATTGTTGGTAATTGGACCAATGAACCGTCAATAAACATGCATTTAGTTGTTTTTAGTGCAACCAGCAGGGGTTGGGTTTAAGAGCAATTTTGGGCGAAAGCACAGGCGTAAGATGAGACTTCAACTCTGACCTGAACTGGTGCTTTCACCACATTCAGCTCTGCAGTGCACCAAAGACAAAAGGGATAGAGACCTGCTGGAAACAAGTCTCCTGCTGCAACATGCAATGGTCTTTAGAGAAATGACATGACAGCATTTCCACAGCTCACCTATAATCCGGAAAAAGAATGTCCTGACAGTGCTAACGTACTGGTGCCTGCTGTGGTGTTTTTGCTGCTGTTTTGGACGTCTATAACTACCACCATTTGGATTTTTCTACCTCTCTCTTCTTTAGGTGTGTCCTTGTTCAGAACAGCACCCCACAGCTTTGTCCGTTACCAACCATCACTGGAAACAAATCTCTGCTTTTTTTTTTTTTTTTTAACTCCAAAGCACTACACTCTTTAGCCCTTAGCTATGTTCCTGACCCTCAAACTTCCTTCAAGCCAGACCGCTCCCTGAGCTGAGTTCAAGCCTCTGTCTGATCCTCAGCCTGGACTCATGACTAAAGCTCTGACTCAGTGTTTTCCACAGTCACCTGGGCAAACAGCCTCTGATCGGCACTACTTTAAATCACTCTTTCAATTTACTGACTTGAGCAAATTGTGGCTGTGTTTTAATTAGATAATGAATTGGTAAACCATATTAGTAATTGTCGAAAGTAGTATATACCATAGAAAGACGTTAATGAGGTGTTTTCAAAAACTTGCACTGGAGTTTTTTTTTTTTCACATTTTCAGGCTGTGGTTTAGATAGGGCTGCACAATTAATCGAATTTTAATCACGATCACGATTTTGGCTTCCCAAGATCAAATTTGCGTGATCGAGCGTTATTTAAAATGCGTCATTCATTCACGCTTTGTATTAAAGTTTTTTTTTTTTTTTTTTTTTTTTTTTAAAGCCAGTCTAGTGCGCTGTAAAGCCGCTGTCTGATCACGTGCGTCAATGCACCAATCAGAGTTGTTCCCTGCACCGCGCAGCAGCTCAGTCAGTTTCCAGATGTAGACAGTCACAGGCAGAAGACAGAGTAGCGTGCGGAAAATACCACAACAGATGGCAGGCTATAATCAAAGAAAAAATGTCTAACGTAGCAGAGGGAGCGGCCGAGGGGCTTGTCCCGAGTATGGGATCGTCATCCATTGTGTGGAAACATTTTGGATTTCAGGCAAGTGACACAAAACAAGAACAGGTCATATGCAAAGAGTGTCATAAAGTTGTTTTGGCACAACAAAGCAACACAACGAACCTCTTTAACCACTTAAAAAAAAACACCATTAAGTTCAATACGATGTATGAGGGCCAAGAAATGCGATGTAAAGACTAATCATCCCACAACATCAAATCAGACATCCATCGAAGCGAGCCTCTTTAGCGCATCACCATACCCATCCACCTCCCAAAGACACAGTGAAATAACGAACGCAGTCGCATTTTATTTGGCTAAAGACATGTGCTCAATATACACGGTGACAAACGAAGGCTTCAAATTCTTGGTCAACACTCTGGATAAACGATTTGTGATCTCCTTGCGTAATTATTTTTCAAAGGTGGCACTACCTGCGATGTACAGAAAACGCAGAGGGGAAATAGAGCGTGATCTTGCCAACATAAAGTACTTTGTAACTACAACGGATCTGTGGTCAAGCAGGACAATGGATTTTGTTAAAATCAACAAATAATCGTGCTAATTAATCGTGATCTCAATATTGATCAAAATAATCGTGATTATCATTTTGGCCCTTATTGTGCAGCCCTAGGTTTAGATGTTGCAACTGCTAATGGTAGCAAGAATGTTAAAAGAAATGACCACTTCTTTGGCTCCTCAGCAGCACCTTCCCCGATTGGGCGTATAATGTACAACAAAAAAAAAAAGCTATTGCACATGAATTGAATTGATACATCTAAGTGCTGAGTGAACAATCATTGACTACTTTTCCAAGGTAATATTGATTTTCTGTTAGCATTTAAAACGATGGGATGCAGCTATGATAGAACAAAAACACCTTTAGTGCTTCTATAAAAAGCAGGGATATAGACTGCAGTGCTCACAGGTTCCATATGCATGTATCCATCTGAGAGGCTGATGATACCATCTTGGAGCTATTCTGTGATGAAGTGTTGTAATTTGCAGTCCTCACAGCTCCACTCCAGCCTCACCTGCTTCTACTCGAGCTGTTGATTTCTCAGGGTTCTCTCCGACACGTCTCAAAGAACAGTGGTAAACTTTTATGCAGCTGCAGCTGAATCTGGAGCCTGAGGAGTGTGTTTTTATTTAAGTCTGTTTTACATTGTGGTGCTTTGAAACAGCCTTTTGTTAAACGTCTGACGAGATGATGAAAAAAGGCCATGCGCTTCTATTGTCAAGACTGACACCTTAAGCATGCACTGATGCATGGGTGTCTTTCACGGGTGTGATGTGACTTTACACTGCGAGTGTGAGGAATTACAAAATACCATCATCGAAGTGACATTTTGGAAGTCTTTTATTCTGAAGTGTTGCTTGTGTACGACTTCCCTCTGGCTGCATTGATACATTGTGTGTGGTTTTTGGCTGAGACGTGTCCGTTCAGAGATGATAACAGAGGTATGTTTTCAGATAAAGCCGTGTGGCCTCAGGTCTGATCGGGTCCTGATGTTTGTGCCACAGGTGAAGCTTTCTGACAGTTTGACCTCTGCATGTGCACAAGTCATTTAAACATGTATAAGTATGATTGCAGCTTTGGAAGGTAGTGGTCTTTCTGAGGCCAAGGAAACCAGCCAACTGAGTCTGGTCCTTCTGGCCTACACATGACCAACTGTTGTCATGGTAACAATAGTCCAAGGTGGAGAGGTAAGTGCACATCTAATGACTGTGCTGTGCCAGTCACACTAGAACTCTTGATGCTCCCCTGTCTGGGCGCCCTAATTCCTTAATTCCTGTCAGTAGTCACTTCTCTGTTTGCCCCTTGCTGCTGCTCTTCTTCAGACTCACTTGGTTTACTGCGGTGCTCTGATTCAGCTGGAGCCGTGTAAACCCACACTGGTGAGAAGAGGTCACACTCTGAGACTTTCACATGGCACAATAACACACTCTGTTTAAAGCCCTGTTGTGTTCGAACAGGGGCAGCTCTAGTTCAACACTGAAGATTGTGTTGTGTCTGACACCTGGGCCCAAGAGCAGTGTTTTCTGACACAAACAATTCCTTCCATGAAGCACACGCGCTAGTTGTCACTAGCTGCAGCTTCAAAGGCCGTGACAGAGATCGACTGGAGTGGAATAACAGGAAGCCATCTATGTTGTGACTAGCTACTGGCCATCATTTGATGCATTCATTTGAAATTGGATTTGTCAGTGTGGTCAGTGTGTGCCATTGATCTGTCCAGTTAATTGATGTGTGAATTGTTAACTTATCAGTTGTGAGCTTGCCTGTGGCTTTGTGAGGGCTGCATGGCTGGAAATAGGGTTGTAATAAAAAGCTGGATCTGAAAAAAAGAACCATAGCTTAACTCTGGTATTTTCTTGGTCACAAGTAACACAACTAGGCTAAACTGTATGCCCCGCAGTTGCCCCTCACCATTCCACGAGGGACAATTCTATGAGGACATGCCCTGAATGCAGCTGGCTGCTGCAAAATTGTCCCCACAAGCAATCTTTATAGAAATAATGGAAAGTAAATGGAGAGGCTGTGAACCAGACCTAGGCTCGTCTGTCAGTGATCATATTACATTTACCCGTTTCATTTTATTCCTTTATTTAATCTGTAATTAGTGCTCAAGCACAAGGCGGATAACATTTTTTATTGTTCAAGTCTAGTGCACCCGTGGGTATATATACATACTAGGCCACGAAATCAAAATGTCAGTTTTTGTCTGTTGCAATAAGAATGGACATAGCTGTTCACCTAAATGTGCCATTATTATGGTAAAGTTATTACCCTGGAGTCCTTATCAGGAGAGGTCATCATTTACAGTATATGTATACTCACCAGCCACATTACGTACACCCTGCGGTTACCAGGTTGGACCCCCTTTTGTCTTCAGAACTGCCCTAATTCTTTGTGGCATAGATCCAACAAGGTGTTGGAAACATTCCTCAGAGATTTTGGTCCACATTGACATCCATGATGCAACTCTCATGTTCCAGCACATCCCAAAGGTGCTCTATAGGATTGAGATCTGGTGACTGTGGAGGCCATTGGAGCAAAGTGAATTCATTGTCATGTTCAAGAAACCAGTCTGAGATGAGCTTTGTGAAATAGTGCATTGTCCTGCTGTAAGTAGCAACAATACTCAGGTGGCTGTGGTGTTTAAAAAAAAAAAAGCTCAATTGGTGACCCAAAGTGTGCCAAGAAAATATTCTCCACACTATTACAACACTAGCACCAGCCTGAACCATTGAGACAAAGCAGAATGGAGCCATGATTTCATTTTCTTTATGCCAAATTCTGACCCTACCATCTGAATGTCGCAGCAGAAGACTCTGCAACGTTTTTACAATCTATCTTCTTCCAATTTTGGTTTTGACTGGTTTGCAGCATTATTTTTTTTAATTGTTAAAACTGAAAAGATGTTTTTTATGAAACATTGTGTTGATGTATCTTCCCACGTCCAAAGTGAATGAAATACAGACTTGGTAGTGTAGCTTTTAGTGACAGATGCCTTTATTGAAGTAGTCAAGGTCAAAGCAGGCAGACTTACTTTCCATGTCTCAATGCAAATTTGATTATGTTGTGATTAATCACAGCTGTCACTCAAGTCAGCTGACAATCGGGTCATCATGCTTCCAGCTTGCCCTGTTTTTTTTTTTTTTCCTGGTGAGTTGACTTTTCTGCACTGCTGTGGCACTTCCTGTAAGGCCACTTTACAATCCAGTTGTGTACAAGTTGGATGAATACAGGAGCTTGAAAATGTCAACTAGTGGCAGCTACCAGCATGCTCACTCCACCCCTACAATCCCGCAGCCAAGAGCCTAAGTGGCAGACGATCAATAATGCCAGTTGAGCGACAGACTTGATTTAGTGCGGTTAATCAGTACTTAATCAGATTCACAGGACCTGTTTAAAGACAGCAGGGTGTCAGCTCAGATCCACATCAGCTACACAGGAAATAACTTGTTTGGAAGCACCAAACAAAGCAAATCCTTGAACACACCTATGTTGGAAGTGCATTTGGAAGAACAGCATGGCTGGATTCTGAGGCCACAGGACGTACATGTAAAATAACCAGACTTCTGTATCCTGCTGCTTGTGGTCGGACAGTGCAGTCTAATGGAATTACGAGATTGACTTATATAGTCCTCATTCCTGCTAAAGTCATATTACTCGTTGGACTCATGATGAAAAAGCAGCAGTTTGATAGCTTCATTTGAAATGTACAAGCCCAAGCGTGTTTGATGTATCGCTGAGCTGACGTCTCTGTAGCCTTGACGGACAGGATCATTAAAGCTGATGACCTTGTGATTTGAAAGCTTAAGCTTTAATATTTTTTGTGCTGTGTTTAGTTTGCAATTGTACATAATGTGCAATACACAACATGGTTTTATTTTTTTATTTGTAAGTACAGACATAATGCCAACAATTACCATTCCTCAAACTATTTCCTTTATATGCTGCAACTCAGTCTAAGACTCTTACTGGAATATTTAATGTAAACTAATAATTTCATTCAAATATTAGTTAAAATGGGGATTAAAAAGTAAGAAAAGAAAACTTGACATTTTGACAAATATTGAATGGAGACATTTTGAATTGGCAGGCGGTCAAGCCTAGTAAAGTGAGTCTATAAACAGTTTGGTTTCGTAAAAACACACAAAGGAAAGCAATACAAAGAAAATAGAAATGTCACAGACCCCATTTTCATACTCTCTGCGGCAGTTCACCTCTAGATAGCATGAGCTCAAGAATAGGTCACTGGTATATCCCCCCTTTCTGAAACAAATAACATTTTTCAAGCTGTGTATACTTTTTCCTCCAATTTATTACTTCTCCCCAGACACCCAACAGTAGTACACTGGCCATGAGCATTGTTCAGAATCAAAGCTGGCTAACACAGAAACAGACATACTATTATTGCATGAATCATTGCCATCATCTTAAATGTGCAAATGGACTTTTCAAGAGGGAGGGAGAAAGAGCGAACATGAAGGAATAGCAGAGACGCCAGAAGAGGAGGAGGAATGTTACAATATTGTGCAACAACACTCATTTGTACGATCCTCCCCACATTTTATCTCTATCTCTTAAGAATTTCACGACCAGATTGATTTGGGCAGTGGGTTGAAAGCGAGAGAGGAGACACACCAGGCCTGTAATTAACTACAGCATGGTTGCCTAATATTGATGCATAGTTCAAAAGGGGACTCTCTACTTGAGGTAATGGAGCCAAAATGCAGGAAACGGTCAAGTCACGTACAAACTTAGACTTCACTTGTGCCTCTGAACGGATGTATTTAGATGAACTACTGTTCATGTGCTGAATTGTATCTGTGCTGAATTGTATCTGACTCTAGGTAGTTTTCTGAATGTTTAATGACAAAATAAGGAGGTTATTTAGTATATTTAAACATTATGATGATCAAGAGCTACAGCCAAATGTTTTAGTAAAGCGTTTCTATAGTGATAGATACACCATGGTGCAGTGCATTTGACTTTGTTTTTGATCTAACAGTCAAGGGCAAAATCTTTTGCACTGCAGCTTGTGAATGTTGTGCACATGCACACGACTCTGTACAAATATAAGGCAAGGCTGGAAATTGATTACATGTGTTACTTCTTAAAAGCCTGGACTATAATGACATATGATCCAAGTTTTTTTTATTATTCATTTCCAACCTGTTCTCTTGCATTTAAATGTATTTATGCAAGCACACATAGGAAATATAAATCTTGTTGCAGCTGGAAGCCTCCAGAGTCTCTAGTCCAGCTAATTTCACATCATTTTACAGAGAATCAATTAATTCATAAATTAATGAGTGAAGCTTCTGAAAATGAGACCACATGACATTATTAGAGCACCATGTAATCCCATTTACACCTAGCGTTATAATCCCCCCACATGAGACCATTCAGTTCTCTCTGGCTCTGTCTGAAGAGACAGGGTGGGAACGTTCCTGACAGCTACAGCAGATTAAAGAGTTAACACTAAAGAAGCCTCAAAGCTACTTTCAGACCATGTGACCATACAGCTATCCCCTAGTGCTGCGTTTAAAAGAGTCCATATTGTGAATGTAAATTAAAAAATGTAGGTGTGAGTTGTGCAGTTTAATCATGTTTTGGCAGTGTCTTTCACCACAAAGTACACCTGCTGTGCTTGTCTTATGGAAAGTTTCAGGCAACACTTGGAACAAAGCATCATCATGTCTCATTTAGTCTTAGTTTGACTATTATCTTTTCCTAAAGAAAAGAATGAGTCTACATTTTAGAATTGCTTAGACATTCCCAGAATGCATTGTGACAAATGTCAGAGATTGCTTTAGAAAGGGGGCCATGATAGAACACAAATTATAAAAAATTACTAGGATTTTTGTGTATTGCTGGTTACTGTGCTACTTAGTTAAAATTTACAATTTACTCCAGTTTCACCTCTTTGTCCCAAAAACATAGGCAACATAAAGAACATACACCTGTAAACTGTGCAGTTTGTTAGTAGCTGTAATAATAATTTAGTGTCAAACACACAACTATAGTTCTAGTACATTGTTTACGTTTAGTACTGGAATGTAATCACAAATAGATGTCACTTCACAAATTCACAGGACAGTAGCTCTACATTTACAGGACATCAGGGCCCCAGCTATTTCACAGCAACGTTTAAGACATGAAGCCAAAATGTCCTGCTTGTACTGCCAGAGATAAATGTGTGATTCGTTAAGACTAATAGTTTCTGCTCGTTTGTCCTTCCCATCAGATTGTCCGACTTGCACCTACTGCTACCGCTCTCCCCCTCTACCCTCTGGCTCTACTCCTCAATCTCCAGTATCAGGTCATCTCCCTCCAGGGACGAGTCGCACGTCACATGGACAGCTTTAACTGTCCCAGACACCGGCGAGTTGACCACGGTCTCCATCTTCATGGCCGAGAGGACACACAGCGGCTGACCCTTCTCCACCTTTTATAATGACAGAAACAGTTCACAGGGCATTAGAAAAAGCACCAGCCCTGAGCTACCAGGTGAACAAGGCCCCAATAAGTCACCTCAGTAGTTCATATTAAAACAAAACCTAATATTTCATGTTTGGCCTCAGGACATACAGGTACTATCAGGTCTAATGGGCTAAGTGATTAGAACAGGGCTCCAGTTTCATAACAATTTAAATTACAAACACTGATGTAAGAGCATTGGTAGAAGTGTTTATCTGTTGAAGATGACAGGGGCTCCTGGAACATTGGCCTTTACACAGGACTATTACTAGTACGCAAAGAAAGGGTCAAACTATTTAAGGAATGAATGACATTTCTGTATTTGTCCACTTTCAGACTGGTTTCTACTCCAATTATGAGATGTTTTATTCATTTATTTACATTATATTTTACATTATGTGACACAGCACAGGTGGATGAATGTTGGGTCAACGAATGGAAAATAGCCTAAGACTACAATCTGGCATGTTTACATTCATGTGGCTGTGTCTCATGTATGTTCATTAACATGAACTGTCCCTTTAAAAAAACTGTGCATACAAATACAAAATGTAGTTTTGCTAGAACTAAGTTTAAATAAATGTTGCTTCAATAGGAGTGTATTGTTTTACAGTGAACTCACCTTGGATCCAACTTCCACTTTGACCTCCAGTACTTTCCCAGGCATTGGTGCCCCCACTTGACCCTTAATGGATTTCTGAGCCTTGGGGTGGAACTTCATTTCCTGGGTAGAAGGACAGATACATTTTATAAATCCGGTATCTACCTGTCCAGACGCTCATCCACGAGACATTCTTCCTGCATTTAAGAAGTCTCTGTCTCAGTCCACCCCTTTAAGCAACTATCTTAATCCAGGAACATCCCACCAGCATGTCTCAGTCTTACTCTGTCTAACCCTATGTAGTACCTTCATGGCGACAGTGTCTTTGACCAGCACAGATCTCAGCTGTCCATTGAGCTCAAAGAAGACCTCCCTCTGTCCGGCCTTGTTCAGGTCTCCCAGCGCCAGAGCCTTTATGTGAAGGATCTTGCCTCTTTCCAGCTCCACCTGCGGTAAAACACAGCACAGGCAGGGCCAGAGGCAGAGAAATGAGATTATGTCAGAAAATTTAAATGAATACACGGCTGACTAGTTCACAAGTCCAGCTACAGCAATAAAAACAGATTGCCAAGCCTGGTGAAATTAGAAAGTAAAGTCAGTGGAGTGAGACAGGCTCAGCAATTCCTTTTCATCCTCTTCAACAGTGCTGTGGCAATTCCCAAGGAAGTTTTGACTATATTAAATGTCTAAAACAATAAAATATACACATCTAATTAAATGTTGAAATTCAAAGCTGTGCACATGTAATCAATGAAAAACCCATGTCCAGAAACAGCTGTTAAATCAAGGAACTATCATTTTTAATTGAGAGTCGTTTGTGAAGGCGTTAGCATGCTTCACTAGCCACCTGAACGTAAACAAGCCATGAATGTGCTGGATCTGGGAAACACAGCATTTCTGAGATGAAATTCTACTGGCAGTGTTCTCGGCAGAGTGACAGTCGGAGGGAGAAGGGAGCAGACGGCGGGATATAAAAAGCTGTAGTATGAACTGTAAACCGTGGCACTCTGCCTGCCACCTGTGAAAATGCTGCAAAGACAAAGACATTCCACACAGCCTTGTACTTTTTTTCTATTCTGCTCACTGCTGCCCCTCCCCTCCACACTGGCCACTGTACTTCTTCATTTATCTCACGCTTCTTCTCAAATCTCTCATTTTACCGGTCACAAAATAATTTTTTCTATTTGTCCAACTTTTGTATGCCTCATACTAGCATCTCAAACCAACTCTTATTGATCCCAAGTCCTCATTTTTTGTTCCTTAACCTCTGACCTTTCTCAAGTATGGGCTGTTATACCAGGTTCTTAGCAGCACTTGTAAGAAACCAAATTCCCATAAAACCTGAAAAGAGCTGCACAGGAGTTCTGAATCTTGTACTGAATCACCCGAGGAACAACACTGTGTTAAATCATCAGTATATTACAACTTTAGTAAAAGTTACTCTGACGAGGTGAGACACAGCTCACTCCTACACACTCATGCATGCGTTTGATGCAGCTGTTTAAGTCTCCGCTCCCCAAAGTGGGCTCAAATAGCTGCTTTCACTTTTAATCAACTCCTCCTCCTCTTGTTGGCCAAGAGCTCAGCACTGCAGACTTGCACAAAGACTCCTTGTTATTTTTGATCTGACACAGAAGAAAGGATATTGCCATTTTTAATATCCATACATAATCACAGTGGTGTCTTTCAGTTTTTTTAAATCGGTGAAGGTTTGTCGTCCAGCAGAAAGCTGTTCAGCAGCAAACAAAACAAAAATAACAGTTCATTAATAGTAATAAAGGGAAGGCACAATCATGCCTGACTTAAGGTCATGTGGACTCGTTTGTCTCATGTAGCAGTATATTGTATATCGACAACTCGTAACATGCGTTCCTCACTAATTCAAATAGTACTGTCAGTCTGAAATAATGGTGTTTGACTGAAACTAGTTTCACATTATGTGTGCCATCACGTTTGTGACATGAGTTTATTAATGACTTGTGGTGCCTGCGGCAGAATAATGAGCTTATACCTGGTGTGTGCGCACATTAGCACTGACACAAAAGATGACAGTTTTGTGTGTGTGACAATTTCTATTTGGATCTTTGTCAAACATGACTAATAGCAGACTGAGTCATCAGTTCAAGTCTTAAGGTCAAAGTCTATGAATGTGCAGCTGAATAACAGAAAAAGCAGAGCGGTCTCCATGTGGACAATGCACAGGGACATTCAAGAGGAGCATTTTCACTAATGATCTATTTGTATTCAGGAACACAAAAACTGTTCACTCTGATGAAGTTCTTCTTGTGGATTTGCAACAGGCTTGAAAAGAAGTGCTAAACAATAGCAAATGATTACAGTTAAAGCCTCAAAATCCATGTCTACAACATCAACAACTCAGGCTTCAGATATGTCTGGCCGCTCAAAAGGATTTAGTGCTTCAAAGTACTTCCCGGCAGATTTCACTGTGTGCATAAACCACTGGCTGACAACAACTCACCACCAGCTTTTGTTCCAACCTTTACTGTGCTCAGGATAATGCAACAATGGTCACCTGCAATTACCATAGTTCTCACAAAAACAAATTCAAAGACTACACTTTGTTTTGAAAATCCTTCATTTTTTAAATAGTTAAAGAACACTATAGAATACTAACCACTCCTTTATTGTCCTACATTTACATGATCATAACACCAACCTAACCTAACATACACTTTAAATTGTCATTGCATTAAAGCCTATAACCAACTGTGATTGAAACAACTTTGTTGGCTTTTGTCATCAGTGCTCTTCGCCTTCATTGCACTGCTCACTGGACTCCACAAAGCAATTGGCACACTTATTTACACGAATGCAAAAATAAAATGTGCTTCTGACTACCTATTAATTAGCTCCACCCACACAGCTTTTCCGGCACATCTAACACCAGTTGTTTCCTTGTGATACGTTTGACTAAATTAGCACACACTGACACTTACAGTGGTCACCAGGCTGCACGTCCTACTGCCACATTCATACCACCTACATCCACTGCTATGTCATATCCTTAATGTTTCATCACATTAGTCATCCAAGTCACTGCGTATTTCATTAATCACTTGTAAAATGTATAAAAAGCACTATTATCAGTGTAAATCAGAAAGTCAGCTGAGTGTGTTGGGCAGCTTGGTAGAACTGTAACCACCAACACTCTTGTTATCTTGGAACAGCTGATGGTGGTCCAAAGGTGAGGCTACTAATAGACTTTGATTAAACTATGCACAGACCTCAGGCTCTAAAAGGAGGTGGAGGGGGGGGTCAATACAGGAGTAGAACAATCCATGCAGCTCCTGATTCTCAAATGATAACACAGCAGCAACATAAATAAAGCTCTCGGTGTCCCTCGTAATATAAAAATCAATTAATACTAGTCTGGAGCCATTTTGCAGCAGTGAAATGAAGCAGTAATTTAACAGATGTCTTTGGCCTCTCTGAATCACTGTCATTTAAATATGTGTGTGTGTTAGATTTATTCTTTATTTAACCAGGTAGGTCAATTTAGAACCACTTGTCTTTTACAGTGATGACCTGGCCTTAGTGGTAAGGGCAACCAGAGCACCCAGAGAAAAACCTGCGCAGACACAAGGAGAACATGCAAACTCCACACAGAAAAGCCCTGCCCTGGAGATGATGAGATTTTTTTTTTTTTTTTTTAACAAGTACCAGATAAAAATAACTTTTTTAGGTCAACATACATTTTTATGCATTGTGCATGTTGTTAAAAAGCATTTCAATAATCCAATAAGCATTCAATACTTATTCAATACTTAAGTCTGTGAAGGTTCTCATTTATCCAGGACATCTTGAAGAAAAGGTTTAAGTAAAAGCATCTGGACTCAGTTTTCAAGGTGAAGACCTTTAATACTAGTCTATGTCCAAAGCTGTACAGATACTTGACTTTTACAGTACTTGAGTATTTAATTAAGTATTTAATTCTTAATGTTTTTTTTTCTAACATTTGATTTATATTGCGTTTGATCTCAATCTTTGTATTTCCCAAATATATGCATTACAATTTATGTATATTATTGTTATGGGCCAGCTTTTTTAGTCTGAAAATAAAGACTAAATATCTTTATGTGCCTCCTCTTTGCAGAATAAAAACAGCAAGTTACATTTTGGTGTGAGGTAAGAGCCCTTTGTGACTTCTGCCAGCCTCCTAAAACATCACAGGACAAAATTAATCTGAAGAGTGTATGAGGGAAGGCCAATCTGATGGCCGCTGGGATCAGAAATGCTGTTTGTGCTTCCCCTGATAGAGAGTTAATATCTGCAGCCTCCCCATCGCGTTATCAGCACTTCACTGTGACTCTGCAGCAAACTACATCAAACACAGCCATCTGCAGTCACACACAAGGCCTTCACTCATGACAATGTATCCTCTAAATGCAATTACACCAATACTCACTGCACCAATCAGGCCCATTTATTTCTGCCAAGTGAATTAGTGCAAATAGTTTGCGCTGAGCTTGGATCACATTTGTATTTTCTAAATCCTGTTAACAGCACAATTTGTTAATAACTTGATTTAAGTTATGCATACCTCAAACTCCTCTGCGATTTTGGGACCATCCAGGAAAAGTCTGGTGTTCAGGCAGTCCACAGGGCCAAAGGCAGCTGCACAGAGACACACATTTGTGCTATGTTGTTAATCTGGACAAACATAACTCAAGTGTTTAATACAAAACTCACCAGTGAACTCCTTAAACTCCTGGAACACTTTAGGGTACATGGCAGCCGAAATCACATCCTCATGCGTGATTTCATCACCGTATGCAGCTCGAAGCCCCTCCTCCAGGGCCTTGAAGTCCATGGGTGGCAGAGAGGCCCCGGGTCGTCCCTCGACACGCGGCAGAGACTTCAGCACCTGCATGAGACAATTCAGAAGAGACACGCCAGTTAGAAAACAAGAAGGTCAATTATTAGTTTCTATTGCATTCAAACAGTTCAGTGTGATCAATTCTGACCCACAAGTTATGACCACATCCATGCCACATCTACTTTGTATAGTTGTAGTTAAGTTTTTTTTTTTATATTTGCATTTAAGTAGGAGCTATGTCATAATAAGCCGCAGAATGTAAGTCCCTTCCCCCTGTTCCACACTCTAGTACAGCAGTGACAGGCCATCAAAGCACACTGCAGTGTTGCTGCTTGTCACATACCTTTGTTCTGGTGCAGAATAATAGTGCAGACTTAAATACAGAAAGTGGAGGCTGCAATTCCCTTTGACTAATGATATATGAACACTCGCAGCCCTCACAGTCTGACACAAGTTGTCAACACAGTTGATTCCATAAATCTAATCATTCCAACAGAAAATATAATCGAGATTTAGTAGATAGTATACACTGTAAAGGAACATTTACACCGTTTAGTTTTTGTGCTGAAATGGATGAGGACAGTGGGAATCTCCATACAGTTGTTCTATTTAATGTACAGCTCCAGCAACAACTTCAAAATGCAATAATTTAAAAAGTCACTAGAAAAGCTCATTGTGCCAGCTTCATTAGTGTTTATGTCAGCATGAATTAAAGCAACAGCATCTAATATCTATAAACTTCTATAAAAATCTGTCTTGTAGGAAAAAAAAATCTCTTTTTGGAATTGAATCCTCAGACATTGTCTACAAGTATAGAACAAAAACAGTAAGATAAAATGACATGAATATTGTATAATGACTTTAATGTAAAATAAGGTCTTTAGAATGCCTTAAGGCAGACCTTTTTTAAGTGATACCATTAACTGTAACTACTGTCTCTATATTTTATGGTCTAGTCATTAATAATGTACCAACGTTAGTGCATGTGTGTCTTGTGTGCTATTGTATTGTAATGAGGTTTCTTGTGTGTAAAAGGTACAGGCAGATACGGATGTGTGTGTGCCTTACGGAAATGTGCAGAAAAGGCCCCACTGCAATGCCATTAGTCACAGAGCTAACAGTTCAAAGATAGCCGTCTCATTTGTATGTGCGAGGGGGAGACACTTGCTCATTTACATGGTGTCCTCAGAGGATGTCTTACACCTCAACTGCTTGATTGTTTAAGTGTGAGACACAGACAGATAGTGACTGAGCCTGTATTAACAAATGGAGGAAAGACAAACTCTTCCTTCAAGGTTATTTGCGCACTGCTCGTCCTTCTTTGCACTAGTCAACACACACCCACTTGCTTTTTATTATTGTGCCTGAATTTCTCTCCTTCACTTTTCTACAGCAGACCACGGTGGAATAAAAATAATCTGATGTTGCATTTATATTGGCCTCCGTTTTCCTGTCCATTGCCTTTTTCTACAAACACTACATATGAATCAAATGTGACAAGCTAGATAAGAGACATCTCAATCACACCTTTCAGTAAGAGAGCTGCGTGCCTACCAGCTGATGTACTGCAGGTAGAACTCCCAGATAACTCATTAATGGCATCACAGAGCCATTAAAGAAACATTACATCTGCCATGCATCCAAAAACACCCTTCAGCCGCTGCACATGTGTAGGCTTCTCACTGGCTCACATGCAGAATACAGTTAAAGTGGATTTGATGCAAGCGCAAAGGGAACGTATTTGCTTCATTTGGCCTAAAAGAGACAGTTAAGTCATGTCCAGCCAGAAGCATGAACCTCTACATCAAAATACAAGCAGCTTTTCATGTTCTTTTTTACAATAACTATGAAATAACATCTTACTTTGGTGCCAATTATTATGGATTAACCTGTAATAAATGAATGCCTGCAGGTGGTTTGTAAACACAAGTTTTACAAAGTGATTCTGACCCAAGCTGAACTGTTAATGGAACAAGGGATGGATTGGACGCCTTTGCTTTGTAAGCAGCATGAAAAAGGTGTCTCTTGGTATCTCGGACTGCATTGTCTGCTGCTGCTGTTGTCATGCAGCACATTTTGTGAAAGAGACTCGGAGGAATACTGGGACTTTGTGGCTGAAGGGCTAACTGCCGGCTGCTTCTGATGAGGGTTTTCTTAGATCACGGTGATGCAGGCCACAGCTCTGTCGCACTGCTCATTAATTTTGAATGCTACACAATGGCTGATCATCATAAAAAACACAGAGGGGTCTCAAGTGTACTTTAGCCAACTGCAAATGCACAGCAATAGTAATCATACAGTGTTGTGCCTGTATAGGTTGCTATAGAATATAGATCAACATGCTGCACATCTAATAGAGAAGTAGCAGTGAGAAGGCTGGCAGTGTGGATGTCAAAACAAAAAGAATCACAGTGATTGCCAGGGACACTAATGCCAAAAATGACAAACAACTGATCATATAATCTAGCCGGTGAACATCACTGCAAGGAGACGGGAAAGGAGAGAGGACAAACAGATAAGAAAGGTTGACTGGCTTCATTTCAACTAATGGAAAAAAACAAACTCTAGGGACAAATAAAAATGCTCATAACCTACACAATGCATTATTATTATTAATGTTTGTACAAAAAGATCAAATCAAACATGAAATTCACAAAACAGTCCAATACTGTTCAAAAATAAATAAATATGACAGATTTTTTAATTAAAGTCTAGCTTTAATATTTTCAGACTGAGACATGTTTCTGATGTGGGGTGATGTAATCAGTGGAAAGGTCTCACCACTGACTTCCAGACGGCTCAGTTTCAATGGAGAGGTCATGTCTCTGTGTGTGTGTGTGGGGGGGGGCTTTTAGGTTGGCCACCGTCAGTGAGCAACTCTCAACTGTGTTTTCTATTACAGATACTGCTACATTGTTTAAAGACACTGTGGAAAACATGCTTGAGTTGATGCAGGAGGGTGCTCCCAAAGAGACTTCAGGTGGTTGGCCCCTGATGCGCTTCAGAGTCTCCTCCTCAATCTTTGCTGCTGTGAGGGGGGGGTGACGAGTGGAGTAGACAGAACAATATCACGCTTTTCTTCACTGTCGTCAGTGTCCTCCTGGGGACTGGCAACAGACGTGTGTGTGTGTGTGTGTGTACCTGCCCTAGTCCTATGTGCTGTTTTTGTGTTTTGTGGACTTAGTCTTATGTAAAGGAGAGTTTTCAGCAGAATATGCAGTAATTTCCCTTTTGCCCTTTAAAATTTGCTGTGTGCAAACTTTGAATACATTTACATGTATCAAACACTTTTTTATTACCAATGTGCAAATGGACTAAAATGTACCTTTGAAGTAAGGCTGGGTAATGCTGTATTATATACACATTTTTTGAAATTTGAGTTTTTTACAGCTTCATGCTCAACAGTTGAGGTGTTGCTCTGTGAAATATCCATGTGATGGTAGTTAAATTTGCAGTTTTCAATACACATTTAGTTACTGGTAAAGCTAAATTGTACAGTGTTGTATTGTTTCTGCATTGTTAAACAGAATACATTATAATGTAACTTGATATTTTGTGTCATAATAGCCTTTATTCAGATAAAAAATGTCCCATCATTTAGCAGGTCCCAGCAGAGCAGGCATACCTTAGATCTGAATGGCTCCGGGAATCCTCCGTGCGGTATCCCGATGTATCCCTGCAGGAACTCCACCACAGACAGAGGGAAGGACAGCTCGTCTGCTCTCTCCTCCACCTCGGCCCTGGTCAAGTTGTTCTGCACCATGAACTGCGCCAAGTCGCCCACAATCTTTGATGATGGAGTCACCTAAGAATGAAAGGGGCAGAACTGTGAGAGGTGCCATGTTTTAGTTCCCACCAGCTCGCTTTAACTGTGGGGAAAGAGTTTGTACTTCATCACAAACTCAGCAGGGCACTGGACAGCCTTTGCACACAGATTATCCCTCAGTTTGCTCTGGATGTAGGGAGCTGCTTCTTTGCATCTCTGGTACATTACTATTGTCTGTCCACTACTAAACAAATGTCATTTTAATATATTCAGGTTATAAAAACTCGGTCTTTATTATGTAATCCTGTTTTTTCTTGCTGCTGTTAGAGAGAAATGGTGCAGTCTTTCAGTCAGTCAGTGAAGTCCTGCTGTGTTGAGAGCAGGTGGAAATGCACATCAAATATGATTTAACCAAAAGAGAAAAGTGGTGACAGTGTGTTTTTTCTAATGAAGACAGTGTCTTCAAACATTAATCTCACAGTGACCCAGAGAGAAGAAGCGACTAGGAGAGCAAAATGAGAAATGAAAAGCTGTTTACGTCAATACAGCATCTTTAATCACTGGTTTTGGCAGGTGTGAACAAAAGTATGCAGGCCTTTCCTGTGACAGCCTCAAAATAAAGAGTGAAGAAGAGAATGAGAAAAACATTCATTAAAATCACATGTATTCATTCTTTCATTATTTACAATGGCATATGATTATGGTAATAGTGAGCCCTGTTATTATAATGGTGATAAGTGAGGGCACTTAAGACTGGGAACAGGACATAGACCCAAAAATCAATCACACACATTGCCCTCTTATTATAACAAAGGCTGTCAGTTTACGTTCATCTGAGACTGGGCTGTGCACAGAGTCAGGGGCTTCAATGCAACACCCAAGACACTTTGTAATACTTTTTTTTTTTCTGGATGTTAAAAAATACAACAATGAAGTAATACACTTTGGCACCTGAGCACACTTAAAATCCAAGTCTGTTCTCGTTTAGGCCCCAGCAGAGGCAGCAGCCTCGGTAACAGTCTGAGAAGCTGTAAAGTTAAACACTGACAGCTGAATGGCTGTGGAGAAAAGAAAGAGCAGGCCAGCACTTTACAACATGCCTATTTTCGTGGCAATTAGTGCTCTGTGCTGATATCAGATGGCAGCAAGAGAAAGGAAAACCAGAACTTGTGAACAAATATAGATCAAGTTGAAGTTCCCCAAAGACTTCTTTTATAAAGAAGCTGACACCTAGTTTGGAGACGAGAGATGCCAAATTATCCCGAGTGAGACATTAAGCACACACATGCTCTCTGGACAGGGGTGTACTGGGACTGGGCAAACCCCTGGGGCCTGGGCCCAACTGTGGATAGGGGAACTCCTGGGACCATTGTAGTCTTTAAACAAGCATCATGTGTTTAAACAAAAAGTGTCTTTACTCTCTGAAGACAGCAGCACTAACAGCCATCCAACACATCACCTGCAACGGACAGGTTTCATTCAAGGGGACTCCAATATTGTCCAGAATTCAATACAAAATAATTACTAAATACTCATCATGCAATATTCTTTGTATACTGTGTGTGCACCCTGTCACTCTTATGAGGTTTTACATCTTGGCACTTTCAAAATATCATCAAGAGTAGAGCTGTACAATACTTAAAGAAGTCAATGTCTGGGTTTGTACTTATTGGCCAAACGCACTGAGATGCAATGGCATAAAATACCATAACAGCTCTGAGCAACATTACCACTGCATTGATGATAAATTCTCCATATACTGTGGAGGATTAATCAAGACGTTGCCATTTTAAAAGTTTAAAACTCTGACGTACCTTCATCAGGGTGATTTATTTTTCTCACTGGGTTTTAATTTAAAATTTAATGAGGTATTAATCCAAACAAACTGACGCTCACAGTCCGGAGCTTTTATATCCTTGAGGTTACAACTGCTCTTTCGTGGAAATACCATCACTGCTGCTCATCTCCCACCGACTTCCTGTCTTCTAAAATGATCTACTGATGGCTGTATGCAAATACTTCACAGGAGTTTCATTGAGAAACAGTGGTTCACAGGCAAAACGTGGATTTTTAACTCAGCCACCACAGCACCTAGAGCTCACTTTGATCAGTTTTGTGAATAGAGGAGATAATGTCACATAGCCTCAACTGAATGACTGTTTACAGAGAAGCTAAAGAGATTTGAATGGACTGCTCAAATCCCTGGAGAGGCCATTAACTTGGTCGAGCTCTGGAACAAAGCCTCAGTGCTGACTTAGTTGGACTCTACAACACAAGACGCCGGTGTGACTGTGCATTTCTGTCCCTTCAATCCGTGCCCCATCCACAATTGCCTCTCCTGTCTCCCGAGTCTACTTTTCTCATTTCTCTGGCTGCTATTAAGGATTGTGGCTCTTCCTTCTATTATCTGTCTTCATAGATCACCTCCTCGCTTCTTTTTCTAACTACTATCTTCTGTGTTCACGCTCAAAGCCAACACTTGACTCTGAACCCTTTCTTCATAAATCACCTCCCTCTCATTTTTTTCCCAGCCCAAATATTTCTCTTCTCTTGATCCGAGGTGACATCAGGAGTATTATTATCAATGTGTGCTGATGAATTGCCTGCCTTCAACTCCCTCTTATACAAGAAAGGGAAAAATCTTATTTCCAAGGGGATGGGAGCACTTCTCCTGTGGTAAATGGCATCCTGGTCGGACTGGGCTGGAAACCCCAACTCGATTTGATCCTTTTAAGACACTATATAAGGCCTCCAGCCAATCCCCATCATGAAGAGATAAATTATGCACACCTTTATGCACAAAACAGTGTATCATTTTTACAGGTATGAGCATGGTTTGGGAAGTGCTACATTTGTCCAAGTTTAGGCATATATTAAACAAGCTGTCAAATTTGATACATTATTAGTTACCATATACTGTATGTAGTATGTTAAGTGGTATGTGCACTGAAAATGTAAAACAATAATTCAATGAGAAATGTCAATGCTAAATTTTAGATATGTTCATTTTAGCGGCTACTTTTTTTTTTTTTTTTAAACTTAACGCCAAACCTTCAATACTGACCTTTAGCTGATATTTTTAGCTCTGCTGTGTTCCTCTCTGTATCCTAAGGGAAACATCTGGCTCTATAGCAGATACACCCTCAATTATGCTCACTCGCTGCCTGCCAACTTTCTCCTGTTTGGTGCTAGTGCTTGGTAATGTACGCCACATTTAGGAGCCTTTTATTTCACTCAATGCAACCTGCCTCTGGATTCAAGAGAAGACCCACAATGAGCCTTAATCAGTAGTGGGCTGTGAAACTAAATCTGCGGCGAATGTTGCTCCAAAGGAACACCTTTAACTGGATCTAATGCTCAGTGTTTGAAGCAGTACCCTTGCACTGGCAAAGGCTTTTCAGAGCCTGTTGTGCAATAAACCAAGCGTTCATACTTGAAAAGAGCAAAGTGGTATTTGTTTTTACCCAGACTGTGATGACTGCATTTTGAAGCTGTTGCAGCACCTTACAGTTGTGGTAAATGACATTACAATAGATAGGTACATATTCACAATGCAGACAATGTAAAAGACAAGAACTCATGTATTGCTTCTGTTTTTAAGAATGTCAAAAGCTACGATTATTCTGCAAACGTTATTTGTGATCTTCTTCTGTCACACAGAGTGGACATTTGGCTCAGTGCTGGAATATCTAAGGCCACTTGGGAGTAGAGCTGAGGAAATACAAAGACAGTACGCCATTTTCTCCTGCTTTGATATGCCACAACTACATGCGAGTAAGTGGTTGTACACATCCGTTGCCGTTATCAGCTCGGCTCAGCAGGCAGCGCCACTCATCTTTCCTTGTGTCCCTCCTCGCTGCTTTTAAGTCATATTTAACCTTGTGTCTCTGCTCTCATGTTGGCTCATATTATCACACTCCACACACAGTAAACCCACGCCTCTCTTTGCTTTGCCTGCTTCTATTCTTACCACTTTTAAGCGTCCCCCGCCTTCTGTTCATCTTTTTCACTTTGGCTAATGTCTGGATAAGTGGTGTCTGCAAGACTCCAGAGCTCCATGTGAGACAGTGACTATAACCCGTGTGTCATTGTCTGCCCACTTTGCTGACATTTTTGTTTTGAAATGGAACTCTATAGCCAGACCTGAAGTCCCCTAATGGGCTGAGGATTACATGGTCCAGCCACAACAGTGAGAGAGTACACCGGAGTGGAGTGAGGGATACGAGCTGTCAGCGGAAGACGAGACAGAAGAGCCACAACATGCTGCATTCATGCACTCTTTGGATGGTCCCAGTTTGACATTGGTTGTGCACACGTCTTCAGTTCAGTAGGTAGAAATGCTAATGCTAATAATTAGTGGGCCGAGGTTAATAGTATCAAGTCTTTTTACAAAAACCTACTGCAATTAAAGCTGGAGTTTGCAACAGGACAGTAATTTACACTTGCAACAAATGGGTTATTGTCTACAGAACAAATTCAGCGGAAATAGTTGAAACGAAACTCCCTTCAGCAGTGCTTTGTCTGCTCTTATGACTACAAATGTCAATTTTTATTCAAGTCAAGTTAAACAAGTTATTTTGAAAACTGTATTATATTCAATAGCATTTGAAATCATATCATTAAGGGTTAAATGTTACTAACATTATGTCACTTAATGTTTTTTCTGATTATATATATATATATCATATATAGTAAAATTTCCAAATCAATTGTGTGCAATATATATACATTAAGATATTGAAAAACGATATATAAATGCTATGGTGCCATGGTAATGATGCAAGTAAAAAAAATAAAAAAAATAAAATCACTATGTTTCTAAATTGTTGTTTTACCTTAAGCAGGTGTTCTCATGTATTTTTAAACTCCAAAAACATTTTCCCCAATGTTTCCGACACCACATGAATACATCACAAGAGCCGAACAGAGAATAGGAGAAGAGCAACAATGGACAGATTACAGTAACACGAAGGAATCGGAATGAGGTGGGAAGCCAAAGGGGGGTAAAGAAGAGGGAACTAAACAGGGCTTAGACAGGATGATGGAGAGACTGACATCAGGGGCAAGTGAGGCGAAGGATGGTAGGAATGGACAGATGAGCCGAGGGGACAAGAAACAGACTAGGGCAATAGACATCTGCAGTCCCACAGGCAATACAAGAGCAGCTCCGCCTGCAAATAACACCACTGTGTGAATGTGAGGCGGGCCACCACACGGCGGTAACAGCAGGAGGAAGTGACAGAGTAAAGACACTGTGCACACTGACTCCACTAAACAATGACGGCTGGTGTTGAGACAGGTGAGGCTGAGCGACAGACCAGCAGATGGAATATCAGGACATATCCAAGAAACACAATAATAACATGTAGTGGGTTTAATTATTGGTTTTGAACAATAAGTGGAATCTGGGGATGTATTGCAATGAAGGGTTACATATGTCAGATTTCATAACAACTGTACACTTTGAAAAATTTGAGTACAGACCTCAAATAAAAAAAATGAATCAAATGAGTTTGAAAAGTCTAAATACATATTGGGGTTTGGTGCTGCTAGAACCTGATACACTCACTCTATACAACTTATTTAATTCTAAAATGATCAATGTTAGTAATGTGTTGCACTAGAAATACTATTTTCCATTCTGCTATAGCTTTTTAATTAGGGAACAGTTTGCAAACACCTCAATTACTTGAAAATGAAATACACACATCATTCGGTGTGTGCGTTGAGTTGTGAGATTACATTATTAAAACAGAGCCTGTAGGCAGTACTCCAGATAATTTGTCCTCCAGCAAAAAATGACTTTCAGAATGAAATGACTTCTTATTTGTGGGCGTTAGATGATATAAAATGTTGGTGCTCCAGTGGAGGATTGTGTCCGAGGGCAGTGCTACGTGAGCAGCAGGAGGATAAGAGGAGTGTTGGCAAGAGTACACAACAGAGTCACACAAGAGTTGTATGAGAGAGAGGAGTTCCTTGTCCCTTGTCTGCTCTTTGTGAGCTTATCACTCAGCCGCTCAAGACACAACAGTTTGTGTTTGTCTCTTTTGCAAAGGTTCCTTGGACACACAGCAGTTTCAATCTCTTGCTTCATTTTAGTATTCTGCTCTGCAGGGAGCAGAACTGCATTTCAACACTAATTCATTTTAAATCAAGATTACTGATGGGAAAAACCCCACGTCTAAAAAAACCAATATCACATTTTAGTCTAAGATAAGCAAGAAGGCTGTGAAAAATACTTTCGACCAGTGGTAGATGGGATTTATAGCTCAGAATTATATGGAAATACACACCATTAGAGTCAGGCTCACCTTAAAAGACTTCTGAAATGTAATTTGAACATCAATATGGAGTACATAGACAGTCGCTGTCTGACAGCATAGAGACAATGTGTTGGATCCTCTTTGTGTAACCCAGCTGTCATTATCCTTAAATAAACCGCCTTCTCAGATCAATACATGCCAAGCAGCAAGAAGTTGCCTTTCATGAACATTTGGACTATTTCTGATTGCAAATTGACTTCCTTTTCAAAGGGTTTTAACAGAGCCTATTCACTTTTCTTTGCTCCCGGTGTTGCCTGCACTTGTACCTGTCTGAACATTAGTGCTTTGTGCCCTAGGGGTGATAACAGAGGGTCAAGTCTACTGCATAGCCAATACAACAGTGTGTTCATGGCAGGCATATGAGGACGGAGAGGTGTGCCACTCTTTACACACAGACACATTAAGAACTAGCACTCAACAAATAAATGCCTTCATTGTCCAAACCTTGTCCTGCAAGACTGGGAGGGAAGTTTTTCACAAGTATAAGCCAACATGAAGGATGATTTTAACCCGTTTATATACAAGGTATGTCTTTTTTGTTGTGAAGATTGTCATTACTGTACTGTCATTTGTCTAAGCTGATTTAGGCATACCTAGTTTTTCTGCAGGTTAAGTATCTCTATCTCCCTCATCAATGGCCCCAAAGAGTAAGAGACATGGTGTTGTTGAGTTAACAGGATACAACAGGGAGCGGCGAGAGCCCGTAGGCGCATCAGGCCAACATTGGCTTGTGCAGTGAAGCCCGCCAAGCATTAATTGAATTGATAGGGTGCATTGGGAGGGAAGCTGGTAGAAAGAAATTGATGAGGAAAACAGAATAGGGGGAGAAAAAAATTAGGGAGACTGGACCAAAAAAGAAAAAAACGAGAAAAAAAGTATAAAAAACAAAAAAAACAAAATAGAGAAGGAGGTGGCAAGCTAATGGGGAATCCATGGAAGCATGTCTACAGCGAGAGAGCAAAATGAGAAAGATGGCTAGGGAATAAATGTGCACAGTGTGGAATGAGAAAGAGGAAGGTGGAAAAAAGAAAGAAGATGAAGTCTTAACAAAGGCAGAAAATGCAAACCAGAGGACAGAATAATTAAAGTGAGTGAAAGCCCACTGAAAGAGGGATGACTCTTTTAGCAAATAATGAAGAGCAGAAATACAAGAGAATTAATGAAAGCTAATGAAAACAAAACGGCAGGAAAGAGAAGATTCAGGTTCAAAGTGATTGTGTTCATTGTATAGGTGAATGGAGTCCTTTCTCATGACTACAATTAATGTGCCTTTAGGAACTCAGCAGCTAAAGTTACTGCCCAAATTAACTGCAGCCCCGGAACTTGTATAGAAATATTCACTCCTCACTGCTGTATATTCAGAGTTCACTTCGAGGAGCAGAGTGCACTCCTAAAGCCAGTGGGACATGTGATGTTGTATTTGATGTCTTACCTTAATGAGATCTCCAAGCAGTTTGTTGGCTTCAGTGTAAGCCTTCTTCACCTCCTTGAACTTGTTTCCCAGTCCCATACTGTGTGCCTGAAAAGAAGCACAGCCAGAGAGAAAAACACAGTGAGTACACTGAGAATAAAAATAGCCTTTTAAGAAAAATTTTAATGATGAAAATTTTAGCATTAACCTGTGATTTAATGTGCTAATTTGTCTTCTGACACAGTTTTCCTTTAATTTACACTTAGGACGCTCATCTAGTGTGAAGTGAAATTTGCTGCATTGTTAATTTGTATGACTGGGGCTGTGAAGAAAAAAGGTCAGAGTGTAGTTGCTGAATGTGAACCCACATGCTCCTCCCCTCAACTTCTGAGTGTGCAGCCTCTGTAGATCTAGACAGGCCAACAATATAAAAAGGAAAACCTGATCCAAGTGCTTTTTAAAGATTCATACCAGATAATAAAAAAACACTGGGTGCAAATGTGCAGTATCAGTGAGCCCAGTGTGAGTTATATTAGTTGTAAATTGTATTATAAGCAGAGCATCTCTAATCCGGCGTTCACTGGAGCTAAAAGTGATAAAGAGCTTTGGGCTTAAAAAAATCATATTTGGCTTCTAAATCAATGCCTCGCGCAGAGCAATAAAAAGGCTGGATGTGTGAGATCACCTGGAAGTGAAGGTTGGTGTACTGTCCTCCTGGGATCTCGTTCTCATACACGTCTGCGTTGCCAGACTTCATGGTGGCGGTGCAGTCGAACGGAGCGTACAGGCCCCTGGCTACCTCCCAGTACTCGCTGTAGTCGTACACCTTTTCCAGAGCGATTCCTGTGACACATAGTGGCAACCTGCATAAATCGCGGGCATATGGATCTTATAGCTGTTGGTCAAAGTTGCTGCACATATGGTATAAATGATTGAGGCAGCTCACTGAATGTGGCCCAGAGTTATATAACACTGCAATCTGTTTGTGACAGCTACCAAATTTACCGGACAATAATGGCTGCACGAGTATGGTGTACAACTTATCAATTTTGACAGAGAACAGATTTTTTTAAACCACCAAGAGCAGCCAGTAATGGGCATTCTCCATCCACCTCTGGGGTTATATTTATATATTTCTGTTACAATACCATGTTCATTTTTAAGGCCAGTCAGGAGGAGAAACCAAAATGTCAAAGGAGACATTTCAACAGTATACAATCCATCTCATACTCCAATTTCTAAAAATTTTATGAAGTGAGAAAACATTTGGGAGCTAAAGCAGGCCAGAAACGCTTTCACAGGCTGCAATGGTTTAAGAGCAGCAACACAAATGGCATTGCGTTGGTAATTCACTCAACATTTGCCAGCCTTATCCTCATTATAACTCTGTGATACATTCTGTTGCAGACAGTTAAGGTGCTAAAGCTGATTACTTTGAAAGAACAAACTTGCTTTAATCCCAGGACAGAAATGGCGGTGCGGTGAGCGAGGCTAATGATGACAAAAATCAACTATGTTAATGAGACAAACTTAGCTTCCAACAGCCGCAGAGTGACAGGCGGCAAGAATTTAGGATTCGAGGAGGGTGTGCGCTCTGTTTGTGGGCTTTCACTGTGAGCTTGGCGGGCAAAATGGTGTAGCTGTGAAATTAATGTGAAATTAATGTGCATGTTGTTGCTGGAAAAATTCAGCTGCCTACCACGCCAGTCGGTAATTAGGGTCTATTTTCTTCTCTGTTTGAGAACCCCATTTCTGTAGCTTTCATTTAGGCCTCCTTAGTGAAATTAGTCTTGATATTACAAGGAGATGTACCAGAACACTCATATTTGTCATGTGATGCTCATATGCAAACCCTTATCAAGCCTCTGCCAATATGCACAAACAAAAAGTAAAGTAAACCACTTTTCCCTGCTGACACACTGGGATCATGAATATCAAGTATCGTACAAACTTTCAAAAGCCATACATCTCAAACTGCCAGTAATTTTCTACAGGCTTTTGAGGGCTTTAGGAGCAGAAGACCATTGCATCTGCGTTGGAGGCGAGACGATCTCCAGTTGAACATTTAGAGCCCGTTTGTCCATTCTTGGCTACTGTAAATTAGATTTGTAAAAGGTAATGACACAAAACAAGCTTCAGAGTCAGATGATTATACACTAACCGTACAATATATTACTCCATATCTGTGCAAATACATTTTATATATATTACTGTTATACTCTATTTTTTTGCTGCGAAGTTGAAAGGCTGTTTTTTTTAACAACCCTACAACAGCACTTGATGTACTTGAGAAAATAGGATCTCTCAGCTTGCGCCAATTACAGCGGTACGTTCTAGATCAGGGCAGTGGTTGTAATTTATCAGACAACATGCTGTGGAGAGGGTTTGAACCACAGGCCTTGGTGGTTAGGTGAGTGCATGTGTCAGAAAACTTTTGTGAACATGTAGTTTTCAGAAGCAGACTAATTTAAAACCAACTAAAACACACAGTATTCCCACCGTGTGTTTAATTTCCATAAAGTTAAAATGGCTGCCTGGCTGAGACAACGCGGCTTCAACAAATCCTCCAACAGTTGTGACGAACAGACATGCAGTAAAAGCAACAGGGGACAGTATTCAGACAGTAAAGCCTCTATAGAACAGGTAATGTGTGTGAGGACAATACAAACTGAGAAGGGAACACTGAACGTTAATGATGAGCAAAGGGAATTGCAGTGTCACTGTATGTTTAGTAGTTGCGAGTGTGGCATTGTGTTTATGTGTAATAATCAATGCCTTGTCTGTTGTGTGAGTGTTCACTGAGCACATCCCAAATGGCAGCATTGTTGTTGCTGTGGAAATTGCTCATCAATAAAAACGCCTGCAACAAGAGGTGTTCTTTAATGCATGTCATCCTTCAACTCGATGAGTGTGTGTGAATATATACGTCTGTGTACGTGCCGCAGCTGGAGTCGTTTAAATTAATAAAGTAGAGCTTTAAGGACAGAATAAATTAGGCAGAGTGCTGGCTTTGTGATTTTCTTTGAGACGGACTAAAGAGAAAAACAAAAAGAAGCCAGTGTGATTTAAGCCCAGTTTCTATGTGGCACAGTGTTGTTTGGCAAATGATACTTTTATTTGCTTTTCTGTGTACAAACACAAAATTACTAACATATATAATTGCACTTGGCAGCCTGAAAGATCTCCATATTGAGATATAAACACAATGGTACTAAGAGGAAGAGCCATCACACTGCAGTCTAATGGTTGGGCAAAATGAGAACATTTGATGAGAAAATTAACATTAAATCATAAAGAAAGAACTTTGGCAAACACATATACTGCTTGGCAAAGAGCTTCAGTTAAGTGTTGTTAATTGCTTTTCTCCTGAGTGAGAGGGAGGCGATAAAAGACAGTCTGAGCAGTGGCTGATGGGAAAAGTTGCAAAGTGGAGATAGAGAAGGAACTGATTAGTGCTTTGTAACACAGATGGAGAGAGAGAAGAGGCCGTCAGTAAACAGACTGAGGTTAGGAAGGTATGGAGGCGCAGCGAGCACCTCTCGGCTTGATTACTAAAGACCAGAGACGAAGCAGAGATGCACAATGAGTCTGAGATGAGGAGTGGAAGCAGACGCAAAGCGATGCCTATGAAAGAAGTTGGAAATAAAAATGAGTTTGTCTGCATGCAAATGCATAATGCATGTTCCTGGGTCACACTGGGATAGCGTACAAAGAATGCACGTGTGTGGAAGACATGCTGCATCCCAATCACAGTCTCTAGTGAAGCACTTTCACATTGTATGAATATTGAGACTTCAAAAACATCTCTCACTAGTAACAACCTTGTCTCTGCCTTTCTAACTGCACTGAATGCAGAGGAATTGATATTCTGTCACCAACCTGGACTGAGTATATGGAGACTCTCTCTCCCACTGACACTTTTTATGCACCAGTACGTATCCAGGTTTCCTACTTGGCCACAGCAATATTACAGGCTCCAGAGAACATATCTAGCCTATTGCCTGTTCAGTATGGAGTAAGCAACACTGAACTGGAGCATTTCTGTTCAAAGCACAGGCTACACATCTCACTCAACACACAGCATGCCTTAATGGCCCAGTTGACGCACGGACTATTACAGAAATAGTTTCTTCTTGGAGGGCAGATTTGTCCCTCTGTGACCGTTAAGTATTATAGCAAAAGAATGAACCAGGAAAACAGAAGACCATCACAGAGATGTGATGTTTACTGTCACATGGAAACATTAGAGGAGCGGCAATGAAAGCACTAACAAGATATTAACCTGACAGACTGCCTACTTATCTATTCTATTACAGATCAAAATAAACACTTCTAATTTCACCAAACGAAACATATAACATCTAATAACATTAAAAGCCCTACAGCAGCAGACTAATATTGCCGTGTGCTAGTCTATATTCAAAGTAAAGAAAAGAGCAAGCAAAATTTCATTAGATGTTAGTTAGCATAGTCCGGCCAGTTTTTCAACAGCATCACTCTGCAGAACTAATCACATTTGATCCTTTTCTTGGTTGCGGCCCTCTCTTTTTAGCAGCATAACTAACATATTATACACTCTGAACTCCTCCACTCATGAGGAAGCAACTCTTTATAATACTTTTGCTGTGTATGCCTTAGTCACACTTCCTTCTCACATAATTGGCTGTACGTTGTACGTTGTCATTGAGCAGAATGCACCAGTTCCCCAGACTTCAGGAGGCAATTAGTGATGTGCTCTGTTATCTATTGATATTCCCATTGATTTCTTCAACATGTAAAGGAAGACTCAGTGAAATACTTAACAAAAGAACAGGGGATTTAAGAGATGGGCTGCCTCATTAAGAGCTACATAATAATAAGTAACAAAAGCTGGACTTTTACTGAGGAGATTTCAAAGTGTTTCTTACAACATGTAATCCCGAGCCTGTTACTTCTTTTGAGATGAAGCAGAATAATGAAATGACTCACATACATGCTTATTAGCAGTACTCCCATCATATCTAATGTAATTACATTTTTAACTTGGAACTTAGTACTATCACAGGTAGTACTACAGAAAAGATAAGTAGCATGTCTCGTACCAGTGTCGAGCTTGGTTCCCTTGGCGCAGGCCACTATGGCTCCCATGCTCGGCTGAGAGGTCATCCCGGCCATGGAGTCCACCTGAAACAGAGCACAACAGTTATATTTATTATGAGGTCTTAATGGACTTTTTGAGAGACCTAAAATGCTGACAGGCTAAAGAGGCTTTAAATCAGGATGTAGGCCTTTGTTCACTGTTCCTTTCACAGAGTGACATCTCAAATAGCATAACAAGCTAAGTGCACCTCACAGTTTAACTCTCTTTGACCTTCTTCATTTGGAAGTGTCACTTTAAATGAAGCAGTGACTGCCCAAAGTCAAAGTCACACCTACATGTTTTAATATAGCTATCAATAACTGGCACCAGTGTTGTGTTGATAAGACCTCACAAAAGAAGGTAAAATGATATATTGCCAAAAATCAATAGTCTCACCACTAGTCCAAACTGTATTAGCATTTATTGACTAACGTGTCAAAAGTGTACAAGTAGTGTTCTTTTTTTTATTGAGAAAAACACTATTCTGTAAATAAACCCTGACTTGGCAGTGTCCTAATGCAGTGGGATGTGTTTAAGAATGGTTCAATACTGTTTTTCTTGGAAAAGTGAAAAAGATTGTGGCTAAATACCAGAACAACCAGAACAAAGAGGTGGTCAGTCACTTCTCTTTTATTTGGTACAGTGCTCAAGAGCAGACCTGTAATAGGAGCCAGTTGTTTTAATGAAAGCATAGTTGCTGGGAGCATGCATCAGAGAACACAGTAAAGCAACTGTTCCTGCTTGAAAATGCTTCCTTCTCGGTCAAGGGACATTTTACAAAGAGCAGCTAGTAGAAAATTAATGTTTGCTCATGTTGTCTGCACCACTTGTGGCTAGTTCAAGCTTTACAACTAAAAAGAGCTGTTCAAAGTGTTAAGGGGCTTTAATACTATAATAATAATAATAATAATAAAAAACAAAATGCCTAAAATTACTTGTTGCTTCACATTTGTGCCTTTGTTTTTAGCTTTCAGTGATGTACATATATACTCACTGCTACATCCACTATGTCAGCTCCGGCTTCAGCACTGGCCAACATGGCTGCCACTCCTGCTCCAGCTGTGTCATGGGTGTGCACGTGGATGGGGATGTCAGGGAAGCGGTCCCTCAGGGCTCCCACCAGAAGCTTACTGGGCTCCGGCCTCAGCAGACCAGCCATGTCCTGGACACAAAAGACGTGCAAACAGCTTGTAAAATGTTTCTTCTCAGTCTTTTACAAAATCGTTTTATTGCAAATCATTCTCCATTTCTAAAACCTAACTGGGAAAGTAAACTTTGGCGTTTGGCTTTCATCACAATATGTGGCGGTGTTGTTGTTTGCTGGCTTTGAGAATCACATTTTCATTTTGGAAATGGACTAGTAAACTTAGTTAAACAAGATTAATTTGGAGCACCTGCCTTCACCCTCATTAGTGAGAGGATACACAGCACAGGCCTGAGGCACGGAGCTGGAACACACCACAAAGTGCAGATCATTTGGTGAATATGGACGAGTATAAAAAACAAAATGGGAGCAAAGAGCTGCTCTCAAACACCAACAGTCTGGGAGGAAATAAAACTTGAACAAAAAGGGATTTACAAAATTATTGCTACTTATAATGACTAATTATGCGACTTTATTCCCCTTAATTGTCCTTCATTGGCTCCAAAACGGCCTTACACAGTTCAAATGTAATGTATCTAATCTAACCCAACCCATGATAGATTTGATTTGTTTACAAAAAGCTTTATTGTTACTCAGCTACAATAATTTTACTTGTTAAAATTTTTATAGCTCAACAGTGAGAAACAATTAAATTTGGATTGATAAGTAATTCATTAGCATAACAAAACAATTGCAAACACTGGTGGATCCTCGCTCTTGTGCGGATGATTAATTGATATTAACAGAAATTAAAAGAGTGAGCTTAGATGTTGAGCGGTGGCGTCTTTGGTGATCATTGCGCTCTATGAAGTTGCAAAGCGTGCTGATTTCCTCTGTTAAAAGTTAACCTCATTAGCCGTGCCAGGCTTTTATGTGATTAGCGCTGCTGCGTCTGACGCTCCACTCTGCAGTAGAGCACCAGTTTATCATTTCACATTTGAAAATATTCTGTCACGCTTCAATAGATAAATTCATTCACTGTGGCGTTATCTGTGTATTCATTTAGATAAGAGGCTTACACTATACAACTTATTCCAATAGGCCCAGGTCAAAAAACATCAACAATTAACATCTGAGTGGGTTGGATTTAAATCAAAAAGCGCATCAAAAGGCACTGATGTTTCTGTGTATGCGTCACTAAATTAATGATGATGCTGTTACAATACCTGTCAAAACAAAAAGCTATTGATTCACGTTTCAGGCCAGAAACCTTTAAGGGGGTGTTTCATAGGATTTTTTTTCATGCCTTTAGACTTAATATTTCCCAGCAATATTGCCAGTGTTTCTAAAGAGGCCTAGAGAATACAGACCAGATCTACAGTGGGTCCCAAGTGAGGTGAAAAACAAAATACTAATGACATACTAGATCTAGTTTACGTAAATCATGTTGTTAAGCTAATATAATGGTCCTGCCACTTTACACTCCCCTAATTCAACAGCAATTTTAAAATGCTATTGGATTAATGGGGAATTAATGATAACATCAATATCCTTTTACCTGCCGAATACTATTAACATTCATATTTTTAATAATATTTCATATTTTTTCCGTTTAAAATGCCAAAGTCCAAGCACCTTAATGGAGAGGATGTGTGTTCCAGCTTTAACCAGCTCGTCGGCCAGTTTCAGGTAGTAGTCCAGGGAGTACTTCTGCCTCATTGGGTCGGACACGTCGCCCGTGTACGAGATGGCGGCCTCTACAACACCCCCTGCTGTCCCGGCGGCCTCCATGCCCAGCAGCATGTTGGGCAAGTAGTTCAGCGAGTCAAACACGCGGAAGATGTCCATTCCGTTCTCCTTCGCCACCTCACAGAACCTGGCAGACGAGTCGGCAGAAGGATTTATGTTAGTCTAGAGCAGATACAGTGGAGCCAAGAACTCAGTCTTTCATTTCACACAGTACATGGTGAGATTATCACATAAACTCTCACATACATAATGAGTTTGTCTCCTTGCACTGAGTATTCTGCATAATATCCCACGTCCGGGTTGGGATAAGCTGTTTATATTCGTCTCCATATCACTAGTCATAAATATCTCTGTACCTGAGTAAATACAATATTCAGACTATTTCCATAAAAAAGTAAGCCTACACAGCGTGCAGGAGCTCACAATAATGTACACCAGCGTCATTATCTCACTTGTGAGTGCTAAATCCCTCCTATTATTACCGTGGCCCTGGTGCCTTAATCAGCTTTTTCATAACTGGGCTGAGTGTGAGCTGTAGTTCTGTTACCCCAAACACATTATTCACATACACAGAAAGCTTTTGTTTTGGCAAATACACAGATAAACTTAATGTAGAGCCATGAGAGGATTAGTAGCTGCATGACTGTCCGGTATTCAGTTAGCAACATAATACATACAAATGAAAACCAACTGTAAGCCGAGTTATCTGAAATACAAATGTTTTTCTGTCAAAACATCCCTACTTAGCAGCCACATGACCCATTTAATCCCCCGGGAATCTGAGGTAGCTGAATATTTTACTTGGCTACTGTACTGTGACCTGTGAAATTCAGTTTAAATCAATTATACGAAATGAAATTAGGCCCCGATTTGATTCTGTTAATGAAGATGCTGGGGCCACTTTGCCGCGGGCCGCTGCACCGCGATAAATGTCGAGGGTGAGAGCGAGAGAGTGAAGGGAGAAGGAGCAGCGAGCTGGGCAAAAACAGATCAGAGACATTAATCACAATCATGTGCAAATTTCCAATGGCACTCCCCCTACGGGACAGCCGCGGTGAGAGGGGAGACACTGCAACAAGGGAGGAAGCCGAGGAGAGATAAGGTGGAAAACAGAGACAAATGGAAGGATAAAAGGGAGTTAGAAGAGTGGAGAGAATACGGATTTGATAGGAGATGGGCAAAAACAGTATGTGATTGTATGGCACAGAGGGAGGAGCCACTACTCTTTTATCTGATATGTGTGCACTTATATAGACACGCGAGTCTTCCACGTCATGAAGATCCCCATTTGGATAAGAGCAGTGTGTAGGCGGAGGTATTCCTAGCTCTAAATACATTATGGCTGTTCATCTGTATCAATGATGCATCTCCGCACTTTGCCTAAGTCACTGGCTGTGATAAGAGGCAACATGAGCCCATGAGCTAAGCTGACCTGATTAAGTGTGTGCAGGTCGTGTGGTTTGTGGCGAGCTAATGTGCAATGTTGCAAAGGACGTCCAAATACGTTTAGAAATAGAGGCGCTACGTGTACGCTGGAAAAATGAGCTTCACAATGAAAGTGGTTTCAAAAGTAATGTGAGCTTTATTAGTGGGGTAAACCTGACTTCTTCGCTTTAAAAATGAAAAACCTTGCATTTATTTTAAAGACTAGACTAAGCTTTCTGACATTAGCAGGGGAATGGTGCAGTGCCTAGTATGTATTGTAATGCTGATGTGTTGTGGATTGAATGCAGATGTAAAAAGATGACATTATTGACAGTTTCTTTTTCAGTAGATGCTGCAACATATTGTTATTTATGGTTCTCATTCATCCTTACAGACAATTTGATTAAACACTGCAGTTTCACTAACTGTGACTGACTATAAACTTAAAATGTGCAGAGCTGATGGTCAACCACAGCGTTCCCATAGAAACGACCTAGGATGTTTTGTAAATTTCTTGACAGTGACAGACAATGGCGCAGAAGTAGCAGCTGGCTGTCGAAACACCGTTTATGAAGAAAGGCTTTCAGTGTGGCTCGGCAGCTGATCTACGTATGAAAATGACAGTTGTTTTAGCCTTTTCTGAAGAGAATGTATTTTTTTTTTCATTTTGCCCATGCTGTATTGTATGAGCTATGTATGAGTCTGATTCACTCAATGCATAAATTAAGTGGATTGTATTATTCATTCAAATGCATAACGCCAGAGACAAATATATAAATCAAGCCTTCTCTATTTTTATTGCTCCTATATCTACCACAATCTGTAAAATGATTTGCTACAGTGTCTGGATTTAGAGCCGAAACAAAAGACGTATGGTGAAATTATGGTTATTACAGATGTTAATGCCATGTTTAATAATAGATGTCTGTGTGTGCGATGGTGCTCACTTGAAGACGGCGTTATCCGGGTAGTTGGTATAGCCCACAGCGTTGGCTCCTCTCAGCAGCATCTGAAATGGGACGTTTGGGATCAAAGCTCTCAGCTCCTGCAGTCTCTTCCACGGACACTCCGACAGGAAGCGCATGGCCACGTCAAATGTAGCACCTGCACACATAATAATGTCAGCTTTCATCTCAAGCCTCATCCCCTAAACCCAACTTTTATCTCAATTTGAGCAGAAAAATAATATTTCTCTTTTATCTTAATACTGACATACACAGAATACAGATTAAAGGATGCTCAAATAAAATATCGGACTTGCAGCATATTCATTGTTCATGCAATAAGATCATCCCGTTTTAAAGTAAGAATGTTTGAGCGGGAGAGTGAAAAAGACAGATAGCGATCTCTCATTTCCCTTTCTGGGGGAGTAGATTAGTGAATCTCATACCCGTTTATCATATCAGCCAGAAATATTGAAGCCTCCAGTGGGTTTCTGCTGATCCAACACTGTCATCATTAAATTTCATTTTCCGAGCACTCATACATTTGGACACGGAGAGAATACTAAGCACACCCACTTGTTCTTTACAGAGAGAAGTAGGAATGCCCCAGAAAAAAAAAGAAATAAAAAAACTCTTTTTTCCACAATTATTTCTTGTTCTAATATTTATTTTGGTCTTTGTTTGCAGCTCTAAATCCTAAACCACTTGCTTCCGAAGGATGTCTTAAGCATTTCTAACTGAAGCTAAACCTATTAGCATCAATGTTTTACTGAATGTGAGCTCTCTACATGATGCGGAGAGAGACTCATTTGGGATGGTGGAGTTTACTCTGATAATTGGATAATGCAAAAAAAGACTGACAGCTGGTCCCTCACATTGAGCCATTAGGCTGGGGAACCTCTGCAGCCTGCTGGTTTTTGGAAAGACAAGCAGCCTCCAATCTGTCAACTCAAGGAGCTCAAATAAATCTGATGGAAAAATGCAGGCAAGCTGCTTTCATGCACTCCCATGATCACCAGAAAAATCTTAAACACTCCATGAAATGATTAAAGACACATCCATCTGGCGAAGAAGGGTTTCAGCCCATGTGATCCTCTCCTGTACGTTAGTTATGGATGAGTCAATTATAGAGATAAGTCAATATAAACAGTTTGTTGGCTGTGAGTCAAGGGGAAAACTTTAAACATTCATATCGGTAAAATATATCACTTCTACTTCTAAATTTGCCCTGATGGGAGCATAAACTTCTGTAAAATAAGTTGCATCTCATGCTCTAAAGCCAATAAAGGGAAGCCCTTGATGAATAAAAATTATTCATATCTATAATTTAAATTGTTGATTTCCATAAACACACGCACATATTTCAACAGTTATCAGTAATTTCGCTTTATGGCCCTGATGCACCAAACCGTTTATCCAGCCAAATCAATTTTTATGTCATCTGTGAGTCAAGGTTATTGCTCTGGGTTGCTTGATATGCCCCTTTGTTCCAGTAACTTCATGCTTCCACTGCATTCACTGAAGACATGCAGAAGTACTTTGCAAATGCTGATTATACTGCTGCTGGGGCCGAACAGGGTACACACACACCAATGTGAGCACACGCAGTAACTAACTATCTGCCGTCTGACCATCTGATAAATTTGCAAAGTGTGAAGATGATACAGGGAAGCCTATAGATACGTTATGTGGCCCAATTCGGAGTACTGCATCTTTCATGGTGGAACTGTATGGAAAGGGACTTAATCCTCAAAGGGCTTTTGCTTAATCTCAGCAATGATTCATTCTGCCTCTGAGCAGCAGTAACATGTGAAAGCAATATTCCCTATCTAAGACCTTTGTGTAAAAAAAAAAAAAGATTCATGCATATAATGTGTCAGTATAACAGCATCTGATACTCACGCAGTCATCTCCCTTTTGTGATTTATTTTGCTTCTAAGTGATTTGAGCACAGTGCGGTGTGATCACGTTGTATTCAACAGGGCATTGTACAGGGACCTCCTGTTACGCAGCACGCAGCGTATTCCTCCTGTGGTCATTAAGTGATTTATGAGCACATGTTTAAAAAGGAACAGCTACACGACTTTGCCAACAATGAACTTGAGTTGAACTTTTGTGTGCTGTTGCGTGGTAGTGGGGAGTGACTCATGTAGAAGTTAATTATGAGGTGAAATGTTTTTGTTACATTATGTTACAAAGTCCTATTGACACCAGACCAACGTCACCCATGCCATGGTCCGGTGTGACATTAATCCAGTGGGGATCACAGTGTCTGATTTATAAGTCTACATATCACCAACCCCATTTTATCAAAGCCAAGTGATAAATTCCACTATGGTCATGCTGTATGAATGATGGTTATTTATTATACAACATACATTGTTTTTCCTCTGCATCTGTCCATTTGAGCTTGTATAAGTCTCTTTATAAATTATTATATAGATATAGACCCACCTTATTGGTTTGTAAAGTAAGGGTAACAGGCTCAAATCAAGTGTAGATTTTATTAGGAATAGTGTTTGAGTGCAGTCAAACAAAGCTTTGCTTAATAATTGCTAATGTATTTCTAAATCACCTGACGTCCCTGTTTACAGCCAAACGAGTGTGAATTGGACTTTGTTTGAGTGCTTTGTTGTCTTCACAAACATACATCTGATAATGCTACAAATACACAGTCCTCTGGCATTGTGTTGTCTCTTTAAACATTAATTCTCCAGTTAGGCGTTTAAATAATTAGGAGAAACAACTACTCTGAAGCCTATCATGTCCATAAACCTCAAGAGGATTTAGGAGAATATCTCAGTCCTCCTCAGTGAATCTCACTTGCCCCACTTCCGTCTTAACTAAGAGAGAAAAATGAACATGGGCTCTCTCAACATCAGCCCATTCCAGTCATTATGTCAGGAAGTGTTTCACCTTCCCTTTCTCTTGTTTTTACACTTCTGCACAGTAATGCACTCCTGGTGCTGCTGTATTAGTGAGAGAGAGAAACGCGAGACTGGCCTATATTCTCTGTCATCGTCTTTATAAAGACAGAGTGCGGTTTAAACTTCAAAAAGCTTTTAATAAAGACTTCAACACTTTCAGGCCTACTTCAAAGAGTGACAAGGGATACATTTCTGCAACATTTTAGGACATACGTAACCGTTTATTTGAATAGGGTTAAACTTTATGCAATATATGGCTCAAATACTGTATGTCTACTGTTCAGAATTATTCAAAACACAGCTTTAGTGCCATTTTTAATATGCAATGTAGTGAACAAGTATAATCTATGGTCTTAAAACTACACCAGAAATTCATTAGTATTCATGTTCTAAACATCTCAACAATATCTTGGTTCAGTCAAGAGACACGTTTAATATCCCACCATGAATGTTTCTTGTGGTAGTAAGGACACAGCCAAGAGAGGCAAGGCATCAAACCTGAAAGATTGTACAGTCAGTGCTCTTTATGAGTTTGATCATATCAGAGATGTCTGGCCGTGAGCTTCCTGAAAGAAATTTATCGCCGTTTCAAATCCTTAACTGGTTGTAAAACCCCAGTAGTAAAACCATCAGCGAGACTCTTGTGCATGATTATGAAAACTATTTAACATGAGCGGTTTGTCTTTCACTACAGTGTTATGGCCTAGCAACACATTCATCCACAAGTCTATTTCCCTGAATGTAACTGCTCAAACATGACTAAGCTCACTTTAGATCTCGCTGTGGTCACTTAGACAAACACAGTACATCAATGTGAGATGAGTGTGTAGGCGTCCGAGCCCACTTTGTTCTAATAACTGCTCAGTGATTTACTTATGCTCTTGCGTTTATCTGTTCAAACATGAGATGAGGAGACAGTTGCTTAATGTGAGCGCTTCTGTAATGTAATGAAATACAAGACTTTCTTTCCAAACTGCTTCACTGGGATCACTAGGAGGAGGAATTTAATCCAGTAAAAAGGTTGTATTTCTCCACATTTTGTTCACTAATCAGACAGTCACCGAAACAGAAAGGCCTACCTCAATCTTTTACTGTTTAGGCCTTACGTTTGTTTTAAGATCAACTCAAAGCACTTCAACAATATAGGCTCCATCACACCAAGTCGTTTGCTATAATTGAGCCTTAAATGAAATGTTTCAACCTCGAGAGGTTCACTGGGCATATCACCATCTCAAGTGTGTGTGTCCTAGTCTTCAAATGCAAGCAAATGAATTAACTCTTTGAAACAGTTCGGAACAATTGCACTTCACGTAGGAGTATTATCAAGGACTGTTCATAATTGGTCTCATTACCGAACAGTTCCAACACGAGCACGATATTCTTTCTCTGGACAATTTTCAGAGTAATTACATATTATACAGGGACTCTATTAAACTGTTCATGCCTCAAGAAGTTTCAATAACATGTGATTTTCTCTGTTCAGTCAAAAGCAAGCAAAAGGTACAATCATTGTCTATTGAGTGAACTTGTGCGGGGCCAATGTATGCAATGAGAGATTTTCTGAGAGTGATTTTTACAACGAGCAAAAAGAAAACAATAGGCTGCAATCAGTGGGACGTGATGGGGATCCATGGCAGAGAAAGGCGAGGTACAGTGAGCTATGACGGCAGAAAATGAAGCGGCGCGTAGAGAGTAATTATTATAATAAGATAGGGGGGGGTGCTCCCATCGCTCCGGCATGACTGCATATATGAGACTAATATCAGAGGAATGTCCTCGTTGATTAACCCTTAAACAGCCACAGTGGTTGTTTTACACCTTCCTTTACAACGTTTAAAGTAGGAGCTGAGCTAAGCACAAATCCATCTGAGGCATGATGTATGAGGCGTATGTTTTATTTAACATTTAACACTATTTTTAAGCACTTGGTCACAAAAGGGCCAGACATTTTTCATTTTTCTATAAAAAGACATGTGCAGAGCTGATGGTCAGAGACGCAAGTCATGACCAAGACCAGACTGTACTGAGGGTAAGTGGACTTTTAAGTTCTAATAATGAAGAAAGACTGAGCAACAAAGTCAAAAACCTTTAAAATTACACCTTCTAAATAATACAATTTTGTGAATGTTTATGGTCTGAAGTCCAGTAATTAAGGTACAATTAACATGCAAGGTTGATTTTGTTCTCCATATTCAAATACCTCCAACAGAATAAATGAAGTGGCACACTGACCTCCCCAGTTCTCCAGGCTGAAAAGGTTGCTGAAGCTGTGGCTGACAAACGGTGAGATCATCTTCAGGTCATGTGTCCTCACTCTTGTTGCCAGGAGCGACTGGTGAGCGTCCCTGAACGTGGTGTCCATTAGCAGCAGGCCTTGGTGCGCGCGGACGGCCTTGGCAAAGCCCTCGGGTCCATCGCGCAGCAGCACATCACGGAAGCCAACCGGAGGCTCACCTGATCAGAGGACACAGGAGTCAAAAAATATATCAGTAATTCAAAAATAGGAGAAATAATCCTTGTGTGTGTGGTGTATAACAAGGTCTTTAGTGAGAACACTGTCAGCTCAGCAGGTGTTCAGAAAACTAACTTCCATATTTTTGGATTTGGTGTGATTTCTTTATTAAATCTGCATCCTGTTGCCCTTCAGACTGCACTTGAGATAAATGATTTACAGAGCGTTAAAGCCCAGGAAGCAGGTAAACAGATGTTATTTGCCCAGTGTTCTTTCCGTTAACAAGTGTGGCGCTCGTCATAACTTGCGCTAATGAGGTAGACACAGTCTCTTATCGTTGTGTTTCCCATCACTGTCCGCTCAAGTAGATCAAGCCTAACAGAATATAGGAATATAAGCTCAGCAGCAACCTTATTAGACACACCACCCACCGATTTGTGAAAATGGATTTCTCCTGCTGACACTGAGTCATATAGCCACTGCTCTCTAAATAAAGTATGCAATTACCGTTCAGAAGAAAAAATGAGATCCAAGACAATTCAGTGTTTGTGTGGTTGCCAGCCTAAGGCTAACAGTTTTAGAGATATCTAAAAAATTTCACAATGTTCTAAATTCTGAATGTTACCTGCCTTGTGACTCAACAGATTATAAATTGGTTTTAACTCAGCAGCATTATTAAAGCTCGTATTCTATGTTCAAGCATGTGGAGGAAGAATGAATTACACTGAAATGAAGATACATACTGTATTTGTAGCACATTGTTTTTGTAGATGTTGATAGGCACGTCACATGGTGTGCTGACTCATTAATAGTGTTGGTAAAACCTTTCAAGAATGCCCCATGAGTATCAAAGAACAAGACCGTAAAACTTTTATTGAGAAGCTATGCTAAGCTCCCAAGGCTTCATACAATGTCTCACACTATATGCCACTGCTAAAAGCCAAAGAAAAAACAAAAAATAAATGCAGAGGAATCCCCTAGATAAATAACTATTTCAAAAGTTAAGTGGCTGACAAAACAAAGCAGGCTATAACCGTGCTTCTCTCCCATCTCTTCTCTGTGCACACTCTTTCTACTCTTGGCTTGGCAATTAAGCATACGCACAACCAGAGGCATTAAATTATTGGAACTGAAATTGGGATCTATTTTCGCTGCAGTGACTACAATCATCAATCAATTAGACTAGTTAATGAGGAAATATGTGCATGTGGTGTTGTCCTCCAAAACCTCTGCTCGTCTCTTTTTCCCTCCATTTCTCCCTCTCTGCGCTGTTGAATATTCGCTCTTGACCTTTTATTGTTGCACCTCATCCCTGAAAACAAATGATCTCTACTATAATTGTCTCTGAGGCCGGCGTGAGCCAGAACCAACTCACAGACACTAAATGTAGAGACATTTTGTTCACACATGAGAACAGGGAAGACAAATTAGCCTTGTTCACACACACTAGATAGGCTCTGCCGAATCCCACTGCTGGAGAAAATGCATAAAAACGCTTTAAACTGATCAAAATCTCTGAGTTATATAGTATTGTACACAGGAAAAAACTTATACTAGTTGTAATTCTTTGAAAATGTGAGAGACCCACCCTGTGTGCAGTGTTTGACAGGCATGTCACAGGAGAAAACCAGGGCACCTGTACAGTTTTCTGCAGGAAAACACTGTTTTTGAATAGAAATGCACAAGTCATAAAAGTGCAGAGTAAAATGTGGAATGTAGTAAAGAGATGCAAGTCCCGAGTGAATACCCTGCCTGACAACTGACCCACTTACACACAAAAAAGCTTGATGCGCTGCATTGAAATCACCTCGCCCACTCCTGCTTCCTGCTTCCTTCCCCCAGCGCTACCTTTTCCTCGACTTCTTCGTGCTGCCTTGTCCTCTGTTCACACTCCGTTTGACTCATCCAGCTCCACAATAGTATCTGATATCAAGTGTCACAGCACTCAGGTATTCCCTTCATGAGTAAAGTGTGTAGACAACAATGCTGGTGTTATAATAGCTTGACTGTGTCCCAACCTGACACATACCTGTGACATGTTTAACGCCTTGTACCGCTGCAATGTAAGAATCTTTTAATTGGCACGTCCTGGTAGGAGTGCTAATTAAAACTGTATTATAATCATGTGCGAGTTCAGCCGACAGCCTTGTACATGTTAAAAGGAGGTAGATGTGTTAGTTCACTTGTAAACTAGTTTATTTTTTTTATGTTGTATGTTAGGGATGTCTCCTGACACTAATTAGGATCTCCCACCTCATTTCGTGAAACAAAATATGTCTAATTGCTCAGTTTCTGTAAAAATATATCAAATAATTACATGTTAGATTAGTGTATCTTTATGGAGCCAACTCACTTCTGCACAAGTTTGTACTTATTACCACAGCTCAATATTCTTAAACTGTCCATAATCATCCATTGTAGCTATGCTCAGCCAAACGTATTTTCCAAGCTGCCTAGTCTTGTGTGACTCTGTCCCTCTTTGTTTTGGTCCAACTTTCTGAGCTGATGCTATGTATATAAACACTCTTTGAGCGTGCACACAGAACAGACAGTTAGTGGACCGTAAGAGGATATTTGCTGAATTTGACAAAAAGTGTAATGGATGAGAAGCGCTGACTCCACCTATAATTACCTGCACTAAAGTGCTGCCGCTTCTCTCAGCTTTATAATGGGACCCTTCCAGGACCGACTCATATGTAACGGAATGGGGCTAGACATTTCCCCGAGGACTGCATGGATAGAAGACGCACTGAATATTCGACTCGCTGCCCGTTGTCTGGTGGCCAGAAACAATCTTGCTGCATTGCTCTGCCACTGCTGGATTGCAGGAATGATTATAAATGTCTGCTCTCAAGCTCCATTTCCACAACATATCAACTTAAGTCTTGGCAGAAAAGTTTGATCAACAATGGGCACAGTAACAGAAAGCAGAACACAGAACTAGCTCTAGACTGACAGCTGTGATGACAAGCAGTGTCTGAATTATGCCAGACATGTCTTTACGTACTGCCTTCTATTTCAGCAGTTCTATTTACCTTTATTTTTCCACTCTGGCAGGAACTGGTCCATCTTTGTGCACTTTACATAAATAGCATGCAAACTCAGCACTCACATTGCAGGAGGCCACTCATTTATTTCTAAATATCAGACATAAATTCTAACACATTATGGACTTTTTGTGCCTTTAGTTTAAAATCAATTTACCGAACTGATTGCAAACAGATGTCGCACGCTGTATGTGCAGCCAGTGCCTGGCCCTGACAATGAAAACACGCAACAAACAATGACCACGTGGCAGTCTGTCATTTTTATTAGTCATTCCTCCAAACACACTCAGAGGCAGCTGGTGATTAACCTCTACACGTCCTCCATTAACTAATCCAGACAATAATAATACTACAAACAAGGTGGACTTCTGCACCATCTATGCTCCATTGGCAATCTGCCTTCACTGTTCACATTCAGATATTTCCTAATTACAAACTAATGTCCTTTGTTACTTTGTGTCATCATGGCAAGGCAACTCCCAACATTTCTTTGACAGTACCTGTAAAAATCAATGCCTTTCTCAGTCATCCATCACAGTCTGCCCATGTCCATGTATAGATTATATGCTGACCAAACCGCGTGTTCTCCTTTCATAACCTCTTTCTCATTCTATGGTCCGGTCCCTCCCTTCACACAGCGTGATAATACAGGCCTAATCCCTCTCTTCTCTCAATCCCTCCATTGAATGAAAAAAGGGATATAAGCACATTACAAATCTCATTACTAGGCTTTAGGTATGGCTGTGTGCGTGCCTGTGCTGCACAACTACCTCATCATTACAGTAGGTGAGTGAGGGTCTGTACACAGAGGAGGGCTGCCTATGGACTTCCTGCTCACCACTGTTCCATACGTAAACAGTGTAAGATAGTGCCCTCAGGTAGCGGTGTGTTTTACTCCTGCGACAAGATGGTGGCCAATGACAGCTTTAAACACAATATGCACAAGGAGACAAGTGGTGGGTTAGGAGAAGTACACAAACGGCCCATTCCACTTTATTCCGTTCCGCTCTTCATGCTTTTTAGATGTCACATTAGATTAGTTAAGCCTGATTATGATTCATATTATTCACATTATTTTGTTAGAAATCTGTGTTTACTGGCATCACGATGAGCTGAGGCAGAACAGGGCGATGATAAACACGTCAGATTGATACAGCAGACTGTTTTGTTGCTGTCAGAAGGAACAGATGCAAATTTTCATGCTGCTATGCATCCCTAACAAAAATAAACCTGGGAGCACTGGAAAAAGGACAATCACTGCAAAACAGCTACAGCAAAAGGCCGCGACATAGGGCTGTAAGGCAGTCAGTTTATGCCTTTTATTTAAAACAGTTGACATCATTTAAACAACACACACGGAAATGACAAAACCTTAATTTCTATTGTAAGAAAAAGCGGTTTTATGAAGCTTAGAAGTAGTAACTGTTTCAGTTTTCCTTAGGGTAAGGTAAGTAGGTAAGTAACTGGCAAAATGTCATCAGATTAAAATCCTTAAAATAGAGAAATCTATACATCTAGAAATTAAAAACGTCTAACGTCTAACTCAGCAAGACAGGAACAATTTTACATATGGTATAAGAGTCTTTTCTGTTTCAATGTGTGGCTTAATGTGTGATTTTCAGGTTGGCATATTGCAGGTCTTTGTGGAAATCGAATGCTGATGGCAGCAGCTGTTTGTGGTTTTACAGGAAGTTTGTGTTGTGCTGTAATGTAGTTTATATTGAACATAATGCTGGGATGTTTAGTGCACTTCTGAAAATATAGTAATTAGAGCCTGTGTAAGCATCTCATGAAGTTTTATCCAACCTGAAGACTTGTGGTGGCCACCAGGAAAGTTATAACAATTTATTTTTGCAGTTGCATATTTCATGATAAAATGAGGGTGTTAAGCAGCATATGAGCATTTAAAAACTCATTAAGACGGCATAGTTGTGTTTAAGGGCTCCACTCCAGGAACTGAGTGTCTGAAAGAGCTCATCATAGAACGCTGCTTGGCTGTTGGCCTTTTTATGCGACTGCTGGAGTGCTCGTGCAGAGCAGGGCGAGGAGTAGGAAACTTGTGCCTTGACAAACAATGAACTGCGCCCTCTCAGTGCTGTACTCACAGCTCAGCAGAGCACTTGGGGCCCTGAGCCTTCCCCTCCCTAAGAGCTAAACCGAGCCATTGAGGAAGGCCTTTCCGCCTACAGCTATCACACTGTTCGACAGCCCATTTGTCATTGGCTCCATGCTTTTATCCAAAGTGCCCTAATACTTCCACAAGTGTTTACATTTTTAGCATGGCTGCCTGCCACAGGGGAAATGTGATTCTAACTCCTGCAGTGGTTGTACCTTTTTTAAATTAGTCCAAACGAAATGCACAAAAAGAAAAAACTAAACATTATTATAGCAATGACTACATGTTTTAATTATGCCTTAAATCAACAGTTTGTGCTTTTCCTGACAAATTACTCAACAAATCTTTAATAGTTACATAACAGCCATTTAGATGCTGTGGAAAAAACAGGCTTATCTTGCAGTGGAGTTGGAAAATAAATGGCTTTCTTAAATGCTGAGAAAATAGGTCTCACAATATGTTACAGTGCCAACAGAGAGAATCTGATACACACTGGACGTACCCATGGAAACTGGAGGGATGACAGGGTCCGTGGCAGAGGGCTTAGCTTTGACAGGAATGGGTGTGGTTGGTCCATTTACCATCACATGTCCTGGGACACAACAAGCATAAGAATCAATCAAAGAACAAGCATCAATTTACAAAAAAAATCTGTTTGGTTTGCTGACCGAGGTAGTGCAGTAGTTTCTGGGCTCGGTTCTGCGTAGGTTTCAGGTTAAACAGGTCTGGGTTTTCATCAATGAACTGCGTGTCCACAGTGGAATGAAGGAACTGGTGGTTGGCGAACACATTCTGCAGGAATGGGATGTTGGTCTAGGGAGACAAAAGGACAAGGCAGATATTAATTATGAGACCCTTTACAAGAACCATATTTCCATAGAGAAATATAAAGTGCAAACAAAAGATCAATCATGCTGTGAGTCGCAGCCGGCCAAATTAAATGAACTGCTGTAGTTTGTCTGGTGAAAATAAAGCTTTACAGTTCTCAAACACTTAAAACAATATGTAATTACACAAACATACACAGAGATATACACATACACTGGGAGAAAGTCAACTGTTCAAAATAATTACATTCCATTTCTATTTCGCTGTTTGTTTGCCTGAAAAGTATTATCTCGCCAATTAAGCTCTCGACACACACAGAAAGGGCGAGTGAATGAGGGAAAAAAAAAAAAAAAAGATGTTAATTTCATTATTTGATTGGTTGTTGATTTTTCACTCTCGTAAGCATGACTTGAACAATGCGGGTGGAGGGTTTTTGGTGAATGCAGGAGGCAGAAGAAGCTGGGGTAAAAGAGGATACAGAGTGAAAGGATGGAGAAGGGGTTGATGAATAGAGCAGAGTGTTATTTTGGAGGAATGGTTGAAAGGCGCGTGTTAATATATTCGTCAAGCTGCTTTATGTGTGTTTATCCCTGTTTAAAGTCTTTACAAAGTGCATAGTGTGAGGGAATGTAAACTGTGGAAAGCTACTTTGCATATGACCCAGTGTATTGAAGCTGCATTTAAAAAGCTGCCAATCATCATCCACCATTTTACTAAAACGAAATAGACCTTTAAAAACATCTCCTGCTTTGAAATGTAGCAGCTGTATGGAGAGGTATGTACAAACACATGAATGGGAAGAATTTACAAGCACAATTTAGGCGTTTAGCTGACAGGCAAACACAAAATGGTTGCAGTAATTGAGGCACCACAATCACTCAGGAATCCCGTAATTAGGAGAAAGGTAGTCCCTGCTGGGAACAAAGCCCAGAAACACACACCTCATTACAAGCACTAAGGCCAGGGGAGGTGTAGAGTGCAGATCGATGTGGGCCATTCTAATGTATGGTGTATATGTTTAAACACGAGGGAGATAGAGTAAATGATAAGTTGATCTTTGATGAGAGGATGGATGGAAGTCTTCCATTCGGTGTCAATGCCAATTACTATCCCGGTCAATAGGTATTGAGGTAAAGCCTGGAAACTTTCATCACCAAGATCCCAGTGAGAGTTTCATTTTTTTACACACATTCACACACAAAGTAGCAGGCATTTGAAGAGAGGACAGAGGAAAAGACCAGGGATTTGTACAGCTTCTTGTGCTGCACTGCCAAGCCCAAGGCGACAAGCTGTGGACCACAAGAAGAAAGGGATTCTCTCTCAATGCTGTGGCCACAATAGAGACTTCTAAAACCAGTGGACGTCCTCTCTCCCTCGTCTTTCTGCTTTTCAAACACCTTGCTTTGTGAGAAAATCTCACTTAACTGCACACTGGCACGGCAGGCTGAGTAGGTTTGAAACTTCATTAAGCAACAAATATGTAGGAGTGCCAATCACAACTACCATCACAATAACACGTATAAATGGACAATAATTTAGTGTTTGCGCATTTTGTTTTCATCTTGTAGGCTTGTTAATCAATGAAGTATTTTATTTCCCCTTGTTAGTGCCTGGCTATGTTTTTCATCAAAAGGTCTCTAAATGTTGCTTTGTGTACATTTTCATACTTTATAAACCAACTGCAGACAAAAGTTCAGCTCATATCGCTTCATGTCAAGTCCATGTAAACACACAAAATTACTACAGGTAGAATAAACCAAAAGTGGCAGAGACCAGAAATGAGAGACAGACAAGCAGCTGCTGTTAATGAACGACAGGGAGAGATTTGTTCTCTCTCTGGCTGCTGTACCAGATCAATGTGTTCATTATCAGAATGCTCTGCCTGTAGCTATGGCTCACACACAGGCCTCAGTCTTTAGTGTTTCTAATGATGCGAGACACACATATTTTGAACCAGAGCTCATTCTGTACTTCACTGTTCAGTTTTTATCATCTCTACAGAGGCCCTTCTCTGATTTGGATGCCCTGGAAAACACACACACACACACACACACACATACACACACACACACATACACACACACAAACACACACACACACACACACACACACACACACACACACACACACACACACACCTTTGTGCTCTCAGTGTAAGGAAAGTAAACATGCCTGAATGAGAATTTATACACCTACGCTTTCTGACGGAAAACAATTTAAGCCTTTGAAGCAAATTAAATGTCATGCAGACAGGGGTTTAACTTATCTGCCTCCTAACACATGCCTTTTCCTATAGTTGATTATCAGAAAGCTTAGTTTTATTGCTGGTGAACAGACAGACACTCATTATTGCACTTGTTGCTATCATTTTTACAGCAGTAATGCCCCAGACTGTCCTAGATGACAAAACTTCCCAACTCCAGCTTAGAGCATATTGTTTCTTAGAAAACACCTTCTATTTTATCTGCACACTTGTGCAATGACAATATTTCTGCCACAGTCGTTATCCTACATCCAAATGTTAATACTGGCACTATTTACACCTTGCAGTAAAATGTTGTCTGGGAGTCGAAGCAAGGGGGAACAAAAACATAGCACCTGGTAGTTTATGTACACTCGTTATCTACAATCTGTCCGCGCACACATCAGGATCTTATTTTTTTTTTTATTGTGCAAAGCGAGCTATGTGTAGACGATGTAAATGCAAGTGTCCAGGATGCTCCCAGTGGCTCTTAAATCAGAAGGGAATGAGAATGGAACAGGCCGAGTCGCGGCTGGCGTGGCTTTGCATGTCTCCCATTGGGAAGAGGAAACAGGGCTTCATCATTTCTGACTATATATAGTTCCACATCGGTGTGAACTCATAACAAGGTCAGAGTCAGGGTCAAACTTGGCAATGTCTGGACATGGCACTCATTTTTTAGAGCAGTAGTGTTGAGAATATAAACTACATTCTATTAAGACTTGAGCTGTGCATTGCTTCTAGGAAAACATTGGTGATATAGATGACGCATAAACACTTATTGAATGCCTTTTATCTTGGTTAGAAAATGTCATGGTACCCTTACATGCACTTACGCATTAGTGACATTTTACCAAAATTAGTGTTTGAATATTTGAGAAGGAACCAAAACAAATTTTATAAAAGGTTACATTGACCTTAAGCAGCAATGTTTCAACATCCCTTGTTTGAGACATTTTTTGGGATGTTAATTTATAAAGATACATAAAATGCAAGTCAAAAGCTACTGTAAAAATGTGAGACTTAGACCACTGGACAGCAAGCCAATAATTCGGCACACAGAGATGGTTGTGTTGCTGTGATCCTCGGTGCTCCCTCAGTGATTAGGAGTTGAATAGGGGAGCTGTCAGGTCGTTTGTCTTTCCTCTCTTCTCCTCCTCTGTCTCCCCTATCCCCATCCGTCATGCCTTAACCACTGGCCCGGACACGTAAACAAGATCAACACGCAGCCTGAGGAGCCACCGACGCACGCAGACACACAGTGGCGTGAACACGCAAGCCGCTCTTGCACTCGTATCAGCTGCAGATTTACCCGAGTCATACCCAAAATAAACACACCCACGCACAAAACAAAAGGCAGCCGCAAACATACAGTCGAGCAAATATTTAGAGCAAGGGACACTCAGGAGTTTACTGTAGCATGGACCATATGAAAGAAAACAGGCTGACCAGTGGATGAAGTAACTTGGAAGTATTATAAAGGGCCACTATTGAGAGTTAATTAATGTGAGAAACGATAGATAAAAACATCGCTTTTTTATGCACTGGTCAGTTTAGAGATTTTGGTTCAGTTTGCTCTATTAACATTTCAGCTTTCACGTCAAAATAAAAAAAAAATAAGTAAAAATTACACATTTAGGTGGTTATTTCATTACATTTTGTCCACTTGTGCTTTTAGATTTTTACCTGAAATCACCAAAAGTTAGCAAGCTCCCAAGCTGTTTCTGTTCACAGAAACATGCCTCGTTTTCATTGTAAAGCTCTCAATCTCCTACACAGCGCTGTCTATTCCAAATATGGGCACTTCATTTGTAGAAACAACCAACCGCGGATGTTTGCGGAGTAATCTTCAGCAAAAAACCAAATTAAATTATACATCTTTAAAGGCTGTTTTCTCAAAATGAGTTTTTCCTCACATTGAGTCAGATATCTTCACTCCATTAGCACCTACTGGAGTAGGTGCTACTGGAGTGTAAGTAAATGTATATTTTGTAAATGTATATTTTTAACAGCTTTTAACAACATTTTAATTATATTAAAACATAAAAGATATCCAGAATCCCCTCTGTAATTACCCTTTTAAATGTAAGCAAATGAGTGTATTTTTAAGTATGTAAAACCTCATTTGCATATTAAAACATTAATTTACACAAAGCTTAAAATGCATTTTCTTAATTTTTTTGCCAGTAACAAATTGGAGAAGTTTCACAGTAAAAAAAAATTCCATATTCACCTGTACTGTCTAGTCTTTGCAGGTCTGGCAGTTTTTTTAGCTGTTTATGTTCAGATTTTTTCCCACAGAGGACCCCCTACAGCTTCAGTGTAATGTTAAAAAAACACTCTTTTCTCTTCTCACTCTCTTCTTTTTGTGTTTGACCATGAGCAACAGTTTCCTCTGCTTTGGCTTCTTTTTCGCAGGTTCCGCCACAAATGTCTGAAACTGACTGAGGTGAGTGTTTGTGTGTAGTGTTGTTTCTCATGAGACCCAAGACTCCCGCAAGACTTCATGACTCCAAGGGACGGAGGTTGCTGGCTGGTTTCTGGTCAATACTTTGCAAGGCTGCTTTTTCCACTAACAGTCGCTGAGGGGGTTGGGACAGACCCCGTCCACCACAAAATAAGTCAGTAAGACTTCACAATGACTCAGAAGCTGTTATGTTAAAAAGGTGAAAATCCTGCAAAGTTCTTTTTTTAATGCATGTTTGGCTACAACAATCTGCTCTCCTTGTCCACAATGAGCAGGTCAAGGCAACTCATAATTGTCTCTAAACAACTGTGACCACAGCTCACCTATGTGCCTTACCCTCCATTTCATTGCGTTTGTTCAGTTTAGCTGCTAACAATTATTTACTACTTATACCAGCTATCCTTGTTTGATTTAAGCAGCTTTTTCAGCCATATACTACAGCCTGAAAATGCTTTTACTGCTAGTAAAGGTGTTTCACTCTCACACTCAAGCATTTTACTGAACATTCTACAAAGATAGAATGTCTTCCTCACAGTGGCTAAAAATTAAAGCTGATTCAATGTTTGACATTTGCCACAGCTTTTTTTCCCCTAACAAATAAAAAAATATATAATTGGAGAGCTTCCAGTAATAACTTGGATTGCCAATCCATGGCAGAGCAGGGTATACTGTGGTCAGAGACATTTTCACAGTTAAAAAGAAGATTTCTTTCACTAGAAGTAAATAAATAAATCAACAAGGACTGTGAGAATTCTTTGTATGTCTTTGCATAGACGTGTGGTTACATTAAAAGCAGCTAGACTCATTGATTTCTCCAAGCCTTCACAAAGATATACAAAGTAACAGCGGGGGGATGAAAAGTTGCAGATCTTTGAGCGGTTTTGGACAGAGGCAGTGCTGAAGTGCTGTCTCGAAGCATTTGTTTGAGTTTCAAAGACAGCTGCCTCAGTGTGAGCGCTGTCCGTGGTGCTGAACTTGCCAGGCAGCCCACAGCTATTGGGTTATTGTCAACATATTGCATCTCCGGCGTTACTGCTCTGTTTAGCGGCAGATAGCAACTTTAAAACACAAATAGTAAATAATCCTCATTCACAGCCTGCCAATTTGCTTCAACGCATCACAGAGAAAACATTTACAGCAAGGATGCGCCAGTCAATTTATCTCTTTACAGCTGTCCACAAAGCAAAGAGTTTAGCAACTCAAAAACATATTTTGCTTTCATTTAAAGAAAGTTTTACTCATGCACTCGGGTGTTAAGGAACCACTTACACGTGAGTTCTCAAGTGTTTAGTGGGGTTACACCCGAGCCACCCAAGTTTACAGTAAATCTGAAAGAAACTATGAATCCAGTTAAAACAAGAGCACATAAACAGTAAACCATCTTTGTTTAAATTGAGTAAAATGTACCGAGTTACTATTGATTAGTTAAAAAAACAACCTATGCTGACAAATAGTGACATCCACCATCTATCTAATCCATATATGGTTACTTCTTCACCAGCTGGGTTAAGATATTCTTCACACTACATAATTAGCATGTGTCATATATTATGTCAAAGACCGTGACTCATCTGGTGTCAACATAAGGGGAACCAACTCCAGAAAGCCTCTCAGACTTCTCAGGTCCCACAGATGAAAGCTTATTTCAACAGATCACTACTTAGTGGTATTCAGGGAGCTCTTAAGCAGTAAGCCTGTGACGCATTCAATGACTTGCAATGTGCTAGGTGCCCACAGTGTGCCTCTGCACTGTTAGCAGGTGTAGTCCTCAGCTTTAATTACACATGGACGTGGTCGCTGCTATATTTAGGTAAAGCGCTATATATGAACAACAAAAACAGACAGTGATAGGTAAGATGGCACCGAGCGGCAGGAGGTGTCCGACCTTTCAGCGTCAAGAGGAATAAAATCATCAGGTTTCTTAGGTTTGCTCCAGGATCCCAGCTCAATAAAGTTCATTACTATCCCAGTCACATGGGCATTCACCTCAGGTACAACAGCAGTTGGGGATAAAAACATAATGCTACAGATTTGTTGGTATCACTCATCCCTTTCCTCTTCTTTGTTGAAACTTTAATCAGAGCTGCAGCCAAAACAGTGGGAACAGCTGAACTCTTTTAATACACTTTTGCTGAAATGATTAGTTTGATCATTTCAGGATTCAACTGCTATGCCACTTGTTATATTGAAAGAGCATGGCTGCAGGAATGAAAGCCCCAACTGGAAACAAAAAAAAAAAAAAAAGAATTATCTTTTAAATGCGGGCACATATTCAGGCTGTGAACCTTTGGCAGTATGATGAATTTAATTTGGAAATCATTTAGAGCGACGATTTGAGATGCCAGTGGATGAGCTTTAGGCAGACGGTTTGAAGTTTGCAGGTTTTGATGACGGTTCATTTGCTCCACTCTTCCTCATTTCAGTGGATACTTGTTGACCTGTCAGGAGGGCGATAACATTATTATGCTTACCTAGTAGGTGGAAAAGCGCTACATAAAATCCATGCCATTTACCATTATTTTACACTTTATATGTGGTTTTATAGCTCCTCTAGCTGCGGCTCAACTGCAGGTTTGGCCATGTGTTGTGAATGTTAACTGGTGAGCACGAGCCAGTGGTGTATCTGTAATGAACGAGCTAGCAACCTGCCAGCATAGATTAAAGTTTTTAGCCCAGAAATGGATCATGAAATTCTGTCGTCGTGCTGGGAGACCCCACAGTGTGCATAGACCCGGGGTTGGATCGCACCTAGATATATCTCATTACAGATTAAATGTAACAAAACGCTGCAGCTTCCTTTTACTGCCATGCTATCTCGGCTGAATCAAAGCAACGTTTGGAAGTGCTTTCACTTTTCAACAATTTAAACATTAAAAACACCAAAAATTTATATTAGCCTTCTACTGGGCTATACGGAATCGATCCTTAAGCATGTTTACTTACACAAAACATGGCCGCACACACAGCAGTATAGGCATTAGTGCAAATATAGCAGTTTAGTTTGGGATATTTTTGGACACACTTCTGAGCACCTCTGGGTTACTTCGGGTGACAGACCACAAAAGTTAAAGCCATGAAAAAAGGGGATTGAGTGAGTCATACTGTATGTAGCTTATTAAAGATCAAAGTGTTGCGTCACAACTTTAGAGAGAAAAAAATAAAAAGGAAATTCAATTAGGCTTATTTTCCATTAGCCCCTGTGATAATAGTCCAAGTTTCCTTATACTGCACTATTAAACTAATGCATCTCCCCTAATGCATTGCTGCTGTGTATTGACGAATGAACCCTAAGACAAAAGTGATTCATCCATATATGCGCACTAATAAACATTAAGCAACTGTGGATAAAATAAGCAGGTGACTCAGAAACACTACTGGTTTAACACATCCCCTGCTTAAAAACAAATTCATCAGCTTTATTTTCAGAGACTTGGGCAACACCTAATGACTAACTGCTACCTTTTAATTCATACTATAACTGTCACAGAACATCATGCTGTATTTATGTGAATGTTTTCATAGTCTCATCATGCCGGGATTTTCCACTCAGTATTTATAGCCTTTCATTTTCAGTTTATTTAACGCTCTTTAATAGGTATTATATCGGTTCTGTTCATACGTCAAGGCTTGGTTGTCTTATGGGCACAAAAGACTGTCCCTGGGAGGTAAAAAATAACAGTGTAAGGCAGTGTATATGCTAATAAATATGAGGTAAAGCTACATGTATGCGTGTGGCTCATGAGCACTGACCGTGGAGTTGAATTAGCTTTCTGGCAGCGCAACTTCTCAAAGTACCAGACCTTTACGAGTCCAAACAGCAGGAAGAGCACAAGTCGAAAATGGCCGTGTTCCATTCAGGTTCTGCCATCGTGATTCATGCCAGCTCGACAGCGTGAATAACACCAGGTCTCTGGCAGAGTAAAACAACGCTGTCGCTCATCAACAGTTTTAGTTACACCTGCATTTGACTAGTCAAATATGTCCCGCTGTGGGCAAAGGTTTATTAAGCTATGTATGCTCCCAATAATCCAAAAGAAATACGATTAAAGCACTGATGTATTCTGAGCCCATGTAAACAACATATGCTAACTTTTCTTAAATTGGGAATCATCACAGCATGCCTGACAGGGAAGATTCTCTTTTTTAGTCATTCAAAGACCACTCTGCAAACACTTTAATCTTCACACGTCATTGGAAATTGAAGAGTCTTGTGCAGCACGTGGCATTCTAACTGCTCGATGCCAAAGATGTCAGCTGCTGAGACGCTCAAGTCGGCGCTTCTACTGCATTGTCTTGACAAGTACTCTCAAGGCTACAAACTTTTGTGCTTCAAGTGCAATTTTAGCAAGTGGCACATTTTTCTTTGGGGAGAACACTCGGCTAAGTTAGAGCTATTGAACAAAAAATAAAAAAATAAACATTTCAAAGTACAGTGTTCAAACAAGTACAGCCACCAGAATAAACGTATCCTGCAAGAAAAAAAAAGATAAATTTAAGATGCTTTTTTAATTGATCACTATGATAAACATGCTCTATATAAGACATGCAGGGTTTATTCTTCTTCCTAGAGACAGTGTCATTTGCATCCCTCTGCCTTGAGTGCAACACTGACACAACCTGCATGCCTCTAAACGCTCATCGACAGTATTTATCCATATTTGTTACTGCTTGTTTTTTTCTACTGTAGCAATGAATTTAAACTCATCTTTCCCCTCAAGCGCCACAACCGTAAAGTCATTTCAACCCTGTGTCTGTATGGCTGAGAGTATCTGTCAAGGTTTTATAGTGTTTAATGTTGAAAAATGAGGGCCACCACGTTTTTCCTCATCGACCGGAGCTCATGGCTGGAAAAGGTCCGCCAGTGCTAACAGGGAAATCATTTGGAGACAATGTTCCTAATGTGGGGAAAATAAATAAAAGCACAGTGGCATGCAAACGGCTTCGATAGCAGCATTATTAGGCGGGGTGATGTTGGTTCTGTCCTTGTCTCTCGTTATCCCTAGATTGAGACAAATAGAGGGGGATCTGCCCTTCGATCTAACCCTCCATGCCTATTTACCCCCAACACCACAGCTGAGCAAGCCCCTGTGTATCTGCCTGTTTCATGTACCGGGAGAGGAAAAGTGTGACTCACTGCAGGGTGGGTTGGACACGTCCTTATTTTGGTCATCACACTAAACATATAGTGTGCCGTCATTCAGCCATGCCAATCTCTCGCACTTCCCTTGATGTGCACTTATGGACTGAATGCATTGTGTGAAATATATGTTCAATGTTTGTCCATGTGGAACATATATTTCACGGTGGCAGAGATGTTAGCACTTCCTCATAGCAAGAAGGTTGTGAGTTCAAACCTGTGAATCCAAGCAACCTGTATCTTGAAAACAACTTTACAATAAGCAATACAATATGAGCAGCACCACTAAACTTTACACTGCACAACCTGCCCAAATACTTTACAGTGCATGCGTTTTGTTGACCACCAGTGAGAAGGCCGGGCAAACCAGCCAGCAGATTGGTCAAACCTGGGTCAGTAGGCCGACTCCCTGCAAATGGTCTCACTTTGAGAACTAATTCAGCCTGACCGCATTGGAAGCAGGTCTGCCCTGGTTTTGATTAAGAGCAGCAGCACTAAAATCACCCTGAACATCTGTCTGATAACACCTGCAAAACATAACCATTAAGTAGTGTTGTAGCCATAACAATAAGCGAGCCCAAAATGTCGTTTGTCTCCTTCACCAAACACTAACCTCCATGAGTCTGGACTGTTTAGATTGTTAAAAGTTCCCTTGTTTCTATTACAGTGTCTCGTCTTAGGTCTCAATATGCTCCGGTCTTAACTACAACACTATTTGGAGGTTGGTGGACCAATAACCCAAACCTGCAGTTCACTTAATGGCCACAGGTGTCACTTTTTCACACAGCATCTTTAATGTGTTTCTACAGATTTATTGATGACCTGTCCTGAATAACAGCCCATATGCACAAAAATCAAATATAAACCAACAAGTAATGATGTGTTTTCTAATTAGTGAACACATGTCATCCATCACGCAGCAGTGGGTCACGTTGGTTTATTCCACTCAACAAGGTCACCCACATCTCTGTTGAGTCGACTGGGCGCCAAACCACTAGAGGTTTGATTAATTGTGAACCAACGAGCCGTAAAGGCTGGCGCTGTAAACGGGACCGGCTCAAATGATAGATCAGACTTCTCCTTGCTGGACCTTGCTTTGAGGGAGGTTTGGCTTAGTAGGTTAAAAATACACAAGCCAATGGCTGGAGAGAGGGAAAAAAAACAACTGAGTGACAGTAAAAAGGGAAGACACATGGGCTATAAAAGTAAATTCAACGTAGAGAAATAGAGTGATACAAAGAGAAGAGGCGCAGATTGAGAAATATTTAGAAGATGGAGGAGCGAATGAGGGACAAAATTGACTGCTGGGTGGAAATTGAGACACATAAAAAAACAGTTGATCCATAACACAAAATACACGCCTGGCTTTTTTCAACCATCTCTCATAGCCATCTTGGTGATGTTTCATTTCAACTTTATATATGAATGTTGGGATTACCCAACATCCAATAGCTCTGGAGTTACACAGTGTGCGGCGTTCGAGTAATAGGACACAAACTGACACGCAGATTCATAAAACAGCTATTTCCAGTAGTAGCGTGTCGGGCAAATCAAGTGCTCAAGCAGCGTTTTAAGTTGTATCAGCAATAACTTGTTTCTATCCTGATCAGTCCATCCACTATATCCCTGACTATATCTCCCCAAGCTCCTTCTCTTCCATATCCTGCCTCTGCTTCTTCACATATGGAAACCCTTGTGCTCATTCTCTGCTAATCATCCACTCCTCTACCCCTCTCATCTTATGCTGACCCAGAGTCGCTTGAGGCGCTAAGAGCTTTCACTTCTCCGTGTCATACCAGTTGACTTTAATCTCGTCCTCTTCCTCCATTGCTTCATACATTCTCTTTGGCAAAAACTAAGATACTCACATCTTTGGGGAAAAAAGTTAAATTGTGAGTTTTAAAATGAGTCAAAATTTGTTTATGCATTGGCTTTTTATCTTCTGTTGCATGACAAAGTTTAATTCCATTTCGACCTCGACTTGTAAAATGTTGGTCCAACTTCCATATTTAGATAAAATTAGATTAAATGATCAATCAATACAAAAGGTATACCAATGTATACCAATGACTCCCTCTGTACTGGAAGATATTAATTATGGACAATTATAAATTATTTAAATTTATAACTTTCCATCCAAGGATGCAAAGGAAAAAAATAATTCTAACTCTTGCAAAACATTGTCAATAGTGCAACCGGAACAAAGTTTTAGTTGTATAAACAGGTAAATTCTACACAAGATAGTTGTATAACAATCTTAGATATAGCAGATAATCAACATGTTTATTACTTTCATACTTATGCACATTTACTTACAAGTCTATAGTTAATCTAATGACCAAAAGTCAACATGCAGATATGTCGCTATATGACACACTATTGTTGGTTGAACATATAACATGGTCATTGTGACTTTGATGGACAGACACATTATCCCCTTTATCACAACCCTATAGGAGCTAATAGCTTTTCTTACAAACGGGCAGCTCTGGGGTCATGAAGGACTCCAGTAATTCACCCATCTCTCACATTATACAATAGAAAAATTCCAGTTTAATCATTCCTCTCATTATTGCTCTCATCTTTCAGTCTTGCAGCTTCCTTGTCACCTTTACTTTCCTTACTCCCTTCCTCCTCCCCTCTTCCTTTCTATTTTCCCCACACCCCTCCTCACCCATTCTCTCTCTCCTTCATTCTCTCGCTCTCTCTCGCAGTCCGATGCTTGACGCTGCCGGAGACGGATCGCAGTCTCTTCTTTATGCTTCTCTTCAGGAGTCACACACACGCACTTTGTTACATGTAAAAAGACACGGAAAAGACGACGACGACATGCAAGAGGATATAAATGCCTTTAAGTGGACGTAAAGGAGACGAAGAAGTGACAGACAGGACAAGTCGAGAAAAAGAAAGTGAAGAGAATCTCCCTGAAGAAAAAGAAAGGAGGGAGGGATTTCTAAAAATACAAGCCAGCTTATTCCCTGCATTCTGTTATTCACCCTCCCTTCCTTTTTGCCGCATCCCTCCTTCATTCAGTACCTGTTTCGTGGGATTAACATGACTTAAAATTCAATCAGCCCGCAGCCTGACGGAAGAGCGACAGCCCAGGCAGCTGTTGGCGGAGAGCGAGGGAACAACTGACCAGAGGAGAGATAGAGAAAGAAAACGGTGATGGGTGTTTTTCCACAGAGCTAAGATATAGAATAGAGACATGTAGCGGGAGTCGCAGTGGAATGAACCGGAAAACAAGGTTAGTAATTCCATCTTTTATATCTGGCAAAGGGCAGGGAAAAGACACGAGCGATAAGGATGAAAGAGCACGAACAAGTCAAAGAAAAATGTTGGAGCCAGTGTATATGTAGGGGAGCTTGTGAAGTAGCAAAGTGAGCAGGAGAAGATCAAGGAATGATTTGGTGTGGGTGATTTTGGAGCAGATTTTGTTCAGGTAATGACTTTGTAAAGGCTATAGGAGTTTGATTGACAGGAGGAAGAGAAGGAGGAGGCGGGTGGACTTTTGAACTGGCTGACATTCATGGTGAGAATCAATAGCCCTGTTGTTTCATTAGAGGGATGCAGAGGCTGTACCGGAGGGGACCGCTGCATGGCTACTTAGAGGATGTGTGCGTGGTTGCCCAGTCTGTCTCAGTGCCTTTGTGTGAATCCCGCTGGGAGATTTAAGAGGGTCTCAGAACTATTGATCCCCCTTTTGAAAGACAAGTGAGAGTGAGAAGAGGGGAAGGGGAGAAGAGATGGGTGGGGGAAATGCGAGGTAAAGACGGGGATTTAGGGGAAGCCGCGAGGGAAACATGATAGACATGTCATTGGAGAAAGAGTGGTGGCGGTGTGCGGAAAACTCGAGGGGAGGTCAGGGTGGAGGGGAAAGAAGCAAAAGGGGAAGCGATAATGGGCTGGAGAGAAGTCAAGTCCATACTCAATCCCTTCACACTCAGTTTCTGTTTTTGCAGATTTCACAACTCGGACTCTGCCTCCCACTCAAGGTCATCAGTGAATGGTTGGTGGAAGAATGCCCACTACTGACCACAGCTAGAGTTAGAAGAGGCCTGGAGACACACCCAGGAAGCAACTTTTGGAATGGGAGGGAAGGAAGCGGGAAATAGGATACAAAACCTATGAGATAAAACAGTCCATATGAGCAGGGAAGGAGAAAGACATGTTTGAAAAAAGGTGAACATCCTGCTGCAGATTCCTCGACTCCAAGAAGAATGAGGGAGTCACATCAAGAAGCCATAAATCGGATTTCAACTCAAGTGTGTTCTTGGATTTTTTGTCCAACTGTGGTCTCCATTTCGGAATACGGTGCCAGGATTGAGCGAGTAATTCAGGATTTTCCAGGTTTTCTTCATCTATAGAAGCCTAAGAGGATATTTGGCAGATCCTGTCGCTGACCTACATGTGCATCCTTTTGATGTGTGTGTGGGGTGTGTGTTGATGAGGAGGTGTCAGCAGCAGCAGAAGCACGCAGACTAACCCCTGCTAACAAAGCCTCTAGACTGCAGGAGAAACACCTGAGGCTAGAGCAGGGTTAACACACACGCACACACATCCCGGGATAACATGTGGAGCTGATCTGGATTATAGAGCCGCACAGACGGAACAGGTAACGTTCATGCAGTTTCTCCCTCGTTACATACTGCCGTTACATCCAGGCTGTGAACAGTAAGGTGAATCCATATTTACATGGATGGCTCTTCAGAGCTGAATCATTGAGCACATCAATGCCAGCACTCAGTGGACTGAGGACTCTCTGCTCCCATAAATAATAGAGAGAGGTGCAATCGTAACAGAAACACAAAAGGGAACACAGAGCTCTCCCCCATCCCTCTATTTCAAACCCTTACCCCATCAAAGGTATTACTCTGTAGGTTGTGAGTGCTGGGTTGATAAAGTGGTTCAATAATATTGGTATCTGGCTGTATTTTAATAAATGAGCCTTATGTGCAATTAGTTTTATTTTTAGTCACCATTTGGTCCTTGAATATTTTTAGCATTAGTTAGACTATTGCTTTGTTCCACTTAAGCATTTTCCAACTGCTTTCATGCAGGCAAACATATTAACCAGAAAAATATTTTTGGGCTTGCAAAGGGCCAAGTTGGACCCATGCACATTTAGTTTGACGCTTAAGCTCTAGGTGCCTGCCTTCATGGCCTCCTCGGTACACAGAAGTCCGAGTTTGTTTTGTATGCAGGACGACAGCAGCAGCCTTGGTTAGAGGCCTTTTACGTAAGCTCAGTCCAGATTTGGCACACTGACACAGGGGATAAGACCAACCGAGTGGATATATGGGGGGGGATCACGGGGCCATGAGAGCGAAATGGAGACTGCAATAGAGAGAAAGTCTGTCTGTCTGTGTGTGTCGGTGTGTATGTGTGAGGGGGGGACCCGGGGCTTGACACATGACAGAGATGTGCAGCGAGGTCAGATGGAGGGATTTGAGCAGCCAGAGGTGCAGCGATTGACGGATGAAAGAAGCACGGGAAAATAAGGACAGATTAGCAGGAAGATGGAGAATAACAAATATAACGAGTAAACAGGCTGGATAAATCACAACACATAATGACAGAAGGCTGAATGGACGGCCTTGAGAGTCACAAGTGACAGTAAGACAAATAAAGAAACTGGAGAGCTGATTGATAAAGAGACAGTGAAACAAGAATGTGACAGCAAGATGAAAAAGGTTAAGAGATGATTGGCTGCTGGCTGATAAAAATAGTAAGACTGATGATCGAGGAATAATTAGAAATGACAGCTGGCCATCATTACACAGCTTGCTACTGAATAACCGGTTACACCATTGGCTACAATTAGTCCTCCACAACCCCAAAAAGTCTGAGATTACTAACATCCTAATGAGCTATTTAGATGTGTAAGAAAGAAAGGGGTGTACCATGGGGCTTTTCCATGTGAAAGCTGCACTAATTATGGAGTGTGGCTTGGGAGAACAGCGGAATTCAACCTTGGAGCAACATCCATTATCCTGGAGACAAAAGACATTTGTCTAAAAACAATACACCGCGTGAAGTTGTACGAACAATATGCTTTTAAAATAACCAAGACAGGGCTCATTACTTCCTGGGATTACAGCGGTTTTGACTTTGAACAGCAGCGGCGGCAATTCTGAAAGTCTTTTTAAAGTGGAACAAAAAGGCCGTTTGATATCCATTAACCAACTGAGGAGTCTATAATTGGCTTTGCTTGTCTGGTCTTGATAGTCATAAGAATACAGAGCAGGTAAGTGTCGGTAGCTTGCACACAGAAATACAGAAAACTGGAATAAAAGAATAATTTCTCAATTATCTCGTTAGAACGGTATGTTTTACTTCTACCATTGTCGTTGTGAGGCTACAGTATGGGAACAGATGGGACACTCTGTTGGAAGTAGGAACCTGGCCAAAACCAACAGACTGGCAAATGAATGAAAAGAGAGAGGGGAAAATGGCAGAAGCGTGATTGAAAACACAGATCAATTAATTAAGAAAAAAAATATTAAGCTTAATATTTGTTGCTGGGCAAAAATAGAATAAGGCAAAATGATGATGGATGGTAGATGTAGTGGGGGCGAAGACCTTTCAGAGTTAACCAGCCTTCAGTCAAGACGAGAAGAGAAGAGAAAGACTTCAAAAGGATGAAACAAGAGAGACATGGTCGATGTCAGGGAGGTGGCACTTGATGGATGCATAGATGGATGGTTGGATGGATGAATGACAAATGGTGCAGTGACAGAAGTAAGAGGCTGGTGAGAGACGTGGAAAAAAAAATAGTCAGGGAAGATGAAAGGATGAGACATCAGGCCGGTGTCGGGAGCAGTGGAAAGATGATGGACAGAGAGGTGGTGGATGATAGCGTGATGAAGGGGTGTAATTACAGGACTGGCTGTTTAAGATAGGGATGAACAGTCGGAGGGCACTGAGAGACTTTGTAATGAAGAATGAAAAGGCGAGGGATGACACTTGAGAGGTGGATGATAAGAAGGAGTGGGGATAAGGGAATATAGTGGAATAACAATGTCAGAAAAAGAAAAACTGCACTCATAAAGTAGGCAGGAGGACGGTTGGATCAAAAGCGAGGGAGGAGGGATGGAAATGCGTCTTGTTATTGAATGTAAAGGGATGAGTAATTACGTTCCAACATGGTGGATGAAAGGGCGGGCATGAAAGGATGGAAGGAAGTAGAGGAAAGGAGAGATAGAGGGATGAGGGGATGAGTAATTAAACTGTTGACAGTCTGTTTAGGCACAGCGGGCGACTGATGAGCAGAACAAACTGTAACCACGGCAACCACTGGAGACAGACGGAGGGATTTTTAGGTGGGGTACTGGAGAGGCAGGGGGTATAGGCAGAGCCAGAGTGGAAAGTAGACAGTTAAGAGCAGCTACATTGGAAGTAAGGCAAGCTGCTTGTTTATGTAATGATTTAAAGTGCACTAAACAAGATCCTGGTAAAGATTTTAATTCTTAGAGCGATACAGATAAAAAAAAAAAACTTGAATGTTAGATTAAGGAGTTTTTTAAGAAATGCTTAGTGAGAAGCAGTTACACAAAGTTAGTTTTCAGCCTGACTTTTAAATATTGTTCTGTGAAAAAACTATGGTTAAAGAGGGCAAAGATGGATTTACATTCAAAGGTTAAACAAACAGCCCAGAGTGTGGACAACCACCTTCTATGTCCTCTGTTTTATTTGTTCACTTGAGGTAAACCCACACTTGGCATTTCAGTGATCCATTTGAGCATCACAACCACCCTGAACAGATGCAGCAGTCAAAGATGTTCATCTGAATCAGGGTAAAGTCTACTGCATGATGCTGACAGTCACAGAAGAACTAGCTTGTACTCAGACATACAATACAATCTAAGACTGACAGTGAAGCCAGAGTTACTGCCTGTATCAGCACAGTTGAGCATTATAACTTGAGGCGCTGTAAGAGAAAAGGAAAAGCTGTTTCCCCTGAAGGCTCATTGGGAAGCGTTGATGTTTTGCCTTTATTGGAGGCATCTAATCAGGGGAAAAGCTCTTTGTGTGGTGAGTTACAGTAAAGTTGCTGATTCATTAAGAGAGGGTGATAAGACTTGACTCACTTGCAGGCATTTACCAAGAAACATTTACCAAGAAACATTCTATCTTATTGAGTTTTATGTTTGAGCATTATTCAATTAATACATTGTGTCTAGAGCTGATCGGGCTAATCGTTCTCTTACTCCGCTCTGATAATTCAGCAGGGTTTTTGGCTTTTTGAAGTACAACTTACACACACACACACCAGTCGAGATTCAGCGAGTAGAACCAATCAAGGTCCATATAAACCGCACTGCATGGTTTCTGATTGGGCGGGAGATGTTGATATTGCCAGAGCAGTGTGTTGGTGTGTTGCTTGTCGACCAATGTTTGCACTGGATTTGCGAGTTTGTGTTGATTAGCCTCCGCTGTGTAAACACAGGTGCACATGTCAAATACAAACACTATTGGAAATATGGCATGAGGACTTTGAGGAATGGCGGTAATGGAAAGAGAATTGACTAAAATATGAGAAACATAAGAGAAAGGAAAGAGAATAATTTGTTGTATGTAGGCACAAAAGATTAATCCAGGATAGACAGGCCTAGAAGACAGAAGGATTCAGAGAGTAAACAAGTCCAACTGAAGGAAAGAGTAGAGAGAAAGGGAAAACCGCAAGCGCATTATATTGAGGGTGAGTGGCGGGTCAGTTATTTTGCAGCACTCGTGAGTAAGTGTCATGCAAAGGCAAATGTGTGGGTGTTAGCATTACTATTTAAATGCTTGTAGGGCTGTGAGTTTGTCTTTGGGATCTACAATGTGTGTAAAAGAAAAGAGGATTTTAAGTCGTTTAAGTCCAAGAGTTTCCATTTGAGGGACAATAGGCAACGACTACAGGCACAGACACACATAGCATTAGGGAGACGGTCGTTTACCAATCTAACAGCTCAAAGCAGGGAAATACAGGTAGGTCCATTACTTCCATTTCAACCCTTTGATGTGTAAAACAAACACAGTAGTGAAAATTGGTGCCATCAAATATACCATTTTGAATCAATTTACTGAAACCATGACCTACTTTTATCACACCAGGAGCCTTTCTCCAGCAGCTTTGCATGGCTGCTTATTGAAGATACTCGTATAAATAGCATAATAAAAAATATTATGAGTGTACCCATTTTCAACATGTTAGAAAGATCAGTGAATTTGCCAAGATTTTATATCTTTTTTGAAATTGTAGCTGAAGTTTTACCTCAACCATAGACTTGATTAAATTCTGTGCACAAGTTTTTCTTGTCTGTTCTCTGCATATTGTTCCAGTGAACAGAGTCTAGGTGCATATTTTTAGCGACACAAAGCAGAGCACTGTTTGTGAGAATGTTGCAGCTCTTCTGGTGGGATCACAAGAATTGTGTGGAGTTCGATCAGTTCAGGTGGTCGTGTCACAAGCTTTAAAAGGGACACAACAGTCTCTTCTGAAAGACGGCAGTAATGTTGAGAATACATACATTTAAACTCTACATAAATTATCTATTAAACATTTGAAATGTAAAGAACAATCATGGCCCTTGTGCTATTTAAAAATGCTTAGTGTATAGAGAGCAATCGACATTCTGCCATCACTTTCAGCACAATATGCATTAAAAGATATGCATGTGGCACAAACATAGATTGGCAGCTATTAATTATAGAGTCTTTTATTAGCTCCCGACGTAAACCATGCTACTGTGCAATTTAATCAGATGCAATCGTGCTTTTGCCATCTGGAATAAGCAAGAATCAAACAAGGGGAATATTGAGATGCCTCTCTGGCAACAATATGACAGCCATCACCCAATGAAAGATGACTCCTTTTCAAGTAAAAAAACAACAGGACAGAGCTGCTACGGCTGGTTTCACCACTTTATTTCCCTCATTTGCTCAGCTGTTTCTAAATAGAATCATTCTGTAAAACTATTATTGATGTATAGAATAAAATTACTGCCTCAGTTTATGAGAAAAATAGATACGTCTGCAATACATATAACACTTAAGGTACCATTAATACAATACTGCACTCACACAGAATAAACCTGCGGCAAAATACTGCTTCATAATAGACACAATGCTGAGCTAGAGCTTATAAAGGCTAGACATTAAACTTAAAAATTAATAAGAGCTTCATATCGAATCATGGCTAGATCTCTAGATGTGGCCAATGATCTGCCAAAGAAAATCACTGTCACCTTTCTTGTTTGCCAATTCAATTTACCTCCACAAATTTAATTCCCAAGCTGTGCAGTGGTGCAGGTTTCCAATGGGAGGAAACAAAATTACGAAAACCTCAGGAAAAAGTGAGGGACTGGCTTTCCACAGACTTGACAGTTACTCAACTAAAGAAAACTTTGCAGAAGTTTCATGATGGACACAACTGTTAAGGTAGTGTCATTGTAATTGGCTAATGAATTATACTGTGTCTATGTACATTTGGAAACTACAGAAAATTTAATACAACTGCAATGAGTGCCCTACAATTATCTTAGGTGACAGACCTGACTGTAGGCCTACATTAGTCGGACATAAGTTTATCATTAACACGGAATTGTATTTTTATTTTTTTATTACATTTATTTATGAACAGAAAATAATCCAAAACAAGAGGGTTGTGCTTAATTGTATTAAACCCAAATACTAACAGTGCTTATTTGTGGTTCAGATTTAGTTACTGAAAAACCGAAGCAATTCCATATTTTCTCCATATTTGCACTCACCCTATAGCAGCTAAAATGTACCAGAATACAAGTAATTACAGCTATTCTATTAAAACTGTTTTAGGGGAGGACCCCAGACCACAAAACTTTTTGTGTGACAATGTCTGTTACATTATAACATTTGCCTGGTAACTTAATAGGCCAGAAGGACGGGAGCAAGGAATGCATAATGCCATAGATGGCTGCTTGGGATTTTCTTGTCCACCATTTCGCAAGTTATTATGGTCCACAACCTTTGAGCCTGTGGTAATTCAGAAAAGTGGGTTAACCCTGCCGTATGGTTTCAGCATATTGACCACTTCCAGCCATCTGAGAAATTTGCAGTGCACTTCTGGGTAGCAGATGAAATTGTTTTTTGCAGTTAGGTCATCACATTTTAGCTCAATTAAGACATTTCTGAGTCACAACGAGTGTGGCAGCCTTGAAAAGCCACTTTTTGCCTCGGCTGGAGCCACTGCCTTGTTCATATATTATATACTTTGAAGTACTACCTACTTAAGATAAGGTACTATGGCCACTAGTTCTATTCTCGGATCTATTGCCTTAGTTTGTCTTTTGGAAACAAGGTGCAACAACACTTTATGGTCTTCTCTGCAGTAATGTGCACTGCTGAGACAAAACAAGACCTTTAGATAAGCCTTTTAATTCCTAAATCAATGCAGGGGTGAAAGTCTTCCAAAAGGTACTGAAAACAAAGCACCACATGAGAAATTGTTAAAAATGTGACTGTGCACTGCTCTGGAAATAGAAACAATTATTGAAATCTTCCAAATAGGATGGATTCCAACAGGATTTAGTCAGAGAGGGCTGTGCATGCAAATGCTGAGACACAAACTGGGTCTTTTCTCAAGTACCACAGCAAGGTTTGGGTGGAATTAGTGGAGCACTGTATTTCAGAATAACTGTATAATTTGGAAGCCCAGCTGTGAGGAGACTGTAGTCCTTTTATTTTTAAGAGCATACACTATTTTTTATTTACAGCAAATAACCATTTACCTCAGAGGCTATGCAAGATTTTTCAAAATAATTACCCCCTGCCTATGAAGCTGGAAAAAAACTGTACATGGTGTAGAAGTACAGCACGTGAAGCACCTAATGACTGACATTTTTAGATCTTTTCATTTCAAGAGGGGAACACTTGACAATAAGTCTTAGGTTAGCTTGTGCATTGACGGCTGAACTCTCCACCACAACTAATGCAGGCCTAGAACCAAAGCAATTAAGACTTTACTGAATCATGACTTCAGTCTATGGACACATACAGGAGCATGACTCTTTAACACTATAGCATACCGACACAGAAAATGGCTGTAATGGCTTGGATAACTGCTTGACTGATGTTGTACCTGTTGTCATGGCTTCGGTCTTGTGTCCTTTTGCCATTTTATGCGGGTGACAACTGAATGAAGAAGACAATCAGGCAGCGATTGTCAAAGTGGATCTCATCATTTCCAGTGGCTTTTGTCCATCTCAGATTCAACTTCTGACATCTTAATCTTATTCTCGAGTGCAGTACTATCCGTCACCAATCTTTCCCTTCTTGTCTGTCTGTCCACCTTGTGATTATGATGCTTTACAAATTCAGTTTTAACATGGCCCTCTCTTTTCCCCTAATCAAATCCTCTCTTTCCTCCCACATTCATCTCTCTGACAGTGACTGATGACGGCCGTCACCTGTTTATCGCCTTTACATATTTCTCTGCCCATCCGCTTAATGACAGACATTCGTACACTTCCACAGCCTTTCTTCGCCCGTTCCCCAACCGTCCTGCTGCTGGATTCCTTCTCCATTTTGCTCACTATTCTTCCATTTTCGGTTTGTTCTCACAGCTAAAACAGTTAGTTACACAGGAGGACAAATCTGACAGAGGAATGACAGAGGAGTGCTACTATCAAAAGGATAAGTGGGCTTAGCGTACATACAACCGGCATGTGAAGATGCAAGGTGGGCGTTCTTTTGTTCCTTGCCTAGAAGAGTGCGGGTGTGTGTATGCGTCGACCTCCCTATAATTACGTCTGTGTGGGAAGAGTGTTTTGGTATGCTCATCGTTGTTTCTGCATGCAAGCACTCACCTAATATCAAGGGCTTAGATTATGAGTAAGAGTGCATTGGAACAGTTTGAGAGAACGGCTACGTCTGAATCTGTGCCAATCGAGTTATGTGTACTTCAAGATGAAAAGAAAATCAACAAAGCTCATCAGTAATGTGCCGTAACTGTCTTCCTGTTTAAAAAAATTCATTACCTTGTAATTCATACACCTACAGTAGACGTTTGCAATTCTGACTCGAGCCTTTTGGTGCATCCAGCCACACTCCAATCAGACGTGTGGATTACTGTGCTCATGATAAGTGGCTTTTGAGAGCTAATACAAATCCTCTTGTTTATAAACACTGCAACATTCCCTAAGTCGATTTAAGTTGATTACAGGCTAATGGCTTTTGCGCATGCAGGCAAACTCTACAAATAAGGGAATATGCAGATGCAGATTTACTCAAGTGAGAATATTAAAGACGGTTGACATTTAGAATAGTTGGCAGAGAATTAAACTAGGTCAAAAAGAGAAATAGGTCTGCCATGTAAAAAAATAAAATAAGGACATGCATTGGAACATAGGCTGTGCCTGGAGCTTTCTTAATTGCATGTGCGTGGGTCAAGTTCAGACACTCCACAGGAAAAGACTTTTCATGAAAATGTATCGTTAGGAAGCTATTAGTAGCTGCCATCTTAAGCCTCATAAAAAGCATGACCTCCCGTGTGGGCGTAAAAAAAAGAAACTTTGAAAGTTTGGGTGAGGCTTGGTTCAGTGGCGCAGCTCTGAGTCGTGCTCCAACGAAAGGCTCGCTTCCTTCCAGACGCTTTTAGCTCATGTTCTCGCTTGGCTCACTCCAACCGTCTGTTTCTTACTCTTGGGAGGTTGAGGGGTCGTGTAGGGTTGTGGAGTGAGAGTTTTCCCAAAATAGAGGGGAAAAAACACAATACAAAACACAAACATGGCTGCCAGAACACTCATACATTACCCATGTCTTTGAGCGTACACAGTCTCTCAATGCACTGGTGAACTGAACACTCATGGGATATTTCAGCACATTGTCCTCTGCTCTGCGCCTGTCGCTACTTCTTTTACCAAATAGTACAAAGCTGACAATGTGCCAGTGTTGCTATATCGCCCATTGCTTGGTGAATGTGTAAAGGCAGGTGCTCTCCTGTGTGTCTTCCCTCCTATTCTGAATTCAACAGCCAAGTCTTAAAAGTGCAAATAATATCTGATAAATTCACATACGGTGTCCCACAAACAAGAAAAGGGTTGGTAATGTTTCCATATAAAGTATGTGCAGCTGGTAGTAGACCCTTAGAGTAGACGCAGCATGCTGCAAGGGTCTAGTGTGTAAGATAAGACTTTATTGATCCCTAGAGAGGAAAGGCAGCACAAGAACACACTAAAGAGGCTGGTACAGATAAGTAAAAAAAAAAATGCATGACAAAATGGGAACAAAAACCTGTGTGACTTACACTGATGTACAAATTATGAGCAAAAAATGGCTTCTAGTGCAGCCATCATATGCCTTCAGTGAGTTCATGTTTTTGTGTTTTCGGTTCCTTACTTTCACTAGAGACAAGGTACTCATGTTGGACTGAAATATGATTGGAGAGACTATATGCATCTGCTAAAATAGTTTACATGGGAGTTTTAGTGCTGAAAAGTATCCTGTATAAAATCTAGTTTGTAAAATGTGTGTGGCTCTGGCTTCTCTAGTTTTTTGTCATTGTCTCAGTACCTCTACTTTGCAGCATCCTTGAGAAAACTACAAACACTAATGTGAGCTTGGAAATAGAGTTCACAAATGTTAATGAACTATCAGTGACTAGCTCCTAGTCACAGACTTTGTAAATCAACTTGAAATGCCTCTCTACAAGAAATAAAAACACATGCGCTAAGCAAAGTATCAGTACAATATTATGTCTAGAAGGCAAACCACACAATAAAATGCAACCAGGCCAATGAATAACTGAAAATAGTACTAATCAATTACCCAGCCTAAAATGCTAACAGAAGCCATGAAGAATGATAGCTCCAAAAACATGGCTTTAAAACAGAAAAAACGAGCCAGAGGAAGAGGGTAAATGAATGGGACAGGGTGTTATCCATCTCTCTGGGTCAGATCGATCTGCAGGAGAACAGATCGGTTACACCCAACTCGTGCGGGGAGCTGCGATACACCGCTGGGTCTAGTTGCAAATGAGATGTGTCCTGCAGTAGGTGGGCGAGGAGAAGTTTGAGGTAGAGGAAGACAAATGGAGAGACGATCGAACAAAACTAATAGTGCATAGTTTGGGACTAAAGTAAAGGCAATGGTGACAAGGAGACACGGAGGGCAGTAGAGTCAGCAAGCGATAGAGAGACAAGGCAAAAAGACACAAGGTGGTGGAGGAGGAGGGAGGAAGGAAGGTGGCGAGGCAGTGCAGTGACTGATAACATTGTTGTACTCCGGTTGCCTCAAGGGCAGACAAGACACAATGAAAAGGAGGAAAAGGAACGAGACATAAAGAAAGGGAAATGCAGAAATTTACAGGGCACCCAGAGGCAGGGATGAGGTGAGCAAAGATGGAAAGATGGATGAGGAAAGATAGGAGTTGGCACAGCAGTGAGGTAAATAGTAGGTAATATATTGGCCAAACCATTCCTTACAAGAGTTAGAGAAAGGGTTGGGCTCGAGTAGCAAGGGGAGGGGGTAAGTATGGGTGGCCGTGAGACTTGCAGAGAAATTTGAAAGGGTGAAAATTAGAAAGTGAAAATGACAGCCAAAGCTAGTCAGTTATTACTAGAGTGAGAAAGCACAAAGCAAAGAAAGATAAAGGTCAAATGAAGAACTGCAGACCGGGCAACAGTAGACATGTGAACATATTGACATTCAGCTGGAAAGTAAGTGTGTGGGAGCAGAGAGTATTAGTATAAGTACAGGGGATGCTGCTCGAGTAAGAACTGGACTGCTGTGCTTGTTCAACGTTAGCGTTTTCTCTGGCCCAGGCACATTCTTAAGCAGCATTTTTACACATTTCTGTAATGAATAACTACATGGTATCCCAGAGCAGTTGACTTCCTACATTTTTCGCCCCGGGGAATAGCTGTCAATGTGGGCACTCTCACCGCTACCTGTCCCATCAAAACGTTCTTTCACTTCAGAAGTTCTAGCCCAGATTAATGTTTCATGTCATTTTAAAAAAGACTTATGACATACACTTGCATGGGTAAAATTCCCATTATGTCTGAGGGGTACACTTTTTCATGTTTCTTTTTTCTTTATGAAGACCTATACTCTGTATGCTTGCTTCTGAAGGGTTCAAATATGGGACACTTTAGCCGGTCTTTTACAAAGCACATGATTTGGAAGCAAACCAAAGCAAAGTGTGGAGTAGACAGAAGAATGCTAAATACTTTTATCTGAACCATCTCTTGCTGAGCTATTTGAAGTTCACACTAATGGAAAATATTGAGCCGGCAATTTGCATCAGCATCTCAATCCAACATAATATGTGGTGATACATGGTTATGTCTTTGTGTCAAAGTACTGAGTTGTATTGCATACATTATGATCGTATAATCACCTAGCTTATGGCTCAGCATCAGTTTTAAAGTTACCGGATTGCTTCACATAGAAATACTCCAGTCTTCCTGTGTCTATGTCTGACTCACCGTCTCATTCCCTGTCTGCTCTCTCCAGTCACCGCGCCTGTGACTGTTATCAACACACACTGTCACTCTATCTAGGTTACAGTTGCTATGACAACTATTATGCATGCCAATCAGCCGCAGTGAGTCAACTCTACACCTTATCATCACGCTACATGTTTTTAGGGAGGCCTTGTGTGACTTCCTGCTTGCCTGACATTTCAATTGGTGTCTTGTACTCACTGAGCGCATCAGGACGGACTTGGTGCTCATCTCGAGTCTGGCATAAGACCTGATAGGCTGCTGACCCAATTTGATTCCCTGACCCAGAGTCTGAAGAAAGGGCTATATGATATAACACTTGTCTAATCCTCTCTCACAGGTTTCTAGGTAACAGTTACTATGGTGACCGGCTGTGTTCAGCCTTTTGGGATGTTGTTGCTAGGCAGTGAGAAGGCTGTATTAACAATGTCTATGAAAAGGGTAATTGGTATTTGTTGTATGATCCATGCTGCTCAGTACGGATGTTTTATGCTGTGTAGCACCAAGTGGACATCACTTCGGAGTGGTACTTATTTAACAAGAGGCCTTGGCCCACACATAGTGCTCATGTGGAGGACGAGCTCTTGTTCAAGCCAAGTCTAGTCGGAGTAGGTGAAAAAGACAAAGACAAAAATCACACTTCAGACATCTCTTATAAAACAATATCTGGCTGCACATAAACAGTCTAAACTCTGTCTGTTTGTCTCTCCTCAGGTCTGTGGACAGTCAGGCGATTTACCATGCCTGTCCCCCCACCCCTCAACCCTTGTAGACAAAAAAACCCGCCCCACACACACCTCCATCCCGGTCAAAGGGCAGAACGCTCCCCCTCCCTCACCCCGGCATCTATCCTCTCTCTGTCTCTCAGCCCTCCTCTCCTCATCTCATCTTTGACTTCTTCCTCTAATCTTGTTCATTGCGCCTGCCCTCGGAATACAAGAAGAACAATTCCCGAAGCCGTCACATTCCCAGCTTTTCATTGGCTCACTCTGGTCACATGCTGCCTACTGCCCTCTCTGATTGGAGCAGGGGAGACGTGGGGCATGGTCTCTGCCTGTCCCTTTCACTGCGTTTGTCGGAACCTCTCAGAGTCGCTCAGCACGCTCTGTGCCGACAAGGGCCTTCTCTTCGTCCCCCCACACGTTGACAGACGCACAGTGGAACTGCGACTGGCCGACAACTTCATCACAGAAGTAGGGGGGAATGATTTTGTCAACATGACCGGCTTGGTTGACCTGACTCTGTCCAGGAACACAATCCATCATATACGTCCAATGGCCTTCGCAGACCTGGAGAGTTTACGCTCACTGCACCTGGACGGTAAAGCCAACATTTTTTCACAACATCGCAACCATTTGAAATCAATCTGCTGACAATAACAAAATTTTTGTGTCTAGGTAATCGCTTGACCACACTTGGTCCAAGGGACTTGGCAGGTTTGGTCAATTTGCAGCACCTAATAGTCAACACCAACCAGCTAGTTAAAGTCTCCGCCCAAGCCTTTGACGACTTCTTGCTTACACTGGAGGACCTTGATTTGTCCTACAACAATCTTAAGAGGTAATGAGTTCAGGAAGGGCCATTTATGCTGAACTTTCCCTCGTTCTCTGTTGCAGAATACTGTGAAACAAAAAAAAAAAAAAAGGCACATGAACTTTTAAACCACTAACCAAAAGAAACTAAAAATGTTTCATAGTAGAAGTGCGCTGTTCAAGCAGGAGTCAGCAAACACTGTAAAGAAAAACCATTACAAACTGCTGAGCCTGAGAGAATGAAAAGCTCAGAAAATTGAAAGTAAATCAGTTTTGATGAGGTCCTAATTTTCTTTGACTTCAATTGTTGAAAGACAGGCCAGAGCTGACTCCATTGTGCAGCAATGTGTGAATGCTTGAGCTCTTCTATACAGCTGTCACAATGTACCCACTCATCTATGTCTAAGGACAATTTAATATGCCTTGTCTATGTTTCAGGACAAAATATTAAGTCAGGTCAATGATAATATTCATTACCATCTCACTACCAATCACATATCCTTTGCTTCATAATGCCCGTCCACTAACAGCTTCAACAGCTTTTGGCTGTCAGTTGTGATTAAATTGTTTCATTTGTCTCCTCTACAGCAGCTCTTGGGCTTCTTTCAAACAGCCCTCACACCATAAGGAAAGAGTAGTAGAGTTTGTACGTTGCATACATTAGGAGCTACTATTTGCCCTTAATGGTAACGGGTTACTGAGTACTTTTTTACTTTGGTGGTTCACAATAAGGCCTTACACTGTCTATTATGCTCTCAAACATAGAAACATGCTGAAGTAATATTAATGTAGTTGTGGATTAGAGAAGGAGAAGGTCATCTTCGGCCAGTAAGGAGACAATTATAAACTCATAGCTTCTGCACAACTCAGAGTTGTGATAATTTTAACATTATTGTTGAGGGTTTAAACCATGTTCCAAGGTCACTAACTACACCCTTCCTTTGTCTTCACTAAAACTGAAATCACTTACTGAGATGAAAAAGAACAATCAGTATTAGTATATTTACAAGATGTCCTTGTTTTACAATATCCTGCCTCATACTTTAGTCTCTTCCCTAATCTAAACCACAAACATAATTTAATAAAGCCATTAAGCCCAGTGCCGCTTCGCCTCACAGGCCTATCGTCAGGAGACACTGTATAGATAAAGAGGCTGACCATCTGCTGGTGTTTGCTGTAGCCATTATTAATATCCCACAGCTTTTTCCAATAGTGTGATTAAAATTGGACCAAGCATTCACATGTCGAACTTGGATAATGTGATACAGCAGCTCCCTGACTGTTGTTAGATGCACCATTTTATTAAACCTACCACATTATGTTAAAAATACTTCAATCTACAGTCAAAGTGAGAGCTGTTACGCTTCAAAGACAAAAACCTGATTCCTCATCTGGCACAACAGTTTACTATATTTGTGAGTTGACTTCTTTGCTTATGACTAATAGACAACAACTGCTCACAGATGTGATCGGTTCAACCCAGTGAAACCAGGATTGAGAGAGAAAATAAGCATCTGCTGTTGTCAGTTATTGTTGTCAACATTTATTAGTCTCCTACTGAATTTGCATTCATAAGGATGCTGTTAAAAAAAAAAGGGTATTTAATATTTTTTTACTTTAGGGAATGTGTTTACAAAGCCAGCCATCAAGGAGGTTAATCTGAGAACTTTCCCATTCTTCACAAGGCCATCACTGTGACAAGTCTATTTATTAAAACACCACTGCTAACAATAATTGCTGACCATTGCTCTTCTTTATTGCTCCAGGGTTCCATGGGAGTCCATTCAGAACATGGCCAGCCTGCACACTCTCAACCTGGACCATAACTTGATAGACCACATAGCAGAAGGGGTCTTTGGGGAGCTGTATAAGTTGGCTCGGCTGGATATGACCTCGAACCGGTTGCGAACACTGCCGCCTGATCCCTTTTTTGCAAGGTACTGCTTAAGCTTGGCCTTTTTATGTCTCTCTCAGAAGTGGCTTAGTGGGTTTTGTGGTAGACGGCGCTGCCAGGGAAGCACCAAGTGGTTCTTAACAGCGCCGCTGGCACAGGAATAAGCACTGTACTGCTGTGAAGGCATTTAATTATTTATGGAAATGTGTGCAGTAAGGGGAACCAAGTCTTCAGCACTGGGGGTTTTGAGTTCTAAAACTTTAAGAAAAGGTATTATAGATTATCTTTCACATTCATAACTCCTGCCTTCTGCCCTTAATATAGTGTTGCGTTATAACCTATGGCTTGCTGGAGACGATGTAATGAAAAAGGAAAGCACTTTATCTTGTAGATCAAAGCGTTACACAACACTCATATACCAGCCCACTGGTAAGTCAAACGGATGGCAATTACAAAAGGTAAAGAAAACAATCGGACTCACTGTAGAGGTGCCAACTGAGCTCCCAGTAAGTAAGAAATATCTCAGAGTTCAGCTGTGACACGAAAACAAACTCACACTCTGAACAAGTGAGATTTCCAGGAAATGCTACAGGGCCCTATAGTTTCCTGAGTGACAAATTGACCAGAGAAGGTGTTGAATGGTAAAAGTGGAGACTGCTGCTCCCAGATAAAGGCTGCAAAGAGCTGTAATGAGCGATAATTGTCAAAGGTAAAACCTGTACACGTTTATCTTTGTATGGTTAATTTGGTGTACTTCCGTCAATGCAGTACGGTCTCCTTTGTTTTTCACTTAAAAGATTTTTTTTCAATCCGTCTCTGCATGACTGGCTGAATGAGCTTTCCAAAACACTGCTGGTTAAATGTATCCACCTGTGCTTTTATCTCGGCATGGAGCCTTGGGAGAGTACTATAGAGCAGCCAGCAACGGTTCCTTTCTTTAATAGATCAACTTTTAATTATCTATGCTTATTCTGTACAAAGCCACAAGTTCCCATTGTCTACAACTCAAAAACAATCCAATATGAACATATAAACAATATATAATTGTTCTAGAGCTTTTATGCATTTTTATATTGACAATGTGTTGTCATACATCTTCTGTTTACAGTAGATCAATAATGTGGCAGCAGTAACAATAGTAGTAATAATGATGATTGTTTTGCTTTTACATCAACAAGCCTATTTTTTTGCAGTTTGTTACTAAAGTTTGACAATCTCAGCCCAGGAATGACCTTACAATGTACCCTTCAAGCCATAATATTTGCAAATTATTCAATTTTTAATTTGTCCAGGCTGCCTGTAAGGTGCTTACAACAGCACTTCTGCCCAGGTCTTGGGCAGCAGACCATTTTCTAAATATTTTCTCTATGGTGTTTACTGCAGTTTCAAGCTTTTAAAAATGTTGAACTTTTGACTGGTGTTTCTTATCTGAACACCACATAAACAGAATACGGGACAATATGTTACTTTCTTAATTTTTTTAATGTGACATTTTCAGGTCTCAGACCGGTGCAATAAGCCCAACGCCCTACAATGCGGTCATAAGCCTCAATTTTGGAGGGAACCCACTTCACTGCAACTGTGAACTACTCTGGCTGCGACGACTTGTCCGTAGAGACGACATGGAGACATGTGCCACACCAGTCCACTTGGCTGGAAGGTAAACAATCTACTTTGGTTTATACTAAGCATAAGTGTTTTGAGAATCATGACAAAGACGAGATCATGGCTTGTCCCTAGAGTTTCTGCTGCAGTCCTTGTTTAGTAGAAAACACTTATGGGCATCGAGGCAGTCTTTCAGATCTTGCATGCTAAGTTGTGTGATTTTCAGACTCTTTTGATCTCACACTCACACACTTAAAAGAACTCTGTGTAAACAAAGGATTGAGGACAAAATTGAACATCTGCTGCCGTCATCTGTCATCACTGTCACCATTAATTACTCTTTGCTTAGCACGCTTTTCTGCAGGCTAGCAAATAAGAAAAATGTTCAGAGCCTTGTCTCTAAATTAACTCCAGACTTAATGTGATAGGAACAGCACATAGATCTTTAGGTTAATGTCAAACATGAATCCATCAAGCACCAGAACAAAACCAACATGTGTTTTGCGTTTCAGGTATTTCTGGTCCATTCCTGAGGAAGAGTTTACTTGTGAGCCACCGCTCATCACGCGCCACACTCACAAGCTGTGGGTGCTGGAGGGGCAGAGAGCCACACTTAAATGTCGTGCCATTGGTGATCCCGAGCCTGTGGTCCACTGGGTCTCACCAGACGACCGCATCATTGCCAACACATCCCGGACAAGCTCATTCAGCAATGGGACCTTGGACCTCTTAGTAACGGTTGCTCGGGATGACGGGGCATACACATGCATCGCAATAAACGCAGCGGGTGAAGCAACTGCCGCTGTGGACCTGAAAATAATCCCGTTACCACACAGGGGCGGAGCAGGTGGGAACACAGGGAATAACAACGTCAACACTAAAAACAACAGGAACGTGACCAATGGGATTTTACGGACCGATCCGGGCTCCTCGGATATCAGCACAGGGAAAAATGGAGGGATTAACAATGGGGGCGGGCGCGGTGGGGAAGCGGAGGAGGAGAAAAAAAGCATGGGGCAGGATACAGAAGGGGATGAGGCGAAGGCCGTGGAGGCTGAAAGGGCTGACGGAGGGAGCATGGAGGAGGAAGAGGGGGACGCCGAGGAGGGCAGGATGGTCGGTGTTCAGGGAGTAACGTCCACTTCGGCACAGGTCCGGTGGGATTTGGGTCGCTTGTCTGGAACGTACGCTGTCTGGATGTACCAGATTCAGTACAACTGCACAGCGGATGACACCCTCATCTACAGGTCAGTCCGACTTTACAGACCACAAAAACATGGATCCCTTTTAGAGGTCTTTGCACTTTGACCTGCAATAGTATTTCTACTTGTGCTGTGATCACAAGTAAGCCCTGTGATCACAGCTTTAGCCTTCTGTCTTTAAACCCATTTGTGTGCACTGAAATATTTATTCATTAGAGCATAGAACAGGTATCGCAATAGTTCACCTTGTACCTAAACAGGTTAAGAGCTCAGGGGAGGGATGAATGGGATGACAGATAAAAGGTTGAGGGGCAAAGGTAGTTAATTATTCATCTCCATCACTGCATTACACCAGAGCCCAACAGGTGTGTGGTCGGTGCATAAGAAGGACAAGTGCATGAATGTTAATAAAGTGAAAAGGAAGGTGGCTTTGGAAGGGGCTTCCACAGCTGAAAATCAGGCTTGACTCTGAATACAAGATATGCTTATGTAGACAGTGGTATGTACTAGCACTAAACGGACAAGGCTGATGATTTAACACAAGATTCTGATGTGGGATGCCATTTGTATTTAATGTAACATTCAAACTGCAGCAAGGCATGTCATTTCCCATTTAAAGTGATTTATCTTCATGCTCTCTCACTGCTTATGCTTCCAGAGGCACAAACATTATCCAACATTTATTAAGCGCACATATGAGGTTAAGACCTGTGATATTTGGCTGTGTCCCCACAAATTATTTAAGCCCCACGCCCTGCCTCTAGTTAAGGCTGCATTTTGGGAAAGAATAGTGAGGTGAAAAGCACATTTTCACACTGAGAGAAGTGTGCATGGCTGCCAATCTTTGCTGTGTTTCTGTGCATTCAAGTGAGCCAACTTGTATAGCGCAGCTGTGGGGCCAGCAAAAGGCGTGAAAGAGGAATATTAGTGTTTATGTGAGCTGAAGGCAGGCAGAAAGATTAGACGGGGAAACAAATTAAACCAAACACTTTCTGTAAAACAAACCTTTCACATTTGCATAAAAAGTAATGGATTCCAACCTTGCACTGTGGAATAGATAAAAAGTGAAGTACATTATTAACAAACTTTGGTGGTAAGGACAGGGAGAAAGGTTGCAGGAAAGTGTGGTTTTAGCTACTTAGTACACAGACTGCACTTCGGCATTGTGAATGAATTATGGCCAAATACATTCAAAGTTTACATGCTGTGAATGCAGAAGCATCAAACAGCAGAACAGTGGCTAAAGCAGTGAGGGGAAGGTATGATAAAGAAGTGTGAGAAGAGTTTGTGGAGCTCAACATTTTTGAATTTATTTTGCTCTAATGCAAGGATTGAATGTGCTCTACCAAAAGGTATTCTAAACAGGGCATTAAGCTATAAACAATATTGAAGGGGCAACCACATGACAGATATAGGACAGAGATGACAGACAAAAAAAAGAAAGATAAAAATGTTTGTAGCCATGGCATAATCACAAGGATTGACTGAGTAAAAGGGGAATAGCAGGCAAGGTGAAAAAAAAAAAAAAAAAAAGATAAATTGGGCGGAGAAACTAATAGCTCGAGTGATGGATGCAGCCAGAAGATAAGAATAGGGGAATTTTAAGATGGGAATGGGGCCTTAGAGATTTTCAGGAGAAGAAGAGGCAGGATTAAAGGAGGAGGAGAATACTGGGGATGGGCTCTAGCCAAATTACCAAGGGATATATTGAGATGAAAGAGCGATGGGTGAAAGCAGAGGAATTGACATTAAGAGAGAGGGGAAATACTGGTGTGCCTGGTTGGTTGTCGCTGAAAGACACAGAGCGTAAAATAAAGTTAAGCAGCTAAGAATGTGCTAGCGTCCATCATCATAATTAGGGACAACAAAAAGGAAATTTACAAATATTGGGTAGTAAAAGATAAACATCTTACAAATGAAAGAACAGCAACAAAAACTGTCTTACTAAGATGCCTCTTCCAAATGTGTGCAGACGCTATACTGTCCCATGATGCATCTGTGGCAATTATACACAGAGAACTAATTAAATTGATTTGATTGATTTGAATGCACTGAATGAAATCCAAGCTCCCTCAGTGATCAGCTGCTTTAATTCCTCTAAGGAAACAACTGCAATAATAAAGATGCTACTGTGTTAGTCAGTTTTAGGTTTAGCATTTATCTTGTAGATACCTAAGAGGCACAGATAGCACTTCAAAATACTTGTTGTATTTAATTGTAAAACCTTTTCCAATGGATGAAAGTTTAAGTAGGAATCCCAGTGTGACACAAGTCAAAGTCCCTTGGGACAGGAAGTTAACTTGAAAGAAATAATAGAACAGCATCAGTAGAGGTGAAGACCCAGCTACGCAGCCTCAGTCAAGAAAACGCTGATAGAAAGAGGCTTGCACAGAAGCAAAACAGCCGAGATAAGGGAGTCCAGGCTACTAGCGTCAGAGGAGAACTGTTTGAATGGAAGGCGTGAGTAAGCAATCTGAAGTTTGACTAAACTCGGCGGAAATCACACCGTCAACAAAAGAGGGTGGGGATTACAACCTAAGGGGAGAGATAGGGTGTTAGCTTAAAGTCAGAAATTAAGATATAAACCCTTAACTGAAATGAAAAGGAAAGTCTGGGGGCTTTGAGGGAGCAAGGAGGGAAATCATTCTCAGAGGACAGATTGAGAAAATGGAAAGGGGCATTTAAAGAGGAAGCATACTACAATGTGGCAGGGACTTCTAGTATAGATTTCTATCATGATATCAGCTAGTGCCAGTGCCACCACATTAACACACCAGGAGTGAGAGAAGAAGAATGCTCTGAAAAGAGTCTAGCTCATGATTCCTAAAAGAGTGGGAGAGTCCATGTGAACTGTTGGGGATCTGTGGTCATATTTTGTTGTTGTGGCAGCGTGTGTCCTATTGACAGAGCAAACACAGTAGCCCATCTGAGGTGAAACAAGAAGAGCCAAATAAACACAGGAAACACAATGCAAAGAAACATGTACATAGATGGAATAATACATACTTTACAGATGGTGGAAAGGAGCTCTATTACAGAAATAGAAAATCATCATTGAAGGTCAGACACATGCTAGACAGCCCCAGCCTCCATTTTAGCTTGGTGTGTCGAATGTTGTTGGCATTCTGTGACAGCGCCAGGTGGGACACCGTCCATGCAGTGTGCTCTTGGCACTGCTTATGCTGTCACCCTTAGCTCCCTTGACACAGTGGCTGTCTGTCTGAAGCTGTGGCAGTGTTACACTGGAATGTCCATGCGTTCCACTAAAATGAGGTGGCAGTAAATATACTGAGAAGCCCTGCAGAAGAATGAACTGGAATTTTCAAAAGGGTGTTCAAAAAAAGTGTTCAATTTTCAAAAGAGAGCAATTACTAAATTGACATTTCTTTCTTGCCCACACATGGGCACTGCCTACCTGAAAGACAAAGAACTTGATCAAGAATGTCTTTTCATGTTAATGAGGAAGCATTTATGAGGTGACCTCTGTTGTGCCATCTGTACAATTTATAGCTTTCTGCCAGTTCCCTCTATAAACAGCAGACAGACACATAAGAAATGTCTGCGTACAAATATGAATGTAATAGATGAGGGCTTTCTTTGCAGGCCATCCAACATACAGTCTACAACTAAAATGTGTGTGATAAAAAGGCACCTTTGAATCTCTCAAACCTTAGCTGGTCTGCATTCTTTGGAAGTGAATGACTAATGAGAAAAAATGTCTAGTGCCACAGCTTGAAACTTTTAATGAGATCACAATTGCCCAATAAACGGTAGTGCACTTTTTACTGCAGCCATATGCTAAATACTTAACAGGTCATTTTTTCTACCGATACATATGATCTGCCAGTGAAAATGTTTTTGTTTTTGTGCATTTTGGAGTTTGTCTAGTTTCTTTAAATGTCCAGGCAGGAAAGTAAGGGCTTCAACAATTTTGCCTTGTCACAACAAGATCAACTTTCCAGCGGGGCACTCAAAGTGTCAAGCGGGAACAGCCTCGATCACAGGAACAGAGAGAGGAGGAGAGAGAATCATGCAGAGTTTAAGAAATAATGAGAACAATGAAAGGGTCTTAGAAAAGGGAACACACTGTTAAAAAGGACAGGGTTAGGGTTTGACAGCCACAGGAATGAAACATGCTGGGAAACAGACAGATGAGAGCATGAGTCATAAAAGGGAAGGAAAATGGAAGTAGACAATCGTTCAGCTGTTTTCCCAAGTCCCAATCTTCTCTTACAGGGCAGTAACAAAGTATAGCATAAGTTTATCGATCATTTGGCTGTATAGTGTGTGGCTGCTAATGAAACTGATATATGCAGCTTATTTTTGCCTAAAATAAGCCACTAGAGGAAATAATACAAAAAATATATAAAAGGCATGTACTGAGGCACAGTTAGATAAGCAGAGTGTTGGATATGCATATACAATAACAAAATAATAATAAAAAAGAAGAATGGCTAAAAGATGGAAGCCATAAGGAGGGGGAAAGGTGAGGGAGCCCAAGGGGAAGATGTAATTAAGTGTTAAATAATATGTCAATGCATGTGTCAGCTCACATCAGCAGAAGAGAAAGGGCGGAGGACAGAGAGGGTCACCACTCAATACATATGTCAAATGATATTATAGAGATTATACTCTGGGGTCCGGGAATGGAGAAAGTGATGGAAGGGGGGAGGTAAACACAACCTTTAAACCGGTACTTAGAGCAAATTGAAGTGAGAATGATGGACAAGTAATTGGATGAAAAAAAAGAGGTCATACTGACATGGTCAAAATTAGGCCAAATAAAAAGGATGGGGTGAGGAAAGGCAGATCAAAGAAAACACAAGACCAGATTAGGCAAAAATGAAGGGAGACAGAAAACAAGACAGTAAACAGCCTGACGAAGCGAGACCAAAAATGAAGGAGAGTTTAAATGAACAAAAGACATGACACAGGCAGGAAACCAGGCCAGTATACATGTCAGCTGGAGGAGGAGATAATTGCTTTGTTGTTCCTCTCGCATCTTTCTCTTTCCTCTCCGTTGCCTTCTCTTCCTGAGATCTTGTGCCGTGTCAGACCACCCGGCTTCAGAGCCTTCTGCCACTCCTTTATCCTTCAGTTTTCTTATTCCCCATCTCCCCTCCTCCTACTAATAATTACTCGTTCTGTGTCACCAGCTCTAACAAAGCACTCCCTTGTTTCTTCCATTTTCGCTTGCATCTGTGTGCTGGCTTTAATTAGAAGCAGACACACATAAGGCACATAAGTATGCTTGCAGTGTGCAAGGTGACACTAGTGCACTAGTGTCTGCAGATAGAGCCGTCATAATACGAAAAAAACTACTTTCACTTCACACAATCAGTCTAGTCAACCCTTTGTATCACAAGATCGTCAATATACACAAGGTTTTATGAGGTGCACTTTATATTCATGAGACAATTACTGAGGATTTAAGATTGTGCGCAGAGGCTGTGCATGCCATATACCTGCATAATAGCATGGGCACGTGACGACTGTGTAAACATGGTTAAAAATGCATTATGCAGTGAGTAGTAGCGAATAAGAACATCAAAGATGCATGTGAATGTGTCCCGCTCTTCCATGTATATTTCATTGTATTTACTCGCCTATTTCTGCCACTGCTAGCGTGGAAAATACAAGCGGTAGATTCACGGTCTCATAGGGAGGGAGCGATAGAGGAAGAAGGGGGAGAAGGAAGGAAGTGGTGATATAGGAATCGAAATATAAGACGAGGATAGAAAAGTGGGATGGGGAGAGGATGGAGCGGAAGCCGCTGAAGAGGAGAAAATGATTAGTAGCAAAAAGGAACAAAAGAGAAGAAAGAAGTGACCTTGGTTGCTAAATAATGGTACACGGTTATAGCTGAGGCTAATAGAGATATAGTACAGTGAGTGCAAGTGCAGAAAGGAGAAAAAAAAAGGTAGGGAGGTCATGTGGAACCCGATGAGAATTGCCCTGACTGGCTGTGGAAATACCAAGCACAGACGGCAACACAGAGGAGCTAGAAACATTTCATTGGACTAAGTAAACTCCAAATCTAAGTCAAAAGGTGCTAACAGAGGAGGTTGGACATTATATAGATTAAGGTGTAGAGAATGGATGAATGGGCAATGAAATCCTAATAGGAAGCATAGTCTGAAGCTGGGAGGAGTGAAAAAGTCCTGAAAATACAATCAAGAGGAGTGGCAATAGATGGCAGAATAAATAAAAAAAAATATATTAGGGGACTCATTTATTGTATAAAACATGACTGAATTAATATCTTACTTTTAGTCATTTAGTCAAGGAAATTAATGTTCTGTTCTACAATTCACACCATCACGATATTAATCAAATGGAAGCAGCGGGCAACACGGGGAAAAAAAGGACACAAGAGATGCATTAACTTAAGGGAGCAAAGCAATTTACATATTACTGCTCCAAGTGAGAAACACAACTCCCCTTAGCGATGGTCAAGCCTCTCAGCCTTGTGGGATCCATCAATTACATAGACGCATAAAGGCAGTGGATGAGACCTTTATAAGCCTATTATATTGCCAAGGCGTTTTATTCTCAAACAGAAGCAGTAGTGGCATTAGGAGTAGCCCTTTTTGCATATTTTATGTCAATTATGACTGAGCATCCACCGTCTTAAATAGTGGTCTTGACATTCTCAATCCCCCCGCAGTGACGAGCTCTATTTGAGGTCCCTTTGGATATTTCTGAAGAATATTGCACTTCTTATGTCATTTCAGCCAGACATGACTAAAGTTCGGGGGGGAAGTTGTTGACTTGGTACAATTTTACAATGTGTCTGCCTTTACCAATTGATTTAAGGTAACTTGTCACAATGCACTGCTGAGTAAAATAATGAATCTTTGCCATGGTAACACCCACTTTGTCCCCAAGACGCTTGAGTGCAGTGAATGAGATAATTGGCAAATTTGGCACAGCAATAGAAAGTGAACTATAGCGACCTAATGACCAGTGGATAAGGCTGATTTTTAATGAGAATGCCCGAATGTCCCATTGAGCTTGTATTAGTTCCAGTGTCAGGCGGTGCATTGAAATGCTTATCATATAATACTGGGCTTTAGTTAAAAATTAGATAGATACTGTGGTTATGTGCCAGAGAAATGTTATTCACCTCACTCAGGTGCAGTACCATGTCATTATAAATTCAATCACCAAGTTCTACATTGTAACACTGCAGTAGATGGAGAGCCCTTCAATTTTAAGGCTTATGTTCATCTCAACGTATGATCAATATCTGATGTACAAACCTTGCATTAGCACTGAGACTTTTCTTGTGTAGACCCACTCTTGTTTTCCAGCTAGCTTAGCATTAAACCCACATCATCCCAGCTTAAAACAGCAACTTTATTTCATGAGAACTGTCAATTACAATGATTTCATTTCAAACTAGTGCAATTTGACGGCTGCTAATTACATCCCATTCAAAATAAGAAGGAATGCAAGGGTGTTAAATTATTGCCATCCTGAGGTTTTTGTATTTTGAAAGCGCTATAAAAAAGAATATAAAAGCTGAGGTCGGGGGCCTTTTGTAGCAGCTCCCCCAGTCTGAGTCACACCACAGTGAGATGGCATTTGTGGGATGTAGCTCAAGTCTAGGAGGAGCAGCAAAACATGAAGACAATACAAGTCTTTTGATTCGGTATGAAAAGACAGAGAGGGGGAGAGAACGCCAGCAGAATAAAAAAAAAAATAGACAAAATATCTACAGTAGCAACATAAAAACACTCATGCCCACACAAGAGGAGTGGACAGTGGAGGGCAAAGTCATAGAAACAGACACTTGAGCTCCCACACAAAAGCAGACACATAATGGCACGTCACATGGAGGCACACAACGACAAGGGAGAACAATGGGGTTAATATAGCGTCTCATAATACAATATAATGTATGAAATAAAGTTTTGATTTCACAGTAAAACCTTACTTAAAACAACTAATCAACTGTTTTTATTGTACCCGTTTTGTTGCTTGGATACAATAAAATGAACATTCAAAGCACTTCATTCTTTACTACATTAGTGAGCACTTATTACAGGTGAACACATAAGCAGCCATACAAAAACAAATCCCCTGCTTATAACAATGTCTCAACAGTCAAACTAAATCTAAAAATAAGCCCCGCCCCAAACCGTAGTCTCAGCCTTTAACCCAAAATGGCCTCGTTTTAAAAAGCGAGGTCGCACAAAATGGCTCGATGCTCGTTTCTCGCAGGAATTCAAGTCCAAGCACGCACGGATTCGCACAAGTCCTGCACTCCAAATGAGCAGACAGAGTTCTCTTTTCATGTTCCCTGGGCGCACTCTCCATCAATAGCCTCATTTTCTCTGCCTTTCCCTACTGCAGTATCCACTCCTGCACTGCTTCTAACCCACCCTTTCACTTGCATTTCCACTGCTTTTGTTATATTCATCCTATTTGCCTGCTTTTCTATTGTCAAATATATATGGCAGGTGGGCTGCTGAAAGTAGTTTACTTTGACCATAACTTTTCAGATATTCTGGGAATATAAATTTAGCTGACCACTGCTTTTCTATTCTTCTTTCCCTCTTTAGGATTCTACCATCCACCAGTGACCGCTTCCTGCTAAAGAACTTGGTCTCAGGAGTGGATTATAACTTATGTGTGCTGGCCATTTTTGATGACACAATCACATCATTAGCAGCAACAAAGGTCCTCGGCTGCACCACCTTTTCCACAAAGGATGTTTACCCAGCATGCCGTTCTCTTCAAGCACATTTCCTGGGTGGGACACTAACCATTTTAGTTGGTGGTATTGTAGTAGTTACCCTACTTGTGTTTACTGTGGCGCTCATGGTGCGTCATCGTGTGTGTAACCATGGTGACCACATTATCTGCCACAACGGAAACAGTGAAGCAGGAGGCGGGGCTTGCTGCCAGAGTGGAGGTCTAGGTGGTGGAGACAAAGGGGTGAACAGCAGTGGATGCTACCAATCAAATGGCTCAGGGGACATGATGATGGTTGTCCTGCCCAATGGGCTGCCAGCCAAAAAGGGAGGGGACAAAGACAAGGACAATGAAAAGGAAGTAGTAGAATCTGCCTCCTCTTTGCCTCCTAAACTCCCTCCAAAACCCAGGGCTAAGCCTAAAGTTAACCTGGAGCAGTTTCTGTCTGCTGGAGGTGTAGTATCCACAACGACAGGGGGAGAGATGGCACTGGTGGTGCGCCAGAGAAAGCTGGAGAAAGTGCCAGCATATGTTTCAGAAAGTGACAGAACTCTTCTCTACTACTCCCCGTCGCCTCCATCCACCCTGCCCCGCCAGTCACGCTCCCGGGAACGCCCCATGCCCCGGCTGGAACGTGAACTGACCAATCGTGCCAGTTTTTCCCTGGCAGCTCCCCTGAGAGACTCTGAGCTGCTAGACTGGAGAATGACTCCCAGAGTCAGGGACAAATGGAACTCATCTCAGGCTTACCAGAGCCCAATATCCTCTCTCAGTCCTGGCTGTGGCGCCATTAGCAAACGCCGCCACTCACTGGATATGGGTTCATCTGTGGCTTTAGCAAGTGACGCTGCGGCCACCGTTGCCAAGCGTTATGGGGCAGTGAGCTACGCCAAGCGGCTGAGCGTGATCTGGACAAGACGGAGCCAGTCACTTCATGGAATGTTGGTTCAATGCGCCTCAACAACAAGCACAACATCTTCAACAACAAGTGAGGAGGCCGAAAATGGCAACGGGTTTGGCGCACGCTGTGAGTTCCAACGTGGATATATTCATGCTTATAACACAACTAACTCCAACTCCAACACTGGGATTACCACTGGAAAGGGAATCAATGTAAAAGAGAAGAGTCGAGAGAAAGCAAAGGATGGAAAGAGCACTGAGGAGCTTGAGGAAAGTGTGGTCTAAGTGAATAGTATAATAAAAGTAAAAAGCTTTTAAAAGAGTGGAAGCCTGAATGTGATCTTGATTTGGGGAGGGCATAAAGTTGGAGTCAGGGGATGTAGAGATAAAGTGATAACAGATGAGCAAAGGGTGTGTTTAGAGTGAGAGGGAGGGATGAAGTGGAGTACAATTGACTGGAGTCTCACTTGTAGAGCTACTTGATTTACTTTGGGAGTAGTCAAGAAAAATGAAAGGGAGATGAAAAAGTGCACCGTCAAGTGAGGTGGAGTTTTAAAAGGCTATTTTTACTGACCTAAAGAGTGACTGGCAGAAAAATTAGTGTGGGGAGAGAAGTGTTGATGGGAAAAGAATAGAAGAAAATATTGTAGTGCAGAGTTTTTTGAAAGGGTATTAAATACTCAAAGCTTTATGACAGGACCGTTGGAAAACAGCAAGAAAGTACTGAGACAAAAACAAAACTCCAGTCATGGCAGGTAACAGAACAAGACACAGATATAAGAGGAGGAAGGGACATAATAAAAAGGGGGAAAACACATCAAGCGAGTAGGAGAACAAGGTGATACATCCCAGACAGAGAGGTTGGAAGATCAGTGTGAATCTCAGTAAATCCGAAGCACTAATAGAACCAGACTAACACTCTCCAGAGGCCCTAACCCACACAACACTGGATCAAAAAAACAATACAAGTGCAGAAAAGCATTCCTCTTGGAAAACAATAAAAGATAGGGAAGTTTTTTCATTGTTCTCGATACTGACGGCCATTTTCAAACTCTTTTTCCAAAAATACAATGAATGTGACTTATGTGTCCTCTGCGGTTGGACAATGATTTTGGTCGGTGGTGTCTGCGGATTATGGGAGCATAAATACAGAGCCGCGAGCATTGGACATGTTCAATCGATACGAGCTGGAACGAGCATTTGGAGCAGAGACATTATTAAAAGAAAGACATTGGGATTACAATACAGAGTCAATATGGATTACAAAACGAGGAGGCGGGATGTGTGGTTATGACAAACCAATCCAATGAAGGATGTTCATGGATGCAAAGTGTGCATGGCATTGACAAATCACAGGCACAGGACGTGTATGAATGTTTGTGAGGGGAAATGCCAGAATTATCAGTGCTCAAGAAGATCTGCTGCTTTCTGGACATGCTGCTAATGAAGCGATCAAACAACACACTGTAGGGTCTGCCAGGGAGGAGGATTAAAGATATTTTCACCAATACCTTAATGCAGCATGGTTGGGAAGCACCAATCTAGGGGAGATATGAAATTTTAGATGCATTTATTGCAACTTCAGACTTTTATGCCACAGGGATTCCCAAATGGTGAATGTCATAGAATGATGTGATTAAGAAACTTTGGAAGACCTGGTACAATACAACAGACCACTGGCACAAACAACAGACTCTAAGAGAAAAAAAGAATAAAATAAAATAAAAAAAAAATCAAGAGAAAACTTGAAAATACATATATATAGTAAATATATATATATAAAATGATGTTACTTGTCGCACCATGTGTTTCTGTTTTTTGAGGAATGATGTTAGGAAGAAATATAAAACAAATGTGATTTTTATTCCTAAGGACAAAAGGAAATCCTGATTACAACAAAATGTGTTCTGAAAAAACAGATCAAAACTTACTGTAAGCACACAATGCACAAAAGAAACTGGCAAGCACATACCATACAGCCCAAACAACTCCACAAGCAGATGCCTATAAAACAAGGCCAGTTAGACTCATAATAAGGACTTTTACTGTTGTTGCTTTCTTTTTTCATTTAGTTTTGCCAAAGTCAATATTGTTCTCTGGACTTGTTATAAATAATAAAAATTACATGTATGGAGCAGAGACTGTCTCATAACAAGAAGGAGCTGTGTGTCATGTTTATGTGCATATGTGTTTACAAAGTGTATGAAATCACGTGCCAAAATAATTTACATTACACCTCTATTTGTCTGTGTCATTGCCATTTATTTCTAAAACCCAACACAGGGGCAGGATCAGGATTTGCAGAAATGAATGCCCACAAATACAACTGTCAGTGTTGGAATTTAGGTCAGATTTGGAGAAAATGCTGTAGGATTAGACAATGATTCAGACCTGATGAAAACATCTTGAGCCCAAGGCAAACTCAGCCTGAATCAAAAGGGGTTTTAAAAGCATGCATTTGCATGTGCCCAGAATGAAGTTGTTTACTTGTTAATCACCCCATTTGCTTAGTTGGTAAAGGTGTCCTTCTGGAGTATTTCAAAAAGAAAACATAAAGAAAAAAAACATAAGAAATGGGTCAGAAAATAACTGTAGATGAAAGGAGGAAAAGGCAGATCCATTAGAATCAAGGACAGATGACAATACATTTGGTTTATTAATGTGCAGCATACAAAAAAAGATCAAAGCAAAACAGAATATTCAACAGCGATCACATGATTGAATTAAAATAGTAATGTTTATAAAGAACAACCTTTGCATATATTGGTATGACAACAAAAGAAGACTTGTCAGTTCTATATATAGCCAACGCTTATTACACTTTAAATGGGCAGAGTATTAGAGGTCAAGAATAAAAACAGATGTGCCACGCCATCATACAAGCACTTATTGTTGCCAAGTGGAAGTGGAAACAGGACACAACACTCTCTCGTTAAGAATTGTGAAGTTGCAGCTGGTGATCCCACAGCAGTCCCAAGATAAATGTAATGTGTAATCTCAGTGTGCTGTGGGATTGCCTCTGGTTCTCCTCCCGGTATACAGCACTGCCCTGCAGGAGAGGGGCAGCAAGCCAACCACAAACAATGCCCTCAAAAACGTTTTTATCTCACAAGAGGGATGACGTATTCTACAATGGAAATAATGGAGGAATTTTATTTTAATTAGTACTCAGTGTGTGGTACATAGGCCTTTATTTAAACTTTGGAAGCTCCTTGAGCTCATTTCAAGATTTTTTGCAATAATTTGTCTAAGCAGTACATGCCACACAAGGAAATACTAAAAATATGTTTAGTAAATCCAAATCTTAGGTGCACATGGATATATTGCAAAAACAAAAACTATGTGATTTTAATCCTGTACAGCTTTTCATTGTAGAGTATGGCCATATCCCAGATTTAAAAAAAACAGTATTAAAAGGGGCATGAGACAGTACAGTGCTCACAGTGTGCTAGGACTCCATTTGTCATGCGAGTACTTCATCTACCAAAGCAGCAAATGGTCTGTAGAGGGAGTAATAAGTTAACCTGTGTGTGCCTGTTAGGGGTTAATAAGTATTTATTGCTGCAGGGCTTTAAATGAGAAAAAGATTGTGTGCTAAATCAAAGACAGTGCAGTACAAAGGTGTGTCTGGACACTAGGTTAGCAGGTCATTGTTTGATCATCAAGTGACCATTAAAAAGCAGGTTTGGTCAGCTCTTGGAAGGAGACTGTGTGGCGCACTAATGCAAGACGGCCGAGAACACCACCTCCCTGCTTTGACTGCCCGAGGCCAAACCCTGGCCTAATTTGACTAATTAAAAAGCGCTGAGTAACACTGGCCTCTGTGCATACACACAAGCAGACTGGAACAAATGTACCTTTCACTTCACACATCTACTGTGACATGTTCCACTCAGAGCATGTGTTTGTGGAGCCTGGCTGCCTGTAGCCAAACATCCTCTGACATTTGCAGTTATGATCAAGGTATGATGCATTTCCCTGCAGTGAGCTGAGTAAGTGCTGAGTCACAATGCATCAGATGGCAGGACGTCATGCTCCGGAGACCAGTTGGACCGGTTCTGAACTTTGACATAACCCAATCTTGGCACAATGCAGACAATAGCAGGTACTTCAATAATATAGGGGTAAATTTTGTATTTAACAAGGAAGACTTAGAACAATGACTGACATTTTATTTACCACAGATGTCTTAACTTAATAAATGTAGTATGGTTTTCAAATTTTACCCCATACTCAGTCCTGATAATTGATGGCAGGTCTTTCCACCATATGTGCGTCATCTGTGCACTACAGCTGTGCCATTACATTTTGTCTCTTTTGTATTTTTACTTTATTTAAAAAAAAAAAAAAAAAAAAGTAGTAGTAGTTTGGCAAGTTCCCCGAAACTTTGGTCCAAGGGATAAATCCTTTTGTACATCTCTAACATTGCTGCTATTTTGAGTAGAAAACGTCTTCAATGGCAGGACTAGAATCTGACACATTCTGCTTGAATAATGAGAATAAGATGTGTGGTAATGACAACACAACTAAATAGATGTATACAGTTGCTTTGCCATTTAAAGTTCAGTTAAAGAGATCCGGGGGTGATGTCTAACCCTTATTGCTGCTTCTCAATTACAAGCTTTACTGCTGCATGTGTCAGTACTCGGGTGCTTATACAAGTGAAGCGTGGCACGGAGATGAGGCAGAGTAAGCGCGTCGAGAGATGTTGAGATAGAAGTGGAGTGATAGCCGTGAGGTGGATGAGGGATTGATCGTAGACGGGAGAGCAAGAGGAGCTGGGAGATGAGGAGCAGCAGCCAGGGCAGCGGTCGATGCAAAGTGAGGAAGACTAGCTGAACACTGCCGCAATAAAACTGAAAAAATAAAAGTATGCCTGAAATAAAGAGACAAACCTTTTCATATTTATATTATCAGCTCACAGGAAGTGGGTATCATATTTGTGTAAAAAGTGAAGCTTCTGTGACAGGAGAATGTACTAATTATTGATTAGTGCTATCTGGAGCTCCAATCTGAGGCTCCTGCAGTCTTAAGACCCTGTGATGTGTTTAATTTCACCAAGGTAGCAATTAATTTGAGAATGGCGTGATATGCGCAGCCCCTAGGTGGAACAGATGGAGGAGAAAGAAGACAATGCAGCTCTCATGGAGGTGTTAAAGTGATAGAGGGCTTTACCTTCATGCATCGTTTAGCTCACTGGTTCTCTTCACGATCTTTAATTTGGGCCTCCATCTAATTTGTTCTTTCCTTTACCTTGACTGACTTCTTATTCAATCCCTTGTTCACTGCTAATATTCACTTGAGGGTGACCCCCGCTGCTCTTGGACACCCTGTCGCTCAGATCTCACCTTTTCATTGCTACGCTGCGGTCATCTTTCTCTTGTTTTATTCCACCAGGACAGCAGACTTCTGGTGCCATCTTTCCTTCAAAGAATATTAACCTGTCCTCTCTCTCTGTGTGTCCTTTGAGCTGCAGTTCTCTAGTTTAATATGCTATCATTTTTCATTACCGTATTTGGACCACAGCACCTTTCATTTCAATATTCTCCTCTGTGCTTTTATTATTGCGTCCCAAAAAAACAGTCTGGCATTTCATCTTGGTCCTTTATACGTCTGTTTCTCCGAGAAATATGAACTCTATTTGGGCTTTAGGACCAGACTACACAGAGTAAGTGACAATTGAAAGCATAATAATTCAAAGTTAACTTTTTGGGTTAAATTTCTTAATGCAGATTTTACTGCATTGATTATGAGGCTCTATTCATTGAAAACACAATGGAATGGATTTTGTCCTTGTCTCATTCACCTTCCTTTATTCACACATTTTGTTGTCGCACAGACTGCGTCTCATTCAGCCAAGTTAAAGTTACACTGTTACAAACCAATTTCAGATATTTTTTTACTGTCATCTAAGTAACCATCCAGCTATTCATCCTCCAGCTTTGACAAAGTATTTATCTATGTCAAATAACAAGAACGGTGAGTATATTAAATGCAAGAAGAAATTATAAGCAAATGTTCCTTCTGTATTAGTTTGGGGTCATTGTTTTTTGCTCACTTTAAATACTTATTTCTTAATCTACCTTCTCTTGATCGCCAAACATCTCTTCCCAACATTCCTTGCTGCTTAAAATCTTGACATTTTTGCCTTTATTACACTTTTACATAGATGTGATTTTGTCATTTCCCTCCTCTCTGTTCACCGTCTCCACAGGGCTTCCGCTCTTCATCATTACACGTCTCAAAATCCCACCCACTGTCCGTCTCTTCTACACTTTCCCCGGGAGCCCTCAGCCCGCTTTCATCATGTTCCTTGCTCGTACTGTGTTTTTGTCGCCTGAGCGTGATCACAAGGAGCCGGCTGAATCTCCTAACCCCCTCTCATGTCGGGACGCTCCTGCATGTCTTGCCTGACTGGCTGCGGCAGGGAGATCTGAGCGCCTGTGTACGCATGTGTCACTGACAGAGAGAGAGACGTGCAGTGGGGAGCACTCTTTCAATGCATTTCTCGAGAGTGGGCAACATGGAACAAGAAGAATAACCAAAGAAGGGAAGAAATTGAAAGACGGGGACAATAAGATGTTATAATGTATGTTCAGTAGTGACAGAAAGATGTCTGGTCTGAGATAAAGACAGCACATTTGACGGGCTGTGATGAATTAATGAAAAGTTTAGACCCCTCAGCAGTTTATGCTTGTTTATCGCAAACAGCATTTCCATAAAGCAGCTTACACACTCATATTTTCTAAATTATTCCTAGAAATACGAGGGCTCACTGTGAGCCTGGCACACAAACAGAATGCTACATACAACATTTGCTTTTGCTCAATTAGTGAAGGGGCTAAACCTCACAAATCCTTTGCCATCTCTGAATCAACACTATTTACCTTGGTTAAATACCCAAGAGAGTTGCACAGAGGATTTAAGCACCCAGTCTGCTACATGGCTTGTTTTCTTTTGACGGGAATAAAAGGGACTAAATGGCACATTTCTAAAAATGAAGCACCTTAATAAAAGATGACAGTAGCTGCTGGTCCTACAACTTCGCCCATGGTCCTTGTGCTTTACGATTAGAGCACAAAGAGCAACCAAAGTGAGATAAAAGCCTCATTCTGTCACAGAGGTTCCTCACCACCAACACTTTTCAAGGAGTCAATTTGGTGGCGCGCACTCAGCTGAAGCAGCGGCGCTTTACCACCACAGGGGATCTCAGCCCAGCTATAATTGGGACTAACTGCTGACAGAAGGTCCTTCAGCGAGAGCTTTTCTGTTGACAGTCAGTAAGCCATTTCACCTTGCTCTTTGTCTGGCCATGCCCAGAGGCCAAATCCAGCCAGAAATTAAACTATGAAATATTCACTTAGTATTGCTCATGCTGCATAGTTGGACCTTGGAATGTTGTTTTACTCTTAAGTTAAAAGCATGCCTCATAGTGGGCTTTTTTCCCCCAATTGAATAACGTTGCAGTCTCTAAGAATCAGCAGATGGAGGTTGATAAGTAAATGCATTTCTATGGTCAGCTACTAATTGAAATGTTTACAGTGGAAGGCATTCATCAACAAATTCTAGCAAAGCACTGGGTTAAATCTTCATTAAGCAGAATCACAAACCATAAAATGAGTAAAGCGGCTTTCACATACAAAATGTGTTTTTGTGTTTATTGGACTAAAGAACTCAACTAAAAATCAATGGCAACTTTGGCCTTAGACATTACTGAGTAACTACTGAAAAACTTTCAGAAAAGCAGTCCTTTTGTGAAGAAAGTGAAGAGATTTAGAAGTTTTATATGCTGCTGCGACTTGTCATTTATGTCACTCAGGTCAAGGGCTGTATGTAAAAACCATGCAGTTCTGTGCCTTAGAATCAGATTTTGTTTTGCGTTAAGCTCAAGTGCGCCACATTAAAGATCTAAGTACTGTCTGGAAAACTTTGAGACAAGAGCTTGAGCTGTATTATTGCCCTGCTGTTTTCCATAAATGTAGGATTATCATGCAGCCTTTGGAGATGTCAAGCCCTGCCACATTGCTCATGACTTGCACTTCAGTTAAACTTGCCATATCCAGAATACGAAGAGGACAGGGTAGGTTTAGTTTGCTGGGACTTATGCGATATGCTGCAAACTATAAAGTTTACTGTGAGTGAAACTGAAATTAATTTTGAGTGTTAATATGTAGTCACTGATCATTAACTGGAATCACACAAAATCATTTTCAGTCGACTGGTTGAGTTGTAAATAAAACGGCACGAGCCCACAGCTATAATTTGTCAGGGATGCCAGCTTCAACAGAGTCAACAGCCAAAAAGATTTTGCAGAATTTTTCTTTAGTCAGCATCGATCCTCTCTTAAAACAATAAAGACTTACCGGCTTACGTCACTCGTACTCAACACTCGAAGGTTATTTCACTGACCCAGGTTTGGGTCACTTACCTTGGCACACATGCCTTGTTTAAGTGATTACTCTCTTAAAAGCTAAAGCCTAATCAGTGTCCCATTGTGTGCCATCACTCACACAAGATATGAATAATTTACTCAGTAGCAGAGAACACAAGTCAAGGCTGAATCTGGCTGAATACAGTTTTATCAAGATTTTGACAACATGTGCTTCAAGGTAACAATACAGTGAACTTGTTGCTCCTAGAAAAGACAGCGTAGCCACCTACACACTTATCAGCAGAAAGCAATGCTTTTGCCTCCTGTTCGCTTGACTGGTGACGGCGTAATTAATGGTGGATGGTAAACCAAGGGTCGTCCAACATCTGCAGGGTCCTGAGTGGAAAAGCATGGGTGCCAATCACCTCTGTCTCCTTGGCAGCGCTTCTTAACGCCTACAGAAAAAAAAAAAAAAAAAAAAAAAAACACACTGACCCTGTCCCTGCTGCCTACTTGGGGTTGCCAGATTTCAACGTTGCCATTACTGACAGAAACTAATTAAACCTTGGACCAGACAGATGGCCAAATTAAATGCTCAAAGGCTGTAAATATTCATTTTAAAAGGCATTGTGTTTTAGTGTGGATAAACTTCCGGTAGTGAACTGACACCGACATGGAGTGAAGCAAAGTACTTTGAATGAATCATTACAGTACCAAACAAAAGAGAAAAATAAAGGCACAAAATCATAAATAATACCTGCTGCACACTGCTGAAAAGAGCTGTGAGTGACAGGACATTAAAGTCGAGAACAGCAAAAAGAAAGGAAAAAAGCAGGGCGACAGTTTAATTGCACAGCGTCTTTATCTGCATGCACACAACACATTCACTATTATGGGAGATGGAGTGCGTTTTAAATAGAATAAAGTCCAACAGTATCGCCAACAAAAGGCACACAAGCCCATTCCAAAAAAACTTGACCAATTCCATTACACAGTCCAGCACTACACTGGGGCCTGTATTGTAATCCCGAAGGCCAAACTTCACAGTTAAAGTGGCTCAAAGGGAGGAACAATAGGAGGACATTTGTACAGTGGGAAGTTTAATGATGTTGGACCGCGCTGTTTCAAATGGGTTTAAGCCAACTCTTAGATATTCAACAAGCGTCCAAATGTATAAATCTTCCACAAAAGAAAAAACAATTATATATATATATATATATATATATATATATATATATATATATATATATATATATATATATATATATATATATATATATATATATATATAATAAATAAAAGATCTGTCAAACCACAAGCTTCAAAAAGTCTTATTTGAAATGCCACAATGACTGGGAGTATGGATTACATAAGCTGGACCCTAGAGAAATGGAGTCCGCAACAATCTGTCTTATCTACAAGAAGCTGGTGCAAACTTTTGAAAAAAGGAAGAAAAAAAATGTGTGCTGCTAAATGTCAAAAGGAGTTTAACAATGAAAGTGAAAATTGTCAAGGTAGAATGATGTAAACAGATGAAAAATAAACTGATACAGCCACAGCTGGTAAATGGAGTTTCCTTAAAAATGTATAGGACAACAAGGCGAAGGCATGCAGAGATGAGGAAAACCAAAACATAAAAAAAAAAACATTGAGTGTAGAGTCTGTGTCTAGTCCTCGTCATGGGTACACAGCCCACGTTCTTCTTTTTACTCAGAGTTGAAAGCATTAGTTTCCATCAGCAGCCAAACTAAGCTCAAATTCACAGTGGACTTAAAAGACAAATCTCCTTATTCACTCGAGAGGACACACACTCTGGGACACAAAAGGCATTGAAACACACACCTTATTACTACAATCTCGGAGAATAAAAAGTCTGCATTCTCTAAACAATCTCCTCTCACTTGACTATTGATCAACACCGTTTATGCCTCCTCTCTTTCACTCCAGCTGCCCGTTTTGCTCAGCCCCTCCCAAGCTGCAGTTTCTTCAATAACAGGGGCTACATTACACAAAATGATATGCAAACTGCCAGATCTTATCACAGAAAGGCAGCAATAAGAAGAAATGCCAGTTTGACTTAAGAGAAGCATATCCTGAATCTATCTTAATTTGCTGCATGGACTTATCTTGGGCCCTGTTCACACGTGTCATTTGCATCCTGGACAGCACGGAAGACGTAACCGCACACATTTACATATTCCTCAGGCAAAGAAACATCTGAGGCGAGGCAATGGTACTTTGGCTCTGGCACAAATTGTAAATGCAGCACAAGCTGTCCAAGTTTAACAAGCAAGGTTTGAAACGTCGCTTTAAAGGCGTTGCATAAAAGGAAGCATCACAAGAGGGAGAATTATGAATAAAAGGATGTGTCTCTACCTTCTCATCTACTCTACCAGATGTTAGCAAGATAGAAATAATGAGATACACTGCTCCAATGCCAACCAGCGCTAAAAGTAAGTAAGATGTAGTGCTACTAACACAAGTTGTCATTGTGAAAGACAGTAACGTTTAATAGTGCCTCTGTTCTGAGTTGGACTGCGTCTTCATTTTTAGCAGACAGACTGACTTTGGCACAGTGATTCAACTTTTTATGTGCAAACCCAGTTCAAAGCATTGTTAAGCATGTATATCGTAATTTCTGTATAATTGTACAAAGCTTCTTTAGAAATAAAACGCACTCTTAAAGACACAACATACCTGCAATGGTTAACAGATGATAATATACAACATATTGAGTCAGGTAAAGGAAGTCGTTTCTCTTGAATGAACAAAATGTGTCATACAAAATTAGGGCACACACTTCTTTTTACTCTATAGTATCCTCTTAAAAATGAATGGAAGCTTTAAGAACTCGTGAAGTAGCTTCTTTCTACAGCCTTTACATAAAGTGACTGCTATTTTTTGGAGATTATCCACTAATAAAAATATAATTAGGATGTGTTAATAGAGCCCTTAAATCTGGCACAGTGGACCTTTAATGGTGGGTATAAAGAGAGCCTTATTTTAGAGTCATCAAGGCACAAAAGACAACAAAGTGTTCTTTCACTTTTTAATGCGTAGAGTTGGTTTAGTGGCTGAGATTAGGGCCCTGCACCTGATTTGGTTTTAATTGACAATTAATGAATCCAGACATTAGCTGATCCAAAACACCTGGCTGAGGGCATGCCATAATTAAACTCATTAGAATTCCAATGGAGACTTTTGTTCTCGATTAGTCATTAAAACAGCCCTCCCAAACTCATTTCTTTTTTTACACCCCTCCCTGTGCTTTTGGACTTCTTCAGTACTTCTTAAACCGCAGTCCCACATTGCATTTCTGCTTTTCTAACTGACTGATGTGTTTATAACTCAAGCAATTAGAGGCAACCCAAAACAGTTCATCCAGTAACTTCTTATTGTCCGACGCTACTCTTTTCAGGTCTGCAATTGTTTTCCGTCGCTCAGAATCCCACTGGGGCGATCCCCAGAAGTAGACGTTGACGCACAAAGAGATTGTGCAGTTTGGAGTTTGTCTAAATGGTGCATGACTCGTTGTTTCAAGCAGTTTAAGCAGAAATGTCTGATTTGATTTGTTGAGAGATGAAGCTGCGCGTGGCATATCCAATCAACAGATAAGCATTTTACCAGCATTTCTCTGGTTCAGAGGCAGAACAGTTGATTCCTGATGAATATATCAAGCATCTGTGAGAACATTGCCCTGTCTGAAGCTGTAAAGTATTCAGACAATGTCACCGCTACCAGACAGGCCCGTTTAATTAAATCATATCACTCCATTTCAATTATTTTCCTCGACTAACAGGATAGCACTTAGTACTTATCCAATTATCTCTGTACCGCTGGCTTTAGCTCTTTGACCGACAGCTACATGACGGCTTCTGTGGAAAAAAGAAAACTTGATATAACTGTCTTTTTCTGGAACATTTTTCATTTGGTATTTCAGGCATTTACCTGATGCTCTTACCTAGAGCCTCTTAAGAGTGCAGACAGCGCCAGAATAAGCTCCAAGTCCTAGATTGCTAACATTACTCTGAAAATATTTTTAAAAAGGAGGCAGACACTTCTTTTTAAGTTGAGAGCAAATTAGAAAAGAAGTGGAAAAGTGGAAATATGATCAAGCTGGAAGTTTTGGGATGTTTTTTTTTCCCTGTGAAATAGGTTTTCTGCTTTCAAGTCAGTCTACTTTTTGTGCTGATTCACCATGGCCAAAGGTATAAAACCCTTCAAACGTATGATTTACCTATTCCAAGGCAAACAGTGTACTTCAGAGTCACATTACTTTTTAACGTAGCAGGAAAGCCTGGCAGAGCTAAACACTTTGAAACACTTTGTTGAAATAGGTGTTTTTATAATTGGGTGGTTCTAAAAAACACCACATTTCTTGACCTGCAGTAAATATTGTACATATTTTTTAATATATTTAGTCCCCAGAGATGGCTTCCTAATATTTAAACCCAAGGATTAGCATTTAAAATCCGATGATCTTTGGAGTGCCAAAAGTGCATCAGTCTGGTTTGGCGCATTTATGCATCCTGCCTTAGACAATTATTCACTTTTTTATTGATGCTACATTTAGCGTGAGTAGCTAGACACATTTAGGGAGCACTAACATGGCTTCAAACTCACTTTTTATCCTGCTCTCTTCCTTTTGCTCCCACCCATATCGATCTTGTGGCAGTGTAGACTTTGTGATGAAATAAGGCTCTGAAAAAGGTTTGTCCAAGACGGCTGTAAACATGTCACCTCGGTCGGCCTCCTGGCAGCGCCGGTCCTCAAACAAGGCTGTAGTAAACGCCCCAAGTGGACAGCCATTAAGGGATACTTTTACAGGCTGGAACATTACACGCTCCTTTTAAAAGAGAACGCAGCCAGCACCTTTTACTGTCCGGTGTGTTTATGGCTACAGTGCAATGGCCTGTGGTTTTTGTCGGCTTCATTTGAAGAAAGGGTAATTGCACTGGAGCTCAGCACTTTACACAGTCTGAAAGGAGCGGGCGGGAGACGAGAAGGATGTGGTTGTAGAGGATAGTGGCAGATTTTAGGGAATGTATTGATGAACTGTGCTCAAATAGTTAGCAAAGCATGCATCATTTAGCCCTCATGAGCAAAACAGAGGTTCTGAAAGATTGCAGCCTTATAATTGAATTTTATATCAGAGTAGATACACCTCGGGCCTAGTTCAAACCACAGAAAAAAAAAAAACTTCACCATTAAAATTGTCAGTGCTACTGGGTTTCCAGATGTTGCAAACGGAACAAGCAAACCCAGCTGTCAAATAAGCACTGCATCTCGTAAAGACCATTATGGCTTTTATTTTTTATTTCTAAGAGTGAGGGGGAAAATAAGTTCTCCAATCTGCTGTATTCCCGGTATACGACAGGTAGAAAAATAAGATTGCTTTGCTTTTAATGAGCGGAATTGGCACCTTTGACGGCTCGGATATGCCTCCAAGGTGTTCACCGGGAAAGCAGATGCATACGCAGGTGTGGCCATCATGTTTTACTGCACACCACAATAAACCAGTGTTGGCTTCCACACCACCCTGGAGATGAACTGTTTGGAGGGTATTTCATTCTCTTTTTGAGTGTGCACAGGAAACGAGCGTTCTTTAAGAGAAACCCACTTCGGTGTTCAATATGCAATCTTCAATTAGAGTTTGAAATGTGGGAGGAAAGAGCAGCGGCCCCTGGGAGGAGCACTGAAAAACAAAATATTTCAGCATGAGGAACAGGAAGTGTCTGCAAAAGACTTGTCAACAAGCGAGGCTTTTAATTTATTGTTTGTCTTGGATCATTTCAAATGAAGTATCTACTTGAAATCTGTGCTGTTTACAATCTGTTAATTAAAAACAATGGGTGTCAACATTAAAAAAAAATCCAACGCGAGGAGAAAGATTGCAACAATTATTAGCCGCCTTGTGATATGTTTGTTTAGTTTCAATTAACACTTATCTCCAAGAGTGACCATGTATACAGGATGCTGAGGCTTTGAGTTCCATTTACGCAATGCACAAATTATTTATGGTTTAACTTGTTTCTGAAATGCTTTAATCATCTTGTAGTTGAACTGCATTCATGTTTGAGAGTATGAAAAATGAACAAGCGTTAAAAGCTCTTTTAGAGTCTGCATGTGCATCTGAACACATCAATTAATCAGTGTGTGCTGGCCCTTAATTAAAACCTCCTCTCGGAGCTGTGCTGGTACATTCACATTGATGAGTATTCAACACAAGTCACACGTCCTCGCGCTGCCTCTAACGGCTGTGCTCTTGTGCTTTCTCTAACCAACTCCCCGCTGTGAGTTTTACCAAATAGGGTAATTAAGTGTTTTGGCTGACCTAGGTTTGTGTAGAGGTCGGCCAGAAAGTGACAGCAGAGGTCTAAACTTTAGTAAGTGCACAACACTTTTGGCTCCTGCTGTCAAAAAATGTTGCGAGAGAGAGTTAACATTAGCATTAATCTTCAATCAGACACTCAAAGGGTCATTGGCAGCCGGTTCTGCTGCCAATGAAAGAAGCATTATCTGTGTTTGGTGTATTTTTCTTCACAGATACTGTGTATGAAATGAGCTGCCGCCTACTCCCAATCCAAGCCCTAATTGTGTTTTGTTTTTTTATTTATTTGCACTCTACTGCCTCCACCTACACGTTCAAATATGCTCGCACTTCTTACTCTACCACTATCCAAATTGGTGTAGTAGAGTTAGATAATTGCATGTGCAGAGGTAGCACAAGATGTTTTATTCAAATAACACCATAATAATGCACTCGAGTGAACAACGGTCGGCCCAACGATAAAATGCACAGACGCACTTCCTGTCTCCGAGGAAGGTACACTACTTCAACTAATCAGATTTCACAATTTCACAAGGTCACCGCCTCACGCTCTTCTTTTTTCACTCTGATCACAAATTAACATTCATCCAGGCGTACACTGCTCTGTGGAGGGACATGAGGTGTGTGCTGCCTTGGTTTATGATTAAAACTGAACAGTGGCGGAGCAGGAAGTGACACGGTGGGGAGAATGAATGACAGGGAGACACAAGGACAAATATAGAAAATAGATTAAAAAGAAAACTAGAAAGGGAGTGAGTTTTCTTTATTTCCTTTTTTTTTTTTCCTAAGCAGGATGCAATCGGCTACAGAGGAAGCAGCTGTCAAAATGCCATGTCGACTGCTTTGAAGTCAGCTGTGTATTTCATGCCCTATACATGTCATCGGAGCATGTTACAGCTGAGACATAAACTGCCACCATTTCTGTCAGAGAACTCCAAAAGTCATCAGCATGTATCTGCACTTCTTAAACTTTATATTCACCAAAGTTTGAATACGTTTTGAAACGAACTTCAAATGAGAGGCATCCATTTTTGGGATTTTGTTAGTCTCAAAAAGAATCTGATTACAAAAGAGAAACCTAGGAAAAACCCAAAGGAGCTTTGTCTGTATGCAATGCTAAATGTGAAATTAAAATAGCACAAAATGTCAATGGAGCTTGTGATTCAATGATCTTTCGAGAACATAAGTGAGCGTGGGTGATAAAAGACGCTATTTGCATTTATTTTTATAGAAACACTAAAAAGAAACTCAACAGGTAACTTTCTATTGCTCTTCTCAGTTTGATTCTATTCTCTCCTCTGTCCTTCCTCTGGCCCTTCCTCCTCCTCTCCCTCTCGCTTAGTCACAGACGATTTTCCAGCCGTTTAATCCTGATTAAGACTTTAAAGTCCCAGTTGACACCATGCAGCCTCAATGCGCTGTGTGTGGACTTGTGTGGATGTTGTGGCCCAACGCTGAGTGGACAGACAAACTGGGCAGTGATTAACTGAACATAGGGACCGTTCGAGCAGCTCTTAACTAAAAGATAAGGAAATGCTTTGTGAAAGAGAAAAGTGGGTGACAGCAGAGAAGATTTTGGCTCCAGATTACATTGACCTCGCAGTGTCTTCCTGAAGAGTCGACCAGTGCATTCGACAACCTCATTTCCTTCCAAAATAACTTTGCTTTTCTTCAGGATAAACAGTGTTCACCTGCTTTTATGTTCGCCGAGTCGAAAAGCATTCAAGTTCACAAAAAAAAAACACCCCTAACATTAGACTCATTATTTCAACCTGCTTTGCTAGGAAACATTACAAATACAAATTTTAAGAAAAGCTGTCAAGTTAGAATCCACTTTTCAGAGCACACGATAATGTTCAAAACTTTATAGCAAAGCAAAGTACTTATTAAAACTGATATGAACAAGAAAATACTTGTATTGAGCCTAAACCTGTCAGTATGATAAAACAGGACTTACATTGAGTTTATTTACAGACTTTTTGATTTTTTTGCAGAAAAACAGGCAATGTCATTTCCTTGATATTTGTTATCACCAACTTAAAAAGTGTATTTTATTCTTTGATTTCTCGCACAACACAATTTCAGTCACAAGAGCACAAACATGCATAGGCACAGACAAAGCAGCCTGCGAAGCCTTAATACACACACAGAGTAATTACAAGGCTGTGTGATTAAGCAGCGTGGAAGGGGCTGTTTAGAGGTGTGAAATGAAGAAGAGATAGACAGATAGACCCCCCCCCACCACCACCCCCCAGCTGCCCCAAGACACACATTAGTGTCATTTTGCGCCGGTGCACGTTGCCGTTTGTGTCTAAAGCTCTTATTCCTCCCACTGATGAAGTCTGAGATGAGATGGATTTCCCCATCTCTTCGCTCAGCTCTTTGCAAAAAGGTTGCCTGGCTGATCCCGGATCAGTGGTTTTGGGCTCCTGCATGCTTGAAACATGATGCAAAGCTCATGAAAGACTAAAGCCAGAACAGAGGAAGCAACGATTCATTCCAAGACTTGGAGTTGACCGTAGATCAATACGAAACAAGTCAGAGAGAAAAACAGAATTGATAGACAGATAAGCATACAAAAGAATGAGATTATATACATTTGTACATACTTTTTTATACATTTAGTATAGTAAATAGAAGTCTACAACAGGTAATACAGCCTTTGCAAAAGTTACTAAATATGTTTAGCTACTTAGTTCCATGTTAGGCTTGTGTAGGTGCTCCCATCTCCTCCTCCTGGTCTGTGGTCTCACTGCAGATAATCCCTTTACGTCATATTTCAGATGAACTTAAAGTGGAATGACAAGGCATTTATTGAGAGTCTTATTGTTGCATTTTGAAAATCAACCTTGGAAAACCTTTTGCTTTGTGATGAATAACTCTTATAATTCTGCATTCACTTTTTTCTGCTCTGAAGTTTCATAAGAAGAAGAAGAAAGGAAGATGTGATATTCATGTAGCCGGCTGTATGTTGATAATTAATTTTTTTTTAAGACAGCCAGTGAATCGTTAACTCAACAGACAAGAGATGCACATCAGACAACTTTGCTCATGAGGCGAGACCGAGGTCAAAGAGGGCAAAGGGAGGGGGGCCTGTTTCCTGACGAGGAAAGAGAAACGGACTTGTGGAAGAGTTGTTTGGAGAGGAATAAAAATCTGTGAGAAATGACAGGCTTGACAGAACAAGGTTTGGGAATAAAGTGCTTTGTCGGACAGACATGTTCACAAGTCCAAGTGTCTGTATTACAATTCAGCTCTACATCACTGTCATGACCACAATATGTCCCATTATACAGAAAGGAGAAGGGTGAAAATATAGGAGTGATTTATTTTTGTAATTTTCTCATAATGAATGACCAGTCACTTTAATAATCATTGCCTGCACAATACAGTTACAGCTTATAACTCTGAAGCCTTTACAGATACTGCGCTCCAATTGCTCCAGTAAGAAATATGGTAGTTTTATGTAGATATACTGCCGATATTATTCATGCAATATTCATGTGAGTTTGAATATTAAAAACTCTGGAGTAAGAAATCAAATGCGAGAAGTACAGGTGGTGAAAGGGGAATAAAAATCTTTGAGTACAATTTCTCCCTCGGTTGCAATTGTCTAGTGGAAGCTACAAAAAAAGCGTGTGACCCGTGGATAATCATATATGACAGAAGCCACGAGTCAAGACTTAAAGCAAAAGATATATCTTATTTCTATCAGTGCGCTGAGCGGAGGAACAGAGGGACAAGAGTCGCACTCATCTCAGCAGATAGGGACTAGGCCAGAACCAAGTGAAACATTACAAAGACTCTTCAAAGACTTTCTCCAGATGGGAATCTTTCTCAGCGCACACACTTACACACACATACACAGTCAGATGGGTTTAACAACCTCGGGTCACCTCAAACTCTGCAGACGGACTACAAAGATGATCTGTAATGAAAGTGGACTGCCTTAAGCTAAGCCTCCAGTGTTGCAAAAATGACATCTGAAGAAACAAACTCTCACAAACACCTATCCATATATACACAATACATCTCACTCTATAAGAGGCTCCTCGAAAACTGGACAGAAAACAGTGTCTTTTAGTTTGACAAGAGCCATTTGATATAAACTCCATTGGTACCTCACTAAATCTTTCTCACTTGGGTATATACAGCCAACAAGAGTAACATCCAAAGAACAGTAAGTGGTTTCCAAAGCGCTCATTCAGGTAATAGCTTTAAAAAGAAATCATGATAAATCTAAACTCCACAGATCTCTTTGAAGCTGCTCAGACATAAATTGTGTCCCTGTGATACTTTGGTATTGTCAACAGGGCTTAATTAATTGCAACCTCAAATCCCATCAACATTACACTGCGCATAACTTTAATGGATTAAGATGGGATAAGCACTTTCCTTAGAAAATGATCTGAGCTTTTATAGTTGGAAAACAAACATGAGGGCAAATAGACAAATCATCACAAATAATCATTCACAATTTATAATTCAAGTCATATTGCTCACTGTTTGTCATTAGTTGGTTGAGTCAATTAAAATGTATAATAACGAGTGTGACACTGTAGATTTCCATCGTCTGCAGACACAAACATGACCCCCATTTTGTGCATAGGCCACTTGTCATTTCTGCTGCACTCCCTCTATCTTGATTGGCCTTTTGCCTTCCCTCCGGTGCTCCTCTATCCATCTCTCCACAACCTCCCACCTCGCGTCACGCTGAGATCCCGTCCTTCACTCTCACCGGCTCTCCCCGCTGCCGCTGGACGCGTGACATTTTCCCCGCTCAACTCTCCGCGCTCCTCTTTGGCGTGCACTAAAATCCTTGCTCGCTAATGTGTGCGCAGTGGGAGATAAACAGGGCTTTGTGAAATGCCAAACATAATTCCACACGTTGTCAAGTGTCAACAGAGTAACTCCAACTTTGGTACAGTCAGCTTTTTAACCGGAATGTAAAAGGTTATTTAACGTGCTGATGCATTCTTATTAAAGGGTGCATTTAACCCTTTTTTCTAATCATGACAAAAAGCATCTAAATGGGCATCTAAAAGTAAAAATGCTTTTTTTCCCCTGGCATTTACAATTAGTGTTGGTTCTCACAGAGCTACTTTTATAAAGTTAAATAACCAGGCAGTAGGGCAGAAGGAAAAAAGAAAAAAAAAGTAATTTAACTTTTCAAACAACAATTTTCAAGACTATTATTTTATGTAATATTAGAAAAGAAGATGATAAAACTCTTCTCAGACTCTTCCAAAGATGAAATGGCATTTTAAACTTGAGTAATGATCTACTCCTTCCTTTCTGAAGCCAAAGTGCAAGTCTTTGTTTGCTCTGAGAAGGTCATTGTCTGCAGGATAATGTGTAGTCAGGGACACAAGCAAAGTGGGTTTTAACTGTGAGGTGAAATAAACAGACCCACAGAGGTTTGGATAAAACCTCTTCAAAAGCACTGAGTGCACATGCATTCACGATTTAATACCATTTACTGTAAAAGTTGGTGATCACGTGTGTGGCGTGTACATGAGGTGAAAAGTCAAGTCTGTGTTGGTATAAACCCCTGGAAGAACAAGGAACAGTCCAAGGGCTCATCAGTCTCAGCAAACATTTAGCACTTCCCCACTCCATCAGAAGGCAAAATTAATCCATTAAATCTGCAGTGACAGTTTGTAAAGTGCACTCAAGTTAAATGACAAATTAGAGCTGAGAACACCAGTTTGACTTACAATTTCACCTCATCATGGCCAATTCAAACCAGATGGAAAAATGACTGTCGCTGTCTTTCTGAATTAAAAAAAAAACTCTCATTCTAGCATCCAACAGAACAAAAAATGCAATATAATGGATTGTTTACAATTCAAGAAAATAACAAATGCTATTCTAATATGCTTTACACTGCCTTTACCAAAGTTGAAGTTGATATTTATCACTACTTAATTCACAATGAAAGAGGAAACTAGAGGAAACTAAGCACTTAGACTGAGGCTAAGTAAGCCATTGTCTCAAACTCAACCATAAATTAGACATATTTAACAGACTCTGCAGCTATAAATAACACCAGCAGTAAATGTCTGTAACACGTAATAATGTACACATTAAATGGGACATTGATCACCTGACGCTCCTGTGTTAGTCTTTCAAAGTGGCAATATGTTTACAATGGCAAAGAAAAAAACATTAATTGAAAGAAATCACATATGCAATTCTTTACATAATTTCATGAATCATGTGTCTCTCTATTCTTTCTAATTATCCCCGTTTCAGTCTCCAGAATATCCCTCACTGTGCAGTGTAGCCTTGAACCCTAAAGCAGATTTGGAGCCTAACACAGAGGTAAAATCTTACTGTGACAACTTAGAGCCGTGTTACTGGGCGTGCAACCAAGCAGATGGTCGCAGAGATAAGTGGCTGCGTTAAGAACTACATTTCACAGTCATATTTCACACCGCAATTTATTTTAAAGTTAATTACTGCCTTTTGTCTTGAAGCTGCACAGGACACTCAATCATTGTAGCACTTTGATCTTCAAGACAGACTGAAAATATTCCATCGATTGTCAAAACACCTCAACTACTGAAACAAACACTGTCATTCAGAAACTTGAATCCATCCATCAAAGTCAATGTCAACGCTTTAAGACCAGGAAAAGTAGTTCAGCCAGAACAGGAGAAGCATTCAGCGCTGCATGTTCCTACCTTGACCCCTCGCACTCTGAACTCAGCCAGGGCTCGGCTCATCTTGGAGGCAGCTGTGTGCACGTCCTTGCCGCTTGCGATGACTTTGACCAGCAGCGAGTCGTAGTGCGGTGAAATGACGGCGCCCTGGAAGGCCGACGCGCTGTCCAGTCGGATACCCATGCCTTCACCGCTCCTGAAGACCTAGAGGAAACAGCAACAAGACTTTAACATTATACTGCAATAAAGAAAGTTAGCGCCCCTAAAGTGAAGTGAATAGTAAAGCCTTTGATTTTTGCTGTAGTTGGCACTTGCACAATTTGTCAGAGTAAGATTAAACGTATTCATTAGACTCGTTATTGTCTAATGCTGCATGGTCCAATAATCTCATTGGATGCCAGGATATTATTGTGTAAGATATTGAGCACTTATTTAGGGTAAATGTGATGATGCAGGAGCCATAACTTAGAAGTCTTACATCCAGAGCCAGAAACGATGAGGGAAAGTTAACCTGCAGCTGGAAGACGACCGGAGGGAAACATATAATGGCAGTGAAGGGAGAAGAGTGCAAACGAGTGAGGAAATAAAAGGGTGGATGCTTCTGAAGCGCTTGGCATTAATGCAGATGAGCTGTGAGGAGAGGACTGCCCAACAGCAACATATGGAGCCTCAAGGCTGGAAAGAGCAAGTTGAGCCAGAATGATCATTTCTGACAATGTTTTGCCACACTAATGGTATGACGTCATTCAGATAGATATTAAATGTGCAGTGGTCTCATTAAAGAATGGCACATGGGAGCTGATATTTGTTGGACAGGCTTTAATATGCATGGCTATAGTAAAAATTATACAGATATTACTCATGAGCAAGTGGCACAGCTGCTCTAAGATGAAATGGCTTGGAGTAAAAGAGTTAGTTACAATTAAAAAAATAAATTGCAGAATGTCATTACAATTCAAAGAAAATACATAAATAAACGTCAATAAACCAAATTATTTATTTATTTTACTGTATATTTTAGTCATGGCTTATCCTTCCTTTACACGGTTTTCAGATCTTTCTCAACAGAAATGAAAGGCCAAGTTAAAAGAGACTGCATGTGCAAAGTCATAAGTGTATGAGTAGCCGGAGAGATTAAATTGTCACAAGTACTGTTGCCCACGCAGCATGTAGCTCTTCACCTGCACCACACCAGTCTTTAAGCCCCAATTTCCAGATTGTGATTTTCATTGAGCCCTTTGATTTTACGGCTGCAGGCTGGTCATCAGCACTTCAAGTGTCACAGAAGTAGATCTAAAAGCCCCAGACTTGCACTCATACATGCATTAGTAACTGCATGGTGACTTCAAATCACTATATTCAGTAAAAGGGGTCACAGTATGTCGCCACAATGGCTAAGCTTTACCAGTTTTCATATGGATCATATAGATTTGTAACAGCTTTTCTCATCAGAGGCCGTCTAGAACACATTACAGACAATTATATTATTAAACTGTTGTGATCATATGATGCATGTTTAAGTTCAGGGTCTTTCATTGACCATACAGTTTACACAACTACAGCAGCAAATTCTCTTGTAGCAATCTAATGAACTGGTCTTGGTTAACCATATTTGCCGACTGTGGCTCATCGGCATAACTCCTCGAGCTCCGAGGCATTTTATTTCTGCTCGCTAGTTGCGGCATTTGCCAGTCCCCTTGGGAAAATCTACACGCTGTTTACTTTGGCTCTATTCATTAAATCTTTCCTTACTGTGAACAAGCTATATTTTCAACTCGTCGCCCCTTAACACTGCAGGCTAAGCGTAAATACAAGAGCGATGCCGCCTTTAGTGTTGACTGCTGTGTTAAAGTGACTGACTGGCTGTCCACTGGCTGCCCAGCGTTTCTTTTACAAATTGTTGTTTAATACCACACTGTTGGATCCCTGGAGGGAAAAGACAATGCACCACCAAACACTTTGAAACCACAAAAAAGAAGCTCTATACATCCATGTTTTTACACCCACTGCATTATCACACAGTTTAGGCATCTGGCTAAGTCTTCCAGAACAACTTGCAGTGATAAGAAGGAGAAGGGATGGATCAGTGACTCGCTCAAAGGCACTTCTGTTCTGTGACATCTTGGCCTATGTTAATGTCTAGCACTTGATGTTTTCAAACCACCAGGCCACATAATTATACAAACTCAAATCTTGAGTGTCCAACAGGGAACATGGCGACTGATATGATAACCAACATTCATCACCACACACCTCTTTAGCTAATTGTTTTGTGTCTAATCCTGTGAAAAGTAAAATGTGCCTAAAATCTACCTATAAGAGCTCCATATTACAAACTCAAAGGCTGTTACTTTTTAGTTTGAGTGACAGTGCATAGAGACCTCACAAGGAGTTTAAGTCAACAAGTGTTCGAGGTGTATATCTGTGGCAAGACCAGATAGTAAGTGACAACACTGATTACCATGTTGTTTCCTGGCTGCCACTTTAACCAGGCGTGAATGTGAGATGCATTTTATGACCTCAGCAATAAAACTGTTGATCAGTGAATACAGCCAGCACTACATTTCAGGCAAAATGCCACAATCCACTTGACAAACACATGGATGAGAGACATGACACTAAATCTATCCTCAGTGTAGGTGAATAGAATAGATTGGTTATATACATATATTTGCATAAATATATGGGATAAAATACATCACAATCCATCAGGGTATTCAAGCACAAACCTTGCACATGCAAAAATAAAACATGGTAGAGGCTAACATATGAGCAAACATCGATATAAATGTAATTCCTCACTGGGAAAGATTTGGTCGTAGTCATGTCAAAAGTCTAATCAAAAATGCAGCAAAACACATGTTTTCTTTTCCACTTTACTGTACAAATAGGCTATATACAGTATATGTGACATGTAGTTTGTAAACACAGAACTAGTGCGAAGATACTACTGTTATTGGAACCACTCTCTCTCTCAACTGGTTTAGAAGGTAAACATGGGAAAAAGTAAGAAAAAGAGTTAAATTCCCCTGAGTTTTACTGTGGACACAGTTTGAATTGCCCTATATGGCCTTAATGTTTACATTCCACTTGCTGCACTGCTTTACACCATTTCTAACTATTAACCCCAATAAACACAATGTCTTCTCACACTTTCAGCTCATTAGGGACTCTGTCGAAGCATTTTCATATTTCCTATTGTCTTCTGTGTGCTAATGAGGGATAATGCATGTTTCTTGCAGTGCCATTGTGTATGTGCTCTTGGCTTTTGGAATATTGAGAATATAATTTTTTTCCTCAAGGCATAAAGATGAGTGGTGCTGCAGCAGCTACAGACAAGCCCAAGTCTTTATCCAAAAAGGACTGCCACTAAAGAGCTGGTAGTCACTCAAAGATACGGGCACAATTGAATGAAAAGCCAAGTAGCAAGTTAATAATTCAAGTGAAGGTGTCAGCTCCTTTCAGCCATTGGCACTGTCCAACAAGAAACTCTCGCTTTTCTACTCCTAGTCTTCTTGAGTGTCACAGCCTGGCTCTGTCCTGTCTTGCTCTCATGCCATGTGGATGGGCACATACTAATAATTTAACAAAGCCCCTGAAATAGTCTCACTAAAGTGAACATGCACTGATTTAGTATCCTATTATACAGCCAACACTCTCACTAATTCCTAGCTGCATCCTCGCCCTTTGTCTGCTATAATTCACCATTATCACTGTTGTTTTCCAGTTGGTGTAGCAGGTCCACTAATGAAGCAGCCCTTCTGTGTGAGTTTGTGAGGGGACACAAACCTCCCACTCTTTTTCTTCCTAACTACAGACTTTTCTTATTTTGTCCACAATGATTGTTTGTTGGACAACAGCAGTTTCTTAATGACAAAGTGCTAAAAATCATTGTAAATGCTTTATTAGAAAGACGTATAGTTAATTTTATTTCTGCATCATCTGTCCTAACACTAACTCAATGGCTTTAGCCAGCTCAGCATTTAAAATAAGTAATTGTTTTTAAACAAACCAACATTTCTTTAATGTACACACTGATTTTACCTCCTTTGTATATGATAATGCTTATGAGTTAGTGTGTAGCCCATTTGACAATAGAATCCTAAAAATCTGTGTGACAAATTAGATTAAGTACATTTCAAAATTGAAGAATGGTTTGTGCTTAAGCCTGGAAACATGCAATTAACACTGGACAAAGCCTGGTCAGATTTGTCTTGATCCAATTCCCGAATGTTCAGATGACAAATGACTCGCTGCCTAACACTGGTTAAGATATAAACTGTGTGCTTTAAAAGAACCAGCACATCATCAACAGCAGAACAATATCCTTTTCTAAGCCCATTTAGGAGCCGTAAAGTGGTATTAGTCCAAATCCTTAGGCTCCTTAAGTGAACCATGCCCAGCTTTCACAATTAGCCTGTTGTTGTAATATCACTGAAAACTCTTAAACTGAGCAATTTAGTATTTACTTTATTTCATTGTTCTATCCACTTCTGCTATTCTCATTTATCATCGTAACGCTCCAAAACCTTCTCTCTGACGTTCCCCCAACTCCTGAGTTTACGTCTTCCTCTCAGCTGTCAAGTTCTGTTTACGTACAGGGATGAAAGAGCCGGCGGCTAATGTATGGAGAGAAACCGGTGAGACCATCACATGCAGGCTGCCAGCTCTGGGTACGAAGCAGAAAGACGGAAAGTGACAGCAATATCTGACTTTCCCGACTGATGGTGTACCAATTAGTGAGGGAGAGGAGCAGAGGCATGAAGACACAGAGACAGCGAGGGTGGGTTAGAGACAGAAGAACATGAGCAGACGAAGAAAGGAGAGAGCCTAAGTGCCATGTTAATGTTTGAATCGGAGCTGTGTGAATGAATGCAGGCAGTGGGATCAGGCTGGAGGTGAAGATGGATGAGCAGCTTGACGCTTTAACTACTCTACTGGGGAGCATGAGCGTTGTGATCATGTGCAAGAGTTGTTCGCACTCTGAAAAAACGAAAACAATCTGGTTTAGCCCCAAATATTCACAAATTTTCCAAAAGTTAAGAGATTTACACTGGCAATCATCTGACACAGAAAAATACTGCAAACTTTACAACTTTTCTTAGAAGCATCTTGTTTCTTCTTCTTCGAGGCTAAATGTGTAAGTGGGTTGACTCCCATGGAATTTAGCAACAGCCCTGGAAAAAATCTGGCCATCTCCTATATTTAATTACTTGTGTCCTTCAGAACTGGGAGTCCTGGGGTCTCAGTAGACCGGGACGCAATCTGTATCTTTTAACTCCAACATCTGCTGGATGCCAAAAGCAGGCCTCTTGGTTATTTTTGTTGTTTCTTAGAAGGTTGCATTAAATAAAAGTGTTCAAATGCATCAGAGGGTCAAAAATTGAGGTCACATTTGACATGTTTCTATTAAAGCAGGACTACTTCTACTTGATTCAGTCGAAGTTGAATGTACAACTGCATATCTATTTTCATATTTATCTTAACTGTAACGTCACGACTGAGTATCATAGGAATATTCCACTTCTAGTGTCTGTCCCTTATTGTCCTGATAAAACTACAGGCATCAAAAAGAAAAAAAGAGAACTTAGCCACTTTGTAAAAATGAACTTTAACAATGACTAATTTAGCACCACCCTCTAAAGATGTATTAAACCCACCCACACAAATAAATGTCCTCTGAAAACCTCATAACAGTGAGTCAACTCTCTTCTGGGGCCTAAATAAGCTGCATTTAGTCATACAAATATTGTTTTCTCTCATTAATAGAAGACAAAATCATGATTTCTGCTCAAAGTGTGAACTGTATCTGTCCATACAAACATGTATTCTAAACCCAACACTCCAAAGCAGCATCGTGTTGATCATTTGTCACCTTCTGCCTAATACCACGCAAAGGTCACACAAGGGATATTATTGGTTATCAACAAGGGAGGCGGGACATTGATCAGCTTTGATATCGAACACCAATTTCTTTAGGTGGAGAGCTGAGGCCTTTTGTGGAGATCTCCTAATGCTTCACTATCGCACACAAGAGCAGCTATGCACCAGCGACTCCCATTTGTCTATAATCATTACCGAGAGGTCAGGGCTGAGCCGGAGAGCCTGGTGACAAATATTCACAGCTGCTCTGACCGGTGACCGATACAGGGACAGTGTATTGGGTTGGCTTTAATTTAAAGTCACTGCCAGGCTTCTTATGACCTCCAAAGGTGAACAGACAGAAGCGCTGTTAACATTAAAGCTCCATTAACCAGAAAAAGGGAATTCTTTGCATTTATTTCTCCCTAAAATACACCATTTGCAGTTTGGGTTTGAAGTGCGACACTGGAACAGCACCAACCTGCTGGCTTTTGCTGTCCATTATTTCTACCCCCATGGACATTTGCTTGTCCTGAGCTTGCCTGGTGCTCTGGTATCCAGATTACGACCGCTCTTACTTCTCTTCCTTCCATTTCAATTTTGCTGCTATGCTTTCAATTTCACCTTCATTTCCTGTCTCAATACGAGTTTTATTTTTTCATCTGGCCAAACCATTATCCATCTCCGTCTCTCTGTTCTCCTGCTCTCTGTCCCTGGGGCCTCACTGGCTTTATTTATCCTTTAGTTCCTACTTCATTTAGAGCTGTCCCCTCATTCCTTGCTCTTATTTTACTGTTTATTTCCCTTTGCCAGACACGGTCCCTCTGCTAATCTCACCCTTATCAGCTTCTGGCGAGGCAGACCACCAGCAGAGCGATTTCTCTTCAATGCTTGTGTGCCCTCAATAACAAAAGGGTATTTATGACACATGCGTATTGACACTTTAAGGCAAAAAGGCACTGCAACACACACACACACACACACACACACACAACCCTCTTTTCAAGCACTGTTATCAAAAGGCCTGATTTTTGATACGCTGCTAAATTGGCTTCTCCTTTCAATCCTCCATGAATGTGAAAGTGTGTGTGCACGATCCAGACGGAGGTATAATGACCCTAATGAGCAATATAAGATCTCTGCAGCTCTCCGGCTTTTCTGCCTTTTCATTTGTTCCCTCTTTTCCAGCTCTCTGAATTTTCTATCAATTATCATCCATTCTGCCTCAACACCGCTCCTCCTTATACGGTGCTCTCTAATTTTCTCTCCACTTCTGTCCTTTTCTGGCATCTTCCTCCACTGTCATCAACTGCATCACCCACCCACCCCCCTTCCCCACATGTTTGTGCAGTTTCTCTTTGGTATATTCTCCCACAACACTTTACTTAAATTTTCCACATCCCTCCCTTCTCCTTATTCAAATAACACAAAAGCAAATAGATGACATTAAGTGGCCAGCTGCTAAAAACACACCCTAAAATGTATTCATTTGGTGTAACTCAGATTTGAAAGACAAACATAACACTGAATACCAGCAGCACTACACGGGCCACAGATGCCTGCTGCATTGCCCACCCACCGATCACACGCACAGTCTCTTATCTCTCATGCAGTATTAAACACCAGTGCGACCATTAGAGCCAGAGGTAACCAGATGTCTGTGACGGCACTACAAGCTGTTTGGGGATTTGGAGGCGGGACGGACGGACTAACACGCACACAGATGATATACAACCTGCCTGCATTTGGAACGGGGGAGCAGCTCTGTCACACACAGATGCGTCCGCACAAGACACATACTTTAACTGCACAAGACATCTGGGTACGGTTTTAGGTTTACAACAGTGTCCACTCTCAGCTACAGGCCAAGAGTTAAGCTTCATCAGAGCTTACCATTGAGTTTACGATTCTATAAAAAGATCCAGGATGGGGACAGAAGGCATTTCTGTCCCCCTATGCATTAAAGCTGTAGATACACTGTGGTGGATTTTTGTGTTTTGAAATAAAACCGTCCCCAAAAACTTTATTTATTTCTTACTTTTTGGGCACAATCTAAGCACATAACCAAATAGAAGTGCTTCCTTTAGTGCTATTGTGGACAGATGAGCATGTTGATCACCAACCACCACAATTGGTCTCGAGTATATTTCTCAACTTGCTGCTCTTTATAGGGTACCTTCCCTTCATGTCATGTGACTATTGTTAATGCTGGAATGATATATTGTAAAGGCTAGGTCCTGCCATCAGACTGACACAATGGACTACTGCTGGCAAGAAACGGATTTGTGGGGCTGCCTTTATCCCCGACACAATTGGGGTGGTCATCACACAATGTTCAGAGTAGACATAAAAGGGTGGGTTGTGCACAGTCAGAGAGCACTTACTGTTGTGGGGCTGAGGGCCTTTTTTTTTTCCATTGTGATGCCTTTGCCTTGTGGAATGTTTGGATTTATCTGGTCGATATGTGGCAGACTGAAGACAAATAATAATAGCTGTTGTGTTCTGGGAGATGTGGCGACTGTGAAGGCGCCGACATGTGATGCACTTCACGTTCGCCTCGTCCTACAGAGACCACTCCCGTCTGCTTTTCCTTTTTGTCATTCATCAGTGTGGAACGGTACGCTTGTGATGCAGATGCCTGAGCAGACATGGTTCAGATGACAACTAGTGATGTCTTTAGTCTAAGGAGCCCGTGTTGAGTCAGGAGAGAAAAAGCTAGAACATGGCAACATTCCATCCATGAAGAGCCTCAATCAAAAATGTATTACTTTAGGGAGAATCTTTTTTTAAGGTTTCAGTGCTTAAATATAGAAAAAGTTTGGTTTTCTAAGCTTATTTGCATGTCCACACACAATCTCTGAAACAAAAGTAGCTTGCTACTGGGGGAATATAAATTTGAACACAAAGTATGGCGATTACAAATTCTGCCCTGCTTAAGTTAATAGTGCTTAGTACATGGTTTTAACATGTTAAGAAAACAAAATATCAATCACACAATTACTATAGTATTACCTGTGTTACCCCACTGTTCCCATGCTATCAAGTGGAAGGTTGTATTATTTTTTAGTGCCCGTGTTTATTTTAAATGAAGCTTGCTATATTTTTACTCATCGAGACTGTCCCTCTAGCACACCCAAAAGTTTCAGCGATCTTTCAGCTTGTGCTGTGCTGCCAAGTCCATCTCTTCCGCCCTGGCTAACATTTCCTCAGGCAACACCGGTACCATACCAATTTCTGGCTTGCATAATAAGACTCCAAATGCTGATGTACATCTACAACCCAGTACCTCAGCTAAGCAACAGAACATATTTTAAAATCACATTATGTACAATGCAATGCAAATGTATACAAAAGTCCTTTAATGATGGGTCTGGCTGCAGTGATCCTGGGGTAATGAGCACAGCCTTTGTGATCAATATTCATGTTTCAAACTGTGTGATTAGCTCACATTGAAGGAAGGTGCTTTAAAGTATCTATACAAATCTGAGGTGCACATGAATATGGAGCCAATGTAGAATAATAACCTAGAAATAGTCTGAACTAAAGCTGTTGATTGTAATGGGTTTTGACATCAAGGATGTGATATTATGTTAGTCTGCTGCTTTTAATATAAATGTCATCTAATAAAAAATATGGTAATGCCTCCTTCATATCCAACATTGACTGCAATTTTCAGTCGGGTACTTAAAAAAATTGAAAGGGACATTGTAAAATAAATAAATAGACGTTTAAATTTTTGTTCAAAGTTTCCATCTTGATAAAACCTTTGAACCTTTAAGCAAAAGATAGAGAATAAAACATATCAAGTGTTTTATTCACACTTTTAAATTTAATTCTCTGAATAGACAGAGCCATGATCATTGTGATACAGAGACCGTTCAACATTATCAAAGATGTAATCAAAATAAATCCAACATGAGGCGAAGGCTAGGGCAGCGTGCTAATGCATGCTAACACATGCACATTATTGACTTGATAAGAATGAGGTAATGTCTCGCAGGCCTATTGCTTCTGGACTCTCTGTCAGCCACAGACTAAGCACAAAAATATTAACAGTGACAGAGCTGGGGACATGTGGTCACTCAAACGTGCACCTGCCAGTTTTGGCCTCCGGGACAGCGCTGATGTTGCTGTTCAGCCAAGCAGGCAGAAGTAATACCAATGTGATACAATTAGAAAAGGAAGGGGGTAACGAGGGAGGGATGCTGACAAAATGACAGGAACAAATGAAGAGAAAAAAAAATAGCAGCATGAGGGACACAGATGGAAGGATGAAAAATAAAATATGGAAAGGAATGAACATCCAATTTGAGTGAGCGCACTGTGTGTGTATTTTAAATAACATCCATGGCCACATACCATCTCAGCCACATATGCAAATGTACTGCCAGACAATCTAACATGGCCATGTGCCAATCATTCCTTTCTCCAGTGCTTTCTACAACACCCTTTCCTCCTGTGTGTAGCATATACAACACACGGCTGCTGGTTCCTGCTAAATAGGTCAGTGCACCTCCGCTGCTCATAGCCTCCGAGTCGCATCTCCTTTCCTTGGAACATCTTGTTAGTTCTGAATACACGTCACTGCCTCTGTGCTGCTCTTCCTTTCTTTTTTGAGAACCTTTGCTATCTTACTTAGCATCCAGATAAACAGGGATGATTGAAATAGATGAATTAAAATATGGATGAAAATATGTTGTACATTACACAATTACTGTTACAAATACATTCTTTTGTGTGTTACTATTATTTGTCATACAGTAGATTTTATTTAACTTTAAACAGTAGGGCATGGGACAAGCCAGCAAAGCTCCTCTTTACCAACACTAGTTTTTTTTAAATTCATCTCCCATGAAGAAAGGGTGTAGAGGTACCCAACAACGTCCAAGACCCCTCACCATTTAAAGGTGATAGTCAATAATTTAAAAAGCTAAATATTTAAACTACTTTTGTAGAGTGTTCAGTCAGTGACAGGGCTGACCCAGTCCCACAAACAGAGATCATCGTAATGGCATAAATAAAATGCAGTGCATTTAACTTTCCTTTTCAATGTAAAGCTCAATAAATGTCTGCATAAACATGTGATGAATTAACAATAATTCAGGCGAGTAATTAAGGTAATTGCCATAATGCTACTGAATGCATTGCTTTTGCAATTATCCAGCACAGTAGTATATGCTGTTCGACCGGTTTCTAGTGGAAAACGCTCTTAAGACTGCTGAGTGCAGATTTCTAAAAGCTCATTATTTACTAAATGTTCACTACAAAAATCTAATAAAATGCTGCATTCAAAATGGGGTTTTATGTGATCAATTATCTGTATATGGGCCAGATGGTTGATGATTTTCTATTTTTTATTTTTTTTAAATCAGTTACCAGCAATTCATCTGTCGTTATTTAAACGCACTTCTTCATGTTCAGATGTAATAAACAGCCACAAAGTACATCAGGTCCCAAATGAAATGCCAGATATAAATGCAAGGTCTAACTCTTGTATTAAAAATACAGAAAAAACAAACACTTCAATCTCAAATACAGTAGGCCTGTTATATGTTCATCCATTATGTGTCTTTGGGTACAAGACTTGTACCCAAACTGTTCCACACTTATTTTGGTAAAGTGGAACATTGGCATAGACACCGAGTGTATTTCTTATCCTGTTAACAACAAATAAACAAGAATCACACTTTCAGACTTCTTCAGGGCTGTGTCACACACACACTTCACCTCCTTTCTCTGTGTACACAGTTCACCTCGTTTAGTGTTGAGTCAAGCTGAACTGGCAAAGACTAGTATTTCTCTAAGGCACTGAAAAATTCACGACAGGCGCTGCAACAGAGAAATGTTGACAGAGGAATAGAAGAATGGAAGGAAATGACAGAGTGCATTAGTTAACATTTGAAAAGTTGGAGGCAAAAGTTAAAGTTATTGAAGGTATATGGAAAAGCCAAGGTTGAGATAAGTAAAAGAAATGTACCAAATAGAGCAGCTACTCTTGAGATATGGCAGGTCTTAATTGGCGTAGCTGTGCACACATTTAGCTGACTTTTGGGGATATTATTTTAATGTTTATTTAGCTGCTCACCATCCTCTTCATTAACTCTGCGTGCCCAGTGGGATGAGGCATCTGGGAGAAGCGCAGAGCAAAGTTCAGAGGCGAGAAACTGATGCTACGCTGCCTCAAATGGGAATCATCTGGGGCTTCATGCCAAAATATCACCTCGCACATCTATTTTTAACAAACCCACTTTTAAATCCTTACTTTTACATACTTGGTTGTGGTAATGGGGGAAAATAATGTTTGTGTAAATATTTCAGGAGGCAATTAACTTTGACGATGTGAATCCTCTATATTTTGCCAAGTGCTATTTATCTCTGGCCTTGCTCCTTCACCTTTACGTTTGAACTGTTTTTCTTCAATACCACAGCTCCTTAGGTATATCTTTATCCCTAATAATCCTCTTCCCTCTTACTGCACTCTTTGCAGTCGTGCTATCCAACCTCCTAGTCACCTCTCACATCAGTCAGACATTCTTTTTGGCTTGACCTTTTACCTTCAAGCCTGGCATTACGCTCTTAGTGCTAATATATTTCTGGTCTTTTTTTTTTAACATCAAATGCCAATGCAGACGTTACAAACACAATACACATAGTAATGCCCCAGTTTTTCAGTTTATCATCTTTTGTCTCACAAACACAACAAAGTCAATTAGTGAGGGACTTTATTTTTTATTTTTATCAGTGCTACTAATGAATGAGCCTCTGATGGTGTATGCGTGTGGGCATGTCCTTGTGAACAAGTGTGTACATATCTCTTTATTTTCTAACAAGGACAAAAAGCCTTTCATCATTACGCCAAGCCTTGATCTACCAAATGTACTTATGTATCATGCATCAAGCACAACCCCTCTTCCTCTCGGCGTGTCTTACTTCTTTTTTCTTTGTCTACTCAAAATTATGAGCAAAACAAACCCTGTCAACTTAATTTTTTCAAGCAAATGATGCAAAAAGTGTAAAAAAAATCCCATTTTGAGTATACAGTACACAGAGGCAGCAAAGAATGTGTAAGATCCAATAGAGTGTGATTACTGATGGGGCAAAGCGTGTTGGGGAAGAGAGCAGATCACACGTCCAAATGGTCAGTGCGGTACAATCTTCTGCCTCAAGGTGCAGTCAGTCTGGCCAGGTATCTCTGCGTAGCACCTGAAACTTCAAAGAGGACGCGGCTACTACATCATTACACCGACGGTCAGGAGGTTTGTGCCCTGCTCGGTTATTCCTTCGAACTATAATAACACGAGTCAAAACGTATGTGAAGAGGTAGGAACTAGGGCAGATAATTAGTTGTCCAGCGAGAAGCCAACAAACACAATCTAGACCGGCAAGTAGGGCGTCCGATGATGTGTGCTTTTTAAATGTGACTTACTTTCCAACTACTTGACTGTGATTCCTCTACAAACAACTGTCCTCATTATCGCTCCCTGTCCTGCAAATCAGTAAACAGTGACGTTAGATGTGCCACATACAGAGCATTAAATGTGCCTTTATCATCACCTCCATGTCTTTGCTTTATGCATCTAACTATTGATCCAACTACCGCTGTAAATATGTAAATAGTTATAATATTTGTGCTATCAGTTATGGCTATTGAACCACGAAAAGCCTTTGTGGATTTCAATCCCTTCCAGAGTTGTCCTCATTACCTCTCCGCCCTGCATACTATCAATTATTCATCCATCTTTGTCCGTGTGCCTCCCTCCATCCTCGTGTTGCTTTGAAACACTGTTGGTTTTAGCCGCCAGCACCCTTTATTTTCTTTTAAAAGCGTGTTTAATACCAGATGACTGACCAAATGCAAGTAAATAAAGTGTATTCCACCCCAGAGACCAGGTTCATTACAAGACAACAGTCGAGTAATGGAGGGATCCAGACTGAACGCAGCAGGCCTCTAAACGCTGGGAGCTTGCTTCTTTACAACATGCTACTGCACTTAGACACGCTGAGGGAGAGACTGAGTGAGTATGTACTGACTCTCAGCCAGAGGCCAGCTTTAGAAAACATACTACTGCACGCCATTAAAAGTGCATCTAAATTAAATACATGTCTGAAGCGTTGAGTGGAGGCCAATTAAATGTACTTGTATCATCCAAGAGCTCCTGCTAGCACAGTTCTGCTCCAGGTGTGAATCAAATAGGGACTATTTAGATTGCAAATGAATAAAGGGCATGAGCAACTACGGTTGATTACAATGCAAAGAGCTTTTCGCACTTTAATGGTTCTAATGTATTGCATACATTGGTTTAATAATGACTATTAGTTATTTTTTTGGCACCATATCTACATATTCAACTTGGTTTGATGTCGCAACAATAAATTGAACATATACAGTTATTCTACTTGCATGACAGTCCCTCTGACATTTACCAGATGTGAGATGATGAAAAGCATAACAAGTGTTACAACAAATCACACACTGTCAATCAAGCACCTTGGAATCGATTTTCAGAGACAAAAGGTGACTTGAAAAAGCAGCAGTAAAAGGAAATGGACACAAAAGACTGCTTGATTGTGTAAGGTATAGTAACAAATGGTAAATGGTATTGTTTAGTTAGTATGTGAGATAAAACTATTCCAGACAATACTGTGGTTATCCATAAAGTTAATCAATGGCTGATAAATATACAACACCCATAGATAGATGTCATGAGTGAAGTGATTTATTTTTTACAGCTACACATCGCCAGCTTCTCCATAACATATGCAAGTGTTAAATTAGAACCTAAATCCATGCAGTCTAGTCTCAGACACCCTGAGGGTCTTTAAAATATTAGTATTCCTCTTATATTGGGACCACTCTAAGTAAATACACCGCAGGGCTTAGACTGATTAAAACATATTAGTGCTATTATCTGGAGCATGAGCAACAGGCTGGAGATGCCTTAAAGTGTATGCCTCTAAACCTTTGTTGAGGAAATAAACAAACAGCATGTGTTAACACGTGCATTAGCCTGACATTATGACAAACATTCACTCTGGCATGTAGTCATCCTGCCAAAAGCTGCAGATCATCCTCATTACCAGCCTTTCCCATCTTCCTCGAGCCTGGGTGCCAGCGGGTGAAATGGTGTCACTGTTCTGCCACGCGTCCGTTCTGACACTGCTCGCACCCCAATTCCTCATCGTGCCGCCTGCCTCATGCGCCACACTCTGCATCGGCCAGGCACTTTCTTTTCCCTTTCATTCCTGTCATTCCTTACCGCACGTCTCAATCATTGCAACACTTTTGCCTTTTGTTGCTTGGTTAGCCTTTCTTCTAACTGCCAGGACAATCAATTTTGACATTTTTATTGCTTCTATTAAGGGTTCTCCCTGTCTCCAAGCTTGTGATGACTGTAATCTTGAGCAAAGCTATAATCAACCTTCTCACAGTCGAGGTGAGACTTTAGTTTTAAAAAGAAAGCACCTTTCTCCGTCCTGATTCTCAGGTGTCCTCAATCAAGCTGAATAGTACTTCCCTCCACCCTTTTATGACCACTTGTCCCCGGTTTGCATTATTTCCCACTTTTATCTTCATCTTTTCCTTCATCCCCCACCTCTCTTTCAGAATTCCTGAAAGCTGTTCTGGTCTTGTTGGTCTTCTTGTGCTTCTAATACAGTGATTTATTTGTTGCCTATTCAACATTTTTTGTTTAGTTCATATTAGTTCTTACTGTCATTTTTGGATAAACTTTTCAACATCCCCATACATTTCTTTTCCCATTCATCCCCGAGCCTTCCAATGTCCTTTTTCTTGCGATGCTTTGTTGGGTTCTCACCACTTACTGTGCTTCCCACAGTTAATTTCTATAATCCTTCTCATCTTTTAACTCGAGTTGTTTGCGCTACATTCAGTTTTTTTTAAATATCTGACATAAATCCTATTCTTCAATCACTGAACGTAATCTACAAAATATTTCCTTACTTAACATTAAAAGCATTTTGCTTTTGGGAATGTGCACAGCTCATATCTACCTTGATTAAATAATCTCTACCGCGTGAAAACTGTGTCGACAGAGTGGCACATTTAGTTTCACAGCTCTGCAGTGGTTTTTGTACTGACCATAAGTTACTAGTGCATACATTTATAGCTTCAAAGCCCAAAATTGAACACTTGACCTTTAACTGCATCTGCCTTGCAATCTGCTGTGGTTGAGAGAAATAAGGAGAGTAAAATAGAAAGAGCAAAAAAGTCACTTTGGTCCATCTATGGATTTTCAACCACCCTCATTTAATCAATGTGACCAAGGCCAAATTCACACCTTAAAGATTGATGTTTTTGTATTTGACTGAAGTCATTAGGGGATTCATTAACCAAGATTAATTTTTGGCATCAAGCCAACAGTAAACAGGAAGATACATTACTTTTCAAGTGTATAGAACTCCCACTGTTACATCAACACTTCTTCCTTCTAGGATACGCACCATAGCACCACAAGTACTATTTGTCTTTTCCCTGCTCTATAGTCAGAGGACCATTTGGGACATGTCGCTAATTAACACCATCAATGATGCCTGGCTGCCACTGGGACTGGCCATAACCACAATCGGCGCACTGGTAAACAAATAGGATGCGTCATAAATGCCAACACACTTCTCAATAAACTCACACTTGGGCAAACACATGGCTACAGACAAGTAAAGACATGCACTTACTGGCTAATACTTGGCCACAGAATAAAAAACACTAACACATTCTCGTGTGCTGTCTACACACACGGGCTTTTGAGTGTCACAGCGTTGGCTTGGCATGTCTAGGGACGTCTGATGATTAATCGTACTCTGTGCAGATGGCCACACTGCGAAGAGACACTGAATAGAGGAAAAGCTGTCCATGCTCTGTCTCGCAGCAGTCGTCTAGCTTTCTCAGCTTTTGTTCCAACCCTGCTCTCCCCGCTGGTCTCTGCTGACCCTCGCCACTCTCTATCCGGTATGCTAGATTTATGACTGGCTCTCAGAAAGTGGCTGTCTTGGCAAGGTGTCGACATGACTGGGATTAATTACACTCAGGCTTTCACCTCTTTCAAAAGGTCTTCCACATAAACAAGCAGAGGCTTCTCTAATGCATCCAAAGTCTAAACACCTCAACCTACACATCAGAGCCATTTATAAAGCTACATATGTCCTTCTATCTAGCGCTCTGAAAAGCTGTATGATAGGGAGAATGATAGTGTTGGGACCAGAGGGAGCAATGACTTGTGTTAGTGCTGAGTCACCCCAATCCACACCCAGTCATTTACGTAAAGAGACCTGGATTACCTGGAAGTCTAAAGGTATACTCAAAATGACAAGTCTCTAAGACTAAGGGCCATGACACATTAAGGCCCCCTGGGTTGAAACAGAAAAAGTGCTAGGCGACCTAACAGCAACCTGGACCTGGCCTGGAGATAAGGCTTTTCTCTTGACACTCAGAGCACACCAAAGTACCATGCTGTCCACTTTGCACTGGCTTTCAGCTTACATGGCAATGTGTGAACTCTGCTGTCCTGAGATTTTGCTTTATTCTGAAAATGAAAGGTCAAAGGAAAAATTATTGAAGTATAAAGCCACAGCTAAGGTTTGTTCCTCCCGCTGCGTTACTTTCGAAGATGTTTTAGAAAAGGGGAGAGGAGCAAGGAAAGAGGACTCTAATTGTGATACAGTGACCTACCTTGTTAGTGAGACACAGGCTCAATGTTGGAGCAAGTCTTTTATCCGGAAATATATACCTTTGGGTTTAATACATATCATAATGCAACACATTTTCACAGCTGGCTCTGAATTTCTAAGGCCAAGCAGTGACAAGCAATCCACAAAACATCTATTCAATCAACTATTCAGTCTATTACTGCTGATGGACTATATTTACGGCACTGTGGTTTAGCTAGTTTAAATATGTATCATATTGAAAGTCTCAATAGCTTCATCCAAACGGCATTTCCCAGCTAAATGATCAATAATCCTCTCAGTTTGAATGCTCTGGCATTGTCAGTTTAGGGACTTCATTCCAAGCGATGTGAACCACATTATCCCCGGCCAAGTCATTATGGCACATTGCTCATAACGCACCACTGCACTAGCCCTGGCAGGCTACAGTGTGACCAACACCAGGTCAACTTATACTGCCCAGTTTCTGACCTACACGCCTGACCCAAATATTCAATTACGGCTACAGCAGTTCACACTAAAACACCCAAAACATTCAGGTATTCTAGCCACAACTGAGTTGGAAGTTTAAAGGATTGTCATAAGCAAGTCATAAAAGTAAAAAAAATATAAAATAAGTTGTAAACAGAGAACTTAAAACTTGTCAAAAATTCTAAAAGACAAAAACAGGAGTTAGAAACAGCTGTATTTGGTAAAGAATGGACACTTAGCAACCTGTGAGCCTGCAGCAAGTGCATTATACAGACAGGGCTGCCAGGGAGAGCTACAGTTGAGAATGCGAATAGGAGATAATGATGTTAATATGAAGATGGCAAAAAAAATGGCACTGCTGTAGGGCTAGAAATAAACCTGCAGCCATCTTCTCAGGCTGACTACACGGTTTATATTCTTGTTGATTTCCTATCTAGTTAACAGAATGTCTAGTGAACTTGAGACCTTTGCATCATTACAGCTTAAAAATCTTCACTTCCGCTGAAGATATAAAAATGGCTGACCATGTGTCAGCTGACTGACAGCACAACTAATTGATTTCTTACTCACCCTTATCTGAAGTCAACAAGTATGGTTCATTACTGGTCTGACATTAAAATGCCTGATCAATGGTTTTGCTGTTGCCTGGAGGGACCATGCTTTTTTCTGTATGTGTGGGAGGGAGCTAACTTCAAATACAGACTGTAAACAAAACAGACTGTGGCTTTCAGATCAGGAAATACGGAAGATCACTGCATGTGTACATAAACCAAATAAAGGTAGATGTGCTGTGCTGCTTATTAAGCTGCACGGATTATTTTAGAAAGTGGCATATGTGGCATAAGCTCGTTTGTATTTTCCTTCTAATTGACCCAACTTTATTTAAAAAAAGAAAATGGACAAAATCTCAAAGCTGCAAGCATAGTTGTGTGGCTTTTGGTTAAAATACCCACTGTTGACTGTGGTTTTCTTGACTAAAGACCTGTTGAAGCATGTAGAGCTGCTTAAATGTCGAGCCATGCATTACACTCTTCACTACAGATGTATTTGCAGCATACATCACATTTTTAAAGGACTATTAGTGTTGACGATTGCAAAGCCATCATCAGGCTGACACATGAAACTGAATGTTATGAGCTTTTTAAGTATGGTTATTAAACAGTTACCACACTTCCTGGGGATAGAAAAGCTGTTTTACTGATATTTGATGGTGGCAGGTTTGGTTATACATTTTCTCTAGTTTGGGGTGCCTTTTTTATCGTAATAAAAATGAATACCTGTGGGAAATGGCATTTCACAGCCCAACGGGGAAAAGAGAACCCACCGAGGACAAAGCACAACTACAAATCTCCTTCACACTTTTGCTCTTTCCAAAAGCCTCTTCAGTTCTGGGGTCAGTATATCTTCTACTAATGTTACCTTGATTCTGGATGTGTAAACTCGATAAACACTGCTCTTGCCGTCAGTTTCTGTGCGGCCAAACTTGTTGCCTTCACCCAAGGTTTTTTCTTTCCTCCTATGTATCCCTTGCTCTCACATTTTTGTTTGTTTTCTCTCCTGCGGGCGCCGCTTCATAAACACAGCATATCCCACAGCGATACAGAGCAGCCCTTCTTAATACAAGCCAACTGCCTCGTACACCTCTAGCTTTGCAACCACACCTCAGAGACATGGTAGCAGATGACAAACTTAATATTTTTATTGTGAAAAACCAAAAATGTAAGTACCAAAAGTATTGACAGGTCTGAGTGCACATGCAGTATTACAGGGATAACGACACCTGACAGCGGTTCTTGTAAAGAGACCCTTTTGATGGTCTCTCTTACCATCACTCCTCTCTCCTCATTCCCACCTCTCCCTCCAGCCATTCTTTCACTTTTTCTCCTAATCATCGCCCCCTCACTCTCCCACTCTATGTGGGTCTGTCCATTCCTTTCTTCTCTGCCTTCACTCTTCCGAGGGCTCTTCATTTCACTGGAACGATGGATGAGAGGCTGGGGCCATCTGCGAGAGCTGATAAAAACCACCCTCACACACACACTCACACTTGTGCAGATACTGACATAAATACAGATACAGAAACAAGGGGCCTAACAGAGATATAGATGCATCACTAAACCAGAAAAATCCACTGTTCAGGAGCATCTCGCTAGTGAAAACATGGCTATGTAGGACACAAGCTAAAACCCCCAAGACATACTGTCTGTCAGCAGGGACAAAATGAAGGGAAGGAGATAAAAAGTGATGTAAAAATGTGTAAAATTAACCTGATGAGAGCCGAAATAAAGATGAGCAGGGAGGAAGTGCAAAAAAGTAAGGGCCAGGAGGGAGACAAAGAAAAAGACTGATGAAAAGGAGGATGGAAATGAGGGATGACCACAGAAAGCCGTCAGGAGGCATAATGCAAAGCTAAAGATGAAAGAAGGGAAAGTTGAAGGTTTCAGGGTTAATATCAAGTGTGAAATGAAATGCTCTAAAAACAGTAATGAGTCCAAGGCACAAAGTAGGAGAATGTTATATATTGACAATTAACCGCTTTTGTGTCCGGACCACTCAGCTGTGCTCATTTGCAGCATATATAGTGTTGCTATAGTCAATGCATTATTAATACATACAATCTCCATAATTGAACTAAGTGATACATATTGGAAATGTCAGCTCATTTCTTCAGCCTCATTGGCCCATCTCTCCCACATTTCCATCTACTGATCCAGTGGAAGGATTCTTGGATAAACTACGTCAACTCTGCTCAATTAATTTACTCACATTCCCCAGCAGAGTGATGAGAAAGACCACCGACTGATGAACAAGGCAGAGCTTTGTGTCTTAATACGTCTGTTGGCTTCAGCAACAAAGCACGCTGTAGCTCCTGTCAGACTAATGCGAGTCAGCCCGAGCACACCTGGGACTATTACAATGGCCAACATCGAAAATAATCCAGGAGGCCTCCTTCACTTGAGCTGCTTACTGTTAATATGCAGAGAATCACTCTTCTGCCAGTCCAACTGAGTGGCCACGCTCTCAGAGGGAAAGCGCGACTGCTGTCACTAATACCAATTAAAAGTTGTGACTTTGCCTAAGAAAATGAGGTCAGATTTGTGTTGTGATTAGGCTGGCTGTTCTCTGTGCTGCCTTGGCAACCGAGGGTCACAGAATCTAAAATGGGCCTCGAGAGAAATTACTTTGATCAAGTCAGCTGGGTTAGTTTATTGGTACAAAGTACCGCTGCGGCACACATGATAGGCTGTGCTATTCTCGCTCTGGAGTTATATTGACTCCTAAATGTAGTCCAAAGGATGTAAAAGATGCAGTGAGATGATTTATAGACGTGACTTTATTGCAAAGGGTAAATCAATCTGAGCACATATGTATCTAAGATGCATGTCTTATAAACTATATTATGCTAATCAGAAAAGGGCAGAGCTACATTTGAATGAAAAGCTCATTTCTCTTTTCTAGTTGTCCTCTATATTGTTTCACTGATCACAAACATTTGCTCTCATCACTCTATTCCTCTCAAGCTTTGTTTATGAAAAGCACAGCCGCGTCTGGAAATGTTTAATTCCTCACTTCAACTGAAACATCTTCATTGGCTTAACGTAATAATGCCAACACCAATTAATTAACATCATTTGTCACAGAAGATTTTAAAATGTACTCCAAATGTTCCACTTTTGCTAAGTTAATTTTGGATTACAATTCTGAAAATGAATTTGGAAATGTTTTTCTGGAGGCACATTTGATCATAATTATTGTTTCAACTTCAACAAAGGCTTAGATAAGAGCATCATTCATTTACAGCCGGATTATTCAGCAGAGAGACAACTGCATCAAATGTGTGAATGTTTATGAAATATATTAATTAAAAAACACACAGATTCCATTTTGGCAAAAAAAAGTTTGAATGTTTGAAGTTCTGGGACAGTTCTCCTCCCCACACACACGCGGCAGAGGACTGTACCTAAATTAAGCCCAAACGTTTTGCATACTGTGCATAAAAACATGCTGAGTCGTAATGAGGCAAGCTTTTCACTAATGTACAAGAGATCAGACTGAACTGACACAAACTGAAGACATGAAGTGCACTCATCTCAGAGGGCTGTTGTAAAGGCAGGAATATAGAACAGAAGCGGAGGGCTGATAACATGAATGTATAAGGAGAAAAAGACAAAGAAAAAAAGAAAACAGTGTAGTGTTGGAGCAAGAAGATGAGACAAGGGACCAGGTGGATATAAAGACAAGCATGGAGAAAAAGAGGAATCCGATTACGAAGTAAACGAGTTTGAGATGGGGAACATGAGGAAAGGGGGACCAAACTCTGACAAATAAGAGAATATTTCCACAGAGAGCAAAAGGGGAAAATGCGAAGGAAAACAATGGGAGCGCTACTATAAACAGGAGGGAGGGTGTTTGATGGTAGAGCAACAGAACAAGCATAAAAATCACATGAAGGTAACCATGTGAAGAATGGGAAGAGCTCCAGAAATGTTGGATGAGGAGAAAAAAAAGTGGGTGACTATGAAAAGAGTGAGACAAAAACAAGCTGCAATAACAATTCAGAGCTGTTGCGATGAGACAAAGGTGCAAGGCAAAGAGAAATGAGGACAACAGAAAGAGAGAATATTAACTGGTAGGAAAAGTAGCACTGTGAAAATATCAAATGAAGATGCGAGCAATGGAGGAACAGAAGAGGCAATGATTGATAGCTGAAAGAACAGGAATAGAAAACCAGATGCACACACATGCTGTACCACCTGTGTATATGAAGCCCTGGCCACAGAAATAAACATCCACACTGGAGCACACAGGGGGGAAATTGATAGTGACAGCAAGAAGTGGAGGTGGGGGGAACGGGATAATAGGGAGTTGAAGATATGGGAGGGAGGGGCAAAGAGATACGGCACAGAAGAGACGGGGACACCCATTACTGTACGCCTCACTGTTGAGGTGCATAATATATCAGGAGAGATTGTGTTCCTGGGAGAGGTACAGTATATGAAAACACTACTACTACATGGAAGTCATTTCTTCACAGGTCATTGTGAAAGTGACACAGATGGAAGATGTTAGGCCTGTAGAAGTTATCAAAAACAAAGTGGCCAATGGATTACCAGTAATTGGTAATCAGTTAGATTTAAAGATTTAGCACTGAATCCTCTAGCAACATGTCAATTTAGAGAGAGCTATATGCAGAAATGGAATGAATTTTGTGTGTAATTATGTATCTATCGAGTTCAAAATGAAATGTATAAATTATAGTACATGTTAATTAAGATGTCCATAACAGCAGTTTTAACAGCATCCTGCACACTGAGCTGCTTGTAAGTCATCAGAAATGCAGTAATGTGTGGTTCTGGTAATACCAAGGATTTTCCTTTGGCTATTAACATTTTTCACAGCTCTACTGAGGCCACTTTTAATAAGGTCTGTGTTGCCCCTGCACCACAAAAAGGTGTACATTTTTGCTCTATTTTCCGCAGTATGTGACATTTATCTTGGTGTGATCTTATCCAATGTCTGCACTGTGTTTGAACTCTGTTGAGGCTGTGTGATCATGTTCACATAATGGTCATAACATTGTGTACATTCAAAATGCACAGCAGAACAATTCTCTTTCAAGAGTGTCACAGTAAAATCATAGTCAGTGAATGCATCAAAAGCAGTTTGACCTTACAACTAATCATAGTCATACATCAAACAGAAACGTGAAGTTCAAATATGATTCATTAATTTTTTATTAGTTCGCGTTAGGGGTCATGGGTGGACTAGAGTCCATCCCAGCAGCTTTGGTCCTGGACAATGGGCAGCTAGTCGCAGGGCGTGGGATGAAGCTGAGCAGTGGGAGTCGGAGTACCCAGAGAGAACCCAGGGTAACACACAGAACGGCCAGAGGTGAGGAGGGAGATATGATCCACTCTGCCACAGTGCACCCCATATGATTTACAATAATATTTAAAATTAACAGCCTTGTTCTCATGTTTTTTTAAATCCATCAAAGAAGGAAGTTTGCTATTTAATGCATCAATCACTACCCCTTGCTGCAACAACAATTTTTCTCCAGGAACTATTCAACTTGTGTCTAATATTACAAAAATTGATAATCATTGAGACTTTCTTCAGACAGAAGGTCTATAACACTGCAAGTGAATAAAGCCCGGGTAACAGCAGTGATCCCAAAAATCCATGGCATTGATTGTCAGTAATAGTTAGGATTTCCTTTACAACACATTGAACCAGGAGCAGTTAAACTGGAAATTGAGAGTGTGACAGAGCATTTCAGAGTGTGCACTCACGCATGTTTCCTCTATTTCCTATAAGCTTTGGCCGTTGGATAGCAATAGATTTCAGTGTTGTGCAAATTAGAGTCCCCTGAATGGGCTTTAAGAAAAAGGCTGAATTGTAGTTGCACTGTACCAACAACAAAACAATTAAAAAGACAATACAATCATGGGGCACCACCTCAGCACCAAACATTTCTCAACACATTTTGCCTTAATGTTATTAGTAATTATTTCAGTCCATATATATTATTTGTAATATTTTTTGCCTAGAAGCATTGATTAATATGAAAAATAAAATGCAAAATGGAGGAGCTGAAAATGAATAAAATGTGCAATAATGAAAAAAAGGGAAAAATTACACTATATGGTTGTGCTAATTTGCTTCTATAATTACAATAGAGGGATACATTGTACTGCATTGAAAAGTAAATGAGATCTGACAAGAGATTATGTGACTGTCCCACAATGATTGGACATGAGAAAATGGATCCATACTGGGGTATCATTCGCTGCTACACACATATACTCACTGCTCTACTGGTCTACAGCTGGAGTCTGCTCACGCTGGAGGTTGACCTTCTCAAGGGCAAAGGTGCTTTCTTTGGAAATTACATGTTGAAGCGCTAAAGGTCTGGCGGCAGTGCTGGGGGCGTGACCACCACGCAGCTGTCTAACACTTGGGCAGGGGTCTTGAATGTTAACTTAACTGAGACAACAAGGCCCTGGTGCATGTTTGGCACTAGACTAGATCACCTGTCATCTTTTTTATAAAAAAAATTAAAATAAAAAATTAAAATGCATTGAATACTGAAGCTCTTTCACTCACTGAGGCCTGATATCCAGAAAGTGTTGCTAATACAAACTGTATTTTCAAGCCACAGATTTAAACATTTCACACACTGGGAATTGTATAGAGTTTTTCAATTATGTGGTGAAATGTAATAATTAGAATAGTGACTTCTTGCTCTGGCATATTATTTCCTTGTAGTGGCATAGCATACTTGGCTTTTGAAGGAGAAGAAGCGGTGTGCGTGATTTACAAAGAAAGGTTCATAAAAATATCTTTGCATCTAGACTTAGATGTGATAAAAATGCAGAAAATGTACAATGAAGTCACTGCAGTAGTGGTCAATTGGGACAGTGTTTACAATGATTTGTGAGCAAAGTCATACCCACTGCTTCTAATTAGAGCTTGTACTTTCACACTTGTTCTTTAGAGAAAACACACAAAGTAAAGCGTATTATTTTGTTGTGAAAGGCATGTAAATGTGCGCTAATAAAAGCAACAAATGCAGGAAAAGGAGGAGAAGACACGCAGATATACATTACACATACATGCATCTGATTCATCACTGGATTAGACGTTTGCACTCAAATCTTTTTTTTCTTTCTTTTTTTTTTTTTATTTAAATTTGGGCTTATAGGGAATGAAAAAGAGGTGAGAGAAAGGGAAGTGGAGCTCCCTCAAGGGTGGGCTTTAATATCAGAGCCAGGCTTAGCTTTCCTGCAGAGCTACATGGGTTTGCTTTGGGTACAAAAATGCCCACTGAATAGAACAGGAGCAGCCAAGGAGCAGCAGACACATAGAGGGAAGAAGGGGAATGAGGAAAATGAGGTGCTGAGTAACAGGAGGTGGTGGATAATAGGAACACGGGGTGGAGAGAAGAACAGCAGGATGTGGCCTTATTACGCGCTTTCTTTTTGTGGAAAGACTGGCAGGGAGACGGTGTGGAGACCAGGAAGAGAGAGGGAGAGAAAATATTGCAGGTCTTTTCGAAAGCTGCACAACATGATCAAACTTGACACTCTAAGAAATGATTTTCTGGGACTTTTTCTTGACAATTCAGCACGACATTAACTGTCTCCAACTTAGTATTATACAGCCCTGTAGCCATCAGCTGGGATTTTTCTGACTAGTCCTCTCTAGTATGGTCAAAACTCCACTGCACAGACCCAGCAGAGTCAAAACTAAATTTTTTATTGGTTTGCAAAAAGGGCACCTGTAAGTTCTACATCTAAAGCCATTTAAACTAAATACACAGCAAATTGTACACACAAGAATTTCAAGGTCACGTGATAATGTGAAAGAAGGTCGTGAGTTACACTAGTTTAGCTATAAAAAAAAAAAGACCAGTCTATGAGAATTTCCGGAAAAGAAGTGAGAGGATTATTTAGGGTAATGTGGTCTAGAGGAACAAAATATTGTAATGAAAAAGTCAAAGATAAGAAAAACTGCCAAAAAAAGGTTGATAAGGGACTTCTAATAGAGCAGTGATTCAGCTGATAGAGTTGTGTAGGAAGATGGATGGATAGATGGTGAGACAAAGCAACAGTGATGGCTGCTCCCTTGTTGGTGCTATCAGATTGAGACATAGATGAATGTAAAACCCAAACACTCTCCATTTCCTCCCTGTACAGTGTGAACAAAGGAATAGCTGGTGCCTGTTTGTCTACACAACAACTTTGGTAAACGATCTCCATCCTCCACTTATCACTGTGGGAGGGAGGAAAGGCTAGAGCTCCTTGAATCAGTCTTACAAAGCTGCACTGATCCAGGGAAAGCCTTAGGAATATGCCCAATGTGACAAACACCAGCGCAAAAAAAAGAGATTAAAATACAAAATGTCAAGGGCACACTTTAATAGTCTCCCTCTGCAGCATTGATGATTCTTTTTTCCCTTACGCTCCCTGTCTGTCTCTGTTGCCAGGGCTGCTGTGCCATGACATTCATCGCTCCTTATTCAGCACACATCCTTCAACCTTGCATTAATGCTGCCGCTCTTCCTGTATAGTATACGGTGTGCTCGAGGGCATGGTCCTGCATCTCTTTAACAGTCAACCATGCAAAAACAGCTATCAAACAGCCGCTTAAAACAGCACTATCAAAAAAGAAATGGCTTGTTAGAAATTTCCACACATCCTTTTACTCTTAAGCAGCCAATTATAAAATACTTTAAAGTCTCTGCATTAGAAGCAGGAATAATAGTTGATAAATGTCAAATCACAATATTTTTTTTTATATGGGTTATGCCACTCCCCAGTTCAAAAGCATTTCATGGGTGTATTATATTCATCAAATACTGTATAATCCAATACACGTCTTTGTTCAACTGGCACATTTTTCAGTCCAGAGGGCAAACAGAGTGCAGACCATGCTACTAGAACCTAGAGTCACCTTCAGTAAGTGGGCAGTTGTAGCAGCATACGCTTTAAAGTGAGGGGGAAAATAGTGGTTGTGTTTAAATATTGATGGAGCTGTTGTAAGGCTATTCCAGGTTAAAACAGAGGTGAGGTCTCTTTCCAAATCTCGATTTAACCAAAATGCAAGGTTTTAAATAGTCTGACAGCCCTCGGTTAACACATAACACTCACAGCTGATGTCACTAAAGGTCTCAAGATTATTATCCATTTAACTACCATTTCAACTAGTTAAAGGAATTGTTTCTCTTTGCAAACAGAACGTACAATGGGACGTTGTGCTGTACAAGTGAGTGGGTTGTATGGACTTACTTTTCAACAACCTTTTTGTTTAACGATATTGGCCTTAATGATGAGTGAGAAACGCAAATGTTTTTCTTGGCTTGCAACCATAAAAACAGTCATAAGAAAAATAAATATTGTGTAACCCTGAAATTGGAGGGTGGAGATGGCTGAAATGTCAGACATTTCTCACTGTGAAGCTTGAATACTGCTCCATTTATACAGCTGACATTAAGATCAACCAAAAGCACAAAATGGGATTCTGCTACTTTCTTTCGAGCAAAAGTAAATGCAAATTTGACATGTGAGACAGTCATTTCTAGGGGGCGCGATTGGCAGAGCAGTATGGAAAGGATCTTAACAGTCTGAGGAAATGTCACTCCTGTAATCGCTTTACTGCCATGTCATGACAGTAGGCTGCAGACAGCAGGATTTCCTTCTATTTATCAAGACTAATCCTATTGGGCAGCAGTAAGATTGAGTTATTTCTATTGGTTGGAATAAATTTTAAAACATTTTGTTTAGCTATCATTGGAGAAAAAACAAGTGCACAGCAGTGAACGGCACAGAGCAGTCAAAGTGCAGCCCTAGTGCAACAGAAGCAGCAAGACACAGCAACTTTTGTTGTAAAAAACAGAAAAGGCCATATATATTTCCCTGTTTGACAACTTGACGGTTCAGGTGCCACGTCTAGTGGTGATAGTTTTCTTTTTCACGGTCACTCCTGTCTCGCTTATTAAGTGAATGAGTGACAGACAGCACCTGCAGGGTTTGACTTCAAAGCCTAAAACCACAGCAGCATCTTTGTAACTCTGAGATTCCAGTATCATGTCTAAAATGTCTGTGATAAAAGTCATCAGAGCTACTGCAGCCTCTCACCAAAAAGCTCATAGCGTGTGAACTTTAAGCTCTCTGGCGTTCACCTCTCTCTGCATCACTCTAACACTAACCTTGTCATAGCGTATGCTAATGATTTATTAATCTGGCCTCAAACATGGCATTGCGCCACTTCTGTGTTGATTGGGTTTGCTTAATTTATATTATATAGTCATGGGGAAGCTGGCACCACCTTTGCACAGTCTATAGCTCGGTGTATGACTAAATGGTGCAGATAGGAAGACGAAGAGCAGAGGTGGGAATGTGAGATGGCAAACAGATCAAGAGATGAGAGGGGAGATATATGGTAATGGATGGAGGTAGGAGACAGGTGCATCTCTTCAAAAAGGAAAGAGGAAAATGACAAGAATAAAAAAGGAAAGGATAGAAAAATACACATTATTTTACTTCAAAAGAGAGGCGTGAGCAAAAAAAAAAAAAAAAAATCGAATGCAGAGACATTGAGATGAATGCGAATAGAACCAAAGGGAGAAAAATACAGAGTGAAAACAAGGCAGAAGTCCTTGAAGTGGAAAGGTCATGAGCTACTCCATGGCTACTGCTTTTGGACAGTTTGCAATAGAACAATGTTAGAAATTAATTCAATAAGGAGAGCTTTATGTTTAATAGGTGAAACAATGTACGTATATGAGCAGCTTATTGGGCAGTGCAGACTAATAAACTTTGTGGCTTTGAAAACAAAATTCCTCAACGAAGCCATCACAGACTATGATAATATGAAGGTAAATCTAACTCTGATCAGTAAGGCAACAAAAATCACAAATAAACTAAAGCAAATGCCTCTGGGAGATGAAATAATTGACAGAAATTCAATTGAAATAAATCAGCACAACACTTCTGAGTCAGATGATTTGTTTGATTGGAAAGGCACCGATGCAAGTCCAATTCAATCACCTACAAAGAGTCCAAAATGCAGCATTAAGGCCCCACGCAGCACAAGCAGTATTTTATTCACAGCATCCGTGACAAGGAGGCAGCTGGGGCTCTGGAATTTATAGTTTCCAACTGCAGTGGACGTGACATGCAGAAAATAATATCATAACATTGATCAGCTTCCCTGGTCAGCTTTGGTGCACTGCTCAGCTGGCTGACTGCACATTTCTTCTGACAGCAAAGTGAAGGGAGCCTTTGTCACATTTTATTACTCAGTGTTCCAGCTCCTTTGCCGCGCTGAAGAATTAATTTCTTCTCTTATGTTGAGCAGTGTCTAGACTGCAAACAGTTGAGTGCCCTAAGGCTGAGTTTTACCTACCAAACTCTACAGAGGTCAAAGACACTATTATCTTCGAAAGCCATTTAAAAACACAATTTTGCATTTATTTTAATCAATCATTCTTATTCAGAGCTGCCATTTTAATTTATCCAAAGTGGTTTTCCTCAGTATGTCATTATTTGGAAAGCAATTTGTGGGATTGTTAAAGTCCATAAAACTAATAGAGAGGCAGGGAAAACAAAAAATAAAAATAAAAAAAAGATAGGAAGGAGGACTTTGGAAAATGCAGGGTGAAGGGCAAGAGGATCTGACAGCGAAAGGCATCTGGGGATCTGAACTCTTGGGTTTGAGAGAGATTTGTGGAGACGTGATGAGCAGCGGCATACATAGTGTGAAGATGCTCAAGTCACTGGGTGCACTATGTGGAAACACAGATCACTCGTATAGTGACCTTTGCGTTGACTCGTGTGAACACTGTCAAAGGAAATTATGGCTTTACTCTCACACAGACAGACTAGGCCTATAGCAAACCACATGTCAAAAAAGCTAACTATTCAAGAGCGTGTGTCAATCAAATGGTAATATCCATGAACATTAAGATTAAATCCCACGCCAAGAATGGATCAAAGTAAAGATCCATAGTTCTGGTTTTATGAAGCTGTGAAATCTTTTGCTTTAAACTCCACTGAGATATAAACAACACTTTGAAGCTCAATTAAAAATGTAGTTCTATCATTTGTAAAAACATTAATGTAAGCCTTTTAAACATACATGTAGTGTGCTACATGTTTGATGTGCTCCCAGTTCAAACCATGTGGTAAGCCTACATATTTATCATGCCCATCTCTCTAACAGGTAACTTCCAGACTTTATGGTGTAATGCAGATTGTGAAAGGCTCTTTTAGGAGGTGGACAGTACCTCAATTCTTCCCGTGTCGGGTTGGAAGCCTCGGGACGGGTCTTCTGTGGTCACTCTGCACTGGATTGCACAACCATTTACACGGATCTTGTCCTGTTTGAGGCCCAGCTCTGGCAGGCTGCGGCCTTCACACACATGCAGCTGAGCGTGCACCAGGTCCACACTGGAAAGAGAGACACACAAAAGTAAGAGGATAATTGAGCTATAAACATGGTTTATAATCACTCTTGATGCCACTGTGAACATTTTTTTCATTCATATTGAGATCTGACAGAAACATAATTTACAGAGAAAAACATTAAAATATCTTTAGCCTTGAACTTGATACAATAGTTTTTAAGTAGAAAACTATGTAGAGTTTATAACTAAGGTCTGTTAACATTAAAAATACATTAATAGACAGTAAAGTTTAAGTATTAACCACTGTTGAAACATGCCTCCATTCAAAAAATCAACGAGAAAATGGTCACTTCATACACTTTCCGGCCCCACTGACATGGCCAGTAATTATATTTTTACACCATTTAATGAATACCACTCTGTCATAAACCCATGCACCATTCCCCCATGCAAATGGCAGTACATTATGTAAATGTTATACAATAATTATATTCTCTATCACCGGGAAGAGAAGTTCATTTCTTCCTTTTCCCTTATATGAGCTCTCACCCTTACCGTTAATTTGGCTCATCTGTATGCATTTATTTAAATGTTGAGGCTTAAATAAAACTTGCAGAGCCTTAATTCATGACCTTGCAGACTGCAATGTGAAACCTAAGAGCCCAAGTTAGAAAGACTCTTGTTTGGGGTCTTTCTTAAATGAAACTGGATGAATGAGAGCGGAGATACATTTACTTAAACGGCTGTTCACCAGACATAAACCTCAGCAGGCGAGTGGAAAGCCTCTTGCCGCGAAGGGTGAACATAAGACAGAAGGCACATTAGCAAACAAGCAAGGGTTTGGACACTGGCTTGGCTTCCTCCCTCTTAATGTCTCAATTAGCTGCCATCCACATTCTGGTCAAAACAGAAGGACAATTACACAGGAGCCTTGTGAGAAATGTGTTGGTGGAAAAAAAAAAAACAGACCTCAAACAAAATGTATTTGTATATAGTGCATGAATATGTTGATATAATATATGAAATTAGATGGTGCCACTTGTGTCCCAAAATAATAAAAGGGGAGAATGGATTTTGTGAGCGTCTTACATCAACCACAGAGATTATCGTTTCTTTGCCAGGACTTTATTGTTTCATTAGAAAGCTGGTTTGTCCACACACTGAGGAATTGTCACCCTTTACACTTCATATAAAAGTACAATTTACCATCTGCCTCTGTGTGTGCAACATGGCCAGGAGTCAAATGTTGAGAGAGCGGATGCTAAATTTAACTGCCATTTGCTTATTCACCATGTATTTAATTTCTCTTATGCCCAATACCAATCACAGGGTGCAAGTCTGTTTCTAGTTACGCAGCAAGAATGTTTGTGTAATAAGTATGTCTGCGGGTCATAAAAAGGAAAATAATTGGCCCTTGAAAGTCTCAAAATGTTAAAATGCTGTATTAGTGTTTTTGCCTTTTACAGATCGAGGCATTATTGTTTTCCAAATAAAACATTTTTGTTGTAAACGATAAAAAGTTTAATATTTTGTATTGATACATAAAAATGATATTTGGCCCATTTTTTTTTCTTTTGCATAATTCTACTTTACAAAAACATAAGGCAACACTGATTGAACGAGGACCCTGGAGGGTTTCTGAAATTCATTGTATTCTAATTTGACTCAGACAAATTAAAGCGCCTGCAGCAACATCTGTCCCTCAGTGCAGCCAGTTACAGAATACAACTCTCTGGTGTCATTAGCAACTTCCACAATAAGGCCATAGTGGAGCGGGAGAAGACGAGCAGGTTGTCCCTGTGGTAGCTACGACCAGAGAGCATTACAAGACCTGCTCCCTCTCAGCGGTTATCAGCGTTTACTTTAAATACTGCAGCAAAGCGGCTAGTCGCAAAAGACATGGTGTTTGAGAAATCATTAAAAAGACGGAGACAAACATTTGCATTTAGCTTCTTTACTGCAAGCTGAGCATTAATCATCTGTGTGGATTTCTGTTTTTGTTTCATTTATCTTGCCACTCTTTAAAGATTAAAAAGTATAAGTAGTGTAGTTAAAACTAATTTTAATGTTCTGTCACTGGGTCCATTTTTTAGGGGGGTGGGGTGGGGGGGGGGGTTGCTTTTATTTGATTGGACAGTTGATTGACAAAAAAACAGGGAGAGGGAGGAATGACATTGGGCAAATGACCGAAGCTGGAATTGAACTCGGGTCTCCCAAGAATATGGTTTGCATTCCACCAGGTGAGTCCCTGGGTCTACTTTCCATTACTACTATAATAATAATAATCATACCAAAAATCCATTCATCTGGGTTGAGTGAACATTTTCATTTCAAGTATTTTATGCTAAGAAGACCTGCCTTATACGGATCTAAAATGCATGCCCCATGTGCATAGGCAGCATCTCCATTTAGTGTAGCCCCGCTGTCACGTTAGTACCCATCATGCATGGTTTTCTCAGCAGACTTCATAAGGGAATTTAATTATGTTTCAACTAGAGCCCCAGGATCTGAACAGTACTCCTCGGCTGGAACACTACCTGGCCTCAGGATTTCTCAAGGGAATTAAAAATTTTATTAGACAAATTTATTTAAGAATATGCAGCATGTAAGACACTGAAATAATAACAGCCATAAACATGATTTTATTTTTTGGTGCAAGCTTAGATACAAGTTCAATATTACATGCCCTTAGGTCCATGTCCGTTTGCTTTATACTGAGAATTAGTGGAGCATTTCAGAAAAACTTGACAGCTAAACACATAACTTTTTAACAGACCCAAACCTTGGACTAAAAAAAGTTTTTTTATGCATGCCGTTATACCTCACATTTAATCAATAGACTTTTAAATGAATATCAATCATCTCGTCACCTAAAGGCATCTCTGAGCCACAACTCCACAAAAAAGTGTTTTATCTGCCTTCACCTTTTTCACCGATTCCTGGTAGAAGGTTGCATAACTTTGACAATTTGGCGTGTCAAAGGTGTAAATTTATTCTTTGGTTCTGGCGATGCAAAAGAGCAGAAATCCTTTAAGCTGTCGAGCACAATATTCCCACTTTATTTTCTGCCTGATATTTCTGACTGTTTGCCAGCCTTTGCCTTACTTTACTTGCTTACTAACTTTGCTTTCACAGAGCTGCCAAGTTTATATTTGATCTCTGACAATCTGGGAAGCCCCAAAGTGTCGTCTCGCTGCCTGTGTTCTTTGAAAGAGTTTGAGTTTTTGAGTCTTCACCTTTGTGCCAAGAGCATCAGTTTAAATTTGGTCCTTGCATCTGTCTCAACCTTGCTTGAGGCTTCTGACTGACATTCTCTGAAGAAATCAACAATCACCACCGAGATAAATATAATAATTTAAAAGTATAGACTACATTTCTATATATACTTTCCTCTGTCTACAGAACTGCTTTTATCGATGAGATAAAATAGAGCCCATTTGTAGTTGCATATGGTCAAATCTGGACACACTTCTGTCTCCCAGGACCCTAAGGTTTACATTACAAAACACAAAAAAAACTGTCAAAATGTAATAGAAGGTGGCTCACTGGTTTGGGAAACATTCCAGGAGCAAAAATGCACATTTGTGACTCCTGGATGTTCTGACAAGAGACTAAACTCAGCCTGAAATTTACAGGGTGCCTCCAAGTATCTTCAAAGATGGGGAGCACTTTGATCTACGGCTGAGCCCATTAACCAAGCACATATTACACAAGAAAACTGTATTCATATACAACAGAATCTAGCATGCCTAACCTGGCTTCAAAAACATTTTGAATTTGAGTGACTTCAACATCCAAGGCGTTTAAAGGCGAAGTTACAGCAGACAAATCCAAAGCAGCGGTGCAACTCTTCCAAAAATCTTTCATTACTGTCACACATTTGTGTTTATACAATTCTGCCATAAGCATACTTTCCCAGACTGCTGTATAATAAGGGGAAAAGATACGACTAGTGATTATGCATAAACAGAGGCAATTTAGGATTTTCTTCTCCCACGACATCCTGTAGTTGAAATTTACATTGCAGCTGGAAACTAAAAGTTATGAAAAGTCAACAAAACTTCAGCTGTCTCTTTAAAATAGAGAATTGTTGTAGAATATCTTCTTTTTTTAAGATAAATGGGACCATATAGAATAAAAAATTTATTTATAACAAATTTGTTTTGTTATAAATAAAAAAAATGAGGCCACAAAAGGGAAATACTCCCTTTGACAAATGGATGGGTATGGACTTCAAATTCAAAAAGGGGCATTGCTCTTAAATATAGGAGATCATTGCTGAATCACGGCAGGTCATCTCTGAAGTCAAGAGAGCAATAAAGGTTTCATTAAAAAGTAATATTATTAAGATGAATTATCTTGTTGGTGCTGATTGTGAGAGCAGAGGAGATATCATGTACTGACCTGTGACAGTGTTGACTATATAAATAAAACCATGTTCTTGCTGGAATAACCCACTAAGTTTAACCTCACAGGACAGGACACATTCCTACGATTATCACAGTACATAGAAAACACATTATCGATCACTGACCAATACCAGAGGACATAAAGCTTTATCATAGAGCACACATATGCTGTCTCCCAGTCTTTCACATGTGGGCACACGCACACAGAAAAACTGTACAGACCAAGTGCTAATTGCATATCATTTTCTGACTTTTCACTCAGAGCTTGTTAGCGAGGGAGCAGGGGGTGGCTGAGCGCCCAGAACTAAACTGAGGAGAAGGAGACAAAGGAGGAACAGAGTGGGAGAGAAGCAGCTTGTTGTAGCCATAAGATAAAGAAAGCTATTTGAGGAAAACGTGAGGAGGTAAATTAAGCCTTCAGTGTTGTGATCCGTAGTGGACAGATGGAGAGATACAGAAGCTGACAGCTGTACATCACCAAGTCAGAACATGAGCGCGAGTAAGGGGATGCTGGGGGAGTGGGAGTATGAAGATGATAAAAAAGCTCCAGGCAAAAAAACTGAAAAGTGGGAGCGTGGAAGGGATGGGATTTGGCCACGCTCAAAAGAACTAGGGGAGAGAATGCAAAGAGCTGGCAGAAGTGGCGGGGGTGGGACACAGGGACGCAGGAAGTAGACAGATAAATGGCAGTGGGACGGCGGGAACAGGCCGGGGATGTCCGTGGCAAATCGAGGGAGAGGATGAGTATGGCTGGCGGAAGAGACGAAGAGTTGGGAAGGTTAGGCTTTGAGAAACAACAGTGTTAAGAAAAAGAGATGCAGGTGGTAGGAGGAAGACCAAAAGACAAAATAAGAGTTAAGATATCTTGCTAAAAATGTCTACATATTTAATTTATAGTGTAGAACTAAACCACAAAGAAGTCAAATGTAGTCCCATGTTGTGTTACATCCACCTCCCCATCCTGCTTTCTGCCTAGTGAAAAAAAGCTTTAAACTCAGCATGTTAGAAGTTGGTAACAGTAAACCAACCCTAAGCCATGGCACAAATCACCTCATGTAAACAAAAGCCAACAAAAGTCTTTAAGTCTCACATTGACATGAAACAGCAGAAATCAGCAGTGTGCCTTTATATGGGCCACAAACTCCCTACACACACACAAACTCCCTACACACACACACACACACACACACACACACACACGCACACACACACGTTCTTCAGAAAGCATGTTTTCAGTGACCTAAAATGCAGTTTGCAAAAGACTGCTTTCAAAACTACCGCCCACACATGGACTAGTCCTGAGTGTGACACATCCTGCTCTGCCATAATGCCTTTTCTCTTTCTGCTCCGTCCTCTTCCTTCTTTACTGTTCACGTCTTTTATCTTCCATTGTCTCCATCTCCCACTCCCACCTCCCACACGTGGCCTCGAAATGCAAAACATTTACTGCATTTCAAGTGATTTTATAACTTCATTAGAGCATTGAGTGTTACCATGCACTGTGTGTTTCGCCCGTGCGTTCACACAAACCTCATCTCTAGTAAATACATTTTTCAAAATGGCTGCAGGGCACTGGAAAAAGCAAAGCAGAAATGTATTTCACATTTTGGTAATGTACACTGTCTGCCAAGTATGTAGACATGTATTGAAAGAAATAACTAGAGAAACAGAAAATGTGTTCAATGCAAATGCAAAAAGCAAAATAGAAGAAAAGGGAACACAATAGAAAAATAGGGTCCAAAGAATGGAGTCCGCAGAGAGATAGAAGTGTGAAGGACAAACAGAAGGGGACAATAAAGCGCGGCTAAATGGAGCGAGGGGGAATATGAAAGAAAAACAAACGGAGACGCAGCAAAAAAGAGGCAGAATCTTCCCATCTTGTTTTGTATGAATTTCATTAGACGCTTTTAGACAGCAAACAGAGGACGACGAGGAGCGAGGCCGGCGAGGGGAGGTGAGAACGGACAGACAGACCAACGCAGAGGAGAGGAAATAAGAAATTTGAATCATTGTGGCATGAGGATGGCATTTTGACATCAATTTAGCTGGAAGCCAAAAAAACTATGCTGCCTGCTGGATACGCAAATGAAAACAGAGCTCGGCTGGAGAGGGCCACAGTGCAGAGGAAATATTATTAACCACAGCGCATCAACGAGAGGAGAAAACTAAAGAAACAGCATTAAAGGATCCATATGTCACAGATTTAGTGGCCTTTTTAAAGTAAAAGATCAAGAAAATATTATGCATCTAAGATGGAAGAAAAACATGGGGTTCAGCGCCTGCTCTTAAAAAAAAAAAAAAAAAAAAAAAACTTAATTAGACTCCAAATCAGGCCCTGTTTAAAATGTGAAGTGTGTAAACAGTAGCAGGACATAGGTGGAGGGGGGCCTGCCACAGGACAGTGGGTGGTGTGAAGACCCAGGCAGATAACAGAAAATTGTAGGCTCCTATCTGATTACATTTCCTCTTGCGACCATTTTCTCAGGCCTTACTATCAGCCTGTTAATTAATTCTTGCTTCTCTTGTTATGAAGCAGATGGAGGAGCAAGGAGAGGAATGCTAAATGAGTATGGCAACCAGAAGGCAAATGAGAAAGGTCGAGAGGAATATGGGAACAGTAAAAGTACAGAAGGTATTTTTCTCCTAGTCCTGATGTTCAAAAAGAATAAAACATGTCTTTAGAACAGGCACAGAGTACTCTATTCTTCAAGCAACACAGCCGTATGCAACACAGACCATTTTCACATCAATAACTCTTTGTCACATCAGCTGTGATGCCCAATTACCATAAACAAACAGAGGAATTGCTGAGAGCTTTGGCAACCTCGGCCGTCTTTCAACACTGCATTTTACATGGGATAATAAGAGACAACGCTCTGTGGCAGTAAACAGCAAGATGGTGGTTGTTTTTGGCAAAACTCAGTTCTATGGTGAAAGAACAAATCACAAACATCTCAGTTGCTGAGATGTTGATAGTGGGATCCCAAAAACTGCCATGTGACAATAAGTAGCACTGTTGTATTTCTCATTTCAAACAGAGAGTGTTATTTGTACCTTTAACTCTACGTAGTGGTTTTCAACATCTTTCTTAAAGCCGAACTCACAGACCTTGATCTTCTTGGTTAAACTGACCAGATGTCAGTCTTTAGCTTCACAAACTTTTCCAAGTCGGAGCCTGTTTAAGATACACAAGCCCAAAGCCCTTGAACTGATTCCAAACTAAACCAATCTTTGCACACGATTTTGATCCATGCTTTCATGAAGTCAGGCCCTGTACACTCACTCAAGTGTCCACCTGACCTTTAGACTTCACTGAGCAGTGGGGGTTTGTAAGTGGGTTCATCCAATCAAAGGTTCCACTTTGAATGGGACCCAAAAACACAGCCACTAGGCTAAACATTCAACTGTAAAAACTGTAAAAATCCCACAAGCACCGAGTGAACCCTGGAAAATACACCTACACTACACTTCAGCATGTATTTATACTGTGGGCTTATCTTAGTATATTAGATACGACATCTTCCAGCACCAACATACTGTATGATAATGCATCCAAACTTTAGCCTTTTGCCATAATTTACAAAAAATAACACTGTTCTAATCAGCTTTTTGAGGCTTTGTTTCAGCACCTTAAACCTTTTATTACAAATATTTCTAATAAACTGGAGCAGACTCCCACTAATCCAAAGTGATTCTCCAACAAAGTGCTCAGTGATAAGAGCACTCACTTTTAAACACAGCTTGAATTAAAGCATAGAGCCGTGATCATATAAATCACAGGTCTCCATAAACATAAGCAAACTAAAAAAATAAAAATAAATAAAGGCAAAATGCAGTGTGGCCCAGATAAAACACAATCCATGTTCTCTCACTCGGAAAATTGCACACAGAAAGAGAGAAACGCAGAAGACAGACAGATAAATAACCCCCCATATTCAGAGGCACAATCATGGCTCTGTGCTTAGACTACACTAAAGAAGACACGTGCAGAAAGACTTACATACAACATACGAGTCACAGGCGGCCCTGATGATGTGATAACTGTATGTACGAGCCATGCCAGAGGAAAACAGAGGCAACAATGAGGCGGCAGTGCATCAGAGGAGTAAAAAAAATAAATGCTGTGCGATAAATATGACATGAAATAGAGGAATGAGGGGGGCCACAGCGCGGGAAAAGAGAAATATTGAGGAAGCACAAGTGCACAAGGAAGACGGCAGGGGAACAGCAACTGACAAATGGCAAATAGGCCGAGCGATAAGTCAATTCTACTGTGCAATGGGTGATTTTAGTCACAGAAGTACAATATATAAGCCACCTTTTGGAGTAAATGGTAACCACGGATTAATAGTGTACATCGAACATGTCACATTCAAAGTCCACATATAATGTCTACGCTAATAACAGGTGCCTGAATCCTAAAAGAACTGAAATACATCCAAACACATCTTTAAAAATGTATCAATTACCAATATGTAGTCTCTTGATATCATTCTTAAAAGTATTTTTTGATGTATATCGTCAAGATCAAAAGGATCCTTAAAGTTATTATGCCAATGCTTTCTTAAAGACTAATAAAATTAATTACTTGTACATGTAAAAAACATTTACAGCGCATGGGCAAAAAAAATCGACAGGAGCTGAGCCGACATGTCATGTATGCACCGCTGGAACCTGCACATCCAGGTTGAAGACAAATGAAGCGAGCAGCAGGCCTGTGCGAGGATGCAGTCCCTGCAGCAGGAAAGCATCCTAATTAAACCTAGTGCTCTGAGCAGACTGGAGATCCAGCTTTGATGTATGAATGTATATGTGCAATAGTGTTAGCGTGTGAGGAAAGCACTGGCAGCCCGAAACAGAGACACGCGAGACAGTTTGTGAGCAAGCCTTATTAGATAAAATGATCTCCTCAACAGGGTTCCCAGCGTGATGCACCAATAGGTGAGCCTGCTGCGTGAGAGACAGCATGCCAAAGCAGCAAAGCTTCCTTTACGTCTTACTGGGAGGGATTTCATCTGTCATTTCAGCCTATTATATTCCACTCACAGCAGTGCGCCTAACTGGCTGGTGGATCATTTGAATGCAAGCTGTGGAGGCTGGCATCCACAGTGAGAGCCGCAGGAGCAGGCAGTGACAACCTAACAATATTGACAAATATGACTTGTGATTGGGTGCTTCAAATGGGCAGCTCAGTGTGCAGCATGTCACACAAAGTGGATCTGTGCTTGACAAATCTCTCCCGGTTCATGATGGAACAATAACATCAGAAATTAAACTGACGTCTTGAACACAAAGTTGTCAGACATATCTAAGGAGCTTTTGCCCTCTGTATTTAGTGGCATTTGAGGTTGTTGAAAAGGCAGAAGACACTTGGATTTCAGCTTGGGAGAAGTCTGAAGCACTCTCTGCTCACTGCTATCCCCAGATACATGTCTGTCCCAGGGCCTTACTCATGATTCAACCTCCTTTTGAAGCAGAATCCTCTGGTTTTCACCAAGTCTTTGATACAACTTGGTTGAGGAGCCCAGAGCCTGTGGAAAAGGCTTAGGAGTAATCCTAAAGGGATTACTGGACGAAACCTATGGAAATTACAGTTTAATTTATCATTTAGGTCATGCTAATTCATGCAAATTAGGATTTTATTAATTCCTGCCTTGGGTTTTTATAGTGCTGCTCTTTTTATAGTTCTGCTGTTGTAATGGACTACAGTCTTTTCAGGATCATGTGTGAATACAGAGGTGTAGAGGCTCGGGGAGCATGCATTAATTTATATGTAAAGGTCATCTTCATAGGAACGTCTATAACATTTTTACAGCTGTCTATTCAGAAGTTAATACATCAGCGGCTCAGTGAGTAATGGCAGCGCTTCAAACTGTAGGTGGATCACTTTATGGTCAGTCTGTAACCTTTTAAATGATATTGTTTTTAAAAACATCTGGGTAATTCTACACGATTTGGTAAACAGTGCCAACTTATGATTATTCTTTTTTTCAAATGACAGCACAAGGATTATGACTTGTCAGTCTATAATGTAATTAAACAAAACAAGTCAACTTAAAATCTCAATTCATTTGGTTAAATCTTCTCTAATAATCACCTCACAAAGATTCAGAAAATTTTAAATGGAATTATGAATGTTGTATACGAAGCGTGTGAAAGGTGTAAATGTGTTAGATATTAAAATATTGGTTGGTTCCACTGAGGCTCATGCCATTGTTGCTCCAAGTCCCTGCCCACTACAACCTCATGTCTGTCTCTGTAAAGGCTCACACGTTTGGATTGATCATATGTATTAAACAGTAATAGAACAGAAGTAAACAATGACAGCTGTGATTATGACTATGATAAGCATCTTCCTCATTATCATAAACAGACACACACCCCTCTCTGCTGTGTCTCTGCCTCTCTCATTCTTATTCATCTGCGTGCTTCTCAATCATTCTGCACACGCTTCGCTGCACAATTATAATCACCTTAAAATTATTTTATGATGTGTGCACAAAACCAAACACAAACTCCGCGGCGTGCGCGCTCTCTCACGAGTACTCAGGCGTACAGTGTGCCACACAAACCGCACAATTATCAAAGGCTGCTTCTTTTGTGTTTGCGTTCAGACACATTTTACACTGACATCAAAGCAAACTAATGTAACGGTTAGTCGCTTCGGGTCATCACCATTATACACCATTTACTCAAACACACCAAGCATTATGGTGCTTATTATTGACCGTCCAGACATGTCTGTACAACTCAGCACTATTTTCCTGTCATCTGTTATTTTAATGAACACGCACATCCCTAAACCAGAGGAAAACCACCAAGTAATGCTGGAAAGAAAAAGTGACAAGGAGAAAGAAGATTTATTAAGAAAATGTTGAATGGGTAAATTTGAAAAGAATAGGGTTAAGAATAGATAAGCATAAGGAAGGAAAGATACAACTACTCGCTCACACTGCGGCAAAGCAGTGGCAAGTAAAACCTTTAGTTAACCTTTTGTTCTACCTCAGGGTGCCTGGAAATATGAACAAGTGTTAGAAGGCTTGGGAACGTGCAAGTGGGAAATTGGGGGGATAATTGCTGATGTTGCAACAACTCTTCCAACTCCCACATTGTGAGAAAATCAAAGCCTGAGCAGACGAGCTGGGGATGCTCGCTTCTATATGCAGTGTGAAACAAGCAGACGATTGAACGGAAGCTAAAAAAAGATAATGAGAAAGGCAAAAAAAGTGGGGAATAAAAAGACTAAATCACAAGTGGAGCAGAAAGACAAAACAAAGGAGGCTCAGTGACAAAGTGAAGGATGGAGAAAAGGCATTACAATGCAGCCGGTTAACGTTTTTCCCTGTGAAATATACTAATGCAAAAAATCCTCTATAGAGTTAGACATATCTGTGCACTGCAGGCCTCAAACTTTGCTGCGCTTTCCTCCTGCAGTAGCTTCGGGTCTTCTTTTAATTCACCTCATGTCCGATGCCTCTCTCCAATTGCACCACTCGTTTGTCAAACCTTCTGTCAATTAATGCCAGCTATTGTTTCTTTCCGTCTTCCTCGCTCCTGCTCCCGCTTTGTCACTCTTTCACTCTTTCTCAGACTGATGAAGATGGAGAGCGGTCATTTAAGACTAATTAGCTAGCCCAAACAGACAAACAGCCAGGTGTAACACGCACACTCCCTCTCGAGGGCTAAGAAATCAATGCATGTGCACACACTCACCTGAGCAGATAAAGAAAGACACTCTCTCAATCGCACAGGTTTATATACTGACCAGAGGCTTTGGTCTTTTAGTGACAGACACCAAAAAAAACACACAACACCCAGAGCATTTAATGAATAAAACACAAGGATTGTTAAATTTTATTGTTATTGTCTGACATCCTCTATAACATTTGGTATTGCATTCACGTGCGACACCGCGGTTTATTGAAAGCCTGACAGTTGCCGTATTGGTCCAGGAGAGCCACTAAGTCCACAGAGACAGAAGGTCAATGACAATCATCATAACTCTCTCAGTTGAAGGAGCAGAGGCAATAACAAACAAAGCTTTGATAGAGCAAGTAAAAAGATGCTTTGTCATTACTGCTGCAATCAGCCATTAGCTTACACTGGTAAATTATGGATATGAGGCAGTCAGAGTGATGGATATTATGCAGTTTGTTTAATAACGCTGCCATTTTGGTGATCAATATTACACTGTTAAAGCAATCAATACTTGTCGTCTAAGCAAAGCCCTTAACCTGAAATGATTCAAATGTGACATTTAATCACAATCAGGGCGTGCATGCTTGACCAGCTTTACTATTTGTATACGCGAGGAGGAACTGGTTATTTTACTGTCAATGACTGAACAAGTTACTATAGCTAACGCTCACACTAATTGATGTCAGGTGCTTTGTCTGAGACGCTTAAGATTTCAATAGCTCATTGATTATCAATAGACACCATCACCATCTTGCAAAGGAGACCATTTTTCTTGAAGTGTGTTCCTGTGGGTTAAAAGCAGCCTTAGACAATTTTTGTTTTTGCCAAGAAAATCAACATTGGCAACAAAATTCCTGAAGATGCTCAAAAAACTGTGGATTTAATCCATGTCCTTCAAATGTCCTATAACAGAAGAAATTCAGTTGTGCTGTGTCACATTACAGCAGCAGTATTACATCCAACCATTTCATCAATAGGTTAGGTATTTTTACACAGTAATAAAACATATCATGTAAAGAATTACATGTTTCCATTACTACAAATTAGACGTTTGTGTTTATCCCGTTACATAAAAAGCTTGTCGGAATATTGGATAAAAAGTCAGCATAAAAAGGGGTATCTGACCCTATAAATGCTTAATAAAGGCTGCAGCGTTGTCAGATTTGTTGAGTTTATTTGGTCAAACGAGGACACAACTGAATAATAATAAAATGGTAAATAAAAGAATATGCCCAACCAGAAATGTGCAATACTAAACAGTGTGCAAACAACAGTAGTAGCCAGTACCTCACACACACATACATCAGTCCTTCAAAGACACTAGCCTCTTAAACATAGGCTCACACACGCCCTACACAGCGTGAGCCGAGGGGTATAATTACATCACTTTAGAGTCCAAAGGAGCCCTATCCACCAATCGCTTGGCTTCCTCACTCACACGAGCAGGCCGCACGCTGCCACTGAGACAAACACACTCTGCGTGTAAAGGAAAGATCGTTTACAGCTAAATTATGGACAAATTGAACCTTGAGAGGAGAAGTTCAAAGGCAGAGCTTGAGTTGAATGCAGAGGCGGGCTGGCTCACACAAACACTCGCGCTTATAACTTTGTAGACAGACAAGCATCTCATACACGAGCACACACAGACTTTCACCTTCCAGACAAAATGTATCTCACATTTCGTACAAACAAACTCTGCTGAAGCATCGGCGAGAATTGCCTCCATAGCGCAGGATTGTGTAAAGCAGGAAGACAGATGAATATGTATTTGAATAATGTTGCCATGCAATGTTTTTCTCCCTGTATGCTTGTGTGTGTTAGTGCCTTTTGGACATCATTTTTCAGTCAGCGGGCTTATACATCTGTGTGGGAGCATCCGTTCTGATTATAGACTGCGGCATTCTGCCTCCTTGTGACACTTGTGTGCGTGCCCATTACTACAGCTGAGAGTGAAAGAAGCAAAGGAAGCGGTAAAAAGTGAAAGGATATCTCCCCAGTCAAAAGATGCCACCTTGTCAAACCACCAGTGTTGTAGAGAAGCCAGAGATGTGACAAAATAATCAAAGCAGTGTGAGGGAAGAGGTGGTGGAAGAGCAGCACGCACACAAGCTGGAAACAGTATCAGTGACAAGAAGACTGAGGCGCAGTGACAGGAGCAGGAGCAGAGGAAATATGCCAACATCTCTGCAGGTTAAGCTGCACAGTGTAATGTCTGCAATTCTCTGCAAGTTTTGGCTAAATTACTACATTTTACATTTACTGTGCTTTTCAAAAGGCCCAAAAAGCTAATAAATTTGAATGAATTTTACTTGATGTCAATGTCATAACAATAGGAACAGTCTTCAAGTTTAAAGCCTCTATAAATCTTTATAGTTGGTAATTTGCTTGGGTATTTCAATGTGGATTGTTTGCTCATTATTGGCCTTATGTTCAGACATCTTTGGTCCATCTAAACTGGGGCGATGTTATTGTTCAATAGCAGTAACTTGTTACACTAAAGCAGCACTGTGTAACTTTTAGTCACTAGATTGCACAGATTCCTTTACAGACCGTCTGCGTTTGTTTTCAAGAGGAAACTGTCCAAAACCGGCTAGTGTGAAAGAAAAGAAAACAAAAAAAAAAACTTGTCTTCTGAAATGGTAGGGCCATTTTAGTGCATTCTGTACAAATACAACTCTGCTAGGGTCCAGTGTATTGGCTTATTTCTGCTGCCTCTGTTTGCTTGCTGCTTAGCGTGTCTCATCCCATTTGCATAGAAATACACTGAACAAAAATATTAAGCACTTGTGTTTTTGCCCCTATTTTTCATGAGCTGAACTCAAAGATCTAAGACTTTTTCTATGTACACAAAAGGCCTATTTCTCTCAAATATTGTTCACAAATCTGTCCAAACGAGTTAGTGAGCACTTTTCCTTTGCCGAGATTATCATCCATCTCCCAGGTGTGGTACATCAAGACACTGATTAGAGAGCATGATTATGGCACATGCCACTCTAAAATGTGCAATTTCACAGTATTTTATATCCCTACTATTCCACCCAGTTGACCCTCTAAAAACAATATAGATACATGTTTCCACAGACGGGGACATTTGAGTGTGAAGTTCTCTGCCAACAACAGCTCACACAAAAAGAGAATTCAGTTACATTATATGACAGATGGCTTAAGTTAATTCAGAAGAGAAGATAAGGCACAGGTCTGTTGTTCAAACATCTGCCTGAAACTAGAGCAGTCTGTCTTTGATACATATCAGACCAAGCCGTTTGGATATTAGTCAGTGCTGATAAAGAGAACAACCGGGGCAGACATTTTATTACCACTGCACAATAACATCTAATTAGGACACATGATACCATTTGTCATGATTTAGTATAATTAGGAAATCTTAAACCAAATTAGCTTGTGAAACCCCTCACATTTGCAACTAAATGAAGCCTATGCCTAGCTTTGTTCCTTTGACTGGTTGTATGTTTTCCAAATTGTGGAAATTGGCCGTTCATTCTGAATACGTTGGTACTGACCCCTGTATTGTGATTGATTGTACGTCTACCCAATTCCATTTAGAGGTAGTTGACAGAAGGATTTCTAAGATAAGAAACAGAATTAGGAGGGCAGGCAAAGTCTCGGGCCAAAGGGTAAATCATTTATGTGATTATATTAAATACAATGACAATATTTTATAAGTTTTATTGCTTAATTATACTGTCCTATCAAGATACTAACATAAACATTATGTTCCTTTTTCCAGTTGCCTTTAATGATAAAAAAAAAAGCTTAATCTAAATGAAGTGTATGTGCAGTTGCCTTTGACTGTGATAGAATTACTTACACAGCTTGCTACACTGTCTGTGCCTGGGCTGAGAAAAGGTAGTGATGGAGAGACAAAGAAGGAACATATCAAGATTGCAGATGAAGGGAGAGCCAGAAGAGGACAAGTTCATTAAAGCAAAGAAAGATGAAGCAAATAAGGCAAAGGTGAGGTTAAGGACAGAGAAGCCAAGAGCAGGGACATAAGAGAATAGATGGATGCCAAAGACAGAGAAATGAGAAGGGAAGACAAACGCGACTGAAAAGTGAAATGACAAAGCAGGGATGGATGAGAGAGGAGCTGAGGGAGGAGTGGCAGTAGTGACGAAGTGACTGGGAGAGAGTGACAAGGACGACAAAGAAAGAGAACAGGAGGCAGTGACCAGAGAACGGAGGAAAAGAACGATGGAGAAAACAGACGAGAGCTGGAGAGTCAGTTCAGGACAGACAAATGAAGAGGAGCGCCTAGGGTAGGAATGAAGGTTGGGGGGGGGGGACACTTTGATAGTGGACTGTGAATGTGCGTGTGGATGCATAATAAGCCGGAGGTAGCACCTCAACAGGGTCAGCTGGTTCAAACTGCACATCAAAGTGACAGAAATATGTTCTGGTGACCCTCTGATTAGAGCAAAAACAAGACAAAAATGTGCCTTTAACTCCATGTGTTGCAATCACAGGTGCTCCTCCACCTGCCATCATAGTGTAGTCATCTTCATTCAACCCTCACTGTGTCATGATCCTCATATTAGATGCATGCAGGAGATTATGCGACTTGAGAAGCCGTTTCAAACCAGCAGTAGGCTCTCTAGAGGTGGGGCTACTGATTCGTCTGCAAAAATGAGACCCACTTGTCGCACAGGAAGAAGAGAAAGAATGATAAAGCGACTGTATTGAAGATAAAAAGGCTCAACTAGAGCTTGCTGGAAAAGGAGAACATGTTTTAAAGTGGTAGAGGAAAGAGGAGAATGACTAATGAAAGACAGGAGATCAAAGTGATGAATAGAAAGGTTAGAAGGAGAGCAGGGGAACGAGAGGCAGGTTTAGTGGGGAGTTTCACAAGTCGGTGCGAGAAATAAGGCGGCGACAAGTCTATTAGTAACAGGGCTAGTTTTAAACGCACACTAAACAAGAATAAATGTGCTCATACACTGCAGGAAATTGGGAGAGCAATCGCGTGAAACCGAAAACCACAAAGACAAATGGATATAATGTTCAAATAAAGCGACAATACAATTTTGACTTTTGTCATTTGGACTTAAATGGAATACCTGCCGCCTTGTAAAGCGAACATTACCCAGAATTTAGATGTGCTGCTAGATTTTATTTAAAAGCCTAGTGCACTTTTTGGGCGACATATTCTTGAGTTGCCTGAAATGAAAGCCGTGTGAATGAATTGTGTTGCTTATGACAGCTGGAACTTAATCATTGGCCCGTATTATGCACAATGCCGGCCAGAATCGAATAATTACTGTACTCCTGCCAAATCAAACAACCCAATTCCCTAAAATGTCATATATCCTCTGCGATACAAGCCTCTATTTGTGGAATGAGAAAATGTGTTCAGGACTGCACAGTCATTCTCTGGGACATGGGAAATTTTTTATTTATTTTTTTCCAATTCAACAAATACTCGCTATATACAGTATACACTCTATAATATTAATATTGACACGTACCACAGACTATATCTAAAAGGAAGTACTTGTGTGCGCACTGCAAGCAGGTACAGTTCGTTTCAGTGACTAATAAAAAGGTGCACATAAGCGTATGGGATTTACAAAAATAGCGTAGGTAAAAAAAAAAAAAAAAAAAGGCACAAAGGCAGATGAAAGAACTATCTATTGATACAAAATAAAGAGTCAAGATCGCTCCCAAGTCACAGTTTGTCTTGTATGTTCATGACTAAGTTCTCTATTTACCTTTTTACACTTTTACATTTTTCATTTCAAGATATAATCATATATGACACAGCATTCAATAGCAGTAATAGAAAAGACTTTCTACTAGGTTTACCTGTAAGCTCAAGTGATATGTGCTAAGTCCCTATGAAATGTGATATTTATGAGAGATAAATATCCCATCTTCTTCCTACATTATCTCCTGGAAAGCATTACAGTTTGACAACTCAGTTTAGGGGCTGATACGCTTTGATAAATGTAAAAGGAGAGCAAAGTGAAGGGAGGTTTAACAGGAAATATTATGCAGAGAAAATACAAAAAAAGGCTGGGTTACGTAAGTTTTAGTAATAACTCCACATCGCTGTCAGAAAATACAGAGGCATTAATTTTATTTAAGAAATGATAACGTGTGTCTGATTGTTTGCAGAAAAGTGGACTACTTAATGAGCCATTATTCCATCTACACATGTAGCTTTTTTTTCCACTGTCAAAACACTGCAGTCAGCTGAAGTCCCTTTTCAATAACTGAGCCTGGAAGCTTAGCCGAGTCAACTGAGGAACTTCAAAAGGTCACAAAAATCCTTAAAGTCTCATGTTAACATGTTCTACAACAACACGTGCCACAAAGGCGAGATGTTTGGAGATTATCTTTGACTAAAGCCCCTAATTAAGTGAGTGACAATGTATGAATATAAACGTGGTGTGTTTACACTTGCACAATAAATGAGGGCAAATAGGTACTTTTCACAACATGGCAGGTGTTAATCCTTGACATGTCACTTTAAATTTACATTTGCACACAAATCCATTTCTGACTGTAATAATAATAATCACTCATTTCATTTATACTACAGATGATTAATTAAAGCTTAGAATTTCAGTGCTTGCTTTAATACACATTTAAGACATTTGGTGACAGGATATCCTTAAAAAAGACAGTTTACACTGACAAGCATTAATTAACATACTGAGAAAACAACGTTGTCTTTTTGTGTAGACTGGAGGTTGCTCAACTTTTTTCTCTTCACATCCCCGGAGTAGGTTTTATGCAGTGTGCTCTATGCAAATATAGCAAGTTGATCAAAGAGCCTCTTTGTGTAACAATCACAAAGACAGAAGGATGAAAGACACAAATCTAGAAAGCCCCGAGTATACAGCTAATACAGTTGTCAATCATAGAGCAGGTCCTATGGGCTGGGTTGCCATAGGAACAGGTAAAATCATTTTATGGTTTTTGATGCCGATCTCCACCCTTATTGGTGCTCATCTGTTTGTCAGTAAACTCAATAATTGAGCTAATTACGTTGGGTCTCAAATATCAGTCTGGACACGGACACGGACACGGACACGGACACACACACACACACACACACACACACACACACACACACACACACACACACACACACACACACACACACAAAGAGTAAAGATTTACAGGTGTGGTTCTGCTGCTTTGTGTGTGGTTTGAGCCCCACACGCGTAGGTCGTCACAGGAGCTAAATTATATTTTTATCTTCCATTGTCCTTGCCTCCATTCTCACCTCTCCTTCATTCTCCAGCACTCATGACCTCATCTTTCAGTTTCTCTCTTCACTGATCCCACCTGCTCATCCTTTCCATTTCTGTGTCACTCCTTGCTACACTGCCAGTCAACCTTATCTCTCCAATGTTTCTATCACTCTTTATGTACATTGTCTTTCTTTTCTCAATGTGCACAACCCAACTCATCCCGCTGAGCAGGTTTTTGAACCAGACTCCCTCCACACAAACACAACAGCCCACTGATATTATGCAGCAGACCACCAGGCCAAGCACATTTACAAAAGGTACTTACTCAGTGATTTCTTCAGTGACCGTGTGTTCAACCTGGAGCCGAGAGTTGACTTCAATGAAGTGGTGTTTGCCGTGTTTGTCCACCAAAAACTCCACGGTTCCAGCATTTTCATAGCCCACCTGCAGAGAGACAAACATAACTGTATTTCATTTTCTCCTATTACAAATGTTACACTTAGGCACATACTCCTCATCTTTAGAAACCCTTTGTGTTCTTCCTTAATCCAAATATAATTACATAGAGGAATAGCCTTCAAGTTTTTTTTTATCATTTTCTTGTAATGCAATAATGAGATCATTAATCAGCGAGGCAACATTGAAAGCTCATGATAAAGGATTCATTCATCAGTGTCCTTCTGCCGAAACAGCCCCATCAAAATCAAGACACTGTACAAATTATGTAAGGTCACATGTTGCTTTCCCTGCATCAAACAAAGGAAAATATATTTATTTATTTTTTTTTCTTTTAGCCTGAATAGCAATGACGAAAATAGACCTGAAACAGAAAGAGATGCTTCTAAAAGTTCTAAACCATTTTGAATATGGATCGTAATAAAGTAAATGCATAAATTAAATTAAAACTGCATTAACCACTAAAAATGGACTAATTGCCAGTTACTTTATCAGAAATTTGTCGATTACAACCTTTGCATTGCTACACTTCTAACACCACAATGCAGTCACCTGGTGTGTTTGTTTAGCCAACATTTTCCATCTTTTTTTATATTATACTCCAAATTCCTATGGTGAAAAGGAAAAGCTGCAAATTAACACATTACACACTACACAAGTTCTCTGCATTTATTCAAAAGCCCATTTCTGGTCGTCTTACCCACAGCTTAATTTTGCCCAGTGGGAGCTCCAGGCCAAGTTTAATTGCAATATAAATGCTATATGACTCAAGTTTATCCTTATTGTAAAAAAATTAAGTTAGATCTGGTTTAAACAAAACCCAGTGTTGATTAGAGCAAAACATTTTGATTGGCGGCCCAAACATTTGTGCCAATTTAACCAATCAGGCCAGTTTACACTTAGTTTCTCAGATCATCACATCACTGATTATTGCTATAATCAAGGCTCAGCCACATTTCAAAAACATCCCAATTCAAGTGAGCAAAATATTGGAAAACAGCAAGAGCAAAACAAAATTAGGAGGCTGCTGGCAATCAAATGTCCGCAACAAATTCCGTGCAAAATGTTAAATTAATCTCCGACAGATTTAAAAAGCCACAGAACCATGTACGAATACAAAAAAGAAAGTTTGTCTATTATTAAAAAAATAAAAAAAACTGTTCTGTCCAAAATGGCTAAACTAGGCAGGTGCCTTGCTTTGATTTGAACAGCTGGCAAGTGCGACAAGAGCAGAGAAGAGAGATGAAGACAACATGAGCTGAAAATGCAGCTGTTCAATGTTAACTGCAAACTCGTACTTCAAATCAGTCAGCAAAGTCCACAGTTATCACCTGCTTTCAGTTTGATGGCCAATTACGTCAAGAAAACAGCTAAATTTGGATTCAGAAATGCAACCTACTATCTCATACATTGATACCTGCCGTATTCTTGTAAAACATTAGATGTGTAAAGACATTTAGACAACTTTCAGTCAGCACGGCTCTTCTCTGTGGAGAGAAATTAGTCCCATTTATAGCATCTGTAGCTCCCTGCAGTTACTTACCACAGAGACTCATTAAAAGGGATCTCACACACCTCAGTACACACCAAGTAAAAACTTTAAAAACAACTACATTATACATGGCTCTTGCAAACACACCACACACACAGTGGGACTCAGCAGAGAAGATAAACACATATTGACACAGAAAACCTACAAGAATTCTGCAGTTTTGTTTTTGTAGCCGACACATTGAGCCTCAAGGAAATTAAATAGTAGGATTAATATTAAAACAATGACCTTGAAAGAAAAGTCGCGCTCTCCAACACATATCTATGACCGTTTTACCCTAGACCTATATGCATAAATACTCCACATGAAGGGACATCTAACTCATACATTACATATACACATGCTCTGCCTTGAACACACTTACACATAAACAGTTAGAGTCAACTTGCACTTAACCTTCTTCGAGAGTAACCAAATTTATAAATGTTCATCTGAATGTGTGGGTGCACAGTGATGAATACATGGAGCTGGAGCTGAAGAGCTCATTAATAAAAACGAACAGTGAGTGGCAAAGGGCAGCAATGGACTGTGGCTTTGAGTCTGGACACAAGGACATACTGTAAATGCACACAGATATGTCACTCTATATTGAGCTCAGTGGCTCTCCACACTCCCACTGAGTCATTGGAGGAGCGGCCACACTGAGTGGACAGTATTTTATGAGCTCCGACAGACAAGTCAGTGGGTTGTACAAGCACAAGGAAAGGTCACCATGTCACTATTGGACTCAAATCTTTTTAACATACTTATCTATGGAGGCACTTAGCCCCCTGCTGCTAACTGTGCTGTGCTTAAATGATCCAGGCACTGATGAATGTACACCAGAGCAGGGCTTTGAATAAATTTTGACAAACAGATAGTTGCTAGACCAGGGAATAGGGAGCACAAAATGTGGATCAAAATGCTAATTAAGGATGTAAGGATAGGGGGTGAGTAGATGGAAAATACAGAGGAAATTAAAGTGGGAAGAGGAGAGAAAAGTATGCATTAGACAAAGGAATCACGAATAGAAGACAGCAGTTGGAGAAACTGTCACTCCTGCTTTTACAGTGTTTTTACAGAACGTCAAGATTCAAATTCAATGGAGTATACTTGGTAGGGATTTCCTTTTCCCCACTGTGTCTTGCTGTCCCAGAAAATTTCTCTCCAAAAAGGAAGACGGCAGTCAAAAAAGTTGGGCAAAAAAAAAAAAAAAAAAAAAAACATCACTAAGATGGAAAGGAAAAGATCCACCGTAAAGACCCCGCCTGCAAAGTGAATTTGCTTTTTTCAACACAATCTATGTGCTGAGACTCTCCTTGTGATGTCTGGTGTATCTTTAGCCTAATGTGTTTAGTCTGCAATGCTCTGAGGGAAACACCTTGGTGACGCTAAGGAGGAAAGCCCTAAGCAAACCCTAACCCTAAGCAAATGTAGGAAAATACTGAAATTACGGCAGGGAAATAAATCAACTTTAAAGGATGGAATGGCCATGGAAGAAGGACTTTGGGTCAGCCTCCAAAAAATTCTGGTAAACCATCCGGCACCTATGGAGGGGGAGGCAGTGCCTTGCCAACACTGTTTACAGTTTATGTGGGTATCTGCCGACTGCAACTAGGGACATTTTTTGGCGGTGAAAGGAATACTTTGAGAATCTTCTTCAACCCCACCGACACGACTTCCACTGAGGAAGCAGAGGCTGAGAACTCAGACGTGGACTTGTACACCTCCCAAAGTCACTAAGGAAGTTCTTTGGTGGCAACCAGACCATATGTGTTTTAAAAAACGGTATAAAACTCTGGTGGATGAATCGATAATTTTTGTTGGTTACAGTTTGGGTATTACGAGCATGTAATATATCTGTTAACAAAAGCACCCAATCACAATTTTGCTGTAGCAATTAAGCTAAATATGAAGATGTATGTTAAGGTCCTTATCAACCAGAAGTCTAATTTAAATTATTCTGTAAATTCTGTCACATGCCACACGAGTATTGTCAAGAGTGAGCTTTTTTTATAAAAAGGGTTGCTGACCAAGGCATCCTTCACAGCCAGATGTGTGGAATAATTACTTCCAGAAGGATAATTATGAGGATAATAAGGCGGGTGAGTCTTAAGATGAGTCAGTAGATTCATGCCTGCAATGTGCACAGGTGAGAACCGGGGGTGCGACAGGCCTAGAAAGTTTTTGTCATCCAGGACTGAACAAAAACTGAGAATGTTTTAGTGTTTGGAGACTGAATTGGTATTTAAGTGTTTAGCAGTCTATTACTCTATTGCAGGTTATCCAAAAACATATCAGGATACAGGGCTGGGGGAAAAAAAATTAAATTCATGTAGCAGTCATCACAGGTGCCGATTCCCTAATAGATTTTTCATTTAAATCGGATCTTTATTGATTATGAACCTTGCAGGAACAACCAGCTTTAACTACATTTCTAAATTGAGAACTCACTGAGACGATACAATGTTCACACTTCATGTAGTTTCTTTAATGGAAAAAAGAAAAGTGTGGGCTTAAGTTTTGAGCAGTAGTTGTAGCTGAGGGCTCCTTTATAATGCCTTCACTTGTCTTGTGCATCCCTGAAAGGATCTCAGCTGGTAGTTGGGTGTGAGAATCGCAGTAATGCACATTTTTTATTTTGTTACTATTTTGTGTGCGCAGCCATGTTTTCTGCTGGCACGGCACCTTGTTTCATCTTTATCTTCTTTGCCTAAGCACAGTGATGCTGGGATTTCTGTTGTACGGACTGTTGCAAAACAGTATTGCCAATGTGATCTCCTTTGGCTTTAGAAGTCACAACGTGTTTGATTCAGCATTTTGCGATTGGCCTTGACATGTCTGCTGTCGACTGAGTGATGTCTTAGTGCAAAACAGAATAGCAGATCAAGACATTGGGTGAAAACTTGTTCCAAGACTGCAGGGTACCTCAACACTGGACAAGTTTATCTTTATTTGAACATGTTAAAGCAGTTTCAGGCAGACAATACCAGACTTGTGATAACCATAACAATCTTTCTTGTCTTGTTCTGTTGTCTCAGACTCACATCAGCTCACATCCTGGGTGATCTAGATGGACAATTTAACAAATTGCTATTGCCCAGGCATGAAGGGTGCATGCCCCTGATACACTGCATTGCCTTCTTCCTGAGTGAATGAGTTTGTAGCATTCAGCAAGGCCTGCCTTCTCCACATTATGTCTATGCAGTGGGTGTTTGAAGAGTTAGATCTCATTACCAGTGGTCACTCACTATGTTAGAGGTTTTTGTTGCCATTACTAAATTCCAAACTTCTACATTGGCCAAAAGTGCATGATGTGTCAGTAAACGTCCTGCAGCAGCAAAGAATAATGGGGTTCCTCTGCTCTTTGTGTGATGTGCAGCACAGGGAACACACAAATCAATTGTCCAATCGATGGCAGTGACATGTTAAATGGCCATGTCTGCTCACATTAGTGTGTGTGTGTGTGTGTGTGTGTCTGTGTGTGTCTGTGTGTCTGTGTGTCTGTGTGTGTGTGTGTGTGTGTGTGTGTGTGTGTGTGTGTGTAAATTGCAGTGCGGCAGGCCATTTGTCTGCAGGATGACATTCAGAACCAGCCAACTGTCAGCTATTTAAATAACTCTTTACTAATTTTTTTTCAGACCCACAATCAAATCCAGAGCTATTATCAACCTGCTTCACACATATTTACTACATTAATCTGGATTGATGGTTAAAACGCCTGCAAACTAGAAAGTAGTCACCTGAAAAAGCCTGCACTAGGGTTTGGTAATAATATTAAACATATAATTAGCATTTAAAAAGGACAGGTTTTTGGCCTCATTTCCCACATTGGACCTTACGCAGGGATCCCTTTAGGATATGGATGAGAAAAATTATCACAGCAACCGGGCCAGAAAATACTCCTGTGCTCTTACGCACAGAGTGAAGGCTTGAAAAGAAGTGGAGCTCATCTTTTAATAGAACACTTTATGACGCCATTCTATCAACAAAATGAGTCTGGCGGAGCTTCAGGCATTGCTGTTGGGTGAAACAGAGGAAAACAGATGTAAAATAACACTGCACCTTAATTTCCTGTGTAGCCTCGGAGAATACAGCTCATAGAGAGAGAAGAGGGCTGGGAAGGAGGGAATAAGTGCCATCACCTTTATGAGAGCGAGAAGCTTTATGGGAAATGTGGCCTTCATTTCAAAACAGTAGCTTTAAATGTCACAAGCCTAAGATAGAGGCTGAGTGTTTGGGGGGGCGGACAAATGTGAAAAACAAAGCTCATGTCTAAAGCTGCTACACAAAGCAACTTTAGAGGGAAACAGCTGGCAGTCGTTACATAACAAGATACTTCCATGCACTCATCTACATGACTGCTGTCCTTCCCTTTCAACACACTGCTTTCTTCTTTTTCTCTTGTGGGGATTGAAGTTAATCTGGTGCCAAGATTCTCTGTAATCTGATCCAATTCCTTTTCACACTCACAACTCTCGGCCCGATTCCCCGTTGATACAAGCAGAAAAAAAACACAGGCAGGCACACACAGATCAGCTTCATTTCAGCAGTGCCACCTCTCTAATCCTTCTGCTGCAGGGAGCTGCCAAAGCAACACTGCTCACCCATCCGCTCAAGACACACAATGAACAAACCCCCCAAAACAAAGCAACACCGTACAGTAATGCACACGGATCACATGTGTGCCCCAAGGAACACAGAACTCAACACCATAATCAACACGGGCCTCCTCTCCAATATGGACCCACTCACATACCAATACCCATCCCACTGGAAAAGGAGCTGAAAAAAATAAATCTTCAATCATTTATCAAATCAACGAGTTCAACCCCCCAGTCTAGTTCATTTCCAACACATTCTCTCATGTAACTTCTGCCCCACAACGGTAGCCCGTCAACAGACATGAAAAGACAATCTCATTGGACACTACTTAACACCATATTGGTTCAGGTTTGACTCATAACTTCTATCTGTGTAAAACAAGAGCTATGACCCAGAGCTCACACTGCTGGAATCCTTCTATAACGTGACTCACTTATAGCTGCATATACACAGAAACCTGAGCAGAGTAAATCCTATCAGACGCTCTAAAAGAGGCACAAATCCATATTCCACAAATAAACAAGTGCCTTCTGAAGCGTGTTCTTTACTTTTCATGCAGCCTCCATTGGTCCACAGCTCTCTGATCCTTCCCTTTGCTTCTCCACAAATACAAGTCCATAAAGTTACTTTTTCAACACTGCTTTCTCTTAAAATGTTGCACTTGTTTATTACTTTAGCTTTTCTCCACAGAATTCAGAAAGGTTACTCGAGTCTAAAAATACAAGACATTCAAAACAGGTGAGAGTGACGAATGCTGTGAGGTCAAAGACGGACAGATGGCACAAAAGGGGACGAGTAAAAAAAAAAAAAGGACAGGCGAGCTGAGAGGAGAAGACTGTCACCATGGCAGATGGCTGGACAACCTACAGAGACAAAGGAACGAGTAAGTGGATGTGGACTGAGTGAATAAAAGAGGAGCTACAAGCAAAATCAAAGCACCTGTCGATTTACAGCGGGGTAACCTGACGGGTCGAGGTCTGGGACGGAATAATGACTAGATATGTGATGCAAGAGTGATGAAAGGACGGTCCACAAGAAACGCCTCTGTATCCAGCTGCACGCACGAGGCGCTCATCACTACAACTCAGCAAAAAAAAAAATGACAGGGAGGCAACAAAAAGCCCTTTGAAACATGGAAAACATGACATCACTGGCCTTAACCTGTGTTCATCACGTGAATATGTTAGCTATAACTTTATGAAACAATCTTTGGTCGGTCAATAAAAATAAAGAAAAAGCATACATTGAACTCTATAGCAACTCCATTTTAATTTCAGTCTCTGAAGCTTATTAAATGTATTTTACGTTACAAAATAATTAGAATTTTCTTTTTAGAATATTACTCAAAAGCGGTTTAAAGATACTTTCAGCATAGAAGAATTCGACTTCTGGCTGTACTCATTTACACTAAACAATAACCACGATGACTCCTATTATCCGCAACAAACACAGGGACTGTTCTGTGTCAGAGCAGTGCAGTGTGATGTGGATGCACAAATACATTATTGATGCTTCCTATTCTTCTCACATTACTATCAAAGCCTCTGAAGCCAATGGAAGCAGTGCGGCCATCAGCCAGCAGCGTAATGGGATGCAGCCATAAAGAAAACTCACAGCACAGGCCGGAGAAATGGAGGAGGAGGGAAAGGCAAGACAGACAGATTTTCAATCAATACAGCCACAAAAGACACCTAACTGGAATTTACTGTCCAAGTGTGGACACGGCGCATTGTGGGCTCATAAAATCTGATGTTTGCCATCAATTAATTTTAAAAAAAGACACCAAAGTGCAAAGTGCGGTGATAACTTTTGATGTACTGAAGGGATGAAGACAGAAAGGAAGCTTTATCCCAAAACAACAACCCACAGTTCAGAAGGTACTTTCCACAGGCTGCTCTGCTGTCAGCGAGGTAACCCAAGCTGTCACATTTATGGCCCCACAGACACACTCATAACTTCAATAGGTTTGACTGCATGTAGCGTTTTTTACGTCTTTCTTGTTTTTAATCCATTTTACCTCTCAAGCTTAGGCCTTTTTCTTAAATGTCAGCTGACGTTAATGTGTCAAAATGTGTCATGCCCCAGAAACCGAAACCAAGTACTTTGAATAAAAAGTGCACTGTCCAAAAGGTGCCATCATCACCAATTATCAGCTGTTGAAGACTCTTTAAGAAATACAGGCTCTATTCTACACTGGTCGACATTGACAGATTCATAGTGGCACCTCAACAATTATCTGGAGGATCCATCATTCACTTCAGCCGCCATCTTCACCCTTCACAGTACTTCACACAATATACGAGACGGTAAAGTTTTAAGTGCCTTTTGGATTCTCTGCTCGATTACCGCACATTCTTTTTGTTCTCTTTCTCTGCTCATTCTAGTCCCCAACCTACTTTTTACTGCTGCTACTCAATGTACCGGCTCCAAAAAATTTATTAACCCTTTACACCTACCACACTTTTGGTTCCGTTTCTATCTCTGGGTTGGTTCATGAGGCTTGGTGTTGTCTCTTTAACAGGTCCTGGTTATTTTGAAGAGAACACATTCAGTCAGTTGGTTTGTAATATACAATCAGGAGTCAGACCTGCTTGTGTCAAAAGGTCATTGGGTGGTACCGACAAGATTGGCAACTAAAAGGTTTTATCAAGTCTTCAAATTCAGACTAATTTTTATGGAGCCTGTAACTTGATAAAATACAAACTTAACTCTTAGTAAAAAAAAAAATGCATGAGCTGAAATGATTACACAGGGGAAGGTCAAAATGTCAAAAGGAGTTATGATAAGGCTTTGAAGTCCTTTCATCCTGCTGCACTCACTTTTCTTAAATCCTACTTTTTATACCTTCTTGGACTCAGATACTTCCTCTGGGATCAGCAGGTACCCACTTTGTTCACGCTGCACTGTCTGCCAACCCCTTTTCCCAAATATTTCATAACATCGCCCATATTCTTCCTTTAGTCCCTCCCGCCTTTATACGCCCTTTGCTCTGTCAGCACTTAATGAAAGCAGAGCTTATTGTCTATAAAAATGATGAGGATGAGTGAATGCAGCTGCCTAATGATTAAAAGAGTGCCATGCACCGCACACACCTGGACAAGAGCACACACAGCCTGAAAAGAAATCTTATCACTGGCCACCACAGCCACAAAGAGGATTGTTAGCTGGTGCTCATACATCACCAAAACATTCTAATCTAGTTTTAGTGGAATATTAGTAACTTCAACCAAAAAAACAACTCCGAGAAATGTGTTGTACTTTATAAAACTGCAGTTTGCATGTGTCCCCACACTGCTTAGTTAGAGTGTGTGTTTTGCAGGATTTGTAGCCTGTGTGAAGAAGCCACACTGCAGCATTTGTCACAGCCTGAGGGAGAGAGCGATGAGGGCGAGGAGAGTCAGAGAGAGGAGAGACACACACCAAAAAGAGAAAGAACTGATAGACTTGCATTGGTTTACAGTGTGTGTGTTTTGGATGAGAGGATTTACAGACGAGAATGCACATGTTCTGTTATGCATCACTTTAAATTTGGATCAGAGTAACTAACAATGTGTTCATGTTTTAATATATTTGTGCTCGACACTGAATTCTGGCTGCGCTGTGCCCATGGGCCCGTGTGTATAAAGACTTGTTGGTTGTGCAAATGTATGTTTATATTTGCTATATTTAGTTGTTTCAGTATAAATGTAGCTGTACTATTTTCATTTGTTTACGTGCAGATAAACAATTACTCAAACAAGCCTTTACGAAACTGCCGCATTGTACTGCTAATAACAGAAAACTGAAAGTATGAAACGCATTAAAATGAGCTGCAGCAGAAATGAGCCATTGTCTCGACACCATTTGAACACATAGTGCAATAATCCAGTAATGATTGGTCTTTATTATGCTTCTACATCAATAGCCTATGTCGCAAAAGATGGTTAAATTTAAATAAAAATGCTGAACGTTAACAATATTTCTTCTTACGGATTAAGAAAAGGCTTGTTATCTCACAATTAATAAATAACAAACAAACAGAACAAATTACATTGTCAATACAGCATGGTCCCTTTGTGATGTGTGTAATGTATGTGGAGTAAAAAACTGGCCGGTGTGAACTAAGATTTTTATGTGAAGTCTGGTTGGCAGGTGATGGATGCACCTGCACGTTTAGAGCAATGATGGAAACTAATTAAAGTAGTGCAGACGGCTGTGGCTGGAATCAATATCAACACATTTAATAATTCATTTGGGGTTTGAGATGCAGCACAGGTAGCTGTTGAGTTTTAGTAAACAAACAAAAGTTCAACCTACGTGTGTAACCTGGGGAGAAAAAAAAAATAATAAATTTAAAAAAAACAGGCTAATTACATTTGCTCCATAAACAGCAGTTTGCTCCAAGTTTACGTCAGCCCATTACTCATTAAAAATCATCATGAAGTAATTCAAATGCAAACTCACTTCATTTTCAGAAATGAAAGCCGTTTAGATGCTCCCACTTTTCATTCAACCCTTCAAGTATTCAAGTATGACCACATAGCCATGCACGTCACACTGCTTACCCACACTATTTCATGTATAATTCATGGGGCCCTCCCTACACACATGCAGCAGGCACACGATGCTATCCCCTAAACAACCTCAGCATATAGAACGAGGACAGCATAGGAAAACAAAACAAAAACAGAGTTGCTGCTTTGACAAGAGGAATAGAGCACTACGAGTGTTGGGAAGGTGTGGACGCTATTGGAACAAATGACATTATAAAGTGAAGCACATTCAGAGAAATACAGACAAGACTACTTATGAGAGAAATAATCAGGAAAACCATGCTCCGCTAACGGCAGTGTAAAAAATAAAGTATACAGTATATTTAGCCAAGTTGTGTACATATTATCCTCAGTGCATAATCAGCAGGGCACACAGGGAAAAACAGCTGATGTCAGGAGTTTGTTAGTGCAAGCCCGTGTGCATGTCCACTCTTCTTTCATTAAGGCTCAGCAAAGTTTTCAGAAGGAGCCGAGGCAGAATGGGACCATCGTGAGAGAGGCACCTCTGGTTTGTATTCAGGAGCACTGCAATTTTTCTCACTCAAAGCCATGCTCGATAGGTGGTCAAACTTTGGGCATGGACAAATGGACGTGACGCCCAAACACACTTCTAAATCGCAGATAACATTTTTACTGAACGCAGCAAAAACGCTGACACCAGAGCTTTAACTCTTTTGATATTTGTTTAGAATTAGTTTCTAATTTGTTGTTGTGGTCCTCTGGGGACAGAGCTGACAGGGAAACAAGCCACTTGTGCGCTACAGTGGGCCCATTTAGATCTACTGTACACCATTAGGATGTTAAACAGGAAGTATGTTAGTGCCCGATTTACACTGTTGCAAAATGAGGTCTGATGGGGAATCAACACCCCAATGTGCCGCTGATGAATTCATTAAAAGCTCAAATGCAATTTACAACCTTCTGCCAAAGTCTAGCCCAGCACGGCTCCTAATGTTTGGGGACGTAGGCCTTTTTTTAATTGGAAACTGTCACTATTTTATTACACTATCAATTAGAAAACAAAAGGGTTATAATCCAACACTGCACAATTGTCTCTCACTTTTGAAGACTATGTCAAAGTCTTCTGGGGGGAAAAAAAAGGCAAGTCTTAGATGTAAACCTTAATTATAAAACTGCCATTTTATCTCTCAACCCTAATAACACTACATTTTCACATCTACATTCATCTCCAAATATAAAATGTCCGTTCTTTCAACACAGGAGGAGACGCACAGGTAACTGTTGACAATAGCACCGGCTCAGGGTCCCACTGTGCCGTGCTACTGAGCCCGCCTTCACAAGAGCAAAGCCATGTGCAAACACAAGACTGAACCAGACATAAGCGGTATTTATAGTCTTGGTTTACTGCAAAGAAGTGTCAAAAATCTGCCAATAGTCTACAGGCAAGACACAGACAGCCACTAAATCAAAAAATTCACTTTTTCTGTGTTGTTTTCTGGGATGACAGTTTGATTTGTTTGCTCATTTAGAAGTAGTTTGGCAGCCAAGATGTTTTGATTACTAACTCCGAACTCATTTGCATACATTAGAAAGTGCAGTTTTCTACTTGCTTTAAACCACCTGACATTAAACTGCTCTAAATCTCAAAACGGAGTAGTTACCTTGCTTTGATCATTCATTATACACAAGTGTGCTCTTTTGACTGTTTAGTGTTATTGCTGCATACCAACACCGCCAAGCTGCCTCTCCCATCCCTCTACCATACACCTCTTCCTCAGCTCTAATTTCAGAAAGCACAGTTGGCCCGAGTTTTCCCCCAGCTGGTGGAAACAATCAATACCAGTGCTCCTTTGTCTCTCTCTCTCACTTCTTCCTGTCTCTCTCCACTCCAGCTCATCCTCCTATATAATCCTCCTCTGTCCATCCATCTCTGCTTTGTTCTTTACTGTCCATTGCTTCTCTCCCTCCCCTTATCAGCTCCCTCTGCAGTTATCCTCTACTCAAGATTGCAGACTTCCCATTTCAAAGAACATTTAAAACCCAAACATCACCATGTGTTGCCCAGTGCTGCTGGTTATAATCAGAAAACAAACACGAGTCAACTGACTGTACTTAGACTGGGCAAACGTGAGGCACATAAGGTGCAAGAAACAGTAGCCGTGCCATCACAAGCACCAATGTCACCCTGACATGTGAGACTCCAGCAAGACTTAATGTATTCAGCATTACACCCTCCACAGCAGAATCTACTTCTCCTGAAGTGGCTACTCACTGGAAAGGAAACTAGTGTTCTGTCCTCACCAAGGCAGGCATCTTTGGGCACTCTTACACTTATACAATCAGTATGTATAAAACTCCTCCCAAGGTTAAAACTTTCTTGTATAATACTTTTACAAAACACATTAAAGTAATAATTTTGTGTTTTTAAATACCAGTGCACACAAAGGCATGCCGTTATTAAACTCCAGGTAATGTCAAAAAATATATATATATATTTATTATGAGTACAGAAGAAGAAAGGGATTGAAGGAGATTTGTTATATAATGGAGAATTTAAAATGTAGGGTGAAGAGACAGAATATAGCAACACAGATATTAGACTGAGATGAGACAAACACACCAAAGCAGTTGCCAAAATCAAAAGGAAATTATAAAAGAATATAGGAAGAGGTCCATAAATAAGTCAACGAGAAAATATTTATGGGCCGCTTTCAGAGAAATTTTAAAAAAAAAAAAGCATATTTGCTCTGTCAGTGTCTCAATAAAAGTCCACTGTCCATCGTCTGAGAGAAGAGTCACGGATCTGAAGTGTGATTCAGTGTTTGGGTGTGAGTCTGTCAGTCAGGGACGCGACTCGTCTGAGCTACAGTGTGCCATCTCTCTCACCGTCGTCATGGAGATTGACAGCAGAACTAATTCCATGTTTAGCGGTCTCTTGCTGGATTGATGGCTGTGCACACACAAACGTGGCGCACGGACTGACGAGGAGCAGAAGGCCTAACACGCTACAATTTGGTGCTGCAAACAAACAAATGCACAGGTGCCAATGTGTTATCGTTATCATCCCTGCAGACTCAACAATTACTTTTGTCCTTCAGAAGAGAAATGGGTTTCTGTGCTACTGTTATACAGATCAATGGATAAACATTTACTTTGATAGAGCTTTAAATAACATCGTGAGTGAAAATCCAGGGAGTCAAGTCAGAGTCTGTAGACACACCAACGAGTAACAGTAAAGAGTATGTATGTATGTATGGGTCACATTAGTGCTAGTCATTAGGTGTAGGAGCCATAATCACCTGTCAAATAAACATAAGAGTCGGCACATGCAGTAACCACATGCTGATGATTGTGCACACAGGGCCAACAGTATTATCTCTCTTTCAAAAGGAAAATGACTATTGGTTAGACTTCATATTGTACATAACAAAGCCCTGTGTTATTGGGACGACAGAGGGTGTTGATGAGTTGTCCAATATTTGTACTTTGAGTAGCAGTTTTCTCAGGGGAAAGAGGGAAAACAAGCGGGCAATCATGAACATACCAAACAAATTATTTCCCTAAACCCCAACACTTAGGCCTGAATGATGCCACCCCTCACACAAATGTGTAATCTTGCATCCCATTCTCCATCTCAAAAATATATTTTTTTTTGTCCTCTTGCTCCGTGAGAGAGCATAACAGGCATATCTTCAATGCAGTCTGTTCATTTCTGCCAAAAATCTTTACCTACCTCCTTCCCCAGCTAAAAAAAATAAATAAAAAAAAACACTATCAAATCTGAGTGGGTGCCACTGTGACATCTGCAGAATCTCTATTGTCAACACTTATCACCCACACAAAAACCAAGACTGAATTCTTAATTACAATAGCACTAATGTTTCACAGAAAGTTACACCAATTATATGCCATGAAACAAAATGTCAGCAACAATGGAATAAAGTCACGCAGCAGAGTTGTTGTATCTCACATAGAGCGACAATTTTTGGGATAATTAGACTGATACTTTTGTTACCCACAGACATCTTAAGGTGAGTATACCAAGACAATTGTAGTAAAGCAGTAAAGTGTGAGTGTTTCTAATGACTTGGCATCCCACATCATTTGGTCCTTCACATTTCACAAGGTTCATGGGGCACCAGTTTCAACAGAGCAACATTACAGCATTACAGCGGCCCAAAAAGCTTAATCATGGAGCCATTTTCTCATTACCTTAAAACTACTGCAGCAGCGAACACTGCCAAATTGATGATATAGCACTCTGTAAAAGGGGGCCCATCATCTCAGCCAAACTGCGTCATAAAGCCGGCTCTGAGATCCACTGGAAAAAGCCCAAACTGTGTATGTGGGGGAGTTAATGCTGCACAATGAAAACATTTAAAAATGCAGAAAGTGGCTGAACGATTAGGTCAATTGTATCAAAAACAAGTCATATCTAGGACAAGGATGGTTTAAATAAGTCTGACACAACCAACGGACAGCCTTTATTGGAAATACCAAAACAATGGCTAGATGAAAAAAAACTGATTATATGGTACCCAGTCTACCAGGAGAGCCACTGACCTCTAGATTATTGTAAGACTAATGTCCCAGCTGTGTACCTGTAACCAAACCAAAACAATTCTATCAAACAGACCTAATGAATAAGAAATTATTTGCAAAGAGTTACTGGGGTTCATGGATAGTTTTTACCCCCAAAACTACAAAGCAGAGGGCAAAATTTAAGAGATATGAAAAGGTAAATTAATATATGATAGTGCATGCATGAATGAAGGAGCAAAGAAGTACTCAATCAGCAGGCCAATCACTGATTAGAAAAACCTCACACTGCTATAAAAAGATGCATCATTCATAAAACTAATCAAGAAAGACTGGCTCAGATAGTGCATATGTTGAATGTCAGCCATACTTATCCCCTGCAAAAACAAAGACAAAACACAACAAAGCAAAGGCAGCCAGACATTCGGAGAAACAAACCATTTCCAAGTAACTACACAAAACCAGACAGCAGAAGCGCATAGCAGGCCATTTGACAAGATCTGTGCTGATCCTCTGGGCTCTAGATAGATACCACTCCGAGCTAAATCCCTTGTTTCCAAACCAAGTAACTTCCTGTAGCTACCAGTGTTGCTAAGGCAACTTTGTTCTCCAAGACAATCTGCCAGGAAATGCTATGGCTTGCAGTGAGTTCAAAGACATCACTGTTTGTCTGATAAACTCAAATGGAGGTTTCTAAATGGAAACAGATGAAGGGAAACTGCAGCAGCGCTGTGGAGCCACCATTAAAACAGGTAGGAAAACTGAAATAACAAGTTTAGTTAGGACATATTAAAAAAAAAAAACACAAACGCACACACAATGAGACAGTAGTCAAGCCAGCTCTAATGCCTCTAGTCCAAATCATGTGATAATATTTTCCTCACTGTTGGAGTCACAAATCAAGTGTTGAGTAAAATTCTTATCCAGTGATGCACAAGAGCTTGTAATCTGGAATTGATTCTAATGTGTTATTAATATTAAAGTCACACAACCGAGACATGGCAGGTCCCAGTATCTGAGGAAACTACGTGTATAGAAGTAAAGGGAAAGTATAAAAATATGTTTGTCAGTGTGTGTGTGTGTGTGTGTGTGTGTGTGTGTGTGTGTGTGTGTGTGTGTGTGTGTGTGTGTGTTAGACTGCACGTGTGTGAGGTGTGAGCCAATACGCACACAAGCATGATACATTAGCAGTATAATGTCTCAAACACTATGCAATTACATTCCAACAACGGTGCTGATTAAAATGAAAAGGTTGTAATTAGAGCAGAAATTGCTCTGGACCATTAAAACGTCTGGGCAGACCTTCATTTTACCGCAAGAGTCAAGAATTGGATTCCAAATGCCAGTTCCCAGAATAGCAAACATAGGCCAAGTGGTCACTTGACATAACCTGTCTGTTTATTTGGATAAAACTGCTCACAAACACACACCAAGTGGCCTAAATGTGCCATTTCTATTATTCTCCCATTTCTATTCTTTAAGAAACAAATAAAAAATAAATGTCCCAGTGAATTGTATGTGGCTTCGCACACACAGCCACATTAATAATACCCAATTACCCAAGTACCAAAGTTCAGCCTCAGCGTTGTCAAGGGAGCAGGAATACCTGCAGTGAGAGTCAGGCTTAGCTCTGAAGTGGAGCCTTCACTGTGGGGACAGACACAAAGTGAAATGCAATCATAACCCATAGATGCAACGACAGGGAGGAGGCAGGGAGGTGGGGACAGACTGCGGGGGAGTCTGCAACAAGAAAATGGAGGATGACTCAGTGAGAAAGTGAGACCCCTGGTGATAATGTGTAAAAGCTGCAGGTTTAAAGCGTCTGCCACAAATGTGTGTGTGTTTAATGTGAATGACTGCCCTGAGCTAAAGAATACACAGAAGACATTCATCTAAAAAATATCTCCACCATTTCAGATCTTATTAAAAATAACCTTGTATGTTTGATCTTTTCTATTCAATCAATAGCTTTTGAATTAAGCACATATTCTGTTTGACTCTGGTCAGCCTTCACTGGGGAATTGCAGTGTTATACACATTTTGCCTGGTACATAACAAATAAAACTAATCTCACTACATTGTGTTCCCTTCATTAATTTAATAAAACTTCCACAGCCCATGGTTAAAGTGTGGAAAGAAAAACTAGTTTGATCTAGTCAATGCTTTGCTCCTGATGTGTCGTCTTAAAGAGAACAACTATACGCAAAGCAAGTCACAAGTTCAGTGTTGCACTTACAAACAGGCATATTTCATCGCTTTTTTAAAAAACATGTCATTTTATTACTACAGCAAAACCACAAGGTCATATTATAAGTAAGGCACAAAGTTTTTAACTGTCGCACCATTTTGTATGACTATTTCTCCATCATCAAGGTCATATCTACAGCAAATCACTGTTCATCCCTCATCCTACCTCCTTGCAAATATCCATTCCTCTCCTGGGCCATTACCTGAGAAGGCCATTACTTCAAACCCCCCTGAGAGATGAGGCTTGACTTTAAGCTCTGCCTTCACCAACAACAAGAACTATCAATGCACAATGCAGCATTGGGCATTTTAGAGCTAATCAAAGCCCAACTGATGAGTGCAAACAATGCAACCAAAATTTGTTCAAATAGTCATTTCTAAAACTGCAGTTTACTTTCAGACTGTTGACATCCTGTTCCAACTATTTGCAAACACCATTTCCATTTTGGCAGATCATCATTGGTACCACAGGTAGACGGCAGCACATTAACATTCCTGGGAAGAGTCCAGTTGTTTTGCAGACCAATTACAGACAGAAAAATTAATGGCACTGGGAAGTTGCTCAGACTTCCTAAATACAACCCAAAGACATGAGTATTCACCCAAAAAGTTTTCACAGTTTGAGTGAGCAGTTTCTCATGTCCAATTACTAATGCCCTCTTTGTACCTCTGCTCCAGGATGTTCACACCAGAATTGACAAATTAGAAAAAAATATATTAATGGTGAAAACGACAGTGACACCTAGATTTAATATTAACAATGCTCTCATTAAGTCATCCATAAAACACCTAATATCTGAAGAAAACATTAGCAGCAGAAACCACCGGAGCTATTGGCACGACAACAATTAACTAAAGTGTACCATTTTGGCGAGGTTGACAGCGTCCGTGTGGAGCCGGTTTCTCAGATGAGGGTCCAGTTGAAAAGCTGGTGCAATCTCCACAACCTTCAAAAACAACAAGGTTTGATTTAGAAAGTTATTGTAACATTGAATAAACATAAATAAAATAAATTGTTTTAAATTTTTTTCAATTTAACGCAAAAATGTTAAATTCTTTTCACAGACAATTTTGGAAACAACAATTTTACTTTGTATATTACATCTATCCAGAATTTTTGCCTTCATTTTGTTTCGGTCTGTGGCACTTTAGGCAAACGCATGGCTCCATTTAGATGAGCCTCTGCTGCCGTCAGTGGAATTAATGTTGGAGACTAATCTGTGTCACTTTTCTTTGTCAAACAATTCAAAATATCCCAGAAGAATAATTGCATCTTGTCTGCACTGTATATGTTACACACATAAAACTACAAGGAGTCACATTTGGGCAAATCCTAATCCAAAAGAGAAAATCTTCAAGTAAGCAGAAAAAGCTACAAATATGTTATTGACTCCCAAAATCCCAAATCTATTTGAGCGAGACACTCTTCTCAGTTCTGAGATTCAAAGAGATCTTAGATTAAGGGCAGAGGCGGATTATATTCGAAAGAATAAAGAAGCAGCTGCTCTGACACGAACAGAGTCACTGATATGATTAGAAACTATAATTCCATTAAAAGAAGGAAAAGGAGAAAAATACGTTTGAAAACTGCATTGTAATTAAATATTATGCATGTTAATCAGATTTTTGATCAAAGTGTGTCTTACATTAGGTGATTATTACACAGCAAATTCTACAGAACCAAGTTCAGAGAAAAATCCACACCAGCTTTTGATGATTTAAGGTAATTTGTTTGACAATTGCACAGCAGTTTGCCATAGCTCTAGAGTCCATTCACGAAGCATTAGCAGTGGTTCATTTTGATTGGTAATCCTCTTACTCCCAGCTGTACAGGATATCCATGAGAGTCACGGCTATCACAGGTCTAATCATCATAGCCATAATACCCTTATTTATTAATGCTGCTTAATTGGTCTTTTAGCCCAAAGAAAGGCACAGACACCAGGGAAAAGGGATTAGCTTGCAGGTGTAGTCTTTCTAATGACCTTTGTGTGTTTTCCGCTGGCTTGAGCTAATTAACATAATGCAGCAGAAATACAGTGATGGTGAGCCTAAATAAATGAAAACCTCAACTTGAGCATAAAGCATCTTTAAAATGAGAAGGAAGTCACACCTTTTGGTGTCTCCGTTGAATGGAGCAGTCTCTCTCGTAAAGGTGGATGACATTGCCATATTTATCACCTGGGGATCAGAGTGAGACAAACAGAAGTGAAAATCATGGAGGGTGGAAGAAAATATATGGTCTTTTAAATTAATTGTGTAGTTTGAAGGAAGTCAATTCTAAATCTCATCCGTTTCAGTAAATAATAGTCCTTCACATAGCTTTTTTTTATCACATATTTACAAATTAAAGCACAGAAAGAAGAGAGACAGGTATGCTTTCTGTAACAATTTTTAGATTTTACCCTTTAGACTGAAGACTTTTATTTTAATGAGTAGAAATAATTTCTGGGACCCTCTTCTGGCCTATGGCTCTCAGACGCACTTGTTTATTTGTCTCTATTCTCTCCTACACGTCGCTAGAGTAGTGCAAGGGCTATGTCTTAATGAACTCAGTACGATCACACCAACACAAAACCGACAGGTAGTTAATGTCAAATGCAAAGAGTCTCATAGTGCTCTTACCGAGGATTTGTACTTCAATGTGCCTCGGCCTTTCAATAAATTTTTCGATAAACAGGGCTCCATTCCCAAAAGCCGCCAGCGCTTCAGAGTAGGCCCGCTGGTAATTCTCTTCCAGTTCCTGACAAGCAAAAGAAAAATCCGTAAGTCTGGGTTGCTACTAGAAAGTTCATTGTTTGTAATAGATACCTTCCCCCCCACAAAGCTTAGTTTTTATAATTCTTTTAGTCTTCATTCTTGTCATTTCCCTTTGATGATCACCACTTTTTTAATGACATTTTTCTTTAGACAGAGCCGTTTACATGCCCTTTGGGAACATGATACTAACAAGATCCCAGGAAACCAAGCTGAAGCTGGTCAAGGTCACAGCTCAATCTGTGTTTGTCAGACAGAGTCACAGCCAAAGAGTCCACACTAAGGAGACTGAGTCACCACTATGCCCCCTCCATGTGCTGCCTGCAGAGTCCAGCCTCAGCTGTCAACTGCACGGCCTGAGTGGATAGCGCCTCCAGGGCAGAATGAGAAAGGGCAAAAAAAAAAAAAATGGGTAACACATGGTTACGTTTTAGGGTTTTGATAACCGATTTCTTGCCGCTTTCTTTTTTAAATAAAGTAAAATAATTAACTATCGAGACAATTGTTCTGAATTTTTACATTTGAAGATGCTCTTTTGATTAGGATTAGCTTTGAATTTTTTATTTAAAAAAAAAATAAGTAATCATAGCTGTGGTTGGGAAAAGTGAGTGAAAGAAGCCAACTTTCTCAAATTGTGTTTTAACACTGAATCCTAAATTGCAGTTCATTGTTCTACCTTTTTCATGGATGACAAAAGACTTTCAAAGACTTGCATTTATACCTTTCAGTTGAGTATTTCCTCGGTCACTAGCGCTATAAGCTTTTTGTTTTTAGTCTTTGGGAAAGCATGTCTAGTAAACACAGAACAAAATATGGCACTTGCTTATTAGTAAACCAATAGGTCTTTAATTATGAGCACCACAACACAAAAGGAAATAAAAGTTGCATTCACCAACACTGTTAATGTAGCATTGGTAGGAAAAGGCATATTACTACACAAGTAAAGTTGCTTGTTGTGACAGCAGTACAAAAGACAGTTTTTACAGTGTGTACATCTGCTGAAGTTGAAGCCCTAGTGACTCATCTGAAAAGTGGGAAATGTCAACAACTAATTAATTAGACTACAGTACAACACAGAAAAGGTCATATTTCTGATGCAGTGCTGACATATGCGTGTCAATGACTACACAGCGCTACCACTTTGTTTAGATCACTGAACAAGAAATTTGCTGCATTTTTCAATCCAAAGAACTGTTAAGAGATTGATGAAAGTTGCAAGAAATGAATGCTCAGTGAAAATGCCATTGCATTTAAGGGTCAAGTATTGACTTGACAACAGTAAGTCATGGTCACAACAAATAGCTGTAAACTTCTTTCCGAGGAGGATAAAGACGTGGCAGCCCTGTATACCTCTGCCTCACAACTGATTTCTGCTTTTTCCTATCAGATCGGACAACAAACAGCTGCCTGCTACACAAACTCAGAGTCAGGAAGAGTTGAGGTGTCGCACGGCACCACTGCTGCTAGGCCTTCAATAAATTAAACAGTGATGACAACTTGTCACTTCCCAGTGTCTATAGTCCTTAAGGAGGTCACACACCCTTCACGTACCACTGTTTCAGGGAAGAGCTTTGAAGTTTTTGCATCATTTCAAAATTTATCAAGTCAGAATCATCTTAAGAAATAACTTTACGTGCGTCGACGGGTCAACTTTCCCTCTTAAATTAGTTTTTTTCAGTTGCAAACTGAATATTTGGCAATGTGTCACTTTAAACAAGCGATAAAAAAGAACTACTAAAGCATATATTAAGTGTGTACAGGATGCTAGCCTGGTCATTACTGAGAGACACCGTGAGGCAGCCTGTCATTACTGTGTGTTAACATAACTAATGTAAAAACATGACAAGAAGAGTAACAAACACAAACCCATAAAGAAAAATGGAAGGCTACTGGGCATAAAACAAACTTTTGCATAATACTTTTTGCACTTAAAATATATATTTTTTTACATTTAAAGGTTAATATAGCAATGCATTCTGTAGGTTGCATCACAGTCACAACTCACCTCATATTCTCTGACCACTCTCATGCCTCGTCCGCCGCCTCCGTAGGCTGCTTTAAAGATAATAGGAAAGCCATATGTCTGGGAAAAAGCCTGGGCATCTTTCAGGCTGGAGATGGGGGAATCTGTTCCTGGGACCACAGGTACACCTAAAAGGAAGTTGAATGAACAAACAAATAGTTACAAAGTAAAGATAATCTTTTGTGATGTGTGATAATGACTAGACCTTCACTTCTAACATACCACTTATTTATGTCGATGTATCCATACCTGCACTGATGGCCAGAGACCGAGCCTCCACCTTGTCTCCCATTTTGCGTACTGTTTCTGCGGTTGGACCTACAAACAACACCCCAGCATCACTGCAAGCTTGGGCAAAGTCTGCTCGCTCCGAGAGAAAACCATACCCGGGGTGGATAGCATCCACGTTGTTGTCCTAAACCGAGAAAGAGACACATGGAATATATTTACAGTAACGCAGTACCTGCCTAATAACAGTTGAAACATAACAAATTTTTTTTTCTAAAAGTGTTATGTAGAATATGTACTGCAACAACATTATAACTGGAATTCTATAAAACAGGGAGCCCCCTGTGGGCCCAGTTTAACACCGAGGATTAATGAAGGAAACAAATCATCACACAACAAGCAAGGATGCTTTAGCCCACATTGTCAGCCAACTAGGGATCCTGGCCCAATACTATCTTTGTTACAATCTTCCTTATCATCATCCAGCCAATGGGATCCTGTCGGAGACTGAGCCGTTGACAGGCGTGCATAAATTGTGGGTCAGAGGAAAAGTGCTGAGTTGCATGCACATACACACAAGGCTGCAGATAGATACAGTAGCTAGTGAGGTTGACAGATAGAGCCATCTCTGGATCAGTATGTGCCATCTGCTCTTGGATACAAGGCGGACTATAATTATGGGCTGTCCCGTTGTTAAGGGAGCTGTGTCTGGCAGGCCAGGAGGAGGCATGGAGCCACACACAGTTTAAAGAGTATGTGCTTAGCATAGGCAGGTAGAACCATCCACCTACTCGCACAGACGGACATGGATTCTGACAAGTATGGACAGTGCATTTACACACACCACCCTGAGGCGCACACACTCATACAACTGAGATCATGCACCTACACACACTGGCACACGTTTAGACAAGTTAACTGTGGGGACACACACTGCAGTGGTGGGACAGAGATGGATGGTTATTTAGATCACACTGTAATAGAGTGTTGCACAGTGTGAACGAGAAGCACACATGCACAGAAAAAGGAGCAAACGTAGGAGATGAACACACACACACTTATACACACACACGCACTCCTTGCGGCACGAGGTGGCTCAGCTCCCAGACAGGCAGACGGATTTTGAGAAATTAGTTGGATGGTGAAGGTTCCCCAGCTTGGCTGACTGACCACATGCCCACGCAGAAAAATTATAAACCGTGAAAGATTGATCAGAAAAATGATAATGAACAACTGGCATCGCATCCTGAAGGGACGAAGGGGGGACGAGGGGAAAGAAGTAACCAGCGACAGTCTAATTTAAACTCAATGGGGTAGAAATCTGTAGTGAGAAAAATAAGGGACAGTTCTATAATTGAGGTATTTTAACATAAAATCTTTTTAACATATTTTGAAACGCAAGATTTTGTGTGATTCAATAATCAGCTCAACCATATTCCTGAAATCCTTTAAACTAGCATTTGTGTTTGCAGATGTCCCTCAGAATAGAATATCTTTATGACCAAATGGTGTGGAGTGCCCTTTACCTTGGCCACTCTGATGATGTCTGGAATATGAAGGTATGCAGCAACAGGTGGCAGGCCTTTTCCGATCAAATAAGCTTCATCTGCCTTCTGCCTGTGAAGACCAGAATGTGACATTAAACTTTAAAGGCCAGCCAGCATCACTAACATCTAAAAAGAGTATAACGTGCACATGTACTTAAAATTATATTTCACATGTGGCAGGTAGACTTGTGTGGGTTGAGAAGAAAGAGGTCAATGTGAATGCTGAAAAGCACAAGCCTATTAAAAGATTTAAAACTTAGCAAAAAGGAAACAGACATTAGAGAGTGAGCTTGGATTAAAAAGCCTGATTAGGACACTACTGTGTGTAAAACTAAGTGGTGCGATTACCTGAATGTTTTGCTATGCCAATACAGCTTTATTTATGTCAACACTTAAATACCCACCACACAACAATGAAGCGGCCCAGAGCGCTGAAGGAGAGAAAATGCTCCCTTGCTTCCTTTAATTGGTCTTAGCTCTAATCAACTTTTAGCAATTTACGGTCAATACCCAGCCGTGGCAGCTCAGCAGCTTAGTAAGACATCTGCCAGTTACGCTTCCTTTACTTAATGCACTACAGGCCCATTGTGGCTTAATGTAGCAGTGATTAGTACCTGTGCATCTGCCCCGTGTCCTGCTCCGAGTAGACGGCCACGGTGCGGATCCCCAGCTCAGTGCAGGCTCTGAAAACACGAATCGCTATCTCACCTGAAAGACAAGGTGACAGACAGGCAACAATGTAATCTTTTACGGCTCGTTTGAATGTGTGGACATTTGTGTTGTAGATTGAGATGATGTGAATGAAAACGGATATTACAGTTTAGCAGTGTAATAAGTACACTTATTTTATCAACATTGAGTAAACATGGCCCTATTTTGATACCAATAGCTCCTGCTGAAAAAACACAATAAACAGAATATTTTATCACAGGCATGTGAAAACACACACAAAATGTGACAAGTCGACTGTTTTTATTGTTGGAGAACACAAAAATGTCAAATTTAGACAAGCAAACACCGCCTGCCTTTTATCTTTTGTCACAAGAGCCAAATGGTGGTTTTTCAAGCAACACACAGTTCTGGGGGAAAAAGTTTAGTCACAGAAAGTGTGCAGGATATGCAGCTCTTTTTCCAATTTTTGAGAAACATTAAAAAGAGATGGATATATGAGCAAGAACGCATTTTGGAAAAAGGACAACAACAGATCATAAAAGACAGAAGAACACTGTGGAAAGTAGAGACAACTGGGAGCTGTTTACAGGGAGACACCTAGAAAGTGTAAGATTAGAAAGTGGAAAGACAGATTACAAAGAACGTTAGAAACTTTTCAAAAAAGACAAAGCACAGAAGTACAAGAGAACTACAGAATTAAGAATGCAGCCCACAACAGAGAGAGAAGTGAGGGAAATTAAAAATTGAATAAATAGAGAGGGAAGAAATGAGGCAAAGTCACAGGGGGCAAAAAGAGAAGATGGCAATCGGGCCAGAGGAAGATCACATCTGACAAGTGCTGAAAAAGATCAAGCTTAGAAGAGGAGGGAAGTAGTGAACAAAGGAAGCAGAGGGCGCGGAGAGAGCAGGATATTAGTGAAAAAGAAACCGCAGCCATGGCCGACAGGAGACGTGCTTGGTCAAGTGGAAGCTGGGGTGATATGATATGATGGTCCAGCCGCTCTCTCCATCACACACACCCTGCGAGCGTGCACGGTCTGGCGCTCTCCAGTGTGATGAATGTGATCTAATGTGGTGTTGATATCATGTCAGGCCATGGTGTGGGAGCGAGATTGACAAAAAAAAAACCAACTGAGGCCGAGTGTGAACGTGAGGCCAGACCCTGATCCATTTGAATCCAGCTGATGGATTAAAGCTTGATTGTTTTTTTAAGACAGAAATATGCATGCAAGTGCAATTTACAGAGACCACACACCTCATACAGAATCATGTGTCCACTGACAATCCAAACCACTCAGACTAAATCAATAGTGAATATAAATCAAATATTTAAATATGTCCATGCACTGAGCAGAATAGTATCTGTCTAAGGCACAGGAACTGCACTTTGATGGCCTCATGGACATCAGCAGCATTAACAGGGATGTCCAGTAATTATCAGCAGTTTCAAAGCGACAGTGTTTACACAGCAAATCAAGAGCAGACTGAATATGCTGCTCTTCTGAAACACTGGCCTTCTCTATAATTATATTTCTATTCAGGTCTCAGTCTAGCATTGTAGGCCACAAGTATAGTCATTAGCAGATTTTTGATGGCTCACATGAGTTTGAAGACCTTCAAAACATATTTAATGTTAGCTCAAAGATCATTTTAAACTTCACAATCAGTCTATATATTTACAATTATTAATCTGGCTGTAATGCATGTGGTCAAAAAGGTCAAACATCCATTTGTTTAACGTAGTATACAATAAGAGTTGCTTTTGCCCTTGAAGAATTATCTAAAGCAAACAAAGCCACATGCTTGATTAACAGTAGGATCCAGAGAAAATTAGATGTCGGACATTAAACGCTCAAATACTGTGTTCTCTTGCCTCAGGGATATTTTAAATGTCAAGTGTTTTTCTTACATTATAGATCAAATTGCTTTGGACTCTAAAGCATAACTGTTAATGGTGAATTAAGCTACAGATTAACACACATGAACTTACCTCTGTTGGCCACCATGACCTTTTTGATGGGGCGAAGCTCTCTGCGTGGGACTGAGTGGGCAGAGCGAGTGACCAGACACACTTTCCTAACAGCCAACATCCCGAGGCCACCACGGATTACAGTGTACCCCAACATACTGCCAGACAAGGAAAGAGAGAGGAAGAGAAATAAGTAACTCAAACAATGCACCAACACAACAAATAAAATAAACAGGACTAATTAACTGTGTATGTCAAGGTGAGAAGAGAAACAAACTCAGAGATGCCACCTGTTCAGTTTATTGAGTGGTTAAGAATAAAAATAGACTGTGGAAAAACAATAGTACACAAGAGACATTTTAATGGAATTCTATTTTCTAAACAAACTGGTCATATTTAGTTGTTGCCTTGGGTCATGTTTGCTTTTAAACACAGAAATAAAATGATTGTTTACTCAAAGGGCATTTTAAGAAAAACCACAGGAATCAGTTTTCATTTGGACAAATATACACCTGCTGCACAAAAGTCTTTTACAAATCATTCAAATAGAAACAAGTGGCTTTGTACTTTAACTTTATACCTGCCTCAGTCATTTCTCAGCTACGGACAGTTAATACTTTATGGACTCTATTATTGACACTGGTCAAAATGGCACTCCAAGTCTATATATTCTGTACTGTAACAATCTAGTGCCGTCATTTTAAAACGTATTATTTAGTATAATATTTTACGAATATTTTACATTTAACCAAGTCAACAAAATGTTGCTGTGTGTAAAATAAAAGCCTCATTACAATCCCATGTAAAAAAAAAAATAATAATAATAAATAGGACGTCTTTAAAAGCACTCCTTGTCCCCATGTTCTTTTCTTAGCCTAATGTTTTGTTGTCGATATATACACATCACGATTAATATTATGAAGCAATATTATTAATATTATAAAGTTTAATCTCAGGAATGGACGGATATTTATACTGATAGAGCACAAACAGGGGCAGTCTGGGAATTAGTCGACCTAAAAAAAAAAAAAAACAGCCAATCAGCTGCGTTCGGAGTTTAATTGGTTGCAGGTGTGTCAGCTGCGCCCTTTTACAAAAAGATAAAAACTACAGTGTCAATTTATAAACACTTATAACAATTCCTTCCACTTGTAAACGCATATAAATATAATAATAATATACAAACTTTTAAAACATTACCATTAAAACTGAAAAGTAAACTTCTCTGACCAATACCTAACCTAATTGACAGCGGTGACACTTCACTTCAAAATATTCACAGGTATTTAATTGAAAAACAAACATTATTCAAACTAAAAACTCACAAAAAAAATACATTGTGAATAATTGCACCATTAGGTCTTATTTACCTGTGAATGTGGCAGCTTTACAACAGGGAGCATGTACCTGAGCCTAAACTTGAGCACTCTTCTTCTGTCCAACACTAACGATATGAATTACACAGCGCTCTGCTGCCACCCTATGGCCACACACCCGCAACGCACCCAAGGGAGCACGCTTAGTAAAAAAATAAAAGATGTCTCACTTTAAGTTATTTATTTGAAATGTAAATAATGTATTGTTCTATATTACATTTTACACTCTCAAAATTTTGTTTGAAAGAAAGCAGCTACATATATTAAATTATAATCAAAAAAGCTATTATTGTGAACTCTGTAGACGAGGAATAATTAAAAGTATAGTAATAATAATATAGAAATAAAATGATCTTTGTATTAGAGGTTTATGATCGGCATTCCTACTTTAAACTAAAGTACATTGTGGACAAAACACTGAAGATTAAAAAAATTTTAAATAACCCTTAGCTTTATAGAGCATTTACACAGACCCACTATCTATCTGCATTCCCATCTTGTTTACATTCTTTTATCATAATCAGAGTCATAGATGCAGATCATTTGAAGATGTAATCGACCATGCCATTCTTTGGTTCATTATTTCATGCAGCTGTTGATGGAACAGGCTACAATATATAATCACAAGCCTTCTTGACTGAGGTTAGCATCCACTCACAGGCAGTTTTTATTGGACATCAAGTCGTCTACTCAAGTGTCATTTTGGCCTGTCACCTCTATGGCAGTATGTGTCAGGGATCACTAATTGGACACAAAATCCATCAGTTCAGCACACTGACACCTAAGCTTGAACCTGTTTGGAAATGTAATTTAATCTTTAATACAGTACAGCATTAATAAATATATCCCAGCATGCAAAGGTGCCAAATTACAGTATGCAAGTTGTAAAACGTGGGGTGCACGTGGCAGAGTGGTTAGCACTCCTGCCTCACAGCAAGAAGGTCGTGAGTTCAAAACGACTCCGATCTTTCTGTGAGGAGTCTGCATGTCCTCCACGTGTTACCGTGGGTTCTCTCCGGGTACTCCGGCTTCCTCCCACCGTCCAAAGACATGTATGTACAGGTTAATCGGCAACTCTAAAGTGTCCCTACTGAATGAATGTGAGAGAGAATGATTGTTTGTCATTGTCTGTCTCTAAATGTCAGCCCTGCGACTAACTGGCCACTGTCCAGGGTGTACCCCGCCTCAGGCCCAAAGCTGCTGGGATAGGCTCCAGTCACCTGCGACCCCTAACGGGATAAAGCGGTAGAAAATGAATGAAATGAATGAATGAAGTTGTAAAACTGGCACACATTTAGACAATCTGAAATAAAACGGTGTGCCTTTAAACTGTCAAAGAGAGACAATGTGGAAGCAAGACTGAAAGAGTATCCCATATCTTCACAACAGCACTGTCCCGTCATCAGACCAGGAAAAGTATAGGGTGTCCCACACTTAAGCAGCACACTCAGACCACAACAGATCTCTGAGGAAGTGGAAAGAGTAGCCAGAAAAAGGTCAACTATTGTCATAGCTAGACAAAAGCTGTGACTGAGTGCATTCCCTCAAAAAAATCCATTTTTAGGAAAACAGTAATGGGTTGAGTCCTTGAAAAAAATAAAAAATAAACTGAAGTGAGTTACCAGTCATTAAAATGTCTTTGATCTTCTAAATGGTAGTAATGTACCGGGTACTTTGGCCTGCAGAGAAGAAAGAGTGGCTTGTGTACTGTCTAACTTCCTCATCCTACATTTTACTCCTTCCTAAAATTGTCTGTATTTACAGCCATTTTCCTTCCTGTGCTGCGTTCTCCTGGCAGAACGGGCGAACAACTTGATGTGGTAAATGGAAAATGGCATGTATTGCTGAAATGCAATCAGGCAAATTCAAGGATAAAGAGTGGCATTACAGGAATGTGAAATGGTAGGGAAACCTCAGCACTTCTGATAGAACTAGAGAGCATTATGGTCATGGAGCTTCAGTGTTGTGTGTCAGGTTTTTCCTCTTTTGGTTCACCAGGGGTAAAACGTTCTGACATGACAACTCAGCACACAGCAAGGATATTGAATTAAAACCATAGTTGCCGCAGATTACATAGCGTTTATAATGTCCCTATGTGTATAAGGTTTTAATCAGATTAGAGACCTCTTCCTGTTGGAAAGTTTGTAAGCAGCCAAAAACTAAACAGTTGAAATGAAAGCATAGATTATAATTTAACACGTACAAGAATTCAACTATTTAACCAACTTTTAGACCCACAAAATAAAATAGCTCAAATAGATTTAAAGAATTTACTCTTTAAGCCCATGATAAGTCTTTTCTTAGCCACTCACTCAGAGCTAGCAAAACAGTATCCAACAAGAAAACAGCCCAATAACAATTAGTTTATTATGCTTTATTATAACTTTATACTTGTATACATAAATATACATCTTATGGAGATCATATGCAAACCCAACATAGAGTAATAGTCAAAAAGCAAATGTGTCCAGCATTTTGAGACTGTTCAAACTCCATGTGACAACACAAAGCACAGCCGCTCGTTCAAATATGTGGTTTTACAAGTATTTGTGACGGATTACGTTTACAATGGGACCAGTTTAGTCCAGTATTGCCTAAACTAATCCAGTGTAGTGTTTAGAATATAGGTATGTAATCCTGCAGTGGACATGTCATCACAGTGTTAATTATACAATTCAAGGAAAAGTGTGATACTTCTTATCATTGTATCAATAACATGTCAAAAAGTATGTCCTTGATGTTTAAAAGGCAGTGGAAAGTGTCTTTGTCCCTTTAAAAGTTTTTACAGGTTCTCTGGCAGAGAGATGTACTCTGCTGAACCTAAAAATGTGGATGGGAAAGTAACTGATAAGAGCAGTGGTCACTCACCAAACAAATACAACTTCTACCAGACATTTTGATTTGACCTAAAAACATTTGATGACGACACCTGAACTAGAACCCACAGACAAATCCTAAAACTATGATAAAACTATCCAAAATAATGGCCTTATCTCGCATGTAACATTTTGATGCATGTGTCCACGTATTTCTAAAGTCTATTGTTAAAAGCAATGACAGTCCTTCTGTGCAAAACTACTACAGAGCAGAAAATGAATTTGATTATAGCTGGAAGACCATGAGGAATGTTGGGATGATCAATGCCAGATGTACTCAGTGACTTTTCTCGTTTCATTTTGGCTTATTTTTCCTAATGTTCACAAAAGTCCAACGGTAAAAAGGGGCCTGTGTTTACGCACGTTTTTACCAAGCCGTACAGAGGTACCCTCCTGTTAATACGTTAACCTGTAAGAGATCAAAGTGCAGTTTTGACGCAGATCACAGAGATATTGAGACATACAAACACACATAGCTGTCATCAACTTGCCCCCAACTGAGCATGAGGCAAGTGTGTACACAACTCTAGCCTAGTTAATACCATTTTAGGTCTCAACAAGTAACAGAGGTCAGGTCCTGACACGTCTGCACTGTACCGTGTCCTAAATTTTCACACATCACTCTGAGCACACTGGTTGCTTGGCTCTTTGAAAGTAGTCAGAATAAAAAAACAAATGGAAAATGTGTTGTGCAGTCAGTCATCCACACACCCGTCCTAACATCCTTCCTTCCACCTGAGACGCAGAGTCAGTCGAGTGTGTGTAAATACGCCGTGGTTTCCCAGTTTACTCAATATGTTAACCTTTTGATAGGCTGCGCTGATTCCACACTCCTAATACTTATACTCACCTTTGCCATGAAGGTTAGGTTGGTTTATTGGTTGGGTTCTGTTCGTGCTTTATCCGTTTGTGTGTTAGCTTGGATTCAGAGGTGAGTAGTAACGAGTACCATTTACTTTATTTAATTAAATAACTTTTTGAAAAAAAAATGTACTACAAGGAGTAGTTTTACTGCACCATATCTTTTACTTTTTCTTGAGTAGATTTGTGAAGAATGAAAACCATTTATTCTATTCATTCTATGCTTTAATTTTGCCAAAGAAATGGTGCCAGTGGGTCTACCACATGTCTGTGTTTCACCAATCAGACGTAGCCCTGCAGTCACATGACCAACACAAACAAGACCTTCACACGTAGCAGGAATAAAAACATGAAAAATATCAGAGGCTTCAGGGTCTCTATTGTTGAAACTGAAGAGGATGAACAGCCCTGGCCTCATGAACAAAGCATGTTTGGCTCACACACAGAGCAAACAACAGCTGTACTGTTCAAGCACAGAGACCTTCTTTAGGGATTGGTTTCAAAAGCTTAATGTTGAGATTTGTAAATTGTTCCTTAATTTGTTATTTTGTAAGATTTAATAGTTTTTTTACTTATTTAAAAAATTTCTAAATTATTTCTAAAAAATAAATCAGACATTACGATCAAACAGTTACTCAATACTTAAGCAAGCCTTTAACCAAATACTTTTTTTTACTCTTATTTGGGTAATGTTTTGGATGACTACTTTTTACTTTGAAGTTCCTCAAAGTTAGTGGAATTGAGGAAACAGAAACGGGATTTAAAATTTCTCTACTTGTTGCCTGAGTCTAAGAGCCGATGTGCAATATAAGAGCCTCAATGGTACAGCATGCAAAGTGTGGGAGGAGTTGACACAGCTTCCTTGTACTATTTCACTTTCACTGTGTCTAGAGTATGTCAGGCCTTTCCCAGCTGAGTCAACATGATGCATTAAACGCCCCACTGCTTTACCATCAGGCTCACATGCAACATTACAAAATAACACTAAAAGCAACAAATGAAGGAACGTCACACTGTATGATTAAGGCTAAAGTTTGGTTATCTCAACACGGCTACGGTTTCTACTTAGTTTTTGAGATTCCCTGTTTGTCTTCGGGTTTACAGAAAATAAATTATGTCATGCTGTTTTAGCCAAATTCCCAAGAGGTATCCTGGCAGTATGAAAGTTTATTGAGGTTCCAAGCAATAGCAACACTTGAGAGGGGATACAAAATACAGGCTTGGAGCACACATTTTTCACAGATAGGCCTCACAAAGACAAATGCAGACTGATAAAACATGGGCCTCACTAGTTAAATAGATCAAAATATCTTATACTGCAAAATTATTACAGCCATGTAAACATGAGCAGTATCTTTATTAGTTGTACTGCAATAATGTTATGGAGGTATGTTTGGCATTAACTCAAATTAACTATGACACCAGTTTGACCAATAATGGCAGAAGCTCTGTATTTTATAAAAATGGCTGATTTATTTGGCTTTTTTGTCTTTATTCAATACATCAGTAGTTCGACAGGAAGAGGGAGAGAGGGGGAATGACCCGAGCGGAAAACCTTACCCATGTCTCCCAAGTATATGGTATGAGCTCTACCTGATGAACCACCGAGACACCCTGTTGTTAATCTTTTTGATTTCTCATTATATTATCATTAAAACAGAGTGAGGCTTTTTCATATTGTGCAACCGTATTAGAACTTAATTGCGTTCATGTCCCGACAAATGTGCACCATTCTTTTTGTTACCACTCCTTCATTTAAAAAAACTGATAATGTTGGTACTTTAAGTGTGTAATACTCAGTGTCTATCTATTTCAAATGAGTCCCTTGAACACTTATATGGTATCACTGCAACAAGAGATAAAGCCTACTGTTCTGATACCACCACCCCAACATAAAATCAACATCCAATATTATCCTAAGCAAACACTTTCACCACAGTACTTCTTTCTTAGATTAAAAAGAGCTTCAGTTTGCTCAATGGGCCACTCCAGAGCTGTTTGATTTGTCTAAAGTGGAGTAAAGGTTGCTTCCTAACAGACCAGATTAAGTAAAATATATAATCACACAGCTTGGACAGGGTCAAAGGTGAAAGAGCATAGACCTAACAGGAGACCACCACAACTCCTTTGATGTGCATCTTGCAACATCACAAAGTTAAAGTTATGTTTTAGTATATAGCCCAAACACGAGTGAGATCAACTGAATGAAGAACTTGAAGTTTATCGCTGAATTAAATTCTGAACTGCACCATGTGGCAGTTGCAGCTCATGCAGTGGGTGTGTATCTACAGTGGGGTAAGCTGATACTTGCAGTTGCACCCACTACTGCTGCTTATGGAAGTGATCATTCAGACTAGAAAAAGAATACAACTGAAAGCCTGTCCTGATTTTGTCAAAACACAACCCATGATTTACAAGAGCACAAAGTACAAGAAGTTGCAAGTAGCATCTGTTAGCAACTGCTACCACACACCAGACTCTTTCAAAGTGTCTGTAATACATGGTAGTAACACAACCACACGGTTTCTAAGACCAGAGGCGAAGTGTCATTAGGTGAAATCCACCAAATGACAGCTCCACTCATTCATACTATTGCGCACATGCCCACGTCCCTCTTCAGTACTCACATGCTGGAGCTGTGCTGGTGTCTTTAAACGCAGGAAACTCTCTGTCAAGTCACCGGACACTCGACCGTGTGCGTGTGTTGTCTGACGCTTCCCTGCTTGCTACCCTCACTGCCACAGACACGCTTCAGCTCTAACAGGAGGAAGAGGAAGATAAGGGAGTTTATGTACACTCTCTGGTGTGCGTGCACACACACACACACACTGAAGTGAGTACGGGACGGCCGAGCGGCACAGGAGACGTCAACACACACACGCACGCACGCACACACTTGCTCAGTCCCTCACATAAAGTAAAGGAGCTAGGACTCTGCAGCTAGTTGCTAATAATCTACTGCAGCTAACTTAGCTAGCAGCTGGCCCCGTCTGTCTACGTCTAGCGGATATAGGAGTCTTCAACTGCGCCTGCCTCCTCTCCCTGTAATCTGCCTCGCTTTTTCTCTCTCTCTCCTCTAAGCTTTCATCCCTCTTCTTGACATGACGCAATCGAGCGCGGCCCCGTTGCTCTCAGCCAATCACAGGAGAGGACAGGAAGGCACGCGGCGAGCGGCAGCGTTTAAAGAGCACTGACCACGGAATTACAAATGCGTAGCTACATTGTACTTCCTTATTTACGGTAAAGGTGGAATATGTTACAATATTTTATTATTATGGCCTCACAAACAATTATACAATCAAAAAAAATGTAAACGGTTCATAATGCAGTATGACACATGGATAAAAGCTGTTTTTCAGTCTGAAGGAAATGTCTAATTCACAAATCTTTATTCATTGCTTTGTTTTCAGTTTAATACTATTCCTACAGTATACTTTTTCTGATCAGGTGACAGATTTGCAGATTTAAAGTGACGAAACAGTAGGGCTATTTGCTACCAAAGGGAAAAAATATACCCACAAAACATTTTGTTAAGATTGAAATAAAACAGTGTTACGATGAATTCACCACATGTAGCAGAACTATATAGACACTAGGCTTAAAAACAAAGATGATCCTAATGATGTAACCTAAAGACTGGGAAAGAGGACATAAAAACATAAGGTCATCTTGGGTCACTTTACACCAAAACTGAGTAAAATTAGCACATGTAAGAAAATAATGGATCTTTATCTAAAGTAGAACAAGTCTGAAAAACCCTGGATTTGATTACAGCCTGTTAAAAAGGCTCTTTGTGCTGCTTTGGTAAGTGCACAATAGACTACTGAGCTTGTATTTCGCAGGCCACTTACTTTTGAAACTGGTTCTACATCAAATATAAACTTTTGTATTGAGGTTTCTTCTTTATTGCAGGTTATTCATCAACATAATCTGTGTAATAGAGCGTACAGGTTAAGCCACAATGTTGTTGATGACCTCTAACCTTACAGTTAGTCACACTCTTTTTGCTGTTCATCATCCATTAAACAAACCATAAATAATGTAATCTTTTTCAAACAGCTGTCAGAAGTCATACGCAGGGATTTAAGGACGGACCTTAGCGCGCATACAGACGTAATCACACACAGGAGTTTATTATTGCTCAATGTATGTTTGTTCACTTATCTGCGGCAGATAAAAGTCTGTCAATGACATTCCTAAGAGGTCACATTGAAACAATTTTCATCAGCAGTGAGACTGGAGACTAATCAGTTCAATAACACTTAATTGGTCTAAGCATTGACCTACTTTGTGATTACCATATCTCGCTTTTCCTCCCTGATTTCTCTCTGTTAATTTTAACCACACCTCCTCCACCCTCTCAGCATTTCCTCAGACGCTCTAGAAAAGTGAGTGATTAATCCATCCCTCTTGTTTTTCCTAAAAAAAGCACCGTTGAAGGGGGAGACGTGCCAAGTGGGACAGCCACATTGTGCAAGAGTGTTACATCATAGCTTTGTGTTGCTATGGCCACAACGAATCCGGCTGCAAGTTTTTTTATGAAGAATGTTTCACAGACTTTTTTATGGTCAATGTTTGTTTTATTAATAATCTTCTAGTAAAGTCTCTTACAACTCTTACTTTTTACTCTGAATGAAACGTAACCCCCAAGGTCTTTATTTGCCTTCATAAATGTAATAAGTTATTGTTTACTAAGTTAAGACTGTCTTGAAAAAAATGTATAAATATCCAAAACATAATAGGTGACTGTGGGGATCATTTGTGTTGAGAGTATGGGTTCAGTCAACCGTCAATGAGCTGCTACACAGCCATGAATAGGCTCAACTGTGTAACTGTTCTGTTCATTCGCTCTCACTTTCCCCCAGGTTTCTTCCCATTGGTTGATTCTCACTCATCCTTTGTCCATGTGCTGGTGTTGCCTCCTATAAGCTTGGGTCACAGAAACAACTGAAGACATCATATGAGATTCTGGCAGAGCACATTTATTAAATCAGTCTGTAATACAAGGCTTGGGACGTGCAGTGAAGACAGAAAAGAGGTCAAGGAAACTGTTCTAGTAGATATATTGGACTTTTGTCCAGAGGAGAAGCATTAGCGTGGGAGGCACACTTTTATGTCATATTGTTAATGACTATCAGGGACACACAACATTACAAAGATAGAGCATGGACATGTGCAGTCTAATAAAAGCACAGAGTCAGGTGAACATACATTGTATTTACACAAAATGGAAAGCTCAAGGATACCCAGAGGGATTGTATGGACACATTCAAAAACATTGTTATCAGTATCACAACAAAGCAGCGGTAACACTTTTGAAGATAACAACCAGGAATTACTTACTACCCTGAGAATTGCACTTCAAATCAGTGCAATTGAACTTTGACTAACTGCACGGGTAAAGAATGTAGGACATTTACTACTCACCTACATATTGTCTGGAATGAGGAAATGTATATATTTTACAAAGAGACACATATTGATTACACGGAACATATTCATTATATTTACATCCAGCAAATTGGATTGCAAGAAGTCATATAAAAGTATAAAAAATATTTGTCACCAAAAAAAAAGTTTTTGGATTTATCTTTCATGTTATTAACATTAGTAATACTTGTGGACTCTACTTCCATTTAGCTGTGTTCATGTTGACTTCTGTCTCAGTCTTTACATCTGTGTTGCAATAAAAGGAGGAGGTGTCTGTGGTGTGTCCAAATGAACTCCATATTGGCTGAAACTGTAAAACACTGCTGGTCTCTCTTGAACTTGGATCCCCTGCATCTATATTCGAGATTACATGCGTTGAACTGTTACTATAAGGCACTAGAGCGCTGTGATCTAATACATTAGCATCACTCAGGTTGATACTGTTGCTATTGATTACAGAAGTATGGGTTGCGTTGTTAGTTCCACCGAAAGCCAAAGATTGAGTCTGTGGTGGGACAACGAGGCTGGGGGCACGATTCAGGGCCTGATTGAGGATTTGCTGCTGCAGTTTCCTGTCCGTCCAATCCTCCTGGGGCTGGCGGTGGATCTTCATGTGAGCATTGCGAGACTTAATTTTATAAAACATTCTGCAAAGAGGAAACAGTTTAATTCAAACCATGTGTCAACACTTTGTCTTAGATCTTCCTAAAATACAGATACTCACTTGCCACACAGTTTACAGGGGAAGAAGCTGGCCAGTGAGGGCATAGGAACCACATCGAGACGCATTTGTCTCGCTACTGGCTGAGGGATAGGCGTCACCTATAAAACAGGACCAATTGTAAAAGTATGAGGGCTGTGACGACTTGCTGAACTGCATACCACATAAAATAACCATATAATTAATTCAGCTCATTACAAACTGCACCAGTGCTTGATTGTCTCCAGATTCTGTCAGACAACAAGCATACTCCTTTCTAAAGAGGAAAACATTTTAAACTTCATCTAGTTTTCAAATGCACCTTTGTTTCTCTTACATTCTTCGGCTGCTCCGCTTCTTCAACTTTGCACTCCTCCTCTTTGCGCGTTTTCCGCTTGTCTTCGAGCTTTTTACTCAGGTAGTAAAATTCAACACATTGGGCAACCATCTTAGTTTTTACCTGCAGCACATACACAAACACCTATTGGCTGGGCAAATACTATTTTAGAAACTGTAAAAAATAAAACATGCTTTGTGTGAAATTGTGTGAGGAACGGTGCATTTGTTTAACCTAACTATGACAAAAGGTATAATTCAGTGCAAGAATATACCATTATTTGTATGAGAAAAAAGTCTTTGCCATAGGTCTTCAGAGCTGCACCGAAGAGGCTTTTTTCATTGTCTGTCCAAACAGCAGTACCTAGGCATAGAGAGATAGAGAGAGTGAAAAGTCAAACAATGAAGAAAAACAGTAACAGGTCAACACCAATAATGGAGCCAATACAATGAATATTATTATAAAACAAAACAGTGATAATGTGATAACTGTATGTGTGGAAACTGTGTTGGTTATTTGAAGACATTTACATACAGCCCTGCTAGGAGCCAGGGCAATAACACGAACAGTCAATGTTCTTCTTGAGGACTTATGTTTTCTTTTTGTGCTTAAGCAGAAACAGAACAATGTGCAGTCTGTTCTCACAGAGTGTTTAGTAGGGAGTAAGTGAGTTGTTGTGAGCTGCCCTCAACAAAGGTCTCTATTCAGAAATTCAGAAGGTAAGCTTCCTTCTCTGCTGACTTGTATTTTCGTGGAAAAACTGGTGTTTGCTGCTGTATGGAAATAGCCACATCCACCTCTGTCAGTGGAGTATTTCTGTTTATGAGCTAAGTGCTCTTTGACAGCATTCAGGAAGAAAAAACATGCAGTGATTCAGTATATTTGCTCAGAGTAGCCAAATGTTTAAAACAGGTTTAATGTAGAGTGCATTAAGGCATTTGTTGTTGGCCTTTTAAATCTAGTAATGGCTTAACTATTTATAATATGACAAATTATTGTATATTACGCAGCTCTGATAACATGGCACTTATTACCAACAGTGTTTTTTTGTTCCTGAAAACAGGCAGAATCCTGTAAAGTGCAAAAACAGATGCTTATATTGGGCATAAGGAGCTTTTGTAGTGTGTTTATGAGACTTTACTAATAGGACAAACTGTATTGAGAGGCATCCTAACACTTAGTTGCAGGTCAAAGGTTACCAGGGTAGTGGTAGTCTCCTGATGGCGTGGGCTGTGAAAAGAGCAGCATCTCTAATGTGGCCTGGATGAGAGAGAGGAATGGAGGAGTGGTAGAAATATATGGGAAAATGATGAAGCATGCAATGATTAAAGTAATCAACAAGAATTGAGAAAATAAATTTAAGTTAATAAATACAGGGTGAGTAAAATGACTTATGTGGGACAGTATTAGAGTGGAAAAAAGTTAAAGAAAAACTGAATAGAGAACAAGGAAAGACAATCAGTTTAATTTGTCTTACTATAATGTTACCGCGGCAGGCATGCAGGCAGTGCAGAGCCAGTTCTGTGTTACTGCCCCCTCCTGGCAAACAACTAGAACTACTCATCAAAAGAAGCTTCTCCACTGTGTGACGATAAAACACATGAATGGGACTTTTTGTGGTTAATAAGTAACATGTCATGGCAGTATGTTTTGACGGGACCTGTTTTTTTTTTTGTTTGTTTTTTTTTTGTTACCTTGGTCTTGTAATACAGTACTATCTGTCAGCTCATCCCATGGTTTCCACAGCAACTGTTCCCTTGGTGGTTCTTCATCTTCTTCTTCCTCACCAAACGTGCAAGGAGGTATATCTGCTTGGAAATGTGGACCCAGGTTGATACACCTACAGTGTGTGAAACAAAGTCTTTAGATCAAGATAAAGTGCGTGACTGGAGTGTGCAGTGAAATTTACTCACGGTAAAATCCCGCACTCCTCTTCCTCCTCTCCACGCACGCCCTCTTCTTCTTTGTGACAGACTGATGAGTAGAGCCCTGTTCCTCTTCGTAATGGGTTAAGAAGAGGCCGAGGAGTGTAGTGGGCTCTTATTACACCACGTTTAGACTGTAATTTGCTGGGAAATGGTATTGCGGCGTAAATGGGACACGCTGGCTTCTGTAAGAACAAAAGACTACATTTTTATTGTGCCACCTACATGTCTTTTATATGCCAGGTATAGTATGTATACTAGAGATAGGATCAGTATAATTTTAACTCCCTACACGAGACACCTGTCTGACATACTTACCCGAAAATAGCAATTAGCAGGTGGTGTTTCAAGTAAGCCAAATTTTCATATCGTTTTATATCAACTAGATCAATGCTTTGGTTATAATATGCTCATTTGCAAATTATCACCAAAGCATCGATCTAAGTGAACCCTATTGTAGATTTGTTTGTGAGCCTTTTACCTGCAGCTGTGAGGTTCTGAGACTGGTGGGTCCTTGTCGTAATTTATGGATTAGAGGAAATATATTCTCTCCTGCCGCATTTTGAATGTGAGTGGGGTTTGACGTTGTATGAAAGAAAGAATGAATGGACGGACTGTTTGAGAAACATAAAGTTTTAGATGAATGAAAAACTGGTATCTGAGAAGATGAAGGCCCCAGCTCCGGGGATTGTACAATGTCATGTGGACCTGGTGCAGAAAAACAACAGAACAACAAATGAAAAGGTAAACAGGTTAAACAGAATACAGGTATTACAAAAGCAAAGATTGGTATGAAATCTGTTATGTGGGTGGGTAAACCAATTTATGAGAACAGGAAGCATTACCCGGCATAACCGCTTCTAAAAGTTCTAACCATTCTTGTTAAAAAAGTGCACATAGCACTGAACTGCAAAATATTGTGTGTTGATGGTTACACACATTTCATGATTTACAACACATGGGTTAAATCTTGTGTGTGACATGTTTTTATCTAAAAAGATTTAAAAAAATAGTTCAACGGCTGTATAAAAGTGGTTTTAACATTGAAACGTTAAATACAGGCATCACCAGGGCGACAATGGTAAATGGAGTCTATTGTAAATTTATTTTTTATCGCAATATTGTCATTTGCATTTGCATATTATTTGTATTGCAAAGAATGACTTGTATCACAATAACGGTATAGTCTTCCATTTTATTGACTTTTTTTCTGTCAAATTCATCCAAAATTGTCCAAACAAAGCTTTAAATCAGACTGTGGTGCATCTGAATGAAATGTCCTGATTTAGACATGGTTCATTCAAACATTAGACCTGGTTTAGTTAGTCCTAGTATAATCTTTGATACTGATTTAGCTCCTGCTTTGACGAGTATAAGTTAACCCACAACCTTGTATTTATTATTCCTTTGTAAAAAAGCATTCAATTAACGCAGGTAACATTGTTCTTGCAATATTTATAAAAGTTATTGCACAATTTTATGTAAGTTGAAGAGGAAATACTATTGAATTTTATATTCACATTGGTGGTTACCTCCACTGTTGCCATTGTTGCTTCCAACGGAGGATCTTGGGTTGGCCGCAGTGCTGCTAGATTCACTGGACAACTGTGGAAAGCAATGGGGCAGCAGTGGAAGATTCCACATAATCCCAGAGGAATTTGATGGATGCAGGGACGGTGGACGAATGGGGAAAAACTGAAGTGTACCATGGTTTTCACCTCCTTGGGAAGCTGAGTGCACCGCAGCAGGGATGGCGCCGGGAGAGTCCATCTTGGAAGGTGAGTGGGAGGGAGGCGGCAGAGGCGTAGGAGGTGGGCTGAGGAGGTTGGACGTGGGGGGAGATGGGAACGATGGGAGAGAGGGGGAAGACGAGTCGGAGTCAAAAGAACAGCTAAGCCTGGATTTAACCCCCAAGTCCCAAATTTGTCCATAAGAGTCTCCAGTGGTGATGACAGGAAATCGTCTCTTAGCCTGGGACAGGAAGGCGTCAGAGAAAGAGTCCAGTTTTTGTGTGAATGTCCGGCTGTTAAGGCCGAGAGGTGATTTTTGAGGAGGGACACTTGAAGTCAGCGCACGGGACCCTCCTCTCCATTGGTTTTCCCCAGTTTGAGAGCCGGTAAGCCATGGACTTGGTTCCACTTCGGCTGGTTGAAGCTGATCCTCACTGTTGGGTCCAAATTCAGCTAAATGACATTCACTCAGCACTGAATCAGTCCTGCAGTAATCTGGACTGGTGTCACTGAAGTCTGCTTCAGCCTCTCTGCAAAAAGTACTTTGTTTTGTGACATAGCTGGAACTTCCTTTCCGGTTGTAATTTATGTCAGTTACCTGCATAAAGCTGTTGTAGTTAGCTTTGGCTCTGTGGCCAGCTCTGCTGTCACTGTGTACAAAATCATTTGTGTTTCTGTAGCAGTTACCTTTACCATAAAAATCATCTGTGGGACTCTGACAACTCCCATCCCAATCTTCTTTTTGGACATTGCCATACCAAGACTCAACAAAATGTCTCTCCTCTCCTTCAAGATGACCTCCCAAATTACCATCTCTCTCTAAACTACTCTCGCCTGTGTTAAGGAGGCCTCTTTCTCCACCATTACTTTCCTCTCTTCCCTGAGAGGATGAGCCTAAAGCTGAAAAACAAAGGTTGGATTCATCCCCTCGACTTCCGTACTGTTGTAAAGGCAAGGCTGGCTGAGTGGATAAGTACCCGGCCTCAGAGCTGTGCTGACTGGGTAGAACAACGTGAAAAGACTGGCGCTGGTGATGGTGGTGGGTGGGGTAGCTGTGGGTCGGCGAGCACTCATCCATTTTGTCCCAATGGGTTTGAAGAGTGCCTGCGTAATACAGAAAACATATCAACTTAAACAAAATAGCACTAGACAAAAGAGGGCCAACATTACAAATATTTTTAATATTTCAAAAGGTAAGTGGTTAAAAAGGAGAATTGTGTTTGGTTAGGTATAGCTAGCTTTTAGTTGGGACAGGATAAAGTACAGGTGTGCAATCAAAAGTCAGGGATGGTCTCATTTAAGATAAATAGTGCAAAGGTTGGTAGTTAAAAATACTAATGTTCTCAAAGGCATTGTGCTAATGTTGTTTGCTTGTTATGCTAAGCCTTCCATTTACAGCATGGAGGCTCAGAGTAACAAGCAGAGAGTTACTATCCTCCAAAAAGTGCAACTGCAGCATTGTGTGAATATTACTCAACAGCACAAAATGACACAAGCACAAAAGCTAGAAAGAAGTTCATATAGCAGTTGTGGCCCTTCACTGTGTGGTCATATATTACCTCATGTAGCATAACTTAACAACATTATTACAACATTATAACTTACAACATTATGTTTAAACGCTATATAAATAAATCAGCACATTTAATTAACATTTAATCCTTGGGTCAGCCTGTGTCTTCTAGAAACCACACACTGCTCTATATAGGACAAAGTGAGTCAGAAGGAGTCAGAAAGAAGGAACATTAGATGAAAAGTCAAACACTGTATACGTTTTGAGGTTTTTGTCTTTACCAGTCTTTGGCGTGTTATTTCCTTTTCACATAAGCTCGCTGTTTGTGTTTTTGTCTCTTAAAGACGCTCCTTACACTCCACATTGTTGTCTCGGACTACTTTTTAGCTCAACAGTCGTCAGTGTCTGGCAAATAATTTCCCCATTTGAGATTTGTCACCTCTTACATACAGTCCTATATCTGAATCTATCTCTCGCTTTCTTCACACCAACGTACACACACACGAGTCTGTTTGACTACCACAGTGAGGACACTCTATGAGATTATTTGTTCCACAGATACTTTGGCTTTACTATATCTCCTCTCCTCTACATCTACTCTTTACTCTAATCCTAAACCCCAAGTCTTCCCTCAGAAAGTGGGGTCTCACTTCTCATCTTTGTGACCTGTGTCCCCACAAGAATAGGTAAAGCGTCTACAAACGAAGATGAAATGGACAGAGAAAACCGCTGATTACACACACCACAAAAAAACGTAACTATCGTTCACTCATTCTCGACTACACACTCAAACACACACACACACACACACACACACACACACACACACACACACACACACACACACACACACTCGCAGGTGTTGAAGGACCGGCGGGTGTGATGTTACCACTCTCTCCCTCCTTCTCTCGCTGCCTTTGTCGTCGTGGTAACCACATCCTGAGGAAACAAACAGTGACGGATCTCCCATCTTTTAGCTATCTTTATCTCGCTGTGCCCCCCCCCCATCCCCCCACTCCCCATGCCTCTCTTTCTTTCCGTTCTTGCCCATCCTTATTTGATTTCTTTTTTCTTTTTTTTTTCTTCAGCTATTATTTACTCACATGTACTTAGTTTGGAAAGTTTTGTTCATACTTTATTTTTAGTTATTAAAAGAAACCTTAGCTCATGCATCCTTTTTTAACTGGGACTTTTTCAAGTTTTTTTTTTTTTTTATAGTGCTAAAAATATCCTTAAAAACACTGAAATGTACCAGGTTGCCAACCCACAGAGATAATAGATTAAAAATACCTTGGTGTTTGCTTATCTTAGTTTGTGCATTCAATTGCACCAGTACAATTGCTTTTTTTCTCTCTTGGCTGCTGTCTCTTTTGATAAAGTGTGATTATTCATTTTCAGAACTGTTGTGTCCCGGTGTGAAAATATATAAATACAATCACTCTATCCTTAAGAGCTATTATTCGTGTTGGGCTGCCTGGCTTAATGAGTGTACTTATGTGACAGTGGCAGAATGCTACATGTTTACCACACCAAGATTCTCTCCGGCTGAGTCAGCTGACAGGAAGTGCGAGAGTGCGAAACAGGAAGAAAGAGAGAGCGACCGACAATGAGGTACAGGGGAACACCGCGCTGTCCCACCCACTCTCCCACCACACATCCAGAGTATCATACCTTAAAACATCTATAGCTGTGACAAATATACTTGTCTGTACAGGAGAGGCCCCTTCTACAGCTACTCCAAAATCACTTAAGTGCAAAGTCTTTGGCATTATTCACGCTACATTACCTTTGTTTTGTTGAAACAAGATAACGTTTCCCTTAAGGACACTTAATTATATTGTATTGTACATAATGCTGCAATTCTATAGTCACTATTATGCTCAGGTTTTATTCAGAAAAAGAGAGCTTCACTTTCTCAACATGTAACCCATACAGGACAAATAAATTATGTAAGAGACAAAAAAAGACGCATGCATGTAATATCCACAGACAGAGCAATTATGAACAGTGTTCCAATCAACGCACAGGCCTATGGTGTGACCGTGAACAATAAATGAATTACAGCATGTCACATATGAAGGCCGATCCTAGGTATTACTTAAACAAACACCAGTCTTGTAGAAAACACAGTGGCACACATTGCTGACCAGCCTCTGAGACGTATAAACTTCTTATTATGATTATGAAGACATAATGTGCATGCTTCACTAGTGCATTGGGAGTAAGCAGTGCATGCATTTTCAGCATCAGATTGAGATGATAAAACAAAAGAAAAAAAGAAGAGAGAGTTGTAGGTGATGTTAATGTTGAGGTCACTTGTACAGTTAAGTCATCTGTGAAAACCTCATCATTAACATAAACTAGATAAATACATGGTAAGTACACAACCTACCTGTCTGACCTCAATATTAGCATACAAGAAATATCACTGCAGTCATTCACTACATTAATGTAACTCAATGATTAAATTACGTGTTTATTTTTTTGGGGGGAAGGGCTAGCCAATTACTACGCAGATTCAAAAGTGAACACTGTGCACTATGTGAGAATTAATCTAAAAATCTTATGGAAAAAACAAAGGAATGTAGCACACAATAGACTGTAAATTTGTGCTAGATGCTCAAGGGTTAATATTGATAGCAAACTGCTCCTCTGTATTTTTGAACTGTGTAGGTTTTACAGAACATGGCTTTACAGCGTCCACAGTGTACCCCTCGCCCCGCCTCATAACCTGTTTCTTACAGATGGAAGATAACGCAGACCGACGACTGAGAGCATAAAGGGTTGAGAGAAAAAGCCCAGAAACGCTTGTCTCTTTCCCCTTGTCTGCTCCCACAGGTTTTTTGGGTAAATTTTAGAGAAATCAAGACAGTCTTCTCACCATTTTGCACTCCTCCACACTCCTCTTCCCTCCGCTGACAAATACTCACTTATGCATCAGGTATTTTGACTGTTTCCCACAGTTTGGTTTAGAGTTGACGTCTGTAAATAAAGGCTTTCTTGCAAATAATGTGAAAAAAAAGTGTTTGCCGATGTTTGATTTGATTCGATTAGTTTTAGACTCGAGAGTTTGAGCGCACTATGAATGGATTGGACATTCATGAACAACAAATTAGTCATATTTTTTTTTTTATTTTAAACACATTTTGGGCTGAAACGTCCAGTTACTGCAGCTAATGAAATATTAAATCTACACATTTGTGCGTCAAACTCTGATGACATCCAAAGCCAAGGTCAGAGGCCGCTTTATTCTCATATGTAATTTATTTTAAATGAAAAGCACGTATTTATTCAGTCAAAAGCCGTTTTACACTAAAATTGTTTTTGTTGCACTTACTCTTTGGGTGTGTGTTGTTTATGTTAATGTTTCGCTTTATGCAAATGTAAAACACTGACCAGGGCTATTAAGAAAATAAAATGCAGACGCCGCATGGCTATTATCAAAGTAACAAAATTCGAAAATAATTATAACAAATTATTTCAAGCTCCGTATTTGCACACAAGCAAAAACATTTTTTGAAGGTGCATTTATATTTAGATAAATACATTTTCCTTATGGACATTTTTTTAAAGGTCAATTGTGCATGTGCCAGCTTAAATAAATGAAAAATATTCGCTTGACGCGGTAATAACTACTTGCATTGGTCAACATCTATAAAATATATAGTTATACTGTTCTATACATAGACGTTCATAATACATTGTCCTTTCTACATCTTCTACATCAAAATTCACGAAGCAGGAGAGTCCTGATCTGGTCTACTTCATCTCGTCTTGTCTTTGAACAATTTGAAAAAAAAAAAAATCTTTATTATTTATTAGATATACTTGAAATGATCGAGGATCTGTGTCAATTGGATCGCTGACGCAGTTAGAATAAAGTGCTGATGTCAGTGAAAATTAGCAAACAAAATCACAAATAGACGCAGCCAAATCTTTTGATGACAAATTTTTACCTCATACTTTTTCATTTTTTACTTAAAGTTGCACACATCTCTAAATGCAATAAAGTGGTATTACAATTAAAATGAAAAGTGGACAGTTTTATTGAATTTTTTTTCAAATCAGATTTGTTGTTTTGCCGAAGAAACAAGGTGAGTGTTTTGCACACATTTTGTTCTCTGTCTTGTAATTACTACAAGTATAAATCTTATTGTGAATGTTGATTGCTGTCTTCATCAGTCAAATAATGCATACATTACTCAAGTAAGTCATAAATAAATGCAATTTTCCCTTGGTTTCTTAACCCTTTAAACAAACCGTGGGGGAAGACGCTCACAGGCCGCATACTACTTTGAAGGAGAACATCATTTCCATGTTTGAGGAGGGAAATACTGCAAAAAACTACTACTACTACTCCGGATGTTTCAGCTTCCAAAATGTGTGTGGCAAAAATAAAAAAAAAACACACACACATTTGATGAGGCCACAACTGCGACTGAAAAGTGTGGAGCAAAACTCAGTATTCTTATTAGAATGCTTTAGTAAATGTTGATGCTCGGCGGTCACTGTGGAAAAACAACACGTGATGGAGGTAAGTCAGAGTGCATCTAGTTCAGGTGGACATAGTAAAAATGATGAGAATCTGTTCACAATTCTCACGACTGGAAACACAACGCAGTGTCTAGCATTGATGAAGCCCGTTAAAAGTGTATGAAATATGAGTATAGTTCAGGAAAAGCAATCGATGCATGTATTGTGAAAGTTTGAGACACTAAAATCTGAAGTAGTGCAGATGTTTCTGATTCTGGTGTTGCCAAAAATTACAAAAGCGGTGGTTGCTCTCATTGTGTTTACAGATGTTAAAGGAGGTCGCAGCATTGGAGATGATTATAAATAACAACAAAGAATCAAACATTACAAGACAAAACTCGATACACCTTTTTTTAAGTCAAAATATACCACTATCAGCCACTTCAGAGTTCTTACTTGGGTTCTTACGTCAGTTACTCTTACTTCTTATCGAAGATCACACTAAACAAAAGCTTGCAAGTGGTTTTTAATCTCTCTCTGTTGGTGGAAAACAGTGACAGTGTTGCAATTTCTCACAGAAACACATAAATTAAAAAGCGGTATGCAAGTAGCCATGTGACATTTAGTGAACATGGAAATATGACAATATTTCGAGGAAACATGGTGGCATCCCAATTAGGCGCAATACCAGTGTTGCCTCTTTTCAAATGATCTTCTTTATATGGTTTAGAACAATGGCAGACAGTGGCTGTGAATCAATAGTGATCCTTAACTGAGCTCTTGGTTTGTTATATTGTTTTAGCATAATGCCAACAATGCATGGTAAAAGAACATGTTTATTTTAAAATATATGGTAAAGAGGCTTTTTCAAAGTTGTAAATCTTACCTGTTAAGTCGTTGACATTACGAGGAGCAGCGTGTGAGTGTATGGTCCGCCCTGACACATGTGCAGTGGAAGGAGAGAAAGAGAAGAAGAAGAAAAAAAAAAAGGTGATCGTCACTGTGGCTCTGTCAGCCTTTCATCTGTCTGGTGGCAATGTGTGCACGCTGTGTCATAGTGAAGCTGGAAACAAAAGAACAAAAAACCCTTCAAGCAGACACACACAGACAAACACATAGAGCGCACACACTTTCGGTTTAGGAGGGTAGTTTTTTTCTCTCAGTTCATCCATCACCATTAGGTCTATCAGTTTCTTACATTTCTCACATTTGCATACAGTCACTAACATACAGTTATTATTAGCAATAAGTCACAATGAGAACAGTGGCCATGTTTCAAGTGGCCAAACTGTGCTTTTACAGATAACTGAAGTTCAGATAATGTGATATGGGTTGGATGTAGACGCACAGATAGCGGTAGTCACCCTTAAAAGGTAAAGCTATTATTTCAAATACATTTGTTTGTCCGTTTATCTCACATCACTATAGGCTATAGATTGTAACATCGTGCTATGTGCACACTACACAGATACTATTGTGTAGGTTCTCAGTCATCCAGATCCTGATTTATTAGACTTGTATTTAGGTAGAGTCGTGGTTAAAATGACGGCCCAAGAGTTGCAGATGATCTGTAGGTCATGTAGGTTAAATGTATGTATTAACAAGTTTGCGTTAGTGTAATATAGTCTACTACAAAATGTATACTACCGGCCTACTTAATACTCGACTCTGTTCTTTGTGTTTCCCAAACTTTCAAGGGACCAAAAAATCAAAAGCTCCCTGGTCTTTGTCATTTTGAGTACTTGTTAAATGCTTCTGACCATAACCTACCCACAGCAGTACTGTACCTTACTATAGCCTACTGTACTGTGCTGTGCTGTACTATACTGAGCTGTACTGTACAATACTATACTGTACTATACTATACTGAGCTGTACTGTACTATACTATACTGTACTGTGCTGTGCTGTGCTGTACTATACTATACTATACTGTACTATACTGAGCTGTACTATACTATACTGAGCTGTACTGTACTATACTATTTTGTATTGTACTATACTAGTACAATACAAAACTGAGAAAGTTTCTTATGAACTGCAAAATACATTATTTGTCACCTGTTGTCAAAATCGTGTCAGGGTCCTGTACTTACTGCAAATGTGACACACACATGACACAGTCCTAATTAGATGACTTTGTGATTCTATGCCGTACCTCACAAATCTGGGAAAGATATGATGCTGTGCAAAAAGTGAATGTACTAGGTTCAAATCAATGTGTAAGTGAAATACGTTAGTTCTCATAATATGGTTATTTACAATTAAATGTGACAAAGTGCAAATACATAGTGCGTGAATGTTTGTAGGTTTTAAAGTGTTTTGTTCTGTGCAATGAGACACTGGTCGACTGATAGTTATTTTATTTCAAATCTACTGCTGTGATATAGTTCCCGGTAAAGTAACTTGTTCTGTTATCACATATAAAATCAATTTGGGGGGAAGGGGTTACACTGTATTCAGCTTCATATGTCAAATGTAATGAAAGGTCATGTCACCGGGATACATCTCTGTGTCACAGTCAGACTGAGAGCCAGTCATGAGTGTGCACGTCGGTGGGTGAGGCCGTGGTTGAGTTTCATAGCGGCGTGGGGTGACAAGAGAGGTGTCGTGACGGGCTCTGATTCCCGGTATTAAAAACTTCAAACCTCCCCTGAGACACCACAGCAACATGACGGCCCTGTATTGTATCAAAACCCCCGAAACTCAACCGAGAATAAACCGATTTCAACCGAGACCCTTTCATCATTAAGTGTTAACTATGATAAAACTAATGATAAATAAAGTAATTGAGAAATCACAGTAGATTAAATCAGGTCTTTGAAAAGAATTAGCCTTCTTGATAATGTGGTGTAAATTCCCAAATTCCTAAAGAATTAGTTTTCTTGATTTCTCATCAAAAGAGTAGATTATATACATTTTGCGATTTGAAAATAAAAGTATACAAAACCATATTAACATACTGTGTGTAATATGTTTGTAATTAAAGACTTCCTGATCTCTATGTTCCAAACCATCTTCGGAGAGTGCTAGCGTTGTGTGTGCGAATGTCCCTGATAAGAAAATGTATTTAAGCAACACTTTGATTGACAATACAAAAAAAAAAACATTTTAGAAAAGTAAAAAATAAGTTAGACTTGGAGCTAAAATATATGGTAATGTTGAGAATTAATAAGGCTTCAACAAATGTAAATTGATTTTTAAATAAAAAAAAAAAATGACTTAGCTCTAAAACTATTAAATATAAACACAAAAGTGTGCTAAAAGAAGTAGTGTTTTTAATTATATGTGGGAAAAACAGTTTGGATTTGGAAATATCCTTGTAACTGAAGAATGTAAACCTAATTCATTTGTTAATTATTGATTTGATAATGGTTCTGATATGTTTTGGATTACATTTATTTCCTGAGGCACTAACGTGTCAGCAGTAAAGAACCTGTAATATCTGTCGAACAGTTAGCCCTGGGATTAGCCGGCAATTGTCTAGTGTACCTCACCTCAGCAGCTTCGATTGGCTTCTGTCCTCTGTAACCTGTTGAGAATAAACGGTAGAATGTGAATAAAACAATAAATATATGAATTAGCTCAACCTGAAAATGCTTCGGTAAAAGGCTTCAACCTCTGCACTACTTTGACTGTCGATCCAATCAATGTGAAACTCCACTCAAAATTCAAGAAAGGAGATCAAAATGATTTAAACTTCAAGTAATGGCACGTTATCCTTCTCAGCATTTAAAAAAGTTACATGTTGTTCCAACAGCATTTATGAATCTAATATTTTAAATACATTTTAAAAAACACCCATTGGATTATCTGGATAGTTACAAAGCAGACGTTGCTTTGGTCTTCAAGAAACATTATAAACAATATAATATGATAACTATAAGTTTAAAAATGTCTTTCAGAATTACAAGTCAGACACAAACACATTTGAGTGCTGGGGAGGTTTGTTAAAGGGTAACTCAGAAAAGGTTTCCCCCACTTATATTTTTATAGAGATGTTTTGAAATAACGATGGCTTTGAAATGTGTATGAGTGGGATATTTATTTTATCCTAGAGTTACAAAGGAGACAGATGACAGTCAAACTGACATTCTTCCTCTGTAAACATCTGTGACAGTTACCACACCTGTTCACGTCTACTTTCAGATTATATCTACATCAGAAGAACCAAGTAAAGTATGTACTCTTATTTAGAGATAAAAGTGTAGCTTGACTTAATTGACTTAAGGCATGGCTTAGACACACAGACACAGACACTCAGAGACGTGACAGAACTTGTTTAATCATTTTTACTTGTTAAGTTACCAGCGCGAGCCAAACAAAAAAACAATTTCATTTGCTCGCACTGAAACACATAACCACATCGGTGTTCAAAGACAACACTTTTGAAACAATAAACGTCAATGAAGCATATGAAATCTGCCTATAACCAATGTAAAAATGCATATTTAAGAAAAAAAAAAACAATGCAAATGCCCAATGAACAAGTTTGGAATGTTTTTTTTTTTAACAAAGTTGTAACAATAAAAAGGAACAAAAGGCTCATTTGCTTTGACGTCAGTGTGGCTACTTTTAAATGGTGCAAAACAAGTTTTAGTAAACTAAACTAGATGTTAGCTTTATCAAAACCCAGAGAATGTTTACTGGCCAACATCTTCTCCCCAATTTAATTCCTATATTTTATGTACTTTTGAGATCAGGCCCAAGTCAATTTATTGACCTAAACTTTTCTATGTGTATAGCTCCCTCTTTAGCTCATGTAAGGGAACTGCAGTATGACCCCTTGTTCTGGCCCCAACAGGATGCTATCCAAATTCACTGTGGACTCTTGCTCCATTCCTGGATCCGTCGAGAACCTGACTTTGGCCGTCTCTGGCAACTGTCCCTCTGCAGAAACAAAAGAACAATGCGTCAAGCAAAAGCACAGAATCAATCTGGTAAAACTGAATTTACTGGCACAGCACATATAGACTTACCGGTAACTTGTGATTTAAGAGCAATTGTTTCAGGTGATGTGCCAAAGTTGACAATAGTAATGAATCTTTCACTCTGGTCCCACAGACGCAGGAAAGACAGTGACGAATTGGAGGCCTCCAGTTTGTAAAAGTCACCATGGAGGAGAGAGCGCTCCTTGCCTCGCAGCTCGCTTAAGGTTTTGAAGCATTTCCTAATTTCAACACGCTCCTTACGCTCAGCCTGGGAAAACAAAGATATACATTTAAATAAATAAAAAATAAAAACATACTGACATACATACACTCTAGGTTTCTTTAAATTTAAATGCAGACTCACCTCAGCTGTTTCATTAGCAGTGCCTTCAGCAGGTTCCTTCTCTATGTCCCAAACCATCTTTGGAGCTTTGCTGCCCTGAAGAGAGCAACAGAAAAGTGCATGTATGGTTTACAACAATAGAAAATGTTAGACTTGTGTGTGTGTGTGTATGTGTATATATATATATATAAAAATGCTACATTATACTTCCGTACCTCCGCCTGAAGACCAATCTCATCTCCATAGTTGAAGACTGGAGTGCCGGGCAACGTGAACAGCAGCAGCTGGTAGAGGCGGACTAGACCTGGAGTGGTAGCCTGCTTCGACATCTGTTCTTTCACAGCAGCACCCAAACCCCAGCCCATTTGCATTTTCTGAGAGTTCAGGAAGTCTATGGCTGACAGTCTCTCCGCAGCAGCTGTAGAACATAAATTATTAACTGCACTGCAAGACTTTAGACAATAGGCCAAAAAATAAAAAATATTTGCATGATTCTAGGATTAGCCTACCTTTCTGTGTGCTCAGCAGGTCAGACAGGAGGAGATCAACACCAGAGGTATTTGCAAGTTGAGAAAGCTTTGGAGCAGAAATTCCTTTAGCCACACCCATCAGCAGTCTGTGGGAACAAACGTACTAGTGTAGCCACTGTACACAACTGGGGCTTTAATTAAATCGATTATTTGTTGTGGTTTAATAGGCCACAGCATATAAAACTATAATAGATGTCACTCATTTGCTATTGCCAAACTTCTCCACAAGGTGTCACTTTTACCATTAGGTTACTAAAGTGGATTATTCCCTGTAAAGGTCTTGACCCTCCACCCAGAACCCTTGCATTGTTGGAGTAATTTAATCCCCAATGCCGTCATTAAAAAAAAAAAAAATAAGATTTTAGTCCTAAAAATGTTGCGTTAAGGTGGAACTTACTAGGTGGATCTAGGCTGTTTGACTATGATTAAAAGACATACTTACTTATTTTTAGTATCTGCAGTGCGGTTGCCCTGAACGGCAGCCTGAAGCTTGGGCCACTCCACAGAATTAGCTGGGACAGCGACATCAGACACCTTGATGCCATCGACACCCAAATTAAACCAGTACTCAGCTGCAGCCTGAAATAAATGAAAAAATCTTAGTACAATCAAAGCAAGAAAATAAAACCTCAGGCAGACCAGAGAGCCAATAATCAAATAACTATGTTTATAACATACCCTGACTTTCTCAATTATATCAGCCTTATCTCCAGAGCTAAACCAGGAAGTGGTTCCCAGGTAGTTTGGAGTCAGATCAAGCACCACAGAAATGCCTAAACAAAAGAAAAGATGCTTGAGTTGTTATAACGTTCACATATAATGGTAGTATTTGTAATAATAACTGTTTTAATTATTAACACTAAAATAGTCACATTAACTGTAAGTAAACCTACTTTTCTTGTGGGCTTTTTCCAATACAGAAAGCAGGGCCTTCTCTGTGCCATGAGATGGGTCGATCACTTTCAAATTGAGAGTTGTTGGGTTGTCACCTTGCACAGTGTGAATAGGGCCAATGATAAGACCTTTCACCTTTAGCTGGTTCAAGTTTTCCAACTTTGTCTCAACACCTAGCGGTCAAAAGAAACATAAACTCTTAGTGAAGGAATTTCTCATTGGTTAAGGACAACCATAAATGTGTGTTAAAAGAAGAAGTGATCAACTGTTAAAAAGGCAGACAGGAAGAAGAATCTTGCAACCTAAAACTAAGCACACATTATGACAGTGTTATATCGTCACATATAGCTCAGGGCAGCAGCACGTGAGTGACTTCCTACACACACTGTCGGCCATGTGAAATCTAGTACAAGGAGGCCTCTCATGTGAAAAACACCACTGAGTCACATGAGCTCCCTGGAAGACATCCAAAAGCCTGTTGGAAACCCAAGTGCTTCTTAGTAATTCACTTTAAGAACAGCAGCTGTAAAGGCTGTTTTGCTGCAGGTTCACATTAAGGAGGACTTGAATGATGAATAAGGGCATTAGAGGTAATAAAGTGTTACTGTATTGCTTAACCACAAAAATCAAATCTCAGACAGATATAAAAAGGATGACTCTATGCTTTTTGTGTCCTTTGGACCGCGAGTCACTCGTTGTCAGTCTTGTCAGCAGTTTGGTATCCGTTTGCATGAGCTAGGCCATTAAAGTAAACCACAGTTTTGTCACAAGATCTCTAATCCTTAAATAAGTGCAGGCTGCAACAACAGTACATCAATTGCACATTACCTTCCAATCCATCAGCGAAGGCATCCAGGTCAGAGATTTGGTACAGAGGGCCTTCATTCCACCAGTTCATCTCAGGAATGGGTTTGCAGCGAGGGGCCTGCACGATAATCACAATGGCGCCAGCCAACATGCCCACCCAGCCGAGCCAAAAGAGGATAAGCAGTACCCAGCGAGTACGCACCCATCTAAAGAAAAAGGAAATGTGTCAAAATAACCACACCGTACACATTTAAACTGACTCTTTTTTAAACTGAAGGCTTTCATAACTTACCCTGGAGTGCCAGCAACTTTCAACAGCTCCTCTTTGGACAGGCCTGTGAATGTAACCTCGTCCTCAGGAACCTTCAACTTTACGCTGCCATTTTTCTCTCCTCTGGAAGTCTGGCCATCCCCCGTCATGGGCTGCTTCTCTGGGTCCACCTCATTCAGCTCCACTTCTTTCATATCAATTTCTGTGTCCTTATTCATCGTTAAAAGTAGCTATTAGCCTTTAGCAATGCAAAGAGATGGACAGGAGAAGCAGAGGTGGAGAAAAGTCAGAAATAGCCTGACCGGAATACATAAAATGAAAAGCAATCAACAATGGATCAAACTTTATTTTCATAAGCTCATATTTAAAACTAGGTCAATCCATGTTTATTGAAAAAGAAACGAGATGCCTGGTAACTTGTCTATTAAATCAACGTTAACATTTTTATGTTTAAAGGTTATTATATTAAAAAGGTACAAGTGTATCGTTTGTCGGATAACATTTAAAGAAACTATTTTAAAAGGGATTTTGTTCAACAGTTGCCGGACTGCGCCCATCAATTACTTCCAACTAAAACTCACTGAGCCGGTTAATGACGGAAACACGGAGAGCTTCACAATAAAGTCGTATTGTCACATTTCTAAAACAAGTCCAACTAACAGGAGCGTTTAATAAACGTTAGACATTATAGAAGTTATTAAAATGCAGCGTGCACTAACACTGAAAACCCACACAAAACATACAGCACATTGCATATGGTTAATTTCTCTTATTTGTTAAACCGGAAACCACGTTAATTTCCTTTTTAGGATGAGACGTTTTAATAAAAACAAGACGCACATTTCTTGCGAAAAATCTACAATATACTTCGAAATTGTTTAACAAGGTTACAATTGTCGAACTTTACGGTATAAACTACAAAAAATAATAGTTTAAAATCCTACTGAGCGCGTTTTTTTGTTGATGATGAAATCCAGCTCATCTCTACGTCATCTCACACGAGGAGTGCCACGCACACACTGATGTTTTTTACTTTTCTTAAGCCTCCGATTTGGAGTAAAGCGGCAGAATCTGGGTTTTCGACACAAATTAAAAAAGCAATACCTGTAACAGAGTAAATATAGTCCGCCCTGTTCTGTTTTCTTTATCCGTCGGTATCCCCTTATTGTCTTCTAAGCTCATTACACAGACGTCTGTATTTGTAGTAGCCCCGGTTTCCCCGCCCATGGATCGACAGCAGCCAATCAGCTCTCACTTGACTGTACGTATATTTGAGATAACGTTTGTCTGCCAATGTTCTCATGTCACGAATAATTTAGTTTTTCTAGTAGTAAATAAAAGTGGCATAACATCGGATAAAGAATGAAACCCTTGCTCTAGTTTTTACTTAACACCGTCAATGTGGGATATGTCATTTATCCCAGGGGCTCACGTGCAGACCTACTGAGACTTGGATTTGCCCTTGATAAAAATAGGAGCTAGAACATACACTCACTACAGTATGTAGGACAGGTTTTCTGACAATGTAAAAGAAAAAACTGCATGAAGTTTATCATATTTGACAGCCCAGTTATGAATGATTGAATCAAGGTCGTCCCAAAGTCTTTGATAAGAGATTTCTATTGTATTCACTGCTCACACCCATTTACAGTTTGTATTCTCATTCTTAATCATAAGTACACAAACACATTCATGATAATCAAATCAATTTCATTTTTCTTAATGATAAACCAGAAAGAAACAGAGTCATAGTGTTAAAGACACATTATTGGTGACTCTGTATAGCAGTTATTTAAGTCAACAAAGTCACTTCATAGTAATGAGTCTTTTTTTTTTTTGTCTTTTCAGTTTTACTACATTTTAAAAGCCATATAAATGCAGGGAAACAAGTTTTAGCAGTCATCCTCCTTTCTCTGCTTGCGACCTGAAGCACTTCTCAGCTGCATTAGTCTTAGGTACAATTATAGCAGAGTTCTGGGAAAACAGTCACAGTTTGTGCCTTGAGCTGCACTGTTTGTCCAAAGACATTAGTGCTCAGAAGTTTACATACCCTGGCAGAATTTGTGATTGTTTGGCAATTTTTCAGAGACTATATTAATTATAACACAGTCATAGTTAGTAACTATAAATAAATAAAATGTGCCATGGTATGAGCACAACTGTATATTGTTTGGTGCATAAAAGCAGCTATCATTGTAGTTCTGTGACATTTATACTTGCTATAGCAGCTATTAGCTGGAATAGCATGTGAAGGCTAAATCTGACTAGTATCTGAATTAGACTATTCAGTAATCTAACACAAAGTCAATTTAAAATGTCATGACAACCTTCTAAAAGATTATTGAATAACTTGTGTGTGGTCATTTGAATTCCAAATCATTACCCTGTGTTTCTGTTTTCGAACTGCACTTGTATTTGGCAGTGTTCCAATAGGGCTCTTGAACACTATGAACAGCCTGTACTAGACACCCGTAAAGACCATCTTTCAGACTTGTATGGTGGGAAAAGAACATGTCAGGCAGCTATCAGGAAATAGGAGGAGGCAATAGAAAAAGAGTAAAGGGCGGACAGTAAAATGAAGGGGGAAGGGGTAGAGTAAACATGTTTATGAGTTCAGGTTGTAGCAAAATTTAGACTGGTGTCCTGGTATTAATGGAAACCAAAATGAGTGAGGTTGTTTGTATGGGATCATGTTTCTCATTAGTCAAATACCAGTTTTATGTAAGATCTGTTGAGTCTCCCTTTGACATCAAGCAAGCCAGCCACTAGAAAGAATGAGACTAATAGAACACTACACTTGTATACTTTATTTCTTTTGTGTACAAAGTTTAAATGTCAAATGTAGAAAGAACATGTGCACTAACCCTTTATACAACCTGTTTGTTGACTCCGTGAAAATAAGTGGGAAAAATAGAACATTTTTATGAGCAAATGCACGGGACAACTGTATGAGAAAGCTGTTAACATTAACATAGCTTAAACCTTTAAATGCAGATGACCACATGCATTTATTTTGTTTAATAAGTGCCAAATATGTGCCAAATATGTGTTTCGGTTGGAAACTGTGTATCAGACCAAATGGCCCTGACATGTGGGGTTCCACAGGGGTCTATCTTGGGACCTCTATTATTCAATCTCTACATGCTTCCTTTAGGCCAGTTAATACGCAGCTGTGATGTATCCTACCATAATTATGCAGATGCTTTACATTTCACTCACAGCAGGTGAAAATGGACCAATCCATTCATTGTGTCACTGCATCGAACAGATTGATGTGTGGATGCAAAATAATTTTCTCCAACTGAACAGAAACAAGACTGAAATAATTATCTTTGGACCACAGAAACAAAGAGAAAATGTCAGCAGTCACCTCGAGTCTCTTTCTCTAAAATCTAAAAACCAGGTTAGAAATCTAGGGGTCATCATGGACTCAGACTTGAATTTCCAGAGTCACATTAAGTCAATTACATCATCTGCATTTTATCACCTTAAAAATATTTCCAGAGTCAAAGGCATAATGTCTCAACCAGACTTAGAGAAACTTATTCATGCTTTTATCTCCAGCAGGTTAGATTACTGTAACGGCCTGCTCACTGGTCTCTCAAAACGAGGGTTAAGACAGCTTCAGCTTATTCAGAACGATGCTGCTCGGGTTCTAACTAACACCAGGAAGTACAACCACATCAGTCCAGTTTTAAAATCTCTGCACTGGCTTCCTGTTGCTCAGAGGATAGACTTTAAAACAGCACTACTGGTTTACAAGTCTCTAAATGGTTTAGCACCAGAATATATTTCTGAAATGCTAGTAGCTTATGAGCCTCCTCGGACTCTGAGAACATCTGGGACAGGCCTTCTGCTCGTGCCCAGAGTTAGAACTAAACAGGGTGAAGCAGCGTTTAAGTTTCAAGCAGCAAAAACCTGGAACAACCTCCCAGATGAAGTAAAACAAGCCTCAACTTTAACAATGTTCAAGGGGAGGTTAAAAACCTTCCTTTTTAGCTCCGCCTACACCACAACTTAAAATGTTTTTTATCTGCACTCTTCTTCTTTTATAATGCTTTTAATCTTTCTTATGTTTCCAAATCTAAATCTTGTAAATTGTCTTTTATTTCTGTAAAGCACTTTGAGTTACCCAGTGTATGAATTGTGCTATATAAATAAAATTGCCTTGCCTTGCCTTGCCTAAAATTGGCCTGACTTTACTCTAGTTTTGAATATATTGAAAGTAGTTTGTTCTGACATATAGCTGTAGGACTCTAAAGCACACACAGTGCTCCAGTACAAATCCTGTCTGATCCTGAGTTTATTTTGCAAGCCACTGTGAGAAAAAAAACAAAACAAAAAAAAAAAAAACCTGAACAGAGAGGCAGACCAAATGTGAACCAGTTCAAACCAGTCTGGCTCAGCATTCCTGCTTTCATGTCATTGTTTGTACCTCACTGAAAAACTGTACTACTTCACAGCTCTTCCTCAGGACGAAGTAAAAATAGTGGAACAATGTTACTTTGATAAGTACTTTATAAAATACTCCCTTTTTAGTTTTTGAAAATATATTGCAGGTGTACATTGACTTTGTTGTTATCATGTATGTCTTGGTTCCCTTCTAAATTTTTTTTTGGCTTTTGGTAACTATTAAATGTAGTTAATTAGTTACAATTAGTACAACACAACCAACTTCATTCACTAAACACTGACTACATTTACTTTTCCAACTGAACAGCTGTTGAATTAGACTCTTTCTTTTCTCTTTAGATTTCACTTACTTTACTTACTACATTCATTACATTTATTTTTCTAGACTGTTAACCAAGTGCGACATTTCTCTTCTTGTCTTTTCATTACACAAACCATGTTCTTTCTTGTTAGCCCCTCTCTGCTGGCCTCCACCCCCTGTGAATGAGAAACAGTATTATGTAAACAATTCTTTCTGTGAGTGGAATTTCAAGCATAGACGGGTGTATTGGGCTCACTCTACTTTTGCACCAGTCAGCAGAGTGGCGCAGCGGAAGCGTGCTGGGCCCATAACCCAGAGGTCGATGGATCGAAACCATCCTCTGCTAAAATTTTGTTATCTCTCTTTAAAAGAATACAATATATGAACCAGCCTGCAGTAAATGTATGTATCAAGCATACATTTACTGCTAATTATCCTAAGGCACTGTCCTATACTAGCAATCCTTGCTGCTTTTCCATTTAGCTATCCACTTCTGTTTTATGTGAGTAAAGCTAAACCAACCAGAAAAGCTTATCTCAAATTAAACATTTACCTCATTTGTACCTGCTGCTCATTTTCCCCTTAATTTAACAAGCAATTACCAGAAAACAGAGCAGCTCTAGGTATGATCAGTACTGACCTTTGAGCTTCTGCCTGTTGTTTAATAAACTCACACTATCTGTCCAGGCCTCAAGACACCTTTTGAAAACCTGATTAACAATTAGAAAAACAAAGATAAATAATGCAGATATTCATTTGCAGCAGTTACTGTATATCAAAATAGAAAACATAGAAACAAAAAAGCAGTATTAAAACATTTTACACAGATGTATGCTCCTTGATGTTCTTTACTCCTTTGTCTGAAACAGGGCAGGGCCTAGGCTTTTATCTGCCTTTACCTTTGTCATGGTAATGTTATACAATGTCTAAATGTTGAACTCTAGAAGACTGTATTAACAATTACGCACAAAGTTAATTTTCCTGGAAATAATGTTACCTTAAAATTTTTGGAAGTGGCCTTAAATTTCCTTTAAAATATTAGATTTAAGTGGATTGTCATTGTTAACATTGTTAATTTGCATGTTGTTGTTTTTTTTTTAAATTTTGAACAAAAAATCTGCTCACACTAGATTTGATTTAGTAAAGTGGTCTGACAACAAAGTATAATTAAACCATAATCACACCATCATTTATGTCCCAAACATGCAGTGGAGAAAGGAGACGTCCGAAATGCTACTTTTATGTCTCATTTCTACTTTATGGCTCTTAAGTAAGCATAAGTATGTATAAATCATAAGTATAGGTCATAAGTATAAATTAATACAAATCCAATCGGAAAGCATTTACCTCTAAAGTAAAGCAAACTTACCTGGAAACAATGTTGTTGGTAACCTTTTTTCTACCAGTGCATAAAAGTCAGTACGGATCTCAGATTTTTGTCAGTCAACGGGATCTATGGCGCTGTATACTAATGTGAAGGTCTTCACATTAGTATACATTTCATGCAGAAGCTGATTTTCCACTTGTAGCTTTGTGTAAAACTCATTCATGTAAGCCAATATGTCCACAGCAAACACAAACTCACAGCCAATCAGGGACGCTTGGCTCAGGGAAATCATTGGTTTTCCCCATTAACTCCCGACATGGGCTTATCCCTCAAGAGTGTCCACACTTGATGACAAACTTTAACAAACATTAGATTGGTCTTATAGAAATCTAATGAATTTACAAGTATATTTGATACTGACTTGCACAGGGCTTCTTGCTAGTGTTTGGAGTGCACCATCTAGTGGAATCAACTGATTACTGCAAAGTATTGCAGGAAAAGGGTAAAATATATTCAGTTTTCAATTGTTAATAAAATATTAATAGTTATTGGCCAGATTTAAAGCAGCACTACCTGATTTTCTGTTGCCATCCCTTTCTCAGATTCCACTCTCACCCAAAAGCAGCCTAGGGACCTTTCCTGATTCTCTTTAATAAAAAAAAAAAAAAAAAATTGAACCAGACTAATATTTCCTCCACAAAATACTAATACAGTATACCAAACTTAAGTTTAGCATTTAGCATTTGCGTAGCTGCAATTTTAGCATTAGGATCCGTATTTCATCCTAAATGAGCTGCCAGAGCTTGTAGACTCTCCAATATCATTAAGGTCTTCTGGCTTAAGGAACCTTTTACCTGAAAAATAAACAGTAAAAGCCCTGGTCCTGTCTGGTTTAGTTTCTAGGTAGCTTCACATGGTAGCGTGGCCGAGCGGTCTAAGGCGCTGGATTAAGGCTCCAGTCTCTCCGGGGGCGTGGGTTCGAATCCCACCGCTGCCAAGACTGTTTTGCCAAGTAGTACTTTATATGAATTATATAGAGACGTGTTTAAGCAAGGGAAATTACATTGCAATTGACAACACACCATGTTGCCTGATAACAATAACAGCTATGATTTACCAATTATGCATTGATGAGTTCTTTGCTAATCTTTTTCAATCTAAATAAATCGTCCCTGGGTGGGCTCGAACCACCAACCTTTCGGTTAACAGCCGAACGCGCTAACCGATTGCGCCACAGAGACATGTAAATGCCAATGCAGAGGTGGACATATCAGAATGCTGTGGGGCATTTATTCCAAGCACAACTTTTGCAAATAAAACACGCTATTTGCGCTGGACACTGACCTTCTGTCATCTGACTTTTTACACACAAGAGAATATTAATAAGTTACACTTCTGTACACTTTACGTCATGTCCTACTAAGAGAGAGAGAGAGAGAAAAATAAATAAAAGAGAAAATGCATTGCGGTTTTGACAGCAATATTAATTTAATCAATTTACAAAGGAATGCAATAGAGATGCACACAAGACAGATCGCCGTCCAATTCAATCCTGTAATATAAAAATAAAAAACAAAACCAATGTATAAAAACACATGCAAGATGACAAGATATGGTGATAGTATTTAATCACTTACACACTGTTTTTTAGTTTGTTTGCTTGCTCTTCGTCTACTAGAACAGAGTCATTCCAAAGCTCTATTGATTTTATGCCAAGCAGAAATAAATTATAGATAAAATACATACAACCCTTTGCAATGACACTCATTGTCTTACCTCACACTGTTCACACCTTTCATGTGTTAGGTGTCCCTGCTTTGACCCAATTCCCATCTATCTATATTGTTGAGTCACCAGGCCCATTGAAATGCTAATGCTTAGTGATCAACGGGCACATTTACATGTACCCTTCCTTTTTTGTTTCGGACAAGATTTCCTTTTTTTTTTTTTAAATAATAATTATGATATTATTATATATATTATAATTATAATTTATTTTTTAAAATAAACTGGTAGATCAATCAATTGAGAGATAGAGACAGTTACATTTACCTTGCTTTAACACTTGGTCTTCATCCAGTAGTTGGACTCCTTCAATTTGGAACTCTTCACTGTTGACGAAGGAAATAAATTGTGTTATAGCAAAACTAAACCCATTATTGAGCTGGGGTGAATGTTTGTGATTAGAATATTAATTTAAATATAATTGTCATACATTGTTGCAACTGCACACTAGTAAAATTACAGTCCTACTTTAGTTTTTGTGTAGTACTAAATGAAAACACAGTTACCTGTCAGATTTCCATGCAGTGATTGAATCAGGATGCTGTGTCAATCCTGTGTCTTTTCTTGGTGTGGATGTATGTGGCCCCTGACCCTTTGCCACTGTTATTTTCTCATAGCTGTAAACAATTTAATCATTATTAGACTGCCTACTTATACAATCTCATCACATTTACAAAAGCATTACATTTAACATTTGTCATTATAATAAAATATATTCTTTACCTACATTTTCCTACGTGACCACCAATTGATAATTAGTGACCTAACATACAAATAAAGGCAGATGCACAGCTAATCACAGTATAAATGTTACTTTATTTCCTCGCTCTATTGGCTCAAATGCTCTGCCAACGTAGAGAGAAAACAAGAGTGAACATATTACTCTTGTTTTCTCTGCGTGCCTCGCTCAAAAAAACATGTTATGTTTTTGTATTTTTTTTGAGGAGTCACTGAGCAGTGCTAGAGGCCAGTCGTTTTTTGTTGCTCGTAGAGTCCATCTCCGTACAACGCTCGCTGATCCCGCTAGCCGTTATGGCGGCTAAACCGGTAATTCAGTGCTGTACACGGGAGCGCGCACTACGTAACATCTTGGTAGATTTCCCAGCAAAACCGGCCCGAGTGCTGCACAATAAAATTAACCTACAGGCTCATCGAGACAGGAGTTTTAAACAAAGAAGGTCTCTGTCGTCTCATCTAATTATGAATGGCTAATATTTGGGCGAATAAAAGCGTTATTTGAGTTTAAAAAGTTACGTAGTAAAAAGTCTCTTTAAAAATTAACAATGCATGGCCTTGGTGCACTTATTTTTCACTCATGACATCCTGTTCTTATTTAAGGCCATTTTAAAATATATAGCAGAAGTCTTTATTTGTGTTTATTTCTTTAAATGGAGGCAGCCTCCAAAAGTGATCTGTGCCTCATAGCTTGTTCCTCATTAGTAAGTGGAAAGATTCTTGCCTACAGATGAAATCAAAGGATCCTTTTTGGCCAAAGCACAAGAATAGTTGGGGATCATTAACACAATGAGGAATCTGCTTAAATGAAAAGCTATCGTCCCTGGGTGGGCTTGAACCACCAACCTTTCGGTTAACAGCCGAACGCGCTAACCGATTGCGCCACAGAGACATAGAATCCACTAATACCTGTGCAAACAACAAATCAGGCGTCAACAACAAGTTTCCAAATGAAGGCACCCCCCTTTTGCAAACTCTTTTAACGGGAGCCTTTCCAGATGGATCTATCAAACTTGAAACTAAATGTGATTGGGCCAGGCTATTCTAGTTTCACGTCTGGCGTCACCTGTACTGCATTGGTTTAGGTCATATTTAACAGATAGGGGTTTCTCTGTTAGGATTGATGATTTCTCCTTGTTGCACAGATTTCACAACACAATATGTCCTTTCATCCGTATGCAGACGACTTGCAGATTTACCTACCGGTTGTCCCTATTTGTCTTGACAGCCAATCAATAAATGTTTAAATGACATCAAATTGTGGCTATCTCAGAATTTCCTCTGTTTGAGTGAGGCAAAAAAACTGAATGCATTGTGTTTGGCACGTCCATCCATTGATAGTATATAAAGTAGATTGTGCAAGCTCATTGCTCCCCATTCTGCAAAATGTGTCTTACCACAGGTCAATTACACCCATGCTTTTCTGACTCCTTCGTTGAGGATATTACTAAAATGGGCAGAGAGGGTAGTATCTAAGTGTCTCCAGGGCAGGCTTTTCAAACGCGCTGAACAAGCTAACCCTAACAGCTAATGTCATGCTAATGGCTGATGCTTTTGTCTCCTCTCGTCTCTCAGTCTGGGGTAAGTCTGCACATCTTACCAGTAACCTTTATTTCAGCTCATGTTGTTAATGTAACAATGTCTTTAACAGATTAAAGTGACTATATGTAACTTTTTAAGAATTGGGCCAATAATACATTTTTATTAACATTATTTATTGAAGTTATTCATTTATATTACAAATAAATTTAAATTTATTTATTTTACAAATAAATTATTGGGCAAATAATAACTTAATTAGATGAGACAACTGAGACCTTCATTGTTAAAAAATGTTGTCTTTATGAGCCTGTAGGGTAATTTTATTGTGCAGAATTCCACCCGGATGTGACATAATGTGCGCTCCCGTTTACAGCTCTGACTTCCTAGTATAGCCGCAACGACAGCGAGCATTTGTATCGAGGTGGACTCTGCAAGCAACAACAAAAAAAAAAACTGGCCTCTAACACAGCCCTGACGCTGATCCAAAAAAATAAAATAAACAATGTTTTATTGAGCGAGTCCTACAAAGAAAAACAGGAGTGTGACCAATGTTGGGGGAGGAGTGAAGATAAGCAGAGAGAGAACTTCGGTACTGCTGCTACCTTGCTACTTGGGACTACTAACTGTGGTTAGGACCTGGAAAAAGCTCTCTATGCTTTGCTAACCCTTAGCTCCTTCATAGATTACTGCAATGTGCTCTATGTAAGAGTTAACAAAACTGGTATTCATTGTTTGCAACTTGTACAAAACGCTGCTGCCTGTCTGCTAACAAAACAGTCCAGTACAGTACACCTGTCCTGTACTCCCTGCACTAACTCCCTATATAGTTTAAGTGAGCAGCAAAGATACCTTGCGCATGGCTCTTAAAAAAAAGATTTTTGCGCCCAACGTGGGGCTCGAACCCACGACCCTGAGATTAAGAGTCTCATGCTCTACCGACTGAGCTAGCCGGGCTTCATGGGGGCCCGTCCCCCACTGCCCCAGATAAACACTCCCAACCCACCAATGTTTTCTCTTATACAGAATGAGCGTTTCAGGCAGACTAGATGACACATTCAGCTAGGTTTAACCCACAGTTTTCGGGCTGAGACTAGTCTGTAGGCCACTCCAAAATGCCCCATCTTTTCATAGTTTGTTTTCCTGCAGAAAGACAGAATCTTTTAGTTAAACCAGGACCAGGATTATAAAACACTAATCACGATCTTTAAAAATGAACTTGCTGCTGTTAATTATAATCCATCTGTTCTGCTTATGCCACGAAGCCCCAAATTAAATTGAAAAACCGACTCATTAAAAAGTAATAAAGAACCTGGAAATAACATGTTAGCTGGTAATTTAGCAGCAATATTATGTGTCAAAGAAGCTAACATGCTAGCTAGTAACTTAGCAAAAATATAAGTGATTAGAAAACTTACTATAATTAACTTCTTACCTGAGTCAGCATAGAAACAGTATCATAGAAGGACATCTGAGCTGTAATCATCCCTGCTTCAATGTTACCATGTGCAGGTGGCAAGAAAAGATTTAGTCGTCCCTGGGTGGGCTCGAACCACCAACCTTTCGGTTAACAGCCGAACGCGCTAACCGATTGCGCCACAGAGACAACTGGCAATGAGATTCCATGACAGGGCTTAAAAAGGACACTATTGAACATTGAATCATGTTCTCATACAAGACATGATATTAAGACATATCATTAAGACATGATATAGCATTTAAATGGTATCGTTGACAAACAAATTAACAAAGAAGTTTTTTTTTTTTTCTTACCAAGAAAAACAATTCCAAAACATCTCACGTATTGAGAGAGTCTAAATCAAGACAAGAAAAAAGTTTTGCGCCCAACGTGGGGCTCGAACCCACGACCCTGAGATTAAGAGTCTCATGCTCTACCGACTGAGCTAGCCGGGCTACGTCACCCCAATACTTAGCGTGATTTAAAAATTCATATTCTAACTACAGATGTCCCAAGCCATATGGGGTTCAAGTGGTTCTTGTAGCACCAAGATGACCCACCTAATTTTTTTGCATATGAAAGTGGAGGTTATACTTTAATGTCACGCTTTCTAGATGTCCCAGACTGCTGTTTCGTTCCTTAGAGTGGTTTGCAAATGCCTAGCAAAAAACGCTCACAATAAAATCATTATAACATACGGACCACGGCTTCACCAAGTGTTCTATAGTATAGGGCCGACAGTTATGAATCAGTCCACTTCACTCAAGGCTTTATTTAATTAAATAGAAAAAAAGTTAGTATTTGTCAATATTTGTTTATTGTCACTTACAGTATATTGTTATTGATTTCTTGATAGCCTATATTGTGACATCATTTTGAGGTCATATATCACACAGCCGTACTTCCAATTACTTCCACATAATAATTTTACCAAATATAAGACATGCAATACATACCACGAATTTAATAACAAGTATGGACCTTCAAAAAAACTATAATCCTAAATTATTGCTAATTAACGCTAGTAATGCATTATGAGCACCGTGTAGCTATGCTAGCAAGAAGCACATGGCTCACTTAGCATAAACCGCTTATGGCCTGGCAATGACCTCAAAGTTTTAAATAATAATTCACCGATAATATTGGATTATTCGATGGTTAAAATGAATACGTTAGAGAAGAAATAAGAAACTGTAACGACTCAGTCCTAACATTGATAAGGCTTGCGTGTCTTACCGTCTACAGGTTCCCGCCAGCTGATGTCCGATGGCGCTAATGGCAGTCGTAGTGAAAGGGCGGACTATGAAAATAAATATGTTGAAATATTTACCTAGCACTTGACACAACACTATACGACCTCACTAAAAGACGTTAGACACAATAAACGCAGACGAAACGAAAGTTTAGTCGTGCCTTCGCTGCCCGGGGAGGAGTACGTAACTGCCGCACCACCAGCACGACTTGCCTCACGTCTGAACGCGCTACTTTACGTTGTTTACCGGGTTTACGCGGATGCTCGAAACAAAAGTAAGTACATTTATCTTGATACGCGGTACAAATACATTTTTATATTATTTTAACTTTATATGGTTTTTAATTAATTATTTTTTCTTTTTTTATTATGTCTATGTTTCATCTAATTTAACAACACTATGACAAAATGATTACCGTCAAGTATAAAATTACCATAATATTGAAATACAATTTTAGACGTAATGTGTGATAATCATTGCTGATCATGCAAATAATATTTAGGGGAAGTATTCCCTCAGCATCGAGAAAGAAAAAAAGTAAATGAACATATGTGGTTATGAAGACTGCATTAGCTTTTTGTGTCTAAATGATGCCATTTTTTAAACAAAGTAATTGGCAAAGTCATAAATCCGAGTTAAAAATGTTTTAAAAGAAGCCACGTTTAACTTTTACTAAGAAACCTAATAAACAAATCAAAAAGAGGTAGAGTGAAAGAAGGTGGGCGAATAAATTCCCACGTTGGCATTGGTGATAATAGTACTATATACCCGTATTATGAAGAACTGTTGCGATGCTGCAGTCCACGGACAAATTTCTACTTGTTATGTACATCTTGTTCCTCTGGATGGCGCCATCTTCTTACTAATGGATAAATGGCTCAGGGACGAGTACGTGCTGTTTTTAATCTAATACAGTTATTTGTCTCATTCACCGGAGAGAGCAAGTGTAACGACATTTTTTTAGATTCTTTCTATTTTTTTTGACTGTCACATTTAGGATTAATATATTTTATTGTGAAGCTTGTCGTAAATTACAAATAATTAAGTAGTTAGATTTATGGTTAATAATCATCAAAATTGCCTGAATTGTGGGTTTCAAAGTTTCAACATGACAAGTTATGCAAATATATTGTAAATAAATAAATAAATAAATAAAATAAAGATTTAAAAAAATAAAAAATAAAGACAGAAAGAAGTATTAGTAGCCCCCACACCACGTGACCAATTGCGGAAATAGCCTGGTGAAGTGTAGTGAGCGCAAAAGAGAGCGGAGCATAGCAAAGGGGGAGTGGAGATTTGAGTGTCCGATTGTATTTTGATCCTCAGATCAGCTACCAGTCAGACCTCTGCTCGAACAACGCTTCAAAACCACATACGGGTCACGAACCTGATCATTTGTTCAGATAAATGCACGACTTCCGTCAACGGTGAAAGGTAAGCTTGACAGAAACATCGCGTAACTTTTTGTCATTCGCGCTTTTTTTTTTTGTCTTTGCTCTTGATGTGACTGGCAGATGTTTTTCACCTCAAGTTGAACTATCAAGCCCATTTCTGTGCTTTATATGTATTACATAAGTTTAACAATGTAATGGTACACATACGAGACAGTAGTATCGCCCCAAGGCACGTATAATAGCACGTCAATGGAAGCCTATGATAAATGGTGTTTATTGATAAAGTAGAACATTTCTGGTGTTTTATTATTGTTCATTTAGCTTAGATTGGTTGTTAAGACTTTTATTAATTGTTCTGTAATTATTTGAAAGAGAGTGAAATTGTCAGAAAAGGGGACTTTATGTGGATAAATGCCATCTTTTGTAGAAATTAAAGAATATTTTCTAATAGAATGTTCAATGCTGTAATGTAAAGGGATGTTTATAGCCCAAAATTTTTGAAATAGTAATTTCAAGATGTCCTGGATGACTGAGAACCTCCACAGACATAATGGAGCACACCAAATAGCTACATGCATGCATGCATATAAAAAAGGATAATTACCCGTTGCTTTGTCTGTGTCATTTGCAGTTTGTATTGATCAGTGTTGCACCAAAATGAACCTTTCACCAACAAAGGCTCAATGGGATTTAGAACTTAAATAAAGAACTTGTCATTTGAAGTAGGTTATGAGTCACAACCTGTTTTTACAGTCATTTATAAAAAAAAATTAAATGGTATATTACTTTGGCATTAGAGCTGAAATACATGCAATATTATCTCAAATCAGCAGTTTTTTTAGGTTAATCTCATCTCAAACATAGAAACAATGAATGAATGAATGCAGTACAATTTAGCAGTCACCTCCTGCCGGTATCAGATGCCATAATTGCATTGTCACCATCATTTGAGTTGACAATTTGGCTAATAGAATATACTTTATTCAGTCACATTTTAGACTTAGGGCATTTAAATCCCATTGGCGCTTTTCTAATCATCCGCTCACATGTTGCTCACTTGAAAAATGGATCAGCTCCTAATTTCTAACTGTTCTCAGTGGATGTAACATTGCAAGTTTTCAGCGCCTCCAAGTGACACCCTTCCCATCTGCAACGCTGCCAGAAGAGCTCAAATACTCAGCTGTGATCCATGCTTAATGTGTCGGCCTTCCCTCCTACATTTGCAACACTAAAAGGAGGGAAAGAAAACCTCACTATTGGTTCCCGGTTGTGTAAAAAACAAATTGAAGGAACTCTGTCCCTTTTGTGTTCATGTATTTTAACCAAGAATGTGATGTGTTGGAAAACTGGGGCTAAAATGTTTGGATAATTGTGCTGTCACTTAGTAGCCCTGTCAAGCTCACAGATAAGTAATGACTGAGACTAAAGTGTATCAGAACCTAGTCTACAGTCGATCGATACTTATAGAGACTGTGTAAAGATAAATACAAGGTGAGACAGACCAGCATTCGTGGTTGATCATGAGATAAGAATGAAAAATTGGAAAGTGGTTATAAGACTAAGACATATCTCTAGTAACACAGTCTAACAATAACAACTCTACCGTTGAACATATTTTCTATATGCATATTTATTTAACTAAGCAGCTCAAAGATATCTCTACATCATCCATCTGGCTGTAGCCCACAAACATCAGCCTGGACCTGGATAATCCTCTTAGATTGTTTTGTTGTTTTTCCTTTAATTGAACTCTCCGTTGGGAGTTATTCTTCAGACGTCAGAGACAGTACCCTACAGCTTTGTACTGTGCTGAACAGCAGCTAACCTTGGTTCATGGATTAAAAAAAAAAGTGTCCAAGGAAACATGTTCAGTGAGCTGTTATTACCTGCTTTTATATTGGTCTCTTGTGCAATCTTAAGTCCTTTATGTATCCTACTGTGCTCTACTAATGCAATCCCCATTATCTACTCTGGGGCTCCTCTCTCATTGGGTCTTGTCCTGCATTTTCTAGGGTTGTTCCGAGGACAGGCTGCTGAGATGACAACGCTGTGACAGAGTGTGTTGAAGAGCGTCTGAACTGGACCAGTTCCTTTGACATGGCAACTGCTAAGAAGAGTGAGTTTGGTCATTTTGTATTCACCGCTAATGAAGGAGACGACTCTGTCACATTTTCTTACATTCGGTCGCTGCTGTTCATGAAGGGTGGCTGATAAATGATTAATGTATTCTTGACACTTCGATTTTATCTAGCCTCTTTATAAAGAACCCAACACCAGTATTGTTTATGGCAAGTTGCTAGGCTAGGCTTTCACAGTAGTCCCCTGTTAGTGCATAGAAAGACATAAGGGTTGGATTCAGTTTTGCTAGCATTAATGTTTTAAGTGTCAATAGTGTTGGGTATTTATTTACAATAAGGATTCTTTATTTGGCCAAAATGTTACCACAACACCATATCAGGTATAGGTTTTGAAGCTCACCCCAAACAGGAATAACAATTCAGTGCAGTGTTTACAGATCTTTGCTGGAACAACCTGTTTGTCACACCAATGACAAGATGTAAGGCTGAAAAACTTTCCATATACTTCAGAGACAGACTGGGAGCTACCAAGAATAGACTGACTGTCTTCTGTTACACAAAACACAGATCTCTGTAATGTAACAGAGAGAAGTGCATTTATCCATTACACTTCATTCCTGTAAAAGTTACCAGCGTTTACATGACGTAAAGCTGTTGACTCAGCAGTTAAAGTAAGCAAGGATAAAAGATGTCTGACTGTAACCTTTTGTGATAAAGAATCTCTAAATTACCTTTTTTCCTCCAAGAAGACGTCCCGGTGGGTTTCCTGGAAGTGTAATCAATACATACTTAAATCCACCATAGATTTTTTTTTTTTGTCGAAAAAGGGAAACTGCTATGTCAACAACTTTCATAACAGAAGTAAGACCTATTTATTTAAGGATACACTGGCAACAGCAAGGATCTATAGCAGCAACAGCTCTACGTGAGTCGTAAGTTATGGAAGGTAAATCCATCCACTGCAAAATCAAAGTATTAATAGGGGTTAATTTTAAAAGCTGAATGCATAGTATGTGTTTTGTCCTAACTACAAATAGCAGGAGACTGGCCAGTGCATTTGTATTGCCTGGCCTTGCAGAGCCATAAAGCTAAATTCAATCTGGTTTATTCCTGGACTGGCCTTGGGTGCTGCAGTAAACAGCAGAGCCGTAGGTGCTTTTGATTATTAATGCTCTTCATGGGTGAAAATCTAAACAAATTCTCAAAATTATGCAATTAATAGTTCTAGGGAAAAGGCAAAGTTTTATGGCAAATGCTCCAGGCTTGTATGAGCTCATGGTGAGACAAACAGGAAGGAATCAAGGACTTTTTAGTGACAAGGTGAGACTAAACTTATAAAAGTCAATTGTAATCAGTACAATCCCAAGCCTGATTTGAAATCTGATTGGCCGAGAGAATAGCACACTGAAGCAGATACAGCAACAGACAGATTAGTGCAGAGATATAAGTAGATAGAAGAGATTAATCTGAACTAAGACAGTTCAGTTGTGGGCCATGTGCATGTTTTAGTTATTGAGGCCCTGTTACATCTCTCGCTCAGTCTGGGTTTAGGAAACCAAATAAAAAAAAAAATAATACAGATATCGTTCATAATGAGCCTGTAGACTGCACAATAAAAAAGTAATTGCAATATTAGTGCACTGTGTAGCTTCAAAGGTATCGCGATACCTTGCTGCTTAAATCAACACAATCGCTTTTTTTTTTTGTTATTGATACTTCATTTAAATGCTTGACATTAATGCCGTGTTAAAGAGTAGTGCACTGTTCTGCTGCAGCACTGCAGCCAGCACAGCGTGAACAGAGAGAGGAAAGATATGGTCTAAATATCTTTTGTTTAAGCATGCTTAAAAATATCAGAAACAGCTGCTATTCCGTGTTTCTTCACATAGCCTCTGTTGTGTCCTGCCTTACTGAAGCTGAGGGAAAAGGAGTGAGCGCATGGAAGCTGGACTTTAGCGCGAGCTGTGTCCTGTTCATGGAAAAACTCAAACCGGGTCTTGTATTGATTGATTGGTAGCTTGTATTTGACACAAAGTGTGTTACAGGTCTGTATTATTATAATAACAATCATGAGAGCAGGTCAATTTAGCAGTTAATGAGCGGAGGAGCTGTAGCCTATCACTGTAGAGTTACAAACCAGGACTGCATTTGAGTCTGACAGAACTGTGACAAAACCCCAGCTCACCCTCAGGAGAGCGGTATTTACAGATAAACAGGGAAATACAGGACGTCTGTTCAGAAAAGCCAAAAATGTAAATGGAGTTCTGTTCAGTGAATTGGTGAGTGAGTGAAAACACTTCTTTTAATGAGGTAATGTGTAACACACGAGGCTTTTTATGTTTTATTCTAGTGTTGACAGTGTACAGATGATAAATAATATTCTATCTTAGGTGTGCAGTGTGTCCTCAGACTCTGGCAGTGACACAGTCGGCTATTTTGCATAATTAACGAGCCACAGAAGTCACAAACTGACAAAGTTGTTAAAGAGTTTAGAAGTGTCATCAAAATATGCATTATAATGTAGTTTTGAATCTGAATGTCATTGGCATTTGTCCCTCACTAATAAATAGGCAGTCACCAAAGCAGTGTGGAATTATTGGGAATAAGACTCATCTATTAGGCTGTAATCATGACTTTTACACTAAAGTAAAGTCACCTATGGGTTTCCCCTTATATTTCTGCTTTTGGAGCCTGCCCTCTGGTGGATGGCTGTATTCCGCCGTATTTCTCCGTATGGCGGCACCCTTACTCGAGGACCGTTTAAGAGGTTCCATGAGAGAGGCTTGCTTCTAGTACCGGTATTGTGATACTCAAGTCAGGTATCGAACTGAACTCAAAAGTTTATACTTATGAGCATATCATAATGACATTGATCTGAAAATTCTCAGAAATTCTACATATTCTCTTGAAAAATGTTGTTTTAATATTTTCGTCATCTACATTTTTCCAAGATTATGTCCTCAAACCAGTATAAACCCAATGGGATTTTCAAGTTTGTGTTTTGAGTGGAGTTTAAAGCCAAGCCAAAAGGACTTGCTTTGGATTGACAGTATGGAGTGCGCACATGAGATGCCGTTAAGTAAGAGCAACATATATTCTGTAAGAACATGCATTAATTTTTCATTTATTATCAATAAAAATGCAAAAGCAAATAGCTGCTTTGGAAAGAGACTTCTTTAAACCTATTTGATCTATGGTTGATAAATCTCCATAGATCCTTTGGTGTAAAAGCGTGCCATTATAAAATTCAGTGTGCCCTTAATGAGTGTAATTACAGTCACTGAGCCCTGATTGTGTGAACTTCAAAGCTCTGTGCGAAAGCCTCTTACAGCAAAGACTAGTGACAAATAACAGGTTTCTTTCAATGTAATTCTTCATCTAGGCCTTAACAAGTGGAGTGCACACAAAGCATATATAGATCATACTTCATTCTTTTACTAGCAGAGGTATAATTAAATTTGATAGGACTTTGTGTTCTTTCTATTCGATTCTGTGATAAATTCTTTGGAAATAGTACACATATGCTGGTGCTTTGTGTTTTTCCAAAGGTGTGCTCTGTCTTTGTTGGTTGTCTAAAATATCAAACAAATCATGTTTTGGTTGATAATATGCAACAAAGACCCATGGACAGATAAGAAAACTAATATTTGGATATTAAATACTTGTCATATTAGTTTTGAAGTTCAAAAGAGAACTTGTTTCATGTTGTTGATATTTAGTTTTTCCTACATTTCCTCCGATTTCCACCGTGATCCTGCACATATGGAGCTGAACTCATTATTGTGACCCAGATCACTGATGGCTAGGGTCCCTAATCTCTAATTTAAGTCCATATAAAAGTTTAATGGAATAGAGCTCAAGTAGGACAGTAATAGCCATAAAACACAGACACCAAAGACCCCTTAAGATACATTTGAAGCGCTGGGATGTAAAACAGTGTTGTATTCTTCTGAATTCCTCTGTTACAGGTACTAATGTTAGCCAAGATAAAGACAGATGTCTTTTTTTTAGTTCTGTTAGCTTTTGAAATGAGTTGGATGCATCACTTTCTAATGCCTGTGATGTCTAATAAAGGACTTTTCTCCTTCATTTTCAAGAAGAGCAATGCTTGGAAAGAATGTACTGTCCTGATTAGAGCAACAAACAAACCCGCTCTTCATACGTTTTTTTTTTATCATAATGTCTCTCATTAACAGCCACTGCTTGTAAGACTTTTAATTCAACACATTAATGTCTTTGGCACATCATCAAGACTTTACTATTAATATTTTCTTCTGTGGGAAAGAACATTTCAGTGATAGGAAAGAACACTTGATAAGGATGTAAACATTAGAAGAGCACAGACCTTTCTTGTTTTAAATTGCTGTTTAGTAGCTCTGCTCTATGGCTCTGGGAAAGTGACACGAGTCTCTGTGGCTTAAACCGAAGACATAAGAAGATAGTGTCATAAAGAATAATTATTCTCTGGCACAGAAAATAGAGGGCTGGACAGGGGAAGAATAAGTATCAGTGTCTCTTTGAAATAAAGGTGTTAAACCTATAGGGAAATAATATGCTTAGCTTGTAATTCTAAACTTTTATAACTGCGTTTACGGCTCTCCCACAGAGACTCTTGTGGTTTGGAGGATACACAAAGTTTCACAACAAATCAGATCAAACGAAAATGAAAAAATGTCCACCACATCCCCTTTACACTGTTCTCCCTTTAGCATTGTGCAGTCACTTATACCTACGTGAGCAGAGCCCTGGACTGTTGCGGCCTGGATGTATATTGTTTCACCTCAGTAGTTGTACCTATACAGTTTCTGTTTCGTCTTTTCTCAGGTTGTGCGAAAGCAGGAGGGGTGCGTTTCTCAGAGGATCACCAGACGGCCGGCGCACCTTCACACGTTCACTTCGACGAAAAGCTGCACGACTCCGTAGTCATGGTGATGCCAGAGGATGATGGGAACTTCATGGTCAAGGTGGGTTTTAGTTCAGGCTGTGTTTATAGATTGTTAAGAGCAGATGTGTTGTTAATGTCAGTGTGAACAGGCCCAACCACAGAATTAGAGATGTTTAGCCAGCCTCATCTTAGTGTAAAATAATTGTGTATGACTAATGTAAAAAGGCAGGTCTAAATGAAGGTCTCTTTTATTTTCCTGCTAAATACATGCGCTTAATTAAAATGGATTTAATTTAAAAACAGATATGAACAGCTTTTCCCCCATAGTGTCAAAGTCACCCCAGATTGTAGTTTACGTTCATCTCCAGAGGGATTCCCCCGGCTTCGATCTCTGCTGCTTTTCTACTTTATCAGGCACATCTCAGATGATAACTTCCTGCTCTGCTAAAATGAGGTTATTTGAGAATTTCCACACTGGTGTTATTAGTTTCTATGTGATGCTGTGTGGCCAGAGGCAGGGAGGTTTTGTGTTGCAGCTGAATAACAGACAGTCCCTGCGATAAAGCAAACCCAATAACCCTGCCAAACTGGACAGTACCAGTACATTGCTTTTGAATTTTATGACAAATGTATTGTCATTGCCATGCATCCTGGAGTCACTATTAGATCTAGTTGAGCCACTTTTTTTCTGCAGAAAGACAAGATATGCTGTAATTCCGGAAATGTTTTGAGGCATTTATCTTTAAGATAATAATCTTTTTTTTCTCAAAACCCTTGGGCAGAATTAGTATCTTCTCAGTCCGGCTCTTATCTTTGAGAAAGACCATGTGCAGTCAATTAAAATTGTCCCGATAATCTTATAATATCTTTTTGGAGCATGTTTCCTAAAGCAATTAAGAGCTGAAAAACAGTGTAACTGCTACAAATAGGGCAAGACTGGGAGACAGCTGTGACTTTATTATGCAATACGTCACTTGTATCCACATTCGGTCTAGTAAGGTTAATCATGCCCTCATAAAACAGGACAAATCAAATGCCCTTATACCAAAAGCAAACATTTTGATCAATCAATGTCATGGGACCTCAATAAAACTAACATTACTCCCTTTATTTTAGGTTTTCAGATCAAATAAATATTCACTGTGGGCTATTTTGTGTTGCTGCACATGGAAAGGCACTTGAGGTCATTTAACTAAGCACTAATATAGTAATAAATACATGTCCCAATAGAAAATAAATACATTCTCAGAATGTGATCGGTTGTAGTTGATAAAATACTGAACTCCTGGATCTAGTTATTAAGTCGGCAGCATCAACAAGCTGCAAAACAGTCTTCAGGTTAATCTCTGCTATGGGCCTGAGATACTAAATCAGATTTCTCACAAGCTCTGTGTTGCAGCCTCTCACATCCCAAAGGTGTTTGGTTCAGGAGCTACGCAAACAAATGCCCCACATGAGCATCAGTAATTTCATGAAGGTAGCATTATCAGTCACTTTCTGACCATCGGTGACAATTACTCTGCTCTAGTTGCCCTTTGATAGTTTAGACCAATTGCAGTGCTATTGTGCCATAAACTACACAGTAATGAGAATATGTCCACATTGTCTAGTCTTTTATTCTAGACACGCTTCAGAAAATCTTAGCGATCGTTAAGATTTGGTTCAAGTGGCTTGGACATAAAATCAAGTGCGTCTCAAGTGGCACACGGTTTCTGAAAGGCAACTAAAAAGCCTTGCAGGTACAGATTGTCCTAGAATTGATTAACAAAAAAAAAGCCCCTGTCAGAATTGCAGTCTAACAAAAAGGCCTAATCATCTTCCTTTCATTGGAAAAATAGTTACCTGTAATGCTGTTATATATCTTACAGTTCAGCAGTCCTTTTTCCAAGAGCCAAGTGTCAGACAAGCTCATTGTAACTAAGCCTTTTCAAGCTTTTGAACAAATTCACGACCAAGCAACCAAGTGCATAGATGGGCTCACTGCTTAAAAGCTGTGCGGGTGCATGTAGATGGCCTGCAAACTGGGCTGTGACCTTAATAGTATTCTATGTGTGTTTCTCAAAGCTCTTAAAAACGACTAGGCTCAGAGTTTAGTTCAGTGCGGAGTCACGTCTCATCATTCAATGGAGAGGGGCAGGTTGCTATGGTGACCGCTGGAGAAGGGAGGGGGGCGAAGACGAGTCGGTGGGGTGTTGTGTGGGATGGAGCGGTATGCATACAATAGCTGTACACAACAACATTTACATTTCACAGACCAAGGGAGACAGTTTTCAGATGAGGCAGAGTCCAGTCAGTGTGAAGAAAATGTTTTCAAATGCTCTGTGTTTGATTGTCTGCTTTGTCAAGGACTTCAGAGGCAGTGAAAATCATTTTCTGGTTAGTCATTGTAAGCCTTTTCGTTTTGCAGGTGCTGGTTTATTTATCAGGCAAAACAATAGAAGCCCTGTGATGCACTTATAATGAGTGACAAGATTAAAGCAGCGGTCACTTATTAACTCAAGAAGCAACACACTGTCAGTATTCAAAGTTCAACTGTCTGCAAGGAATGAGCTGGAATATACAGAAGTAATAAGTATGTAGAGTTGAATTTGTATAGAACACTATATTTACTGCAACAACCAGGCATTATAAAATATCCTTAATGGATTTTGAAACAGTATTGAGGCCTTAATATCTACCTAATAATAACAAAGGGAAGATGGGTTACATCACTTTGTAAAACAAAATGAAGCTGCTGCAGTGCTAATGGATATTTTTAAAGATACATGTCCAGCTTATTGCATTCAAATATTGAATAAAAAACGGTCTCAATAATATCATAATTGAGATACTTTTTAAAGGCAATGTATTGTGACAGGACTAGATACGTGCACTGTTAGGATAGAGGTTCCACAAACTTAAAAAAAAAGTTTTTTGGATAACCTAACCTTTCAAACTGTTGATTGAAACCTGTAAGTGCCATAATTTAGTTTCATAAGTGGAAGGAATTAAGGGTTGAACTGTTTTTTAACCAGCTTATTGTATAATTCAAATCAATCGAGTTTTATTATTGATGTCTGCTTCTGTAAGACTATAAACCAGACAGAACAAATTGTGTTTGCTTTATTAAGCCTTTGTCTAATTAATGCCACTCTTAATGTCTATAGTGACTGTAAAGAGATTTGGTCACAAACTCTGGTCTCTGAGCTAAAACTCATAAAATATGTGAAATTTTTCTCACTGAATAAAGAATTGGGCCATTGTTTTGTAGAAACCTTTCTGGGCGTGTCCAAGTGTGACTCATAGGAAGTAATGTAACTGGATTTGCATTGATACTGAGAGGAATTCAGGAATCCAATGATGCATGATGACTGACAAAATGGAGCTGAAAAAAATGACAGCTAATGATGTTTTGAATATGCAAAATATCAAAGTTCACCACAGTAACATCATCGGAATATTCAAATCATTTTTTATTGTGGAAATGTGTGGGACTTCTGTGTGAATATTGTTTTTCTCTGCAGTGCTCCTGTCTTCTCTGAATGCGTGATCAGACTGGAGCTGTAGCTACAGGGGCTTTGAGTTTATCGCTTGCTGCCTGCTTTTCCTTGCTTTCTCCTCTGTGTGTTTTATCCTGCCTCGCCTGAATTTTTCTCTTTGTTAAAACCCTCTTCCTCTGTGGTACACCTACTATAATTTTTTCTTTTAAGCAGAAACTATATAGTGTATGTACTGCTTTTAAGAATTACTTATCTATGTAGCTTATAAAATAATCCTTTCTTTATTGGCCTGAAATGAACTTAGAGTGTGCACTGCGAGGCCTGCCTGCTTAAATCCCCCTCTCCATTAGTTTAGCTTTTGGAACAGCCCTCCCCCTTTGGTAAAAGTCCAAAGTCTATTGGACAGACAAAGACACACATTACATTTATGAGTAAACTTGGATAAACCTTTTGCCTTTTAACTCTCTAAATGTTCCTGTCCAGGTTGGTTTCCTGAAGGCGCAGCACCGGTATGAAATAGTCTTCACTTTGCCTGAAGTCCCAGCTTTGGGGAATGCTGTGTGTCCAGCTCCCGTCCCGAGTCCACACCTACGCATCACGGACATCACTGCTCAACCCGATGGTAATGCTCACCACAGAAATTTAGAGACATATCATGAATAAGACCAACAGGTTGGTGGTGTTACAACTCGATCAAGTCTTCAGTGCCAATAAAACACAATCACTGATTATGTGGAATAATTATTTTAAAATTTTACAATATTACCTGACTAAACCAGGATTAAACAGCTAGGACTTTTTGTTTCTCCATACTTCTGTGTTGACGCAGGTATGACAAGCAGATGAAGTAAGAAAAGTTCCATCTATTAGTAAAACTGTATTAGTCAACTTTCCTGTTGCTCCACATATCCTGAAGGTTATAGGTCATGAGTAACACTCTGTTTGTGCTAAATCTATCTTTATCCTTCATTTGAACATCTCTTCTTTTCTTTTTTTTTTTCTTTTTTTTTTTTACATTAAATCAGGACATTGATGTCGGCCCTAATCAGTTCACGGTCACTATTTTAGCCAACAAATCTCAAATGTGCCCTATATTCTTATTATGGCTCTAACTCTCTGGCTTAATGGGCTCATTATTATGCATGTCATTTCCCATCTTCTTCAATCCACATTTATTCATTGTCATTCATTGTTTATGCATAGAAGCCTGATTGAAATCATATTTTGGAAGTATTTTCAAAATGCCATAATAGTGGTTTTAGGTTTTAGGCTGAGTATAGCTACAGATGAAACCACAGTCGTGTTGCTCTGATACAAACTTAATAAATCCTCAAATGACAGTCACCTTTTTAAAAGAACATAGCCCATGTTAATTCCTTACTATATTTCCACTTACAACTAAACCTTTTAATAGCTAACTGAATGTGCCAAAGGTATGATCTGTCTGGGAGCTAAATCTGATGCAGGTTATTGGCTGTCTGTCCACAGTCACGCCTTTAATATCTCTCTTGTGTTTAATATATTGGTGTTTGCTTATCACTCATCTCTCCATTTTTGTTGATCTTCTAAACCTTGAGCCATCTTATTACATTTTAGGTCTCATACCGGGCTGTGTTCTGTTGTTGTCTGTGTTGTCCAGGCGGCCTGAAGGTGACGTGCGAGTACATGGCGCAGCAGGAAGGGGTCTTGTGTGAAGAGGTGTTGCTGCTCAGCGAGTCCAACGAGGACGTCAATGTCAAAGTCAAAGTTCACGCCCGGGTCATGGGTAAGGGTCGTTCACTGTCCGTCACACTGCAGTCTCTCACATTTGAAGAATTTGAAGTTATCAGCATATGTTTGTATTGGTTGAAATGGAGACAATCTGAATATGGTCTGTTCAAAACTGTGCCATGTTAGGGTTTATTTGTTGGAACGATAATTAGGAGGTTCCTATCTGACCAGCTGCTAAGATTTTCTCAATTCGTTTATTAGTTGTTTAATATTTATTGGTATTAGTTGTTATTATATTAGTCTTTTTTGTATTGCACTGCAGGCAGTGAGCCTTGTCCTTCTCCAGTTTGCAGTTACACTTTGACTTTGTGTTCTACTGCCACCTGCTGGCCACCCTCAACCAAAAAAAATATTTATTTATCAGTTTACCTTGAATGCCCGATTTGCTTGTAAAACAATAAAAAAAAATATACTTCAGACTTACAAATTAAAATAAATGTTTTAGAATAGTCATAGTTATGGCCTTAGATAATAAATAAAAAAAACAAGTAAAATAGTAACAATATACAATTTGTAATACAAAGATATAAAATTGTTACAGTTGAGAGAGCCTCAAAATCATTGAAATTATAGCATCAAATTAGTTTTAACATAAAACAGTGAAACTAACCCCTCATTTAGAAACAATGAGTCAATGGTTTGAGAGACTCTACAGTTACATTGTGTTGCTTTAGTCAAAACTAGAACGGCTGTGCTATTAATGGTACTAGTTCATATTGGCCTGCAGAGTAGAGGAGTGTGTACTGAAGCCCGTTCATATGTAAATATAGTAGTGTTAAATTCTTGTAGTGCTCGTGCTCATGTGATTGTTTAAACTGTGGTGGGGCTCCTGAGGTTATTTTTACACAGAGCATGATCTTAACATCTGTGCGCATGTTTGTGGTTTAGAGGACAGGAGATCAACAAATTGAACTCCAACAGTCTGTTGTTATCTAAAGAAATGCAACTGCTGTTAGATCTGTGACAAAATTACACAACGTGGTCCCAAAGTAAATCTTACAGTACAGCTCAATTTACACAAGGTCCAAATACAAAATACTACTATAGACATTTTCAGTTGTTAAAAATGTTTCCTTAAAGTCAGTAACTAACTTTAAATGTGATTATGAATCAAATTGTGTTTTGTCATCAGTGTTATATTTACTGCAAACATTAGTTTAAGTAAGTCCTCAGAGGCTCTGAAGAGCTGGAAAATAAGGTCGTTGCATTGGCCGGGAATCGAACCCGGGCCTCCCGCGTGGCAGGCGAGAATTCTACCACTGAACCACCAATGCAAGTTGTGTCGGGGGATGGGGTTGGACGGAACACAAGGGTAGGGCACATACCTCCTATAGTCACGCTACACACCGAGTGTTTCGGTGGGAGCGACTTGTTTTGCAGAAAGGCAGACTGTTCCTTGTAGGACTATGAGGAGGAGGTGCCTCAGGTCAGTTTCAGGTCAGACAGGGGGGTTTCAACAAAGAATAGAACAGAATATCTGTGTGGCGACTGCTACTAAAACCTTTTTTCTATTTGTTTAAAGACTTGCCAGGATAATAAAAGTAAAAATGACGTTAAACATTTTTGTATAGATCGTTTAAAGTGATAAAATGGAATAAATACATTGTTATGGCAAAATGTGCTGCTGCTAGATATTCTTCAGAAAAAGTAGCTTGCATTGGCCGGGAATCGAACCCGGGCCTCCCACGTGGCAGGCGAGAATTCTACCACTGAACCACCAATGCATGTTATGGCTCACACTGAGGTACGAGGCCTGGGATTAATTTAGAAGTTGGATTATGTCAGTGTGCTGACCTTTCCAAGCACAATATAATGAAGGTACAACTATATTCAACATTTTAACATACTACTACCCAAAAAGATTAAAGGGTAAACAGAACTAATGGCAAAACAGTTTGAATTAATGCAAGTCCTGCAGTTATTGCGTGCGATCATTTGTTACACAAAGCTTAGTGAAACAGTGGCCACATGGCATCGTTTAGGTGGGAGTGACTTGGTTTGCAGAGAATCAGGCAGTTCCAGGACAAGGAGGGGGAGGTGCAAAGTAAAAGCGGGCCTCAGACAGTGTCACAAAGAATTATCACTTCTAATGGATGAGAAACAGACTGCTTATCAACGAAAACATTTTTCCTTGCTGACCTTGCTGTATGTGACATGGCTTGTATAGGTAGAAATAAAAGTGAAACAGCCCTCTGGCATCATTTAGTTACTATACAATTAATCTCATGGTCCATTTTTGAATGTGAGTTACATTATTTCTATTTCAATGACATGGCACTCTCCGATGGACAGAAAAGTACAGGAATAGGCCAATACACTGGACCCTAGCAATGTTGCATTTGTACAAAATGAACTAAAATCCCCTACCGTTGCAAAAGAAATGTTTTTTTTTTTTTATCTAAACTTGCTTGTTTTGGGATCGTTTTCTCTCAAATAAACAGACACAGGCAGTCTGAAGAGTGGTGTTCTAGTGGCTAAAAGTTACGCAGCAGAGCCACTTAATGTTTCATTCTTAAACAATAGAATGTTCATTTATTGTTTATTACATTTTTATTAATGCTTTACAACTGCTTAATAGTGGGTCGTAAATGTTTTGTGAGGATTGTAATGGTTGTGGTTTGAGCAGGCAGATTTACATAATACAGGAATAAAACAACAGCGTTTACAACCTAATGATGTTTAGGTTGGAGTGGAAGACCCTATCAGACATGGGTTTGAGCCAGATATTCCCAACAGACCCCCCCTCCAATAGCCGTCGAATATGGCCATAGGTCAGAAGAAATTAACAAAACGTTAGTCATTGATTGAGCTCAGGGCAAGAATGTCCTGCTTGAAATCAAACAAGCCATGTTATGGACTGGCTGTGACTGGCACAATATGTACAGGGAGTACATTGGTTGCAAGTGACTTTAAAGACTTTCACTGTATATGTTTTTTAAATCTTAATTTATACATACTCTATCCTTTTTTTGTCAGTGAATTATGGTTCATATTGAGTTTTGTCATCAGTGTTGTTATATATTGTCTGAAGAGCTGGAAAAGAAGGTAATTGCATTGGCCGGGAATCGAACCCGGGCCTCCCGCGTGGCAGGCGAGAATTCTACCACTGAACCACCAATGCAGGTTATACTTAACATGGGGGGGTTGACCGAACACAAGGATCGGGCACATACCTCCTCTTGTCATGTGTGATCATTTCTTACACCATTTTTTTTTGTCAGTGAATGGCAAACTTTTTAAGACCCAACTTTTCCATTTAAGGCTTGGAGAAATATTTCACTCTACTTACATCTACATTATATTGCTGTAGTACTTGTCAGTTAATTTTTGCTTATATGGGCTATTCACCAAATGTTAGGGTGGCTGTGAAAAGAGCAGATGTGCAGGATTCATTTGCTTGAATGACTCCACTTGGATTAAGTCAAAACATATTTAACATTTTAAACACCAAATATGTTTCTTAAATGTTATTTATTAGTTTTTTTTGTTTTTTTTTTAACATAGACTTGATATTTGTCTGTTTCCTATTCAGACCGCCACCACGGGACCCCCATGCTCCTGGAGGGGGTGCGCTGCATCGGTGTGGAGCTGGAGTACGACTCTGAACAAAGCGACTGGCAAGGATTCGACTGAAACGCACTGTTCCACATGAAATACAGCCATACTCACAGCACAAAACAGATGAACACAAACATTGCTAGACCTGTGGAATTTCACCCTGCCTTTTTTTTTTCTTTTCAAATGGACACATTACAAAGGAAAATCCCAAACTCTGGTGTTGACTAACACATTTCTCCCTTTCGACATTCAAACTAAAAGGAATGTCTAAAGGACGTTTTCCTTAAACTCTTTCAGATTCATTGTTTTGTACCAAGTCAGTGTGCTTTCCAACTTCAGCCTCTTGGGGGCAGCAGTGCTCTTTTAATCAGCATCCCCTTCGTTTTCACTGCAACAATCCCAGCTACAGATTCATAAAAATATCACACATTAGGGGCAAAAGTGTCAAGCAAAACAGCTCTTTGAACAACACAAGAGCTTAAAATTAACATCTAAATGACAAACCAAGGCTGTACAGTTTTATGATATTTGAACACAGGAGAAGTCTAACGTTGGGACTGTGGGTAGTGTATATTACCATAAGGGGTCGCTGTAGAACCATTATATGTAACACAAATGACAATCTTTGTTTAAACTCAAAAACACTGTAACTGTAAAGTGCTGGGTTCAATCCCTGGTTTGCTTTGCACATGTCGACTGTACTAGCAAGCCTCTAGTTAATAAATGAAGAACAATACTTAGAAACATAGAAAGTTATTTTGTAATCTTCCTGAAAACTGGCGTTAAACAGCTTTAAGTAGGAGCTATTTGACATTTGCGCTGGATTTTTCCCTCGTTTTGTCTCAAAAAGACTCCATCGAAGCTATGGTAGGGCTAGATTTTTTTCCACGTAGCCTTCACAACATTAGCGACAAGTGCCTTTCACTGACGTGTATTGTCTCTCTTGAGCTTGACATTGTCCCAATACATTTTCTAATCTTCCACATTTTCTCAATGGTTCATTGTTTGCTTTTAAAATGTGTTGTCTCTTCATAAATAGTGCAGATCAGAAGGAGCTAATGTACAAACCATTGTCAGCTTTTCTGTGTTAAGTGCCAAGAATCTGTCTGCACTGTTGTTCAATGCCCTGTGTCTACTCCATGTTTATCCTTTTTGTCCAGGGTTAGTGTTGGATGCGCCTTAAAGGAAATGTTCTATGCGTAATAACAGAAGTTTGTGTGGTTCATTTATCTGATATTTGCCTGTTTCTGATATGTCAAAGGTCATTGTGTTCAAGCTGAAGTGGTAGAGGTTTCAGGAATGTGGTGGTTTTATTTGTTCCTAAGTGTACGGTTTGTATTTTTAATGTTGAAAATGATTAAAATAGCATGTTTGACTTGATTGTGTCAGTTCCTTGCAGTTCCATGTGGTGGCAGAGTGCACCGCTCTAAGGGAGGTCCACTAATGTCCAGCTCATAGTTCAGTCAATAAAAAAAAGCCTTTGGGGCTTAGCTCTCTACTGTTTCTTAAAATAATATTAACTTGACAAAATAAATGATCTTCAATAGCGTTTTAAACTACTAGTTTTCTGGTTTTGTGCTTATTAAAGTACTACAATGCTGCTGATTCAAATGAGAGTGTATGTGTCTTAATATCAGAAGTACAAAGAGTTGTAGTTTATCTGGTGAGATATGTGTTTAAATGACTTGTATACAGAGTATTATTATGAGAGACAGGCACATTATGTTTATGAAAGATAAATATTTTATTTTAAAAATATCAAAATAACCTCCAGGCTCTACACATTTGATGGATTTAGGGTCAGCGCAATTTATAGTAAAAAATACAGTGTGGGGTTTTAAGTAAGATTTAAGTAAAATAAACAATACATAAAAACTCCCGTAAGTATGGTAAGTCACTTCTGTTTTAAAAAGTACATCCCTTTTAATGATATAATACTTAATTTGCTCTAATTACTATTGTATATTTTACTCAATGTGCTTTGCTCAAATGAATAAGGTTATATATGGACTGAGCACATAACATTTACTGATTTTAAGAGTAAAGACTGGTATTGCATGTAATTCATTAAATAATCAGATTTCCTATTCTTGTCACCTAGCGGTTTTCTCACTTCTCAATAAACGTAAAAGTATATGTATTTCTTTTTTATATATATATATAAAGACATCAGTGTGGAGTCTATATGCTTTTTAAAAGGACTAAAGGATGACTGCACGTGAACTTTAGAAAGTTGGTTTAAGTATTAGAAAAGTGTTTCTGTCTGTCTTCATAACGAAGCTTGACCGAGCCGCTGTGCCACGCTGCCTGTCCCGCGTCCCTCTGAAACCCTACAAAATGCGTGTAACAGAGAAGCAACAAAGAGACCTGAAGCGAAGGGTTTTCTTCTTTAATATTCCTCATGAAGTCTCGTTAAATTGATACAATAACGAGGAAAAAACGTGTGCGTAAAAGTGCGCGAAAAACTTCCTCTCGCAAATGTAATATTTGGAAATTATTTTGGAAATGAATGAATGAATAAATAATAATGGTAGAAAAGTAGTATTACTGTTGTTTATTCTCTTTCAGTGAAATTACGCACAAAACGTAAGTGACCAATGCAAGACATGAAGGCTGATATTATTGACTCGAAAATAAGTACAATGTTGTATTAAAATTGTTTGTTTGTGATTATTTAACTTTTGTCACAGAATAATGCAAAAATGTACTTAATCTAATGCTGTGTATATTTTATAAAAAAAAATAAAATAAAGGCCAGCATTCTTTTTTAATCATGTCATATCTCTAAATTTGTCTTGATTATGAAAGAACCGTCACGACTGCGCCTGTCTGAGGGCCGTTTGTCTCTAAATGAGACAATTAACTAGAGACTGCAACTCTGCCAAAAATAAAAATGGCAAACCTGTAGCAGCTGCTGTAGGACACAACCTCGTCATTCAAATTAAAGTTAACAATTAACAAGCACTTCTTTTATCTTCTTTTAGTTCCCTTCTGACATTGCGTTTATAATGCTTTTAAATTGTGTTTATTTTGTGTTTGAATTCAGACCTTAACTTAAATTGTATTTAATGTTTGGTCTGATTAAAGGCTGACCTCATTTAAAAACACATTGAAATATAACAGTTCAATGCATTAGAATATAGTGACACACGCCTCGTGCGCGTCACGACCCCTGAAAAAGTGTAGAAGGTTTGACCGTGATACTATCTTCTGCTCAGTTAATTTGAGTCTGTTCTTAATCTGAACGAAGCTGGTTGGCTCCAGTCTATTTAAACACTTCCTGGAGTTATTTTAATATGCGCGCGCCGCTCTAGGGTGTCTAATAATACACCAGTCTTTATTTTTGTACTTTGTAATAAAAGATAGGGACATGTCCGTATCAGTTTGTCGTGAAGCTAAATAAAGGACAGCTGCTTGCGCGTGCACGTGCACGGCGCCGTGCGTGTCGTCACGGGGTCGTCTTCATCAAACCTCATCTTCTAATGATCAAATCCTCGCCGTGTGTCGGCCCAGTGCCCTGCGTCAGATGTTTGCCATTCCTGCGCAGATTTGCGTGGGCCGTGGATCTGCGGAGGGAGGTGTGAACTCTGCGTGGCCCGCTGCCCTCGCGCTGACCTCCGGGATTACTGTAATCTCTGTTGATTGATCTGATTGATCAGATTCTAGTCCACAAGGCCGCGGTACAGGCGCGCACGAGGCCTTGGCTGAGGGAGGCGGTGGGTGGCGCAAACAAACTGTGCGCAATGGTCCATACTCAGTATCCATTGTGTACTTCCGCAGTCCGCTGTGGGCCACTGTAGTCCACTGTGGACCTGTGATCCATTGTAGTGCACTTGTGGTCCAGTATGATTCTGAACTGAGGCAGACAGGTTGTTGTTGATGATGATGATAGTAATGATGAAGGGGTGGAGAATAGTCCAAAGCCAAAACCATAAACAAACATTTTAAATTTCCCAAGAGAAGCACATGTATCACATAAAGTTACACCAAGCCACAAAGCTTTATTGGCTTCAGGCTGTAAGGAGCCAAAAGAAGATGTGTGTCACTTGGACTTGAAAAGGAGTAGAATGTTTGGACATACTATCTTTTGCTCCAACTACACAACTATATGTTACTATTACTGTCACACTTAAGTAGTAACTTGAACCAGGCTAGAGCTACAGAATGCAATGAAATACCACTAAACCAAAGCCCTGCAGAAAATACTGAGTGCTAAATCTACTGCAGGGCTAATGCAGTCCGCTCTCACCAAAACAGCTGCTTCAATTTTGTCAAAACTATTTACACACCAGTTAGTGTCAGGAACAATATGGATCTGAGACACAATGGCTGATGTTACAGCTCGCTTCAAAAATAGCCCACTATCCTTTCCGAAATATACACTCACTCAACAGTTTTTGTATGGATTATTTGCAGCTCAGTTGAAACTAAATGAACAGATGTCAGTGCTTTAAATGTTGCATATTTCCTAGACAGTACCCAAACCCAAGAACAAGAGCATGTTTCTCCTACATTTTTGAGCCAGAACCAAAAACTGGACCCAAATGTGAGAGTTGAAATCAAGGCTAAAATGTGGAGGGCTGTAACGTTGGAGAAGAGAGAAGGGAGACAGGACAGTGGTGGCAATCAGGCCCTCTTGTCTGTCGGCCGAGTGTATCCTCTGATTGGCAGGCTCTATTCATTCAGGCTGAGATTAGGCTGCAGCTGAAAAAGGAACGACTGAAGCTGTGTGCCGTAATTACAGCCTCACACAAGAAGCACAACAAGACGCACACACACACACACACCGCAAAACTATAATTATATAATCTGCTCCTAAATGGCTTTTTGCTCACTGCTTTCAGAGATGTTTTACTTAAAAGGAAAGAGGAAATACAAACATTCGTCCCCAGTGGCGACAACAGCAGCAGGCTGATCTTTACCGTAGACTCACTGTAGTCAATGGGACAGACCTGGACACCTGCTCAGAGCCCATTTTGGCTTTGTTCACACTACAGCAAAAGTGTCTCCATTTGGTTTTATCATAAGGTTTGCATTATCTGAAGTGTTTCTGCAGCATTAACAAAGACATCACGGGTCTGACAGAAAACAGTTTTCTTCACGTATAGATTTAGTGTGTTTCATAATAAATTGTAAATATATTATTGTTGGTTTTGATATTTTTATTTCACATTTCATGTAATTTGGTATCCATAGCTGCCCTTAACTGTAACATATTTGGTCTAAAGTGACATACAAGTTACATAAATGCTTTGCCTGTTCACACTTCACGCTGATTTAAGAGAAAACTGAAGTGACTTTGATTTAAACAGAACAGATTCAATGTGGTTTGACCTGTTCACACTGACAGAAACAAAATTGATCAGGGCCATGTCTGGAGCCAGAGTGAATGGAGCTGTGCAGATTTACTTTGATAAACTGGACAGACTTGGAAAGCTGCCTTCACTCAGTTTTTTTTTTTTTTTTTTTTTTTTTTTTTGCCTTTTAACTTTTTTGTGGAGCATGACTTTTATTCTCTGTTTGTTTTAACAAGCACAAATTCCAAAAGAGTCATGTGACATTGTGTTTTCATTTTATTTGTGTCGGCCAAAACACAGAGAAATAAGTATGTGATTATTCTGGTGCTATATAAAAAAAAGGTTTTCCTTAGATACAGGACAAGTCAGTCTTGAACTATACAAAACACAGTGTAGCCGATTCTATTTAGCTGCTGCATATTTATTCATGTCTTTATGGGACATAATATTTACACTGATTTTAATTTGTTAGGATTCATTTTCTAAAATGTGACTCAGAATTGAAAAAACAAATATATATAAAGATGTATTTACATATATATAAATACGTACATAATGACAACATTTTGCAGGAAAAACATACAAATTAGTCTTTTACTATAGATGTACATAACTACAGAATGTGTTTACTATAGTGTTATAAACTGCTAAAAGTTTCTTTAAAGAAAACTATTTCCAAAACCAATGTGTGCCACACATTTATGTCAGATATGGCTTTAATATTTGATGTGCAATAATATCACTTTTCTATCACTTTAACAGACATTTATCCTAATCATTTACAGTAGTATTTTTTATATTTGGTTGAATGTATTTTTAACCAAAGACTCCAGTCTGATTGTGGTATTTTTGCACAAAACAATAAATAAAGTTATGTAGTGAACTGTTTTTATGTGCTAAAAAGAGTGACTAAAGCTCATAATAATTTGTGACTCATATTCCCAGAGTTTCATGTGACAAATTCTAATATTTATGATGCTTACTTCAATTTAGACAAGGTTTGTGATAGATGTCATCACAATGAGGCCAGAGACATTATTGTTGTTATACTTTTAATTCCGTCTCTAAATGCTTTAAAACATTGTTTATTGAAAATGTAAGACCTGAGGCTGTTGCTGATGATTTTTTATTTTTAAGTGAATATAGTTAAAACTTGTTTCAATTTCAACTCAATTTCAAAACATTGAAAGCTCTGCCATGCTGTACCTCGTGCATTAGAGCGCGTCCGCTTCGAGGAGACTGTCGCTCACAGTCTCCATAGTGAACAAGTCTAGGACGAGGACCAGGACCAAGTGCAGGAGCTGAACCAGGACCGGCTCGGAGCTAAACCACGGAGAAATCGGGTCATGTTCTCGCGCCTGATAGTAGTCTGCCTCGCGCTTATCTCTTGTCAAACGTGCCCTTCTACGCGCGCCAATCCGAGGCCAGGTTGCGTGTGCAGGAAGTGACGTCACGTGCTCCTGTCTCGGTAAAGTGGACCGTGTCGCCTCAGATCTGAGCCACACAGCAGCACCTCACGGACGCAGCGGAGGTCTGTGTCTGAGGCACAGTCACAACAGTTAACAGTGAACGCGCCCGTCCCGTGCACATAGCCCCCTTTACTCCACGGGACCACCTTAGACCTCCTCAGACCCGCTGAGTCCAGCACCATGCCCCGGACTCATTGCTGACCGCTGCTCCGGACACACACAAACTTTCTGCTTTGCTTCGTTGTTGGTCCGCACCATGTGCCTCCGTCAAGTCCTGTAGCCGCTGGACGCGTCATGTCGGACCCCTGAGCAAAGTGCTCTATGGCTGGACTTAGCTTTATTTAGAGGCGGGGGCATGCGGACAGTGGACCACGGACAGAGGCACCACACACAGTCCACGCGAGGCTGAGCGCGAGCAGAGACCACTACCAGAAACCCCTGTAGATGTTTGACCAGACCACGGCGATGGGAGATGGGAGCCACCGCTGTGGACCCAACCCGCTGTGCCCAGATCGGAGCCGGTCACCGGTCCATAGCTCCACGGACACCCCGGGCACCTCCGCGTCCACCCCCACGTCCTCCAGCGAAGACGGCCATGACAAGCTGCTGGGAGTGGACCCGGACTACTGCCGCCGGATCCTGGTCAGAGGTCAGTCACAAACAGGGTTTTCACCTACAAGTCCCATAACAACAGTAGGACAACTGCCAAATATACTGTTATTATCCGAATGCACTGTCACTGACTGAGGCCAGACTGCACTGCTGCACCTTCTGCTGAGAAAATACTTAGAATAGGCCAAAATAAAAAAGTACCACTGAAGCTAATGTATGTAGCAGTTAAAAAATAAATAAATTCTGAGACTTGGACAGATCTAAGTCTGAGATGTTCCAAAGCTAGAGCCCCACTGCAATCAGAGCCCCCAGAGAAGGAGGGAGGTCAAGGAAACCAAACAAAAGGCCACTTTCACTGAACACACACCAGCCCAAATAAATAAAAGACTATTCAAATCTATAGATGTATAAAAAACACAGACAGAGACACACAAATTTAATAATAAAAAAAATGTTCAGATAAATGACTATTGGTGCCTCTTTGTTTGGGAGTAAATTGATTTGTGGGATCAATAAGGAAACAAAGACACTGCACTCACAGACTCTACATTTTGAAGAAAATGGCTTGTTTTTTGAGTCTGTATTAAAGAAACTCTAGTATCAACTAACATCAATAAAAATACACAAATTATCACATCTGCACTTTATGTCAGAACAAACTAAAAAGTGACCAATAATTAACCTAAAAGCCGCTATTGCAAGACGTACGTGTTGTAATAATGAAAAAAGAAAATAGCCAAAGTATTTCATAAATGTATATTTTGTATCAATATATCTACCACTGTCTGAGAGTGTGTTGAGCATTGAGCTTGTGTAAAATATGAAATATAACTTTTCTAGAGTGGTCCATTTTTGGTCTATAGTGTAGTGTGTATAGTTACAGTAGCTTTGGAGCTAAAGCTAAAGAATAGCAGTGAAACTGGAGGGAAGTTTATTTCACAACAATATAATTAAATACACCGTAGAGACTATGTTTATGGAACGATGACAGAGCTGTGTGCTGATGGCCTTTGTTGTCAGACAGAATATTTCCTTCAGAGATGAGCAGCTGAGGGTCCACGCCCGACCAGCAGCAGTAGGAGGCCAGGCTAAAACCACCTGCAAATGATTAATAATACAACCTAATAATTAAACACACTTCTGAGCTCTCGTGCTTGTATTGTAGCATTTTCAAATTCAGCTTTATTTGAGCCAAACAGAACAGAACAAGTGTAAAAATATTTGTCTCTTTGAAGCTGTGCATGTGGGAAGTATAGAAATTAGGGGATATTTTAAAGCATCTAATGACTTTAAGTAAATATTTATAAGCCTATAAGTAAAAATGCATGACATAAATATAATAAATTTATATTACATTGCAAATAAAAAAATGTAATGTTAAAAAGTTTAAAAATAAAATCAGCAATATCACAAATGACATTGATCTTAAAAACAAAACAAAACAAAAATGAGCTCAGTGGCAGTGCAGTTTTTGTGCAGTGTATTTTTACATGTTGCTGCATTATTTGAGTCATTCTGTTCAACCACGTGTGTGTTATTAATAACAGCATGTTGAATATTAGGCTTTTTGGCTGGTGTTGATATAATGTATGACGTGTGGAGGTGCAGTGCCCCGTGCGTAAAGTTGGAACTATAATGAGCAAGAAACAAAATGGCGAAAGAGAGACAGCAGAAGTATTCAAAAGTTAAATGTGGATGTAGCTATGAGCTTTGGTGCAGATTAACACTGTCGCTCGTTTTTTTATTCCAGTTTGTGGTTCTGGGTCGAAACGAAAATTGCTTTAGAGCTAAACGCCTTTTTGTCATTGTTGTGGTCATTTGTGGTTAATTTCGTCCAGCAAAAGCAGAAGTGAGCTGTGAACAGAGAGACTTGATTTGGTTTGTTTTTAGAGACAGGCATCGCATTGAATGGCAGTGGCACATATATTTTTTAAAGCCCTGTGTGTGACTCTATGCACGAGCGTGTGTGTGTGTGGAGAGAGCTCGGGGTCATGCAAAGGTCAGCAGGTCTGTCACACAGCAGCGCGTTTCTGCTGAGCACGGGAATCTCTCTGCACACCACGAGCTCCTATACTCAACTTTATACATGTGTACATTATATTTATTCATTTAGAAGCTTTAGATGATGTTGGACGCATAATTTAACGCGTTATGCAGAGCCATTGCGCGTGCGTAAAGATGTTAAACGGTAGTATCTTTATTAAGCTCTGGCCTGTGAGCAACTAAACACTAAAAATATTTCATGGTCAGGTCTGTTTTAATTTTTTTAACAACGTTTTACGCTGTTTCACGCACCGTTATAATTACTGTTTGTTAGAAAATATTTTGTTTAGCGTTTCATTCTCAGTTTGTTTCTCTCACAAACGCATTTGCCTCAAATAAATAATAATTAACGCCTTACGAGCATCTGTTCATGTACTCGTGCATATAGAAAAAAACATAAAAGCTGGGTTCAATCAGATTTGTTTCATCTTTAATTCAGACCTTTTCATTTTTTATCTAAATACATATTTTATGAATTTAAAACCCAGACATCGAGCAAATCCTGTCTGCACTGTTCTCCTTCTGAATGTGTGAAGTACCAACAAATATTTAATATTTCACCAAACGCAAATACTGGACAAAGAGAAATAACTATTCATTTTTTATGAGCTTTTAACACAAAAGCAGCTCTAGTGGCAGAAACTCCCCTGTCTTTACTGCAGTTTGTTTACTTCTTTACTCCTGTCCTGTTTGCCATTCTTCAGTTGCGTACATTCTTTAACAAGACTATAATTGGTTTATTTGCTGCCCTTCTTAAAAAGACATCAATGAAAAAATGCACGTAAAATAATATTGACATACTCCGTAATTTGCGCTTTCTCTATTTTATTTAATTTTTTTCTAGTGCGTAATGACGCAGACCCCATGGCTTCGAGGTTCTGGACATAATATGTTTTATATACATTTAATAAATAAAATGTTATTTTGCATTATACCTGCAAAAAACATTCTTATTGTAGAATATGTGGATGTAAATTTCACTGCATGCACACACGGCAAACTAGTAAAATAATGATTTAGTTGGTTCATTCATTCAGCTTTTACGCTCTCGAACTCCATACGTGACGCATGTGTTGGGCACGTCAGGAGACATTACGCACAGACAAGGCACTCCTCTAATCCGAGAGTGCTCCCTCAAATTAACACATCAGTCTTCAGATACTCTACTCGAGACAAGCACTTGATTGAAACACTTGTTTTAGCCCTACTTTTACTATTATCGGCTTGTGTAGACGTAGACAGCGTAGACCCTGTACTGGGTAGCTCAGTATGCAACCACTTTGTTCTCTCTAATTTCATGATAGTTTCTGTTTTGGGGCATTACAATACACTTGCACTTTAGCTGTTTTTTCTGTTTGGTTTAAGTTTTGGTGACATGAAATGGTAGGAGCTTGATTTAAAATGCGTTTCATTTAATACACAAATACATTCTACACGAGAAACGCCACAAAAACCTAACAATTGTCCCACTCATCTGTCTAAATTGTTTTGTATTTAATCGGTTGAATTGGCGTAGAAGGATAAGAAGCCTGTTTATAGAGTGCAGCACACACCAAAATCTCAATTTTTTCAGTCTTTTCGATTGTTTAGAGCTTTTACTTGTGTAATAAATAGCCTACTTTGCTGACGCACAGACTACATACACCTTTTTATCGAAACCATGAGACGCTAGCACAGTTTGCAAATACCACATGACTCTTTTGTTAGAGAAGCCAGGATTTTATTTTTAACCGTTTAGAAAACGCCGATTAAATACACAATTATTTGACACATAATGGCATCATTGGTGCCATGAAGACAGAGAGTTAAACCCAGAAACAAAGTAGTAATTATGAGCTACTTTTTTATTTTATTTTAAAGCCACTCAAAAGATAATTTCGTGGCAAATTTTTAAGGGTCTTTTGCCAACATTATTAAAATAGTCTAAGATTACCCTATTTGTGCCTTCATCAAGAGCTGTTACCATGGAAACAGGTAGATTAAAACCATGAACAAAGGACTCATTAACGCTTTTTTTTCTGTAGACGTCACTTTTTTGTATAAACGAAAGCATGTTTAAACGCTGTAATGTGTTAAAGTTTAGGTAATGTGCTGTTCAGGAACATTTCCACAAAGAGCTTAAGGCGGTATAGGCTAGCTACGGTAACTGTTAGGACGAGCAAGCCAGGCGATTAACTCAAGTAAGTTAGCGTTAAGTTATAGGAGCATAGAGTGACGTTCTGGTGCAGTTTGTTTGTTGGTGGTTTCTGACTGAACTCTTATGTCTTTTGTGGACAGACGCCAAAGGCACCATACGGGAGATTGTGCTGCCGAAAGGCCTAGACCTAGACAGGCCTAAGCGGACCAGGACGTCCTTCACGGCCGAGCAGCTGTACCGGCTCGAGCTCGAGTTTCAGCGCTGTCAGTACGTCGTGGGCCGAGAGCGCACCGAACTAGCAAGGCAGCTGAACCTCTCCGAAACACAGGTAAGACAAGAAACACGGTTGTTAAATATATATATATATATATATATATATATATATATATATATATATATATATATATATATATATATATATATATATATATATATTTATATGTATGTGACGTAAACTATATATATGCTAGCTTACCCATATTATCCGAAAGTGTCCTGATTGAATTCGCACGTGCACTGATAGACGCCATCAGTTCATCAGCCAATCAGAACTGAGCAATTAATGAACCAAGGTAGCCACGCCCAGAAACTAACATCCGTTACTACATAGTTATTATAGACCTATAAGTAGGCATATGTGTAAAAATATTATTACTGAACAGCATTTACAAAGACAAAATATACATACAGAGTGGTGAGAGAAAATGTATTTGCGTATTCCAGAATGGCCCTATTTCTATAGAATCAAACTAATTTACTAAAATTTTATGATTTGACTTTTTTTTACCTTAAAAAACCTATATGGGAATTTTTTTTGTTTTAAAGATGTAAGAAGGTTAATCTATTGATAAGTTATTATAATAGTCCTGGTTTACTCTTACCCAATGGGTCTAAACATAAAACTCTTCCCCGCTTACTCTACAATTATATAACATTAAAGTACAAAATATTAACCCGTGCTTTTGTAATGTAACAGTGCTTTGTCGTCACCAAATGACAAAGTACACTTTTACCAAAAAATGTGTAATATGATGCATGAGAACACACATAATAATGATAAAACAGTAATAAAACATAGAGCTCAGAGCTAAAAGGTAAAAAGAGCTGTATTATCCTGTAATCAATCCATCCCCACAGGCCTGTGTGTTTGTGGGCCTGAAATAAGATCAAAGCGTAAAGGCTTACTTGTGCTATTTGTGTCTGGACTGAACAGCTCCATTAACTCATAAAAGACTGAGGGTGGATTCTTTTTTAAATCTTTAAAACAAACAGAACGCGGGTAAACAAACAAGCAAAATGTAATCAGAATCAGAAAAACGTTTATTGAAATTTTCAGTCAACAAGATTCACAAACTAGGAATTTGCTTTGGTGATAAAGTGTCACATTAAGGGCACGCATAAAAATATTAAATAAAATAGACAGACTGGATACTTTGAATATACACACAAAAATTATTATTAACAGGCCATTGAGGGCATTTTGAGAGAGTTGATGTCAATGAAGCTTTTTACTAAAATAAATGTATATTTTTGAGAGAGATTGGATTCGGTAAAAATCTCATGTGCACATCATTTCATCTATTACATTAAGTGTAGGCCTTTTCTACTTTGTTTTGTATCTTGCACTATTCATTTTAATTCACTTTTAAAATATAAATCACTGCCTTATAAAATTATTGTCCAGTATTTTATGATGTTATGCTCGCTGTTTTTTTTTTTTTTTTTTTTTTTTGAGTGAATGAACTGCATGTTCCAGTTTCCATCGGCTTCATTCAAACATTTCCGCAGTGCCTAGTAGCCCCTCCTTCCCATGTGTTTGTGATGGGCCGCGTCATGACGCACACACGGCACACAGCACACAAACAGGCCTTATGAGAGTTTAGCCACTGACGTTACATTAGTCTGTATTTTCTCACACATTTTTTTTACTCATGTGTTTCAATGTTTTATGTTTCAGTGGTTATAATGATTTATTTTATAGTGCATTTGTGACTCACTTATATGGTTATAAGCTATAGAAGCTGCTGCAAACTTATGTAAAAAAAAAAAAAAAAAAAAAAAAAATAGTGGTATCCAGCACTGGTGCAGCTGAGCAAAAAACAGTAGCAAAAATGCTGTATGAAAACTTGTAATAACTCTGAGCTAAAATGTAAACATGTTTTTCTTCTGGTTTGGCACAGACAAATACCACCAGACCAATCATTTTTTGTGTCAAGGTCCAAAACATAACTGAGGGTGGCACCAAAACAAATACTCCAGTTTTGTCTAAAACTGGACTTTCTGATATAAAAGGCTTTTTAAAACCACGTAGACACATATTAATCCACCATAATAGAGACAATAAAAAAATTTAAATAAAAGTTTTGTGTGGGTCATTTAACTTATTTATTTGGCTCCCTAACTTTTAGTGTAGGACTGGTTTTGATAAAAGCGTATATTGCACTATTACTTTATAGTCACTTACTTTTAAGTCCCAGCATGGCAAAGTACACTTTTACCAAAAGTGTATAATAAAAGTATCTTGAAATAAGAGACAAAAAGTCCAGATGGCTTTGCTTTTCTTTCAGATGACTGAGAACCTTCCCAGACATCATAATAATTCTTACTACTAATAAAGGTATAGGCTATAGGGAACATTTTGATTGAAGAAGCCCGTAAAGCTATGATCTTGTTGTATAAGTATTTATACAATATCAGGGTTTGTACATTATTTAGAAAAGACTTTAGCTAAGACTTTGTCGACGCTGTATGACCAGAGCTCAAACAGAGGAAAGAAACCCATTATGTCAAAATGGTACAAATCACATACATTCCTGCTCGAGGCACCACCCAGAGGCCTCTGTGTGTGTGTGTTTGTGTGTGTGTGTGTGTGTGTGTGATTGTGTGTGTGTGTGCGTGTGTGAGATTGTGTGTGTGTGTGAGATTCTGTGTGTGTGTGATTATGTGTGTGTGTGTGTGTGTGCGCGTGTGATTGTGTGTGTGAGAGATTGTGTGTGTTTGTGTGTGAGATTGTGTGTGTGTGTGCGCGTGTGTGTGTGTGTGTGTGTGTGTGTGTGTGTGTGTGTGTGTGTGTGTGCGTGTGTGATTGTGTGTGTGTGTGTGTGTGTGCGTGTGTGATTGTGTGTGTGTGTGTGCGTGTGTGATTGTGTGTGTGTGTGTGTGTGTGCGCGTGTGATTGTGTGTGTGTGTGTGTGTGTGCGTGTGTGATTGTGTGTGTGAGATTCTGTGTGTGTGTGTGTGTGTGTGAGAGATTGTGTGTGTTTGTGTGTGAGATTGTGTGTGTGTGTGTGTGTGTGTGTGTGTGTGTGTGTGTGTGTGCGTGTGATTGTGTGTGTGTGTGTGTGTGTGAGATTGTGTGTGTGTGTGTGTGTGTGTGTGTGATTTTGTGTGTGTGTGTGTGTGTGTGTAGCCAGCCCCAGTGGCCCTCATTAGCGCTGACACTAGGGGTGTTAATGGGAAGGCCTGCTGCTGCCCAGGATCCGCAGTTCGCTCACTCATTGGCTGAAAAAAAATAACCCGTCTGACCTTCAAGGCAGAATAAAACCTAGGTTAAATAATAAAAGTCTTCCCTGCTAATGGCGTAAAATATTAAACCCCGCTAACAGCGAAGCTTTAATGCAACGCGTTATTGAAGCAGCTTTTAAACGTGATTTAAAAAAAAAAAACCTTTTACTTGGACTTCCCTCTGATTGTGCTCTTTTATTTTCGCATATTTTTAACCAAATGCAGTATTCAAGGCTAATTAAATGCAACACAGAAATCTTAAAAGTTTCCCTGTGCGGTGTTTTATGTTCATCACGTGCTGTTCAGTGTTGGTAGATAGATGTTTTAGTACAAGGTCTATACCAGTAATTAGATTTTTATGACACAATTAGAGACCTTTGGGTTTACTTTTGGATACAAAGCTTCCATTTTATTCCATCTAAGACTATTGGCTGTGCTTTAGACTTGTCTAGCTAACATAGCTAGTAGCCATGAGAAGACAAGGGTCTTTATTGGCTGCTTAAATCTTACAATTGAAGTTTCTTTTAAAATCATATAACTAAAATACCATTATATTCCCAGTCCACGTACTTTAAATAAACATTATCTACACAACTCTAAACGTTGTACTAAAGTTTGATGAACGGACTGTATTTTTATTATGTGTAATATATTTGTATTAATGTGCTACAGATTCATGCATATTATAAAAAAACCCGTTGTTTAAATTTACAAGAACGTGGAAATTGTTTAGCATATAGAAACGTGTATTAACATTTGTATATAGTTATCATAATAGACCATAATCGTTCTAATGCTATTTCTAGCCTAGTCTAGTGCACCACCTGCGTAATTTTATGTGCTGTTCTGGTGCTTCCAATATTCAAACGTCTTCTGTAAATACGCTGGTTTTACTGAATATCCACCAGACCTAATTAATACCTGCCTCTTCTTTCATTTCACTCGAGCACTGAAACACTTTTTACACACGTTTCTTGCTGAGCTCTCCTTCAGTTCCTGCGTCATTACGCAATAAAACTTGGCGTTACCCGGTAATCTGTTACCGGGCAGAGCTCTCGCTTCGTCCCGGCAGGTGGCTCCCCGCTACAGGCTAACACCGCAGGAGGGGATCGTGCCGCGTGTGTATGAGTGTGTGAGAGAGGGTGGACCACACACACCTAAAACATTCAGAGCTCCCACGAACAGAGACGTGGAATATGAAAACTCACTTGGTTCAGAGGATGTTTTATTGAGACATATGAAGGTACGTCTCTGCAAAATAACTGCTGATTGGCATTTTAACGTTGGATTTATTATAACCTTTTCTCAGTTGTCTGTGCTGCAAAAAAGCTTTCTGCTGTGTATCTTTTGCGTTGTTTTGTGCATTTATGACGGCGTAAGAAGCTTTTGGTATCGCGTTCTCTGGTTGCTCGTCTTAACGAAAATGAGTGAGTTTCGTTTCAAATCCACAGCCTAAAACAACTCTATAATGTCCTTAGTATCTTCTTCCGAAGTTTTATTGACCTCCTGCTGGCCTCTAATCGTTTCACAGCCCCTGCAGCTGACCTATACGTTGCTACTGTATCAGTCTGTTGCACTTTGGAGCCGGTCCATGGAAAAGCTATGGATTTAAAGTTGCCCTAAGTTTAATCCAGCAGCAAACGGGAGGCAGCTTAGCGCTGGTTATGATGGAGTCCTGGTTAATCTTTAATGTAAAACTGGCAGAACATTGCACAGCTGTTTGCATTTGTTTTGCTTGTTTGTTGCAGTTGTTTGAGGACACAGAGGAACAAGATAGAGATTTAATTAGGATTTAATTATGCTGAGCTTCCGATATAATTGCCTGGTAAAAAGGCTGTACCAATAGAAAATACCTCCAAAAGATGCAAAGAAATGAACACAAACATGCATCTAAAAGTACTTGTAATAAGTGCAGGAAACATCACCATCACTATTATGCTGCTTTAAGACGAAATACTGACATTGCATGTGATAAGGTTGTACATATAATATTGTAAAGTTGCAAGCATGTCAGAGTCACCCCAGTTTGGAAAAGTGAAGAAGCAATTGAGATAATTAGGATCATTTCTAATTATAAGCAAGCGTGTACTGTGTGACAAAATAAAGCAGCATGCAATATACTGTCACACAACAAACTCAGCCTGTAACAGATGCCCTTCATGTGAGATCTCTGTCACTCGCTCTCATGCTTTGGTGAATTGTTACTTTCACACAAAACAGCCCCAAGCTCAGATTAGTTTTCACTGCCTGTGTGGACTCACTGCAGAGGTCAGCATAATGTCTTCTATATCTTTTTCTAGTTGCATCTCATGAATGTCTTCCTTGTTTTATTGTTGTCCAGAACACCCCAGACTCTGGGTGTCTGGCCACTTGTCTGGAGCAGCCATGACGTACAGTGTGCAGATGTAGTAGCAAGCGTGCTCCACAGAAGGAGGATTGTAGCATCTCTTAGCAAAGTGGAAGCGAGAGGAAAGCAGGCAGACTGAATGTTACACTGCTGCTTTGTGCTTTTAGTTGTGAAAACAACTTTCTTTTGTCCTTTCAATTTGACCTAAAGCTACAGTATAATTTTACAACAAGGAATAGGCCTTTGTCCGACCTTTGAGGCTTTGATTATCTAATCAACTGATTAGATAATCAAAAGAACATATTAGCAATTATGTCTTGGTCGCCTTTGTCCTAAATCACTCTCACATTGATTTGACTTGTTTCATCAGCTTCTGGCGAGTGAATGCAAGCGAGTGTGTCAAGCCAAGGATGGTATAATTTTCCAAACATACGGAGCACTGCGTAATCCTTGAACTGATGTGACAACAGGAAATCAGATACAAGTGGTTCTCACTCGCTGTGTCCTCCGAGTCTGGCTCAGGTTTACCAATCAGCATGGCCAAATGCTGTGGGTGAAACCATTTTGCGTCAGTCGCCAGACAAATGTGTAATGCAGTTAAATGAGTGGCTTACCTTCCTGGCAGCTGACAGAAGCAGTACACAAACTAATCTGTGAGAGTTTTTTGTGCTATTGTAAGAGTAAAGTAAATAAACAAGAAGGATGAGTATATGAAACTACCTACAACATTGTCATTATTTTGTCTGAGGTGGTTATTAATAAGTTTTATCTTAATTTACAGGACTGTTGGGGCAAAGGATGGGTACAGAAACCCAGGACATTCCCATTGGTGACATCCTGACATCCTAAGACAAAGTTTGCATTTCAGGGTTAGATTAATTCTTAAACTGTGTCACATTTTGGGATTTAAAATATTATTTCAGGCCTTATTCTTGCCTGTTCTCTTTACTACACAGCACCTCATTTATTCTATTTCAAATTACATTGAATTTAGCTGTTTGGTTTGCTAAAAACAAAACATGCGTTTGACAAAATAGAATACATTTTGGACTGAGAAGTTGATAAAAACAGCTTCTGTTTTCTGTTTTTGGTCTCAGTGAGTTGACAAGCCAAATAAAAAAGCTTACTGAGCGTCATGAGGCTGTGTGGCTAAGACCCAGCACCACGTTTTTTGCTGTAGGTAATGGGAAATTTGAGAAACGGTGGGGTGACATGCAAGAAAAGTCATGGACCACATCCAACGCCCCACTGCTTCTCTGCCAAGTGGGTGTAGCGGGGTTTCCTCCGTGAAGGAAGGAGGTAATGGCTGGTATCCGAACCAGGAGGGGGCCGTGAGTGAAGGCAGGGGAGGAACCAGCAAGGGTGGGATGAGAGAGAGGTGGGCCGCATAACAGTACCAAGTGCTTATGAGGTAAGGAGGATTAGGCAGCCATATCTACAGCAATACTATAAGACGGAGTTAACCCCGGGTTGAACCTGCTGCACATGTGCTGCACCCATAGGACCTGAACTGGGTTACTCAGGGTGGGACCACGTCACGGCTGCGGTCTGGACATGTAGGGGTGAAGTCATGTTCGATGCCTGAGATGACCGATGGACACAGGGAAAGCACTGATGGGCAAATGGAGGGCATACGCAGTGGGACAAAGAGTGGGCAGGGCCTGGTCACAGTCCCAGCAGAAGGCCTTTCTTTCTACTTAGCATTAGACTTCTTTTTAAAATCATCAAATATGTTTAATAATATATTTTTGTATTTTTTTTTTTACTTTTTTTTCACTTGTGACATGAAAAAGGACATTTAATAAGGAAAATATATTGTAGAATTTAATTTATTTTTTTGTTTTGTCTATGTTAAATAGACAGCAATCTGTTGGTAAAAAATCCGATAAAACACAATGAATATTTTAAAATTTTAAACTGATCAAACTAACCAAAAAAAAGAAAAAAAAAGCGGAATAATTTAGGCTAAATTATCATTACTAAATAGACAATGAGATGTACACATTAAAAAATTGTGTTAATTCTGTTTGAATAAAACTTTTCTTGCTAAATCCATTACAACAGATAACAAACCAGTGTTAGCTTCAGAAATCCTGTTTAAGCACAACATAGATAAACTAAAATTGTTACTGTATGTTTGAGGGGCTTTATTATCACAGAAGATAAAGTCAGTTCTTGGGCTTTAAAGTGAACCATTAGGCCATAACGCAGTCTAGCTGAGCAGGCCTTTCCATTCTATTACTTTACATATAGCCGAGCATTCACTGGTGCAATCCATGGAGTTCAATGGCCTGTTACACACAAAAAAGGAAAAGGCCGTTTATTTTGCAGTGCAGGTCATCACATGCCTGGGATCAGGGAGCCCGAGTGGGTCATTGTGGGAGCTGTGAGGCTGAAGAGGTCATGCAAAGTGTGAAACTAAAGTGTCCTTCTTAAACACTTGGCAATCCCTCATTTTACTTTCCATTACTGTATTATAGAGCCACATAGAGTGGCATGTTTAATGCCTTCATGTATTTTAGCGTCTATCCAGCTTTACTACAGTGTGTTGAAGCTCAGGGGCAAAGCGATTAAACACTATGCCACATTCATGAAGTTTGACTGCCTAAGTGAAACTATGCATATGTTACAAACTATTAAGTGTAATTAATACATCAGTGTCATTTTACAATCATCTTATTTTGAACAGTGTTGTAGGCCCACACAGGCCTGATTTAGTGAACACACACATGGATTCTAACTTCATCTCTGCATTGGGCCCTGAGCTGGCTTAGCCTTCATACCTGTAGCCCAGTTCACCTGACACTATGGTTGTAGCTGTTTGGATCGGCAGTGCCACGCTCTCATTGGATGACCCCAGTACGATTGGTTCACATCTTGATGCTCTTCTATGTTTGCCCCCATGCTTTGATTCATATGCCCTGCTTTGCTCGGTTGTACCTGCTGTTCGTCTGGTTGTTGTGTCATGTGACCCCTGAAACACATCTGTCATCATTATTTTTTAATTCTCATATGAAGCTTCAAGAAGAGGTTTGTCAAATCTTTAGGGTGCACTCCCAAATTTGACTTGTCCATATTCTAACATATATTTGTCGAATTCCATCCCCACAGCATCACCTGGGGTCTAACTAGACAGTCACGGGAAAGGTGCAGAGGGCAAATGCAGGTCACGCTAGATCCAGATATCCCTCAGTAATCTGTGCCCCAGCTCTGAACCCTGGATCCCATTAAAAAGGATTTACATCCAATAGTGTAGATGTACCAAAGGCAGCTTTGCTTTCCTCTCTTCTCATCATTTTCTCCCTCTAATAAAATCCCTGTTCAACACCAGCAGGTTTTTTCCCCTTTCTCGTAAGGGATAGGAGGGCTGTGATGTGAACAGGAGACTAAGCCCCGCCCACAGCACAGGGATAACGCGAGGAGATTGGTCCGGGACTTCATCTGCTCTCCAAGCCTTTTATGGGATGTGGATGTTTGGCAAGCACTGATGCATGAGTAAAATACTGCAGCTGATCTTACAGGGGAAGTGTGTGAGCTAACGAGGATGACTAAAGTAAGACAAAGAAGAACAGCACCACACGGGTCTGCCTCCCTGTTCGTCAGGGCTCAGGCCTGTCTTGAGTGTAGGACTCATTACAGTAGGACCTGTTGGCATCAGTGGAGCTCTGAGTTTCTTCGATCCCATTATTTGTGTTGTGGTCAGTAGCTAAAATAATGATCTCACTGGCCTTTGGCGTTTGTTGAGTCTGCTTTTACAGCAACGTGATACACAACCAACAGCCTTGTGTGACTGCTGGCTTTTTGTCACCAAACTTTAAGTTTTAGAACATTAGACCAGACAAGCCTTGGTAAAATAAAATGAACTGCATTGTCTTATTAGATTTTGTCAGAATACTTGCCTTTTACCCAAGAAATGGTTAATAAATTTACATTTATTGTTTGAAAATTGTTTTTTATTCTTGCAATAGAAATATATCATATTATATTGGGTTTCTACATATAAAAAATAAGAGTTTTCAATTACTATTATAGATCAGATAATGTGAGACTTTTGCTAACTACAAGTTAAATTTATCTGGGTCCAGTTTTGTTTGATTGTTTAGACAATACTTTTTACTGACAAGGCCCTCAGCTGTAGTTCTTTAAAACCAGCAATGGTAATCATTACTTTGAATTAATAATGTACATGTTTTTCTTTAAAGTGGTCCTCTCTAAAGTCTATTTCTATTTTTAACCACTACAAAAAGTAAAAATACTTGGGAAAGTTTGGCCAGAATGTTTCTATTTTTGATTAGCAAAACTGTACCACTGGAAATCTGTTTTGTTGAAAGCGAATGCTCTATGAGATACATGAATGATTACTTTTAGTGAAACAAAAACAAAACTCAAAAATGTCCAAATATATTACAGGCTTATAACATTACCTATAACAGTATCTTTAGTAGCCACCTTCCACTAATAATCCTATTTTTGCACATTATGATCAGGGAAGGGCTCAACTGCATGTGCCAAAGTTAAACCCAGCAGTCGACAAACAAGTAGAAGAACATTTTAAAATAAGTGATCAGTGAATAGTCACATCTGATATTAATTTATTGATAAGTTTGGAACCCATTTCACAGGGGTTGAACGGGAAGTGCAGATATTTTCATTAAATATCTCCTTGCTAACTCAAAGTGGCCTGCTGACGCAGCTTGAGGAGCTCTGCTAAATGAAACTCAGTCAGGGCCATACATTTTTAATGTATGTGATTTGCAACAGTCTCCTGACCCAAGCTTGGCCTCCAATTAATATGAGGTTCAGCCCCAACTTTTCCACACACTACAGTAAAGCTACACTGTGCAGCATGAATTAAATATGGCTGACAGGACATGCAGAGTTCACCGAGCTTCTCTCGACTGCAGCCGGTGACGAGTCGCTGAAAGGTTGCTTTTGTGAGAAACAAGGATAGTGCAGATGTTGATTGTTTTTTCTTTCAATTATTACACTTTTTTATTGTGTATTACTTATTTTTGCATTCTTAAGTGTGACTTATTTTTCACATCTGTTGGATTTGGCATGTATGACTATCAGTAAGATGTTACATGCTCTCACCGTTCACAGACCTGAGTGCACAGACTATGCTACAGGCTCAAGAGGTCAGAAAGAAATCCCTTGCACAAGGTCAGGAAGTGCACACTTTGGCCACACACCAGCAGTGTTGTAAACATGGTTAAGTTTTAGGTACAGTTCTTCAAGCTTTTTTTTAACCTTCTTATATTACTTTGACCTCTCTACCAGGTTAGGTTTCAATGATTCACTGAGAATAAAAACAATCACCACCAGTATCCAAACCCCAAAATATTCTGGTAGATTCTGGAGAAATCAAATTTTCTCTAAAGTTGCTCTATTGTTTTGTTTGTATTTTAGACATCATCATTTTGTTTGTTTGTCCTGTCATTTCAGGTCAAAGTTTGGTTTCAAAATCGCCGGACTAAACAGAAAAAGGACACAACCAAGGATTCGGACAAGCGTTCTTCCTCCACCTCTGAGTCTTTGGCAACCTGTAACATCCTGAGGCTCTTGGAGCAGGGTCGCCTTCTGTCGGGGCCTGCCCCGCCACCCAACCCCCTCCTGGGCCCACCACCGCACCCAGCCAATGGCTCCCTGTTGAGCAGCCCGGTTGGGCCCTCCTCCACCTCTCCTAGCATCAGCAGCACCCCGCCCAGTTCCCTGCCTGGAGGGACCTTTGGGCTCTCGCTGCCCTCACTGGGTGGCACCCCTCCGTCACCGCGGCTGGGCGTCCCGCCACCCCACTCCCTGTGCTTCTCAATGCCACTGTTGAGCGGCGCTCACCATGAACTGACCTCCGCCTATGGCTGTGGATCCTCAGCGTTTGAGCCGTACATGCGACTGGACAGGAAGGAGGCGGACCTGGGCGGGAAGAAGACAGTTTCTTAGACGGGATGTTTTGGGATGGGTCTAGAATCTGTTTGAGGTCTTCTCCAGCGTCTTTCACATTGACTACATCTGACACTTGATGATACATGAATCAGAGAAAATACATTCCTGGATTTGCAGAAATGTGAAAGGGCAGTGGACCCAGGACGTTACCCTGAGGCACTTTTTGTGTTCCAGCAAACGGACACACACTGTGACCAGGACACCATGTGAAGGAGAGAAAACACTCTTCCACATAAAAAAACAAACTTGTGAATTTTTGCAGAAACGTTGTGTGTATGTTGCGTGAACCCTGACAGATGTTTCTGTCTCCACTCTCTTTGCAGTGGTTTTAAGTGACTCTTCACTTTTGTCCTGTAAGTTTGTGTGTGTGCGGTTTCTCTCTATACAGGCCTTCATTTTATTGTTCAGGAAAAAAAATACTTGATCTTGATCATTCAGACTAAGCAGCACCTGAATGAGAAAGTGATTTTTCAAAAAAAGCAGTTTGTACACATATTTTCATCCAAGTGGCCATGTTTGATTTTAGTTTATGTGGTATCACTTTATGAAACAGAAAAAAAGAATCGTAGCATTTTAATATCAGTGTGTTTGGTGTCAAGAAGTAGTTTTTGTAAATTCTTTATTTGGTTGTGTTTGTGTAAGAAATAATATTTGGTAGGATCTGGTCAAAAAGGTTCAACATCACATATCTAGATCTGATTGTAGGGTGTAAAAGAAGAAAAAAGAACAGAAAAAGGAATGGATGAAGCTTCACTTGAACAAGGTCAGACATATTGTACTTTTATATCCACTTTTTCATCCTCGAGTCTCACTATCTGTAAAATACTTCGACTGAGTTTGTGTAAAATCATGTTTGTAAAGACTGACATTTATAAAAGGTCAAAGCTCATCATATGTACACAGTTTCATCATGTCCTGTACTTTTTAACTCTAAATAAGCTAGGCCCTCCTAAAATGTCACAACATTATTTATGCTTTTATTCTTTAAGGTGTATATTTTTGTTTCCCTTATGTTGACATTCAACTCCTTTTATTTCAACACAGGCTTGCTCCTCGCTCAAAGCACTTTATGTTTATATATTTTTTTTTATTCAAAAGTCCCCCTTTGGCTTGTGAAGCCTTTTAATTAACTGGTGATTGAAAACAGCCAGGTTAGCCAGGGCAGTTTTTAAATTTGAATCTACAAATAAACAGCAGGTCCCCTTTATTTACATGTTTTAATTTGAAGAACTCATACATTTGTATAATCAGTCCGGTGAGATGAAAGAGAGGCAGGCAGAAGTATTGGGCGTTCGTTTTATTTCCTCTGTGTGATGTTGTATTTCGCTCCCTGTCTCTTTGACGCCCAAAGAAAATCAAAAGTCACCTGCGAGAACCTGCAATTTGTAACCGTTTGCCCTCAATTTGCGAGTGTCAGCCGAGCTATTGCCCCTTTTCACTGCCTCTGTCTCCCATCTGCTTGGCGCTTACCCATTTCCGACTTGTATTTTTCTATGTATCTATTCATTTCTCATTGTGAGGTGTAATGCGTTTGGCTCAAGGTGACTCGACAGCTATTAAAAATGGACACTACCATGACATCCGTTTAAAGAGCCACCCACAAAGTGAAAGCCTGTGTACGTTTAAAGCCACAGCAGACATTTCTCTTTTAAAGGCGGTGACCTATGTAAACTTCCCGCCTGTCGACTCCCTGGTCCTTTTTGCACCTGTGTAGCGCCAGCTGGTGACTTGTGTTCAGACCGCAGCAGCGCTAACAACAAGCCCCTGTTAGCTACTCATGGCTCTTTGCAGCGCTGCACCTCCGCTGTTGTCGAACACTATTATTTTCTATAAGCAACATCCATAATTCAGTTGCAGGGCCCATCAAATATTGAGCAGAGTGATGGAGCTGAGAGGTCAGGAGGAAGTATGTTCTTCACTGGAAACATTTTGCAACATTTTTTTCTTTTAAATTGTGAGTCGGCCTCATTGCTTCAGCTTAAACAAAGGCATCAAGCTTCAACAATTAAAAGCATTTTTTTCTCTTGTTTTTTTTTGTTAGATAATTTAGTGCACAGTTGACCTCTCGTCCCACTGACATTCAGCACCATTTGTGTGTTCAAGAAAAGCAGCTAATAGCTGGTCCATAGTTTTAGAATGAGTTGCCACTTATTTCCAGACACAACAGATAGAAACGTCACAAAGCCTTGCAACAGTTGAACAAGCCTTTTTTTTATTACTTGCTGCATTTTTAGTTTCATTTTTTTTTGTCTACTTTTATTTTGTGCAATCTGTAACATCTTGCCAGCATCTCAAAGCCCCTTGTCAGAGTTTTTACATTAAGGGCTTCACGGTTACAGCTCTTGTTACTATCAGTGTTAGAAAAAGTCCTTTGAGATTGTTAATTTGCAAAACATTTTGTTGCACAGTCAGGTCCTGCACAGGCCGTCACCTCTTTTACTTTGAGCAGTAACGTTACTAAATGTCAAGCTAATGGCACCAGCTACTACTATGTACATAAATATAAATTTATATATAAATATATATAAATGGGTCTTTGCACAAGTATTTCCATGTCCGCTCCATGTGATTTTAACAGGAAAAACTAAATGAACGCTTTTATATATGCTTTACAATTCTTTGTCTCATTAACATTTTGCACTTATTTAAAGAGGCTTACTTCTGTTTCTGGGATGGACGAGCTGTTTTCACGCTCACCCATGATACTGTACAATATGTATATGTATTTTTATTCATATGCATATAAATATATGTCTATGTAATTTGCCTCCTGTGTAATGTCTTTATTTCCAAACTGTGTCCAAACTTGAAAGTGAAAACACACATTTAGATCCAATTGTAGGGTGTAAAAGAAGAAAAAAGTTTCTATGAAATCCTGTTTGTAAAGACTGACATTTATAAAAAAGGTCAAAGTTCAACTCATCAGATGTAAATAGTTACTTCATGTCCAATCCCAGCATCTTTTACACATAAATACTGTACTTTTTGTGCAGTTGTGTGAATAAAGTCAATGTTCAAAGAGCAATAACTTGATTTAGATATGGACACACATATTTGCGTGTTTGTGCAGTCTATTTAGTTGTTTATTCTGAACTAAACCCTTAGCTTGTACCCGTCACATGTCAAAGCCCTGGACATGTCGTCCTTTCAGCTCAGCCTTTACAAACCCTGGTGGTTCTCAAATGAATGTGTCCTTGGAGAAATTAATTGGAAGCAAAAAGGGAGTCTATGCTTCATAAAAAGTGGAATGACAACTTCTAAAGAATCAAACCAATATTTTTGTTCTGAATAATTGAATCTCTGCTGGACTGAATGACCACCGGAGCAATTTTTTTTTTTCCCATTTCAGCCTTTTCACTGGTTAATAAAAATGTTTAGTGTTGATTAAAGGCAGAAGGTGAAAAATGCACTGCACCCCCATTAGAGCATGTTATGTGGGACATGACATTTAAAGGTAACATATTATTCATATTCCCAGATTTATAAATACAACCATACATTTAATATAAGTAATGTATTCGGCACAATACTTTACCTCACAGAGTTCATTATTTAAACTCTTTTGTAGAAGGCCTTTAATCACAAAACTTTAGTCGCCATAACATTGAGCCAACTTTCATCAACAAAACTTAATATTTCCACTACGCAAAAATATCCTGTTACTGTGAACTAAACTCTGTCTAAATTAACTTTTTATGGGTCACTATATGTTACTAATAAGTCACTAATAAAAGCGAAGCTGTGTCTTTATGTCAAGGTACTTAAACTAATTAAATTAACTAAAAATAAATTAATAAAAATGTACAACAATAGAATATCAATTTTATTAAGCAATTAAATTAATATAGACAACTAACTATACTATGGGGTAATGTAACAAAAAAATGGATTCAATATTTAAAGATTTTTGTCCATTTGTGTAGCTTTTTTTATGTTTTTTTTTTTTTTTTTGTGGCCTTTTGTCTTTATTTGACAGGACAGTAGATTGACAGGGAAAAATGGTGAGAGAAAGGGGAAAAACATTAGGCAAATGACCTGAGCAGGAACTAAACCTGGTCCTCTCAGGTATATGGTATGCCCTCTACCAGGTGAACCAAAAAAAATATAAATAATATAATTTTCTGGTAGAATTTGACTCAAGTTAAGTGTTCACAGTTTAAAATATAGTTTAAATTTGGTTTAAATGATGGAATATAAATGCAGGTGTAAATGGTAAAATATCCTCAATGTAACAAGTGCTAAAGGCTTATTTAAACATTGTGCAAACACATATACACCCCCGTTCCCTTCAGTCTGCAGCAAGAGGCACTTGCCCAACGCGGGACAATCGAGCGGCAGGGTGCCAATTACCCTGATTGGCACCTTTATGTGAGCGAGGCAGAGGCGAGAGGGTCGCAGAAAGGAGTCCAGATGGGTGGCCTCTGCTGATGAGGGAGGGGCCAGGGGGAGGGGCCAAACGGACGCACTGGAAAGGTGAATGTTTGCTGGTTATTTGATAATAGAGACTGACCTCTGTTACTCGCCTCTTTTGGAAAAGATCTAGATACAATTTAATAAAATGTAAATGTTTAATAAAAATACTAGTTTGCTGAACGCCCAACTTTTTTGTAGAACTGAAAGACTATGGAAATCCCCAATAGTCTATGTTTTATTGATAGTTTTAAAAGAAAGAAATGAAATAATAATAATAATAATAATAATAATAATAATAATAATAATAATAAATAGGAACCAAAGAAAATGAAACCTTAATATAAATAAAAAATAGCCATGATACTTTATTGATTAAATTAGACAATTAATGCTTCTTTGGGCCACAAAAAAATTAAAACTTCAACCATACCAACACAGACCTATCCTTAAACTCCAAACAGGAAGTATGTGACAGTTGCCATAGTGACGTGTCTCCAGTCAGAGCAGATCACTTTAAACCTGTTTGCAGTGAAAAAGCCCAGTGCTTTTTGGTCCCAGTGTGTTGTGAGACCTTCAGACTTTCAGGAATGCATCACTGTCCTGCGCCCCCCCCTCCCCCTCTCTGGCCCCTCCACCTGCTTCTCTAAAGCAGCTCAGCGGCCCATCGGGGGGCCTCCACACTAATTAGGGTCACTAATTGGAGGTCGGCCAGGGCAGAGACCCCTCCACACCTGCGCGGTCATGTGACATTCAAAGAGGTGCGCGAGGTCAAGGGTTGCAGAGTTTTAGGTTTTAGGGAGGGGTGGGATTAGACAGAGCATGAAAAGATGATGGGTTAAGGTACAAGACAGCGGCCCAATAAATTTTTAAAGATAAGTTTGGATAGATTTTTCTCGATTTGAACAAACTCAAATAAAGCTGCACTATTGCCTTAATATTTCATATGTCAAACTTGAGGCCTCTGGGCCAAACAAGGCATTAGTTTAATCTTTTTTATGAAGTCTAATTACTTTTTGGTTGTTCATTCAATAAGAAAAGGCCAAGTTCAAAGCAATAGCGCATTTAAAGACAAGCAACATTCAAGTGAAACATTGTCATTAGAGGAGTATGGCGGAAGTGTAACATAAAAGTGAGCGAGTCCAGTCAAAGGTTAATTACCAGGGAAGCTCCGGGACAGGACAGCTCTGTGGATGCCCTGTCCTGCTGCCCACTCCTCTCACCTCTCCTGGACTAAGTGATGTCTGCATGTTTTGACACGATTCACACAAGAGTCGGCCTTAATCCTGACCAAAAAAGATCCGCCGCCGCATTCCTGGGAACTGCTCTGAGTTGGAGGAAAGTAACAGGTGAAAAGGGTATTCTTTGTATGATGTAGTAGAAGCGGGATATGAGGCGATGAAAGACGCGTTGATTTGTTTGGGCTAAAGACGAGATGAGAGATGAGAGGTCAGTCTGTGGTAAAAGTGGATATTATGGACCGTGTAAACATACTGTAACTAAATCAAAATAAAGAGGCCTGTCCGGAGACATCTAAAACTATTTGACATTAAAATATATATTTCAACTGGAAAATTATTTCAAAAATGTAATAAAAACTTTTCAGAATAAAATAAAAAATATAAAAAATTATAACAAAACAGGACTGACTAGTGCTTTGCTGTAAAGTATTTATAATTCCATATTAAATCTATGTGCTCCATCATTTCCTTTACAAATGTCTTCATTACAAAAAGTCTTTGGAGGCAGTTTGTAGCAGCAGCCAATATTAGCACATTTTGCACTAAGATTGCAGTGTTCTATTTGTCACTCTGCTGTGCCTCATTGTTCGGTGATTCTTATAAACTGTGTGGCCTTGGCTTCATTGTGCACAGTACACCGCAGCACAATGCCTTTTCACCGGTTTGTTTGAACACATTAACCCGCTTTGATCTCCTTTAAAATGCTGTAACTTTCATTTTAGATCCATTTGTAGCCTGCCTAAGAATGCTGCTCTTGTATTGTATCTATATTACAGCTATGTAACTTTTTAGCAGAAAATACAAAACTACATAATAACTAAAATATTTGGTTGTGACAGTAAAAAATAGGAATAACTGCTCTGTGTAGCTCTGAGCAATAGGGGACATTGCCATGTTGCAGTAACATTATTAGACACTGTAGATACTGAGACATAGGTTGGTCCCATGTGAGTTTGCATCAGTGCAGGAATATTCCTTCAGGGGGTAAAAAGTTACATACGTAGCGTTGCTCTAAAGGAGAAGTATGTAATGTGTTCTTGGAAAACGGTATCTTTAGTCAATGGCCTTGTCGCAATACTCGCAGTATGCACTTCCTCAAAATGAGCAAGCACAGTGATGTCTTTTGTACCAATGTTTGCTAAAATGTTGCTGGATTTATTGGAAAGATACATGTTGTGGTTTAAAAGTATGGATAAAGGGCGTAATGAAGTGTAGTTAAGAATGTTCCTGGAGAATCGGGACACACTGTGGGTATTGGGACAGGGTCACTAACATGGTTACCCCAGTCTCTCTGCTTTGTTACAAATGGATAATAGTTGTCATCCCATTCTTTTCTGTCAATCAGTCCATGAACCCAAATAGACTGTCTTTGCACTTACAGAAGGTTATGTTTGTATGCACTGTATGCACTTAGCATTGGTTAATGACAAAATGCTAACTACAAAAACTGATTGAAAAGAAAGTTTTCAAAAATGACCAACTTTCCATTGTAAGACTTTACCAACAGATGAGGCCTAAAAGTGTGTAAATGTGTGGATAAAAATGCATTAAGAGATAATACGAGATAAAGTCATTATACTGTTTCATTGTATTGGCCCATTGTGAGCTAAAAACATTATCAAACTTCCCTTTTCCTCAACCTTTCCCAGAGCTGAATGATGTCCTGTCCATACAAAAAGCACAGACATAAAAGAGATGAGATTACACCTTGTATTTTGCTCTTGTGCACAATAACATCCGACATAATGCAAGGCTGTAATGTTCCTTTTTCTCTCTTGACTACAACTGCCTCGATCCAAGGACGCTTCCCTTTTATTACCCTGCCCTTACGTTTTAACATCACCTTCTCACCCGTTCATGCATGTTTATGAACGTTTAGCCCAGGGGTCATCAACTAAATTTGCTTGAGGGCCAGCTTTTTTCTTCACGGTGCTGCAGGGGGCTAGACTTTCAAACTAAAATATATAAATAAATACATATCTTTGCTTTTTAATAGATTTCTTCACTGTTACATATATTTTATTTTTTGACTGAAAACTTTTTTCCCCTCATGTTTTTTTTTTGATTTTGATAATGCTAGACTCCAGACTAACTTTTTCATCATTGTACTGAAAGCCAGTTCCAGTTCTGACATGAATGTCAACTGTGCCCATATTTATTTGAAAAACAGGATAATGTTTGGCCATTTATATAAATAAAATTAAACTTCACTAAAAATCTAAATATTCAAACCCACAATCAACACTAAGAGCAAAACAACTAGAACTAGTAGCTCAGTGTTCCAACGTCCACAATTGGCAACTGCTATCACAACTTGAGCTTAATAAGGTACACAACACAAATGCTACGGCTAGGGGGAGCCAGGCTGAGAGGTCAGAGGGGAGTTAACATCAACTCCCTACCCAGATATTGGTAACATAGCCCCAATAAGTACAACCAAGCTGAGCGAGGCAGCAACTGACCTAAGAGATAAGATCATGGCTAGAATAAACAATCGGAAACCTCGAAAGTGACTACAGAGGCTGAGGGAAGTACCATCAGAAAGTCTCCAAGATGTTGTAAATGCAGCGTTAAGCATGAGCCCTACAACAACGATCAGTAAAACCAACGAGCTAAAATACTTCTGTAGCAGTAATCTTTGAGATGCTTGGCTATCGGTCAAAGGGCAACCATAAGGAGCAAGTTCCACCATGGAAGAGAAGGTTGAAGACTAAAATTAGGGCAGCACGGAGAAAAGTGAGTCCAGTCCGTACTCCATGCAAATGTTCCTGTACACTATACCAGCCACTTAGTCATGGCGCTTCATGTATACTTCCCATGCCAGCATTTTACACCCTACAGTTAAGTTCTGGATTGTTTCGAGCGTCTTTGCACAGCACAGTCCACATCACAGTGGCAGACATCCAAGAAAGGGTCTCAGGTATGACAAACTGGACAGCACCAGGCCCTGACAGGATTCATGACTACTAGCCTGCCGGTCACTTGGGACTGCAAAACAAGGCAGACCAATCTGTGTGCGCTGCCTAAATATATTGCAAGAAAGCCCACGACTCAAGGCCACACACACATGGATCACGGAATGCTTGCCCTAAGAACATTCAGTGCAAACTCAATCAAATGTAGCATAAGGAGATGCTCTGTCCCCACTGCTGTTCTGAACAGGTCTGAATCCCCTCAGCCAAATAAGAGCCAAAGAGCCAAGATTGGCTATGGATGCCAACTCAGGATATAATGACCTCAGTCACCTCCTTCCTTCACATGGATGACATGCAGAAGGGGTCCACTCCCAGAAGGCACAATACCTACAAGTACCTTGGAATTCCACACGCACTTGGCAACCTCAAAAAGGCCACAAGGAGTTTGAATAATAAGCGGAGCAAAGGATGAGATACAGACCACAGATGTGAAGACAAGGAAGCTCCTCACCATGCATGGATTGTTGCACCCCAAATCCAGCACCCTGAGAATGTACCCTAAGCGCAGTGAAGGAGGCAAAGGACTAGTGAATGTCCAAACCACTATCCAGAATTAAACCTCCAAGATCCTTGAATACATCAGGAAAATGGACAAAGCACTTAGTAAATGTCTCACGCAGGGGAAGAAAGAGGACAAGGGGCTGAAGGTACCATCATGGGAACAAAGACCCCTACATGGGATGTACCACTGCCAGATAACTGAAGTGGCTGATAATTCTACCAATGGCTAAAAAGGGCTGGACTAAATGACAGCACAGAGGCAGAAATGATGGCTGCACAGGAGCAGGCCTTGAGGACCAGAGCAATAGAGGCCGCACCAGACAAGACCCAAGGTTCAGGCTGTGCAAAGAGGCTCGAGACAATCCAGGACTGCAGGGTGTAAAATGCTGGCAGGGAAAGCATACATGAAGCGCCATAACTACAGTAAGTGGCTGGTATAGTTTACAGGAACATTTGCACGCAGTACGGACTGGAAACCCCGAGGTCAAAGTGGAAAACACCTTCAAAGGTGGTAGAGAATGACTGAGCCAAGATCCTTCCAGATACAGATCATTAAAATGGTAATGGCGAACCCACCGGACATTTTGGTGGTAGACAAAAAAAAGAAAAGTTGTTATAGCTTTCATCAGGAAAAAGGAACTTGAGAAACTAGAGAAATACCAAAATACCAATATATCCGCGGACCTTAAGTTGGTCTTTACTCAGTGACTGCAGCATAGACACAAAAGGCAGCACATGCTCTTCCAGAACATTTTTACATCTTTCTGACAAGGGCCTCAAACAAGTGAACACTTAGTTTAAGATGAATATGACTTATTTTGTATGATTAATTTATCTATTTCCATTGACCAAAGTTGACTCTGTGACAGTGACACAAGTCCTGGCTGGGGGGCCAGATGGAGTCACCAGTTGATATTCCCTGGTTTAGCCTGTATTCAAATGGCTGCATGCTGATATTATGTGAAACAAGTAATGATTGGATCAACAATATTCCTCCACTGCTTTGTATTATAGCACAAGTCAAAGCAAGAGACTGCTTACAGAAGGATTTTGGTAAGCTAGCCTTGGGATGAATAAAGTGGATTTTGTAGAGCAGCCATATCTCCCTTGATTAGGTCAGTGAATTTAACAGAAAGTAATCACACCTCAAGGACGGGAGATGGCACCTTCATTTGTCTCTCAACGCACAATAACTTTAAAGCAATGATCTTTTCCCATTATCCACCGACTGTCTTGAAAACCTTGGACTCCCCACAAAGTAGAAGAGAAACTTGGAAAAACTGTGTCTTACTGTCTACCACTGCTTCCACAGCGAGAGTGTTTCCTCCGCTAATGAATCCGAGGTTTATATTATATGTGCTCATCACTGCATAGGACGAAACCTACTGAGCATTCAAGGCAAACCGTCTACGCTCACACAAAGGATAATTACAGCCTGAAAGAAAATGTTACTCAAGTGCTTTTACAGATAACAGGTAAGAAGATGAGAGTGCAGAGAAAAAACATTAAGAAAAGTACTCAACATTTGTATAAGACGTAGCTTAATAGAGCAGAGTTTGTCCTTGTATGGCTAAATACATGTCACTTGTTGTTGCACTGGAAGTATCTTATTCACAGCTTAAGGGCACTCGTCTTGTATCAAAGAACATTTCCGGTGATATTTGCGCTCCTTGACTTTTTCTTTTGTCAGATATTGATAGTGTCTGTTTTAATTTATCCAGGTCAATGTCACTGTACATCACAACTGGCAAAATGACCAAGAAGTTCTTTCATTTCTTTATAATGGCTTTGTGTTTCCAGTCAATTTTAGTTACAGTTCTGCGTGTGCTATAGAGCAATGCCAGCTGTTTGCATGAGATATAATTGTAACAGCCACTTACGAATGACATATTGTCAAAACCATAAAAAGAACATTTTTCAATATGGCCTGGCAGAGAGTTGAGACAGGATTGTTGCTATAGCTAGCTGATATGTCTAATTTGAGTTTTAAAGGCCTATAGTTTTTTAAGATAACGTTTTGTATTTTGTTGACTTGTAGGGGCATAGATATTTTTTTGATTTCTAGTCTGTGCAGATATACAATCTTTATCTAGCTAGTTATTATTAGCATGTTAGCACGTGTAGCGCCATAGAAGAATAACTTTTTTAGCATTAACACTACACTACTTTACAAAGAACTTTTTTAAAAATACGTTGAAAAAACAGGCACTGAGATTATTAGTGGATATAGATTGTCCATTAAAATAAATACCAAAATGAGAATAGGCTGGAACATAAATCATAAAATGGATGAAAATCAGACAGAGCATAAAATTATTCAGACATTATGATGTATGATGATGGATATCTGTTATTTGCATTGTTCAGGGCATAGTTTCTAAACATTTTCTGTGAGGCATCCTGCCAGTTGAAGGCATGCGTAACCATGGTAACCAGTCATCTATGAGCATCTGCAATACCTGACGATTAACCTCTGTCGTTTTCGCTTTCATTCTTCAGACGCAACCACAGTGTCTCGCTCAGGGACCGTCGCCATTTAACCACACAACGGCTCCAGTGTTCGCAAGTGATAACAGTGTTTGTACATTAACAATAAAACACCTGAGCTTGTGTCCATGATCGAGCGCTGCTAAATTATAAAGGGGTCTCTGACTTAATTTCAAAGGCTCTAAGAGCATTTATTTAAAAGCCTGTTATTTATGGTGCTGAAAGAGAATAGATGCTATATAATGTATAGTCACGAATAATTGGTAATTAATTAATTCAAGTTTATGTAATATCATTTCTGGAAAGGCTTTGATTGGATTTGAATACTTAAAAAAAAATTTTGTACAGAAAACACAATTGATGTCATGCTATATGCTTTATGTAAAATGAACAAGCTGTGGCTACAGGAGAAGCACACTCGTGTTTCTTTTTGAGAAAACTAAATTCAGCATCAGATCTATCTTCATTGTGTTAGTTTTGCCACTAGGATATACCAGTTATGAGTAACAGCGTCTCTCTTTAAACTTTACAGAAACACATAATGTGACCATATTGCATCACTATGTGACAAAAGCCAAGTAAGGTGCTGGTTCAAAATACAATTTCTGTTCAAACCTGTTTAAATTCATATAAAACCTGGTCAAATCCAAAACCAAACACTCTACTTTCTATGAGATAAATGAATTGGGTACCACTGCCACGCTTACTGATGTCAAAATGTTGTTAATGATGTTACTAATGTCAAATTTTTAAATATTCATTCAGTCAGTCTTCACTGGGGTCCATCCTCCCCAGACCCCTAAGACCCTGAGGTCACAGCAGCTTGGCCTCATTAGGGACACAGTCCATCTCTGTATTTAGGTCTTCTTTAATAGACTCACAACGACCACACATGAGCCACAGTTCCTACCCAGAGAGTAACCTATAACCCCGGGATCTTCACTCCGGCTTTGGCTCCATTGACGTCCCATTCAGAGTCTCCTGCAATCCTTTTACCAAGACTAAAGGGGAAAGACGCACACTGCACACCAGAGATCACTTCCTTGTTCTGCCCTTGGCTCAAACCCAGGATGGCCACACACACACACACACACATCCGCTAGTGGCCATGCAGGGCTCTTTTCCGGGCTGGACCATGGGATTTTGGGTAAAAATAAGGGACGGCGAGGGGAGGAGGAGCGGGTCCCCCTTTAAGCTTTTCAACGGACGTGTGAACAAAAGCTCGGTCAAACTGTCGGGCCTGCAGCCTTGGGTGTTTACTGCTCTTGTATCTATAACCAACAACCCCCTCTGCCCCTCTTCCCTTGAACGGCCTGGCTTCATTGGGAACAGCAAATTAAGGAACCATCCATCTGGGTGTGATCACCAATTACGGAGGGAAGCTGTCAGGCCACATTAAGGCCTGCAGGGAAGGCGGGCGTGTTCGGGCAGCTTTTATGAAGAAGTGGACCAGGGAGGGGAGTTAAGAAGTGAGAAAGTGATGGAATATGATTAAATCTCTTTTGAAAATGTGGGTTTTCAGGTGTGCCAGGGGGCTTAATCGGGCTCAGTGCTAACCTACCAAGTTTGGCCCTAACAAAGTCCACTCATGAGTCGTCCACTTTCTCTCCAAACAAGTTGTTGTTCGCCGAAAGCAAAGATCAGAAAGTGAACTTTTTTAGTGCTTCCTAAAGAGCCCATGTAAGTGATATAAATATGCTAAAAATTCAACGCCGTTTCGTTGGACGGCCCCCTTTTGTCGTTGCTCACTGGCACAGGCGGTGATTCCCTGTAACACTTCTCCTCCGGCCAGCTTTCTCACAACACAATAGGCCCGTCATTAACTTTTTGCTCCATCGGAATGCTGAGAGACCCCAAATACGCCCCCCCCTCCTCTTCTCCTCCGACGCATCCCGCTTTTCTCTCCGCTCGCTCGCTTTTCCAGGGCCCTAATTTGCGAAGGCCAGGTGTGCAGGGACCCACAGTTGAGCAGGAGGGGGGCGAGGGGTGAGAAAATGGGTGAGAGCGGTGCACACAAAAGGAGCTTCTACAAACCCGAGGGCACGGGTGCAGAGGGTTCTCAGGTCCTGTGTTGGTTTTCCACTCAGTGTTTTAAATTGTTTGCATCTGTTTTTATTGTGTGGATGTTTTCTAATTTAAAGGGGAGGTCACATGACAAATGAGGGGGGGCTTTGTGGTGAGGTTTGACATATGGTTATTAAAGTACGCACAAGCTAAACATAAAATAAGTTGCTTATATAAGACATGCATGTTAAAAAACATAAATATATAAAGTTGTAAAGAAATGGGTAAAAATATAGTTCAATACTTTGTATCGACATAACAAGCCAAGTTTTAATTTGAAAGCTTCAGGTTGTGTTGTAGTGTGGGAAAACAATGAAGAAGCACATTTACTTGGTTACCTCTATGGTTTCCCTGACGACCAGTTAACTCCAGATCATATGAGTTCATTTAAATGAACAAGCCTTATTAATAACCTTTGTGCAGAGATCCTTTTTACTCCACAGCAGAACGATAAGATAATTTAATCTCCATGATGATTTACTTTATTCTTTATGTTCCTCTTGGGTCCAGATTGAGAACGCAGGGCCTGGATCAGATTTATGAGCGTTTTGAGCCGAAAACTGTGCGGTGTCACTTTGAATCTGTGTTCAGGCGGTTCATACGAGTCCAAATGTGTGAAAGAGTCATTGTGTGTGAACAAGGGGGGAGTTCAAATTCACAAGCGGATACGGAGCTGTTCCAGCCAGGTTAAACAAGTTGCTCAGAGATTGGCGGTTTGGTTCTTTTTTCTCTTTTTTGGGGGGGGACCCAGCAGCGGGCGGGTGCAGAGGGGGAGAGCGGTGGTGGGGGTGAACAGGACTAATTGGCACTAATTGAATTGGATGTGCTGATCAGATGGGAGGCCGTGGAAGTAATCTGAGTTGTCACAGCAGATAACGCTGGGCCATCCCGGAGTGTCCGCCTCATGTGACAGCCTGTAACATAGCCTGCGAGAGGGCACTGGCCCTCTTTGTCAGCGCCACAAAAGGGGAGAGAGCAAAGTTGCCGGTTACAGTGAGCAGCAACAGGCTCCGCAGCACAGGGCTGGGTTTGGATATGAAAAGAGGAGGGGGCTGTGGAGGAGGAGGAGAGATGAAAGAGCACAACACATACATAAAAACACGGGTAAAACGAGACATACAGACATACGTTAAAACAGGGAGGGGTCTGGGAGTGCAGAGTCGGCAGCTTTCATTCACAAAACATCAGCCTCATACGCTAAACTGTGTTCCTGTAAGAAACTATTGCTTATAAACTAACTCCACTTTATAGAGGAAATAAATATTTGGAAAGGAGAACAGACTAGCCTCTTTATCAGGGCAATATAGCCATCTGAAAACTGCACAGGGGCTTAATAAATACTGATAAACACGTGATAAGTCATGTGACCAATAAACTAGATAATACATAAGTGTGATGAATACACCTCTACAAAATCCCCAAATATTTACCACATTAAGATATAAAAATGTTAATACAAATAGCGTTAATAAACAAACTAAATTTTATTGTAAAATATATTATTAGATGGAAAGCTAACCAGTTGTTTTTTCCACTGAGTCTGTGTGGCCAATTCCAGTGCTGTAATAATTCACTATTCAGGATTTCAGGATAAAAATATTCCAGCTTTTTTTTTTTTATTATTTACTTTGTACAATCAGGATGTTAAAATCAGGACATATGACAATTTTAAAACAATGAAATAATACACAAACTTTATGCAACATGCATCTCATATCTGCAATTCATAGTTTTATAAAAATGTCAATTTAATGAATTGAAATCATGTATAAGTGTAGGAGAATGCATGCAAAGCAAAACGTATGATGCTGTTGAATTCATGTTACTACCGCAGACTGGTTTAGATTCCAGGGCTGCTAGTTTAAGGTTTATAAATTGTGTTAAAGATGCCATTCCTCCATTACAAAGACTACTCTGCTGTGGATTACAATTACAGTTCTTTCTTTTGCGTTACTGTGCCCTGTTACAAACCACTGCTTTTGGAAATAACCGGGACGATACACAGACAGATAAACGACTAAGAGAGGCTCTTGCAGAAGCAGAGTGTAGCTGCGGGTTTTCCCAAGCCTCCAGCCGTCCGTCCAATTAAACAGGATTCCTGTGAGCGCACATCTGACACACACACACATTTAGGAGCAGAGCAGCTGTGCAGTCGACCCGTTTGGAGGGAGGGGTCCGGTCTTGTCAGTGTGATGAAAGCGGCCCCGGACTTATGTGTTAGTGTGTGTGTTTTGTGCCGAGCAGTGGGCATCCCGGGGCACGCAGATGTGTGAGCTGGCCGGACTAAGCCTTGGCGAAGCCCGCTGCGAGGGGTCACGACCTTTACAGAATCAGTGCCTCTGCATGTCAGGACTAATGGCCGGGGCCCCACCAGCTGCACACAGCTCGGGATGAAGCTGAGGAAGAGGAGGTAGGAGAGATTTGGGAACAGGTTGGTGAGAAGTGTATATGACTAAGAATTGAGATTAGAAAGCAGTTAATTTAGTGTCATTAAATGTATTTAACAGATGCCCTCGAGCTAAACGGAGAGGTAGTGCAGAGTGGGACGGTGCTAAAGATGTGCATTAATGCATATAAGATACAGAGACACCAATGCACCTAGTGACCTTTGAGGTTTATCCATCTATTAAGGTCCAGTCATGTCGACCATTTTAGAATACAGCATGTTTTATGATGAAGGTATAATATAATGGTGGAAAAAAAACAAAAAAAAAACAACAAAAAAAATTGATTAAATGCCTAAATGCTATGAACGACAGATTGGGCAGAATTTAATAGTAGCCCTGACAAAGAAAAACAACAATATAAATAAAATATAAAATATTTCTGCTCAGAGGCCATGTTGCTGATGCAATACTTCTGAAGCCACAACAAACAAACAAAAAAAAAACTCATTGGTGGCTCAAGTATACCACATAAATGACCATTTAAAAAAATTTATGTTTTTGGATAAAAGTCTTTTGGGTATTTGAGTTTTTTTTATATTTATTAGATTTAATAGTGTTACAATTTTGCTTTCGCTCTTTAAAAAAATAGCATTTAAAAGTCCAAAATAAATACTGAAATATCTTGGGTCTAAAATATTTTGTATTTCAGAATCTATGACACCATTTATTGATTTTTTTAACTTTGGATAGGTTTTGATTGAGTGATTTTGTAATTGTGTATTTGTTGCTTGTATGTGTACTTTTTAGTCTGATTAGTATTAATTGCGCAAAATTTAATTAAACTGATATAACTATTACTGAAAGGCCCAACATAGACACCACTAAATAATACTAAAAAATACTTTCAGATTTCTTTCTTCAAGCATCAAAAAAATTGCGAGATGTTTTATCCAAGCAAGCCTAAGACAAGATTTTTAGTTTAAGTTGATATATCATGACAAAAATGAGACAAATGTAAATATTTTCAACACTAAAAAAAAAAACGTCAGACAGACAGTGTTAAAAGTTCAGTGCTATGTGTTGACGTCTATAAGTGAGCTCATGTCCAGTGTCCAGTGTGCTGCTGCAGACAGAGCTCTTTGTCGACTTACTGTGAGCCCACTTTCCCCAGACGCAGCACTTCCTCCGCTGCTCCTCCTGAGACGGGGCATCATCTGTCGTCTGTACCACTTTGTGCCAACGCTTCCCCTCTGACATCATGACTGTGAGACGGCCAAGTGGCAGCAGGTTTACAAGGAGGGACTGGCTATGGGAGGATGGTGATGCAGCGTCTGGTCTGGTCTCCGGCCTTTTCCTTTATGAGAGAAACACAAAAGACAAAGCAATTCAGTCACACTACTTTTTTTTTTTATTCTTCACTGATGCTTAATATACATTTGACCAGCATTACAAATGAATTATCTCCCTCCTCCCTGCAGCAGTTCAGCAGAGAAACCTGTTGAAAACATGGCAGAGCAACAGGTGGCAGCTCGCAGAGTTAGAGTGACACCTACAGAGCTGCGAGAGAAAAGCCTCAAACTGTGAACACGACTCAGTCCCAGCCCCAGCAACTCAACAAAACAGTGTTTATGTTTGTGGGATTACACCATATGAGCGTGTGATGGTAATGTTGAGGGCTAATCGCGTCAATGTAATGAAAATCTGTGGAGCGTGGTTCACAGAGATGTTATAATGTCACTATGAAAATGGAAATCTGAAAACAGTGTGTGACATTTATTTTGCACTGGTTCCAACAGATGAAACGAGGATCACATTATTTTTCACAATAATTTATTACCTCAAATTATCTCGACAAGTATGTATGCAATTTGAAGTTAATCATAGGCGAATAATATGTCCAATAGAAATGAGCATTTAGTTTGGACTGTTTTAAAGTGTCATATGAGCTAATATCAGTTGGATTTCTGTCTTTTTTAATTTTTATACTGTTTTATTTTTTTTCCATTTGATTTTTTACATTGCTTTGATATACTATTTCAAAAATACATGATTTTTGTTTGACTGAAATCAGGAAAGATTTTAGCATTTTACAATTTAAGCTTGTATTTGTTATCAGTGCTTACAAATACACCAACATCCATCATATAGGCCTAAACTGATTTGTACTATACATGTCACTTCATGAAACTGCCGGTTCTTGGGTTAGGCATTAATAAAGCCGCTCTAAAACTTAAATGTAGAAGGTAAAGTTGTATTTTGTGGCTCCTGAGAGACACAGGTGCTTCATTGGATGTTGTGTGTGTTGTGGGAAAGGACGCTGGCTCTGGCTGCGTTTGTGATGAGGCTAATCACAGGAGAATTTTGTCATTGACGCTCTCTAATAGACTCGCTCATCATCTTCTGCTCCCCCAACTCAACGAAGAGACAATCCCCTGTGGCGGGACTGACTCAGGCTGCTATTCTCAGTCCTGAACTAATTCAGTTACACCTGCAGCCTGGGATTTGGATGTTGGGCAAACACTGGCGTAAAGCGATAATGAATCATACACTCATGCCCTGCTCTTTACACTGAACACAGAGAAACACAGTGTTACCGCTGTCCTCATGAAACAATACACAACAGTCTGAACACAAAAAAACAAACATCTCAACACAATCCTCCATGGAGTAGTTTGTTACCGTGTCCTTTGACCTGACCAACATTAAAAACTGGTTATAACTACTCAGCGTTTTCCTCGCTCCTGTTTTGTCATGAGGTAGGCCTTAAACAATTGTGCATTTTTTCCTGCCTTTTAAACATTTTAAAAGTCAAACCATTATCACATAAATGGTTGTTATTACGTTGTTATTGCATATTGCATGTTTTCCTAATATTGTGCAGTGGTTGAACTGAAAAACTTTGACAGGATTTTCACAGAAACTTTTGTGTCATACTCCTAAATCACTGTATTTTGGCCTGTTATGCACACACAAAGGTACACAAAGGTACACAAAATTGTGTGAAAATGTATTTGTGTGGTTGTAGACCAACCCTTAATATTTCTGTGGATCCAAGGAATTCAACACTTTGTGGCTCATAAACCCATTTGTGTAGCTGTCCTATGCACGTAACATGTGCTTTCATGTACTAAAAGTGTCCTATGAATACCCATTATTTTATCCCTCTTATGCGTTTAAAGGACAGTTTTGGGCTGGGTGTTGTTGCTGTTTGTTTGGACTGAAGTAATGGCCCGGTCACGGTTTTGTTGAGCGTGTGAGGAGCAGTTTCATATAAAGCGTCGAAGCCAGCGGCAGCAGCAGTGTCAGAGGCAGCCCTGTTTGTTTGTGTGTTACAGCGTACAGTGGAGTCACCAGGAGGCCAGCGATGTCTGCGAGGCCTCCCTGTCACAACGCATCCAGTCTCCGTGCACCACTCTCCCCTCCGTCCCTGCTACACCTCCTCAACCAGCGTTTGCCTCCTTCCAATTCCCAGAAACATGCACCTTGTCTAATCTGTCTGTCACCATTAACGCTCAAAAATCCTCCTTTTCTTGTAATCCCACCACTTCTCTGTTTAAGCCCTTCTTTCTCTGCAGCCACTTCTGCCGTATTGAACCCCACGGCTATGTCTTATGCAGAGGGCGCGCCCTGGCTAACCTCTTGTTGACCTCACATTGACCTCAACAGCTGCTGTGGCACTGTTAAAACCGGATAATCCAATCACGGTCATTAGAGCCAAGCAGGAGGCAGGTGAGTGTGATATACCCACTATATGTCTGACATTTCAAAAGACTGGCTCAGGGTCCACAGGTGGGTCACAAAAAATATTGTGACTTTTGTTATTGTGATGATGACACTGTTTAATTGACAAAAAGAGGAAATAAATGAGTAATACAAAGTAATGGCTGAATGGAGAGTATTATGGTCATATGAGTAATATACTAATGTAGGTCATTAGTCTAAAATAAATAGACAATATAATATACAAACGCTGTCATTTATTTAACATAGTTCGCACAAATGTAGGTACAACACTTTCATACATAACTTATAAATATTACGTTACATCTACTATACTCTTTGAGTGAACTGCCTACGTGAGCAGTTGTGCATTTCAAAACACCTAAGGGCACTATATATGGGATAAAAAACATTAAAAACAAGCAAATTAAAAACAAGGAAACAACATAATAAAACATACAACAAAATAAAATAAAAAAACGTGGTGGTTTAAGATGTAGGATAGTTTTTTAGAAAGTTAGTTATTTTTAAAACAGCTTACATGTCTACTTCAGGAACCTCATTTTCTATCTCTTTTAATTACGTTAGACTCTTCTCTTTTGTTTTGAATATTGACAGTTTAATGTAATTTTATTTCCTTGTGCAACTTAGTACAGAATGTAATTTAAAAGGGGAGTACTTTATTATTAACTTGTGTTTCAGAGTTTCTGTACTTTGGGTTCTGGTGCCCACCTGCAATGAGCTCAGGAACACATCCCATCAGTGGTGTTTAAAACCCATCCATTACATCAGTCACACATAAACCAGGCTTTAAGCTTCATTAAACGGCTGCTGAAGGGAAAAACTGTTGCCAGGGTTAAGACGTTCAGGTTGAAAGGCATGCGTGGTGCCAATCAAAATGTAAATCAGCTGAGAGACTGAAGACCAACTGGGTTATGGATGTCTTTTACCACAGATGCTTGTTAATATCATGAACAAAGTCTTGTATTTGACTCTTTGTCTTGAAAAAAACCCTAAATTGTGTCCTTTTTTTTTTTTTTTTTACAATAAATTGTTTTTTTTGCACTAAAATACAAAAGGCAAGCTCTATTTTAAAGACTTATTTTACTTGTTTAATTAGTGTTAATGTGTCGTGTGAATTTTGTCCAAAACTGACCTCCGTACAACATTTCTTCATGAACAGGTATTTCCATATCCTTTGAAGCCTGTCATCAGCATCTGTCACCATGGATTTTCCTCTCAGTAAATGTTTTCTCCATAAACTATGGTAAAACAACAAACAGCACAATAGTTTAAACTGTTTTTACCATTTAAACGTCGAAATGGAGCCAGTTGAAACTTACCTTTATTAAACCTCACAAGTCGAAGAGAAGTCTAAGATGGAGAGCATCGTGCAAGCTAACAAGTGCAAGTTTTTTTTTCCACACAACGGTAACTAATATTAATATATTATTGAAACAATGCTGCAGAAAGACCGCAGCTAAATATTTTAGCTGGGATTTTACGTTATAATATACATTTGTACCTTTTTATCATTGTTTGTTGCATGTTTTTCAGTGCAGTTATGAAGTCACGTGACGGACGCAGTTCTTACGTCAGGATGGCCGAGCGGTCTAAGGCGCCACGTTCAGGTCGTGGTCTCCCCTGGAGGCGTGGGTTCGAATCCCACTTCTGACATTAAGTTTATATTGTTTATTGCAGATTAAGACATAAAAATAACTTTGTGTGATTCAAAATACATGAAGTATATTAGGTAATTAATACTTACACGCATCCCTGGAAAAATAAAGGTTAAAAAAAATTATAAAATTGTACTTTTAAACACATGTAAAGGCCTGAATAAGGTTGAGTGTTCACTAGTAATGAATGTTTAAGTGAAGTTGTTTAGATCCAGTCCTTGGTTTTAATGTGAAACAAATACAATGCTAGGTTGAACAGTTTATTTTGAAAACACACTTTGAATGTAGTGACAGCTACACTTTTTAAGAGGCTGCAGAGCAAGGTGACTCTACACTCTATTTATGGTTCATTAAATAGAGCTTTAATACAAAAAAACATACTGTAAACATGCCGAAGGACATGTAAGTGTCTATACAAAGTCAAGCAAATAGTCCTTTTTTACATTTGAACCTTTTCTGAACCAACAAAACATAGAATTGTCTGTTTTGTCGCCTCTTTTTGCGAACTGTGCCTTAACCATTAAACGATATCCTCACAAAGCCATTAATGTCTTTCAGGCCAAGGCAGATTGAAAGATCTTTTTAAAAAAATGCAGGATTAGCTTTTAAAATCAGCATTATTTCTTTTCCTTCATTATAATTATCAAAGTCAATTTAGATCAAATGAAAGCTAATTGCATTGTAAGTACTATGTCAATAATTTTAAAAAATGTCCGTGGCAAGGAAAATACTACTAAAATGGTGCTCATGATTTTTTGTTTTTATTGCCTAATATTATCGGCGTTGGATTTTAATAATCATCTTCCCTCAGATGCATTCATAATGTGTGCTTTTAAAGTGGCTGTAAAATTTAATTATCATCCATTCTGTGTCTGAAAGGTGAAAGACAGTTTTGAAAAACAAAAGCCTTCCCTCGTAATAACCCTGCTGGTTTTCTAATCGGTCTCTATTTAGGCAGAATTTAAAGACCACAGCTTTAATAAGGGCACTGTTTTTTTTTTTTTTTGACAATGTCGCCCACTGCAACAAACACCAGACAACGACTAATGTTAAGTGACAATTTCACCTTTATTAACGTGGTGCACAATCATTAGTAAAGGTCATGGCGACAGGCTGGAGGAGGCTGCGGCGCTCAGGTGGCGGCGGGAAGAGAGCAGCGCACACAGCAAGAGAGAGAAAAGACTCATTAACCACAAGGATGTTACGCCTCGAGCAACAGCATCCTGTATACATGAGTTACACACGCCTATGTTTACACTGAAGGTGAATGAGCTCTTTTCAGTGTGTCATTATTTCAACCCACCTATTTTCATGAGGAGACTGTGTTTGTGGGGAAACTAAAGAAAGAAGCACTGGCGTTTGTATCCATTGGAATTTAAAAAGCCAGTTTTCTAAGGTCATGGCTTATAACGCAACACATTGTCACTTCATAGTGCTTGTGGACCTGACCCTGAAGCATTATCATAACATGTCTAGTGAATAATACAATGGTGGAACATATTTGTATTGCTATATTGTAACATTTTAATAAAAAAAAAAGTTTCCCCAGTAACATAACCAAAAATGTTGAAAATCTTAGATATAATGTGTTCACTTCCCATACATCTGCAACAGCATTCAGGGTCCTTTCAGAGCTGCTTCCTCGTGTCTCCACACTTTTCACTATAACATTTTATAAACGACAGATACATTTGTGCTTATGGACCATGAAAAAAATTCCAAATGTGATCAAAAATTTGTCAAAGGACATTGCAAGTTAGAAAATAGGGCTGAACAATTAATTTAATTTGCAATTAAAAAACGCAATTTTCAAATTTCAGAGGTTGCAATTATTGGTCATGTGACAAGTTGTTGTGAGAAATGCCGCTATTATTGCCTCGAGGCTGCGTCTGGAAGATGTTTCTGAGTGTCGTGCCGGGTTGGATCGAGAAAGGTGGGGGCCTATGGGCTACAACCATATTAAGGCCCCCTTTGGCAATGTCTGCGGGGCCCCCAAGATAATCACTGAAAAATTAACAGTAGAAGAAGTCAAAACAAAGACCACAGATTTTAACTTCTCGGTAAAATAAAAATATGTAAGGTCACAAGAAGCATGAGTTTGTTGAGTTAAGTGGCATCTTTATTAAAAGTAGAACAAAAATAATAGCATGAATTACATTCTTTTTATTAGATTATTTTTCAAAATTATTCAGGCCTATTAGAAAGTGAGTGCTAAAAATGCATTGAATGCCCTGAAATTTGGGAATGATGAGCCTTTATCTATTAGCAATAATAGTATTTTTTCTATTAAAAAAACTTTTTATACTACTCTTAAGGCTATGCTAACAATATTCAACATTAGCCAGGGTTAGATTGTTGTGCTAGTTTTTTTTTTTGTTTAGTTTATTCAGTCATTGCACATAATACAATAAGTAAAGACAGTATAAACAGCAACAACAAAAGACAGTACTCAGAGCATTGTCACTGAAAAGACTTAGTCTTTTTAGTGCCAGCCTACTTTCAGAAGCTCCAGCTACATTCATACATTTTAGAGCAGAATGCAAGCAAATGAATGAATGTTTTTACTTTTGAAGTTATTTTTTAAACATTACAGAGTTAAAAACACATTTACCATGACCTGTAGAAACCTGACTCAAATCAGCCCATGTGTAGCCTCTGGGTTTTGAAATAATATTTATATCTTGCTTAGTGGGGTCTTAGAAAACTCCTGGAAGGAAGGTGAATAAATAAATCAGGAGTAAGAGATAATAAATTTGAGTGTGTGAATTATTGAATGTGCGTCGTCGTCAACATCAGCAGCATCTTAGCCTTTGCCATCTCCTGAGTTATCACCCACCATCCAGTTCCCCTGGCAGCTGCGATGTTTCAGAGGTCGTGAACTCCGAGCACAGATGCTAACAGAGGACTGAAAGCAGCTTTGCCTCGGCCTCGGCTGCTTGAGTGACATTGATCTTGCAGCGCAGAGACAGTAGCGTCCCTCAGAGACCACATTCACAGGGAGAGGCTCTGTTTTCTCTCTCTCTGCGCTAAAAGAAACCGAAAAATACAATTTATTAGGAACATCAGGATCTACTGTACTTTTAGTAGTTTACCTGCAAATACCATTAACAGCCGGGACAATGTGAATAAGCCCTTTCGCCTTACTCATTATCCTGTGATTTTAAAGCCACTTTGTTTGCCAAACTAAGGAAAAAAGTTCCCCTTTTTTAACATTGTGACTGGGGGAGGGTTCAAGCACATCTTCCCACTTCCTTCCTTCGTAATGACTTGAGAACTGCTTGGATTCAACACAAGTTTTTGTTTTGTGCCAGACTTTACCGCTTATTGTCGCTTTTTCTTTCAGGCGATCACACACTAAATCAGCAGGATGTGGATCCAGGACGACGAGGATTATCCAGCCTCAGGTAAGACAAGACTGGGATAAAAGTTAGGCTTTCAGTGACATTTCCTGCAATACATTGCACTTCCTTAACTGTGAAAAAGAGCAAGAATTGGTCTCAATTAGGAGGATTTATTAGTATCTGTTGAAAGAATACATAAAACTATCAAAAGGGTTGGATATGGTTGTGTTTATTGTCAGTTTTTATAGCATGCGTCTTTCTTTTAAAACTAATTGGAACAGATTAATGAAGTGTTTACCAGCTCTAGCTTAGTTTTGTGCAGATGTGTCTGTATCTAACTCTTACTGAAGTGTGCTCCCCTGCATGAACACATTACCCTCATCTAAGAACAGATTTTAAAGCCATGTTTGAACAGGACTTTAGATTATGGCCACATTAATCTGGGCTCCCACAGTGTGTGTGTGTGTGTGTGTTCTCTGTTTTTATTTCCTATCATCGTTGGGATGTAAAGATGAAATGAGGACTTTTTTCCCCCACACAGAGTCTGACGAAGAGAGCGGCTCGTCCTCTGAAGATGAGGGACAGATCCAGGTACCGTCTCTCTGGCAGGAAGCACATGACGAGTTGATTACACAGACTTTTAAATGCATTAGTGACAATCAGCACTGATCTGCTCAGGACTCCACTGACAGTCGAATCAAAACAGGTTGAATTTAGTGCCATAAAAACTACGTGATTACATTAACAAGCATAAATACTATTTCAGAATTAAGTATATGTCAGTCTGTGAATATAACTTATGCAATAAATTAATGATTTCATCCTGGTTTGTGTGATTAGTGTGATATGCTGGAAAAGCAACGAGATGAGGCCAATCACAAACTGTACAAACTGGAGGAAGGTGAGGATTATGTGCACATATTTGGTAATATATACACTTTCAAATGTTGACACGTGCTATATTTCCTGTAAGAGAAGACTAACAGTAATAGCTGTCCTCTGTGTGGTACCAGTGTCCAATCAGCTCCTAAAGGAAATGAACCTGCTGGAGATTCAGTTTGAGATCGAGCGTTCGTGCAGGGAATCTGCCGAGGCACTGGCTGTAAAGGCAGGTCACCATTTCCTTATTGAACATACATTTCAATTTTAGTCGGTACATAGTCTGGAAATGTAATTGTAGTAATAGGAATTTTCTTTAACATTTTGCATTAGATTGCACATGAATGATAACCCCTACAATAGGTCTAAACCTCAGCCATAGAATGCAAACGTCAAACAAGATATTAAAATCAATAAATCTGAAAAATAGGGAATTCCTAAATCTAAATTTTGTAAGAATCATTCCCTTTTCCACTTGACCCTGTAAGTTTGCTTTGTCCTTGTCTGTTTCACTGTACTGTCTTGTGTCTTGTGTTGCCTAGGTGACCAACGAGAACAAAGCACTGAAGAGGAGGAGCCAGATGCTGATGCCACTCATCCCAGAGCTGCCCGAAAACCTGGCCGATGTGACCTTTGACCCCGAGTGCGAAGAGGAGAGCGGTGACGTGTGCGACGCCGGAGGACTGGACGGTCTACTGCTGCAGAGCCAGGCCAAGATCACAGGTCAGAACCTCAAACTTTCAGACAAAACTGGAAATGTAGAGTCATGGAAATGTCATGAGACTCAACACTTTGGAACAACTGTATTGTTCCCATTCCCCAACACAACTTAAATGATCAAAAGTTTAACCGGGGGACTTATACTGCAGCCATACAGTGAGAAACAATCCTTCATACTCCAGGCCTAACATTGTGTCAGTAATATCTATTATATTAAATCACCTCCATAGAGCACATAACCAGCACATTCTTCCGATGGTTCTCTTTACTTGATAATGGATATATAATTGCATTTAGTTAAGCAAACAATCCAAATTTTCAGTTCATAAATAATTTGAATTTGTAGAGTTGCAGGCAAAAGTGGATTTACTTCTGTCTGAAAAGCTGCAGCTGGAAAACCAAGTGGAGCTTTTGATCAAAAAACAGGTCCAACTCAGAGATCAGGTACAGCAGCAAAGGCTAATAAATATTGTGTGTGTGTTCATGTTGAGTAAAATGTATGAATGTCTCTTGTAATGTGTGTGTGTGTATTCAGCTCGCCTTGGAGGTGGAGGAAAAAGAGGCCATAGTGAAGAAAATAAGCAAGCAGAGCAAAGCCATGAATAAGATCAAGCGAGGTAAGTTAAAATCAGCACATGATAATCATTTGGATCTAACTTTATGTGTTGTTACTAAACTCATACGTTTCTTGTCCACTGCTGGTTGTGCTGCGACCACAGTCTGTTTTACTGTATTTACAGGAAGGGTGCATAAATGTGGCTGAATAAGTGCCACTAAAACCACTTTTTGTAGTGATTCAAATGGGATATTGAAACATTTTTGATTGAGAGACTTAATGTGTTACAGACGAAAGTGTGCACTGTTCTTGACGATATTTCATGTTTAAAGAGTTTAATATTTTTTTAAGCTACAATTTCTTAACTAATTTCCCAAAGGCATGTGGTATGTCAATGTCATTTTCCTATCCCAGTAAAAGAACATGAGTCTTTGTTAGTTACTATATCACAATGCAATATTTTAACAATACTATAACAACACAGCATATTTTAGGGGCTTGAAAAAAAAAAAAACGTTGCTGAAATCAAACGCTTTTATTACACATCATATGGTTTGTCGGTTTAAATGTCCTGACAGTAAATGTTATGCTTGTGTCGTGCAGTGTCCCATCTCGTCACAGAGGAGTTCACGGAAATGTCTCAGAAGCTGGAGCTGGAGCAGGGCCTGCGGCAGCACGCTGAAGTCTGGGCCAGCCAGGTGTGAGCCACGGCACCCACCAGGGAGCGTTTTTGTCATACATTCACACCTACAAATAGTGAGGGTGACAGGTCGTGCCACGGTGAGGAGACAGGGGTGTGAGTGCTGACCTTCGGGCGGCGAGGGCAGGCAGATATGAGGGAGGGGGTGCTGCGGTCCTCTGTCAGTGAGTGCTTTATGTGGCGGGACAGGAGAAGGGGTGTCCATTCCCTGTTTTCACGCTGATGACACATCGGTCAAACTCCCGGCTGTGTGTTTTGAGGCATTCACACACATAAGACAAAAGCGAGAGACAACACCGATTCACTTACATACCCAAACACACACACGGCGCAGTGTTGTGCTGCCCCAGCTGCTCCCATAATGAAGGCTTTTCTTTCAAAAAATGTCTACTATCCCCATTTAGCCCCTCCCTTCCCCATAATTAGTGGTCATCTCTGCCACCGGAGGAGAATAGTGGTCTTTAAGCACAACCTGTCTTTGCCTGACACCTTTATGTTTTGCCGAGCATATAGCAATTGTCGCCTTTGTGCACGGCGTCCTCCATTTACCGGACAGGCGCACAAAGGGCTGCCTTCCAGGGGTCCTTACCTGTGAAAAGGACCCCCAACTGTTCATACAATTCAGCCCCTTTACTCTCAATTCAGGGTAAAAGACCCCCCTGTGCTGAATGCCTCTTGTATGCACTACTATTTGTCTGTTTTCATGTGTTTTTCAAAACACCAACCATTCACACCTCTCCTCTGTGATGCATGGTGGTATAATGATGCGGGACCCCAAACAGGAAACAATTTGAACCTTTATTTTTTTTTTTTCTCAGCACATCTTTGTCTCTTTGTGTCACTGTGTGTGTGCATTCTTCTGTTTTGTCTTTCTATGTATGAAATAATTGTGCTAATTGCTGTGTGAAAATGGCTCTGTTAAAGGAGGAGTAAGAACAGGAGACTGAAGAGAGCAGTGTAATTTGTGGCAAACCGAAAGAGACTCACACCAAAAACTTGCTCCTTAACGTAAGGACGGTTAAAAGGCAGAAACGAAAGTCAATTTTGCGCACTTCCTGTTTTCTGGTAAAGCTTCCCCCCAGAAAAAATTACAATCTGCTCCAAAGCTGACCCTTTCCAAATGACCTGCACCACACCTTTGTAAAGTCATGACTGCGACCTCTATGTGACGGTGCATTCACTGGAAAAAACTTCAGCCATGGCGAAATTTCTATCTGGGAAATCGATAGTGGCCACTCAAAAAAATAAACAAAACCTGAACAAAACTCTAATATAGAAGCGGATATTGTACTTCTACTATCTATTAGAACTCAGGCTTTTGTAGCATTGTGATTTTATCTTTATATTAATTAAGGTCACATTGTTTTAATTTTATGTCACCTATTGTAGGCAAGGCCTGTGTGTCTAACGTTACTGATGATAGAAGAAGCTGCAATGTGTTAATCGTTTTCTTTTTTTGTATTTAATGGGTTTTCATTCATCTTAAACAGAGCTGCCACTTCACAGACATGTTGTCAAAACAGCTTGTGAAGATGATGCTAAGGACAATGGTTTGTAATGTTGATTTGTGCACAATTTCTTTGTCTTATTATTAATTGAACCGTCCTATTATGAATCAGGGTCTGGTTTGTCTTTTCTAAAAGCAGGTCCTGTGGAAAAGGCACTTTCTGTAAAGCTCAATTATTCCTGTCTGCGTTCATGTTCTACATCGATTTGCTCCACCATACAAACTCCATTTAGATTTTAGCAGAACATTATCATTTGTCCCACGGCTAAAACATGCCGTTTGAATTGTTGCTATTCTTTACTGGAGCCAGTGAATGAATCCAGTTCATTGTTCTGTCAAACTTTGCTTTGAAAGCGCCTTGTCTACATTGTGACAACCTCCTGGGGTTTTGAAAATGAACATGCAGCCATTTAGATTTCACTTTATTTCCTTCAAATGGTGCCATGTTGTTTTTTGAGTTGCCATTTTCGAGATGATCATAAAGACCTATTTAAACATCCTTTCTTTTTCATGAACATAATTTGGGTTTGTGTTGTCAGATGTTGGATGCCCAGCGACGGAGCGTGATTCCTGCGCCGAGCTCTGAAACCAGTGTTCAGCTGCAGCAGGCTTTGGAGCAAATATCACAAATCAGTAATATACTGTCGGACATTCAGCACTGCTACCAGCAGGTCTGTATTTAGAAGAAAATAACCTCATATAAACAAATCCTCTGATCAAAATATTTTATTTATTTACCAGTCAAACCAGAATCAGAGTGATACAGAAGAAAAGAGCCTCCAGTGTGAGCTGCAGAGTCTGAAAGAGACACTGAAAACCTGTGAAGACGAGAGAAAAGCTTTGAAAACTCAGTTAACTGAGGCCAACAGTAGAGTCACACTACTACAACAAGAAGGTAATTGATTAAGTATTTACCAAAATAAATTCTGTGAGCAGAGAGAAAGGCCAGGTCTTCTGCCTAAATGTTATTTGATCCTAATACATTAATTGTGTGAGCATTATAAATGCAGTGCTTTCATTTGTTCAAACAAGTTTTGTTGGAAGGAAGTATTTGGGTCCTTCAGTGTTTATTGCACAGTGTCATTATAGAAATATCCCAGACTTTTTGTTACGTATATATTTACAGCACAAACCTTGTTGGTGAACATTCGGGGTAAACCAAACAAAACTATTATTTGTGATGTAATATCACCAACACTTGTTTTTAGGTAAAAATGTGTGTTTAGTTTATTTCAGTCAACAAAACAACAAAAAATAAATACAAATGAAAGAATACAATATTTAAATTTAAAACACAACTAATATTGACCAAAAAGGGTTTAGGCTGTTTTTTTTTTTTTTTTATTAGTTCTAACTTTAGCCAATGCCTGAATATAAAAGACTGTTTCATGAAATCACGATGGTATATCTAAGATGTTCATCGTATATTCACATTAATGTTGCTCTGACATTAGTCGTAGTGTTTGTGGTTTAAGTGCATTTTTGTTTCCTGTTTGTTGAAGTCGAACAGTTACAAGATTCCCAAAACAAGTGGACCCGAGATGAACCTGAGGAAGAGAAACCTGGTGTTAGTCTCCCTCCACCCCCACCTCCTCCCCCACCTCCACCTCCTCCACCAACGGCACCTGTCATTAAGTACGTCTCAAAAAGAGCCGCCACTTCCTCTTCCTTTTGGGGAAATCATTAGGGTCATTCAGTTTCTCACAAGACTTACATTGTTCCATAAGAGAACTCTGTCAGATTTGAGCTTTTCACTTCATGTTTTTTTAGGATGTGGTCACGTTTGAAGTAAAAAAGTGTGACTACCATTTAATTATAAAATATTTGGTTTGACTGTGTGATTCCTCGTTATAGTTCACTTGAATATCTGAAGCAACGAAAAAAAGAGGCAGCCTATAAAGCTGACGCAAAGAGTGAGTTTCACTGTTCATTTGACTTCATTTACTCCAAACATACTTTATATGTGAAGGTTTATTACATTTATTATAATTAATGTCCCAATTTTTGTATTGAATTTTTAGAGGAGCCTCCCTTTGCAGACTTGAAGTCAAAGGCGGTGGATGAAATGATGGAAAGGATCAAGAAAGGAGTTGTCCTGAGACCGACTGCCACAGAACAGGTCATTTAAGTACAATATGTGGTTAGAACAAGACAATAGTTTTTAATTTAAATAAAAATAAAAGAGACAATCCTGTGTAACATGTTGCTTCTCTTTCTCTAATGGCTGCATAGGATAATGATAGCTCATGGAAGGTCAGTAATACTTTTACTATATTGTTATAAAACATATCCTAAAATGCATCCTTCTTAACAAATGACATTTACAGGATCAGAGAAGTGAAAACAGACAATCAGCCATTATTGAACTTAATGGAGTCCTGGTAATACACTTATCATTACAATAAATGCCTAACCTCATGCATTTGTCTGTATTTTTTACCTAATTTAAATTTTTCTGACTAGAACAACATAAAACTTAAGAACCACCGCAGACTGCCGTCCAGACGAGGTATGGGCAGAAATGTAGGAGAGGCTGAACTCCTGTTGGTGCTGCAAAAGAGAAGGAGAGCCATGGGAAACCCTTCTGACCCAGTGTCATCTTCTCAGGCTCAAGGTACAGCACAGCAAAAAAATCTGTACTATTTATTTGCTGTGCTTTAGTTATATATGCATAATTTAAATATGTTAATCTCCCGCTGCTGTCCAGGTCCAACAGGTGCTGTGTCTAACCAAGACTTGCCCTGGGCCGGTGAGAGCGGGGATGCTCCTGTGCTGCGGAGACTCAAACAAAACCGAGAGCAGAGGAACTCTCGCATCCAAGCATCAGCTTTCGTCATCAACCAAGAAAAGTCCCTTAAATAACGGGAAGAAACCACACAGCTGTTGTACCTTTTGTCTGTGATGTACTGACAAGGACTGTGTTGAATAGATTGCACTTCAAGAAAAATGTTTAAATATGGAAACAATCAATACATGAATGCTCTGTGCTTTGTGCATTGTGTCTGTGTAATTACATATCAGGAAACAACTGCAGTTTATAGTAAAGGTTAACAAAACACCTGTAATTTTGGGCTTCAAGCATGTTCAAATCCAAAGAAAACAAATATAAACATCATTTTTCTCAGGTGAGCTTTAGAGTGGTCCTAGAGGGAAAAATGCAGCTCATTCATCTGTGTTTAAAGCCAAATATGATTTATTTCAGCTGTCTGCTTTTCAACAGATCTAAGTGAAAGTTAAAGTACTGTATGCATTTCTGCTAGGTGGAAAATGGCCAGAGCTGTTAAAAATCACTTAGACTATATTGAAACGCTTGTCCATGCTCTCCAGAGGTGTCTGGCTGTCTCTTAAAGAGCGGTCCAGCAGAAGGACCCAAGCTGCTATTTATTTAAGCACATTAAAGCTCTCTAAGTCAGAGCCCAGAGGTGTTGTTCAAGACTCTCAGGTGATCTGTAAGTCTCTTCTGAAAGTATCGTTAAATGCGCCAGGTCGCCTTTTGTTTTCTCACCTCCACAAAACCTCATATGTGAGCGTGCATGCATGAATGAGCACACACTGTATGTTCACACTCCTCGAATCTGCCTGCCTCTGGTGCTTTTGTTAAAAGCATTTGAATGGGGATGAAGTTACTCTCACCTTTGGCTTTGACACCGCTTTAGTGTCTTCACACTGTTTCACATTATATATTTACTTTATTTAGCAACTTTTACTATAAGATCTATTTTTTCAATCTTGCATTTTTCATTGTTTTTCTCTCCAACCTCAAAGGTGTTAGCTTTTCAAATAAAGTGTGATGTGCTTTGCCCTCTATGCAATTCTATTCTGTGTTTTTGTACAGTGTTTAAAGAGAGGGCCAGAGATGCAGAAAGAAAATGTCAGGAAGCACAGTCTGAAAGCAATATGTCTTATTCAAGGCTGAAGCAATGACTGACTTATTTACACAGTTACAATGGATATAAATTGTATTCCTTTCCCTTGACATTAATGAAAGGATCGGGTTATGCGACGCACATTAAAGTAAATTAAAAAAGACCTTTACAGAAACAATCCCATTGTTAATGATGAAAAGCCTCTCTTTTCTCTCAAACAAACTAAAGCCCTCCACTTTGATGTATCTCCTCGGAGGCTTGTTCATTTTATACTTTTTTCTTAAATTATCTTAAAACACCAACTAGTTTTAGTTTTTATGTTACACCTTTACGGTTGAGCTTCCAAAATCTGATATACCATAATATTGTTAGAAACAAGTTCTATGCAATTATAAATTATTTACATCACTCATAGTGCATTAATATTTATCACCAGAGATTAATAAAATGCTCATTGTGCGCTGATAAAAACAGTGCTGTCAAAGAAATTGAAAAATTAATTATTATTATATTAATATGCAGCTTAGATTCAAAGTAACTGTAAATAAATAAAGAAGACAATTGGACGGATCCCTTCTAATAAAAATCGTATGTGTTTAAGTTGCAATGTTATTTTTATTGAGTTTCCGGAAATGGTGTGAGATAGTATTCACTTTAAAAAGGATTTAGTAGCATTAGCTATAGCATAATATATACATATAATTCGACCCCAGTGACCCTGATGGAGCCCTTAAACTACATGTTGCATTATTATAAACTCTTACTGGTGTGGAACCAATTAAAATATTAAAAACATTCAACTTTACATCATATTAACACATCGTAATCTTATTTTACTAGTGTTTTTCAGTGCCCGCCTCTGAACATGGGATGAGCCACAGACAATTCAACCTCCCACCACTTGTGTCGCTGCAACAGAAACAACGCTGTATTTTTTGTGAGAAGCTACCTTCTTCTGAAAACACAGGCAGAGACTCTGACCACTGCTACAGCTCAGCAGCATCTCGTCTCTTTTTGTATTATTTTTATGTTTGTGTGTGTCGTTTTTTATGCATAAAGATGTGGTTTATTTATTTACTGAGCTGGCTGTCGTTGGTCATCCAGATATCATTCGTCACTTTAGCGATAGGTGAGTAAGCCTACGGATGACTGAGGGAGCTAACTTTAAGGCGAAGTTAGCTCAGTGCTAGCTTTTAGAGTCTTTATGTACTTATGAAGTTGAGGAGAAAAACTTTTGTTGGTTTAAACACCACTAACAACTACTACATGACTAAATTACCATACATTTTTAAAACCGGCGCTTCTGTAACTAACTTACCTAAGTGCTGGCAGCTAAAACAGTTAGCTTAGTATTGTAGTAAATATACTACCGATCACAAAACGTATTTTTACTATTTATCCAGAATAACAATACACATATCTGGGAGTATATTATCAATTAAAACAAAATGCAAAAGTTCTCGCCCCAGTTATATAAGAGGCTTTAGTCATTACTTTTTCAGATACTCCGTTAGCTAATGGCTAGTTTGCTAATATGCAACATTGTAGAGTTATTTATTTCAGCTCTCTTGTCTTCTAACTTTCCTTACCAAAAAACAAGCGGTATGATGCGGCAGTAATGTTCACAAAACGGCTCTTATTAATCAGAATATACGTTTTTTGGGGTGTGATAACCTTATTAAACACGTACTTCTTTAAGTAAGTAAGTAAATTCGATTTTGTTTATAAAAAGATTTGTACCGATTGTGTGCTAACCACAAAACCACCGTAAAAAACTTTATATTTTCCGGGGAAAATAAACTTTGGTCAGAGCCTTTCAGACTGTACACGTTGACATATAACTACCTGGCCACGTGACCTGTCAGCTTTATCTTGTCAGGTGTGGCTTAAGGTTGTCGATGCATATACTTGTCATGACACGTTTTTTTCTGTCTATTTGGTATAACTTTAATAATCTGTCATCAAATATTATAGTCACCCTGTTTTTTTTTTCACACAGCTGCAGGCCTGTACTATTTGGCAGAACTTATAGAAGAATACACAGTTGCTACGAGCAGAATTATAAAGTACATGATACTGGTGAGTAAAGGGAAGTTTGACTTTCACTTGTCTTGTTGGTTTTATGCTTTTGTCTTTACTTTGTGAATATGTTCAGTTCTCCACAGGAGTGCTGGCAGGTCTCTATCTTTTTGAGGGTTTCCCAGTGTTGATGGTGGGACTGGGCCTCTTCACTAACCTGGTGTACTTTGGCCTACTACAGACTTTCCCCTATATTCTGCTAAGCTCCCCCAACTTCATCCTGTCATGTGGTAAGCCACACATATTCTACTTTTAGATTGTGTTAAAATGTATTCATATTAACCCAACTTGACCCAGCAGCCCTACTAGTTGTTCAAAGAATTGAATGTAAATATATACCTACAGTCTTGGTTCAGTTTCTTCAATGTTCTCCTGTTGTGTTGCAGTGTTGGTGGTAGTGAACCATTATATGGCCTTCCAGTTCTTTGCACAAGAGTATTATCCATTCTCAGAGGTAATCTTTTAATCTCTTATCACATTTATGTATGGCCGTTGAACTAATTCATTCTTATAACAAATTATATTTACTATGTTTAAAACAACTATCCTTGATCTCAGGTACTGGCATACTTCACCATATGCCTGTGGGTGATCCCTTTTGCCTTCTTTGTGTCACTATCAGCGGGGGAAAATGTCCTTCCATCTACGATGCAACAAGGAGGTGAGTTTATGACCAACATATATTTAACAAGCATATTTTAACAATGGGTCATTATTTGAAGAAGGTTTTGCAGTAGCCTATTGTAATTACTTGTTATTTATTGACAATTGTCCGGCTTCTTTATTTCAGATGATGTGGTGTCAAATTACTTCACTAAAGGAAAAAGGGGTAAGAGGTCTGGGATCCTCCTGGTGTTCTCGTTCCTAAAGGAGGCGGTTGTGCCGAGTCGACAGAAAATGTACTAGGAGGTAGATGAACTCGGGATGAAGCCACGGGGGTCGTCAGGCAGAGTTTGTTTTATTTGTGTCGAAGATTACGGCCGAGCAGGAAGGACTGTGGATGGGACTTACACAAAGCAATGTCCAGAGTGGATGAAGAGCACACCAAATGGACAAACCAATGAACAGAGCTTCCTGCTGGAGCCAAGGAGTTCACACAGGCCATTCATGTCTGCCGTTGTCTTTGTCTGTCGGTATTGACTGCCAAACATCTATTCTAGACCCTTTCTGGAGGATCTGGTCTGTAGCACGGTACTTTTTATTGTCACCTTGGACATTGCAGGGGTTATCACAAAATATTTGAGTTGCCCATTTGAACCTGAGCAAAATCATCTGTTGTCATCTAGTACTGAGTTTCCTTCCTTTCGAAGTCCATAAAACGGAGTTAAAAAAGAGCAGAAAGAACCCTAGCAGGTAACCTTTGTTCACCAGTCCATTTTGGAGGAAAGCTGACAAGCTGTGAGCTATGTGTTTATATATGTGTCTTAAAAACAAGTGTGAAGTATTTTGAGGGTAAGTATTGGGTAAAACGAAAGTAAAAAGTTATTACTACAGAATATTTTGCTTTTGAAATGTACCAAAAACCAATGAGGACTGTATAAAGACCAATGGCACTACACGGTGAAATGACCTAATTTAGTCTATTTATAGCAATACATAAGAGTTTTCTGTCTTTACATCAAGCTGAAATAATATAACCATTGTTCAATCTTTTAATATGGCTAAATGAAAAAAGGTTACATACTTTTCTGCTTTTTGTATTCACAACAACCCATCTAATTTCTTGGACTTTTTAAGAATCCAATTAAAACAGATTTTTGTACATCAATTGTTGAGTAAAACTAACATCAAAGACAAATGAAAATGTCAACGTTCAGTTGTGTTGGGGACAAAAGCTTTCTTCTTTTTAGTAATTACTGGCTGCGGTTTATTGTTGGCTGGTATGAACACGACTTTCTAGAATAAAAGACAGGTTTTGAAATTGCTGTGGAATAGCAGTGTTTTTATAAATATGATAGTTTAGGAGATAAAGCTTTCATAATTACAATTTAAGTTAATTCATCCTTTTTGTGAAACTGTCTGCCAAATACATGTCACACTACAAACTCAGAATATGTGAAAGTGCACTGTTGCTGGATAAAAATGAACCAGGTCACTGTCATGGAGTGCTCCCATTTGAGGATGATCGGTACTATGACCCCTAGTGAGGTGTGAAGTGCTTTATGAAGGATATACAAAATAAAGCAGCCCTCACTCCTTCAGCTGACCAACTGCTAAGCCTGTACTCTGCAGTTGACAAGGCCTCACCTGGCTCCTGACCATTCACCGGAGGATTGAGGTGGTGGGGAGGGCATTGAAAGTGCATTTGTGACATGTAACTGATTTTAAGGAGGTTTTCTCACCTTTCCCTCACCTCACAGCATCTGCACATTGGCATTTTTAAATTTGTCACTTAAAGACAGGTTAAGGGGAGCTTTTATATTTATAATATTTAAAGTAGTATAAAGGTTGCCAACACTTTTCTATTTTAGTTAGGATCAATGTGGTTTTACAAGGAATGTGCCACACTATATTTCTCTTAAATAAAGACATGCCATTTATGACAATATTGTATTAAATTTACCTGATACAAATGACAACATGTATTTCTCTTTTGACAATCAATGTAGGCTCTAGGCTAAAACTGTCTAAATGCTTACAATTAATGTGGTGTGGCTGAAACAATCTGATTTGAAGTATCTTTCCAAACATTTGACCTTATCTCATTTTTCATGGTCAGAATTTTCTATCTGGAGGCAATAATCTATTGTAAAAAAGGTATCCATAAAGGTCATTGCTAAAATGTATATAACCAATAACAGTCTCACTGCCTTTTAATTATTCGTTTGACCTCCACTACTGAGCAAAGCGATGTTCAGTAGTGTCCAGGCTCCAGCTTTTCAGCCAGGTGCATGGCCACCTCTGTCCAGGGGGAGGTGCTCAGCCCCTGGGGGCACCCTCTGCGCTGGACGTCCTGGATTTCTTTCAGCTCAAAGTGAGATGGGGTCCTGGGAGGGAAGTCCCTGGGGAATAACACTCTACGAATGGTGTCTATGTGTAGGCTGGGGGCCTCCCGTTGGGTCCGGTCCCACTTGGTCCTGTACTGAGGCCTGCTGCTGCTGTCTCTCCACAGTGTGACCTTGCCCCTCAGGTCTGGCTCCACAAGGGGGCTATCAGGTTCAGGGGCAGTGTAGATCACCCATGGCCTTAACTTTGATAAAGGTGGTAACTTAAAAGATTTCCTCTCGTCCTTCTCAAGTCCCTCTTGCTGTTGCCTTGATGGTGATTCTGGGGGTGACTTGGAGGAGGCGCTATTGCCCTCCTGAGGTCCCTCTTTGAGCTGTTGGCTACTTTTGCGCTCAGCTTTCTTGGCTTGTGTGATATAACTTGTATTATCTGATATGAGGCACTGTTTGTGGAACTGACTCCACAGAACTTTTGTAGAGAACTCCTTTCTCAGGGACATGCCTTTTTTATTAGCCCACTCAGCTTCATTTTTATCTATCTTTGTCTAAAATGGTACCAAAAAATGAAAATTAAGACTCATTATCATTCATTGTTATTCAAATTGCCAACTTACCTTTTTGTTGATATTGTCCTGTTTAACACAATCCATTAGTTCACAGTATAGCACTTGAGTTTTCTTCCTTTCCTCTAATTCGTTTGTCTTTTTCTTCCACCACATACAGTCTTTCAGATACCTACACAGAATAACTCCATTACTCACCCAATCTATTTGCATTATAAGATGAGATTCCTCTGTTTTGGTTACCTGCCAATCTTTCTGTGGTTCCACATGCGGGCCATGTCCAGAGGTGTTAGTCCAGAGTGGTCTCTGGCAAAAAGATCTGCTCCTGCTTCAACCAGGATCTTTGTGTAGTCCATAAGTCCCTTGGCAACTGCCATGTGCAGTGGAGTCTGTCCCGTGTCTGTTGGGCTGGGTACATTTTAAAATGGAATGTTATCACACTATAGACATTTTAAACCAAGCTTCCAGTAATGTGCAATTTTTAACAGTGTATTGACATTAACTTGGGTGTTACATTTTAGCATTAATTAATTTGAGATTGAAAGCCTTACAGATTGACGTCAGCCCCATGCTGCAGCAGGTACTGGAAGCAGGTCAAAGATTGGGATGACCTCTCAAAGTCTAGGATCATGTGAAGTGGGCGTCGTCCCTGGGAATCATCACTGCTGTTGATCCACCACATCCCAGACTCCAACATGAGTTGAAGGCTGCCCAGCCGCCCCTGAAGGCAGGCCACATGGAGCGCTGACAGGCCCTGGAGGACATCAAACACACACACAGAGGGACAACATGTGCTCTCTATATACAGGACATGAACTCCCTGAATACAACATGCTTTTGCTTTACCGTTTCAATTATACAACTGTGAGTTATGTATAGTAAAGATATAATTGGCTATACAAACACACTCATACTGATATAGAGCAACATGACATAAATGAGCATTATGTTATTTGCACAAGAGCCCCGGTAAATAATATGTTAGTAAATGGCATTTTAGACTTGGTGTTATGTTTATTACTTAATTGCTTTTAAGATTTGTGGCATTAGGCATACAGTGTCTAGACTTTAAGGTATACATGTTTAAGACACTGAAGCCTATATTATCTACTGCTGGATTGATTTCTTTTTTTTTTTTTTAACCATAATGTCTGAAATTACCTGTGTGTCCACCTTCAGGGTGCGCTCTATCCTCTCCAAATACTCATCAGAGCTCTCTGAGTCCCTCCGGACATCATCAGCTGGAGGCGCCCTCTTGAAGCCCGCGGCATTTTGGGAAATCCTTCTAAAATAAGGATCATAAATGATAACTAGACCTTTACAATTAAACCCAAAGTTTATAAGTTATACAGCAAAACTAACTTCAGGTTCAAGGTAATGTACAAGTTTCAGACACTTGTCATTAAGCTAACAGCTCCGGTGTAATTAAACGCTTTTACACGACAGTTAGCTTTTTAATCGCGTAAAAAGTGTACACCTGTTTGGGAAATATTTGAATAATGTCTGGTAAAGTTTATTTCTTAAATTTGTCACCTTTTACTTTTCCCTCGTCCCAGTTTCCCAGATTTGTTGACGCGTGCCATGGTTGCTATGGAAATGGAAGTGAAGGCGGAAGACAAATCAAGTGACTGGGACGGATGTGGTTAGAAATAGACCAATAATGTGAGGTTTTACTATTTTACTTCATTTCAAAGTTAATTTCTGGTATGTAGGCTACTGTAACATTAACTCATTAAAGGCAAATTATAATTTGTTACCATGAAAAAATATTGTAATGTAAGACAAATGTTGTAGAAAAAGAACCTATAAGCAAATTACTTGTGCCCTTTTGTGCCAGTGTTGATATAAATGAGTGAATTATTGAATGCTTACTACAGCGAATCACTTGTAATTATAGCAGAATAGCTGCCATGTTTTATGAATGTTTAAAATCTTTGTCTTTTTTTGCTATTTTGAAAATTAGACACAATTATGAAGCATTCCTAATAACACATATTATATCTTATTGTAATTGTGCCAGATAGAGTCACATCAGAAATGGATATGTTCCCTCCCGCTGTGAGTTTGCATCTCCCCTCTCGGCTCTCCCCAGTACGTTATTGACCACACGTCAGTATATGATGCTCACATTTGGCCAGACTCAAGCAGATCAATCCGGCACACCGTTCATTCCAGTGCACCCGGACTCACTGCCACGCGTTGGGCCAATATGAATCGGCACAGTTATATTCTCCATGTCTCTGTGGGCCTTTGAGGTCGATGAGCTTATCGAGTGTCAGGACTGTGTGATCATAGTTATTGACCACTTGACCCCTCACTGAACTTAGTGGTGAACAGGAAAGTAAACCAAATGTACTCTGGAAAGTAGTGCACTATTTCACAAACACTTAGCCTTTCATGTTTGGGTTTTAAATGAACTCTGGTCTCTGTCATGACTAGGTCTTGCTTGGGTTGTCTTGACTCAGCTGATAAGAGTTAACTTTTGTTTTGTGCAGAGGTATTTAGGAGCAGCAGGCGGTGACTGTGCAGTGCCCTGGGACCAGCTCCAGTTCTAGGCCGATGCCTCAGTCAAGTGCACTTAGTGTGAAAAATCAAAAACAGCTCAAGTTGATTTATCAGAATTTAGGGCTGTCATGCCAGGGTCATATTTACTTCATGTAATTGTCCTCAAAATTGTGAAGAAAATGTATTAATTGACTATTTAAAATATACAAAGTAAAGTTTTTTATTTTGTTTTGTTGATGCCATGAAGAATCTGAGGCCACTGGATACAGGGCTCTAATTTGTGACTTTGTTGTTGGCTGTCTTTTCCTGTTGAAGCAATCGAGTGTCCATTTGAGGGTCAAGGACAGGCCATGAACCCCTGGCTTCATGCTTTGACTCCCCAAGGCCTGTGTCATTACCACAACACAGCTCCACTGCCACTTCAGCAAGGCACGCCTCAGTGTGAGTACATGCTCTCCACATATGTGTGTGTGTGTGTAGGGGTTAATAAGAAGAACAGCCTGGCCCATCTGTGGCCCCTGTTGACCTCAGTCACATGTTGTGGAGGTTGTAGAGAGCCTACGGTGTAGAGCTCTTTCATGTTTGACTTTCAGCACTTGTCCCTGGACAGAGACCCATGACATGACTTTTCCACAGACATGTGTCTATGTATGTCTGATATCCCATGTACTCATATTCCATCTAACCCGATTCCCTATATGACCCAGAGTAACTGCCTAAATAGCAGCAATATAATTTAAAGACTAAATTACTTTAAAAAGTCCGGGCAAAATAACAAATTTAAGGTCACTTTTGATACATTTTAAGAAAAACAGAAAGGTCAATTTTATCAATAAATTGTAAAAGCAAAAAACTCAAACTGGTTCAGTGTTTTAATGCCCGCATTAGTTATAGCACATCCAGTTGGTGCAGAGCAGATTAACAGCAGAGCGATTGTAACTGTCTAAACCTGCTTAGGGCGAGGATGAACATGAGATCATGTCACAGCAGCCTCTCAGCTGGCTTTCCCATTGGTCTCTTACATCATCCAATCACATCCCATCTGTTTTCACTGTTGGGGCTGGTGGCATCGGACCAAAGGGTTATCAGCTCTCAGTGCACATCAAGGGAAGGGAGAGATATTGATGCAGTTACAGGCACACTCACTACTTTATTAAATGTCACTTACTTATATGTATATTTATTTAATATGTAGACCAGGGTTTTCCCATAATTTAAAACCCTTTAGATCTTACTTCTTCAATCATTTTTAATGTCCCTAGTCATGCGAGGTGAGATAGCTATAAATGCTAAAAATTAGATGTAGGAGAAGAATGAGTTGATACGACGCGACCACACAGACCCAAAGTCTTTCATATTTGATGAGCCACCTCAAAAGGACCCTGTGCTCCTTGTGTAAGTGCGCTGATGTTCTCATCCTTCTTTTCCCTCCTTCTCCTTCCTTTTGCTCCTCCTTCTATCTGTCGTTTCTTTTCCTACTCTGTGTGTGCCTCATGCTCAGCCAGGCGGCAGCGCGCTAATGCACCATGGCACATTTGCAGCTCCGAGTCACAATGCGACCAGGCTTTGCGCAGTGACCGCACGGCGACCTCCCTCAGCATCGCTGCACAGAGCCCTGCTCTGGAGGTACGGCCTGTTCTGGGCCAGGACCCAGGTCTGGGAGAAGAGTAAGGGACTGATGCTCACAGGTATAAGATCAAATAAAAAGTCCTCTGATGTGGAATTTTGTCTTAGTAATGAATTAAAATAAAAAAAAATTAAATCCTTACAGCTCTGGGGTGCACCTAAAACTTGGGCAGAGACCAATGGGATGTCTAAAGAAAAAGATTCACTTGAAATGAAATGAAAAAAGGAAGAGATGAAAAATATGGAAGAAATGACCAAGTGAGGTTTGCGTGTATTGACTCGACATAAGAACAATAGAAACTCAAACTAGCTCATGGTAGACCTGTCCAGTTTATTTATTTGCAGTTCATGAGCAGATTTCTTGTCTTACCTTGTGAACTTCAGGAGTTTGCCTTGACCTCAGAGCAGCTGTGTAAACTCACACTCTGGATTGTGTGTAAAGCTTCAAAGATGAACCTCTCAGCACCACCATTAACAAGCTCATGTTTAGATGTACTGTGTTTAACCCTTTTTTTGTCAGGAGTCTACACTTATATTGTGTTGCCAAGGATCATGGCGTGTTACCTGAACATGACCGAGCACACAAACGCAACAGCAGCGTCACGCCACAGATCTAAGCCATAGGATCTATGTTTGCAGTCATATTCATGTTGTAAGAGTGTTGCATAATAACACTCTTTCTTTAATGCATGGGCACCGGCAGTGACACCATGACCCTTCCTAATATGGCCTTATATCCAGGTCACAGAGCAGCCGATCCTCCCGGTTCAACAATGAGCCAATGCAATACAGAAATCCATTGTTCTCGTGACATTCATCTTCATAAATAGTAGTGTAGTGGTAGAGATAACATATGCAAATGCTTTTGGGACAGTGATACTACAACAGCTTGGGGATAGTCAGCTACTTTAGAACAGCAGACAAACATGATAACATGGTCAGACAGGAAGTAAAAGACACTCTGAGGTTTTTTATTTATGTAATGAAAGTGCCATAGTTTGCTCACTTTATGAAGCGCTGGAATTAATCAAAAATAAACTCAATGACTGGCATTAAAGCTTGAGATGCTCTCAAACAGACGGGTGGATAGACTCAATCTGATCCTAAAAAATAACTACATATGTGCCATCTACTCCAGTCTAGAGACAAAAGCCAGCCACAATAGCCTAATTACCAGCTTAAATAATGCAGCAGCCTGGCAGCTACATGCAGTGGTGATGAAATCCATTTGGACTGACAGGACTAAAAGGATGCAGCTTCATCGCCTGTGTACGACATGTTGATCCCTGTATTATTGATGCAGGATATGTAGAGGGTTTTCTCAGATGACTTAAACTGGAATAGACCTAAACTTAGCCCCAAAGATTTTTCCATGTCACACTCCACTCAGAACATGAGACAGATTCTCTCTAATGCAAACATGAATCAGAATTAACAGTGCTAAAAGTATTTGTAAGTGCTTCATTACACTCTGATAAAAGTAGGAAAGATAGAAATAGAAAAGTCTTTGGTTAAAAGAAATGTGCAGTTCAAGTTCATGAGGTCCCCAAAGTCACTCAAAACTAGATCCAATGGAGTATGGCTGGGGATTGGTCAAGAATATGAAAAAGCCCTTATTGACTAATTGCTCTCAATGGATATGTGACAAGATTTTAGGAGATTCTTTTTTTGACTCTGCAAATGAGCGAGAGTGATTAAAAGCTGGGAAGGGCTAATGCAAAACAATCTGTGAAGGACAGTGTAATATTTCAAGGGTATTAAAAAAATAAATAAATATTTTACTGAAACAAAGATATTAATGACATCACTGGCAGAAACCTCAAGACCTATACCTATTTACTGTTTATCCTTACTGGACACTACCCAAAGCAAACTTTTATTAAATTAGAAATACCGCCTTTTATGTCTAATTCTTGCTAATACCCAAAATGAATGTCAGTACAAGTTTTGGGAAACTTAGCATTCATTCTGAGTTCATACTCAAATTTACCCCAAAAATTTGGCCTCACCAAATGTTTGCTCATGCGTGGCAATACTTTCTACAACTCATGAGATGCGTGAGTGAACATTACACCTCCACCAAAGCCCCCCAAAGCCAAAATGCGTGTGATGGAAACTTTGAGCTGCAGTAACCGGAGCTAATGTCATGTTATGTCCCCTCCATACGTGTGCTTTACAGCCTAATGTGTTGGTGATCCTCACGTCCCCTGGCATCGCCCACAGTGCCACCCCTCTTTCTTTAAAGCTTCTCCGATGGGGGCTGGCTGCTCGTCTGGCAGCGTCCCGGGAGATGGCTGGATGGCAGCGTGGCACACAGGAGCGTTAGTTTTATCGCTTGTGGCATGTTTGGGTTTTCTCTGCATTTTCAGACACCTGCCGTGCTCTGTGCTTTGATTATATGGCTTGAATGTCTGTTTCAATGGCTGCCTATGTTTTCCTGTGTCCACCTGTAGACTCTGGCGACATGTGGTGCAACACGACTCACATGTTTAGCCTGTAGCTTGCCATGTGTGGATCATATTATATGCAGCACTCAGTATGATCTAATTTGAAAATGTGTGGAAGCAAAACATGTGTGTCCTCATTCTTTTACATGTGTTTATTTTCATGGAGCGTGGGGGCTTTCGCGTGTCGGGTTAATGTGACGGTTTGCCCTCAGGGACCGAGTCGAGACCCGTAAAGTTGAGGCCTTGAGCATGCTCAGTGCGGACTCAGACCCGGTGACGTTCTCTCCAGATGCTTGACCCGAGGTCGGCTTCACAATTGTGACTGAAGTGTGAAAGTCATCCGAGTTTGAGAATGGTCAAATCACACCCCGACCCCGGTCTGCCTCCTCTGGATCTCAGGTGTTGTGTCCTCTCACCTCAGATAACACTAATGTGTGTAAAAGACAGGGTTTTGAGACTATTCTGTGAGGCTAAAGTACTGTTTTTAAACAAGACAAGGTCAAAGAAAGGATGCTAAAGAGTACAATTGTCCTGTTGCAGCTATCGTCTCAAATACCAGGCATTCTGACTTTTTGAAATGGTGAGAAATTCCCCTGCAGAAATGTTTAGACGCCATTGAGATCATAGGCACCTTCACCTCATGACACTAAAAAAAGGCTCTATCGTTAGGAATTACACAGTGTCTATTTGTCTCGGAGTCTTCAGAGAGGAGTCTATCATAAACTTATTTCAATTACACCACAGTTTCTTCAAATTAAAAGTGAGTCGCAAGGAGGCTTCAACAATAAAATAGTGTATTTCCGCCTAGCTTTTACATCCAGAGTCTGTTCGTAAAGACCTGATCACTTTTTTTATTTCAATATAACTTTTCTATGGCTAATCAAATATTATATGGCTGTAAATAACTAAATCATTTCTATCTCCAACCCGTTTCTTGAAGCTGCGTAACTTATCACAGACTTGGCTTGAAATTAGAAAGAGATATTGGCTGAAAAAAATGCCATGTTGGACAATTATTGGAACCAATGACATTTGTAAGCTGAGCAGTTACAGCTACATGTATAAAACATAAATGTACAATTGTGATTGTAACACACTGCTCCTGTCAAAAACAGTTTTAAGTTGTTTTGATTCAATTTGAAACCGCTTAATAACATGTATTTGATAAAAGCAGCTGCCATTGTTCCCTATCGGCCCATGGCTCACAGTTTTCAGTGAAGAAGTGTGTGCTTTTATATCGTTGCAACAGTGCTCGGAGGCAGTGAGAGGAAATGACATCTCACCTCACCCACACAGCAACAACATGACTTTTAAAACACTCCCTGGCCTTTCCCGCCGTCGTGTCTCTCCAATATTACACCTCCAGCCTAAGAGCCGCTCTCCCTGCTCGGATCTGACCTAATGGGCTGTGAAGCACCCGGCTCTGGGAAGGGCCCCCACTATTTCCCACCTTGTCTCTATTTCGGTCTGCTATTCTTCTCTCTCTTTGTCTATTTGTGGTTCACATTCTGTTGTTTTCTATTTTAAACAGCAGTACATCAGGCCCTTAGTGTACATTTCTGAGTGGTTTAAAATTCTGTGACAGCGCAATGAAATATTCACTCATAGAAGAAAGAGAAAGTGAAATGAGACTAAAACTCAACTATTGCTAGAAAAATCACACAAGAGAGTAAAATCACACAGTGGTGGGCAAAGTAAGGTCTGGGGGCCACATGCGGTCCGTTGGGGAGCTTAATCTGGCCCGCCAAGCAATTACTAATAATTTAATGATATTTAAATACTATTTTTCCATCTGCAGTGATCAGTTGATTCTACTTTACAACATGCTTCAAGAGGTAGTTCTCACTGGTTTTAGAACAAACTCTAAAGAGTGGATCTAAAACTGAGGAGCGGTGACTGTGGTGTGATAAACAGTGTTTATTGCACATATTGTTTTGCCTAAAGTTCAAAGGAAAACATAAGCAAAAGAGACATGTTTTTATTAAGCATAAGTGAGTTCACCGTGTTGGCCCGGCCCTCCACAAGAGTCCCGTGTTCTAATGTGGCCCTTGAAGAAAGATAATTGCCCATCCCTAGTGAATAAGGTGAAAATAAAAGGCTGAATCAATAAGCTCCTGATTGTAGCTCCAGATTCACAAAGCAAGATGCAGGCAGTCCTTCTCTTGAACATCATTATATTCACACACATTTCAGTCATTAGGTTTTCTGACGAGGCTGTGTTTGTATGAAATAATTTTGCCCTGCCCCTGAAGTCACTAAATTAGAGACTTGACGGCTTGACTTTGCAGCTTTGTAGGCAGCCATCTTGACAGCATTGGTCACATCTGCACCTCTTCTTGGCTTTTGAAATTTTTTGCCAGAAGACTTTAGCCGGTCAGAGCCCAGAAACAGCTGGTGATTGACATATATAAAGACCAGTCCCTTATCTTATCCTATCACACATATTTTATGCCCTTTCCACCTAAATAAGCCTCGTGCTGTCCTTGGTTTGTGCTATAGCCTCAGAGTCACTTGTCTATCTTATGAGCCTTTTCTAATCTTTATGGCTTAGTCATTGCAAAGCCTGTTTACGAAAAAAAATACATCAACTAAATCAATAAGGTATAAGTACTTGCAGTGTGAGTTTTCATCCCATTTTTTTGGACATATTTTATTACAAATGAAGATAAAAGAAGTTAAAGGTAAACTCTAAATAGTGGTTTTCAAATGGACTTATTAAAAACAAGTCTCTGATAAAACCTCTAAATAATCAACATGGCTCTTAAATATATGCATAGTTTATAAAAATGAGGCTCCTGTTCTTGATGAGTACTTTTAAGCGTCTTTCACTGCTGTTCAGCTTGATTTTAAAGTTGTGTCGATGACTTCCTTTTATTTCCAGAGTTCATGACTGTCACCTGACCTCGACCAGTCCACTCTGTGTTTACTATTACTCTCTGTCAGTCACGGGGTTTAGTGTGACAGCTGCACATCACTGTCACTGCTCTGATGACCTGACCTTGCACTGGCAGAATGTATGGAGAGGTGAGACTTAAACTAGGAATGCTTACTGCTGCAACACACTCACATGCAAACACACTAATGTCACACTATATCCGAGAACTACAGCCTTTTTTTTTCTCTGTTTTCTTAGTCCCGGCAAAGATAACATCATTAGACAACTGAACTCAGGCGAAGACATCACGAAAGAGATCTCATGATGGATGATAGTGGGTTTGAAAGCACAGGCCTCAGGATGTTAAGCTGTGGGATGAGCACCTTAGGCCGGTCCAGCTCAGCGGTCAGAGTTCGAGAACCGTACTCCGGCCAAAAGAGCCCTCACATGAGGCTCCTAGTCGGACAGCTACAGGGTAAAATGACCTGACAGTGCTTGATGCGATTGCTGCCTGGCACATGAGCTATCTAAAACACACCAAGCTATTTTTGCTGATGTTAATTTGCTCCGTGTTTGGGCCGCGGTTCACAGCCCGGTCAGCCTTCTCTGATACTATATTCCCGTTTGTTTTAGTAAAGGTTCTCCCGTCACATCACATTTAGGTCGAGATGCCTGTGAACTGTGAATGCACCGCACTGGGACTGGGCCAGCGCCGAGGATTCTGGGTCCTGCCTTCCACCGGGTTACGCTACAGCGTCCTGAGTCAGAGAGTGTTACCAAGACTGAGTTCCCTGTGTAACCAAAACACTTCATTAAGAGAATGGTTAGTTTGTGCAATAATCTTTATTAAATAAAAAAAAAAAAAAAAAAAAAAACGTACATGCTTTAAATGTTTAAGCAACTAATTCACAAGCTGCCACAAGCTATAAAATATTACATTTCATATAATGATATGAAATCTATAGTTTACATAATTCTTTTTAAAAATATGCAGAATAAAAATAGTATTTATGAGTCCTCATTTTTATATGCTGTGCTTTTTTGATTAAATCACTCTCTAATTGACAAGCATTAGACATAGTAAAGAACAAAAAAAAAAATACAAAAAATGTTATAAAAAGTATCTAGTATTTTTAGAAAGTCCAAGTAAGTACCTGTCCGAAGCAGTAGTGTCCCAGCAGCAGCGGAAGGCGACTGTGGCTGTGGCTCTCGAAAGAATGATCCAGCTTTGTCTGTGTCTCTCTGTTTTTGGACCAATCCTCACTCACTCCGTGGGCAGCCGGGCGCCTGTCCTCCGTCTAGTTATCTCTAATTTCATGAATTATTCATCACACTGCCAGACCTGCAAATGAGCGCCCTAATTTGTCCTTTTTCACAAAGCATCATCATCATTATTCTCAGTGTTACTTCTGTCTGTGTTTCATGTGATTAAACATGACATTAAATGAATGTGATGGTAATAAAAATATTTTGATAATAGCCCAGCATTAACCCTCTTGTAAATTTATAAACAAATATAGAGAGATTAATTTTAAATTTGACTGCAGTTTGTGAAACACTAAACTCGAAACATAATTAAAGATTAATTGAAGAATTAATTTGTGTAATTTCTCAATTTATTTGCCAGCTGAAACATGCTAATATCTTTTCATATTTGTCTAAAGCAGAGGAAATGACAGAATAAAAGTTCAATAAAATTTTAACACAACAAAAGATAAAAAACAAAAAACTCAGCTCTGGTAAGAATAAAGTAAGAAAGTGACCCTCTGGTGCGTGTTTACTGTGCAGCACCTTTAATGCAGCCAACAGCTCACTGTATACCTCACAATGATGCAGATAAACAGAGGTAAACATATGTTACTGCTCAATACAAACAATTAGGTCACATTGGTTTCAAGGCTGACTTAATATAATTTTTTTTTTTATGTGTTATTTTTCCATATTTCCTGTTTTATTGGCTGATGTGGGTTCAGGATCACTGTGAGGAATGGTAAAATGAAAATATGTAAAATTCATGGAACAAGTGCCCTCCGTGTGAAGGTTTACTTCTGTGCACAGTATTGGGTGAAAAATTTCTAATAAATAAATAAACAAAGATACTTGAACAATATTAGAAAAGACATCTGTGCAACCTCCTGATCACCTCTCATGGGGTGATCACTTGGCCAGATGATGTGGGCACATGTCACATGGATGTTAATGCCCTCAGCAGCAAGTCCCTTTGATCACAGACTCAGCAGTAACAGTCTCTTCTGCCTTTGCTCCCACTGTTTTACACTGTCACTGTTTATTACTCTTCACAGCACTAAAGACCCAATTCATGACCACCTTTTGTTAGAAGTTACTCTACCAAGTATGTGCATTTTTGATATCTTTGTATAACATAAAGTACCTCTCCACTAGAGCCGAGTGTGAACATCTCAGAAAACATGAGTTTAACTGTGCTTTTCTCTGTTCATAGTACAGCCCAAACACCAACTGACCCCACTCTTGGACACATCTTTGCCCCAGAAGCAGGAGAAAGGGATGTGTCCAATGTGTTGGAAAAACGCTTGTAATAGTGTGAGAGTAGCTGAGACCTGCAGTGTTACCAAAAGCCAGTCATTTCTGCTCCTTTTTGCATCAAAACACATCACAATGCACCTGCAGATATTTTAGAAAAGCCGTCTCTCTGTCTTCATTCGCCCGCTACAGCAGGCTGCAGCAGTTGCCGTGGCAACAGTGCCAGACATCGAGGGGCTTCTCCCGTATGATGGGACGTGAACTGTTGACCCCTGGCTTAAAAAAAAAGAGAAATGTCAGTAATGGATATGGATTTATGAGTGTATGAGCTGCAGCTATATTTCCTCTGAGGCAGCATGGCACACCTTATGCCAATGCATGCATTTTTTATGATGCTTTCCTCCTTACCACTGCTGCTGCTGGATGACTCACTCTTCATCAACATTTGCAACAAACATACTTCATACTTACTACACAGCACTTACCTCTCTTTTTAAACAAAGAAACCCCAATTATATACATGTCTTTTGTTGGGAAGGATCCAGAACTGTGATAATTAGTGCCGTGTGTTGAAAACCTTCTCCTTCTCCTCTTTTTGGCTGTGACCATGTTGCTTCCTGTTTCTCAGCAGAAATAGCCCCACCCCATCATCACTCCAGGTTGAATACTATTGGCTGTTCACTGCACAGCCCACTTGTCATAGGTTTAGGGTTTAAACCTAAGTTATGAGAGAAAGTTGATAACCAGTGTCATGATACAGATAATGCCAAAGTTACCCAGTTTGGATTTGTTTGGTTTTAGCTCAGAATTTACTCTGCAACTCTGAGTTTGTTCAACAGGCTTCTAGCAGCAGCACTCTGAAATCCAATGCGAAAAGTAATTGATTTGTGTCACATCCGCTGAGATGGAAGTGTTAAATATGTCTTTACAGTAAAAACAAATAAATGTATCCGTTAGTGAAGGATTTTCAGCTGATGATGTGGTGACCTAACGAGCGCTTCGGAGTGAAGTGATGAAATAACTGATATCATGAAATTTTTATGTTATTAGCAAATGCATGTTTAATGTTTGATCTTATTTACATGGACCTCTCTGGTGGGGTGGTCTAGTGTGTATGAAAGGAGTCAAAACCATATGACCACAGGAAGCAAGACCCCTAGCTCCCATCTTAGAAAGACCTGTCAATATTCCTTCTCTTTAATATAAACTTAGTTCTCTGTTTTAGTTCAGACCTCCTGGCAAATGGGCTCCTTCTCTATCATCAAGATAGGGACAACAATGATGTAAACCACATGGTGTTTGTTAGAAGGTATAAAAGCACTTGCCTCTGAATGCTCGGGGTCAGTCATTCAGTCTTGCAGTCTCTGCTGTGAGTGACTGAACTCAGATATCTGAATAAAACCTGATATGAACCAGATCAAACAGCCTGGCTAAATGTTTGGACTTTCTGCTTGACAACAATAATGCTAAGTTCACCTGTAATGTGTTTTGCAGTGATGTGTAGTTAGATGTAATTGAGCCAGATAAATGTATCAACAGCAACTGTGGTTGTTGTTGCTCAATACAACGTATTGAACCGTAACGTCAGCACAGACATTTAAATCTCTATTTTGTCCATCCATGCTCCTCTACTGCATTCAGAGGTTTATTTGGATGAAAGACACGAATGCATAGAAAAGTAGGCGTTTATAAAAATACACACGTAGATGTAGCCAGCTGGCTGGGTCACAACATACAGGCTATAGGCTCTGACGCTTTACATAGACATGCACTTCAGCTGCTCGTTTAGTTCCCTTTTGCAGCAGGACAAACATAGTATTTGCACTTTGCCTTGAGTGACTTTCACAGCTTTTACCTAATCTTGTACCAGTTCCCTTCTAAAACAATGGCAGCCAGACTTAAATGTATGTATTATTGTGTAATTGGCTTTAGGTGACTCTAACCCCCTCCATAGCTTTTTTATAAGAAGCCAAATCAAACAGTTCAAACACAAAATCGATAACAAAATTGCGTCACTGAGGAGGGATTTTTTTCTTTTGAACGCAATGTAAAAAGAAGCATGTGTAGAAAAAGGGCAACTTCAAAAATAACAGCAGCCAGGTTTTATTCAGCCTTGCGTTCATATAATAGACCTTGATCAGCCTAGACCTAACTGTTTGAGCTGTACAGAGAAAATAAATCACAAATCAAATCCTTTCTCAGAACTTCCAAGGATTTTGTGTGGGTAGAAACTTAACTAACAACACAGGGCCTTTTCTTTGAGTCCAGCCTCATTTGCACCAACTCCTATTAGACTGTGAGCCAATGGTTTGGTCTCTTTCCCTCAACCTTCAGTCTCTATTTGTTGTTCGTCCTTATTTTAGCCCAATCTTGACAATGAACCCTGCTTTACATCTTACTTTCTAATTAGGCCTTCGGGCTGCTAATGTAACCCTATGTGACCTTAGCACAGGGAACACAATTTGAATTGAGAAAGCCCTTTGAATATCTTTTGAGACGACGCAGAGCAGAATATTTTTTTTGCTCAAGGACACCAGGAAAAGAAAACAGTGGTAGTGAATGATACACCTGCAAGGCCCTGTGGTCGGTGACATGCTGTGGCCCTGGTGACAGTCGTCTTGTTTAACTTCAAATGGAAATATTCCAGAGGAACAGAGGGTCATTTACAAATTAATAAGCAGGAATTCACTACAAAATTTGTATTAAGAATAAACATGAAGCTTTGTATTAAGATCTTTGTCAAACTCACGTCAAAGGCCTGTACCGTTAGGCTCCAAAATATTACAAGAAATACCACTTATTCAGTGATAAAATCTCAAAATGACTTCAAACCCCAAACATCTGAAGCCAGCTTTATTCGGAGAGTTAGCCTTAAATTCACATCGCAATAACTCACTTTGACCATTGAGTAACTGTATTACTATACTCACTGAAGTTATTAAAGTTAAGTCTTTTGTCAAATTTAAAATTTGTAAAAAAAAAGACCAAAATGCCAACAATATATTAACACAAAGTATCAAGGTTGTGTTGCCTTCAAACCACTTTTTCCCTTGTGTGTCGACTTACAATTAACAGACACTAGCAATTAATCAATATACTGTATATGGATTAATAGTGTTTTCTCAATGACACTGTTCCAGCCTCTTTCACAGAGCTTTACAGTAAAATATACACACATTGTCATTACTGTCATGCCCTACTTTCAATTCTGGAGTAAATCTTTAACAAAAGTCATGAAAAGAAGAAAGAAGACTTGTTTTTAACTCCTGCTGTAGTGGCTGAGAGTTTAGCTGCAAACGGTGTTATTAATGTTTGCATGTGTGAATTTGACCTAGTTGAATCTGTTTCTCGGTAACCCATGATTTGGTTTGTGTCTTTAAGTCCTTATAACTGACTTTATCATAAACTGTTTCAGCCATGTTACAAAATACACACCTTTAAACTTCCTTTGGTTGAAAAAAGGCAAAAAAATAGTCCAAAACGCAACTTTGACTCAATTTTACAAACCCAATTAATCTTTTATCTTCTGCTCACCTTCTTCCAGAGCTGTGTCTCCCGCTCGCTGCCGGACCATCAAACTTTCATGAGGGTAATCGAGATAAAACCAAAATGGAAAAAAAAAACGGGCCTTTACCGTTTAATCTCAGAGGGAAAAGGTGAAAGAATTCTTTTTCAAGGTGTTGCACGGTGCCAGACCAATTTTCTCAGTGAGTATTCAGCCAAATGTTTAGCCACTTATTTCTATCAGTTTTTAATAGAATATTCTAAAAGAGAGAGTTTTTGATGGGCCTTTTACCTACATTACTGTTTTTTGCCGTCATATTTCACTGACAGGGGGGTTTGTGTGGGTAACTTATAAAATACTAGCTCTTGTGTATGTGTTCTTTAAACTCATTTGGCAATTAAGGTGCAACACACTGTGTTTTTTCCATTAATATTGTTATTAAACCAATGTTTCAGGAATGTGAGTTATTTTTTATTATCTTCTTGAAATTATAAAGTTACTTAAATAATTGTCACTAGCAAGATTACACCCATTAGAGGTGCTGTACAGAGAGTTTTAACACACAGGCAAACCGCAAAGGTCTTGACACATTGATCCCATGTGTTATTGTGACCTTTAATTGTCCAGAAGAGCTCTGTTACACTGCTGTGGATTACCTAAGGGGCTATACATTTATGTTTGTGACTCATAGTTGTAATTCCCTGCTGTTCTGTCATGCCAGTGTCTTATTCTGTAAGGATCTCCTAGACTACATTCAGCGTTTCTAGAGAAGGAAAAGCAACGGATAAGTAAAATAAGAATGACCGAGGGTTTTACGTTCATGCATGTGTTCCTCTGTATATATTCCTACAACTTTAAATAATGAGCAGAGTGCTTTGGGTACACACTGTACAGATGGGACTTGTGAGTTTTCCACTAGAGAGCGCTCATCCTCTTTTGAACTTTTGACCCCGACTGCTGAGCATTCAGACAATAACCTCATCTGCTGCTGCCGCTGCTGCTGTGCAATTGCTCTCTGATTAACTGGGCGGTGTATACAAACGGAGGGACAGAGCCCACGTCGGAGAGTTAGGCAACATAAGAAAGTGAATCGAGAAGGGGTGAAGTGATGCAAATTGACAAAGTAGAAGAAGAGGGAGAGAAAAGAGCCGTCGAACAGGGAAAGAGAAGCTGACAGGAGCTGGCACAGATGCGAATGCGCGCCCTGTGATGCAGTTGCGCTCTTAAAGAATTGTGTTTGTGGATTCATATAGACTACAGCCTTAAACTTATATTTGTACATACATTATGTCCACCTCTGTCCAGCCCAGTATAAACCTTCTTCCTTTTTTATCATGTGAGCCACAGTAATAAGTATAAGAAAAAAAAGTATAAATAAATGAGAGAAATAAAAATGCATATTATAACCACACACTTTACGTCCTATAACAAAGCACTGTGGATCCATATAGGATACTTTAAACAATACTAGATAGAAATGTAGTCTAAAAAAGAATTCTTGTAAATAACTATTTGTTTATATGTCTATTTCTACACGGTATGTAACGGGTATTTGGATAATAAGATTGTAGCCCCCTACATTTTAAGTGTGCAGTATTTCTTTGAGATTTAATTTGCTTTAGATACACAATGTAACATCGTGTGTGCCTTCAGTAAACCCATAAAGTTTTAGTTTTGATTGTATTTTGTCGTAGGGAGAGGTTTAGACAGACTTTACATGAAACGTGCATTCCCTAAAATGACTGTGAAGTAAATGTCACTAGTAACTACCTCTGCCCCTCCCTCTGCCTCCCAGTTGTAGCACTGTTCCTTGTCCTCAGAGACATGTGCCACCGTCTGAGAGCTGCTCAGAAGAAGCTCGTAAGGACAAGAAACCTTCGTAGTCGTCTCCACGTCTTCCTGACCTCCTTCTGAACTCGCCTGGCAGCAGGGAAGAAGCCGCAGGGACAGAAAATCAACATGACAAACATGGAAAATCACCAGGTTCAACTTTAGGGTTAAATCCAGGACAAAAGAACTCTGTGTTGTTTGGATAAAAGTTTGGGTTTGGGGATTATACAATTGGTCAAAACTCACAAAATACAGTCGTCCCTCTTAGCGCTCAAAGCTCAAATCATGTTTAGGACGCTGTATGTGAGCTAAAGTGCACCTAAAAAGATTTACAGGACATACTAGATTCAATGGCTTTTGCACAATCTTTTATTCATACCACAAGGCCCACAGCATGTAGCTTTCATTGTCAGAGCCGCAGATATCTCACTGAATTAATAAAAGCTTGTATGTATATATATTTCACAGCAAGTGCTAGTCACTCTTATCAGGACTATGTCTTGTTTGAATATAGCCTATGAAATGGAAAGGAAAATGAGTGGCGTTCTCTGTGGAAGCTTCATAAGTCATTCACCCAGAAGAGAGAGGCTAAACACGTCTAAGATCATGTACAGTTTGCAAACTGTAGATGCAGAGTTAAATGTGGTGGTTGAAACAGATTACATACAGGCAGGCTAGTACATATCCCACTGTATTTAAGGCTTATTATTTAATTGAACCGTCCGTTTTGTGGATTCTGTTTAAAGTGTACCAACTTTAGTTGTGTACGTTGCACCGCTCATTTAGCTTCTTTACGTGCCAGGCTGGATATAAATACTGCCGCTTTGAGTCGCTCTGACAACTGATGGCCCAGGACTCAGTCAGCCAATCGCATCAGCCGCCGGGACTCTCTGAGCCAATAGGATTTGGTGCAGCCTCAGGGGGGTGTTTCTCATTAGCTAGATTCCAGGACCTGGCTCTGGCCCACTGGATGCACTCAGCCAGAAACGATGCAGTCCAGAGGGGGATTTGTCATCTGAAACATCGGCTCCTCTGCCTCTCTATACGAAACCAGAGAAAATGACTTAGAAATATACAGTATATACAGTATATACTTATAATAAAAGCTGGGTTATCATTTTTTATAACAAACTACACCCCACGTACCCCAACAGCTTCTCGAGTGCCAAACTATTTTCAAGGGCTGCATAAAATCAGGAAAAAATGCTCTAAGAATGTTGTAAATATTGCTATGACTGTAAGATATAAATACGATTATATGCAATAATGTCACATTTGGCTCATTAAAACAAAACTCTTTTTTTTTTCTAATTTACTGTCTCCAGCTGCCATCAGGTGTTGCCTAGCATGTTTTTTGATGTTGGTGGGGGAAACCGGAGTACCCTGAGCACAGGAAGGTACAAAAGATAGATTATAAGCGTAGACTGGACTATTATTTTGAATTGCAATGTGTAAATATTAGTGCTGGACAACAATTACATTTTTTATTGCGATTATTTACATAACTTTTTTGAGATTAATTGCAATTAATCACATTGTTATGCGCAACATTTAAAAATGAATTCAAAAGAAGCGTAATGCGTACTTTTATTTCAAAAGTACTGCTAAATGAACAAAAATATGGAAAGATTTGTAAACTTTTTTAACACTGCACTATTAGGCTACTTACATTTTAATTGTGAATCTCTCATAAACCCTGGCTTCATTCTGACTTTAGGCTTTTATCAAAAATAAATGCAGCTTTCTCAATGAACAACACTAGTCACAGGCGAGCAGCGATCACTTTCCAAGAGTTTTGCTGTGTATTGTATCATCCCACAAAGGGATCCTCAGTCTGGCACAGTAGGTTTGGAAAAGTGATCTTAAAATGTCGAACAGTCAGGTTTTAGCAACACTTAACCTTTTATCATAAAATATACAGCTGTTAAACAATTAAACTACCAGACATGAAACAAGTACAATATCATTCCTTTAGAGAGACACAACTCCTGATTTAGAACAGCATCACAGGTCTGCAATACCCTTCTGCAATAACACACGTCACTGCTAAAAGTTTCATAGTGTAAATGCTATGAGGGTCTATAACTTCTGATGAGGACATTAAACACAAGCTCCAGAGGTCTGTATGAAACCCCACTCTGGCCCTAAGTAGCCTCTCTTACTCTAAAAGGTTGTCTAAATGTCCCCCTGGGAGGTGACCGAGGCGAGGGGGCAGCAGTGAGGTGCAGTCGCATCTGACCTCATGGTCCATCAGGTTCAATATAAATCCCCAGCCTTGAAGGACCAGCGTTGACCTTTGCAGCCCGGGATCATACAAATACCCACCTGCCCACATTATGGAGTCGCACCCTTAGCCTTTGTCAGCTGCTCCCTGAGAGAATGTACAAACTTTGGCCTGGAAGAGCTAAGACATTAACATTCAAGCTAAATTACAGACTGAAGTGCTCAAACAAGAGCACAGAAACTGTTTTCTTCTTCTACAGCTGTGTGCAGACCAACTGATGTTTGATAAACCCAACAGAACACAGAACAGCACTGTATCACGAATAACAGCTTTAGTCTTTCAAACAACACTTCTCTGTCTGTAATTTAATTGCCTTTAAAAAAATGTCCCACTATCCGTAGTTAAAAACTGTTATTATGATTCAACAACAATATTGACTGTGGCTACACTCACGTTATCCACATTTGTCAAAACTTGCTTTGTGCCTTCGTCTTTAATTGAATTGTCCTAAAATACAGTAGTCTGAATCTGATTAATTGATGAGTTGCATTTAGAAATGATTGTTTTCGCTTTTAAATAAAACACAGGCCTTGAAACGTCTCTTTCTCACAGTCGACACGTTGTTTTTGTAATAAACCCCTCATTCTTCACAATCAAAACATGATTTATCATAGCAGCCTCCAGACTGCTGCGCTAATTACAGTGAGCTCAAAATAAACGCAGAGTATTAAAGCCCACTTGAATATTAATGGAGGTGTTAAAGCCGAATCACGTTTATTCTCTTCCTGGGTCAAGTACCGGAAAGAAAAAACATTGCTAGAAAGACCATTATTCAAATGAGAGTGCACGGACCGTAATAGAAATCAGCCCAACCATTAACTTGTGTTTTAACATAGCACAGTAATTTTGTTTCCAACATTTGTCGACATGATTGACTGTAAGCGCCTGTTGTAGTGCATGTAAATGTGGCTGAGTCCATATCGCTCCAAAAAGCCTCATTCAGAGCTTTAAAAGGCTCCAAATAAAGATAAATTAGGGATAGCATGTTGCCTTAATCCAAACTAATGCTGACTAAAACCAAAGTGAGTGCCCAGAGATGGTTTCATCATCGGCTGCTCGCACTATTCGCGACGACAAAGCTTATGTAGAACAAGGACTCACCTCTGAACTCTCCATACGCCACTGAGTTTTCGAGACACTTTATGGCCTTGAATGGAGAAAAAGAGGTGCCAGAGGTGACTTCCAAAACACATTTCTCATTCTTTTCAGATCTGCATGCTCGAATGCCTCTGACTTTGTTAATCAACTCTATAAAGGTTAACGTCGGGTTAAAGAATGTGCGTTCTTTTTTGTAAAAGTAACACCCAATAGTTCGTAACTCAAAGGACTAGAGCAAAGTGTCCACATGTTCAGCATTTGCTTTAATTAATTCAGAATATGAATGAAGAATTAACCCAGTGCATACAGCCTTTAAAGCCCTTTGCGTTTGTATGTATGAACATTCATTAAAGGGACACTATGCAATTTTTATATATACATATATATATGTTTTGACACATTTACAGTGAGTACGTAGCATAAATGTCATTTGTAACTGGCTATACTTTTATTTATTTACCAGGATATTTCAATATTATGGACTGTGACATTGTATTTCTACGGAAGCCATCCGTCCCTTTAAATAGATATAAAATGTATTTGTCTTCCTTGACCCTGTTCATTTTACACAACTTTAACACATGTAGAAGAAAAAAGTTTTACAGTTTCAATATTGCCTACATTTTTTATCTTTGAACATGAATTAAACCTTGAGCATCCCAGATTCACTCCTGTCTTGGCCGTTTGAGTTCTTGCGTCTTGTGTGTGGGCAGAACTGCCACCTTGGACTCATCCACAATACAATACTCTAAATAAAGTGTAAATCAGAAGCATGGAGACATCATATAGTAATGCACATTAAGCATAAGAAAGATTATTTAGCTTGAACTCCTGCAACAAATTAACAAACAAAGTTGTTAGAGATTGAATTTGTCGGAGAAGCGTTTCAAGCTAAAGTGTTAATGGTGGGCTCTTTGAAATCCACAGTGCAGTCTGTAATCAACACAGGCTTATAATCAATTGTGCCAGTGTAAATGAGCCGTGTGGGGATAAATCTATGGACTTAAAAGTGAAACAGGGCGTCGCTTATGACACATTATGGCTGAGTTTTTGTCAGGTATCTTAAAAACATTACGCTAAAACGCATGAAAATTGTGTGTGCATCAACAGCAATTTGCCAACTTTTTTTCTCGCCTTTATGTCTCTCCCCCAGACACTTTGAAAACAGTCCCACCCCGCCGAGATGATCAAAGAAGCAGGGGATCCATCTTGACACAACACCCTCTCATCTCGCCGCTAAAGGCAGCACTCGGTGAATGGACAGATTAAAAAACATTGCTGCCATGTTGGATACAGACCAGCACTCACACTCCATAATTATTAGCCTGATGATTGCACATGAGTGTTTTTGGATGTTGCATCTGGCTCTGAGGATGATGGAAGTTGTTGTATATATCCAAGCGCATTTTCCTGGCTGTCAAAAATTGCATTCTGAGAAAGCTGTACTCCTCTCATCAAGAGTCATAATTTACTTGTCAAAGCGGGGGTCTTCGCCGCATGTGGGAGGCTCCCTGGGGTTATAATTGCGAGACGGTTTTGGTTCTCTTGAAATGCCTCTAGTCAAGAAGAAGCACGGGCCCGCTCAGTCAGGCTTTGTGTGCTCTTCTCTTTAAAAAGTAGCCATTTACACAGAAAATTGTAAAACATGATTAAAAGAATATTTGACTTGACTATTTCACCATCAACTCCTTGTCAGCGAGTACTTTCAACACTGATTGCCTCTCAGCAGGATCTCTCCGCTGACACAAGGTCCCCATCTGCTGGAGAGGCAGGGAAAGTCCTGCTTTGGGGCTGGTGCTATTGGTCCTAATGCAGCCATATTTTCACAGTCAAGGCCCTGTATTCAATATCAAATGCCTTTAAAAAGTATCATATGCAGAATTTTAATGAAATGTTGAATGTTGAAATAGCTTTTAATCCACCCTCGTGACCTTGTGATGGTGAATGTATTTGTAAAACCAACATGATCTGTTGGTTTTACATTTGGTTGAACATTTAATCTTTAAATGCAGCCAAGGACATTGCTTATTTTTAGCGCTCTAATAGCCATAAGTTATTGTTGGTGAGACTACTGGACGTGTAGTATCTGGCTCCTGAATTATTTTCTCATTGATCATGCACTGGGTTTAGCTTATTTGGTATTTTATTAGCTCTAAGAAATATGTAACAGCCAGTAAGCAGATGTAATTTTATTCATAGAAATGCACATCTTAAAAGAACAGTTTTACATTATACATTTAAAGTGACACCACGCAGCAAAACATTTTTAAAGTAAATGATATGTTTCCGCAGTTATTATATAAATCAATGCTAGCGGGTGACATTTACCAAGATCTACATTTTTATGTGAAGAAAACACGCTCAGAACAGCATTTAATGTTTAAGATCCTTCTGAATATCGTAAGCTATTGCCTTTGTGTTCATCTCCACATCATGAAATTCATATTGAAATGAACGTTAGCACCCTCTAATCAAAGGAATAGACCGCATATGTCCAACCCCTTCTACATCAAACTCAGCTGACAAAAACAATAATTTCATCTCAGAACAAAGATGGCAGGGTTTGTGACTTGATTCAGCATAAATCAAGAAATTAATTGAGAAAAGCAATAAAAAATAAAAAAAAATCAATGAGGATACAGTACAGTGTTTGATCAACAGAGGTTTTTAGAAATGACTGTTTGGATGAAATAGTTTGTAATTTTACATTAACTTCTCGACTACATGCAGCAGAAACCCATTACAATCACAACACTACGCTACTAATTTCTGTTTTTTATTTAAAGCTACAATGTTGGCCATTTTGTTAAACAGTTCCTCAGTGGCCAGTTTGCTTTTCTTGCTCCTCAACACATGAAATCTGCCTCCACATCTCTCTATTAGCCTCCTGAGTTCCTGATTTCCCCGAATGTGCTGCTCTGCGCTCACCCCTAAAGTCTGCCCCCAAGTAAACAGCACCATTGTCCGCTTCCAAACCTCATTCCCGACTAATCTCACCTGCTCCTCTAGTGCTTTTCTGTACATCTCTGTGCAGGTTAGAAAGGCGGGGGTTACCAGGAGCACCACGTCAGGCCCACTTTCACACCAGGACAAGGCTTTGAGGATGTTTTGGCTTTGCTCTGAAGTATTCAGACCTGGACCGTCCCTCCACTTTAACTCGAGTGGCTCTACAACTGAAACACTTCGCCCCGCTATCTGCCCTCTCCAAGACCTGAAGCTCGACCCGTTGAGTTCGGACACCCCTGCCGCTCCCAGGAGACTAACTCCAGCAGGCGAACAACTCGACCAAGACTCCCTCAACATCAGGACAGTCAAATCCTGATCACCAGACTCTTTGTAGTTTCTTGGACTTTTTCCAAACGCTTCAAAATCTCTGATAACCTTTACACTCTTTGGTTCCTGTGTTTTTAGTCCTCCTTCCTTTTGTTCAACTATCTCTTGTAGTGTTTCAAAGTGACAGTTATTGACTTTTGTAGATGACTGTTCAGCCATTTTAACACTTTGATCCTCCCTGGTCCTATCTTTTTCTGTTTCCTTCTCAACACCTATATCCTGGTACATTAATTCAATTTTGTCATCTGAACCACACTTTACATTTTTTAAATCACTTTGCTGCCTTTTACTTAGCTCCGCCTCTCGTTCTTGAAGACTTATCTCCCACTTGTTGAGGTTTTTAGACATTAATTTAAGCTTTTTCTCTTTTTGTTGTAGCTCCTCTTTGAGCAAAGCTAAATCTCGGCCCATTTCGTCCAGCTGCTGTGTCGTGAAGCTCACCTGTTCATTTTGTACATTTAACTCCGACGTCCAGTTCATCAGCTCCTGTTCTTGTTTCCTTAAATTCACCTCTCTGCCGCTCAACTCTTTCCCTTGGTCTTTAAAACCTCTGACTTTCTTCTGCAGATCTCGGCCGTGAAGGTTTAACTCTATCTGTTTTGCCTCGAGAGCTTTAAGCAGTTCCTCCAGTTCCTTTTCCTTTTGTTGAATATTGCTTTGTCTTTCCTGCTCGAGTCGATCTTTTTCATCTTGCTCGTTTTGTTTAGCCTCCAAAGCCATTTCCCGTTGTTTCAACTCTTCCTGTTTACAGTCAAACCTCAAAACCTTTTTCTCAAACTCTTGTTTTTCCTTCTTCCAAATTTCAATTTCTTTTAACTTTTCTGCCAAATCTCCTTCTTTAATCTCATTCTCTTTCAAAGTAACCTCTAATTGTTTCTCCTTTAGCTGTTCATTTAACTCACTCATCTCCTTTTCAAACATCTCTTTCATCCTCTCCATCTCTGTTTGTAATTTTTCATTTGTTTCTCCCAACTCTAAAACTTCTCGATCATTCTTTTTACAAATGTTTTCAATTTCCCTTTCTTTGATCTGTAATTGTTGTTCTTTCTCCTCACACTCTTCCCTCAGCTTTTCACATTTCACCTGAAGCTCTCTAATCCCCTCTGCCGTCTTTATCTCAAGTTCCTCGATCCTCTTTTGACTTTCCTCATATTTCTCAGTTACTCCCAACACCTTTTGTCGCTGCTCTTCCTCTAAACCTTTTATGACAGCGTCCTTCTCCTTCACAAATGACTCAATCTCCTCATTCTTTCTCTCTATACCTCGTTCGTACTCTTGAATCATCTTAGTCATTTCTCTTTCCATCTTTTGTGTCAGATTGTTTAGCTCGGCCTTTGTTTGCTCGATTGTCAGCCGCATTTGATCGAGATCTTTGTCTTTTTCTTGTATTTTCTCCATCATTTCTGCTTCTTTGTTTCTGTAACGCTCCTCTGTCTCGCTGTAACTTCTAACACACTCTTTCAGCTCTTCAATTTCCCTGACATACCTTTCCTGTGTTTTGACTGCTTCCTCAATCTCAGCCTCTTTTGAAGCTAATACTCTTTGGGCTTTTGTTATTTCTCTTGTTTGCTTTTCTATCATTTTCACACTCTCAACACATCTGTCTGTTTCTTTTAAAAGCTGTCGTTTCATCTCGTCTATCTCTTTATCTCGAAGCTGCAGCTGTAGCTCCGCCTCTTTTTTCTGATTCAGTAAAATCTGGCCTCGTTCATCTTCTTTTTCTTGCAGCATCTGTTCGATATCCTGCAGTTTCTCGTGGAGCTGTTTTATTATCCACTCTTTCTCTTTCAACTTCTGCTCTATCTGTCTACTTTCTTGCTCTTTTTCGGCTTCGGTGGCGCTCCATCTCTCCTCCTTTTCCCTCAAACACTCCTTTAATTCAGTTACTTCTGTTGCCCTGTTATCAAGTTTTGTCTGCATCTCTGAAATACAATCCAACTCAACCATTTGCTTTTGCTGTTTTTGCTTCAACTCTTCAACCATAACTTTCAGCTCCTCAATGTCTCTCTCCTTTTCTCTCAATATTTGCTCAATTTCATTGTCTTTTTCATTTATCTCAACCATATATCTGCATTTCAGATCCTCTATCTCCCTGTCTCTGTCCATAACATACCTTTCTTTACTGTTTTCATACTCTAAAATTGCTGCTACATGCTTTTCTTTCAGTCTTTCTATCTCATCCTCCTTTTCTTTCACTTTTCTTGCAGTTTCGTCCCTCACTGCTTTTTCAACTTCACATTTTTCTCTTGCCATCTCTTCATGAAGCTGCTCTTTAAACACAGACATCTCTCTGTCTTTCTCATTAATTGCTTTTTTATGATTTATCAAGATAATTTCTTTCTCTTTTTCATAATCACACTGTTTTTCCTTCATTATTTTGAGATACTTTTGTTCCAGCTCATCTAATTCTTTCTGTTTTATCTCCATTTGAGTTTTAGCCTCTTTGGCTGATTGCTCTTTTAAAGTTTCAATCTCTCTTAACTTCTCGTTTATCTCACTGTGATACTGTTTTATATTTGTTTCAACTTCTTCCATGTGATGTACTTTGGCCATTGCTAATTGTTTCTCTACGTCATTTATTTTTCTGTCCATTTCCTCTTTCATCTCAAATTTTATCACATCTATTTCTTTCTGATGTTGACTTGTCATCTCTTCCAGTTTTCTTTGCATTTCTTCTTCATTTTGTTTAACTCTGTCCAAAGCTCTCTGTTTTTTATCGTTGATAGTCTTTCTTTCTTGTTCAATTTCATTGTCTTTTTCGTTTATCTCAACCATATATCTGCATTTCAGATTCTCTATCTCCCTGTCTCTGTCCATAACATAACTTTCTTTACTGTTTTCATACTCTAAGATTGCCGCTACATGCTTTTCTTTCAGTCTTTCTATCTCATCCTCCTTTTCTTTCACTTTTCTTGCAGTTTCGTCCCTCACTGCTTTTTCAACTTCACATTTTTCTCTTGCCATCTCTTCATGAAGCTGCTCTTTAAACACAGACATCTCTCTGTCTTTCTCATTAATTGCTTTTTTATGATTTGTCAAGATAATTTCTTTCTCTTTTTCATAATCACACTGTTTTTCCTTCATTATTTTGAGATACTTTTGTTCCAGCTCATCTAATTCTTTCTGTTTTATCTCCATTTGAGTTTTAGCTTCTTTGGCTGACTGCTCTTTTAAAGTTTCAATCTCTCTTAACTTCTCGTTTATCTCACTGTGATACTGTTTTATATTTGTTTCAACTTCTTCCATGTGATGTACTTTGGCCATTGCTAATTGTTTCTCTGCGTCATTTATTTTTCTGTCCATTTCCTCTTTCATCTCAAACGTTATCACATCTATCTCTTTCTGATGTTGACTTGTCATCTCTTCCAGTTTTATTTGCATTACTTCTTCATTTTGTTTAACTCTGTCCAAAGCTCTCTGTTTTTCCTCGTTGATAATCTTTCTTTCTTGTTCAAGCTCTCTGTCCTTTTCAGTCAACATTGTCTCAGTTTTTTTTATCAGTTTAACTTCCATGTTACTCATCTCAATGTTTTTTTCAAGAAGTGTTTTCTCAAGTTCCCCTTCAAAGTGTCTTTTGGCGTCATCCATTTCTGCTTTTAACAGGTCCACTCTCCCCTTCCACTCTGCATTTACCAAATGAATATTTTGCTGTAGTTTGTGCACCACTTTTTCCCACTCTTTAACGGCCTCTTCGTTTTGTTTCTTCTCGCATTCATGTCCCACAACGATGCGTTCCAGATCGATCAGTTTCAGCTGCTGCTCGTCGATCCTTTCCTGCAGCTCCTCGATCTCCCGCTCCTTCAGCTCCAGGTTAAGCCCCGCCTCTTCTGCTTCTCGTCTGCTTTGATGCAGCGCAGCGAGGATCCTCTCGTGCTCCACGTTCAGATCCTGTATTTCCCTCTCCTTGTCCTCCGTCAGTAACCTCATCCTCTCCTCCAACTCTTCGATGTCGTACTTCCTGTCAATGCTTCTCTTTTCCTCATCGTCCTCTTCCTCCTTTTTTGGGTTCCCTGGCGATTTTACTTTCTTCCTCCTGTCAAAAAACCACCTGAGGCTTTTTATCTCCCGGTCCCTCATGTTTTTAAGCTCCACCTCCTGACGCAGCATCTTATCCTGCAGCTCTTTGAAGCGTTGGTTGAACTTTTCATTTCGTTGGTGGCTGAGATTCTTCACTTCCTGAACCAATCCGGAAAAGGCCTCACATCGATTCCTAGAGGCCATTTCTTCCACTTTTTCCAGCAGTTCTGTCACCTGTGTTGTGTTTTGTAATCTGTTGAAGCTGCTGATCATGTGGTATCTGCCTCTACATTTTTCCAGAAGCAATTTTAAATCCTTGCCGCCTTTCTGAATGTGCTGCTCGATATCGACTCCTTCTCGCAGCTGGTCCCCGTGAGTAAACAGTAAAATGGTGTGTCTCCAAACGCCTTCGCCCAGTAGCTCTAAATGCTCTTGGACGTGGCTTTCTCTCACCACAGTGTCCACTCGGAGGGTGACCAGCAGAGCGTGTGGCCCGGGAGGACAAAACGCCACACTGGACACTATCTCCCTCTTCACTCTCTCCGGTGTAGACCCCATAACCCCGCCGTCCCAGCCCGGTGTGTCCACTACAGTCACCAGTCGCATGGAGACAGCTGTCTGATGGCGAACGCACTCCTCAGTGACCGTCCCAGACTCGAAGAGGCCCGGTTGTCCCAGGATGGCGTTCCCGGCTGAGCTTTTTCCAGTTTCCCTTTCCCCCAGTAACACCAGTCGGACCTCAGGCAGACGGCGAGGGGTTTTGGAGAACGACTGGCGAGTATTAGCCTCAGAGATCTGCAGACTGTCACCTGGTAAAGAAAACATAAGAGCTGTTTAAATCCAACTAAAACCTGTTCAAATCCCCCCAAAACTGTAAACATCAAACCTAAACCTGTTCAAATCCAACTAAAACCTGCTCAAATCTAAATAAAACTTGCTCAAATCCAAATAAAACCTGCTCAAATCCAAATAAAACCTGCTCAAATTTAACTAAAACATGTTCAAATACATCTAAAACCTGTTCAAATCTTACTAAACCCTGCTCAAACTTGGGTTTTTATACAGTTTTCACATGACAGGTAACATATTTACGACTACTTCTTCAGTGGGAGGAGAAGACCCCACCTTCTAACCTTTGTCCTAGTTCCCCAGTGACCTTTTTGGTACCAAGCACCCATGTCTCTGTCATTACCCAGATCTTCCTTGTGTTTGTGTGTGTGCATTAACCTAATCATGTTTTAAAACCACACTCTGACATTATGTTTTCTCTTTTCTATTAATATGCTTCCAGATCTAATAAAATATAACAACCCATACTTGATTACAAACCATACAAAGTATAACCCATAAGGCACACAATATAAAATCATGCATAATGAATAACTAAATAAGTACTAATAAGAAATAAAACACATACCATCCAAAATACACTACACTACAACCCACTCAAATTCATCTTAAACCTGTTCAAATCCAACTAAAACATGTTCAGATTTTACTAAAACCTGCTCAAATCCATCTCAAACCTTTTCAAATCATAAATGTTTATGTAAAATTGTATTTAAGATACTACATAAAGATTTTAAATAGATAGATAGATAGATAAATAAGCCTTGTTTCATTTTGTTTCGTCTGTCACTTCTAAAACTCACTCATAAGAGTTGTTTTGATGGTCCCCCTCTGCACCTGGGTCTCCATTTGCCTCTGTTTCTTCCTCCTCTCTCTGGCTCTCCTCTTCCCGTCTGCCTCCAGCTCCAACAGCAGCGCAGCGTTCATCTCCAGATGTTTCCACCGCTCTTCTTTCTCCGCCACCATCTCCTCCAGCTTCCTGACCAGCTCCTTCACCTGCGCCCCGTCTCCTTTGGTCCTGTTCTCCACCACGTGATATCTGTTCCCACACTTCTGCAGGAGCGTTCGGAGTCCCGGGCCGCTCGTTTGAATTCTCTGCTCCATAGACATCAGCCCCAGTTCGTCTCCTCGGGTAAAAAGAACCATGGTGTGTTCCCACACTTTTGTCCCGAGTAGTTCAAGGTGTTCTCCTATTTCTGTGATGTAGTCCTCGTTTACAGACGCACAGGATCGGACCACCAGCAGGACAGCGTGTGGCCCGGGGGGACACAGCGACACACTTCGTATAATCTCCCTCCTGACCCAGTTGGGGGTGCTGTTAAGGGGGTAGTACCAATCCCACCCGGGCGTATCCACCACCATCACCTTCCTCCCAGCTACATCCGCCCGTCTTTTCACGCACTCCTCAGTGGGCTTCCCGGCTTCGAAACCCCCTCCCAGGACAGTGTTCCCAGCTGCGCTTTTACCTGCGCCTTTTCTGCCCAAAAGGACAAGGCGGAGTTCAGGAAGAGGAGAGACGGGCGCACGCTCAGCTTTGGGACGGGGTGATGGAGATGGTTGGGGCTTCATAGCGACCTGGAGACTCTCATCTGTGAAGAAAGGCCGAAGTAGTTCTTCAGTGCAGCAGACAGGATAAGCTGAGTGACACAGAAATGGCCAAAGATTAGTTTAATCAGACTTTCTCCTTGTTCACCGCAAAGGTCTTGTTAAAAATTGGTTAAATATGGACAAAACATGCAATTACTGTGTTTATCTACTTGGCCTTTTAGTCAAAAAGGTCACACATGTTGAATTAATTATGAGTCTTTGGCGGAAGAATGAATGAAAAGTCCTAAATGCAGTGCCCTTTTGCTTCTTTATCCACATATAAACACAGTACTGCACAAAACCTTGCCATTTAATTATAAATAAACACGCAATTATTCCAAACCATGCCAAAATAAAAGCTTTTAATCAAAATATGGAGGCCGCACTTTTTGGTTCTTCCACAGCCGTTTCTTGAAAATGTAATTAAATGAAACACATGGCATATAATTAAAACCACACAGCTTCTCCTTTAATAGGCAACAGTTTAAATTGTCCTAAATAAGATATAACCAGTATAGTTTTTGCTGGCAAAGCACATACTAATCTAAAACAATGAACTTACCATCGTTGGTGACCGTGTCCTGACTGCTGCTGCTGTTATCTATGTCCATCCCCTCACTGTCCATTGTCTTCCGCGTCTCTTGTCTCTTCCTCTTTCTTGTTCCTGTTTCTTTTTTACAGGAAACCGCTCAGCATCATTTCCAAAGCAGAGTGAGCAACACAAGGTTTTGTATTTTTGATCCACATTAGGGGTTGATGCACAAAAGCGGCGCAAATTCTCAACATTAAAGTGAAAGACACCTTGCGTCATGTCACGTGACCAGCCTGCGGTTTGGCTCGGGCTTGAGTCGACAGGAAGTGAAAACATGGCAAGGTGAGGGTTTGACACAGATGAACAGGCAACAAGTATCAAAGCACTTAAACGTACAGAAGGATTAGAGAAGCAGACATGTACAAAAAGCTCACAGAAAATAATTTAGGGAGATATTATACACTGTGGCAAAGCTCAAACCTACACATCATGCACTCTGTCACACTCTGCCTTGTGGTAAACATGAGGGGTGTCTGTTTCCTTTATCAACCAACTTCCTGTCACCAAACAGAGACTAACTGGCATTAAAAAAGAAGTAGGTTCTCTGTGTAGGCATTTGAGCTGCAGATTGGAAATGCTTTTTTTGCTCCCAATAAAGTAGCACGAAAGAGTTAATGTAATGGTTGCTGATTGAAAGAATTGCTGCAGCAACTCACACGTTATCTTTTAATAAATAGTCTTAAATATTATGCTGCCCTTGAATCTGAGCTAAACAACAAAAATTTAGTAAATCAGTGTTAGCGGCTCTGTTGCAAACACACTTGACAGTATGACTGACATGTTATCATTGACTGACGATAAGTGAAGTCTGTATTAGCCAGAGAGCTGCTGGAGCTGCAAAGTCTGCACGTTTCGCCTCAATTGTTTTCTGGTCAAATAAAATGCTGTCACTATATTTATGCAACCATAAGACATCTTAAAAAAGCCATGTGCGAGAGAAAGGGGGATTGTTATAAACAATATGAAAACAACATGGTAGTAAGGTGGCATTGAGCCAGTAAGCACACATAAACAGAAATAGTATTATGCTCTTAAATATCAACATCGGCTTCTAAGAGAAAATGTAAAATTATTAAAAGGGGCCTGTGCCCAGTAAAACTTTGTGTCTAGCTATGCCCCTGCTTAGAGCCAAGTTACCTGACTAGTTTCTGACAACTTCACATTTAGACTAAAATGTATCCATCAAATGTGACACTTTCTGGCTAGATATGTCTTCTAATTAATGTTGGGGTGCTCTGTAAAGTTACAAAGTGGAGTATCTGTCAAACCACTTTATCTTTGAACGTGTTAATCTCCTTGTTTAATAAAATTAATTGACTGCTATTGTAGTAATTATTGTCAAGCTCCATATTGTTATGTAACATAGTGTTGCTGCACAACAAAATCTCCAGTGTTAAATTAACACTGTGGGTGTTGAAAATTGGACTCATATAAACAGTCATGTTAAATGTCAGATCAACACTATGAAAGTGTTGAACAAAGATGACCAGATGATGCTCTATATTTGACACTCAGAGTCTGCTCTTGAGACATTGTCATGAGGTGTAGGAGTTTTGCAGTTCAGGGTGTTTTCACACCTCAGATCCCACACCAATGTCCGCACGAACAACTCTCAAATTGTCACATTGTATTCGTTAGGTTCTGAAACTTTTGGTTTCACAATACAGTTTTAGAGATGAACCATCAGATTTTCCCTGACGTTGAGATCACTGTTGTCATGACTAACCAAAATCCATTTATTCATACATTTCTTAATCCCCATTGCAATATTAAGTGTTCGAATGAAAAGAAATAATGCACTTCTCTTAAAACATTGCAACTCAGCAAAACAACACCAAACTAGCAGAAAAGACAAACTGTAATGTGTTCTCATTTGTAATAAACTGTTATTTAGCTCTCAATGGCCTTTTTGTTTGAGAGGGCCGTGTCCTCTGGTCAGAGCCGTCGCTGTACATTGGCAGCTGAGTGACATGTCTTGGCTGCACACTGGGCACATCACGTCCTCCACATTAGCTCACTTTATGAGTCAGCCTTTCCCTTCGGCCACATTCAAGGTTTGTAAAAGCAGTCCCTGTTTATGGAAAGGCTCGTATTGATTTGTGGCCGTTAACCCCTGACTGCTGTATGTTTAAATGTCCTCAGCACGTGTTCCTTTTAAACACAAGCCGCTTTTCTGTAAATGTCACATGAATTAGTCTTTATAGGACTCCCTACAGCGGAAGCACTTTTCTGCAAAATGCATAAATAAAAATCGACATAAAAACATTCTGTCAGCGAGAAATCATATGTAGTGATGTGAATTTACATTTTGTTGATAGGATTGTCCCTGAAATTAACTGTCAGTGATGAGAAAATGGTAAAAGCAAGAAATGTATTGTCATTTATTTAATTATTTTTACTGTTATTGACTTATTGTAAAGGGAGTGAATTCCAAACACTTTCTTTAATGAGGTATGTGAGTATTTTAATTGACATTGATTAGAGGAACAGATGAAAAGTGACATTTTTAACCTCCCTGAGCAGAGGCTCTTTTATTTGATTGTCCTGGGACACATTTTTCTCTGCAGCCTTGTGCAGTGTCACTAAAGTGCATCAAAAGAGGAGATTACGGTAAAGGGAAAACATTGTTGAGCGATCGAATTGGAAGTGGACTGACTATAGAGGAAATAAGAGCAATACAATCTTGTAGTAAATTAGTTTTTGGAGAAAGTCATTGCTCCTCAGAAGAAAGCTGTAGAAAGAACTTCCCATTTTCTACAGACTTTTACTTTAGCTTTTATACACTCACATTTTTCCTTTTACTTCAAACGGTTCACGTTTCGGGGCTGCTTCCTGCCATCTTCCCCTTCAGTTGTGTTTTCTTTTTGTTCTGGCAGCTCCCACAATCTCAACATTATTATCAAACAGACCTGACATACACCACTACCACTCTTTATCTGTTATATATATTTACATACATTTTGAGAAAACTCAAAGCGTGCAGTCTGATGATTTACAAATTTCACTGTAATTTCTTACAATTTCAAATCAGAGCTGTCCTAGTTCAGACGATAGGAAGACGTTATCTTCTCTGCAGCGCCACGGTTTAGAAAAGGCAATGGGTTTTTTAATCAGTCCAAGTTTAGCCAAAAAAACAAATCTGTCAACTAAACAAAGCATTTTTTCACATTACAATTGACAAACCTGTATTGTTGTAAACCATAATTGTTACATTTTGGATGCTTTAAAACATGTGTCTTTAGTTTTCCTAAATGTTACAGTGTGGCCTCTCACTGTAAACTTTATTGGTTAACTTCTCTTGGATAAAGTAAAAAATGCCACATATCCTTCGACCTTTGTAATAAAATTGGACACTAAGTACCACAAATGCTGATATAAATACATTACGGTTTGGTTTCACAGCCCATGCTCAACAATAAGTTAGTCTGGGAAAGTCTGATTTAGTTCAGGTAAGGGCAAGGCTAAAATACAGTAAATGCAACAAATACAAAGGCTTACAGTGTCTTATTTGTGTCTTGTGTTTGGTTTACAATCTACTTTCAAAACCTGTGTGAAAACAAGCTAAATCTATAAAGAGAATATGAGACGATGTGTAGAGGAAGACCACATGTATTAGCTATTTTATAACGTGGGGAAAATATTAGTAACACTTTGAAATGATGTTGTAAATAAAGTGGGTTAAGCCAGAGGTCACTTGCTACTGGTGGGAATCTTCAACCAAAACCAAGACTTAAAACAGCCACTGAAACCACACTAAGGTCTAAAGGAAGTGGACTCTCAGCAGCTGGACTACGCCTCTTAAGAAACAAAATTACTAAAATGATCTTGGCTCGGTCTTTTAAAGAATGACATTGCAAGATGTCATTAAAGATTAGATTTTTTATACAGTTAATTTAGGTTAACATATCAGTCAAAACTATCTTCAACTGGTTGTGTAAAATGGTCTCAAATGCCAGAGCAGACAAACCGAGCACAAAACTGACAAACTGAGCCCAGAGCAGACAAACTGAGACCAGAGCAGACAAACTGAGTCAGAGCAGACAAACTGAGCACAAAACTGACAAACTGAGCCCAGAGCAGACAAACTTAGACCAGAGCAGACAAACTGAGTCAGAGCAGACAAACTGAGCCAGAGCTGACAAACTGAGTACAGAACCGACAAACTGAGCCCAGAGCAGACAATCTGAGACCAGAGCAGACAAACTGAGACCAGAGCAGACAAACTGAGACCAGAGCAGACAAACTGAGCGCAGAGCAGACAAACTGAGCCAGAGCTGACAAACTGAGCCCAGAGAAGACAAACTGAGCGCAGAGCAGACAAACTGAGCCAGAGCTGACAAACTGAGCCCAGAGCAGACAAACTGAGACCAGAGCAGACAAACTGAGACCAGAGCAGACAAACTGAGCGCAGAGCAGACAAACTGAGCCAGAGCTGACAAACTGAGCCAGAGCTGACAAACTGAGCCCAGAGAATACAAACTGAGGCAGAGACGACAAATTAAGGTCAGAGCAGTCAAACTGAGCTTAAGCAGACAAACTGAGCTCAGAGCAGACAGACATCTGTAACTATAACTGTCACAACTGTCACCTTAATAGTTTGCATCAATAATAAAGAAGAAGAATCATAGATTTAAAATTACAGATTAATCCTTGTCTTTGTTTGTTTGTCTTTGTATATTTATTTGATGTTTTGATTGTTTCGAATGCCCATCTAGCATTTTATTTTGTTGCCCCTTTTTCTATTGACCACAAAGAAGTTCAAAATCATTCATCATTGCCTTTACTTTGTGTTTTGACAGCCTCTGACACGGTTTACCCATCCTGTGGTTTGTAGAGAGACGCTAGATTCCACATCCTGCTCCCAACTTGGACCGACCACACACACAGAACTACACACTGCTCCTCTCGGCTTTAAAAGGCAGAAGTGCAGAGTCCCAAACGGAGCAGCAGAAGCAGGCTGTTCAGGTCGACCAGCTCTGAGGACAGCAGCTTCTCTCGCATCGAAAAGGTACAACTTTTAGCATTTTAGAAAAGAGAAGTAACACATTAGTAAACGTAAGTAACACTTTACCCGGCTTTTGTCTGTGCTGAATTTGCAGTTTGCACTAGAAATGTAAACTAACTCCAGATGCAAAAATGCAAGATCCTGTTTTTGGCAATGTATCATAACTTTTCTTTTTGCCTCATAGAAAGATGATGCATGTTATAAAATAAGTAAAATATAGAGTAAAATCTAGTTTTATAGTTTGCATTGGTATAGCAGATGGTGTGGCATCTACCGTCTACTGTGGCTTACAAGCTGAGAAAAGTGCTATTATGAAATTTGTGCTGTGGTTTGAGCTATGTCAGAGTCAAAGTGACAGATGGAGAAGTTCAGCAACAATACATTCACTACCACAACCCTTTTTAAACTTCCCCTTTGCATTTTACTCAAATCCTGTTACAGTTTTTAATCAGATTTACTTTTTTGATGTTCTTAATTTTAATGCATTATTTTTTTTTCATAACATGTCCAAAATGTTTTTGTAAAAGCCAAGATTACAAACTTCGGTTTCCTTTGGTTACTTGTCTTTCTTTGCAGTCGTGCCAGAGTTGATTATATTCAAACTGCTCAGTATCTGCAAAACAAACTCATGCCTCATTCATTTCAGTGCAAACATGCCATGCCCCAAGGAAGCAGCTGTGAATGGTAAAACTATGATACATTTTACTCATGGCTGACATGTCACTGTGTTATCTCCAATCAAGCCATAAGTCTAACTACAGTCCAGTCACCAAGAGTATGATTGTAAGGGAAGAAAACACAGTTAACATTATTGTCCATGATGCTTGGGGGTTCTTGTCAGGATTTTAGGCAAGACAGAATTAGAGCATTTCTTGATTACGTTTGATTTTTTTTGCTTAAATTAATAAATTGCAATGAATTTGGCCTTATACAACATAGTTTTCCTTCACTTATGCTCACCTGCTTCATGTACAGCATGTGTTAATTTGAGGCATCGAACAGAGCTTCCACTGTGCTGAATGATGAGTCATGCTAGCAGGCAGCAGAGACCACATCTTTCCTGAAGCGGGCCACGCCCACGTTATGCAACCGTGAGTGGGCAGGTGTCAGTGCTTCCAGAGAAAACCACTGTAGTGTTGATAATGCTGAAATGGGCAATTACCACGTAATTACATAATCCTATGGCTGTAGCTTCAGTGGGTCACCCCTGTGGCCCGACACTAACATATAATTTCAGTCCAGTGTTGTTTGGTGGATTCAGTGAGTCACACAGAGCCGTACACTGTGGGCTTTGTCTAGACTCTAAAGCTAAGTTTGTTTAAAAACAACTTTTACTTTGGTTAGCCACAAATAGAAATGCTATAATAACAGACAGAACTACGTTACTTTAAGCACATGTCCATTATATATACATATACATATATACATACACATATATATATATATATACTCTGACTTTGCTACAGTGGCTGTCCATGTTCTTTCTGACACATCTCAGAGAACATTCAAAATGAGGTTGGAATAATAAATGATGCTTGTAATACTATGTGACTTTTTGATGTTTTTTCATTTAAGAAAGTATTCACTCATAAGCAATGGTGTCAAGACAAGCCCAGTCAAAACCCTGTGCAGTGTCAATGTATGTGAACATTTATTAACATTAAAATAATAAGGCCTCTGTGTCTGGTTACTGTCGAGCTGTCACTAAACATAAATGTCAGAGTAGAGTAAATACGTGACTTATGTGAGCAAGTACACAGCTCTTGTATGACATGTAACTTATTATTTATAGTATATCCACAAACACAAGACAGAGTAAATCACACAACACTAAAAATGTTACATGTTACAGCAACACCGCCCCAGAGCAGGAACACACATGGGAGACACCTGTGGTATGAAAATATTTTGAAACTGGTGTCATTAAATGCTTCAGACTGTGCTGGAGTTATTGTTTACTGGAAGAGCTGTTTTTTTTTTTTTTGCTGCAAATGAAAATCAGATGAGTTTGAAGAGAGCAATAAGAAATGAATGACTTAAGATTTAAGAAGTGTGCCCATTAAAATATGCATCAGACATGTTTACAGTTTTATGTCTTGCCAGCCTGAAAACATAAAGTGTGTCCATTTGTTTGTTCATATTCTTCAATTTATTTTTTTTTCTCTCTCCCAGTTTATTGACAGTTTATCCACTCTGAGTTATCATCATTATCATCATGTCTGAACAAAACCCCACACCCGCATCAGCCCCTCCTCCTCCTTCCGGACCTCGTCCCAAAGCGACAAGCCGCGGTCGCTCTGCTGTGCCCGTTGCAAACTCCAACTTGGACACAACTGACGTCCCAGAGTTTGAGTATTTTGTGGCGCCGGGACCGAGAGGACTCCCTCCTCTGACCGGTGAGGGGTTAGCTTTAACTGTCCTTGTGTCTTTTGTGTTAAAAGGTCAAACTTAAAACACAAAAAAAGGTGACAAAACATAATGACAAGGAAAATGTGTAAAATTTATTTTGGCTGACACATGATTGACAGCCACATGATAAACTCAGCTTCACTTCCTGCAGTTTTCAAGTAAAATCCAATGTAGAAAGAACTGCACACAGACAGATAATACATTTCCAGAAAGCACTATTTCATTAAATTAAGATAATTTTCTCTGTCTGTAATCTTTATTTGTCAGAGTTTCTGGACATCTGGGAAGTGGACATGATGCGAAGGCCCGAAGAGACCAACAAGACCCGTCACAACACCGCGTTGTTCAACTCTGACTATCTGATCGTACGACGCGGACAAGAGTTTGAAGTAAAAATCACCTTCAACCGCCCTTATAATCCTCCTGACGACAAGTTCGCTGTGGAGTTTGTTATTGGTAAGAACATAACTCACTTTATTGTATTGAAAGAAATAGAGATCTGGTCATGGTCCATATGTAGCACATTTTCTTCATTAATATTGTTCCATGAAACACTAAATCAACATAAATGAGACATTTATCTTTCCTGCAGGTGCGAGTCCTCAGTACAGTAAAGGCACCTATGTCCCTGTGTTCCCCACTCCTGAGCGGAAGACCACCTGGGCCGGGCGCATCACTGAAACCTCTGAAAACACAGTGACGATGGGTGTCACACCGGACGCCAGCTGCATTGTGGGAAAGTACCACATGTACGTCGCTGTAGTGACGCCCTATGGCATTCGCAGGACCAAGAAGGAGAGTAGCCGGGACCTGTACATCCTCTTTAATCCCTGGGCGGCAGGTTGGTCAACGTCTCATTTTATTGTTATGTTTGCCCAGTATTAAGTGTCATTAAAAAGTAAGAAACAAACAGTAAAATCTGTACAAAGGCTCTTATTGCACCTTTGCATGTCATTCAGCTATAGCATTTGTTTTCTGTAACCTTTTTTTTTTGTCTTTAGGCGATGAGGTGTTCCTGAACGATGAGACTGAGAGACAAGAGTGTGTGATGACTGAGATGGGGATCATTTACCACGGCTCTTATGACGACATCTCGGAGAGAACCTGGAACTACGGACAAGTAATGACCCACTCCAACCAACTCTGAGCAAATTAACCATTATATTTATCACATTTAACATGTTTCTGTGCGACTCCAGTTCAACTACGGGATACTGGACGCCTGTCTGTACATCATGGACCGCTCTGAGATGCCCATCACCAACAGAGGAGACGCTGTGAAAGTGGTCCGTCAGGCCTCTGCCATGGTCAGTGAGTGGGACAGTTTTATATTAGGAGGACTTTTTGGGAATATGAATTGGTTAGATTGGGATTTGACACTGTTGTCTGTTTAATTGATTGGAAAGACTTAACTCAGCCAGTACACACTCTTCAACATAAAAGAAGAGGCTCTCATTGAAATATGACACTGTGATTTTTCTGATGTACATTTATTCATTTAGCAGACGCTTTTATCCAAAGCGACTTAAATTGTTCTACAGTAATTACCAGTGTTACAGACACTGGAGGCAAGGTGGGTTAAGTGTCTTGCCCAAGGACTACCTTCGGGTTGAAAGACGACTGCTCTACCCACTGAGCTACTGCCGCCCCTTCGTAAAGTGAGACAAGGTGGTCATTTTGAAAGAATTGTTCTTTGGAAACATTAAATATCAGTGCAGTGCATAAAAAAAACACAACCAATAGTCAAGGATGTTTAGCTAAATGTAAGAAGATAGTATTATAGTCACTTAAAATAACAAATAAATATTTGACATTTTGTAATATAGACTGGGTTCTTAAAAAAAAAAAATCCAATATTATATTTGTAACCCAGTCTTATACTGCGATACAGAAAAACAAGCACAATATAAAGTTACATAAAGTTACAGGAGACCGCAGTGCTACTCATCCGACAGACTTTTATATTTTAAGTCTAAGTCTGCTGCTTTTCCTGCTGCAGCTGAACTCCCGTGATGACGACGGTGTGCTGGTGGGGAACTGGAGCGGCGACTACACCTATGGAGTGGCGCCCACGTCCTGGACGGGCAGCACAGACATCCTGCTCAGCTATGCCAACAGCAAGACACCCGTCTGCTACGCTCAGTGCTGGGTCTACGCCGCTGTCTTCAACACCTGTGAGGCCATGATCTGAAAAATGTTGAGAAATACAGAACAAATGCAGGACAATAAGGGATTACACACATTCTGGGAAACCTAAAATACAATTGATCTTTTTTTTAGTCTTGAAAAAGTCATTGCAATGTGAGAAAAAATCAAATGTCCTTGAGAATTTGGTGTTTGTCCTGAAAGCAAGTACATTTTTACTGATACCTGGGGAATTCTTCTCTGTGTCCTATTAAGACTAGGAGCACTGAAAAATGAATTTATAGGCCACATAATTGAAATGATGTGATTTTATGTACTTATTGTCTTTGTGTCCTAGTCCTGCGTTGTCTTGGCATCCCATCCCGAGTGGTCACCAACTTCTTCTCTGCTCACGACAATGACGGTAACTTGAAAACTGACATCATTTTGGACGAGAACGGCAGAATTGACCGCAGCCGCACCAAAGACTCCATCTGGTACATTTACCTTTACTCTTGTGGCTTTTTATTACATTGCTTTCTCCATAAATGTTTCTGTTCAAGGATCCTCTGCATGAACACTTAGGATCAATTAAAATACATATTCAAAAATCTTGCCTTGTTTTTGGTAAATAGGAATTATCACTGCTGGAATGAGTGCTACATGGCCAGGAAGGACCTTCCTCCCGGTTTGGGAGGCTGGCAGGTTGTAGATGCAACACCTCAGGAAACTAGTGACGGTAAATAAACTGTACGCTTCATAAATGTGTCTGGTCAGCCTCTAGATCAGACACATCCAAAGTCTGGCTCGGGGGCCAATTGTGGCCCAAGGTGAGACTTTATGAGGCTCTCGGCTTTGGAGATAAAATTTTTTGTTTGTGGCGCCAGCCTTAAGACACAACATACATTAAATCTAATTAAAACCCTTTTAAATTCTTCTGAAACCTGGTTAAATCCAACTAAAACCTGTACTTGTGGAATAAGAATAAAACATAAAGAGATAGCCGGCCCTTGGAAATTCTTCTCTCCTTAAATGTGGCCCTTTTTGTGAAATGTTTGGACAGCCCTGATCTAGGTCATTGATTTCACTTTCTTCTCTTTTTATACTGTTCATAAAGGCATGTACCGGTGTGGCCCTACATCAGTTGCAGCCATCAAACACGGACAGATGTGTTACCCTTATGATGCTCCCTTTGTCTTCGCTGAGGTGGTCTTCACATAATGTCACCATTTTCCCGTCAAGATTATTTGTATCTTACGCTAAATTCTTCTTTGATTCTGTCAGAAATTATGTACACTTATCCTCCTTCAGGTCAACAGTGATGTGGTCTTCTATGTGCGTCAAAAAGACGGGACTATGAAGCCGGTCAAAGTGGATCCCGGTCATGTCGGTCGTGCTATTTACACTAAAGCCCCTGGAGAGCTGACCCGCCGTAACATCACCGATCAATACAAGTTCCCTGAAGGTGATTTATCTCTTTTAAAAACAATTAAATCAAATGAAGGCAGTTAACAATGGCCTATATGTATGCTATAAAATTTAAAAAGCCTTTAACTTTACCAGAAAAATATTATGAAAAGCAGCAACACTCACACTGAAGACACAATATTTACTATAATGAGTAGTTTAGTGGTTGGGTTCGGCTAATGTTGCATAATGATTAACATTGTCCTCTTCCTGGCTGCCAGTTTAGGTGGTTTTTGGGAATGCAGCTTTGCCAGATTCATTCCTAAAACACAGCTCCAGTTGCCATCATGTTGGTTGGGGTTAAAGCCAAAGCTGGTGCTTCGAAATGACTGGAACACAAGGCTCATAATTAGTAGCTCATTTTTTACAAAGCTGTCGTAAATCTGGCTCCATGTTTGCCTCTGTGAGTCATCCTGGTTCTCTTTAGGCTATAAAAGCTTCTGACTCACTTTTAAATGCTCCAAATGTATCTTCTGTTCTGTTTATTACTGTTTTTTAAATTGGTTTTATATGTATCTTACCCAGGCAGTACTGAGGAGAGAACTGTCCTGGAGAAAGCAGAGGAGTTTGGCTGTAAACGGGAGAAGTCCACCCTGGCTCAGGCCGATGTCGACCTGATCTTACCCACTTTGGAGATAAGAGTTAATGAAGACTTTGAGATGAGTCTGGAGTTTGTGAATCGCAGCGACCAGCGACGCACAGTGGACGCCTACATCAGCGGCAGCGTGGTGTATTACACCGGAGTCACCAGCTCCGAGTTCCTGTTCAGGACGCCCACTGTCACTATGGGCCCCAGAAAGAGTGAGTGGGAAAAACTGGGCACTATTAGGAGCTAGTTAGAAAGTGGTCAGTTTTTAACAGTTAGCGATGCATTTGGGAATTAACTGAAAACGTAATGGAAAGCAGTTGCCCATTTTCAACAAAATATTTCATGTAATAAAAACACAAACATAACCTTCTGAGCAAACAGACATTAATGTGGCTAAGGGGCTACTGTAGTGTCAAATAAATCTGCTGCCTTGAACAAATTCAGTATTGGATCATTTGCATAACTGGGGACTGGATACATATTTATTATTTACATAAGCATAATACAAAAATATATAAAAATGATTCAGCTTTAACTTGAAGTTGAAACTGGAGGTGACTTTTGTGTCTGTGTGCAGGTGTGAAGGAGTTGGTGGACATCCAGGCTCGTAGCTACATGAAGCATCTGGTGGAGCAGGGAAACCTTAACTTCATTGTAACTGGAAAAGTGAAGGAGACCGGGCAGATCGTCACTGCCATGAAAGTGGTCTCTCTGCACAACCCCAAACTCACTGTCGAGGTCTGCTACATCCTCGTTCAGCAACAAAACACATTTGAAGGAAATGTATTTACTCCTGTGTTGTGTTCAGGTGTCCGGTTTGGCCGTAGTAAATGAGGAGATGATGGCCACAGTGCAGTTCACTAACCCTTTCTCCTTCCCACTGGATGGTGTCTACATGCGAATGGAGGGACCTGGTGCCATGCTGCCCAAGTTCAGATACTACAGGTGAAGAACTCAGAGAACTGGACACAGTTATCTCTACAAACAGAAATCTTAAAAAGTAGCAGTAATTATAAAAATGGGCTGAATACATTAAAACGTAAGTGTGATTAAAGTTTCTCTGTTCACAGTCTGATAATGCCTGGCACCTCCGTGGTGTGGTCGGAGCACTTCACTCCTCAGAGAGCCGGCACCACCAGGATCATCGCCAGTCTGGACTGTCCTGCTCTGAGACAGGTCTACGGCGAGGAGCCCATCGTCATCATGGAAAACGTACCCAGTACAGATTTGTCCAGTTAAAAATCAGGCTTGTTCGTGCAGTAACAGCTATCTATCTGTTTTATAAAAAGTTCCTATAACGTTTTAGTAAGAATGTTGTGTATTCAGCTTTTTTATATCCGTAGTAACAAAGGTTTTATATCATATATTAAAGCAGCATTTTAAGATAAGAATCATCACACAGTACAAAATCATATTATTTCACATCGATGGTCAGCCGTGAAGATGTTGAATGCAGTGGATCTGAAAACATGAACTGTATGAGTTTAACTGTTTTCCTTCTTATTTGACAATCAAGAGAGAAATACTAGAATCTTTATGAGGGATCTAAAGATCATTCAAAAGCCAGATTAAACCTTCATTAGAGTAAAGGAGCTGTAAAGAAGGGGATCATTTTGTTTCCAAACACTTCCCTTTAAATCCTGCACATTATAACTTTTATATGAGACTTATAGAAACAATTAAGTTAGCTAGTTGTAAACTTAAGCCTGAGTTCGTTACAGAGGCCTAGTCAAGTCTAAAGCTTTCATTTTTTAATAATGTGATATTGCTGTATACTCAAACAAATGCCTTCATTAACTGAATAAACTATCTCCATCTCTTTGTGACTGTATAAAGACTGCAATAATCAACAAGTCTGGTTTTGTAGAAAATTATTATTCTTTAATGAATTCAAAGAGGCTTTAATATCCAATAATGCAAAGGCAGTAAAAGCAAAACTTAATTCTATAATTCTAAAACAAAAATACAGACACAAGGCAAGACATAAAGTGCTTCTACAGTACGAATAAACCCGGCTGGTTCATGTTTGTGCTTTTCCCTGAAGCATGTTTAGTTTTATAAATACACAATAAAAGTACCCACAACCTCCTCAACAACTTAGTCTGATAACAATTCTAGATACTAGTTGACACTGCATTTTGTTTAAAATAATCATTCGCTTCTGCAATAAACAGTATTTTTTCTTCCAAACAGTTTTGTCAGTAATAAGTTATGATATAATTCACGATTTTATACTTAAACAAAACCCAACGTACACAACCGTAATGACAAAAGGTTGTTGGCTGTTACAAAATTGAGATTAAAATTTATTTATTTTGACAAAATAGACATAAATGTAAACTGCTGTATTATTTAATTTGGCAGATTCTCAAAACTACAAAATGACGTAGAGGCTAATGACAAAAGAAAAAACTAAAATGTGTCCCAACAGTACAGAAGGTGAGCATTTCTTTCACAGTTACTTGAAGGTGATGAGGTACTCCGGATACGCCTGGTTGTCGTGAAACACCACGTACATGGTAGGGTTGTCCACGTTGTCCACCACGCTGTCGTAGCGGTTGTGCGGCTGCTGCGGGTCACGAGGCGGGGGCACCCTCATGTCTTCAGTGCCCCGAGTGTAGAGGCCCGTCAGGACTTGGGCTACAAACATCAACTGTGTCCCGTCAGTGGCTGGTTTGGAGTAAGTGGGATGGGCAGAGTAGCTGGCGTTGACAGCAAAATATGTGCCCTGACCAAAGCGAGTGGCTGAGGAGAGGAAATAGAATCCATATATAAAAGATGTTTTTGTTTTTTTTTCTTGTCAACTTTTTCACCATTAAATTTCTGACAAAAACGCCACACTTCACTTTTAAACACTGTAATAACGTTATATATTCTCTACGATGTGAAAGTTATTACCATTTTGACCCGAGAAGCTTCTGTTGAACCCAGTGTTCATGATAGAGTTGCAGTTTTCTTGGGTTGTCCCGTGGTACAGCATCTTTTCATATGCCCCTCCGTCCTGTTTGTTTTTATCCGTGATTTGCTTTTTCAGTGCTTCATAGCTTCGGCGCAAGTGGACGTTTTGCAAACGTTCAATCTTACAAACAAAAAAAACAAAGCACTGTATTATAAAAGACCATTAAAAAAAAACAAAAATAAAACATGTTTTTAAATGTTTTTGCCCACCTTCAGCACAGACTTGTTACAGGATCGTTTGAAACCCTCCTTCACATTTTGGTACTCCGTAGAGGACGGCCCTAGTGTAACCACCTTCAGCCCTGCAGCGGCCATGTTGTCCCAGTACAGAGGGAAGGTAAAGTCTGGATACAAACAAGAAGCAGCATAGATTTCCATAACTGCTGTAAATAATTGCTCAATAAAAGCATGATAAAGAAAGATCTCAGAGTTTTGTGCACATTAAAAGGGGCCAGTGTAAAAGCCCCTAATAGGAAGCAAAGTAGACTTTGCATTTAATTTATTGCAGCCAATTTTATTGTAATTTAAAAGGACAGTATGTTATTTTTAAATGGGGGTCTATGAGATGTTTAAGGAAACCTTACAGAAGGTAATAGTCAGCACACTCCCAGTTTGGAGAAGCAGACAGGAGCAGTGTATTATTGCATCAATGTTACGAGCAAATAAAACCTAAGAGGTTATTCAAATGTGTGTAACATAGTACATGTATTTACAGGCATTTTCATTCAACATATGCCTGCTTTTTACTCCTTATTTAAACAAATGCAGAACTAACATTGCAAGTCCAAGCGCCTCAAAGTGGCTTTCTAAATCAAAATGTGTCTCATTTATTAGCAACATTTATATTGGCCCCATGTAGTTTCTGTGGGAGTATCTTTTTGTTTTTACCCTTGAACATAATTCAGCTAATAGTCCCGGGCAATAAGACATCAATACGAAGCTCTGATTATTAGCCCAAGTACATGGTACAAAGTTAAAACCCACCTGGCAGATTCTCAAGTCGTTTTAGGTTTGTCTTGTATGTTGGAAACTTTTTTGTGGCCTCCATTTTTGCCAGATCTACATCCCACAGTATCCCCTGCGCATCCTCTATCCCTCCGGCTGTGTCCTTGTTCTCCAGCTGGTGATTGGCCATTTTGGGAAGTCTTTCCCAGTTTCCGTTGGTTCCCAGGATGCACCAAGCGACCCGGCCGTGGAGGTCTTCCTCCTCCCTAATCCTCATCTCCCTCGCCAGCATGTCTTGCTTGAAACTGTGAACCTTGAAGATTACTTTGTTCACCTCGCTGGGCAGTCCGCTCACCGTCCAGTCGCCTTGGTCGGATGTAAGCTGGAGGCCCAGAGACTCCACCAGAAGCTCCAGAGTACGCAGATCGACCTGGGACAGTTGGGTCAGATCCTCTTTCTTAAAGGTTTGTGTCAAGCACTGGGACTGATATAGTTCTTTTAGGGTTTTCACTGCATTTGTGACGTTGTTTCTGGAGAGGCCGGTGAAGATGAAGACGGACTTCTCGCTCGAGCTGTTGGTGTGAAGTGTATTTAAGTCTAAGCTGGCTGGAGGCGCAGGGTAAGGTTCGGGTGGATGAAGAAATGGAGGGGGCACCACTGAAAAACAGACCAGACATAATAATATGTTTTTCTAGAAATGTGCTGTAGTACTGAGACTATAGTTTAAACATAGATGACTGCAAAGTGTATATGTAACAATGTCTGTAAAGGATGACTTAAATTCTAAAATGTGAAAAACCCAAAAAAAGAGTTGATCTGATTGCCTTTACCTCTATTGATGACTGCAGTGGAAAACATCTGAGTCGCTTCTTCCTTAAAAGCCAAGAAAACTCTGATTTTGAGGAAGACAAGACGTAATTTAACCAAACTGTAAAGAGGGACGGCTGTAACGTTTTTGATCCCTCGGAGAATGGCCCCAGCCACAACCCCGGGGTCCAGCCCACCAGCTCCTGTTGAAGCAATGTGGACTTTTACTAAACTTAATCAGTGGACTGTTAGTAAGTATTAGTAAGTACTGAATATGAGCACTTACCTGCGCAGATGGCAGGGATGGCCACAGACCTCCATTCATACACTTCACAATACTGCACGATTTTGCCGACCAGGTGTTTGATCATGTCTGCACTCTTTTCTCCACAAACATGTAAAAGGCCATTGCAGGGGAACTGTCCCGGCTGAGTCACAAATACTTCTCCTTTGCTGACTTTGGCTACATAGACATATTAATAGTGTTAGTTATCTGTTGTCTGTTGGGACTTATGCCTGATGCATTGAAAACTCACAAGAGACTGTTCATGTCTTAAAGATGCTGGACAAAAAAGTTATAATGTCCAAATGGGTTGAAGGTGATGCCCTTCGGTTCAATTGTGGAGATTGCTAGTGTCTGAAGTTATAACTTTAGAGTTTGTGTTTTAGGTGGGAAATCACATCTTTTTTAAATATTTGAAAATATTTGTGCTGTAATTTGTTCAACACTTTCAAAATAATAATGTTCAATAATGAAGCTAATTTCTAAGGAGCACAATATTGCAGCATTAGGCAAAGAAGATGGATCTTTTTCCTTTTTAACCTTTATTTCAGCAATAAAAACTATCATGCACACGTTTTGACTACAGTATCTTCTCGTGTCTTTACCTGATTTGAGTTCAGCCTCCACCTCTGGTCCTGCCACGGCCAAGATATCTTTGCACACCTCTGTAGAATAAGAATAGCTATTACCAAACAGCACTTTACGGCTGTTGCATGTAACTATCTTTGATGTCTCTTACCATTATTAAAGTCCACAAAGTCGGTCGTGTTCACCACAGCGTCGGTCGTCTCGTTGGTGATATCGCCGAAAACCAGCTGCAGTTGGATCCCACTTCCTAACGTTATCAACACGTCGTCAAGGTCACTGGTAAGAGACCTGAAGATCGCTGGAAAAAAACAACATAAATGCATTTGAAGAAACAGTTTGACTCTTTTAATGACTTTTATATTCTTGCAGTTTACCTTGTCCTGCCCTGTTCATGTTCTGACTCAATTGTCTATAGACCTCGTGGTAGCACTAAGAAAAAAATAAAAATAAATAAAACACAAATTCGATTAGCCTAAACGTCTGTAAGTTTTGCTACTTTTTAAAGAAGTGACGCACAACTCTGGATTTTTCATCTAAAACAAAAAGGCCTGTCAATCTGTAAGATAAAAGAATTGACACTTGCCTCCTCTGAGGTGGGATCGTCAGGTTTGATAACGACGTGGATGGTCTTAACAGAAGACGAAGAAGCTTTTAATCCAAACTGTTTAATCTCCTCTGTCAGCACCTGAATGGCCTCACTGAGTGGATATTTGAGAGCTATCCCAGGTCCAATCACAGGAAAGGCCACAGAGGTGTATTTCTGTTGTACACACAGGTCCAGGCATCGCTTTAGCCCGTTAACGAGAGCCTGCAACACAACATTATGCCTTGATCCCTATTCTATGATTGTTGCTTACTAATTTAAACCAGAAACCTGAAAAAGCCACTGACATTTAACCCCGCCTCACCTGCACACTCTGTCTTCTAACCCCGTCCCAGGGCAGGCACTCGATGAAGAACAGTTTGGAGCAGCCCAGAGACGGAGGTGCAACTACTTCCAAAACACCACCTGCGTACTGGACCCAGTTATTTGCTGTCAGGCTAAACTTCATCTTCATTGAATTCCCTGCTTTTTCCAACAGACATTTTCCAATTTGAGTGGACGTCAGCTCCTTCTCCATCATTGGGACCACCAAGACATTCACCTGTGGATTAACTCATACATATTAGGATTGTTTGTGGAGATTAACAATGATTTAAATGAGTTAAATTCTTTACCTGTTCATCTACCAAACTCCCCAGCTTGATCTCGAGGCTGGTTTTGTTGACTGTTATGCTCCCGACAGTGTTTCTTCGTACTTTGTTGGTGGGAAGTATTGGCGGGAGACTGGCCGGACTAGCGGGGCAGCTGACACTTCTCTGTTTATCCAAATAGTTCTTAGCTTGCAGCTCTTGGATGATAACTTGGTTGGACTTTTCGATCAGATCTTTGCTCGCTTTTCCATCAGCGCTGAAGTACTGTCTCGCCCCTGGTCCATCGAGAACTAACTCCTCTGACACTAGACTGGACAGTGCTTCGTTTAGGGCCTGCTGGGTTTCCTGGACTGAAGATCGAGGGCCTGACACCAACACACAAGGATACGGGAAATGGGAGGCTTTTAAGGACACTTTGGTTTGCATCAATCCAATCATGTTCAAGAGTTTATCGAAACAGTCAACCATTTCTGGTTTGGGTAAGTTCAGCACTTCCTGAACAGCAACGTGGTTTATTTGATATTCGTGTATGACCTCTTTGAGCTGGTTCACGTGCTCGCTGTAGCCCACCAGCTGGACTACAGTGGTGCTGTTCGGTCCCGGGATGAAGCTAAAATCAATTTTGTGCTCAAGAATATTTGCACTGACCTTTCTTTTCATCACTATTTCTTTAACTCTGTCTACATCAGGAGGGACTGCAGCGTTTCCTTGCAGCTGGACATTAGCAACGCTCAGATCTCTTTTTAGAGTCACTTCAGCCTCGTCCAGAGCTTCAGACGACAGACTTGACAAAACGAGATTGGCGTCAGCTTCGAGGGAGACTGGATTTCGAAGGCTTTTCTGGAAACGATGCTGATATTTACCGATGGCACCACTGGAGGTGAAGAAACTCATGAGCTCTGTTGGAAACTGGACTATCTTTTGTTTGACCTTTTTGATTAGCTCGTCATGTTTAGCAAAACCTAACTGCACTTCTGTTTCAGGACCTTCCAGGATTAAGACATTGTTGTGTTTCTGGATTGTAACTTTGGGGCAGTTTGTACGGATTTCTCGGGTCAACTCTTCCTCGATTAATTTGTACTGCTTCTCATCAATCAGCAGCTCTTTTCTGGTCGGCAGATATCTTTCTAAAGCTTTCACCTTCTCATTTACAACGCTCACTTCCCCGACGACAACAGCGTAACCTGATTCCGTGTACACTTTCACCTCATCCTCCATAAACGATTTGTCTTGCATGACGAGTTTTGCTTTCTTTGGCTCCATCACGTAACAGCACGGGTAGGTTTCGACAAGTCTGTTAAGAATCTGATCAACCTGTTTCCATTTTTCTTCGGCGCCACTGTAAACCCCCTTCTCATCATTTCCTTTAACCACAGCCACCTCCTCGTCGTAGTCGATCTCCACAGTGAAGCCGATGTATGAGAGCTGCTTTTGGAGGATTTTGAGCACTTTGGGGCAGTCACGCAAATAGTTCAGGAGATAAATGTCCATTGGGAATATCTTCTCGAGGCTTGTCGAGGTTGAAGGGGTTGCTGTGGTTGCTGTGCTTGACTTTTTTGATGACGTCTGAAAAAGATATAAATTTTACACAAGACATTTGATTATCATCAGTCGTCTTGTAAAATTAGTTCAGTTGCATTTTATTGGGTATTTTATTCACAATAGAATATTACGGTGGCCGAGACAGCTCAACACGCTGCAAATGAAGAAAGCACCAGCAAATAAAGAAAACATCTTCATCAGTTTGACAACAAGCGCGCTGCAAAAGTTCACAACACATACAAATACAAAAACGCGCTGCAAATTCAAATACGCACTGCAAATCCTCACAACACATACAAATACAAAAACGCGCTGCAAATAACACAGACCACAACGGAAATGTTTTAAGGGGACTCATTTGAGTGACAAACAATATATTTAGGCCAACAATATCCAAACGACTAAGCAATTATACGAAAAGTAAAAAAAAAAACTCACCTTTCAGGTCAGTAACAACACTGACAACAACGCGACAGGCGAGCAAACAATAAGCAGGTCCCATTAGGGGTTCGTCACTCAAAGGAGTCCCCTTAAAACATTTCCGTTGTGGTCTGTGTAATTTGCAGCGCGTTTTTGAATTTGCAGTGCGTTTTTGTATTTGCATGTGTTGTGAACTTTTGCAGCGCGGGTGTTGTCAAACTGATGAAGATGTTTTCTTTATTTGCTGGTGCTTTCTTCATTTGCAGCGTGTTGAGCTGTCTCGGCCACCGTAGAATATAGATAAAATATCAAATGTTGAAAGTGAGACATTTTGAAATGTCATGCCAGATATTGGCTCATTTTGGATTTCATGAGAGATAAACATTCCAAAAAAGTTGGGACAGGTAGCAATAAGAGGCCGGAAAATTTAAATGTACATATAAGGAACAGCTGGAGGACACATTTGCAACTTCAATTGGCAACATGCTTGGGTTTAAAAAGAGCCTCTCAGAGTGGCAGTGTGTCTCAGAAGTCAAGTTCGGGAGAGGATCACCAATGCTACGGCAAAAAATAGTGGAACAATATCAAAAAGTTAGTTAGTTAGAGTTTCTCAGAGAAAAAAATTGCAAAGAGTTTGAAGTTATCATCATCTGCAGTGCATAATATCCTCCAAAGATTCAGAGAATCTGGAACAATCTCTATGCGTAAGGGTCAAGGCTGGAAAACCATACTTATTTTTCCCTTAAAATTATACATTATCTCAGTTTAAACATTTGATAATTCATTTGTGTTGTATTCTGAATAAAATATTGAAACTTGAAACTTTTACATCATTGCATTCTGTTTTTATTCACAATTTGTACAGTGTACCAACTTTTCGGTAATTGGGTTTGTAGATTTGGAGAAGCAGATAGGAGAAACGCCACAGAGACTAAACCCTGTGCTGCTGTAAAAGTGGCCATCAAAAATAAACAGTAACAAGTCAAGGCGCTCCAACAGGGAAGTGCTAAACTTTGGGGTTGTGTAAATAAGGAACGTAAATAAAAAGCAGACAGTTAAAAAAGGATATTATAAATTCTTAAAATACTCTATGTAAGACACACTTGCACTGATCTAGTTTTTGAAGCTGTTAGTCTGATGAAAGGGTCTCTTTAATGGCCTCATTAGCAGCTATTACACAAACACTGTGTTATTGCTCCTGTCTGCTTCTCCAAACAGTGTGCAGACAATAACTTACTGTAGGGAAAAAGTAATCTATCCCCAAGTATCTCAAATACCCACTTTTACAAAATATTGGACTAACCAAAGTGTATTCAAGTTATTAGTTATCTTACCTTAGATATATTGCACAAATATAAATAACAAATATAACTAACTAAGACTGAAAAAAGTGTTATGCAATACTTTCGCTTCATCAGAGAAAATTGCTATGAGTTTATGTAATCAGAAATAACTCTAAAAACAGAAGGCAGCCAAAAGCAGATTAAGTAACACAATGTTTTCGAAAATCTACTCTTAAGGGTTTATTAAGTAAACGTTACCTAAATAAATGGTGTGTACATAACTGTAAACCACTAGTTTGTTATTGATTAAAGGGCTTTTCCAAACTCACCGGTAAACTTCTGGGGAGTGGCACGGGTGCATTTGTTCTAGAGACAGTCAGACACAGGTCCCCGGATGGAAGTGAAATGGTGTGTTTTTTTCTTTGCAGAACCCTTTCCTGGTCTGTGAAATATACTGATTACAGTCAATAACTTATCTGAAAGTACAATTTTGTCAAAATGGACGTACACAAGCCTTACCTTCTTGGTCTTCGAAGCATACTTTATAAAGTTTGTCTCCAACCTTTTCTATCTCCCCACATTCACCTCCTCCTGAGTCTCTTCTTTTCTGAAAGTGTCTACGGATCTTGGTTTTCTCTTTGTCTTCGAGGTCTTTTGCCTCAAAAAACAACGGATACTGATAATCCATTTTACCCAGACCCTGCTGCCTGCTTGTGTCGCTGACTTCTATTTATACTTGTCTAGTTTCACTTTCACCTGAGCAAAGTTAAAGCAGGTTTACAGGAAATGTCCGGTGGAGTTACCCTGGATAAACGTGTTTTGCAGGTGTTATATAAGATAGACAACATTAAGTGTCTAAAATATAGTCTATCAACAAAGTTAATGGCACTAAACAAATGCAAAAACTTGGGTCAATAAACATAAATCAAAGTAAACCTCGCCGCACCACCACAGCCAACCACTAGAGGTCACGCTTACACTAAAAGTGGCAGCTGGTGGTGATATTTAGTTGGTGGGCCAATAAATATGATACCAGCTGCAGTGAGTGTCTCCTGTCAAAGCCTTATAACACCTGTTCTCCTGTTGAGTAGAAATAGGAACCTTTAAACCAACATCACATTTCTAATACTCTGACAGATGTACAGTTTCACAGATGGTGTGAAATACAGAGGCCTTAACTGTTCAATTGTGTTCAAAGTCTTTAATGAAAGAGGCCTTACATTACGAGAGGTCTTCAGAGAGGTTTTTCTGTGGTTAATGAGAATTGTAGAGTTGAGTTTGATGGTGGTTATAATTCATACTTTACAGCAGTATATTTATTGGATACAGTCCATGTGAATTTTTCTGATGCATTTTATATTTTAGTCTTTTATTGTGCTTAGAGCCACAGTGGTTACAAAGTGTTGCTTTATTCATGAATGATGTAAAATTAATTAGTAATTTGTACTCTTGAGTTGTTGTTTTTTTATGAGTAATTTATACATTTAATAGAGGTTATGTGTGTGTAATGAAGTAATTCAACAATCAAAAGAGCTATAAATAGAAATGTTCTGAGACATATTATTGTTATTAGTTCTTTCTGTCCAATAATTCCACTGAAGCTGAACAGCCCTGACCTGTGTCATGTAGTCCAATAATAAAAATACCCCTCCAGGTCAGTAGTTCAGTCGGCAGCACAATAACTGCATTATTCTTAATGTCATCAGAGTCTCGTTGTAATTGTTTTTTTTAATTTTTATGGCAGTCAGTTATGTAACTAACATAAATAAAGAAAATAAATTCTTTTGTTTGATAGTATCCCAGCAGACATTTTGGGCCACATACACTTATCAGATGTCATTCATTTTATATGACTACTTTCTGAAGACTAATCGACAGGTATGAGGGGGTAGGCTACTCATGTTCTGACAAATTAGCCCAGGAAGTACACAAGACAAAAACGGTTATAAACCACAGAGTGCAACAGTCTGTGTATCTGTTTCTGTATGTCACACTTTTATTCTCTATTTACACTTTGCAGACTCTTACTGTAATATACCCACATATTTTGAATTTATAATGTATTTACTTTATTATTTTAGTAAAATGTCTCCACTGTTGGTCTAATTCTAATAAAGCATTAGTCCTGTGTTCATCTGAAGAAACCAAACACTGACAGAAACTAAAATCAAATGTTTTAGAAAAGGCATTAACCTACAGGTTACACCTCCTTTTATCTTCCTCTTTATTCTTTATTGAAGCTATTATTGAGGCCCAAAAATCCCAAAACAGCAAAACAAGACTTAATCCCATAATTCTAAAACCAGCAAATATAGACATATGGAAAAAATTAAAGTGCTTCTACAGTAAAAATAAACTCAGCAGGTAATAATCACAGTTCATTTCATGTCCGAGCTTTTCCCTGAAGCTAGTTTGAATAAAATAACAACCCTTGAATACTTGGAGCTATCTGCTAAACTCTGGTGAAACTTTACACAATGACACGTTTTGCCGGAAACAACAATGATTCTGTTGTGGATTGTCTTCTTGTTCACACAAGGCCGATGTTCACACTCCATGAAAACACACACTCTTGAATCTTCCACAGAAGAGGAGGGAGGCAGAAGAATCAAAAAAAAATCCTAAACCTTTCTTGTGAAAAACAGATCTTTTTTTTATCCACCAATCAGTTTATTTATTGTTAAGTTGTTATTATTATGATCTTTTATCAATGCATTTCATTAGTTTCTGCTATAATCAGTGTATTTTCTTCCCATCAGTTGGCAGTAAGAAGTTCTAATGATAACTATCACAATGTTATCCCATTACCACACAAGGCTAACAAAAATCAGCTTAACTTTTACAAAATACAGTTACAATTTAAAGGTCATTATTTTTGAGAAAATAGACAAAAAAGATGAAGAGCTTACACCCAACAGTACAGATGATGAGCATTTCTTTTACAATCACTTGAAAGTGATGACGTAGTCCGGATACGCCTGGTTGTCGTGAAACACCACGTACATGCGGGGGTTGTACACTGCATCCACCACACTGTCGTAGAGGTCGTGGGGCTGCTGCGGGTCACGAGGCGGGGGCACCCTCATGTCTGCAGTGCCCTGAGTGTAGAGGCCCGTCAGGACTCGGGCTACAAACATCAACTGGGTCCCGTCTGTGGCTGGTTTGGAGTAAGTGGGTTCAGAAGAGTACTTTGCATCAATGGCAAAGTATGTACCGTGACCGTATGAAGTGGCTGTGGAGAGGAGATAGACATGTAATAGACATATATAAAAGATATTTGTGTCCTTTTTTGTCCATCAGCAGCATTAAACTCTCATTTACCACATGATGTAAAGATATAGTGTATTTTAAAGTTTAAAATCACACTCTTTCACATTTTGCAAAGACATGTATAGCATTGAGTAGACGTTTAAAGTTCTATAAAACAAAGTGGAAGTACTTTCTTTTTCTGTTCCAACAAGTGCTTAAGGCATGCATTAATGTTTCTTTTTGAGACTATTGTATTTGAATTTTTCATTCAACACATAATGACTGTGGGATTTTGAAGTCTTTATTAATATAAGCTCTGACAGTTTTTTTTTTAAGTCACCCAATTCTGACTTTATTCTCAGAATGTATAAAGAATGTGTTTAAAGTCGGGAACATCAATCCACTTTTTCACCATGATATTCTGACAAAAACTACATACTTCCCTCGTAAACACTGTATTAATGTTTTGTGAAAGTTAATTATAATTACCATTTTGACCCGAGAAGCTTCTGTTGAACCCAGTATTGATGATAGCTTTGCAGTTTTCTTGGGTTGTTCCGTGGTACAGCATCTTTTCATACGCCCCTCCTTTCTGTTTGATTTTATCCATGATGTACTTTTTCTGTGCTTCATAGCCTCGACGCAAGTAGATGTTTTGCACACGTTCAATCTGTTGAAAAACAAAAACAAAACAAAGCACTATCAATAAAGAATACTTTGAATACGACAAAAAAAAGTTCTTTAAATAATTTTGCCCACCTTCAGTACAGACTTGTTGCAGGTACGTTTGAAGTCCTTCTTCACATTTTGGTACTCCGCAGAGGACTGCAGCAATGGAACCACAACCTGCTTTTCATCAGCGGCCATGTTGTCCCAGTACAGAGGGAAGCTGAAGTCTGGAAGTAAACAAGAAGGTAAATTAGTTCAAGTCATCAAACACTAAAAATACTTTTGTAGCCACCTTATAAACAGTTTGTGCTTTTGTGCTGTATGCGGTAGATCAGCTGCTGTAGCAGTGTCTTTGGTGATTTCAGAAGTTACTTCTGGTCTAAACTGGGCCGGTTTATGGTGCTCCGATACAGCTGTTCACAGTGGCGCGCTTTAGCTCGAGTAGCGTTACTGCTTTGTTCTCTCCCTTTTCCCTACCTGGTCCACTTTGAGGCCCAAACGTGTGCCCAATGTGAGCAAAACAGTTGCAGAATCTGAAAACTGATTGTGGATTTACTTGTGACTCTTCCTGTGCTCCAGCGGAGAATAGACAAGTTGAGAACTAACAGTCAGTCATGCTTCATTAAAGTTGGTGGTCATCTTAAATCTGTGCCTCGCTGATCATTGTCAATATCGAAAAAAAACTGGCCAAAGATATATCATCAAGATCAACATTTATTTTGTTGCAGTGTAACATAAAATTTGATATTTGGCACAGCCTTATCAGTGAGTAAGTCTATTTTTAAATTCATATTTTTATCTTTACCCTTTGAAATAATTTAATAAATTGTCCCTGGCAATAAAAAGTCAATAAGATTTGATTTTGATGTTTTTAATACAAACATTAAACCCACCTGGCAGATTCTTAAGTCGTTTTAGGTTTGTCTTGTATGTTGGAATTTTTGTTGAGGACTCCATTTTCACCAGATCTACGTCCCACAGTATCCCCAGTGCGTCCTCTATCCCTCCGGCTGTGTCCTTGTTCTCCAGCTGCTGATTGGCCGTTTTGGGGAGTTGTTCCCAGTTCCCGTTGGTTCCCAGGATGCACCAAGTGATCCGGCCGTGGAGGTCTTCCTTCTCCCTAATCCTCGACTCCCTCGCAAGCAAGCCTGGCATGAAACTGTGAATCATAAAGATTACTTTGTTCACCTCGCTGGTCAGTCCGCTCACCGTCCAGTCGCCTTGGTTGGAGGTAAGCTGGAGGCACAAAGATTCTACCCACTGCCTCAGAGTAAGCAGATCGACCTGGGACAGTTGGGCCAGCTCTTCTTTCTTAAAGGTGTGTGTGAAGCACTGACTTTGATATAGTTCTTTAAAGATTTTCATTCCATTAGTGATGTTGTTTCTGGAGTGGCCGGTGAAAATGAAGACGGACTTCTGGCTCGAGCTGATGGTTGGAGGTGCAGGCTGAGGTTCGGGTGGATGAGGCGGCACCACTAAAAAACAGACCAGACATAATCAACATGTTTTATATTCAAATAAAAAAAAAAAGATGGATCGCAATACTTGTTCTGAACAATAGGGGTGCTCTGTTTACAGCAAACTCACTTTCGAGCTCAATAGCGGCAAACAGTTTCTAGCATGACAACGACGAGTGCGGATGTTGATATTCATCCTCATTCAAATTAGAGATGTGGCAGCATTTTGTATTTGCAAAGACTAAAAATGACACCGATGAGGTGGCAACAGAAAAAAACTAAAACTGTGTGCAAACATTGCAAGAAGGATGTTTACATACTCTAAAAGCACAATGAATATGAAGCAACACATAAACTGTCACAAAAAGCTATAAAGACAAACCACAGTGAGCGGAGGATTTGCAGCCCCTGTAGCTCCGACAAGCGTGAGAGCTGTGAAGATTGCATGCTGCATTGGTGTCTTTATAGCAAAAGATATGAGACCATTTTCTGTAGCGGAAGATAAATTATTTTGACTTCTGGTAAACACACTGGAACCCAATCCCATCATGGCCTCACTTTAGCCAGACGATCATGCCATGACGGCGACTCTCCTGAGCATACTTTGGATGTCTCAGACATAGTGAGGCTTCTTAAGCTACTAAAACAACTACAACTGTGCTGCGTGACTAAAAAAATCATGTCTTTCCATGTCTGGCCTTGAAGCATATGATTGAGCAAACATGCCATCCTCACTGTGAGTAACATGAAGAGAGCGATACTGACAGATTCACTTTAGGGTACCACAGCCTGCTGAAGTCCACATAATTATTGCATATTTAAAATGTGTATCTCTTGTAACTTGTAAGAGTAAGAGGGCTTTAGTACTAAGAAGTTAAAATGGTTTAAAAATTGATTTAGGTAAAGTTTAAGTGATTTGCAAAAGTGAACTTTGCCACACGTCTATGTAAATCATGAGTTAAAATGTCAAGTGTGAAAGAACCATAATAGTTTTTGTTTTCTTTACCTCTGTTGATGACTGCAGTGGAAAACATTTCAGTAGCCTTTTCTTTAAAAGCCAAGAAAATTCTAGTTTTGAAGAGGACAAGGCGGACTTTCTCCAAACTGTTTAGAGGAACGTTCATAGCGTTTTTGATCCCTCGGAGAATGGCCCCAGCCACAACCCCAGGGTCCATCCCACCGGCTCCTGTTGAAGCAATGTGGACTATTACTAAACGTAATCAGTGGACTGTTAGTAAGTATAAGTAAGTACTGAATATGAGCACTTACCTGCGCAGATGGCAGGGATGGCCACAGAGCTCCAGCTGTTCACTTCACAATGCCACATGATTTTGCCGACCAGGTGTTCGATCATGTCTGCACTCTTTTCTCCACAAACATGTAAAAGGCCTTTGACGGGGAACTGTCCCGGCTGAGTCACAAATACTTCTCCTTTGCTGACTTTGGCTATATAGACAAACAGATTAATAGTGTTGAATGAAGAATTTGTTTGTTGAAGAATTTAGTATTGCATTAGTCTGGATGTTACAGTTTTAAACCCAGACTTGTCGATGTTACTTATAACTTAACTTATACCATAACTTATGGACACTCTTATTTATTTTTACTCTTATTAACTTATGGACATAATTTTAGCATTCACACATTTTTCTAAGTTTTGAATTATATTCAACCCTTCACTGTTGAAGCATAAGTAGAAAGTAGATGGATCCTTTTCCTTTTAATTTTGTCATGAGAGACTGAAAACCCCAAATTTGGCTCTTCTTTGGAGAACTTCTCCAAGTTTTAGTAAACAGTTTTGACCATAATATCTTTTCGTGGCTTTACCTGATTTGAGTACAGCCTCCACTTCTGGTCCTGCCACAGCCAAGATATCTTTGCACACCTCTGTAGAATAAGAATAGCTATTACCAAGGATGCAACAATTCTCAATACATTGAACCATTCGGTATACCCTTCTCGGTTCAATACACACTTCGGTTTGATTGATATTGCGTAAAATCTATAGTCCTTGTGTTTTTATGCAACATATTTCTCTTCAGTTGTGTGTGCTTTTCAATCATTTGAGATTAGGGAACAACCAGTCACAGCACTCTATTGGTTCATGACGACAAACAGTATGAACGTTGGTGTTCCCCCAGTGCTTTATGGTTTAGCAGCTGCCTTTGCAAAACATGCCCCCCGCCAAGACTAGTGAAGACCAAGCTTCTCTCATAGAACCCCTTAAAAGGTCCTTGAGTAAGGTATACCTCCGTCCACCAGAGGACAGAGGTATATCCCTCCTCTGGTGGAGCTCTTACCGGTATGTAACTCCACAAAGTTGGTCGTGTTCACCACAGCGTCGGTCGTCTCGTTGGTGATGTCGCCAAAAACCAGCTGCAGTTGGATCCCATTTCCTAATGTAATCAACACGTTGTCAATGTCACTGGTGAGAGACCGGAAGATTGCTGGAAAAAAACAACATAAATGTGTTTAACAACATAAATGCATTTTACTTTTAGTGACTTTTACACCACTGTAGTTTACCCTGTCCGGCCTGGTTCATGTTCTGGCTCAGTTCTCTGTAGACTTTGTCGTAGCTCTGTGGAAAAATACAAAACATTCAGCTTTACAAAACGTACTTTCAATGTGTCTATAGGTCTACAAATTTTGCTAATTGTATATATTTTTAAATAAAAAAAAACTGTTTTAAGAACAATAACACAAATTAACAGAACACAAAGAACAAATTTGTATTCTTTAATAATTATAATTGTAATTACGCTTTGAATTATATTGCTTTTATCCCCCCCCCCCCGAGACTCAAAGCACTCACATTATTCATTCACTCCACAGTCACACACTGATCTTGGTAAGTTATGTCTGCAGCCACAGCTGCCCTGGGGCAGACTGACATGGGGCCCACACCTGCATGAACTGTTCCTTTTTGGAATGCATCAGAAAGGTCAAGAACTCCAATGGAAAAAGCTCCAGGACAAGGTTGTGCCAATTAGATTTAGTGGGGGACTGTCACTAATCCAAGACTGGAAGATGTTCTTTCATGCAGCGTATGTGAGGATGTCATATAATCTGTTCGAGTCTGAACCAGCATGCCTCTAGCCCCGGAGCAGAGATAAAGGATCCATTTTTCTCATGTCTTTTAGAATATGTGTCCAATATTATTGAATTTTAATGGTTAATTTTGTGTCTTCTACTTAGAGAAATCTGTACACGGTTAATAATTTCCAAATTAATTGATTTTTTAGCCAGGCACTTAAGCAGTAACTTGTTGGTGATAATGTGGCATCTGAAGTAATTGTAGGTTTCTCAGATAAGTCTCGGAATTGGAGATATCTAAAGTGGCTGTTGGGAAGATTAGACCCCACAAACGAACCACACATTTTTCTGATCTGTTGATGTGTCCAGACATTCTAACCTTATTTCAGTCATGTCTGGTTTAAAGTCAGTCTTGTATTGGAGAGAGCACAGGAATTGATTGTAAAATTCAAATTAAAAAAATATTCTTTTTAAGTCTTTATTGGCAAAAGTGCCAATAGCATCTACAATCAAGGTTATTCTGCTTTTTTAAAGAAGTGGTCACACTGCTCTGGATAGTAACACTAAAACAGAAATAACCTATTTTGAGTTTTCAAGCCCTTAAACAGTTCATGTAAAAGTGTCAGTACTGGCCTCCTCTGAGGTGGGATCATCAGGTTTGATGACGATGTGCACGGTCTTGACAGAAGATGGAGAAGCTGTTAATCCAAACTGTTTAATCTCCTCTGTCAGCACCTGAATGGCCTCACTGAGCGGATATTTGAGAGCTATCCCAGGTCCAATCACAGGAAAGGCCACAGAGGTGTATTTCTGTTGTACACACAGGTCCAGACACTGCTTCAGCCCCTTCCTAAGAGCCTGCAAATCGACAAGCACACTTATAGAGGCTTAGATAAACATACAAAGTATTGTACAAATTATTTTACAGCACAAATCCGAAATACACAGTAGGTAAACAACTTTTCCAGTCCTGAAAAAGCCATGAGAAAAATAAGAAAAAGGAAAACATTCTGGAAAAAATGTGATGGAACATAAACTAGCACCAGATACAAAACTGTATGTGGCTCTGCAGTAGCCATTTGATGGATTGTTAGCTTGGACGTAGGCTACTTTACTTCTATTCTCCTTTATTGCTTTGGCAAAATGTTATTGTATAATAATTGAGCAACTTTTTATTTTACTTTTGTTTTGGTCTTTGAAAAGCTGTATCTGGATAACCTCTTACTTTGCCATGACATAGACTTCATTTAACCTCACCTGCACACTCTGTCCTGTGACCCCGTCCCAGGGCAGACACTCGATGAAGAACAGTTTGGAGCAGCCCAGAGACGGAGGTGCGACTACTTCCAAAACACCACCTGCGTACTGGACCCAGTTCTTTGCTGCCAGGCTAAACTTCTTCTTCATTGGAATCCCTGCTTTGTTAAACAGACATTTTCCAATTTGAGTGGACATCAGCTTCTTCTTCAACATTGGGACCACCAAGGCATTCACCTGTGGATTAAATTATACAGATTAAGATTGTTTGTAGAGATTAACAATGATTTAAATGAGTTAAATTCTTTACCTGTTCATCTACCAAACTCCCCAGCTTGATCTCGAGGCTGGTTTTGTTGACTGATATGCTCCCGACAGTGTTTCTTCGTACTTTGTTGGTGGGAAGTATTGTCGGGAGACTGGCTGGACTAGCGGGGCAGTTGACACTTCTCTGCAGCTCTTGGATGATAACTTGGTTGGACTTTTCGATCAGATCTTTGCTCGCTTTTCCATCAGCGCTGAAGTACTGTCTCGCCCCTGGTCCATCGAGAACTAACTCCTCTGACACTAGACTGGACAGTGCTTCGTTTAGGGCCTGCTGGGTTTCCTGGACTGAAGATCGAGGGCCTGACACCAACACACAAGGATACGGGAAATGGGAGGCTTTTAAGGACACTTTGGTTTGCATCAATCCAATCATGTTCAAGAGTTTATCGAAACAGTCAACCATTTCTGGTTTGGGTAAGTTCAGCACTTCCTGAACAGCAACATGGTTTATTTGATATTTGTGTATGACCTCTTTGAGCTGGTTCACGTGCTCGCTGTAGCCCACCAGCTGGACTACAGTGGTGCTGTTCGGTCCCGGGATGAAGCTGAGATCTATTTTGTGCTCAAGAATATTTGCACTGACCTTTCTTTTCATCACTATTTCTTTAACTCTGTCTAGATCAGGAGGGACTGCGAAGTGACCTTGCAGTTGGACATTAGCAATGCTCAGATCTCTTTTTAGTGTCACTTCAGCCTCGTCCAGAGCTTCAGACGACAGACTCGACAAAATGAGATCATAGTCGACTTCGAGGGAGACTGGATTTCGAAGGTTTTTCTGGAAACGATGCTGATATTTACCGATGGCACCACTGGAGGTGAAGAAACTCATGAGCTTTGTCGGAAACTGGACTATCTTTTGTTTGACCTTTTTGATTAGCTCGTCATGTTTAGCAAAACCTAACTGCACTTCTGTTTCAGGACCTTCCAGGATTAAGACATTGTTGTGTTTCTGGATTGTAACTTTGGGGCAGTTTGTACAGATTTCTCTGGTCAACTCTTCCTCGATTAATTTGTACTGCTTCTCATCAATCAGCAGCTCTTTTCTGGCCGGATATCTTTCTAAAGCTTTCACCTTCTCATTGACAATGCTCACTTCCCCGACGACAACAGCGTATCCTGATTCCGTGTACACTTTCACCTCATCCTCCATAAACAATGTGTCTTGCATGTCGAGTTTTGCTTTCTTTGGCTCCATCCCGTGATAGCAGAAGTAGGTTTTGGCAAGTCCGTTCAGAATCCAATCGACATGTTCTTGCATGGCGCCACTATAAACCCCCTTCTCATTATTTACTTTAACTACAGCCTCCTGCTCTTTGTAGTCAAATTCAACAGAGCAGCTGAAGCTGGAGAGCTTCTTTTGGAGGAGGTTGAGCGCCTTGGGGCAGTCGCGCAAATAGTTCAGGAGGTAAACGTCCATGGGGTATTTCTTCTCAAGGGTTGTTGGGGTTAACAACTTTGTTGATGACGTCTGAAAAAGACACCGATCAAATTACATTTTTTAGATTTTTATCTTCCAACCTTACATATTACATTTAAACTTGGCCTACTATGCAACCAAATACATAAAATTATATTGAAAAGTGTTCTATAGCTTCAGTGTCAACATTTGTAACATTAGATTACTCAGGCTATATATATAGTTTATTTATATTTATAACAGATATACAGGCCCACTGACAGAATTAATGGAGGGTTGGACAAATCCTTTGGCCAGAGGAACCCTATTTTCAATATTACTAAAGCATAGGAGGGCTTAGTTTTGGTGACCCCAGATCCTGAGGTTGCTCTAGGACTGCTGGAATACCTGGAAGAGGGCGTGGACAGTGCATTGTCTCGGACAATAGCAGAAAGAAAGATCTCCTGGGGCAACGGGGGCAATCATCATCCTGTTTGCTTTTCCCTGTATCCGTGATGCTGTTTGGAAATGTGCCAAAGGCTGCAAATTTCCTACACATCCTAATACAATTTTCCTAATTCATATTCTCCATACCACACATACTTCCCAGTATTGAAGGACTAAACTTGAATAATTGTCAGCATAAAATTTAACTTTATGCTGATGTTTTTATTTTTCTGAACTCTTTAACTCACTCAATTCTGAGGATACAAGATGATTTTTTTCTAAGAATGAGGCCATGCTTTTATCTGATCTACATTCTATCAATCCAAACATTTCTCTGCCTTTTCATTGGTTCCTTTCAAGCTTCACTTATTTGGGAATAAAGGTTTCTCCTAACTTAAAAAATGTGTTCAGTCTAAACAACACTCCTCTGGTTCAATCTGTTAACTGGGATTTGAACAAATGGTGCAACCTCTCCCTTTCTCTTCTGGGCGGCGCACATCTGGTCAAAATTAACATCCTTCCTTTATACCGGGCCTTCACGCGGGCTTTGCTGGTTGGTCTCAAAAAAGTATCAAAATCGTTGGTGACTTGTTTGATGAGAGGTCATCTCTTATTTTCCAACAGATTAAAGCCAAGTATGGCCTCAATAGTAGTATTTTTTTTAAATACTGACATAAAACTGACAAAATACAAAAAAATGACAAACTGTCTTTTGCTTTTGTAAAAAATAAATCTTGTATAATCTGCTACACTGTGCCCATAAATGTATTGTGGTTGTGTGGATTACTACATAGAGTAGGTTTTATGGAATGAACTTGCACAACTGCTAAGCACCTTTTTAACCCTTCAAAACCGACCATGTTTTTTGGTGTGTCTGCTCAAAAATGACTGCAAGGTGTATTTCAAACAAATCTATTATGATTTTATTATAAAATGGTCAGGCGGAGTCTCCATTATAAACAATAGGGCAGAATTTGGCACAGTTTGGCACCACCTGCTTTGTTTGCTTGCCGTTTGGTCTGTGTTTGGAGAGAAGGTAATTAATTACCAATTGTGCCTATTCATTCATTTGATCCAGTCTATTCATTTGATTACCTACATAGCTATATGTACTTTCCTTTTCCTCTTTATGTGTATATGTTGCTATACATCTCTTCCGTCAACACTTAACTGACAAACACTGAATTATACTTCCTTTCTATCAATTCATATTCTTCTGCAAAAAACAAAATAACAAAAAAATTGCTTCCATTGTTTTCCTCACTTGTAAGTTGCTTTGGGTAAAAGCGTCTGCTAAATGACTAAATATAAATGTAATGTAAATGTTTACATTATATGTTTAAATTGCTATTTCTGTGGATGTCACTGACAAAGGCAATAAGCACATAGTAAATTCTATAAATCTTTTTTAGTATTGTTGTATCTTTATTTTTAGTTAGTGTCTGTGGGTCGGCCCATTATTATTGTGAGGGAAGTGGGAAAATAAGAAAACATGTTTGTGCAGACAAGACAACATATATATGATTAAAACTAACCATTGAACTCTGCTCATGAATTAACACTTAATCACAAAAAAAGATAAATATGCTAATGTACTGTCTGCATGTGCTGAAGAAGTCTGATTATACTTTGTTCAGTTTCTCTTTCCTTTTGTCCGCACTAATGGCACCATTTTACCCTAGCACACCGAGGCTACTCCCGGGCCGTGGAGTCAGCCACCTGCACTGGGACATGGAGCTAACAGGACGTCTACATCAGGCCACAGATACTTGTGAAGATTGATTGAACAAATTTGAAAAAAAAAATTCTGCTATTTTAATCACAACAATCATAATAAAGTGGCCATAAACAACACCAAGGACTTGTTTAATTCTCTGACTGCCATGTCAAGTTACCATCACTTTCAATTTTAGACTGGCCCAACAGGAACGGTTCTCGGTTCTCCCAATTAGCCAAAATATCATTAACATAAAAAAAAAAAAGTTGTATTTGGACGTGTTATTTACAAGGGTAATTACCCCATTGATGTATGTCCATACTGTCTGCAGTTTCAAATGATTAAAGAATACTTTTCTTTTGATCAGACAGGAGTGAGTGTTTGTTTCACCTGCTTGATGAATTTCATGTCTGCGTTATTTGTTTAGCTCATAGTTTGTTTGTATTACATTGGCGTCATCAGAACAAATTGCTTTCAGTGTATGTGATCAAAAATGTTTCTGAGATAAGCAGAAGGCAGACAAAAGCAGATACAAGATATAATAGCAGATATAAGTATCACAATGATTTAAAAATATTCTCTTAAGGGTTCATTATGTAAACGTTATTTAAATAAATGGTGTGTATGTAACTTTTAGTTACTAGTTTGTTATGGATTAAAGGGATTTTCCAAACTCACCGGTAAGGTTCTGGGCACATTTGTTGAGACAGTCAGACACAGGTCCCCGGATGGGAGTAAAATGGTGTGTTTTTTTCTTTGCAGAACCCATTCCTGGTCTGTGAAATATACTGATTACAGTCAATAACTTATCTGAAAGTTTTATCAGTATGGACGTACACAAGCCTTACCTTCTTGGTATTCGAAGCATACTTTATAAAGTTTGTCTCCAACCTTTTCTATCTCCCCACATTCACCTCCTCCTGAGTCTCTTCTTTTCTGAAAGTGTCTCCGGATCCTGGCCTTTTCTTTTTCTTTGAGGTCTTTTGCCTCAAAAAACAACGGATACTGATAATCCATTTTACCCAGACCCTGCTGCCTGCCTGTTTTGCTGACTTCTATTTATACTTGTCTAGTTTCACTTTCACCAGTATCTGTGCTAAGTTAAAGCAGGTTTACAAGAAATGCCCGGTGGAATTTCCCTGGATAAACGCAGATGTTTAAATAAGATATACAACATTATAAGTGTCTAAATATCATCTAACGACAAAGTTAATGGCACTAAACAAATGCTAAAACTTGGGTCAATAAACATAAATCAAATGTAAACCTTGAAACACTTCAACAGTAACCCACTAAAGGTCATTCTTCCTCTATAAATGACTAACGATCAAGCTGTTTCCATCTCACAAGAGAGATGAAAATGAAAAATGTTGAAATGGCTGAGATTCATTGAAAACAACAATCTAACATGAAGGTTTGACAAAAAGGCTACTGGCACATTTTTGGGTTGAAAAGGTTTGATTTGAGCAAATGTCCCAAAATACAGGCCTGTGAGCCAAATCTAAAACTTTACTTTCTTCAGACTGTGGGGCCCACACAGGAGGTTCACAGAGGCCCCTAATACACAATAAAGTCTAGACACATTAGGAATATAATAATCACAAATCCACAGGCTTTAGTGATTATAGATATATGTTCATTTGCAAAGGATTAAACCACTGTTTTAACTTTTATATCTATAAATGATATCAGCAAAGAGGAGCTAGGATCACACTTGTCAGGAAGCATGCAATTCAAAAAATTTGATTGCTTGTATATATTTAAATATGTATAAAATTGATTGGCATTATTTGTTGTGTCTTAAAAAAAACGAAGACTCTGGAAATCAGTTTTATTGAACAGACAACAAAACCTGAACACTGAGCTAAGAATCTCTCATTTTGTAAACTCACACTTGAACAAATCCTTCATCATTCATCACATTCTCCTGTATCTCAGCCAAGTTTCATACGGTACGTTTAATGGAAATACCCGGTGGAGTGTCCCTTGATAATTGTCTTGGCACTTAACTTGATAACCAAAAAGATAAATCAGATATAAACCTTGCAGCATAACCACAACAACCACAATCTACTGGAGGTCCTACTTACACAAAAAAATGACTTGACAACCCAGCTGTTTCCTTCTCAGAGAGACATAAAAATGAAGGTTTGAAAAGTGTGATTTGGGCAAATGACAAATGCTGCAAAATCCAGGCCTTGAGACAAATCTAACAGTGGCTGAGCCAGAATTTTGCTTTCAGGCTGGCCAGACTAATGCCGCTGCTCACAGAGGAGTGGCACAGAAACTGATAAAACGCAACCTACATACGTGTACAATAATATGCTTTATACTAGAATTTTAGATAAATATTTTTGACATACAGTATTGGTGATAGATGTCGAGCTATAAGCTGAGCACCACATCAGAGTTGTGTGATCGTAAGAGTAAAACCAAAGCCAAACCATTTGAAAAACTCTAGGTCTCTGGATTAAACTTTTTTACTAACTTAATTGAAATGTATGTGGGACTGTCTAATTATATTTTAGTGTATTAGCTTGTTTTATAAATCACTTTTTAACTACTCTGTGGGCTACAGGACTCATGTCTGGTGGATCCAGATGAGGAATAAAATAATAATAAAATAAAAGGAAACGCTTAAATCTAATTTATAAACATAATTAAAATAGATGAGTTTTCTGTTTTAGCTCTGTCCTTCTGTTCACTGACTAACTTCTGATGGAAAATGTTGTTAAAATGATCATTTTCAGTAGGCCCTAGACCTACTTTGAGACAGTAAGTCCAGCTATTGTTCCTGAGAGAGTTCACTGTAGAATTATTTTAGCATGGAAAGAAATCGTTAAGTGACCTATTAGTGTCAGGACCAGACAAAAGGACTCAGAGTAGATCCCACAAAAGACAGAGCTTTTAAGATATTTATTTTCTGGGGCAAAGGTACAAATCCGAAATCCAAGAGACATAATCAAAAAACAAGGCGAAGGTCAAAAACACTACAATCAAACAACACACTAAGTAACGCTGGAACGCTCACACTTGGGTAAAGACAATCTGGCAGGGACTGGAGGCAGGTACCAAGGTGCTCTCCTTTACAGGCTTTATCCGGCTTACATGAAAAGTTGGGTGGACTCTCATGGTCCTGGGGAGCTTTAGTCTGACAGCAACTGGATTCACGACTTTGGACACAGGGAAAAGACCAATGAAGGTGCTAGCTTACGGGACTCTACCCGTAATGGAAGTTCCCTTGTGGATAGCCACACCTTCTTTCCCGCCCGGGAAGTTGGGGCCTCCCTCCTTTTTCGATCAGCAACTACCTTGTATCTTGCTCCAACGCAGGAAACAAGGGTAGCTGATACCCAAACACACACTGAAATGGTGACAGGCCAGTAGATGCATTCGGCAGAGTGTTATGTGCGTATTCCAACCATCCCAGTACCTTACTCCAAGACGTGGGGTTCCGCGAGGTCAAACATCGTAGTCCAACCTCCAGATCCTGATTGACCCGTTCAGTTTGCCCATTGGTCTGGGGATGATGGCCTGAAGACAGACTGACAGTTGCACCCACAAGGCTGCAGAAGGCAATCCAGAACTGTGCTACAAACTGCGACCCTCGGTCGGACAGCACATTCCTGGGGAAAACAAAAATTCTACAGACATGAGTTAATAACGCTTCTGCTGTCTCCTTAGCAGAATGCAGCTGTGGTAGAGGAATGAACCGCACCATCTTGGAGAACCTATCCACCACAGTAAAAACAGTATTGTTCCCCTCCAAAACTCCAAGGACGATGGGGCACTGGCAACGGATGCAGCAGACCAGAGACGGGCGCATTGTAGGTCTTGTTAGGGGAGCAAATATCACAGGCCACAACATATTCAGTAACCTCCCTTTTCATACTTGGCCAGAACCTCTCTTGAGCTCTAAACAGTGTTCTGCGGCCCCCCAGGATGACAGGACACCCGCGACAAATGAGCCCAAGATATTACCTGTCCCCGCAGTGCTGGTGGTACAAACAGGCGATTAGATGGAACTCCCAGAGGAGCCTCAGTGTGTCCGAGAGCCTCCTTGACTTTGCCCTCGATGCTCCAGGTAATGGCTCCCAGGAAACAGGAACTTGGCAGGATGGGGGAAGCCTCTTCAGGGACTTTTTCAATATTCAATGACATTATTGTTTTTAAATACTGTCCACTAGAATATGAATATGAAGAATATGCTACCCCCAAATAAATTAAGAAATGAAATACAAACTTTTGCCAGAGCCTGTCTCTGGGACTCCCTGACCATAGGCTAAGGCCCAACATACCCTAATACACTTACCCTAACTCTAACCTACCCCGTCAGTGGGTCTGCCCTGAACAGCAAGATGATTACAGTCACAGTCTGTGAGCGAGAAAGAGTCTTTCAAGTCTTAGAAATGTTTTTTTTTTGACACACTCTTGGAATGGAACCTCCCAGAAAAAGCTAATTTGCATTCATGGGATGGAAACAAAAAGGTGTTAACAAAGATGTAAACAATGTAAACAAAGAGATTTTTTGCTAAACCTGGCATTCAAGGGGTTAAAAATTCAGAAAATTCTTAAATATTTGTTAGGTATGGTGAGGACAAAAGTTAATAATGACATTCATAAAAAAAAAAAAGAAAGAAAAATTGTTGACACATAATATTTCTAATGCAAACTTTAAAAGCGCATTTTGTGTGTCTGAGGAAATCAGGTGGAAAAAAGACATTTACAAGCTATTTTGCACAAATTTTATCAGAACAAATGTTGGTGTCCAAAAATACAAATTTTCATTTATGAGATGGAAAAAATGTAATTTTTGTGTTTTAAATTTTTTATTTTTTGCCAAAACTACCATTTATGGGGTTAAAAAAATTCTTAAAATTCATAAATATTTAATTCATAAAAAATGGTAAAAATATGCTAGCATATATTTTTATGGCGATCTTTAAAACATTTTTTTTTTTTGTGTCCAAAAAGTTAAGGGACCCCTAATTGCTCATCCATATCATTCATTCCTTACTATCTTTGTTTTTTGACAACATTGAGAAATAGGCTTTTTTTCAACACTAGCACTTACACTGAACAGAATCTATCCCTGATAGAAAGTGAGACCACACACTGTATGCTTTTACATAAACATTGATGAACACACAACAAAATGATTTACATGTGACACAAATTATTTATTGACCAGACAAATGTGGATCATTGCAACTTTGTGGCTAAGACGTGTCTCCACTTGAGAAATAAGTACTTCTGGAAATCAGTAGGAAGTGAAATTACACAGAAAGAAAGAGAGAGAGAGAGAGAGAGACTGATAAGAAGAACTTGTAATACAGTTGCGGAAATGTTCTTTGCACCTGTTGGTTTTGGAGAGTGTACATAGTGGAAACTTGGAGCGGCCTCAAAGCAGAGGGAAAAAAATTGCCAAACAAAACAGTCCAGCAGAATAGTTAAGACCAGCAAGATTACTGTTTCAGAAGACTGATCAAGATGAAAACCTTTGTCCAGTGCTTTATTCTGGTGGTCTGTGTTGCGGTTTGTGCATCGGCATGTAAGTACTGCTCTCATTTCCTAAAATGTGCAAAAGATTAAACCACAGAATTGACAAAAATGATGCAATATGCAACAAACATTTATATTTCAGCCATGCATGCTCGCTGCAAATGCCTGAGAACAGCCAAGACAGTAAATTCCAGGTTTATCTCCTCTGTGAATGTCATCAACCCGAGTCCGTACTGCAACAAGAAACAAGTGATGTAAGTGTTGCATTTAGTTTTTATATTGATCCCTTTTGAGTGTTAGGCTATGCACAGAAAAAAAACTTCTCTCCTTTTTTTTTCTTGCAGTGTCACCTTCAAAAATAAAAGAATGTCTTGCCTTGACCCCAAAGAAAAGTTTGTTCAAGATTTTCTTAAAGCAATTCAAATGTAAGTCAAGTGTTTTTGCAGCTGCAGGTTTCAACACTGTAATAAAATTGCATGTAATAAAAGTTTGCCTCCAGCTGCAATTAGAAGCCTAAAAACAGAAACAAAAGTGGCTTAGTGTGATACATCTTGTTTTGTGCTGTTTGTTTGACACACTTCATTTACATTGTGAACTTCAATGATACGAAAGACTGAAGAATACAGGATTTTTTACAGGCAGGTGGCACGGATGGCTGCCAAGACTAAATCTCTACAAACAAAGCCAGCATCAATCACTTCAACAACTCTCACGACACAAGGGAGACCTGCAACATCCACACGAGGCTGATGTCAAAGAGTTCACCGTTCGATGACACTGACATGTCTGTGTGTTGTTGTCGAACATGTCATTACTTGCATCTATTTTGTTGCAAAAAGCTATAATTATGGGTGATTCTGTTCAAGCTTTTTTTTTTCAACTCTAGTGCTTTGCAGATGTACAACTGCAATAGTTTTGGTAAATGTATTTCTTTGAACTTTATTCTTCCAGCAGCTAAATCCACACTAAGCTTTGATTTAAAAGCATTCAGATGTACTTTTTCCATCTACATATTTAATATCAATTCATGTGTAAACCCTGAGTTATTAACTCCTTCCTTTTTGTCTACTCACAACTATAACATGTTATTATTGCAACAATAAATTCTTCTTTTTGTATAATTTCTTTCCTTGCTTTATTTTTCAAAGACACTTCACATTTCTCAGAGACATTGAAATAAGTAATCCCAAACTATTAGAAAGGGCTGGTTTAACTATGGGTATTCATTCAGATAATCTGGTCAAAGCAGTAGAGCAACAAACACACAAGAGGACAGATGCTATACTGAACAACATGGTCCAGCCCCTACATTGGGCTTTAGAAAGATAGAACTCCAAAAGAATTCTTTCTTTCTGTCCTATTAGTCCCCTGCAGTTTGACTTGTTTATGGCACTTTTGAGTAATATTTATGGTAGATTAATCAAGAAGGGCAATAAATAACATTTTTTGCAGATGATGTGCTATTATATACAAGTAACCCCAATAAGTCACTCCAAAAAAAAAAATGCTGGTAACATATGGCTTTATGGTTTTTCAGGTTACAAAATTAATTCCAGTAAATCTCAAGTTTTATCTTACAAGATCACATCTGACAAATTTTGTAACTCATTGTTTGGAATTAAATTGGCAAGCAAAAAATCTAGGAATCAATATATCAACAAATTTAAATTCAATAATGACTGCAAACTATAAGCACTTGATAAAAGCTATTCCATCTGATGTAGACAGTGCTTTTCTTGGGTCTCACAAAAGGAATTCAAGCGGTGATAATAAATATGTTTTCAAGGCTCTTATATTTGTTTCAAAAGTTGTTAGTGTTACCTTATTGTACAACTTTGAGACATTGTATTTTAGAAAGAGGCCAGTCATACTTGTGAAATATGTGTAATATACTATTAGCCGTGGGAAAGAAAAGTATAACAAGGAAATGGCTTACTAATAATGTTCCGACGATTGAAGATTGGATTGTGTTTATATAATAGAAATGTTGACATACTATGGGCCTCGAGCTAGACAAGTTTGACAAGTGTTAGAATTCATTGAGATTATTTTGGTCTGACTTTAATATTTTTTTTAATAATTGTGGGCCACTGTGACCCTATTGCATTTTTTTAAGTTTAAAGGTTCTTGTTAAAAATGCACAGGGTGTTGTTTTTATTATTATTATTTTATTTGTACAAAAAACAGTTTATATAAATATGGTTGAAGTCTTTCTGACTTAAATGTGTATTATGAAAGTGAAAGCTCCTGTAATCTATAGTATTGCATGATTAAGTCCAAGGGTGCATGTGAACTTGTAGTTTTATATCATAATCTCTTAATCTACAGTCTGGTGAAGACATGCGTAGTCCGGTAGCGAGGAGACAAAAGAATGTATAATTATCTCTAGCTCATCTTTCAGCACCCTCTATCTGAGTTTAGAGATGTTGCACAAGAAGCAGTTCTTTATTATGATTTATTAGATGCTTTGTGTGGTGTTCCAACAACGTTAACTCATCATAAACAACTCCTAGCTTTACCAGGCTGGATCTTTCAGGTTGCGGAGGGGCTGTATGATGCCAGGGATAGCACTATCTGGTGCAATAATAAGCCTCTCAGTTTTATCTGATTTTATCTGTCAAATGTTTTAAATTAACCATAGTTTTATTTGCCAGATTTATCCAGATTTATGCGCTCTGCTAATGAACAACGTCTGGTGGTATCATCCCAAAAAGAAAAAAAATCCCTCTCACGTACTTTCTCTGGATCTGTTCCACATTGGTGGAATGATCTACCTGCTGCTACAAGATCAGCAGATTCTGTAGCTATCTTTAAAAAACTCTTGAAAACACATCTTTTCCGTCAACACCTGACAAACACTGAATTCTTCCTTTCTATCAATTCCTTTTCTTTAAAAAAAAATTTTTTCTTATCCTTGGCTTTGATTACTGTGCTAGGTTTTTAACTGACTAGTTTTTTGTGCACTTATGCTTTTTGTTACCTTGTGTTGTTGAAATTGCTTCCATTGTTTTCCTCACTTGTAAGTCGCTTTGGATAAAAGCGTCTGCTAAATGACTAAATGTAAATGTAAATGTATTTCTTTATGTGATCAACCTAACTTTTTGAATAGTTATAGTTAGTTATAGTTATATAGTTAAAGTTAAGTTATATTTACTTAAAAAAAAAAAAGAAACTTCTATTGTCTTCCACAGGTTGGTTGCATGTCTGTAACAAAATAATAATGAATAAAAGTAATTCTGATTCTGATAAACCAAAAGGATATATTTCTAACTTTTCTCCATCTTACAATTTTTATATAATGTTTGTGGAAGTTCTCAGTCATCCAGGTCATCTTGAAGAAAAGGTTAAAGCAAACGGCTCAGGTAAGTGTTAGTGTCACTGTTCCATTCAGGTGTGCTTGTCCTTTTAGAGTGAAACTGTTTTGATTGAGTTTCAGAACACTGTTATAAATACTGGGCAACATGAATCTGAGGACACCTCCTCTGTTCAGGCTTTTCCATTTTAATAAAATATGGCTTCCTTCACCCCTCTCTCAAACCATCTGGCCTCTGACCAGGATTGGCTTTTTCTGTGCTGATACATCCTCTTGTGAAGCTGTTGTTTAGTTTCTCCCACTGTAACTGTCACTGCACTTCGCTACATGAACTGCATAAACCATTACTCAGCCTGTTGCTTGGCGTTCTTTTCTTTAGGGTTGGACCAGTTTTTGATGCAGAGTATTCCCAGGTTTAAAGTGGACTGGAATGTTGTGTTTGTAGAAAATCCTTTTTTAAGATAAACCAGACATATAAGGGACTACACCCTTCCTTTTTGTCCCTGGTTCTTGCCTGTCTTTTTATATAATGTAAACCTGTGTGCAAATAATCCTTGCACCAGTAACAGTAGTGGGTTTTTTGAACCTCTTGAACTCGTTTGACCTCCTCTGATAGAGCCACACGTACTGCAAAGTTTCAGTTCCCCTTTTTCTCCAAACAGCTAAACACGTTTATAAGGGAAGTAGCTATGAACTTAATGGACTGTAAGGCCCAGAACACTACTCTGAAGCCAGGATGGACATGCACTAGTTGTAGATGCTATACTTTGAGTTGATGCCAACCATCAGGAAGCAATAATGGGGAAGGAGGCAGAGAGAGGCTTCACGTTCTGTTGTATTCAGTGTGTTACAAATAATAATGCAGCCAGCAGGTAAAGCATTGCAGGTTACTCATTATGCATGTTGTGTGTGTGTGTGGTTCTGTAAAACACAAAAGAAACAACAAGTACAGCTGAAATCTGCTATCAACACTATGCTATACAGTACTTATACAAATTGAACTAATAAAGACCTGACAATATACTTATACGGCTATGTGTGTTCATTAGAGTAAATTAATACTACAAACGCAAACCGAGAAGGTGATAAGTACATATTATAAGATTATATCGCAATAAAAACAGTTAAGATTAATTCATGTTAGCAAATCTTTATCATTGGGATAATTGTTCATCCAGATAATCACCAGCTGCTATTGTTTTTTCACCACAATGCCTTTTGGACATATTTGTTTAGGCCTTAAGACCACCATTATATTGGTGATGTAAGAAATAGATTTTCAAATGCTGCATTCAAATTTCTGCTTGGTTTATGCATTCTCTTTTTTGCTCTGTCACTGTGGCCCGTTCTGTTATGCGCAACTGAGCGAAGGTTTTGCTCAAATGAAACTTCAGTCTTCAGCAGAAAACAGGCCTATAGACAATAGTTTGTAAAATAATAGTAAAGCAGCTTTAGGTTGCGTTGAGGCTGTGTTGATTAAGGAGCAGTGCTGTCTGACAGATACACCATGCAGCAGGGCCGGAACAAGGAATGTTGGGGAGGGGGGTCTGGGGGGCCCGACCAGGACATGTTTAAGATGCAATTGTCATGGCCATAAGGCCCGGGACTGGGAAGACTCCATTGCAAAACTCCACACATAGATAGAAAGGTGACAAAAAGGTTTATTGTGACACAAAAAATACAAATACAAATACAAATACAAACAATGCCAGGTTCCGAGCATAGAAAAAAAATCCAAAACAAGGTAACAAGAGAATTTCTCCAAAGCGAGTAACACAAGTAGATAACTATTCTCAGAGACACGAGGTAAAATAGAAATCCACAAAGGGAACACAAGGAAAAACCAGACAACAGCCTTCTGGTGAGGACAACAACGACCTGGGGGCCACACAGGTATATACGCCCTGGCATAGAGCAACAGGACACATCAGTATATATGTAGACACAGACAACAAGGGACAGGTGAAACACATTAGGGCGGAGCAGGGTATCACACAGATGAGGAAAACAGGCAGGAAGTAAATCAGAAACACACAGACAGGGGTAAGACCTTTCAAAGTAAAAAAACAGGAACTAAAATACAGTCTTTAAACAAAAACAGATACAAATATGAAACATGAGATCAGAAACAAAACAGACAAGAACACAGAAACCCTAACAAGACAGACGGACAACAAAACCAGTAATAGGGTCCTGACAGAAATTTGTTTATTACTTTTGATTATTTTCTGAACTTTAAATGAAAATAAGCATTTGCTGAATGAATAAATGATTGAATAAGGCTGACACTGAACAGATTATTGCTAAAATTGTTTTTTTAAGAATTGCCTAAATAGTTGAATAATCACTACACTAGTTTTAGATTTTTAGAAAAAGAAAACTCAAGGTCAAGTAGATCTGCTTTCAACAAAGTGCAATTTTGTTCAACCACAAAAAATGTTTTAGTGACATTTTTGAACTGATTTCATAATTATTGCGATAATATTGTTAATCACAATTATTGTAGTCAGGATAATTGTGACCCAAAACTCCGATATTGTCCCATGACTACTCACTACTAAATTCAACAAATTTAATAACTTGGGGCCTTTTGTACAATGTTATTGTAAATGAATATGATAAAAGATTTAACTGCTTATGATGTTCTGTTTAATGGCACTGAAATGTTAGTGCTACTTTTATCTTTACTCAGTTCTGGAAAACCGTAGTATTCTATAAATATCGCTAAGTTGGGTGACAGCTGAACGGCCCAAGGACACCAGCCACAGCTTTGTGACCGCTTGTGCTTCAGACCATCACTGTGTCTATAAAAGTCATGTGACCTGTGGATCATGACCCCCTTCTGTGCCACATTTCCGACCCGAACTCACGGAGAAGTCCTAACTTTAGTCATGAGACATCAGCATTTATTTACGATTTTACTCCTTTCTGCCCCGTCACTGTTTTTGTGTTGACAGTGTACTTTTTCAGAGCTGTTCCCTGTTCTGTATTTCATATCATCTGAAGTGCCGCAGTGATTACACAACTGCATCTGCTGATAGTTTTTTTTTTGCCTTCACTTACAGAAGGGGGAATTGAAGTTATTACTGGCAGAAGGGACTTGTCTCACAGAAGAAGAGCAGGTGTTGGAGTCGATTCAACAACTAAAATAAATGTTTATGGGTTCACGTGTCAGAGTGGTTAGCACTCCTGCCTGACAGCAAGAAGGTTGTGAGTTCAAAACCCGGCCGCCGACTCAGGGTCTTTCTGTGAGGAGTCTGCATGTCCTCCGAGTGTTACCATAAGTTCTCTCCGGGTACTCCGGCTTCCTCCCACCGTCCAAAGACATACACAGGTTAACTGGCAACTCTAAAGTGTCCCTAGTGAATGAATGTGAGCAAGAGGACCCCCTCGAAAACGAGATGATTCATCTCAAGGGATTAATCCTCATGAAAAAATTTGAATAAATAAAATAAATAAGTTTAGAGTTTTTTTTTTTTTTAGAGAGCAAAATTGTGATTAAAAAAATGTGACAAAACTGATTTTATTGCCCAATAACAATAAAAGAACACAGGAACCATGTAGGGTCTTCAATTGTTTAGTCATTTATTTAATCACAGTTTCTTCAACACATTAGTTGAAAAATAAGAGAAAAAAATATTAATAAATCTGCATTTTATCATAGAGTCCAGACTAGTGCAGAGCTTTAAGATCATTATATTTGCTGGAGACACTATTTTAGTTCAAAGACACTGAAGTAGATGAACAAAAATGATGTATAGACTGGGCTTGGTTGGGTTGTGTAGAGATACTTTGTAAAAACTCTTTTGGGAAAATATCCATGTATGAGTGGACATAGCCTCTGTGACAATCCTTTATTATAAATTTAAATTATATACTGTACTCTTGAAACTGCATTTGTGGGACTGAATGATGTCAAGACAACAAAGTTCAGGCTGAAAAAGTAAAAGTACGTTGCTTAAGTCTGGCAAACATTAGATCCCTTTTGCCTTTTGCAATTTTATGTAATATGAGATAAATAGAGTTTTAAACCCATTGGACAGTGTTGTTTGACAATATTAATCTATTTAGAATGCAACTTAGTGGCTCCAACAGCTAAAAAGAAGCAGAAAGTGGAAAAAGACTTATTTAATGCCATTTTGTGATAATGTTTTTTCTTTAAAATGGCTTTATATTGCTGCATTGATGCATTTGAAGCCACATCAGGTGAAGTGTAGTCCCAAACAGCCCCCATAGAGCTCTGTCATTGGGGCTGTCTGGCATATAGTAGGTTTTTGAATACTCAGAAAACAATATCAAATGTACCTGTACCTGTGTTTTACCTCTTGTACAGCTGAGATTGTTTTAAATGTGCTTTAGAAATAAACTTGACCTGACATTGCAGTTTTAACATCACAGCCATGCATCCACAAAGTAAAACAAAATTATAAAAAAAAACAGATGATGGTAGTATTGTTTTTGTCATTTGGTAAAGCATACTACTCTCCGTATGACAAATCTATCACACACATCACTTCTCATAACCTCAAAAAGGCCCCTCGTTTATCTGCTCGCCCCGTGTCCCATGACTGTCTCCTGCTGCACATGTGAACAAAAATGAAACCAACACATACACAATCCTGTCTTTTTTTACTAAAAAATATCCATCCAGAACACATGACCAACTGTATATATAAATACTGATCTACACATTGGTCCAAACACATCAGATTCAACTGCTACATCTGTGCTCTTGACTCACTTTGAACAGAAGCCGGTGCAACATGAAGCTGTGTGTGGTGCTGATGTTTGGGACCCTCTTCGTCTTCGTCCAGGGTAAGACAAAGGGACTCTTGGGTTTGACCTTAAAAAATGTAAAATGTATTATTATAATTTTCTGTAGAGCTATGTATTGTTAGTGTCAGTGTCTTCCAGTTTTAAATATGTACTCACTATTTTCAAAGCTTTCCTGCTGCACTTTTAGTAAAACAAAACGCAACTCAGACCCCCTACATTCCGCAAGTTTTTGGGAGAGTTTCAAGTCGGTGCTAGGTGGATTTTGTTCTTACAAATCTGGTAAAAAAAAACCTGGAACGTGAGCTGAGCCCCAGGGGGAGATGCTTGGCTGCTGCGGGTTTAGAAGTGCTTTTCAGTCCAACACGCAAGCATTGTTTGAGGAAGAGACTGCAGCACTAGGCTTACTTATGGGCTTAAAAAAGTGATAAGACCAGTTAAGAGTTTAACGTGGAGTGTAGGTGTGTGAAACCTAGCGTGAGAAGAATCAGCTATACAGTATGTAAGTAGGGCTTTAAATAATAAGGGTTTGACTTGTCAAATAACTCTGCTTTCACTCAGTCCAACAACCGTTGTGTTCTGTGGTTCTGATACGTTTGATTGGGTGCATGCTGCCGCCGGCCTCGATGCAGCCTCTGATGAATACACATCAGTAACTGAGGTCTAGGACTGGCTAAAGCCACAACATATTTTGCAAAAGCTGCGTGACATGAGAACACTTAAAAATAAATCTCATACGTTGTAACAAAGCTTGTAGAAGCTCAGTATCACTTTCTATGTTTTTTAGGAAAAGAGAACCAAAGTATTTACTTCCTCTGATTCAAGACGCAGTGAAAACACAATTTTTGAAGAAGTCTGAAGAAGGCTCACTTTCACAGAAAATGTCTTTAGTGTTTAGGCCTTGTTCAATTTCGACCTCACATCAGTTTAAAAAAAACAAAATTAATCCATATTTTTTGTTGTATAGTTGACATAATTAACATCATTTTGTTTATTAGCAGTTTATATAATTTTTCTTCAGTTTTATAGAGGAAATTTTACTGTAAACATTTAATTCAAAATTAAACAGTTTTTTATCGCAATAATTATGAATTTAACAGTTTCATGTTATTCAAACCAACCATTTCAAAAGTCATACATTTTCTACATATTGTCTCAGTAAACTATAAACTGATTTCTTCAATGAATGTAATAGAGTCTAATGTCTAATATGACAATTTCAGCTTTTATAGGTATCCACTGTTGCTATTTCACTGTTAATATAAGTGTTTTTCCCATTGTAGCTCTAAACCTATGTACCTTTGTGATGGACAGGAATGCCCCCGATCAGCCGAGACTACAACAGCCACTGCAGGTGTCTCCAGGTAGAGTCCCGGATCATCCCGCCGGATAGTCTCAGGAGCATCAAACTGGTCCCCGAGGGGCCCCACTGCCCCCACACCGAAGTCATGTGAGTGCTTTTAGGGGACTCGTAATACAGGAAGTGAGATTATGGAGGGAAATGAATCATACACACATCATACACTTGATTCAAAATGACAAATAGGACACATGATGTGAACTGCCTGAATAGTGAATGATTGTATTTCTCAATCAATCTCTCGGCTGCTTAAATTACTTTCTGTTCATGTCTTGTCTTTTTAGTGCTGGGCTGGCAAGTGGAGAGAAGGTGTGTTTGAACCCTCAGTCGTCCTGGGTCAAGAAACTCGTGAAATTTGTCCTGGAGAAGCAGATGCACCCAAACGCAGCGGCGTCCCCCAAAAACAGAGCATAAATTTACCTCTGAACGCACCATTCTCCCTCGAGCCATGCTTTTTACTTTACTGACCATTATTTAAATCCTACTGTTTTGACATAAGAGTGCGCTCATTCTGTTTTGGTTTGTTGTTAACTGTTGTGTTTTGATGATGCAGTGAAATACGTGGTTATGTTATTACCTTTTATTTAAACTGTTAAACTCTTCACTTAATAAACAATACATTTGAATTGGACACAAACAAGCTGATGTTTCCCTAAGTAGGTGAGCAATAATTCTCATAAATATCTTAACTAAGTATTCTTGATTTGGTGATACCACTGCACACTCGGTCGACACAATAAAGCTGAGATGGTGTTAAAATAATTTTCAATGAGAGAGACGATGGAGACAGCAGTATAATTTGAAATGAATGGTCCGGTTTAAATTCTTGCAAGAATGAAGCAAATCACACACATGTAGAGAATGATAGAGAGTGGTTTTGCTTGGACAGGTAAACAATACCAAAGATTTAATATTATTCTGGATGTGCAGAGGTAGGAGGCGTACATCCTTCACGCTCTTCCCATGACAAGTTCCTAGGTGCAGAATCTAGTTAGTGGTTTGTTATGTCTATATTTGGATAAGTATGAAGAATGACATGCTAACTGACTTGACCTGAAAAGGACAGTAATTAATAACTATAGGAAATAACATCCCCCCTCTTTATGCTGATGAAGCATAAACCTAAAACATTGTATGTGTAAAATCAAAGGCAATCAAGGTCCAAATATTTATCCATTGGTACTGTTTTTCCACATAGCATAGTACATTAGATACATTAGCTGTAGTACTTTACATACATTAAGCTATTTACCAGTGTTACAGAACAATGACAGAACAACAACAGTATGTGGGGGATGTTATGTTATGGGATGTTTCGAACCGCCCACCCGACGGTCGAAGGACGACCGCTCTACCCACTGAGCTAACAATAGTTACCAGACGGAAGTGCAACAACAAGTATAAGTATCTCAATACAGATTCTAGAGGGCTAGAGTGTGATGTCCTTTAAAGGCCTTGATTATGCTGCTAAAAATAACTGTATTATTTGGGATGAAAACATTTTGCAGACCCCAGGTAAGAACCTGTGTAGTTCATTCTGTTTTTCCAGGTCATTTGGCTGGTTTTGTCTAACTTCCCATCCATCCATCCATCTTCTAACGCTTATCCGGGGCCAAGTCGTGGGGGCAGCAGTCTAAGCAGAGATGCCCAGAGGTCCCTCCTCCCCAGACACTTCCTCCAGCTCTTCCGGGGGGATACCGAGGCGTTCCCAGGCCAGTCGAGAGACATAGTCCCTCCAGTGTGTCCTAGGTCTTCCCCAGGCTCTCCTCTTGGTGGGACATGCCCGGAACACCTCCCTAGGGAGGCCGTACGGGAGGCATCCAAAACAGATGCCCGAGCCACCTCAGCTGCCTCCTCTAGATGTGGAGGAGCAGCGGCTCTACTTTGAGCTCCTCCCAAGTGACCGAGCTCCTCACCTTATCTCTAAGGGAGCGCCCCGCCACTCTGCGGAGAAAGCTCATTTCGTCCGCTTGTATCCAGGATCTTGTTCTTTCGGTCATGACACAAAGCTCATGACCATAGGTGAGAGTAGGAACGTAGCTTGACCAGTAAATCGAGAGCTTTGCCTTACAGCTCAGCTCCTTCTTCACCACGATAGACCGGTACATTGACCGCATCACTGCAGAAGCTGCACCGATCCGTCTGTCGATCTCACGCTCCTTCCTTCCCTCACTCGAGAACAAGACCCCAAGATACTTGAACTCCTGCACTTGAGGCAGAATCTCTCCACCAACATGTAGGGACAAGCCACCCTTTTCCGACTGAGAACCATGGTCTCAGACTTGGAGGTACAGATCCTAATCCCAGCCGCTTCACACCCGCTTCACAAACCATCCCAGTGCACACTGAAGGTCCTGGCTTCATGGAGCCAACAGGACAGCATCATCTGCAAAAAGCAGAGACGAGCCCTTAGCAAACTTGTCTATATTTCGGTTTTTATTAACGATTACAGCATCTCTTGTGTAATCAATAAATCTTTGTTGGTTGTAATAAATATAGCTAATTCAATCCACATTTTTGTGTCTCAAAAGAGTAAAGATTAAAATCCTGCTGCTATCTGATTTCTAGCCTTATATTCATTAGGGACACCTTGAGGGTGTTATGGAAATTTATAATTTTCTATAATTTTCTTTATTCCATTATATCATGCCGTAAAGATTCAATCTTTACGGCATGATATAAAATCTCATGTATTGTTTAAATTTCCAAGCAAACCCTATCCTGTACCATTGTCTACTTGTGTGTGCTTTGCGTCATTCTTGCAAGGGGAAATGCACAAAGAAAGCGTTTTCTATAAGTCCCAAAGCTGCGCTGTTAAAAGCAGAAAGGGTCAGAACCTCCACTCTGTGACAGGATCAGCAAAGAGAAGAGAGAGAGACCAGCCTGACTGCGGAAATGGACCATTGACTTTCAATTAAGATAAAACAGCTGTTAAACTTTTTTGTGAGTTAAGAATACTACCAGAAGTACCGTTTAGAAAAGACCTGCTTAAAATGTTGTTGGGTTACGCGATATCTACATATAATCGTGTATTTACGTGTAGTTTAATACCCGAGGTATGCAAGACTTACGGCAGTGAGACTAAACACTAGATACCTTCCTGGAGGCGAGAGAAAACGTTCAGATAACAGAGAAGCAGAGAAGAGACTTAGAAAGAAGTTTACACATGTACTTCATAACACTAAATTTTTTTTATAAATGTTTCCTTTCCTTGGAGCCTCTAGATCTCAGCCTCCATCTGGATAACAGTGGACAGTGCTCTCCAACCCTCCACTCTGTCCTCCCCACTCCGCCTGCATGCACGCACGGACCTCATGAGACACAGACATTAGTTTAAGGAAACAGGCAGGGTACAGTTTAGAAGAGGAGGAGATTTGGATGTTCTGTTATTATGAAGGTAAAACATTATTAGTCTGTTAATAAACATTGTTCTTTGTGTTCTTCTGTGTAACTATGCTGCAAGTCAGAACGTAACAAACGCTGTACGACTGTTTTGCTTTTGAAAAGAGATTTTAATCCAAGCATGTAACGTGAGCATCCCAGTAAAAATTAAATATTCAGTTTCAAACGTTTGGAGAAAAAATAAACTTTATGTCTTCCCTTTAATGTCTCTGTTTACTGTGTCCAGTCCTCTTCCAAACGTTATACAAACATAATTTTTCCAAATAAAACAGTGACGATGCTCGCTGTAAAGAGTAAAAAACAGAAAACCCTTAAATGATTGCCAGTTTATCAAGAGCCTTCAATAAAAGATAAATATGCAAATAATATTATTTGTGTAAAATACACAGGCAACAAGGTGACATGTCTTGTTTTGGAAGCAATGCAAGAATCAATTATAAATGTAAAACACATTGAAAGAGGTATACGTTCTGTGATCCAGCAGGAGTTTGTGAAATTTGTTTGGTTTAAAATTTTTCAGAAAACCGCATTTATCTTTTCTCAAATGCCATTTCCTCTTTTAGATGCATGACCATCTGTTAACAGTCTATCTTTGAGTCAGCGGCCACCTGAAAAGTGTCAGCCAGACTGTCCAGTTACACAGCTTCTGGATCAACCATGTAACCCTTCCCCAGAGGAAACCAAGCTCTGAAGGCCTCTGTCCAGCTGCCGGTGTCACAGAAAGTCAATAAGATGTCAACCACTGTAAAAGAAACAAAAATAATACTTTTCAACATCAATTAAACCATTTCTAACTTTTACCAGGTTATAACTGCTCACCTTGATTAATGGCCAAGATTTTTGAGTGAAAGTTTTTTGAATTGTTTTTCTTGATCATGTATTCGTCTATTGGGAGTCTTGCTGTGAGGACGCTCAATTCCCCGGCTCTCGACCAGCTCAACTTCTGCAGAAATGAGAAAATACACAACAGCCATTCCAGACTATCAATACAAATGAGTTATTAACTATAATGTAGGTCATTTTGTTACTGTTTTTTCACAAAACCAAGTTATGTGCAGCTCCAGAACAGCACTAGTGAACTTTTGTCTAAAATATGTAAACATACAGAACAATTAACCACACAGTTACAGAGCTGGGTGAGGGGCAAATGCAAAATAAAAACCTGTGTTATTTCCAACATAAACTGTGCAATGGAATCAAAGTTTTGAGTGAAAAGTTTTCTAAAGTAAATCAACACTCTCACTCACAGTAAAGTGAAGCTAACAGCTCAAAGATTGTAAATAAACATGGATGGTGTGTGCCCATTGCTCCTGCATTCACTGATATTGGCCTTATCCAGGCTTCTCTGCTGTTACTACAAAGTAAAACAATAGTTTTTAGATAGCATAAACAGACAAATTAATCAAACAAGCCCACCCCCAGAGTTGTCACATTGTAAAAACTTTGTACCAGGCTGCAAACATCATTTTTACACTTGATACACTTTTACACACCATTGGATTTCTCCTTATATTTCTGCTTTTCGAGCCTGCCCTCTAGTGGACGGAAGTATATCGCTGTATAGTGGCGCCCTTACTTCAGGCCCTTTTAAGGGTTTCCATGAGAGGCTTGCAACAGCAGCAGAGCCATGAACTTTACTACTGTGGGAGAAATGAAAAGGGGCTTTTCTTTCCAAATTAAAAAAAAGATTGCAATAGCAGTCTGTAAGCAGGTCGTGTTTTTTCTATTGTACAGAGGGACCTTTGCAACTTTGTATTGTCATATAGTGTCACAAATATTACAAGAAGGGGACATTACTTGAGAAGTTGTCAATACTGCTCATTGTCCTAAAAGAAACACAGAAAAACTCAGGAAAATAGACATTTAACGCTCCAAACGCAGTGAAAGCAGCGAGTTCTTTTAATCCCTGTTTATGTTGTATGTATGCATTAAGAAGGTGTCTTCAACTTTGTCTACAGATGCCTGCCTAATAACCTTTTATCAATCACATTGTACCTTTAGTGGGTATTACCTTTTGTATACTTTCATCCACAAGGCCTCCGAGAACGTACACCTTGTCAGCGTCTACAGATTCCAACACTGTAAACAAAAACAAAGAAAAGACCTAACCAACAAGTCTGATACTATTCAAACCATTTAATCACAATATTAATATAGTAAAACGGTGGTTTAAAATGCAAAATGCCCCAAAAAACATCATTATTTTTGGCAGAAAATTGCTTTTTAACTATGTCTATTAGGGCTACGACTCCCTCTGGTGACCAAAAGATTAATTACATTGCAATATCCATGTATTTTATTTTAGTACATTTTACCATGTTCAGCATCTGGTGTGAGGTAGACAATGGTCTCTGATGGAAACAGATCCAAACAGCTTTCCTCTGTTATGTCCATCTTAAAAAATAAAAAATAAAATGCATTTTAACTACCAAACATGATGGCTATGGCAGTAGTTTAATATGAAAATAACTGGGTTACTGAAGTTACAGAAAAGTGAAGAGACCTAAAATACAGTCACCATGTAGCTGAGGAAGCCATCGTTCATCCGGATGCACTGTCTGTACAGACGGCTGTCCTCTCTCAGGTCAGTCAGAAACAGATGAAACGGACGAGAGGCCTTTTTGTTGGAGCCGTAAAGTCGCCTGAGCTGACTGGCCAGTCGGCTTATCTCCTGAGCAGGGACATTACACTTGAAATTAAATGACATGTCTTAATACCTTCTTTAACAGACACCTTCTTTTTAACCTCTTAGCAGTATGGCTCCCTGGATGACTGAGAACATCCAAAACATCATGTCTTGATTTTAATTAAACTATTGGAGACTTAAGACCACTGTTTAAATGTCTCAATCATACTGGTTTACTCTGTGTTGAGGATTCATTTTAAAACAAGACCATAACTGATTTATTTACCACATTATTAAGAACATGAAGGATTTCTATGTTCACTATTAACTCCTGATTGAACTGCTTTATTCCCTGAGCATTAGCAAACTGGCCATGAGTTTGTCTTAAACTGACCTTTTATGGAACATTTTTACTGAGCCAGTATGTTATGATTTAGTTGGATATGGCAGCTCTGCAGAGGTTGTGCTTTCAAATGAACAATACATGTTTTATATGTAATATATCTTTGAAGTGACATGCACCTTGTCAGACATGCAGTCGGTCATGCTGAGGTCCACGCAGAGTTTGTGGCCCGTACACTGAGCTTCAGCCAAACGTTCTTTGGCGATTGCCTTTAAAACTCGTTTGGAGAATTGAGGACTGTCTGAACTGGCTCCTGAGCAAAAAATAAACAAAAACAATCAGTTTATCTCCAGAAAAGTTTGAAAATGCTTGTTTGTAATGCTCACCTAATTGCTGCTCACGGCTGAGCTTCTTCCTCTGCTTCTCGTCTTTTCTCTTGCTCTTTTTTGCAGCCAGTTGTCGTTCCCAGTGACGCTGCTTCCTCAACACATTTCTCTGTTCAACCAAAGAAAAACAGCAACCTTAGTCTCAACATTTAACGCTGTTATAAGAATTTTAATTCTTATGTTTAGAGTTACTGGGGGCTTATAGTTCTCTTTAGGTCATGTCAAATTCATGTCATGTCCTTCGTGCTAATCCAAGCAGGACGTAGACATAACAGGACTGAGACATGGCTTGTCACGGGACTTCTGCTCCTGGACCATTGTGAACGCCTCTCACCAAGGACGTCACTGTGTTGTATATAATCCCATGTTATGTTTACATCTGGAAGCAAACCTGCATCTGTACCCTTGATACTGTGTCTGCTTTGCTCATCCTTGCAAGGATTAAAACCTGACCATTGCTTGTTAAATTATAATCGGTCTCCGTGTCTCTCTGGTTAAATATATGGATATAAAATATTCCTATAACAACAACAACAATGTATATTCAATTGTTAGTAGCTTTACAACCCACTAAACACCTGTGTCCAATAGAGGAGTACACACAATCATAACTGAGCTTTTCAAAGAGCAAACACAGATCACTGAATATAAATGCCATTATATCAAATTGTATTGTTCGGTTAAAAATTTTAAACTTACAGAGCAAAGAGTATCTTCTCTGTCAGGTCTGTCCTTCACTAAATCCAAGTCCACCTCCAAGTGAAGCAGCTCTATTCCCTCTGACACTACATTTAACTCATGTTCACTCTTATCACCAGATGAATGAGCCATGTCCGTACTCAGACACAGAGCGGATTTATTTTTTTGTCCGGTAGAACAACTCATTTGGACTACATCAACAATTAATAAACCTTAAAATCAACACACTTGAGCTGTCGCACTTTATTAAACGTTCCCAGCATGTGTGTGTGTGTCGCATGTAAATGACGTCAGAGTAAACAAAAGCCAGAAGAGGGCGATATTTCATTCGACCAGCAGAGGCCCCCACAATCCCTCACAACAGCTCTGTTCAAACGTAAAGGCACGTGTCGAATAAATAAATATGACATACATCACATTAAATCACCGAGAAGTTAATTCATTTCTGTTTTGCATGCATGCATGTTAAAAAAGTACACATAGTTAAGTCATCAGCTTTTTTTATCATTTCTATGAAACAGATTCAATGAATACAGCAACAAACTATAGTTGGAAAAATGCAATTTCTTCTGACAGACTCCTCGATGTCATGCACATTGACATTAAGCTTGATAATAGCATGCTTGTGAACCACAAATGCCAGCCATTTAGGGTCAAGTTAATTGATTTTGGTGTGGCCAGACTGTGCTCAGAAACCGAGGTAGGCACATTAATGCAGCCTCTTGCATTACGGGCCCCAGAAGTCTCCTTGGGGCTTCCACTGTCTGAAGCAATGGATATGTGGAGTCTGGGCTGCTGCCTTGGTGTATTGTACCTTGCCTGTTACATTTGTGATGAAACTAACATCTATGACCTGGTCAGAAATATTGTTCACCTCATGGGGATTCCAGAAAATGAGCTTGTAGAAAGAGGTTTATTCACAAGCAGATATTTTGTCTCAAATGGGTCAGAGTGGAAACCCCAGGAATATGTGTTAAGTACAGGCAAGTGTCCCAATCTTTCAAAGAGTTCTCTGAATTTGGCCTCAGAATTTCAAGTGGTAATTCAAAAATACCATTCGGAGCAGCCATTTCCTGAGCCTGATGACAGGATGGCTTTTGCAGATTTGCTAAAGAAGATGCTCCAGCTAAACCCAGACAGATGAATCCCACCAGAGGAAGCCCTCACACATCCATTTATCACAATGGCTCATCTGCTGAAAGACTCTCCTTACACTCAGGCGGCTGAGCGGTTACCTATGGCAAGGACTCAGATAGGGACCAAAATAAGGACTCAGCTAGAGACTTTAATACGGACTCATGTATGGACTATGATTTAGACTCAGGTACAGACAATAACGTGATATTCCACATATGTTATTGGACAGCACAATGTTTCTTGAACTTCAGTCTCAGTCTAGCAAATCAAATCAATATTGGTGTTTTTTGTTTGTTTTTGTTTTTACATATATGAGAGCTTATGTTTTGGTCCTTCACAATGAGAGTAAGAAGAGTCTTTTAAAGCAGCAAGTCACACTGTTGGGCTGGGCAACTACTTTTTTGTGTGTTCAAAAGAATGTCAATAACCTACTACTGCACCTCAATATTTTGTTTTTAGTCACAAAGATGACTTAATTACAAGCGTTTAGTTAAAGCATAATGTGCATCATTGCGCATGCGTGAATGGATTTGAGTCCAAATTATTGGTGAGTACATGGAATAAATTATGCTATTTTAGTATATATTTCGTGTATATTTAAATTAATGTAGACTTAACTAAACTATTATTTAAAAGCATAATTATGGACTTGGGTTAAGAGTCAAAGAAAGTTGTACAGTTGAAACTCGCCTCAGATTAGCTTGCAAATTACTTTAATTTTATGCAAATTGCAAATATAATTAATCATTTATAATATTTTTATAGTGTTACATTTGTTTTACGGCCACTACAAAAAACAATTAATGATAAAATATAGAATAGAGTTATACGTAAACGCTAGCTAACAGCTTAATGCTACCTAATGTTTTCTTGTACCAATACCGATTTAACTTTGTAATTTTCTAGCTAACTATATACAGTATATATACTTACTTTTTTGAGTTTTCAGTAAATTTTAAACTTTGATTAATCTGTTATAGATAGCTACTTAGCCTAGGAACGGAAGTTGTCAATGACCGTGTTTCTTGCAATCAGTTTAAAGCGTAACACCAGACAGCTAACATTTTTAAAGGTTTTGTACAAAAATGATATCATCTCCTGGTTCCTTATTGGGTTGCGTTGTAACGGTAAAGTTCAGCTCGTTCACAATTTAAGTATTGTTTATTGATAAATGTCTAAAAATCGGAGCCATAGCTAATTTGATAGCAATGGGAGGCACAAAGTTGAGCTCTACCAATCACAGCCAAGGAACATAAAATATTCACGGAAAGCACTGTGGGTCTTTAAGTAATAGCTGTTTAAGTGTGTTATTTTACTCTTAATAGGAATTTCAATGGACTACTCTGCATTTTTGTAGTACTTTCCCCATTTCTATTTTAACGGTGTAACTTTTGAGGTATTAATCACTTTCCTTTTTAACTTGGGTTCTTTTGTCACCCTGAGCAAGAACTGTAGGCTTGTCGTAGCAGTTCTTTCGTAGGTACAGTGTTAGGTTAAGACTATACTTTCAGGGATCATTTCTATAGGTTCTTACTTGAGAAATGTGTTTCTAAAGTGTTTGGTCTCGCTAATCACGATGAAGAGCCATTGATACTTCTTCCTGAGCGGGAAACAGGTGGAGAGGCTTGGTTATTTCCTCATACTCTCTACTCTTGATGAACGTTCACTGTCTCCTCTGGAGGCAGCGAGGGCAGGAGTATTATCAGAGTGATTGCGAAATGCTGTTAAAAGAAAGATTAATCTCGATTCTCAAAAATATATTTGTATTGGGGAAGGTTAATGGTATTACTTCTGACTCATCATGTCCAGAGGGTAAATAGTCTTTTATAACCAAATAAGTTAAAAAATTGTTCAGTGTTAACACCGTCCACCATAGACCAGAATGTGGTTGTTCATTTTAGTTCAGGTATTTGCATCACCCATAGAGGATGAGATTAGTCTCATTTGCGTAAAAGACCGCATGTTGATATTACTCCCAACCCAATTTTGAACGGTGCTGTTGCATGTTAATTTCCCCATTGTGGAATCATTAATGTCTAATCTAATCTCACAGGCACCTTTGTAATGTGACACAGAAATACGTGGTTTACTGCTTGGATCCATGGTGCTCGTGGACAGAACATTTTGAATTTTTTTCAACTTTTTCAGCTTTTGAAAACAACTCGTTAACGTGGTACAGATGTCTCGTGGTGTGTGTCAAACAAAGATCTGCAAAAAAACAAATGAATCATTGAGCAATGACGTTTTTTGATACGATTTTGATGACAAGGTTCATTGCTTCAGAGAGCTACACGTTCCCATCACTAGTCATTAGTGTATTGATTAAATTAATTACAATATATCTGGCTGCTTAACAATATTTGGCCAGCAAGGGGCGTTTGTGTGCACAAGAAGTCTTAAGAAATGAACCTTTTTGTGAACCATTTGGCTGGAAGACTTCAAGAAGCTTCATTATTTGGCCAACACTAGTAGTTGCTGATTTGATTTAACTAAAATAAAAGTGCTTGTCAAAAGTAATGTTTCAATAATTGCAATAATATTTATTTGCTATAACTATGTTTTTTTACTCTCAAGTGTTATAGGCCTAATTGTTTGAGACTAAGTGTTAAGCCCTATGCTAAGTTTGTAGAAACATATTGGTTTTGTTTGTTATGACCTCTTTCTTTATAAGAAGTGTCCCTGCTACAGCAGCTGGCCTCACACCAGGACAGAGAGGCACAGGCCTCTCATACTGCTATCAGTAAAGATACTTCATTGACATTATGGCCTTACTGTCAGGAATCTTTTCTGAAGAGTTTTAATTGTGAACTGTACATAGTCTTGAGTTTTGTTTAATAAATGTACAATATTGTTCACCATTGCTTATTAAAAAGCAAATCTGAATATCACGCGCGAATGAAGCGAGTAAACTCAAACTGTTCAAGCGTCCAACTACGCGCAAATAGCGCAATTTATTCGCGCACTTTACGTTTGGTGTGAACGTACTGTTATACTCTCTGCTCCTGATGACTGGGTGCTGTCTTCTCTGGAGACTGTGAGGGAATGATAATGAGTGAGTGGTTATCTTAATGCAAAATACAGCTTCAAACTTTTCCTTAACTTACTTTATGACCTGGTTGAGGTTAGGCTTTGGCAGTAGCTCAGTGAGTAGAGGGGACGTCCTTCGACCGGCGAGTGGGCGGCCTGATTCCCGCTCGAAAACATCCCAAAAAATTGGGCAAGACACTAAACCTACATTGCCTCCAGTAATGTTCTGTAACACTGGTAAATAGCTTAATGTATGTAAAGCGCTTTAAGTGCCTTTAAGTTTCCATCTCATTATTACATGCTCCTGGTCCCCAAAGCGGTAACAATGAAGGTTTTGAAATTCCTTAAAAGTGATTTTTAGACAACTGTGGATAAACCATAAACAGTCTGTTTACTGTACAAATATACCTCCAGTCCAACACACTGGGATCATCATCATTTTATTGACTGATAACAAAGTTTGCTTCAACGATCGCTCTACCACTGAGCCACTGCGCCCCAGTCAGCAGTTCTTCATAGTAGGTAACGAAAATATGATAAAATGATAATACAGTCTTTAAGGATTTACTGCACCACAACTGGCGCTAGAACAACACTGTGATTCTCTGTCAAGGTGATACATATTTACAAATGAAATAAATAGTAGGCTATTTAAAGCCATTAGACCACATACACCACATAATGTATTGTGCACTTCTTTACCCATTAATATCTAAACGTTTTTCCACGTTTTATAATTTCATGAACCAGGATTCCATGTTCCCACGTGTTTATACAGTTTTCATGTGGACTACAAATGTGGGCCGGCCCTTTACGCTGTTGGTGGAGTAGGAGGGTTTTACTCCACCTGCCAAGAAAACCACGGAAAGAATACGCTCTGCTGGGCTGGAGAAGTAGGCAACACTTTCTTTTCTTTCTTAATCATCTTGTTTGAAGCTCTCACTTTATGTTAATGCGCCGTCTCCAGTGACGCAGGGAGTTAAAGTCGTTTCATTTTGTTTACAATTTTTTTTTTTTTTTTCCATCGTAGTCTACCTCCTGGACTTTTTTTAACGTTTCCACATTGGATATTTGAGCTGTTAACTCTCTCGTAAAACCATGAATTACAAATGATGTGCAATCTTTCTATTGATGGAAGCTCTTTCTCTAAAAACTTGGAGGACTTCGACTCTATTCGTAGCGTGCTCCTCCACAGGTCAGTCAAGAGGACATTTTTCTTTAACTTAAGATTTCTGCCTGGAGGAATAAATAATCGGTAATTACTGGAGAGGACTTAAAAACCTCCTGAACAATTGCAGCAGGGCGAGGGATTGTTCATACTAACTTATATTTCGTGCCACTTTAAAGCAACAGTCGTAACCTAGTTCTAGATGTATAATAATCACATTCTGACATTCACGTTTATTATTAATCTAAAAAGGTTTAATCATACAATAATTTCTCTGTAAATTGTAGGTAGGGCAGTCCCTGTCTGTGGTAAATACATTATTCAGCGGGATGGGACCTAAACGATGCCAAAAGCTCACTCTACTCATGAAGCTTCAGTGTTGTCAGGGGCAACAGCACGGGAGACCAATCACAGCGCTGTGTTGAAGTCACGTGTATTTACCATAGCGACGTCACTGCTGGCAACATGGCGAGGAAATATGACCGCTCGTTTACTTTAAAGTTAGCGTTTTAAACGCTAATTTCTCGGATGTTGGGGAATCAGAAGGGTAGCTACAAGATGGCGTCTGTCAGCGGTCCGCAAAGCCCCGTTTCCCGCAGACAAACGAAAGAAGACCACGGTAACGAACAGGACAGCGACTGTGAATCATCGAGTAACTGCAGCTCAGACTGCTCCGAGTAAGAAACAGACAAATACTTTCACGGTCAAAGTTAGCCCTTAAAGTTGTTCACGGAACAGTAATACTTGCTTAAATGTTGGATTTGTTAAGGAGAAAATGCCGGGTATAAATAAAAGCTAAACGTTTTTGACATATCTCTTTATAATCGACTGATGCTGCTCTGGTAAAAGCCTGTACAGTAGTGTCTAGTGTCCCCTAAGACACTGCCCATGTCTCTGACTGCACTTATAGCTTTGGGGAATGCTTTCTTTTTGGGAGGTAGGATTCATAGTTAAATTATTGCATTTTTCATCTCTTCATCAGTACATTTATAGATGTCATTTTTTTAAGCCTTGACAAGTCCCTACTCAAAAACAAAAAAGTAAAAAATCTGCAAATAAATGGGTGGTGTTCTGTCTTAAAATATGTAGTTTCTCTTTTGGTATTCATATAAAAAGTAATATATAGTTTTTAATGCATTTATATAAAGCCTTGAGTATTTAATTTAGTCCATTAATGGTGGAACATGAAACATTACGTTTTGCTTTACAGCTCGAAGCTCAGGTTTGTACCAAATTTGGGGTGTTCTGTCATTTGATTTTAGATTACAAATCAGATGTTTTGAGCAATTATAATAAATGTGTATTTCTGTGCAGTGACTTGGAGCCCGAATGGCTGGACGACATCCAGAAGAATGGTGAGCTCTTCTACCTGGAGCTGAGTGAAGGTGAAGAAGAGACAGCGCTGGCCCAGGCCACTGCTCACCAAGTATCCACAAATCATGTTCGCTTTAGTGACAAGGAAGCAGAGATTATCACTGAGCAAAACAAAAAGCTGTGCAGTGGTTCTCGGGCTAAAGGAACCGCCACACTTAAGAGACTTGCCAAAATCCTCAGAAGAAAGCGCAGGTCGTCTCACAGAAATACCAAGGACATGAATAAAGACGGGTCGTGCCAGTCTTCTGCACCAGCGTCCATTTTGAAAAACCAACCGGGACACAGGCCGGGGCTGACGGTTCAGCACCAGCTCAAAGAAGTGTGCGTCTACCTCAACCCTAAACGTCTGTCGGTGTCCTCAGTTCTTCTGTTTGAAGATGGGGGACTGTTGGAGGCTCTGCTGGGAGTGGTGCACCGCCCGTCCTGGGACCCTGCAGGACTCAGACAAGAGGACAGACTCACGATACATGGGTTGGTTCCTAACAGCCCTGCAGCCAAATGTGGAGAAATCCTGATTGGTAAGAATTTTATGCCGTTAACTGTTAGATATTATCACATCTAGTTCAAATGCTTTTTCATACCATGTCTTTTTCAATGGGGCTCATCTGAAACATTAAAATAAATACTTGTGGGGTGAAGTTGCTCAGTGGTAAAGCTGTCATCTTATAACCGGAAGGTTGGCAGATCAGTTTCCGCTCTCCCTACAGTTCATACTGTCGATGTGTCCTTGGGCAAGACACTTTACCCACTGTGCCTCCAGTGACACAGCACTGGTGTAATAATAATCTGGATTTCCGGCTAATAAAAGTTCAGAGTGAGCTGAGATCACTGGTATAAATAGGGTACGTTCATTCTACATGCTTTTTTTTTTTCAACAAGGCTCATGTCTGTTTTTGATCAGTTGATAATTTATTACCTTGGTCACTTCTTGGCCAGTGGTTCCCTGCAGTGAAATGTACATTGAGCTTCCAAAATGTGAAAAAATCAAGTGCATTTAACCAATTTGCTCAAGATGTATACAAAGGCTTGTGCTGTGGGTAGATCTTGAGCCGATATCAGAGATCAGCCTTTTTTATTGCAAGCAACTGTTGACAGATGTTTGGCTTCTCAGTAACTTCATATTAATTACCTGCATAAAAAAGGTCACCAGCTATCAGTGAGTCAATTACACTGTTAGTTTTCTTACGGTTTGGCCTACTGTGTTTTTAAATCAGATACCAAGTAGAAGAGATTTTATTTCGTAATTGTTGCTGATTGTTTTCCAGCAGACAGAGGAATGCCCATTGAGTCTTACCACTAATGGCTGCTCACATGAGTTACTGTTTAAATTTTGCAGAGCAGCTACATGCTTAAACCATTAAAGTCATCAAATACCTGGAAAAGCAGTGTTTTTCAGACGGTACTGAGTCTGTGTCACAAAAACAGGTGAACTCAAAACAACTGGGAGTAGTGAGTTGTCCAGAACACAAAAATGCATTTTTATTCCACTCCAACTGCTGTTTTGTAAATAAATGTTTGTTTAGTCACTTACCAGTTCATTGTTAAATCACTAACTACTCATTCAAATTCTGGTTTGTGTGAAAGATCAGACAGGACATTTCTTGCATTCATTTTGGCAGTTACGGTGGTTGGTTTTTCAGATGGGTTCAAAACCTTGCTTCCGATGGCTGTGACACAAATACACCACAACAAGATTTATTCATCACACCCGGTGATTTTGTTTTACTAGTGCTGAAAGAAGCACTTTTTCTAGTTACTGCTGAACAGTAGCAGTAAGGCCTCAACAATTACATTATTACATTGAAGAGAAGGTCCAAAGTGCTCAGGAAGCTTCTGTATGATAGTTGTTCTATGTTGAAGGTGCTCTTTGTTATTTTGAACAAAAGTTGAAAAACCAAGGCACTCTTCAAATACCTGGACTACTTTAAAAAGCCTTAATTGCATATGACTAATTCATAAAGAAAAACATTAAAAGCGTTAAGTGCTGGGTTTAATTTCCCATGCATAGTGGCCAACATATATCCTTCTTCAAGGTGTGTTATTACATTATTAAATTATTGATTTAGTATAGTATTTTCTTGCTGTTATCTTCAGGTGATGTGCTGGTAGCAGTGGACGATGTGGATGTGAACTCTGAGAACATTGAGAGGGTTTTGTCCTGCATCCCTGGTCCCACACAGGTATGTGACAAAATACAAGAAAAGCCTTGCTCTTTGTTGCCAATATGTGCTTCTACTATTTGCTTTGTGTCTGTTCTCCATATGAGATTAGCCTTTGACCCATGAGTCTTGACCTAAACTTGAACTTTAACATTTATTGTATATTATTATTGGTTTTTAATCTGCTAAAATCTACATAGAAAGTACGAGTCTGTGCCATCTAACATCATAAACCACTCAATTACTGCAAAAAAACATTCTTTGATCGGCAGCATGAAGGCCCTTTTTGCTGTAATCGTGTGTTTTCAGCAAAAAGCAGCCCATCAAAAGTAGGAATCTGCAAATGACAGAGTGCGTTTAGGGTTTGATGGCGAATACGGTCTGCGGTATGACTCTTTTTCTGTGCCACAGGAAGCAGACGGTTATATTTGCAGGATCGAACACAGCTGATTGGAAGATGTAGTGGCAAAGTAAACAACCAGGCAGGAAAGAAAAGGGAGATTTCTGGAAATATACAATGTTTTTTACGCACTACAGTGAGTCTCCAAAACTTGAAATAGAGTTGTTTAGCTGAGTGAATAACAGAATTGTGCTTCTATGAAAGCTCATTTCTAAAATGTAGGTGTGTTGCCACTAACTTAAAGAAATTATTCCCCTGTGTAGTGACTAAAGAGGCCTCAGATATGTGGAAAAAAATGTGCTAAATTTATTTCAAGAATTTTCTGAATGTTTAAAAAAAAAAAAAATGTTCCCAAACAACAAAGCGGCATTTGTTTATCCCCACTCACTGTCTGGTGCTAATAGTGGATTGGCACAAATAAACACACTTATTTTGGGACTACTGACACATTTTTGACAATGGACACACAAAAAAGTGCGGCGTTAACTGGGTTTATGATCCTTATAGTATAAAGGTGGGGTGTCTTTGCTTTTTGTTCTTGCTTTATGAATTTTTTTTGTCCATCTATTTGTGACTTTGCCTACTGAAGTTCCTCTGACCACATCCTTATTGTTTATAAAAAATCTGTGATTTCCCCCAAAAAAATCTTCAGGCAAAAAGGATTCTTTTTTATTTTTATGATGTTTTCAGATCAGTCTTGAAAGATATTTATGACATTCTTTAACAATGCCAAAGTAAGAGATTCAGTTGCTCCAAAGACATTTTTCCCGACGCTGAATAAACCAGACAAACTCACTGAAAGAAAGGTGTGTCTCATGGCGTTTCACCACTCTCCAGATCATCTTTAATAATAGCCCCTAAAATTGTTCAAAATGGCTGTGGGCCCAGATGTAGGCGCCTGCTGCAGAGGCTTGGTGGACTGTGGTTAGAGCTGACAGGCCTCCGAGGTTTCTGAGAGCGATGGTTGGATTAAGAATACACTGTTTCAACATTTTTCACCAGAGAATATAATAATTTTTTTTATTAAACAACTTTAGTATTCTCCACAGAGAACCTTTTTTCTGGCTATACCTCATTTTTTTATTTTGAGCAAAGAACTCAGTGCCTTATGGTGACACTTAATTACGTCACGCACTAGGGCTGCACAGTTTTGCTCTTGATTCAGTTTTACACAGGAACGGCCAACATAGGTGAAATTTGGTCAACGGTTTATTAATTTTTCATTAAGTTTTCTAATAAGCAAAAATCAGAATGGAGAGACAAGAAACTTAGACAGAATAATCTTAGACAGAAGGAAACCAGACAGTTCAGGCTTAGACTTATGGATTTTCTTTTGGAGTCAAGCACAGCTGATGAAGAAAGTTATAGTGGACCAGCAGGTATTGTGCAGAGACAAGTCTTAAGACCACTTCCTGAAGGTCTTTTTTCCGCTCTGGCCAACATGAAAACTGATTACCTGTATTGGATTATTGATAAAGTTGGTCTTAACATGGTCTTGATCTTTTTCATGTCTTTTTTTTTCCTGAGTTAACCCTAGTATCATTCATGACTTTGTCTCAGTTTGTGTGTTGTTGACTCCAAAACCTCTCCTCAGTACTATATCAATATATACGTAAATATTTAGAAAGATTGAACTGCAGTAAATTATGTGCCACAAAAGACAAAAACACTTTTTTCTATTTAATTTAAAAGCTTTAAAAAATGATTATTATTTCAACATGCAATGACAATATTGCCTGTGTTTCTAATATTGTTTAGCTCTTTTAAGCACACAGCATTACCTATTCAATTTTCTTTAGTTGACCCCAGCCAACAGATTGTGATGTGACGCTAAACTCCTAACAACACTTTTGAAGTATATGTGTGTATGATCATTGATGGTAATATGACATTATTCAGTTTCCTCTGTTTTTATCAATAGCAGTGAGAACACTGGACCGTGGTCTGACTCTCAACAGTAAAACACTCCAGAGAGAGTCTTTTATTCCTGGCAATTGCAGCAGTCTGGTTTTGATTTGGCCAAACACACACAAATCTCTGCTATTTGTTACGCTGCCGTTTTGGTTTGTACGTCAATGTCACTTTCTCCTCGACGTTCTCCCTTCCCCCTCGTTCTCCCTCTGTCTCCTGTGATTGCATAATGAGTTCAGAGTCTTAAAGTCTAGCAACTTCCAGGAACTCCTTAATATCATTAAAAACTGAGCAATAATAATGCCCTTCTGATTTTCCTGTTTGTGTCTCCTTCTCCAGGTGAGGTTAACCCTGGAAACGGTGGCTGCTGTGAACAGCGCCGGGGCTGACGCTGCGTTCGAGGCCCGCAGGTTGAAGGCGCCTCCTCCGGTCAGTCAGCTGGTGCGCCTGCTGTGGGGCGAGGACACGGCCGAGCTGCAGATGTCGATAGGACACATCCCGCACGTCGTCATGTACCTCTCACTAAAACTGGACTCAGCATCGCCGCAGGATGAGGTCAGTTTTAGGAAAACCTCTAACTTCTCCATTAGCTTTTAGGTATTTAAGAGTGTCATCTGTCTTTCCACACATTTTCAGATAGAGACTCCAGCCAGTCTTTAAAATCTTCACCATATTCACGTAACATCTTTAAGTCATTCATATAAAAGAGTAAATGTAAAAGGACATAAAGAGCTGAGTACATGCTGGTATTGCTGTTCAGCACATGTTTTTCCTTCTCTTTGGAAACTTAAGTGGTTTTGGTGAAACCTGATCATACTTTGTGGTCAGACGGCCCTTGGCCAAAAGGCCTCATAAAACGGTATTTAAAAAAGGGGAACTATAAGGAAAAGATGTAATAAAGTTATCTGGTGCATTTACTGTTGAGAATAATCTAAACTGTGTAGGAAATCCCTGGCCTGACTGTTAAAGTCTGTTAAAGATCATAATGGTGTGAGTATGACTCTATGGGGAGAACAACCGCTTTGGAAAGTGACCAGTGAGCTGCTGCTGAAAGGAAACAGAGAAAAGACCCGACAGAAGCAACTAACTGTGCATCTGTGAACCCTGCTCCTGTCCATTAAGTTTTATTCCACACTGCTTTATTAGCTACAAAAGCTTTTTGCTACATTCACATGAATCTAACTGGAGGATACACAAAAAAAGGAGTCAAGTCAGACTTTTTCTATCTAGAAGTACATTTTATACAGGATATTCCTAAGTTAAACTGAAAATAAATTTTATTTAAGTAGATTGTTACATTGTTATAACCCAGGTTCAAGGGATTGTAAACCGAAATAGGGGACACCAGGCAGAAATGAAGTTTAATGCAAAATAATCTTTATTTAATCATTTAATTAAATAAACCAAATTAGGATAAAGGAAGTATAATACAATATTATATGTGTAAATGTACATCATCAGTGGTGTTGAGTAAACCGAGTGTGTGTGTGTGTGTGTGTGTGTGTGTGTGTGTGTGTGTGTGTGTGTGTGTGTGTGTGTGTGTGTGTGTGTGTGTGTGTGTGTGTGTGTGTGTGTGTGTGTGTTGTGTAGCTAAGCATAACTAAACTAAAAGGCAGACTTATGCACCAACTGACTGTACAAAGCCCCACAGGTAACATTTTGTACATATTTAATGGTTCTGGAAATGAAACTCCAGGAGGAAACGTACGCAGTCTCGGTGAGAACATGCAAACTCCACATAGAAACTCAAAAACTGCTGCCCCTGGTAACTATTAGTTTCTAAAAACCTAATCCTAAAACCAATTGTGCAAGAGGATGTCCAGGCAATAGATAAGCAACACACTTCTGCAATGTCAGAACCATTTTCAACAAATAGGAACTTGACCAATTCTTTGTTTTTTCTTTATGTTTTAATTAACCTCACAGGTTAAATGAAATCCGATGGGAGTAAGTTAAAATATATCTGTCTATAGACATATATTGAATAAGCTAGAACACAGACTTCCTTTGTCTACAAGTGTTAATCCCATATTGTGTGTGCTTTTTTTGCTCAGACCCTACAGTGTAATTAAAGTTTCCCTCTGGGACTCTGTCGGCTCTGTTTTTTTGGTTAAGTCCTACATTTTTTGGGGTAAGTTCAGTCGAGATGCAGAGAATGATTTGTCTGGAGCCACAACAGCCCTGCGGTTGATTTTTTTCTAAATGACAGTGCGTGCAAGAAGCCACTGACTTTGATTTCTTAGTCCGTTGATTGTAGGGCAGCAGCAGATTTTGGGAGGCTCAGTCAGCGGTGGTATTTTCTGAGCTATATGTATTCTCTATGATGCTTTTGCGATTTGAGCTGCTTTTTTTTTTTCTTACAAATGTATATAGCCACCATTGGCAGCAGATGGCTTTGACACAAGGCGGAGACCTTTTTTTTTTGGTCATTTGCTTGTCTTTGTTGTAGTTGCCAAGACTCTTTTCTGCCCTATGGCTCTCACGCACTTTCCCTCTGCGTTCTTTTAAAGCTGCCAGTAGGTGAAGTGAATACTAATAAGATGAATAATAGCCTGAATTGGCCTGCATTATACATTTTTATTTAGCTTGTGGGGCAATACAAAGACTATTTGTCTAAGCAGTAGCACAGATGAGTCAAATTCCTGCTTTCCTTTTTTTTTTTTTTTGCCTGACTTTGGTGAAACTATGTTGGCATTGTCTCTTCAGCCACAGTCATTTTGTTTTATTCCAAACTGAGACACTAAAACCACTTTGACACAAGGTTGAGGTGACCTAACACTCATGTAGCGGCTCTCCCGTCCCATTCCTGTGTGCTGTCCATAATTAAACATGACATAAATCTAGTTTTAGACACACATTTTTCTGTTGATGGCTTAGACCAGATGTTTTTCTTGCTGCAGTTTAAGAGATTATTACTCAGCTATATATTTTCAGTTATGGTTGTGTAGTTACACTGTTGACACTGTGTTTGTTTTTAGGAGGAGATCTTGTACCAGTATCCTGTTTCTGAAGCCTCCCGTCAGCTCAAAGGAGTCAGAGGCATCTTCCTTACTCTGTGTGACATGTTGGAGAACGTCACAGGGGGACAGATCCTCAGGTAGATGACCTTGTGAACACTTCAACAAAACGCACTGGTCAAAACAATGTATTATTTAACACATAACATAACTTGTAAGGCATTTCTTTACGTAGCAGACTCCTGGACTTTCAATTATGGCTTTGAAAAAACAAAAGCAACATTTTAAAGCCTCCTAAATGCCCATGAAAGGAGCCATTACTTACTTGTGTCAATACATTTATGAACAAATTAGTTTTTTTTCCTACATTCTTAAAGTTAAAGCTGTGGGGTTTCTTGTGGAACCAGATTTTTAAAATCTTTGTTTTGTGTATTTTTTGTGTTTTTTTTTCACTGCATATTTTTCCCACCAGTTCATCGCTGCTGCTCGGGAAACATCTGGTGCATGTGGGCTACTGGAAGGAGAAAAACAACCTGCTGGTGATCGGGCTGCCTGCTGAGAGGTACCTGAACAGCAGCTCTACCTTATCTCGATCACTGAGGCTTTTGAATATTCTTTCACACCTTGAAATGAATCAGATTAAGTGATTTAGCGGACAATAGAAGATAGATGCCATGAGTCTGAGGTTAGCAACCGGAGTATTTTAAAACAGATGAAGAACAGATTTTGCTGAGTTGTCTGTCTCTTCTTTGCGTATGTGGTCGCTGAGATGAGTCACTTCAGCCGTCCTTGTAATACTCGTAACCAGAGCAGTCCACCCCGCTCATGCTTTAAGAGATTTCATAAAAGATTTCAGTTTGAAGAGAAAACGGTCTAATCAAGTCAATGTTTTTTCCTGATGGGAGCAGACTTTTTATTTAAATAACTGATAGGTCAAGGTTCAGTGGAGGTTGGAGTTAATTCAAATCTGTGTTTGTCATTTTCCAGAGTTCCTTTGCTGTATCTGCAGACGGTGGTGGGAGACGTGGTCCGGACTCTAAAAGTGATGTACGGCTCTTTGGACAGGTTTGTCAGCTGCGGTTAAGAGAGCTGCAACTTTCTTTTTTTTTTTATTTGTGCAGAAAAATACAAAAAGCCGTGACCATTATAAATTAAAGTAAAAGATTTCGCTCACAACAAATTGAATTTTCATCAACCCAATTCACATTTTCAAGCATGGTCTTAAAAAAAGTTCAAATCTATTCCTTTGTCAAACATGAGACAATAATCTAAAAGCAACACTTGATGCAAAGCAGCAAAAAAAAAAAAAAAGAAATTTATATTATAGAAGTTACTCCTAGACTTATCCTGTCATTAAAAAAACATATCTTCCTCTGCACCTCCACATAAAGTTTGATATAGATTGACTTGGAAACACTGCTACAACCTCTCCTTCATCGGAGTTCATCTTCTAATCAGACACTTTTCGTTTCCACAGTGCGTTCTGTGAGGCGGACAACGCTCCCAGGCTGGACCATTTCTTCTGCCTGTTCTTCCAGCAGCTCATCCAGCCGTCCCGTCTCCAAGATGGATTCTCTGCTCCCCCTCCCGACGTCTCCGGGACACTTTTCCTCGATGGGCTTCCCGCGGTGCGATGGCTCACTCTGCCGCCGGAAATAAAGGTGAGGTTGTATGTGTGGACCGTAACATTAAAATAGTGTTATATTCATGCTTACTTTGGTATTTCAAAGTAAATGTTAGTTAGTTCAGCTTTAGTGTTTGTTGTTGAGCATAACATGCAGCATATCAGTGAAATCAGACAGAAATACAATTTACCAAAGAGAAAATGCTATTACACAAATATGTGGTGTGTTTTGTGTTTCATAGGATTTTATCAGATCATATTTATAATTATTACACCCTCTGCCTTTCTTTGTTTCACAGATGGAGGTAGATACTGTTCTCTCAGACTTTGAGTCATCTGATTTTGGTGAAATGGTGAGTTTTTCTGTAGTTGCCCTCAAGTGTTGTGTCCTAGATTGTCCAAATTATTCAGCAACAAATAAACATTATGTTAATATACTATTATACACTATACTATATAATAGTGCCAGTAATTAGTAGTAATTTAGATATGAACCTTTACTTAGCTGTGTTCCCAAGTATGTTTTATCCATCAATAGCTTTATTTACAGACCTGTAATGTATTCTGGAGTTAACACTTGTCTCTTTTCAGTCAGAGGACTATTTTGGTTTGAGACGATTGTATGTTATCCTTGGCTCTTGTTTGTTTTACAAGGTAAGTGTCACATTTAAAGCTCAAAGGAAACTCAGTGTTTCAGCTTTAGGGCTAAAATATATAATAGTTAACCCTGCTAACCTGTCACCCTCGTGTTATTTCAGTCTTATTTAATCGCCAACCACCTGCCCAAAGAGGACCTGCTGGACGTGTGCCTGTACTGCCAGCACTACTGCCTGCTGCCGCTGGCATCGGAGCAGCGCGTGGGGCAGTTGGTGGTCTGGAGGGAGGTGTTTCCGCAGCAGAGAGCCACTGCACCGGGATACAACCAGCCTCAGGGACGACACTTCCTCCTCATTGTGGGACTGGTAAGACTCAGTGACATGTAGATTTTTGAGTCTGTTTTTATGTCAGGCATTTGATGATATTGAAGAAAAAGAAAAGTTACAAAACACATTCATAGAGTAATATAAATACACAAATATCAACTTTATTGTTGTTACACACACCGTCTTCTTCAGAGACACTTCATGCAGTGTGTGCTGTTGGAGGCAGCAGGCTGTGCTTCACCTGCTGTGGGCTCTCCAGGACCTGACTGTGTTTATGTCGACCAGGTTTGACCTTTTTCATCCATTTAAAACTCATTCAGCTTAATTAATGTTCTGTTCTCTTCTTGTATTCTTTGTATTAGAAATGTTAAACTGCAGAATTTTTAAGAGTGATTTATCCCCCGCCCTGTTCAGGTGAAGGCCACTCTGCTGCAGCTGGAGGTGTTAGAGGGAGGGATAGAGGAGCGACTCAATGCCCCACCAGCTCCATGCCTCTCCTGCGCCGACTGGTTCCTCCCTGCCGCCACGGCCCGGGACCGTCTTGACAGCCTGGCCTCCTCGTCCCCTGTCCTCAGTAAAATTGCGGGGGTCGTTAAAGGCTCATCGTCAGGCTCCAGGGGTCGTGGCCTGTTCGGGGAAAGGTCCAGGAAGCCCAGCCCCCAAAGGAGCCTGTCAGACAGCGGCAGCGAGGGGCAGATGGAGGCTTTAGGGCTCAGTCCACATTCAACCCCAGACTCGGGGAAGAAAATCGGCACAAGACGGGACTCACTGGGGTCCGGAGGGTCTGGCGGGAGTGCGGGCAGCGGAAGACTTTTCAGGGTAAAGCTCTTCTTTTTGGGTTTATTCCTCATCACCAAACCACAAACTTGTCTACATTTTTTTTTTTCTTTTTTTCATTTTCAAGTAAATTAAGCCACTATAGTTCTCCTGAATTGTAACGTGACTCTCATGTTGCATTTTTAATATCCCCACACCGGTTTCCTCAGACCCCCAGGATGAAGCACCCAAACCCCTTCTACCTCGGCACTTTGAAGAAAACTCTGACTGAGCGTGAGACAGAGGACATGTACAACACCATGAAGTGGGTGATGCTAAAATACTGCCCATTTACAAATGTATAGCTCATTAGCTGCTGTTACAAAGAGGATAGATTAACACAGGGATTTGAGTGTTTCTTACTTGAGCCCCTTAAGTTCTTCAAAAGGGATTTTAATTGCAGTTTATAAAGACACTGACATTGAATTGCAGCTTCTCACATCTCTGTATTCTGCACAGACTGACCTCCGGGGCTGAAAACACTCTTTTCCACTACGTGATGATGGAGACAGTGCAGGGCATCTTCATTGCTCCCACTCACAGAGAAGTGGCTCAGCTCAGCGGCTCCATCCACCCACAGCTCATCCGCAACTTCCACCACTGCTGCCTCTCCATCCGAGCCGCGTTTCAGCAGAGCCTCCCACCCAAGGTGGGACAGGCTCATTACCAGATCGATTACCAAATTAGAGCTCTTATGAACATTCACAGTTTACAAACAACTTAGTAGAAAGTTAATAAAGCTTGCAGGTTTTGCTTGACAGTGATCATATATAACTAAATACATTTGGTTTATCATTTTAAAAGTGCTGCTACAAAACTTGACAAAGTTAACTAATTACTTCTCCATTTGTAACAGAGAAAATTAAAATGTGTGAGAGCACCGTAGTACTGTAAAGTCTTGATGGTGGTAATGTGAGAGGAGGTCTATAAATCCCTTCAGTCTGTGTTTATCTTCACTGTTGGATGTAATTAATCAAGCCTATTTCTTCTCTCCTTTTATGTATGTTTGTATTGAGACTGTTTGGATTTCCCTCTCCCTCAGGGCCGGAGGGCGGCAGACAGGCCTCAGCGCGGCGGTTGGGGTTTGGGCCCTGTGAAGGAACATGGCGTCCTCTTCCAGTGTAAACCCGAAAACTGGACCGACCAGAGGAAACCTGCTCCCACCATGACTTACTGGGTTATAGGGTATGTCTGCGCGGTGTTTAGCCTGATGACTTTTTTTCAGCAGTTGTTCATCAGGAAATCTGTGTAGGCTCTCTTCTATAGACCTGAATACTAAGTACTTTTTAAACAAAGGTAAAGCTATAATTTTTCTCCCCTTGGCCTTTGTCCTGCTTGTGTGTTTCAGGAGGATGCTGCTGGAGCCCGTGCCTCAGGAGTTTTATGTGTGTTTTCACGACTCGGTGGCTGAGGTTCCTGTGGAGATGGCCTTTAGGCTGTCCTTCGGTTTGGCTTTGTGACTCATCGTCCTTCAAATGATTAGTGACAAGGCAACACACAAACTACATGAAATACTCAGGAAGATACTTCAGACTGTAGAGCTTAAAGAAATGGGAATTTTAGGCTTGAACTCTGGATCTTGAAGTTTACTTAGCCATGTTTGGGACAGTTCTGTTAGTTTGTAATTAATAATGATGCCTTATCAGACTCTCTGTGAACCAGACGTGCCAAAACCTGCTATTAACTAACTCTGGTACGATTTATTGAAATATAAGTGTTGAAAAGCATGTGTCCTGTTTGCTTCTCATAAGTGATGTTTCTGTGGAAGGTAGTCTGCCTTAATGTTTAGGTCAAACAAATGTTAAGTTTATGTGAAGCGCCATCTAGTGTACTTCTTAAGAAAGGCCTAGCTTGTTGTCTGGACCATGACTGCAATTTCATTGACACTGAAATGTGAGTGTGTCAGCATCAGTGAACATTATAAAAATTACAATTACACATGACTTCATCAAGGAATACCTCAGACATTTTGGTGTGAACCAAAAGAAAAGGACCCAAGACCTTCACAACAAATTAAACCATTAAAAACAGAGCATCTCAGAGCTGAAACTAATGTAACGAGAGTCACTATATTATGTAAAAATTGCTGAATATGATCAGAAAAACAGTACAATTGCAATACAATCTTTAAAAGGGAGGTACAGTTCTTTATTAAAGAGTTCAGAAAATGGCATTTTTAATTGTATTGTATTGTATTCACTGGACAAAACGGCAAAGCTATGAGTGAGTTTTGGGAAATTGACCTGAATGCCTTTGTGTAGAGTTTATGACAGCATCTCCATGACTTAAAGGTGGCTTCATGCTACAGTTTGCACCAGCAGCAGATTCCTCTTGTAGCACTCGAGGCTGCACAGCGGGACCCCAGTTTTGGAGCAAGAGTACTTCCTAACGTTGGTGCAGCCGTTTACCCCGCAGCTGACAGGGGCTGACGGTGGAGGCCTAGGAAGAGCGGGGGCCGGTGCCGGGACCCCTGATGGATAAGAGATCACCACTCCATGAGCAGTGTCACTGTAGCGCACCATGGGACTCTGGTTTAGCTTTAACTTCTTCTCCCTCAAGCTCTTGATCTTGGCTTTACTGGTCTTGGTCAGTCTCTCGATGGTCTGGTTTTTGTTGTCCTCCGCCTTCTTCTGGGCCTGTAACCGTCGCTTTCGGGCCCGCTCCTCCCGCTTCTGCATCATCTCGGCGGTCATCTCCTTCTCCTTGTAGCCCATGGGCAGCTCCAGAAGAGGCTGGAGCTGCTGCTTGTGGAGCAATGCTTTCTGAAAGTTACACGAAACAGTTCATATGTGTCCAACAGCAAGTTTTCCTATTTTGATCAAATTAGTGTTTAATAGCTCTGTATTTATACAACCATTACTATTGTAGAGCATTGATAGACTGCAATGGATACCTACAGAATACTTTTATTTTGTCAAAAGACTGATTTTTATTCTGTTCCTCAATTATACAACCAAAGAAGTTATGGACCACACATTTATCCTGTTTCTGTATTTATTTGTGCCTCTCTGACCTGTCTGGCTGTGAGCAGAGACTCGTCCACCTCCTTCTTTAGATCTCCGTTGTCGTCCAGCTCTCCTTTCTCCAGAGCGTCCAACCACCGCTCCTCTTCGTCCAGAGGCAGCGAGTCTGAGTCCATGCTCAGCATCGGCGACGTGGCCATGTTGCTGTCCTCATCTGACACAGAGTATATCCAAATAATTATATAATAAATGTGCTGTGTATGAGCTGCATGTTGAAGCAGTAGTGTTTCTTACCCAGCCAGGCTCTGTACTGCTCCAGAGGCACAGAGGGTTCATCTTCATCCTCTTCATCTTCGTCGTCATCATCATCATCGCTGTCATTGTCATTATCAATAATCATCAGCGGTGAAGGAGGACGGGCCACACCGGGGTGCACTGTGAAAGTGGGGACACTAGAGAGGGACACAACTGAAGTTACTAACTAGCTGCACCTCAAACACATTTTTCTACAATATTATGTTGACATGGGGGTTGGGAGTGTGAAGAAATGCAGTTTTTGGTTAATATGGGTTATGATATTTTGATTTTGTTCTCACCTCTTGGTTCCTAGTGTCTGTCCTCCCAGTTTGATCTTCAGTCTGAGCTGAGGAGGAGGTCGAGGAACAGGAATAGGTTCAGATTCCGGGGAGTCTGCAAAGCTGTGGTGTCTTTTCTTATGCTTTTTGTGTTTTTTATGTTTCCGCTTGTGGACGCTGTGCAGAGCAGCGCTGCTCTCACCTGCAAAGAAGACATTTAACCAAAGAAATTACTTTAGAGAAACTGTAATTGTTTTAGAGGAATTCACTATTTTCCAACATAGCAAAACACATGATAAAGCCACATTTGATGTAATCAAGATTTTTCAACCTAAGAGATTCAGAAATGTACAGTTTGACAGTAGTACAGTATTCTGTGTTTTGTATTGTGGATATTTACAATATTACAAGTCATGTTTACACATAGGAACCCACTCGGTAAAACATACAGATGTACAAAATGCACACAGAAGTTTAAAAAGGGTGGTTTGCTTGTGCATAATTGTTAATTACTTACATAGGAACCTGGGGTGAATCATGTCTTTTCTTTTGCCCATTGGAAATACTGAAGGAGATAGAAATACAAAAATAAACTACAATACTACATAGCAGCAAAATTATTTTTTTGCACACAAGTCACTTTTAAAAAAGTAATACAACGGATTTGGCAGATAGCGGTTGGTTAGCCTGTTAGCACTGACGGTTTTGCTCACATCCTCTTAGTAAAAAAGATACCTCAGCGGTGGGTTACATTTATAGAACTACACTACATTATAATTAACTAATAACAAGGACCCTGACGCTATATTTTTTTAAGTGAGTCAAAAAGGTAAGGTTATGCTAACAACACGGAAGTGCAATCGCTAATTCGGTCATTTCCGGCGGCAGCTATGTGACTGCGCTCTAGAGGACAAAATTAGAAAATAAAACGTTGACGAACTCACAGTACTCAAACGCCGGGTCTATGGTCCGAAGGATACCACGCTCTCATGCAGGAACAAAGATAAATAATTAAACGCTTTACTACGATTAATGGTTAAAGAAAGTTCTAACTAGCTAAATGATTTAGCCGGTGTCCGTTCCTGTGGTTGGAATTTGTAGTCCACGTAAAGGACGTCGCTGCTGATCGCTCCTGAATCATCCTAAATCATCAAATACATTAACCACAATCCCCCGGGGCGAAATCTAAGAAGGTATGGTCTAATCATGTGGTCGGTTTTGCACGCTAATAACTTGATAATATGATAGCACAACTCGCTTTTGTCATAGGCTTATTTAGACTATACACATAGGTATTTATGTGTAATTACTGAACAACCAGTGTAATTTCAGTTCACCTTGTCAGTTTAATGTCCGATCTTACCGGACATTAAACTGGGAGGAGATTGTCGCTAGAGTTTACTGTTTACTGAAGACTTATGCAAACATCCAGTCTCCGGCTAGTGGACTATTAACAGTTGCACACAAGTGACCATACTGAAGCCGGTGTATTCATGTTGGAAATCCTGTGACTTAGAAAAGAAAACAATACAACGATGCAGCATGATACAAAAGGTCCCAATCAACGAAACCAATAAATTAAATAACTTTAACTTTGCTAATAACTTAAATTTCTGCGAGGTAAGCACATTTCTGTTGTCTTTTGCAGGAATCATGAATTACGCTCGGTTTTTGACAGCGGTCAGTGCAGCCAGGAAACCTTCTCCCATCAGGGTCCTCAGTGAGTAGCCTTTTCCTTCTCCTGTTGTTTGGCTAACCAAAATGTGTATCTCAGACTTAACATAAACAGTTAGGGGGGAAATTAAGTCTGCTCCATTATAATGAAAATTTATTTGATGACATTTAGCCTACTTAATTTAACAAGCCTGCTCAAAACAACACAATACCATTAACAATGCGTATATGTTGCTGGATATAATGTATAAACATCTTTTCCCTGACCACAACACATCTCTGTGTCTTTTCTAAAGCACAGCTGTCACATTAGTAGCAGGTTTGACACTTAACATTTAAATTTGTAGAAGTGAAGGAAACTACTAGTTATGAGATATTCATTTTATAAAGCTGAGACTTGGGTTCAACATTTGACCAGCATTCTTTATATCCTCAATAGATATATTTAGCTATATTATTAAGCATTCAACTATTAAAAATTTAAACATCCACTGTCTGATTATTAAGTCTGACAACGGCAACGTGCAGTCTTAATTTCTATTTAAACCAACATCCTAGAGACACAGGATAACTCGTAAAGCAGACCCACCCTTTGAGCCACAGGTTCTAACAGGCTTTTCCCCTTTGAAACCTAATCGACCTGCTTTTTATGTTTGTGTGAATAAAGCGGAGCTGCAGCTGCGTTCGCCCCCGTCGCTCATCTCTTTGGCCGGAGGAGCCCCCAACCCCAACACCTTCCCCTTTCTTTCCGCCACGATACAAGTGAAGAATGGGCAGACGGTCTGCATCGACGAGACGTTAATGAAGAGGGCCCTGCAGTACTCATCCTCGAACGGGTCAGACTTCACCTCCTTTTATAATTTTGATACATAAAACAGGTCAAAATCAAGTTATAGACCAAACCCTCCCCCCACTTTTTATCTGGCTAAATTAATATTTTACAGTCCATTAAAATGTGTCAAATAGTGACTGTTTGTCTCTTTGAGTGTTTTTGTAAATAATCCTTTTTACTGTGGAAAGTTGAACTCCAGACCTTAGTGGAGTTAAATTAATGTATAACCCTTCCCAGATTGATTAGCAGTCACAGTTACTTCTCTCAGATTTATGCTTATGTCTTTCCTTTTGGATTATAACAAACCCAGTGATAATAGGTCTGATGGTAACTGTAACACAACCTCTGCAGCAGTAACTCGATGAAGTGATTATCAGTCACTGCCTTTACGAGCCTCATGCCTCACTTCACTTTATCGATCAGTTTTCAGAGCAGCACCATTTATTTGTACAAGAAGATGACCTTGAAAGATCCGTTTTTGAGTCAATAACGTGTTGTCTTAGGATCCCAGAGCTGCTGACGTGGATGAAGAGTCTGCAGAAGAATCTTCATAACCCCCCGAACGCGCAGACGGACATGTGCGTGACTACAGGCAGCCAGGAGGGGATCTGTAAGGTACACACTCACAGCTTGTATTTGCAGTACAGATTACTTGAGTTCTTGTCCCGCTTGAAGTGTATGTAAATAATGTTTGTTCACGTATGAAGGTGTTTGAGATGTTGGTGAACCCCGGAGACAACGTTTTGCTTGACGCTCCGACGTATTCAGGCACTTTAGCAGCGGTGAGAGCACCACAGACACACACACCAAAGACTTAAACCTAAAACACTTGGTAACAATGATATTATTTTGTATCTAATTCCAGCTGCAGCCACTCGGTTGTAACCTTATTAACGTTCCCAGTGACCAACACGGGATAATCCCTGCTGCGCTGAAGGAGGTGCTGTCCCGCTGGGCTCCCTCGGAGGTGCACAAACCCAAGAGCACAGCGCCTAGAGTCCTCTACACCATCCCGAACGGAGGAAACCCCACGGGAGCCTCGATGACGGAGCAGAGGAAGAGGGATGTCTATGAGGTTAGCTTTAGTGTCTATATTTTAAACCAAATGCACTGATCGATGATGCTAACTGATGTCCATTTGTGTTTTGAAGCTGGCCAGACAGTATGACATGCTCATCATTGAGGACGACCCTTACTATTTCTTGCAGTTTGACAAGGTAAAAAAACAATGTGTGCTCATGTTTTATCTTCATTGTTTAAAGACTACAGTTAAATAATTGTAATTGTCGACAGCCTTGGGCTCCAACGCTTCTCTCAATGGACGTTGATGGACGAGTCATCAGGACCGACTCTTTCTCCAAAATCCTCTCGTCAGGGTGAGCCTCAATCTTAATGAAGATGTGACCATTATGTCGTTAATGACTATACTATTGTCTCATTTGTTGTGTCGCCTCAATATTTGACATATGACAGTGACTTTAAAAGTATGTTCTAATCTTCAGCTCTTATTTTATTTAAGTCTGCACCTGAAAAAATTATCCAGGTTGTGTGACTGTTTAATGAGCTTGCTTTATACAATTTCATTAACAATAGGAGTTGCGTCTGACTGGTTTTGACTGAGAAGCATTTTGTCCTTTTTTCATGTTAGGCTGAGGCTTGGTTTCATCACTGGCCCGAAACCCCTCATTGAGAGAGTGGTACTGCACATCCAGGCCTCTACGATACACACCAGCACTTTCACACAGGTAACACACACTTAGATTATACCGCAGTGTCCCAAACTGTACTCCTGCTGCTCTGTCGCAATTACCAGGGGTAGATTTCCTTTATGTCATAGCTTGACTTTCCTCTGTCTAGCTACGGTCCCTGTTAAAACAAAGGCAATAAATGCAGATCTTAAAAGGGGCGCAGTAGCTCAGTGGTAGAGCGATTGTCGATTGTTCGATTCGCACTCTCCCCACAGTTCATACTGTTGTTGTGTCCTTGAGCAAGACACTTAACCCACCTTGTCTCCAGTGGTGTTCCAGCTGTTACACTGGTGAATAGAAGCTTAAAGTCGCTTTGGATAAAAGTAAATGAGTAAATGTAAAAGGATATTCCACATATGTTGAAGTAGGGTTATATGGGAAACTTATTGATAATTGGGCTATGATGTCTGAAGAACAACAAAGAAGTCCACTGAAGTCCAATTGGCCCTCCTATTTCAGAGTGTGTTTGGACCAAAAAAGGGTTCAGTCAGTCTTTGTGAAGGAACCGAAACAATGACATGACGCCATTTAATGGACATTAGTTTTTCCCCACAAACGCAACATGAGCCTGCAGCAAACCCTTTTGACTTTATTCTCCTTTTTTCAGCTCGTTTAGCTTTATTCTGTTCTCTTATCGCTCTCAGGAAGTGATCAGTTCCATGTCTTGTCACGCTCTTCCTGTTTTTGGTCTCTTTAGATGTATGTCACTCTCTGTGGTCAGTGTGAGGTTCATATTTTGATCAGACAGTACTGTAGTTCATTTGGAAATGGATTGTGACCTGCCTCTTCAACAGGTCTTGGTGCAGGTTTAGTGTGCACTGAGGCTCATATGGCAGCACACACTCTTATTCCAGTGAACCACACTAAACAAATGTAAAACTAAACGACATGTGCGTATACAATGGACAGTTTCACATGCTAAAAGACCAATACAATAAACCTTCATTATTACAGTTTGAAGAAAAACGTTAGAGGCGGTGACAGTTTAGACCAAGGCTGTAACTTCAGGCTGTGCCAAATCTGCCAACAACACAGAGGCATACTTTAGGGCCGAGTCATCAGAGTAAAACACGTTCCTCCCTTTCTCTTGTCTTCACCCGTACAGGACAGATTTACAAATTTACAGAATAAAACAGTGGGAGGAAGATGAGAAAAGGCCTGTCATGGTTTAACAACCGAAAAAGACGTGACATGTCTGGATCAGGAGGAGGTTTTAATATGATTCAGATTAAGTAACACCATTGCAATGAGTCAACTTTTATTTAAACAGCAAAACAAATCTTCTTAAAAATGTTTCTTAGTATGCTTCGACAGGATAATAATCTGTTTTTTCTTTCAGCTGATGGTGTCGCAGCTGTTGCACAGTTGGGGTGAAGAGGGCTTCCTGCAGCACATTGACGGGTGAGTCCTCTGCTGTCTGGTTGGACTTGTTTTATTACATTTAAACCACAAGCTGCAACTGGGTTTATAACAATGACATACAGCTCTGTCTTTGATCAAACACAGGGTGATTGAGTTTTACAGAAAACAACGGGACGCCATGATCACCTCGGCAGAAAAGTGGCTCAAAGGTTTGTGTTTGTTTGTAAAACGCTTGACACCATTTTAAATTATAAATCAAACAAGCTCACATTTACTAAGAACATTTACTCGGGAAACATGAAAAAATATATTTAATGAATACATTTTCCTTCTAGTATTTTGTTGTCATATTGTTTAAGTCATGATTTTGTTGAGCACTTTGACTTGAGAACAGATTTTGAAAACTCTTCCTCTGCTCGTTATAAAGAACTGGTGTTTAAATGTTTAGAAAGGCTTTAATGGGACTATGTCTGTGAAGGTTATCAGTCATCCAGGACATCCTGGAAAAAAAAAGTATCTGGACTCAGTTTTTAAGGTGAAGACGTTTTGTCTCTATTCCAAGAGACTATCAGTTCTGAGATCAACTGTAAGAGAGCTGAGCTTATATCTCTAAAGGGAGGAGTTTTCCCTGAAACCAAACCTGATGGAGCAGGCTGCTCTGGTCTCACAGTCGTTGGCCATGAAAAGTAAGTGTGACTCCTGATGTGAGAGTTGTCACCCACATCAGTCTCAGAATTGATAAAGTCTCTTGGAGTTAGAGACGGCCTCACCTTGAAAACTGTGTCCAGAAGCTTTTACTTGTCTTTTACCCTTTCAAACAAACCCTAAAGAAATAATCTGACCATGATGTCCTAAGAAGATTAACTAGCACCATTTATCTGGATATATTCACTTGTATTTATGGTTTAAGGTTTAAATTTCCTTAGTTTTAAGTTACTAGTTTTGTTTTTTGACCGCTACCATCTAGTGGTCATTTTATCAAACTACAAGTCCTTTCATGTTTTAAATAGAAATAAACAAAGCAATAACTGCAGAGGGGAAAAAAGGATACCATGTATCCTAATCCAAAATTTGTGCCTGTGTCTGTTTAGATGAGGCAGAGTGGTGCGTCCCATCAGCCGGTATGTTCCTGTGGCTCAAACTAAAGGGTGTCACTGATACACAGCAGCTCATTCGGGAGAAGGCGCTGGAGAAAGAGGTAAGTGTCAAACAGTCAAAGGTGCTGCTGCTAAACACATACAAATGAATGTGCTGCAACCCAAAATGCACCGGTGCCCTCTCTGCTGAACAGTGTGGGAGCTGAGAGGCAGCCTTTGTTCCTGAATACAGTGTGGGATAGTGGCTCTAAAGCTGACATTGTGAGCTGTTCGAGTGTTTCCCCTCCCACTCAAACCACCAGAGTCTGTAAATCCCTGCCGGAGAGGGACTGTAAGCTGTCAAAAAAAAAAAAAAAACCTGAGTGGGCACAGTCAGAGTGTCCCAGGCTTTGGATGGCTTCCCTCCTGAAATTTTAATCCTCTCACGAGTTAAAGCTTAAATCACTCTTTACTTACTGTGGATAGTTTTGGGTTTACACTGTCACACGACTTACTTTATTAAAGGAAACGCACAATATCAACGTATAAACAGTGTAAATATTCTTAGTTTGGTAATTATATTTTATGGGTTTTTGCTTTATCGATGGATAAAAATGGAGGATTCAGTATCAAACACGGGTAAATCACCATTCTGTGATCACAATCACCAAACTAAATCTGACTGAACAAAGGTTCAGGACTTTTTTATCTTATTTTTCAGGTTTTTATAGGCATCATCTTTAACACAATCACTAAAACTGTTCTTTTTTCAACTATTCAAAGTGGTTACTGGACTTGTGAATGAAGGTCATATGTTTTCTGGGCAAGTGGGATTTGATAAATTTAGTAGATACAGGTTTTTGTCAATTTCTGTGTCCTTGTTTCTTTTGCCAAGAGTTTTGCTGTGTGTGCCTTTATTAAGTTTAATGCATATTTAGCAATTTTAGATTTTGTCAGTGTTGCGTAAAAGAAGCAGAGGGGGTGATGTTGTCACTGTTGGTGTTCTTGCTTCAAAACCAAGAAGAAATACAGCTATAACGCCTGCTTTGTTGATCATTGTTTTAAGCGTATATAATGATTAAATCTTCAGTCATCTGTTTATGTTCAACCTGTTGAAAGTGAAAGTTGTGTCAACATTGGTTTGTGTTGCAGGTGCTGCTGGTTCCTGGAGGAGTCTTTATGATCAACAGCAGCGACCCCTGTCCCTACGTCCGAGCGGCCTTCTCCCTGTCCTCACCGGAGCAGATCGATGAGGTACGTCTCTCTGGCAAATAAATCTACTCATGCTCTATATATACAGTCAGCTCAATTAGTTACTGCCCCCTCTTCCCCTTGTTTTGGCTATGAGACAGTTTCTTTTACCATCCCTGCTTTTACCTACTGCAGTGGTGCACTCACACATCCCACTTCCAAAGCCATCCTCAGGTTTTTCATCTGCACAACCCAAACCTTCTTGCAGATTAAAAACATGTAAATAAATTCTGATCAACCCCATTTTCGTTCTTTTTTTTTTTTTTTTAACGTGGCCCTAATCTTCTTTAATCAAATAAATAATGGCTCAGTGAAATTAGAAAGAAGCTTTAACTAATTCACCTGACTGTACAGTTCTAAATGCATAGTCACTGGATTTATAACGTCTTTTTCTTCGACAGGCCTTTAGGAGACTGTTGTTGCTCATCAAAGAAACTAGATGATGAGACTCTCTGCTGACAGATCCTTTAGGTCATTGTTGATAAATTATAAATAAATGTAATATTTGTTTTATACCAGTTTAGATCAAACACATTAAAGAATTGAAAGAGCACAAAGAATATTTAGGTATAGAAAAAAAGTGCTGAATGAAGATCTGTAAAGTGAGTATTTGATGATGTTGTACAGAAAAATAAATACGTTTTTGTCAGACTAGAGTTGGTCATTTATGTCACTGATGCTTCCCACAGCAAACTGTCCAGATTCATACATACAAGATTGAAAATTCACACATGACTAGAGTTACTAGACCATTATTGCTCATTGCTGACATTTTCCTGGAGTGTCTTTCCTGGTTTCTCGTGACCTTTTAAAAAGCAAGCACAGGTTTCTAAATGAGGTCAGAAAGTACCACCTGCTTACCACAACAACGTCTCCAGGTGGAAACCTACAGGCCGTCTTCCTGCTGGGTTTATTCCTGTCCTGATGTAGGTCACAGGTGCAGTTCACAATGAAGACTAAATACAATCACACAAGAACAAAATACCTGTTTTAAAATGACAATTAACATAAAAAACAAGTGTATTCTCATTATTAAGTCTATATGTACTCTACAGTTGGTAGACAAACACACTGCATTCTGATCTGAGCTGTTTAAGGTCACAGATTTACTGTTATCACATTATTAACCATCACAATATGCATATCTAAAGGAACTGCTTGAATCACATGACTAATTCCATCAGAGCCTTAGTCAAACTCATTTATTGCAGGCGTATTAACACATTATTCAACACCTATATACCCAGGGGCGGTTGATAATAATTGGCTAGGTGAGCTAAGACCCTCCTCTCATGTAGGCTTTTCAGTGTATTGTTAAACATTTACTTAATATGGTAACTTGTCTATTTTTAATGTTATTATATTTGGTGGAAGATTCTCACATAGTGATTATAGTTTTGATGGCACTGATGTGTAAATTTCCACAAAACAAGAAATAGGGGCTTATTTTTAACACCCCAAACTCAATGAAGCAAACAGTGACCAAAGCACCATTTATCTTCCTCATTTGGTGATTGACAGGTGTGAATGCCCGCCCCTTGAATTACTGGCTAGAGACTTTGTTTGAAACCTAGAGACTTAACCTGTACTTCTAACAAGAGTGGTGAAGAAGTGACCGGAAAAGAAGGATATTTTCTTATAAATACATTAGCAGACGATTTTAGCATTTTTTGTTACTTAATAAAAATCTAATAAACATTATTTCTGCCTCAGTCTTTTGGAGAAGTTTGTTTGATAAAACATAGTGCTGATATAACTTCATTTCCCATTCATTCATTTTCTCCCACTCAGTCCCGTTAGGTGTTGCGGGTGACTGGAGCCCATCCCGACAGCTTTGGGCCTGAGGCGGGGTATACCCTGGACAGTGGCCAGTTAGTCACAGGTCTGACAAGTGCTTTTATTAGCCTACCCACCAAATATTACCACCAGCTGCTACCGTATGTCCCAATATATTGCAGCCCTACATACCATTTAGGATACAAAAATTAACTGTATCCAATTACAACACAAAAAGTTATGAAATAATACTTAAAACAGGGACTATATTACACTTGTAGGACACAGTTGTTTTTAATATTAACCACAATGACAGCTGCGTTGTTTGACTGAAGCATGAGTTTATTTTTGGTAACAAGTTTTAATTCACCTGCAGCTTTGTTCATTATAATTTTGTGCAGCGTTTTATGACAAATGATGCAGAATATAGTAACGAAAAACAAGAAAATAAACCATAGGTCATATTTCTTGCTAAATTTGAAAAAATAATTTTATATGATGTTTTAGTTTTTTATTTTGATCCAGTGTTTTGTTTTTTTCATGTGGCCTATAAAAAAGTATTTGTAAAACCATTTTCAGTTGCACATACAGAAGCAGACTTATCCCTCACATTCTTTTTGATTTGGATAAATTTAGTTTGTATTGAAGCACTTCTAATGAATTATTGACTTCTTGGGCCTTGTTAGTGTCAATATCAGCCTTTCACCAAAAGGTCACTCATCAACTCAGACAGGTTGTGTAACCCTGAGCCCTTTATATTTAGCTGCATGAGTCCTTTTGTTGTTGTGTTTCGTTTAATTTCTAGGCTCATGTTTCACAGTTTACCTTCCTATCAGCAGTGTACAGTCAGCTTTGTGTGTCACAGCCAAACCTTTCAGCTACAATCCACTTCAAAAGGAGTGTGCCATAATCCACTTACTTAAGTGTCATGTCTTAATAGCTGCAAGCTCAGAAAGGCCCACTTACTGCACTTCCACTAAATTAAACACTCTTAACTACCATAAAGTGAATAGGTTCTGGGACAAAGAAAAGAAGCTTTCCCTCAACATGTCTAGCTTTGGGCAGCCTGCAAATACAACATACAACATTCATTTTAAAAGTAGTCTGCAGGATTTTAGGCTATCACTTTTACCAAGGTCCTGAAAACTAGCAATAAGGAATATAATATGTGTATTTAATTTAGTTTACAATGGAAAAAGTTACTGTGCCTTTAAGAAAATTTAAATAGTTTTATACAGTTAACAATTTCATATAAAATGTAGTATTTTAGGGTTTGATTCCTTTTCTAATATCGAGACAAAAGCTATTTATTTTTTCTCTATTTTTATTAATTTTTTTTCTTTTAGCTGGCTTCCGTGTCGTCATGCCGCGGTGCATCCTGGGACCGCCGCCATGTTGGAAGCGGTTGTTGATAATTTGTTGTTATGGTCGTGTCTCGTCTATGAGTTTGATTATATGTGGCTTTATTCGCAACAATGGTCACTACCTGCTATGTGCTAAAGTCCAGGAGTGCTTCACACGACAAATATGGCAACAAAATACTCAGAATAACTTTTCACCGCTTTCCTTCCTGGCGGCAAAAAGAAGAGCGAATATTACCTTCAACAAGATGCCCAAGACTCTTAGAGTGTGTTCTTTACTTTTTCACAGTGGTATGTTTCAATCAATGTGCATTGTCTTATTTATTATTTTTTCTAACATTTCTGATCCATCCCAATCCTCAAACCTGTTGTATATTGTTTAAAAACATTGAAAGAAATGTTAGAAGATGCCACCTCTTGTTACTAAAACCCATTAACAATACTCATACTCGAAAATTGTCATATTTGTAGAATGGCTCAAATTTGTCTTAGGAAAAACCTGCCTTTGTTTTAACCTTTTCTTATGTCCTGGATGACTGAGAACCTTCACATGTTTTATGGGTAGTATTTAGGCCAATAGAGGCTCTAATTACAGAGTACACAGTATGTTGTTGGTTTCCATGTGACAGACATTTACACGGTCTTGCCATTGTGACCATTAAAGTCCACATTTGTACTTGTTTAAAAGGAGCACCTCTCTGTGTTTGTTTAATAATATCAATGTAATTAACCCAAGTTATTTGGTTGTATTTACAGGTAAACCCGCATATGAAATGTGTGAATCACATCCAGACTGGGCTCCGTCTATAAGTCTGGATCACAGTGAGGTCAAGCCTTCGAAGCCGGACCGGTTTGCCAGGCGGAAAAAAAGACAGAAGACACACACCACACCAGACTGGTGTATGCCAGTGAAAAAAGGATGAAGAGATGGATGACACCACCACTGAAGCAGCAATTACACCAAAGGAAGAGGAAATACAGCGAGTGATAGTGGGTGAAGCTGAAGATGTGGAAGAGAAGAAACCAATAACTGAGTGTGACTATTGTGAGGAAAGGTGTGCGGAAATGAACCGCTTGTTGGAGGAAAACAAAGCTCTGAAATGTGACAAAATGAACAGGTGTGATTTTTGTGGGCTCCGTCGTACGGAAATTAACCGTCTGTTGGAGGAGAACAGGGCCCTGAAGATTGAGCTGGAAAAGTGGAAAATGGAGGAACAGTTCTTAAAGGACGGTAATGAGAAAGTGGAATACTACACAGGACTTCCAGACTTTGAGATTTTAATGACTTTACTGACCACTGTTAAACAACACTTACCTCAGAATTAAGAGTGATGTCACCTTATCAGGTGGTTTTCCTGACTCTCGTTCGTCTGAGGCTGAACATGCCACTCCAAAACCTTCTCTACCTCTTTTGAAGCAGCAGAAAAACTGTTCTGACAGCATTTGGCGACATCATTAGTGCTCTGAACACACAATTTTATCATTTGGTGCAGTGGCCACAAGAGAAACGTTTTACAGGCCACTCTGCCTCAGAAATTTTTAGAGGCCTTTGGACATTGAGTTGCTGTAATGTTGGACTGTTTTGAAATTTCCTTAAACAGCTCACCTGCTTCAACCACGAAGTACCTCATTAGTGTTACACTACAAGGCGGCATTACATTTATTTCTAAAGGATGGGACGGCAGTGTCAGCAATGAGCACATGATCGAAAACAGTGGGAGTTTGGAGAAACTGTTGCCCGGTGATTTGGTATTGGCTGTCCTGTGCTTTAAACTTGTCTGTGTAAAAGACAAAACATCTGATTCCTCAAGTGTACGCTGCCATTTGAAAGTCATACCAAAAAAATGCAGGGGAAACAAAAATGTTTACTCGCCTAAGGGTCCATGTGAAAAGGATGGTTATTCATATTTGCAATAAGTACACCATATTATCAGGACAGATATCTCCAAATATGATGCCTCCATGTGAGGGAGAGGGGACGACATTACTCGACAAGATAGTAGCTTTACGTTGTGTTCAAACAAACATGTGCCCCAGAACAGTCGAAACTAGCAGCTCCGATTAGCTTTAAGGAAGATTTGTTCATGTTTCTGTAAATATCTTAAGTCTGCATGGTATTATTAACACACTTATTTATGTATCACATGTCATTTTTATGTTTTGAAGGCTTCTCGAAATAAATGACAATTTATACAGTTGTGTTTTATTTCTGCCAGTAAATGAATGTGAATATTGTGAAATAATGACAAAAAGCCTATTAGCCATTGTAATTGGACTACCATTTACTTTTCTTTGCCATTTACAGGTTAGGGTTCTCCTGATGCCACTTTTTTCAGAATGAGTACACAACTGAGTACTGAGAAGGTTTTGTGTCCTTTTACTTTTTAATCTAAAACATTTTGGCGCAAAAATAATGAATCTGGGCCTTTATAAATTTCTAAAGCTTGGCTACGATGAACCTGGGTGTAAGGTTAGGTAAAACGAACTCAGAAAAAGACGCGTAAACAAAGCATCACAAAACGGCATAAATACATACTAAATTACACCCTTTAATCGTAGAAGCAGCATATTGGACTCTATTAAATGCTTAGTTCCTTTTGACTGCTCTTTTTGAGTCGTTTGGCCCTTTATCACCGTCACTGTTCCCACCCACTGTGCATGTGTGTGGAGCCTATGCGGTGTCTGTGCTGGAGTAGGTAGTGCTTAGGTTACAGCAGACGGAGCGGTGGGAGGAGAATGAAGATGCGGTGAAATAGCTAGCTACACATCCCTAACCCCCACTTCTTTCCACTACAACCCGAGAAAACACGGCCACGCATCATAACGTGAGTATTTAACGCAAAATGTTGAGAATATGTTAGCTCAGATTAGCAGCTAGCTTCTCTAAGGTCGGGTTACCGTTGTTTTGCCTTGACGTTGGGGGAAAAAAAACTATTTTTTTGAGTAAATTCTTATTATCGTGCACTGTGTTCTAGCAACATCGGGAATAATTTTATGTAATTATTGACGTAATCTTGGTTGACATGTTAGGCTTTTCATTTGTCAAATACATTTAATCAAAAGGCCGTCTTTGAGCCATTCATAAACAGTTGTGTACTCTCGCGTTAAAGAAACGCCGTCCAGGTGTTAGACGGCCCCACTCTTTATGTTTACTGTTTTAAAAGCAACATCCGGTGCAACAAACGCCACGCTTTGGTCTTAAACACACAAACCTAACACATTTAACTGGCTGTAATAATTATCTTTTTACAAAACCGTAAAAAGACCTTTTTGAAACCGGACAAGTCAGAGATTAGACGAATCCCGCGCTGCTCCGTTATGTTATCCGGCTTTATGTGTCAGTTTACTGCAGTGTAAATGTTATGTATTATAAAAGGGCTGCTATCAGTGAGGACATACTAAAACTACTGTGTTGTATGGTTGGCGGAATGAGATGTGCGCAATTTAGAAAGCTACTATTATAAAACCACGTATTTTGCAAATAATACATACATATGCATCACTGTTGTTTGGGCTAACCACTGTCACTCTGACGTGACCTAGAAGTAGGGACAAGACAGATTTTTATTATGCATAACATTCAAATGAAATATCTACCTAAAAGACTAATGGAAATGCTCTCTTGACATCTTAAAAAAACAATTGCTTCCTACTAATTACACTGAATTGTATTACAGCCTTGTTATCTTTTTATGGCTTGTCTCTTATCACTATTTGCCAGCAGCGCAGAATGATATTGTGTTTTGTTTTGTCTCTGATTAATAAAACACCAATCATCTGCTTGTTTCCAGTGACATGATTCAAGCTGTGGAGGTGAAAACCAAGCTGCCTTCTTTAATAAAGAGATAGTGAGTGTGAGGATGGCGGGCCAGGGGCAATATCAGTCTGTTTCTTCTGGAGTGCCACACCAATATTTGGAGAAAATGTTCCGGGCCGGTGGCTTGCTGTTTCTGGCCTTGGTGTCCCTCGCTGCCTCTCAAACCACCGCAGCCTTAACGTCGGACATAAACAGGAACCGCACAGAGAACGGCACAGCGGCAGACGGGTTTGTCCCAGTTCACCTCACCAAAGTGAGCCAGATAATTGCCCGAGAGGGGAGCTGTGTGCTGATTGATTGCAATGTCACCGGAGACCCGATCCCCAGTGTTCAGTGGTTCAACTCCCACGGCGAGCGGCTGGACACAGAGACCAGCGGTGAGACAGCATTCTCACTTTAGACCCGAGTCTCATTTACACCGCACAATTAGTATGTCACTACCTTCAACAGGGTCAAGTGTAACCCAAAACACTGCATTCATTAACCTAAATCAGAAGATGACACAGTTTTCTGTAGGGCAGATATGAAAAATTGAGATTAATGTGAATTAAAGATTACGGCTCATCAGTTATGTTACAAAGTACTGTCCCTACTGTCCCCAGTCTTTAAGTTGCCTTTTTGTCTTAAATAGGATTTTACACTAAAACTTTCTTCAATAACCTGTTAGTAGAGGTAGGTAGGGCAGTCAAATTTTTTACTTGTAAATAACTGCTGGCTTTCAATAATTATCCAGTATATTTAGGTTGCTTCATGGCTGGCTCTCGCTGTTTTCACTCTTGACACACAAAAAGGACTTTTTGGGAAAAGATTTCATGGCTTTACTGTTATTTAAAAAAGAGGCAAACCTAATATTCCATTGACATTACTAAAAGAGACTGTGGAAAATGCCCTTTTATGAGACAGATGGTTGGGGTCAGTTTTTGGAGGCTTTTCACTGCAGTGAGTAGTTAATATTTTGTTGAGCTTACGCCATGCACCTTGCCTTTTTTTTTTTAGTGCATTAGAGAAGAAAGTTGTAGAAAGGCACTCTACAGACAAAAAAATAAAAATGTTCAGGGCCGACAGCAAACCTATAATCCTGGCATTACTTTGGGGAATACGGTGACCTTTTATCTGCCCGTGGTTAATTTTTAAGTTATACAAGTCACAATTCTCCTTCAGGCTAAGCCCTTATTTGTCTATAGTCAAAGGCTTCTGAAGGAATGCAGAGAGGAGAGTGTCTGCAGCTCCTTTTATTCAGAGCGACTTGTTGAAACCTGCCGTAGTCTCAGAGCTGGCATTGTTGCTTTAATGATCCATAAACCAATTACGGCGTGTGTCCATCCCACCCCCTTTCGAGATAGGGCTAGACATCACCACAACAAGCTGCAGCTCTAGTAATAAACACCAGCCTGTATTAATGGGCCTCTCTGCAGACGGCCATTACTCTTACTGCTGTTTTTTCTCATGTAGCTCTAACCTACTCTGTTTGGAGCACTGGGCAGCACATCTGTCAACTCTGCGATCAAACAGTTCTTAAATTAGGAGTCTTGCTCTCAGATTAAAAGTCGGATGGGGGGGTTGCTGTTTTTGTCCTGGCTACACTTCCTGAAGCTCATTCACCTTCCCCTGAGAATTATACAGTGGGAAACGGATTTTGCTACACCTAGTTGTGTTATTGTTTGCTCCAAGGTTGTGCCTTTGTGTTTTTTTTTTTTTCCCACAAAGATGAGTGTCAGGGAGTGTAGGTCAAATTTAATTCACTAAAAGCTGGATTTGGAAACAATAAAACATCTTCAAGGCCCCAAACCTCCAGACACCTCTACGCAGCAGTATTTGCACACCACCTATTTAAATATTAAAAGGTGTGGCAGGAAAACAAGGCTACTGCTGCACTATCCAGTTTGAACGCACAAAAATAAGTGTGAGAAAGCAGTATTTATCCCACAACAAAGGAATATGTATGAATACTTTTGTGGCCTAAAGTGACTTGTTTTTTGTGTAGAAGATGGTGCCACTCCGACAGATGCCACAAACAGAAGTAAGCCTCTCAGTCAGCACTTTCAGAGCTTAGACTGAAATGAGACGCTGTGGGGATTTTCCAGGGTTAACCTTTGACTTTCACAGGAAATAACAGGGACAAATCTGTATTTAGTTCAGGGGTTTGTCAGGGCTAGTTCACTTTAATTAAAGAGTTGACACAAAGAAGAATGCTTTCATCATTGCTAATTAAAGTAACTAAAGTATCAGACAAACATTGAGCAGGTATATTTAAACTTGTATAACATATGCTGACTCATAAAGATGGTCACAGAGCATATTGCAGGAGTGTCAGTCAAATCTGTATAGTTCCCCTGCATGTTTTTAAAGCACATTTCTGGCATATGTGTGCTTGTCATTCCTAAACCTAATGTGTCTTTTTTTTTTTGTTTGTTTGTTTTTTTTTTAGGCGGGAAGTGGTGGCTGCTGGACAACGGCGTCCTCAACATTACCAGCATCGAGTTTGCCGACCGTGGAAAGTACACCTGCATGGCGTCAAACGCTTACGGCACTTCCAACTGCACCGTGACGCTGCGGGTGGTCTTCACCAACGGAGACATGGGCGTGTACTACATGGTGGTCTGCCTGGTCACTTTCACCATCATCATGGCCCTGAACGTCACAAGGCTCTGCATGATGAGCAGCCATCTTAAGAAAACCGAGAAAGCCATCAACGAGTTTTTCCGAACCGAGGGTGCAGAGAAGCTCCAGAAGGCGTTCGAGATCGCCAAACGCATCCCGATCATAACATCGGCCAAAACTCTGGAGCTGGCAAAGGTGACGCAGTTTAAAACCATGGAGTTTGCGCGGTACATTGAGGAGTTGGCGCGTAGCATCCCGCTGCCGCCGCTCATCATGAACTGCCGCACGTTCATGGAGGAGATCCTGGAGGTGGTGGGCGTGGAGGAGATGAGGCACACGTTCCTGAGACAGGCTCCGGACGGGCGCCCAGAAGGGGCCGGACGACTCGCCATCTGGCCCCGGGACGTGTTCACCCTCCTCCAGGAGAGACAAGAGCAGCCACCGCGAGAGCGAAGTGAATCCCCTGCCGCTGACTCGGACAACTCTTCTGTCCAAGAACAGCCCCAGCACATCGCCATACAAGTGTCAGTGCATCCCCCGCTGGCTGCAGGAGAGTACTGCGCCATTGAGCCCCAACATGAGACCCTTGCCCAGCCCCTTTCTTCCTCCTCTTCCTCTGAGCCCCCTCCGCACCTTGCTCCTCTGCTCCAGGAGGAACAATGCGAGCCCGAGGACAAGCCGCCGGCCCCTCCCTGTCAGGTCTTCTATGAGAGCCATGTTTGATAAACCTGCTATGCATTTCACGTGAAAAGGAAAAAAATAATCCACATTACAATCATGTTTGAGCTCTTCTGGACGTATAATTTCCATCTTGAATGTACTCGGGACGGGGAATCAGCTTTGTTAATAAACTAATATAAAGAGCAAAGAATTGTAACAGGACATTTTATTTAAAAAAAACACCAATGATAATTTCTTGTAGTTTTTTGCAAATGATAGGCTTTTTACTCCAAAAAAAGCTGCCTCATGCTGCTGGTCCTGCTCATTTCTGACGGTTCTTGAGTCATTCGTTAAAAAAGTGGAATCTAGTTACAGTTACAACAAATCCGCTGCCATTGTATGAGGCTTTTATTGACACAGAAACGCATGCTGGATTCCTCTTTGCTCTGTTTGATGATTGTACAGTCTTCAAAATAAGCCAGGTGAACCTCTGGGTAGGAGTTATAGTTAATTTATAACAGTATTATTTGTGCTGTGTTTTTAGTTTTGTTTGATCTTTCCCTCTGTCGTGTGCAGCTTATAAGTTATTTTTCCACAATGACCTGCAGTGGCTTCCAGTCCTGTTGCATTTCTTTTGCATGTTAAAGCACACTTTCAACATTTCTCTCTGGGACTAAAAAAGAAGTGTTTCCTTTTTCTTACTTTGCTTGGCTTGGAATATCCAGTTGATGGCGTTTGCCCAATACAGACGCTCCTCTGCTTTCACCGGTGCTCTTCAGATGCCTCTTTTGTAGTGGAATAAAAAGTGCTGTGTAATAAAAACAAGAAGTGGGAGTTCCTTTATGCATTTTAAATAATTAGTGCAGCTCCTTCCACCAAATATTACTCAATTGACATCATTTTAACTGTAGCACCTACTTCGGCCTCTTTTTTTTTTTTTTTCCCTGTTACTTTTGCTTTAATGGAAATCCTGTGGCCTTGGTTGCTATGGTTGTGGAAGATAATGGATGGAGGATATGGATCCCGCTCAACAAACCAGTGACAAAAAAAAAGGAACAGAGTCAACAAAGAATCATCCCAAAAAAGTATATCTATGTAAAATGAATGAAATTAAAAGTATATGTGTTGACTTCAAAGGGTTTGTTTAATTTTAGTATAAAATAGTAGTTGTTTATTCCATTTATAGACAATGTGACTTTTTTTAAATAGGTAATGGTCTGAAATGACACTGGAAAGAATAATCGAAAAGGACATTTAAGGAACTATATTGCGATTTTAAAAAATGGCTTTGAAATCAATTAAATGGGAATAAAAATGACTAAAACCATGAGGAAAAATATTCAAAAATGACACAGACTGGAACTTTGGGACATGAATCATTTGGTCTCTGAAATATGGGTCCCCTGGAAATAAGTTTTGAAACACTGCTCTGGATGGATATACAGTTTAATCTTAGTGCCCAATATATACAAAAAATGCTGTAATAGTTGGTCTCATTGTTCTCTTTTCAAAGTGAACTCCCTGTAATGTTGCCTCTGTTTGCTTCACTAAAGTGATGAGGATGTTACACAAACTACCAAACTCCCTTTAATAATGTCTGTGAAGGTTCTCAGTCATCCAGGGCATATTGAAATAATGTCATAATGAGACCAGAACAGTCTGGTCCGATCAGTCAGTTTCAGGTCAAACTGCTCCCTCCAGAGATAAAGTTCAGCTCTGTTGCAGTTGAACTCAGAATTGACTAAGTCTCTTGGGGAAGAGACAGAACGTCTTTATTTTGAAAACCTAGTCCAGATGCCTTTACTTTAACTTTTTCTCCATTTAATAATTTGAACTGTCCCTTTTATGAATCACTTTGTACTTTCAGCTCAAGATTACAAAAAATATGTTAATGTTTTGCCACAAGGGTCATTGTGAAACTTTCAGTTTCAAGACATTTTCTAGTCTTTACAAAATAATTACATAATCTGAATCAATTTGTGAATGTATTTAGGAGAAGATATTTGTTTAGGCCAGACAAGTCCAAAGTCTGGCCCAGAGGCCAATTGTGATACATGATAAGATTTGAGGTTCCCTTCAGCTTCAGGGATAAAATGCATTGTTTGTGGAAATTTTGATGAAAATGGCACATAAAAAAAAGAAAACACATAATTAATTTTAAGAGTAGAGTTTTAAGGTTTAGAGGGTTTCTTGCAAAAGTAGGTTAAAATGGTGGTTTAAGGCTCAAGATACTTGAAGTGTAAAGGGGGCGGCAGTAGCTCAGTGGGTAGAGCAGTCATCTTTCAACCCAAAGGTAGTTGGTTCGATTCCCACTCTGCCCACAGTTCATATTGTTGTGTCCTTGGGCAAGACACTTAACCCACCTTGCCTCCAGTGGCTGTCACACTGGTAATTACTGTAGAACAATGTAAGTTGCTTTGGATAAAAGCGTCTGCCAAATGAATAAATGTAAATGTAAAGTGGGTCTGGGCCTAAAGGAAGAAAAAGCTACCTCACAGACGACAAACAGGGCCATGAATAATTGATGTTCTGTAAGAAGACACCAGCCCAGGATGTCAAGTAAGTCCACAGACAGCTCCATCTCACTTTACTCTAAAACGATGGACACTTTAATTGGTCTCTAAATCTATAAAACACATAAACAATACAACCAGACTCCAAAAGCAAGGTGAATCTTTTTTTTGCTTTTAATTTAAAACAAAATTTAATCTTTACATATTTTTTATTTTCAATGTACAATCAAACAATTTAATCATACATAAAATTCTTCATAGTAATGCACAACTCTATTGACACTAGATCCATAAATAAAAAAAACAAAACAAAGAAAAAAAAAAACATTGAGATCAATATGAAATACACAATGTTAGGCAACACCACTGTTTAAACGAAGACAACGCTTCTCTCTCTGCAAAGAAAAGACGACACACACCACACATACACACACACACACCTCTAATGCCACGCTAAGGTGCTAACGTTGGGCCGCACTTCCCTTCAGTGATACAAGCTCTTGGTCTAATCAGAACCAGGAAAGACGTTCTGGAAAAATCTGGATTTGAGCGGGAAAAGATTTGAAAGAAGAGAAGCGGAGAGGTTATATCATTTGAGAAGATAAGGGTTTTGAAGCTCCATATTCAAACAGATGTCTTAGTTTTAGTGTTCAGTCAGTAACAGAGGTCTCAGGGACCATTTATGGTATCCCGTCTCTCCAATCAGAAGTGAGGGCCAATAGACTAGAATATATAAAAGACTAAGTCCATACACAGGGTTTGATAAAATAAAAGTTTGTCAGGGCAACTAATAATGACAAAAACCTTATGTGAATGTATCTGTAAAAGACTGGAGCATATTAAGATGTTTAGTGAAGAGAAAACTTGATATTAGCTAGCATTCAACCAGGGTGTTTGTTTGTTTAGTTTGACGTTTCTCAACTGCTCATTTAATCTTTTTAATTACTTAACCTGGAGAGCTCACTTACAACCGCTTCAGCAAACTGTTTTTTTTTTCAGAATAAAAGCCTGTTATAGTTTATCGCAATCTCTTTGTAACCCCACATCCTGCGACCCACTGAGACGTGTCTGCGAACAACTTGTAGGCCCTGACCCTCCAGTTGAGAATAAATCACTGGAAGTGAAGAACATGCTGTAAAACATCTTGAAATGGAAAACCAAACATAATTAAAAAGCATTTATTAAATCCGTCTGGTGGACTGCAAATTGTATTAAATAGATTTTTCCAGTGTTTTTCCAAACATAACTATAATAAATATGGTCCTGGGATTATCTTTAATAAGAAAAAAATACTGAGGTTTGGGTTCTTTTGTTCCACAGGGCTCAAACTAAAAAGAAGCATGTAAGACTAGCAGCAGGTAAAGAGCTATGTTTGACTGTAAAGTATCCACATTTTGTTAGCTCAGTAGGTTAGGTTTGTTTGTTAGTGGCTGACTTTTATGCATGATTGACCTAAAGAACATAATGCTCTATTACTGCCATAAGAAATGCAAAAATGGACAAAAAAAACCCACTGAAAAGGCTGAGTCATTTACTTCCCCTTTAAGCAAGAGTTGGAGCAGAAGTAGAAAAAAAAACAGAAAACAGAACTTGGCTCAGCTCAAGTGTGCCGTTTGTTTGTTGTAATATCTGCAGGACCTCGCGGCAAGGGGTCGATTGCAGAAGAGGCCTGAGTTGAAGTCAATAAGAGTTGGATTTTAGTTTTCGTTATTGGCAAAACGGATAATTAAAACATTGAATGGAGTGTATTTTGCAGATTTGAAAACAAAAGAGAATATTGTTCACAAATAGTGCAGAAATAGAAAATATGTTATATGTCATCTTCCAGTTAACTGCTTATATACACTCACACTAAACATAATCACCCGCCTTCATACTAAACAAGTCTCACGCTTACAAGCATTCAACAAGCACACAGTCTGGCTCAGAGTCGACAAATACCCACCCAAAAAGAATTCATGTGTCCTTCAGAGGGGGAACCATTTTGTTCTTAAGCAGTAGCTCGGGTTTGTGAAATAGCAGGAGTATGTGGTAGATGCGACTATATGACTTAGTTTCAGATAGAAAGCACATCCGAAACAAACCTTGTCTGAACAAATTAATAAGAGATATGATTTTTTGTAACGTCTACAGAGTCTTAAGTATTGTGATATAATCGTCATATACAAATACCTGAAAGATGAACGATTTTGTAGGAGAAGCTAAAGCACAATAAGTTAGCCTCTTTTAACAAAGAATAGGCACAATCTCAAGCTAGAACCAACTGTTTTTGACTAGGAGCCACAGCTCCCACAGACAACCCTTCTTCACAAAACCCCGAACTAAATGAAATAGATTTACTGTTGTATTCTCACACACACTTTTTAAAGCAGTCTCATCAAGTCGGGCAGCCGTAACCGAGCCGAAGAGGACCAGGTCAGATGTGTGTGTCCTCTCTCGGTTGCCATAGTAACCTGGCTGGAATGTAGTGGTGCTTCGAGACACACGTTTTCTCTTTCTCACACACACACACACACACACACACACACACACGTAAACAATGCCTTTTTTTCTTCAAAGCCTAGTTTCACAAAAAACAAAGACACACGTTTTCTCTTTCACACACACACACACACACACACACACACACACACACACACACACACACACACACACACACACACACACACACACACACACACACACACGTAAACAATGCCTTTTTTTCTTCAAAGCCTAGTTCCACAAAAACAAAACAAAACAAAACAAAAACACTTTAAACCCAGTCTTTAACGTTAGACCCGTCTTAATTTAAGCTTTAGCCAACTCTTGAGTGCTCTGTTGCCGTGGAAACAGTCAGTTAAAGGCACCAGCTGTTAACCACAGAGCAAGTACTAATTATTTTGACCAAATTTACAAACTTTTACAAAAGGTCTTGCTGCATTCATGAGCTTCTTAGAAACTCGGTAAATTGGTTTGGACTTGATGTCATATGCATCAACATGGACTCCTTAGAAAAACTATTGATTAATGTGAGTAGGTAATTTAACCATTAAAGTCGGGTAATAAAGCTAGATTTGAGTTTTTAATAGTATCTGGTAATGTTAAATTTGACTTTGTTACACGCTAATAAATTGACTTTTTGAGGAGCACATCAATGCAGCATAAATCGATTAAATGGAGTTCACCCTAAAATGTTGATTAAAGTCAATCCTGGTCTAACACTAAAGACTGGTCTGGGACACTTCAGTGAAAGCGGCCCATGGAGGACGGACAGGTCTTTTCGTGTGAGATTAGGTTTAAGAGCTGAGCCTGGGAGGTTACGAAGTCCCTCATCGCGTTATTGTTTCAGCGTTTCATTGTGACCTCCGACCCCTGCCAGACCACAAACGGCGGGAGAGAGACGCGACGTGGGCGAGGCACATGGAGAGTGCAACTGTGTCGTCTGTACAGCTCAGAGGGAAACGGGAGCATGCATCACGTCTGAGGTGCAAAAAAGAGTGAGTGCCAATGTGCCTTTTGAGCCGTGAGCAGCCGCAGTAACTTCATAGTCTTTGATCGTTGTCTTTTCCCTCTCGCAGCCACCAGGGGGCCTCCTTATGGAAGGTTCAGGGGTCTGCAGAGCAAAACACACACAAAAAAATACAAAAAAAAAAAAAGTTCCGAAATGTCAAGAGTTGGAGCCGTCCAAGAGGAGCACTTCTTCTTCGTCCTCCTCGTCCTCGCGGCCTCCTCCCCGCTGAAAGGACCGGATCAGTTGAACATGATGGACTCGGGATCTTGGTTTGCCATTTGTGCCATGTGACGAAGGATATCTTTTTTTGTGATAATACCAAGAAGCCGCCTACAGAGAGACAGACAGGGAGAAAGACAAAAGGAGAAGATACAGGATTTAGATTTAGTCAGAAAAACAGCTTCATGTTTTTGTTCATTTCAAGGGCTCAACAAAAACATGAATCCCCGGGAAAGAAAACATCAGCATGAGCGTGTGAGGAGAAAGCAGGTCCACATTTAGACCAGAGCATGTGATTCTGTGTTATTAATAAAAAATAAAAAAAGACAGTGGTTTTCAAAGTTAGTGAAGCGCTAAAGGAGGACAATACAGAGGATAGAGACAGAGAGATAGTGATCGGAGATGGTTGGGTATTTATTCCCTACAATAAACAGTTGTCAGCACAATCCCAGTTTGGAGAAGAAGACAGTAGCAGTGAACAGTATGGTAAGTTGCTGTAAATGGGAAATGAACTGTGTGGGAAATGTCTGTCACAAAGAGCTTTACAGAGAGAAATACAGAGAACTACGGAAACATATAAAAAGCCTCTGGAGCTTTATAAATGTAAAACAGAATAACTCGCTGTGAAATAAATGGATGCCTTAAATTAGAGCCGAGAGTAGATTTTGTTTCCCTAAAAGAGGTTATGCAAGTTGTTATAAAAGCATTATTTCTCCTGTCTGCTTCTCCAAATGCAGACAATCCTCTACTGTAGGAAATAAACTAAAAAAACACCTCCTCATAGCTCTTTAATAAACTATTCCTTTATTAAATACAGTACTTCTTTTACAAAAAATAAACTATGATGTGGTGAGAAACTAATTATAAATGTTGAGGTGTAGAGTATGTGACAGTCCTAACTTAGAAAAAATTGTATTATATTCAGTCAAAAGAATAAAGGGAACATTTGACTAAAGCAGAAGCTAGAAGAGTGCAGTGATAATAAATCCAGTTGTAAATTCACATCTTCAAACATAAAATTATCCAAGCTGCATCTACTGAGCAGCAGAAACATAAGAAACTATGACACAGTAAATGGACGGGACGTCCCCTAAAAGCTTAAAACACAAAGGTGGAAAGTGAAGGGATAGAGGCACTGTTCCCTGTAAACCCCAAGTGTCGAGTCTAATCCAGCATTTCACAGGTAATGTACATGAAAGTGAGCGGAATGCTAACGAATGTTGCAAGTGAAAGCTAACTCATATTGCATTTCTACTAAAACATGATCAAAGCTAAAAGACTGGACACATTTGTTTTACAGGAAACAAGTTCAGGAAGGATTAATTTAAGGTTTTGTCATTAGGAAACTGCAATCACAACACTATGATAAGGTCTAGACCAGAACCGAAACGCCACTTCACCACCACTACGAAGGAATAATGGGAATGAACCATTTTTACTACAAAACTACGCTCCCTTCACAAAAAAATACCACCCTAAAAAAAAGGCGGTAGCTACTCGCCAGGTGGTGTTAAGACGATACGTCAGTGGCCGTCGATCTGCAGAGGCCCGGAACCGAGCGGTGGGGTCGAGAGGGGAGACAATTACACAAAAAGAAAAAAGTTGTTATTGTAGGAAAAACTGAAGGTCGCAAGAGTTTAATTAAAAATGCCTGGCTATTGTTGTAAGGGGGGAACAAAAACACTGCAGTCAATACAATTAACCCACTACAGCAGCCACATGCAGAGAGGGACTAGTCACTATTATAGCTGACTGATTTATGGTAAAGATAACAGCTTTGTGCATTTGACATAGCAGAGCTACAATGAGGGCAAGTACTGCAAAGCTTAAAATATCTATCCCCAATTTTCAGACATGGACTTAATCATAAGTTTGTAAATGTACTGGCTTTGAGGATAAGGTAATGTAATATAATAACTCAGAAGATGATATTTTAGGGTGTGTTCACACTTGCTATGTTTGGTGTGACTCCAGACGAACCTCAGTGCACACCAAACATAACACCCCTTCAAAAACAGAGGTCTCGGAAAACAAGAAGAGCATCATAAATTGCTGACAAAAACATCACGTAATGCTTAGTTTCCCCGAAGGTTGGAAATCGAGACAAATTAAATAAAAAGAGGTCAAATGTGAAACACTGAGATGCTAAAATGCAATGGTAACATCCCAGATTAACATTTGGGCTAACAGCCCCATCTAGTGTCTTCCTTAAGAAGTGTTTTTTTTGTCTAGTTGTTTAATATGCCAGCTGTGTATGTTCAGTAGACCGTGAGTTTCTGCTGATGAATCACTAAACAGATCGTTTTTTGTTTTGGTGCGAACTAATGAAGCGGATTCAAGTGTGAACACACCCTTAAAGAAATATAGAGAGAAATGCTGTGTTTGTTTGGTCTTAATGGTTCAAATAAGGTGTAATACTGCCAAAGCTAAAACATATAAAACAAATAAGGGCCACATATAGATCGAAGTAGCAGTGTACAATATAATTTAATGACCAACCATCTATTTCCATTTTGTAAACATTGTGCATCTTCTTCATATTGTCGATTTTAATGTTTATTGTAAATTTTACTAAAACAATATATACACAATGTACAATACAACCTTCTCTTGAGGTAAAATTTCTTCAGTATTACCATCACTATATCAAACGTGGGCCTCTAAATTTCATTTTGTTGTAATAGTTTCCTGGTAAGCTTTGTGACATTGCAATATTGTAATGGAACCTCCGATTTATTAAAAGCAGCGTCGCTTAATTACTTAAAGATACATTGTGTAATAAATAAGCTATAATTCAATTAAAAATGACTTAAATGAGTTAAATGAAATGGAAGACGTCAGTCAAAACTATGGTAAATGCCAGTAGTGTATAAGTCTTTTGCAATAAGCACATTAACTGACTACTTTATATTTCCATTAGATTTGTTAGCCGACGGCAACCGTAGCTGCTCACAAATATGTTGGTCCTAATTCCAACAAACAGTTTTGGAACTACTTTGTGTAAAATTGCAAGAACATTTACAAAACTAGTCGTCACATGTCTGAAAAGGGTATGATTAATGACAGTTCCCATTAAGTCCAACATTACAGGACTTTACAAAAACACAAGGAAAGCTCACATAATAAACTCCACACAAGGACTAACTGTAGACCTGTGACCCATCGCAGGTGAATTCACACCAAACCAACCCACGAGCAGCAGAGAGAGTAAAGCACGAGAATAAAAGAGGAAGAAGAAGAAAGGGCTAATGTTTCTCTGGGAACTGTCAATGGTTCTCACGCCGGTTTTCATGCATTTCTCCGAAGAGGCCTAGAGAGAAAGTCAGGTGCGAAGGTGGGAAGAGCTAGTCACCAGGGGCTTCGTGTGCTGCTTGACCTCCTCCAGATGCTCTAATATATTCTTCTTTGTGATGATGCCCAACACAATCCTGCAACACACACGCGTTATCGGCAAACAGCCCCAAAACAGAGGACAAAAAAAAAAAAACATAAAAGTGAAGCAGAACAAAACATACATAACAGGGAGCAACTTAAAATATGAGCAACAAAATCAAACCCTATCCTGACGATGTGTTAAAGTCACTCTGGTCAGATAAACTAGAGAGAGGTCAGAAGGAGGTAATACTGAGGAAAAACTAGAAAGCTGCATATTTGAATGCATGTATATAAATACAATTTAAAATAAGCAAATAATAATATAAATCAATCTAACCATATTGATTTAAGAATACTGCTCTACAATAAGCGGCCCGGTATTTTGGATTGTAAAAATACTGAAATACGAATGATTTTGTACACAAAATAAAATAAAAAAGGTGAAACAAATTATAATACCGGTGTAATTTGGTAAACTGAGTGTCTGTGATGGTTGTCTTTCATCCACATCATGATAAATTAGTTTCAAGTGAGCATCTGGGCACATGTTTTTAATTTAGCCTATACTGTCGTTACAAATTTAAACCAGCAGGGGGCCTCTCCAAAACTCCACAGGATTTATTTCTGCATTTGTGCCACTCCAATTTTACATTTTTTATGAATATTTTTCTAAAACGTCAGCATGGCTCCTGTTATACATTTGCATTTAGTTGTAGTTAGTTTTGAAGGAGGTGCAGCACAGCAGTTAGGCCAGACCATGCAGATTAAAGATAGCTCTAAGAGAACATGCAACACCAGACAGGGTTTAACATGTCTTTGTTGAGTTTAGTCACATGACACAGCACCAACTACAGTCACTAGTGTTAACCTCCTAATGTTTCCTCTGCTTTGTTCGACCCGAGTTTTCACTTCCACTCACCCATTGTGTGTGACCAGACACTGCCGTAGACCCAGTTTTCTGAAGATGTCCACCACGATCTCCATGGGGGTGTGGTCGGTGACGGTGAACGGGCTCATGTCCAAGATGGAGCGCAGTTTGAGTGGCCGGGGGCTGTCGGCTGGGAGCGTCGGTGCGTGCTGTGTGAAGTACACCCTTGAGTTCAACATGATGCCCTCCTGTTTACGCCGAGCATTCTCTGAAGGGACAAAAGTGTAGGAAAATGTTACGTTAGTTTGTCAACAACAGTTAAAAAGGCTGCTCTTGGAAAACTACCTACGGTAAAAATATTCAAAGTAAAATTGGTGTTGGCCTTTAACAATAGCCCATTTCATGCTCACTTTTTGTTGAGGAATATTCCCGTCTACCTTTTCCTAAAATGTACTACGCTTGTAAGTGGCCCATTCTTTATCTTGCTAAAGAAGGCTAACAGACATGTAACAGAGGCATAACAAAAGGTTAGAGAGGAATGGGGGGGGGCTCACAAAAATAACAATAGTGTGTGTTTAGATGAGCAAATTAGCCATGTTTTAAATGCCCCATATTACTTTGAAGACCACATGTGACCATTTTAGAGGCCAAACCTATTATTTGGGACACCATGATGCAGGATAAAGGGGCACAATGGCTCATCGAGAAATTTCCTGACGTATCAGGGGAAGAAGCATAAAAGAGGCTTATGTTTCAACTAACATTTTTCATACCATTACCACATAATGTTCCCCTTTGTTCCCAATGCAGTAGGCAGTAGTCTATAGTCAAGATGGCAACCTTGATCAAATAATATCAAATAATATAAAGCACTAATAAAAATCAGTTTAGGAAATGAATGTATCTAAGTTATTAAGGCATTTAGTAGTTATAAACAAAGATATATTAATCTGTATTGACAATTTGGAGATCTAATAACATGGCTGCAACCTTTAAAAAAAAAAAAACCTTCTGAAGGATAGTAACCAACTGCTCAACACCGTCCCAAAGCTAGTTTCATTAAATTAAATATGCGGCCTGTGTCTCACCGATAGCGATGGTGATGTCCCTGCGCAGAGCGAAGCCTACCAGCCGCTGTGACTCTTTAGAGACTATCACCGGGAAACCATTATAACTGGTTTCACTGATAATGCCCTGCAGCTCCTCCACCGTCAGGTCGTCCTGCGTGAGCACTGCTAACGGAGGGTCGGTGCGCCGCGGCCTCATCACCTCCCGGGCCAAAGTGGTGTGAGTGAACTCCTCCTTAGCGTCCAAGAACGGGTATCCATTCAGACGGATGTGCGCCTCATAGATTCCCTCGCGGCCAAACGCGTCGCCGACCCATTTACTGGTCATGACCGCGGCCATCAGTGGGACGATGTACTCCAGGCCCCCGGTCAACTCAAACACAATGACGACCAGGGACACGGTCATACGCGTCACACCACCTGCAAAAGAGTTGGAGGTATAATGTAGACAAATACTTACATATAAAAGATCTTTGTGAACATTTGTAAACTGTAAAGCATAAAATAGATTACACGCTATAAATACATGGCTTTGGGAAATCTAAGATTACATAAATGAATAAGGGTTTACACTCTTTAAGAAATCTTTTTCTAAGGCATTACCAGGTGTTTTCTTGACAATTCAGGACATACTTTCCTCATGAAGCGTCATATAACTTACCATAAACCTAGTTTTATTTATAAAGGATCATATGTAACCTTACAGCAGCTTTAGTGGGTCAAAACTCACAAAAAAAGTGAAGTAAGCCTATATTTAAACAATAGATTAATCTTTACAAATGCAACCTTGAAAAGAAGACTTATTTTTGTCAAAAACTAATTGTTTCTTTTTCTTCCCAATTCTAAATATTTATTTCATTATTTGACCGACATTGGACATTTACCCAAATTAGATAGTGTATTAGTCTACTGTAATCTCATGTGTTGGCTCACCCAGACAGGCAGCGGCCCCCACCATGGCGTAGAGTCCTGGGGTGATGCAGTCAGCTCCCACCTCACACCACTCTTTAAACAGAAACCAGTCGTGGTGGTAATAGGCCAGCTGCTCTACGGCGATGCCAACTATCCTCCCGGCAATGGCTCCGATGGCCATGCTCGGAATGAACAGCCCTGACGGCACCTGGAGTAGGAAGGTGACAAAAAGAACAGTGTGCTTTAGATTAAATCATAATAGACCTTAAAAGTATTAGGATTTGACAGACAGGGCATTACCTTGAGTCCAAATGTGAATATAGTCATGATGATTTTAAAGATCAGCGCCAGACAGAGCTGCCACATGGCGGAGTAAACCCCGGGTCCCGCTGGTCGGTTTGGGTTGTCTGAGAAAGCTCTGCTTCCGTTCATTTGGCTGCGGTACTGACAGAGCTGAGACGACTCCAGCGGGCCACAGTCTGTAAACAGCTCTTTGATCAGTTCACTGGTGTTCTGTCGAGTGTAAGGGTTTGGGAACGCTACCACTGCTGTGATGGCTGCAACCAGGATCACCTCCAAAACAGGGTACTTCCCTACAGACACAGGAATAGTGCCATTGTCAGACTTTTTTCAAATGTAATCATACATTTGTGAGGGTTTAATGACGTGTTGCACATTTATAGCCCAAATAAAGAAGGGCAATGAACAAAAAAAACAAAATACTGATTGAACTTCTAATTATTATTCTGCCCATGATTTAAGAAATATACAGTTATATACCACCTATATCTCAGGAGAATAGAAAAACGGCAATATACAAGAACATTTGGGCCCGGTCTTTTTAATAAAAGGTTATATTAACACATGTATTACAGACACAAGCATTAATTTATCTGTAAAAAGATAAAGTGGTAGTTACCAAATCGTGTTGACTTGCGGCGTCGGCACCAGGCGATGTTCGCTCGGATGAAGAAAGCCCCCCAGAGGCCACCGAACACCCCCAGGAGGATGAACGGGATGAGCTCAAACAGGTACCAGGGCGTGTGGTACTCCACGTAAAACAGCACCAGGCGACTGTTTCCAAACGGGTTAATGGAGCGGAGCACGAAGGCCGCCACCAGAGCAGCAAAGAAGGAGCGCCAGAGAGTCTTCAGAGGGAAGTAGTAACTCACCTGGAGGACGCAGAAATATATTGAGTTAAAAGTAATTGTTCACTGATATTTGTGAACAACAGAAATGAGAAAGAAGTCTTAATGGATGGAAGGAGCCCATAAAAGGCACCAAGATTAATATGCATTTAACTTATTATGTATGAACTGTAGCATATCTGAGCACTCATTTTTTGGAATCTTTTACATTTTTAGTTGGTGTTTACAGTGGATTCAGTCGCCATTTTTTTTAAATCAAAACATACCATAAAAAATATTAAAAAAATGTCTCTGTAGCATAATAAAAAGATAACCAGCTATAAGTATAGTATAACATATTGTGCAGTATCCCCCTTGTTCTGTTCTATGTTTGACAAGCATTTCCATAAAATAGTCCATGTTTAGTTTTTGTGCAGGCAATGTTGAGCACACATTAATCTCATATGGCTCTGTAGATTTAAACACTAAGCCTCACTAACTCCACAGTGGCACTGTTTAATGTTACATCTCTCAACAGGATTCACGTGAGTAGCAGTTTGTCACATGTGCAGTACCTCCTCCAAACTGAACAGGACTCCTCCGATGGGTGCTCCAAAAGCCACCGACACACCAGCAGCTGAGGCCGCAGACAGGACCTAGTGGACAAATCCAAAATACCTCAGCAAAGTCCAACAAATACACATTTCTTATTTAACAGCATCACTCCTTAACTCTTTGCGATTGTTCTCACCTCTCGTTTCTTCGCCTCGTTCTTGCTGTATTTGGGGAAGAGGTAGGAGAAGATGTTCCCACAGCAGCAGGCCACGTGGACCAAGGGGCCCTCTTTACCCAAACTGAGGCCGGATGCCACGGCCAGCACCAGAGTGATGGTCTTTATCATTAAGGTCCACTTGCCCAGATAACCCCGGATGATAAACCCACTCAGGATGGTCTTTATCTGAGGGAGAGGAAGAAAGAAAGGTTGAAAAGAAATTTGGTCAAGCCTGGACCATCTGAAGAGCACATAAATGCTCTCCTGGTGAAAGTTTCTTGTTCCCATGGCAACCAAGAAGAAGTGGTTAAAAATATTAGGTTTCTCAAATGGCTTTTTCACACCACATCTCTCTGTCACCTGTTGAGTTACATTATCAAGGCACTTCAAGGGCTTTGGGGAAAAAAAACACAAATTCACTTCGAAGGACCCAGAAAGTGCTCAATAAAACCAATTTTCAGCGAGCCACAGAGGTTTTACAGAGCCTCTGTTTTGTGTCTGTGTCTCTGACGTTTCATGAATTCAGAAAAAGAGAAACAAATGATAAACCACCCGTCGCCAGAATTAATGGATGCATAAGAAAGACCTCATTAAATCAAAAAATGGTTATGTTCTTCTGGGTTTCATTTGAACTGTGTGACTGAACAAAGACGACTGGGGAGTATTCTGACAAATTAATCTGTCGAACAAAACAATATTTAACTAAAATCTTTTATGTTTGTGAATCAACAATGCAAACAATGACTACGAGATAACAATATAATTATGTTACACTGTTTGTTGTTGAAGTTTGTCTAATCTCTGCGTGTATAAATGTAGGATCTGATCACAAAAGACAACATTAGGATGCTTTTATTCTCACGTTTTTCTCATGTGTTTTGCCAACGAGCCCTGATCATGTTAATCTCTTGAGTCTTGGTTTACTTGCTGTACACAAAAAAAAACCTTCTGGGGAGATAATAAAGATTTGAAATTGAACATTACTATATTTACTAAACCTGATGTGTGCGTTTCTCACCTCAGGGATCCCCGAGCCACAGGCGTACGGAGCGAACACTTTGACCAGACAGACGGCCAGGAAGGCAAAGGACAGTGCCCAGTAAATGTACATAAAGTAGTTCATGATGTAGGAGCCAGGACCCTACAGAAAAACACAGTTAAACCAAAACATCAGACATTAAATGTGGGATGTACAAGTTTGTAACGCCCTATTTTTCCATATACACTCATTTAGATACATGCAAGACAGCCCCTCCTTTGCATCAGTTTACTCTAAATATCTTGACATTATTACGTAACTAAGAACTGATAACTAAATTTTATTCAAAGACAACTTCCTCGTTTTTTTTTTTTTAACGCTAGTTTCTTTTATCATTTCCATTTACGTAATGTAAAAACATGCTAAGCAGAGCTTCCGCAGTTGCACTACCTGCTGAGCCTGCTTTTCTAAAATCTCACACTTGACCAGCCCTTTTCATTATATAGCTATGTTCTTGCTCCATACAGTTTACTTTCATGTTTTAAATAGGCATTTTGCTGGTTTTATGATACTGACGGTTAATTGTGCTGATTTAAGCTGTATAAAGAAACAAACATGCTTTATATGTTACAGAAATATGAAGAGTAAAGGGGGCCACCTTGACGACATGTGCCACTGCCTCTTGTTTATGATGAAGCTTATGATAGTGCATTTGTTTTAAAATCTAGATTAGTGGCAGTGTGAAGCGTATAAATGAGCTCCAACTAACCGGCAACTAGTTTAGATAAACAAATGTGAGCGGCAAAAAGCTTTTCTTGTGACAGCCGTTTGTGCCGTGTTAGTCTACCTCAGCCTGGCCCAGTATTAGCTCAGCCCAGCTCTTCCACTGAGGACACTTGTCCCGCTCAGCGAAGGTGGTCTCATTGGACGTCCAGCAGCACTGCTCATGGTTGAACCACATGGCACTCAGACACACGCCCTCCTTCAGGTCGTTCAGCCAGTCAGCAGCAATGTCAATCAGGCCAGCCAAAGCACCTGACAGGACAGACAGCAGAGAGGAAGGAGAAAGGGATGTATGTATGAGTTTTGTTAAAAAAAGTGATTTTTACTGACATTTTTTAAAGTTTCTTTATGCCTGAAACATATATAACACCCATTTCGACAGGTCTTTAATCTATAAGAAAGCATGGCACATTCATTTGAAAAGCACTGAGAATATTTTTTTGTACTATCCTTTCACTTTTCTTTTGAAGAATGTTATTACCATTTGTGTTCTTTGATTAAATTAGCAGTTTCATAAAGAGCTTTCTTATGCTATCAATTGATTATGTATAATATGACACACTAGTAAGCAAGTCTGCCTTTTAAATGATTTTAGTTCTTATTAAGCTCACATTGAATAACTTTATAGCACTTTGGTTCAGAGAATGAAGAGGCAAAAAGATACTGGATATTGGCAGGACAAATTAATACAATTACTACAGATTACTCTGAGATTGCTTTGTGAAAGAGGGCTAGGGGTTTGTGAAGTGGATAAAACAGAGCAGAAGTCTGGGTAAACCAAAGGAAATGCTTAGTGTGAACAGCCTGAAGCGAAGCATGTAAGAGTCAGCAGCAGAGGCAGGAGTGTGTGTGTGTTTTTTTTACCCGAGGCCAAGCCAGTCAGAGTCACAACCAGCCACCCGGACCAGGCATCGTACAAGCTCTTGGTGAACTCCCATGCCGACTCCTTTTTCTTACTGTTAATCTAAAAATCACACAAAACAGAGACAAACAACACATTATATTAGAGTTTTATCTTAATAAATTTGTAAAAGAGTTCAAGATTAGTGTATATACTTTCTGTACAAAATACAGGTCAAAGGTTTTGAGCAAAGCAATTCAATAATCTCCTCTCACAGCGTATTTTTCCCGCAATGGCTTCCCTTAAACTGCTGATCAAACTACTTCCTGTTTGGGCAGCAGCAGGGAGTCATAAAGTTGTTTGAATGAGATTAAATAAAATTTTCAGCGATAACAATTCTGTGAAGCGGCACTAAAACAGGAGTCAATATTTGGACAAAATGTTGACACAGAGAGGTCCTATCAGTGCACAGGGATGTCCAAGTCCATTCAGGACACAACCTATGGAGGTCCCATCATTTTAAAATAAACACTCCACGTTAATTCAACTAAATTCCTTGGCATTCTGTAAGGAAGTTGTAAGATGTATTTCGATAATGTGCCGCAATAATATGAAGTAAATATAGAGTTGCAACAAATTATTATTAGTTTACTGTCATAAAAGAAAAGTTTTTTTTGTAAAAAACCTTATATAACCTATAACCTTTTGTAAAAAAAGTTTTCTGTAGTTTCTCTGCCATTAGTGTACAATGAGCATGTTAAGATAATGTATATGACAGACATTTACACTTAACATAATAAATAACTGCGCAAAAAAAAAACAACCTGTGGTGCATCTAAACAGAAGTTAGCGGCTCCAGTGAAACCAGTCCAGAGTCATGCATTTCTTTATGTCCATCCATATTCTTCTGCTTATTCCATAGCCCTAGTTTCTTAAATGGTTTAAAAGCATTTATTGTGATACTGTTTTTTCACAATAAATCCATTTATTGGTTAATAAATGCACAGTTTAAAGCCTGTCTCCATCAGTGTTCACCTTCCGATGCCTCTCTCGGTCCTTGCACTTCTCTCGGACCCAGTCGATGGTGTGGAAGTCGTCGTATGTGCCCACACCTGGGATGGGCTCCTCTAAGAAGTCCAAGAGGTGGGTTGTGCTGCTGGGTGCCCCTCCCCCGTTCGACATGGCGTAGTTAGACCCTAAACAAGGACAAAAAAACAGCAAAGAACATTTAGGCAATTATCTCAAAATTTATTTATAATTGGTCGATTCCACTTTGCTGCTCAGTTTTATATTTTGTCTCTAAAAATGATGCTCAGGAGAAAAGCAGCTCCATTACACTGCTGCCTGCTGCTCCCCGCTCATTATAGACTGACGACCACCATTATTCGGTTCATTAAAAACACTGCAGAGCTCGCCACTGCACTGTTTTAGTGACTTCTCCTCAAAAGCACCCAAATTCTTTTAGTAAAAGCCCTTCTGACTATGAACTGAGACAATGTCTAGAGGAAAAATTATCAGTACAGAAATGACTTCAACATGACTGGGATCGATCATTAATGCTGTTAGAAGCTAAATGTCAATGATCAGACACTGGCACTTGTTCTGAAGCCTCTTAGGACAAAGATACACACAAATACACACAAGATACAATTTTAACAGCAGAGTTTTTAAACCAATTTTTATTCTCGCTTTTGTGTAAAATATAGGGCAGTTTCAATCTAACTTGGAAACCTTGCCAAGGCTGATAAAGACAATGTTTTAAGACACAAGCAAGTCCAATACAATCTAACCTTGAGTTGTGACATTGTACATTTAACTGGATTAAACTGCTTACATTCCTTTTAAACTAAAGTAAAAAATGCTGTAACAAAGGCTTTTTTTTTACGTCTCCCCTTTGAAACAAATGGTGTTCCCAGAATTTCTCTATCACTGTTATACTTTATATTATTTAGATACATTTGGACACTTCCCTAAACTAGTTTCTAGATTCCTGTGTTTTCCAGCACATTTGAAAATTTCTTCAAATCTCTGGCCACTATCAGTGAGAAAAAAAGGTCTCAATAAGACTAGACAAAAGCTTATGTTTCCAGTTTTCTAAGGCACTAGACTATCCACAGAGTAAAACTAATGCTATAGTTTGAGCCCAGAGCAACTCTAATAAGGGCTGTGGTGACTCTGCAGATGCTAAAGATGATGTCATATTACCTAAAGGCTTGGTTTTGCCACTGTCAGGGAATTGACAAACATAAAGTCATACTAAGATGCTGTCCCTCTTTGATCATTCATGGTCTGACTCATGGAAAACACTTGGTGAAGCATTGGTGGCAAAAAAATTGACCAAATCATTTTCCTTCTGGAAGTGTTTTATCATTCCGATACAAAGATACAAAAGAAAGCCTCTGAGAATGTGCTGTATTATACCACGCAAAATGGGTTCTGGTTTGGGACACAATTAATCAAATAAACACCCCCTTATGACGCAACAGCCAACTGTGAACTCCTCCTGAGACAAGCACAGTGAAGGTGACGTCACATCAGAGGTTGACTGTGCACAAACAAGTAGCCAGCATTACGCTCCAATGGTTCAAACAACAGCAACAACAAAAAAGACACACACACAACTAAACAAGGCTACAGTTTCTCGGCTCATGACGCACTCTTCTGCTCAAAGCCACAGAGAGATGCTGTCGGTCACCACTACAACTCTGCTTCGACTGATTACATTCAGCTGAAGCCCACCTTGCGTTTTTCGGCACAAGGCGCTTGTCTACTACTGTTGAGTAAATCAGATCAGAGAGGTTTACAGCTGATTAAGAGACACTGTGGGTCAGCAGGCCTGAGGTGCTCAGTGTCATGTGATCACATACTGCCCCAGGACAACCTCTGTGCGGCTTGTGGAGCTCTGCTGGTGACGGACACCAGAGAGAGACCAGTTTGAAAGATAAAGAGACAAAGCTATGCTACACTATCTAAAAAAAAACAGTATGATCAGTAAAAACTAGTCTAGAGCCCTGTAAATCTTTAGATATTTAAGCCTGAGTGAAAGACTTTTTTAGGGTTAGGGCCACATGTAAATTCATATACATATAAGACATATTGGCAACACAATATACAATAGCCACTTAGTATCTCTGTGTAAAGTGCTAAAACAAATGTCTTTCTACTAAATTTTGAAAATTATTTTCACAGCAGAGCTAGTTTGTTTTTCTTGTGTCCCTTTGTTTGACTTAAGGAAGGGTCTGAAGAAGCTGTAAAGAGGATCAATAAGCTCCTGTGCGTGTTAAAACTGTGGGCTTTTTGTTTCTGCTCATTCACTGTAAAAAAAATCTAACCAGGCCTGAAAGAGCCTGGACACACAAGAGTAAAACAGCCGGAACAAACCAGGATACACTCTGTAAATCTGTAATAAAACAATGACTAAGTGAGAGCCTGGCCTTTACCCCGTGGACTGTTGTGTGTGTAATGATCAGGTGACATGTAGTCTCAGACCAACAGGTGTGCTCCTACTGAGAAACCAGAATTACAACATCAGAGAGCTGTAGTTTCTTTGGGAAAATAAAATGGATGCCTTGGATATTGTCTTGTTTACAGTGCAGGCCCGACACATAGCTTCACTGTAACTCGGACCTTTGCATTATCTCATTATCTGTCACTGACACTGTTGGCTAATCATCGACAAAAAGCTGAAAGACGCAGACCGGTGAGCTGAGTGAAAATGCTGTGTTGTCAGTGGCTCCTGATCTACAGTTGAGACAGAGAAGAAGCAGCAGCGTTGGCTCAACACAGTTGTCTGCTATATGTTTTTGAGCACGGCCTCTTTTACAAAAGCGTGGTGAATTTAAAAGCAACGGTGCACACGGCGTACCTCTCCCGGAGATCTCCTGCAGAGGGATGGTGTCCCCTCCCCCGTCGTAGGGCAGATAGGGGTCGGCGGCCGCGTCCTCCTCCTCCATGTTGACAGTAGGAGCTAGGGCTAAAGCTAAGCTAGGCTAGATTTTCACTGCGCACTGCTCGCTGTCTGTTTTCGAGGTTCCCATGTTTTAACACAGGACGTCAACCGGAGCTGTGTGAGTGTGTATCTCTCTGTACCCCCTCCGTGGGTTTGTGCTCTGGGTCTTTCTGTCTCACTGCAGCCGCTGAGTGACTGGCTCAGGGGCTGACGCAGAGGGAAAGAAGATCACACGCAGCGGCTGGTGTAGTGCCGAGAAAAGCACCCCCGCACACAAATGTACACACTCAGCAGACAGGTTCGAACAAATGTTTAACATACATCCAGGAAATCACCATGTCAAATCCAAGTTTAATGCCACATTTATAAAAATTCACTGGCCTCATATATCAATCACTGGAGAACCTAAAAAAATATATCAAACAATCAAGGCATTACAATATAGACCTACTGCAAACATTGAATGGCTCAAGCAGCACAACATAAATTATAAACAATGATCAGGGAGAGGAACATCAATCTATGATAAGTGTTTTAAGGCACCTTTACATTAAAGTGAAAGAGATTTAAAAAAGAGTCAATTCATTTTTAAAACACAATAAAACGTGTTCACTTTGAGGAATCAGCATTTGGCCATAGCCAGCTGTGGAGTATAAATGCAGGAGTCATTATTTTGGACATGTATTTTGCTTGCTTTAAATACAATAGTTATATTTAAAAAGGTATATGTTTCAAACTAATCAGAAGCATGGAAAGAAGAATCATAGTGTAGCCTACTTCATGGATTTGAAAAAAAAAAAGCCAATGAACAAGAGTAATTATAAACAGTGGTAATACATGCAATTGACAGGTTGTTATTTGTATTTGAAGGAAATCTAACACATCATGGCCGTTCACATTTAATGTATGTAGTAAACATATGCAGGGGTGCTTTTCTCGGCACTACACCGGGTCTTCTGCTTGGTTGGTTACTACAAGACAACAGTAGCCCTGCCTTCATGGGAGAGACCAAGGTGCACGATCACAGTGGGGCAGTCTCAGTGGAAGAGTCCATTCAGTTTAAATGTCGAGGATAAAGTAACAGTGAAAAGAGAGATAAGCTTTGTGACAGTTATGTTTATGTGTGATCACTGTCTGATAGGAACATCTGAAAGAATCTTTAAACAGAAGGAATATACTATACTGCAGACAAACTGTTGGTTTTTCTGGAGCCCATTTTGAAATGATGTTATATGATTTAAAATAAAATATAGTAGATGATTTTTAAAATGACAGGCTGCATAACTTTAAAATAAAGCCAAGCAATGCCAATGTGGCCTTATACCCTGCACATAACGGTCACACTGCAGAATTATTTCACATCTGACATCAACCTGAAATTACTCCTATGGTCGCTCTACAAGAAGGACATCAACATTAACTTCAAAATGCAAAACCCAGCACTGTCTGCATCTGAGAGAAAGTAACTTAAAAAATCCCCTTTCAAGTCTTTACCTCACACAGCGTTCAGAGGCAGCTTTAATAAAACATTAAACCACTACTTTGTCTGAACAGTACCGTTTTGTGTTTTTATATAAACCCATGCAACAAAGACAAGTCTAATTTTCAATGTCTTTCCTGTTTCCACAATAAAACAAAGAAAGTATCATGTTTGTCGTGCTGTAATATTGACATTATTACAGTATTGATGGGTAAACAGTCTCAAGGTTCTTACCTTTTGGCACAGCTCTTCTTGCTAGGCAATAGCACAGGTGAAATCAGCCATACCACCTCACCCCGAAATCCCAAACAGGACAAAAAAGCAGCATGGCGTTTAAAAAAAAGTATGTAATCCTCTGAGTTTTAAGAGAACAAAGCAGATCTCTGATCTCAGTTCAAAGACATAGTTCTCCAAATACTTTCTTCCTCTGAACATACTTGTACAAAAAAACTTTCAGAACACAACTCCATGTCTCTCCAGAGTGAGCCAGACGATAAATGCTGACACTGAGAAGAGATAGCCTTTACAAGACTCTGAGCCCACCCCTCTCAAACCACGCAAAAATAGCTCAGAGGCAAACACGAGCCACACAGCAGATTCAATCTCATCCAGAGATTTCCTGAGTCATTTTAGCGAACAAACTGGTTTAAAGGAATGTGCCTCACATTATGAATGAACTGCAGGAGGTGGAGCCCACAGAGACAGTAGTGCATTAAAACACAAGAGTTTGCTGTTTTACGGTAGACTGTGTTTCTCTTCCATTATTGCAGATTTAATCACACTTACGATGCACTATAATCATAGTTAAAAGTACTTAATGTGTTCTAGTGCATGTGGTTAAAAGCATTCATACTACATTTTACAACACTATGACACTACCAACATCAAACCTGCCTACTTTTTCCTACCCACTTTATCCTCAAACATCATGATGCATCAAACTATGGTTATGAAGTATGTCTGTTAGAAGCTTTTATTGTGAAGTATTGCAGAGCGGTGGTTAGCACTGTTGCCTCACAGCAAGAAGGTCTAGGGTTCCACACCGGACCAGTCGGACAGGGTGGAGTTTGCATGTTCTACCCATGCTCGTTTGAGTTTTATTTTCTAGGGTATTCTGGTTTTGTCAATGTCAGAAACATGCAGGGCGCCCTTTGTGGAATGCCAGTAGTGAATGAATAACTCGTTGTCTGTCTGTGTGTGTCTCAAAGTGTTGTCCCTTTGTTCACAACTAAAGTAGTGAATGAGTGGTAGATTATGAATAAATACTGCGAACTACAATTGTTATCATGCTTTCTTGTTAATGTGCACAACTCTGGTTGGAAGTGACTAAAGTGGCTCTAGGCATATGCTGGAGTTTATGTTAGCAACAAATATTAATACGTGTATAACTTAATATAAAATCAATCAATCAATTTGAACAACATTAACTATCTCCATTAAGAAAGTCACTATCACGAGTTACACCATCATTTCTATATTTTATATATATATATATATATATATATATATATATATATATATATATATATATATATATATATATATATATATATATATATATATATATATATATATATATAATATAATATATCATTTGACCTAACAAATACTGCTATGAGTGCTTTACTTACTACAGTATCAGTGTTTGTTCCCCCTTTTCCCACAGCATACAGCGCTGTTTGGAAATATCTGAACTGAAAAGAAGATGATAAAAATAGAGCGGCTGAATCTCCTTTAAAGTCACTCAATGAAACAATCGAAAAATAATAGGGCATAGATGTTAACAACTCGTATCTGTACTCTGTATCAGCTAGTAGTCTATTATGGACGTCCCCTTTTTCTTTGTAGCCCTGGTACAGACAAACATCTCCTCTGCTGTGAGATTATAACACCTGACACCACTTCTGTCAACACTTTCTAAAATAAACAGCTAAGACAACCCCTCAGGATCTTAGACTAAACATCAATGACCAAGAACAATATTAAAATGTATTGTGTTGCTACCAATACAACCAAACCCATCCTGTTTCTTTGCTGGCGTTTACAATAAAAGGCTGTCTATGTTTCCTACTGATCTGGTCACCCTCTGTCTTTTCATAAATAATAAATGTGCTGCTATTGTACAACACTGCCTCATTCAACTTCACCCAAAGAGGAGACAGTAATGGGACCACTGACTGTGTCAAAGTTCAGCAATATGCAATATTCTGAAACAATAATGTTGGGCCTATAGGTTTTGCATTTTGTATGCAACCCAGAAATTGTTAGTATCTTTTTTATGACAAACTGAGCAGGGCCGACACCTCTGACTCTCAGCATTTTTGTGTTGATTCAGCTGCAAGTCTCAAACCGAGCAGTGGAAAATGATGCAAGAAGAAATACATCAGCACAACCAACAGGATGCAGCAGATCAGGTTTTGTTATAAGATACAGATGTAAAGATAGAACTGAATGAAATACAAACAGCTGTATGCACTGCAAGGAAGAGTACCGGTGTGTAGGACTTGTGCGTAAACCAGGAAAGCCACAAACCTAGCCACAGTGAAAATTGGATTTTAAAATTAGAGCTGTACAATATATTGCAAATTAATTGTAATATCAACAACATCTGTATTGTAAAGAACGAGTTATATTGCAATAAGGTTATTCTTATATTTTGTCCTAGTTTAGACCTGGTTTAGTCGTCTTAAGTTGTTAATATTGATCTACTGATCTGTATTTCTTTTCTAAACCAGTAAAACATTTTTATTTTGGCCCATATTTTGGTTGAGACAGCCACATTGAGGTGCTTGTGCCAAAAAGTAGAAATTATTCGGTTATATAAATTAAGAACAGAATAAAATGGCTGTTAAAAAAACTTTGATGTATATATTATCTTCCATTTAAAACACAAATTGACACCTTATGGACGGCTTAGCAACCATACATACTAACCTGTGTCAGTCTAGTCTGCTCTAGTCTGCTTTTCAAAACTGGAACTTCACTGACTATATACTTCAGGAAATACGTTACCTCTCATTAAGTATTTCATAGAAACCCTTTGACAAAATACTGGACCCTCCCTTTAATTACCAAAGCCAGGTTACATTCTTACTCCACCTCAAATGTTTCTATTTTTAGCCCCACACAAAATGTTGCAGTAGCAAATATGCAAACACTCTATGTATTGTTATAGACACAGTGGCAAGAAAAAGTATGTGAACCTTTTGGAATTGAATGGTTTACAGATTAAATTTGTCTTAAAATGTAATCTGATCTAAGGGTATTGACAATCATAATGTGTCCTAAAATAATTACACAAAACAATTCTGATCTTTCATGTCTTTATTAAACTCATTCAACATTCAAAATGGCAGTTCCACAAGGTTCACATAATCTTTCTTGCCACTGCACGTTTCATTCAGGCAGAGGAGACGAGGCACCTAAGCCAAAGGACTTATGATTTGTGACTTAACAGGTTAAGAGACATAGGAAAAAGTTTAAAACGGGCAGTTTAATTCTCTAGAGACAAAATCAAGATATTAAATATGAAAACTCCAGTAAAATTGCAATTTTTCAAGACATAAGACTTTCAAAAGCCCTATTGTATGTTTTCACATCAATGACTTTATCACATGTTTGAGCAAATGTTTTACAAAGAAAGCCATATTTATGAAGATTTTTAACCCAGTGCTTGAGGGTAGTTAGTGTGGAAAGAAAGAGCTGCCTTTATATTAACAGTATAATTATAGAGTCAGATAAATGCAATGTACTAGAACTGACTTATATAAACATATAATACAAAGCTTTTATCAAAAACAAGTCTAACATTGACAGAAATCAAGATCAATTCATCACTACATCTGCTGTTTTAGCTGCTTCAATAAACATCTATGGTCCCACATTAAAGTCAGCTGATGGGATGTAATCACATTATTTCTTTCTAATCCTCCCGACGCTGGCTCCAATCTCTTTTAGGATTCCAAGAGGCTATTTTAACTTCTTACATCCCAGTACGTTCTCAGGCAGAGGTTTGTAATCTAAGGTCAACAAAACTTACAGTACACTGACATCTGTCATCCTAAATACTGAAACTTAATCTACATTAGAAGCACTGTTTAGTAAATAAATCTTATGAATGTTTTTGATTCAATTTGCTGATGGGTCCAAGATGGAGTGAGAGATTCAGTGAGGCTTGGCGCCATTTGCACATAACATTGCATTTCTAAGAAGTATTTTAGAAAGTTTCATATTTACGGCTATTACTGAGGAAGTCAAGCAAGAAGATAATTTATCTTGAGTCAGATCATAACCACAGACCAAAACCAAGATCAAAATTAAGTCCAATTTCAGGCAAAGATCTCAGTGCAGTGGTGTTAATCTGGCTTCCTGAAACATCGGAAATTTGTAGATATAAATCAAGAAACTTGAGTCCTAGTTTAAAGTAAACTATTGTTTTGAACGCTGTTTAGTCCTTATTTAAGCCTTATAAATGTGATACAGTTGTAACATGGTCACTTTGTTATTATTTTTTTCAGTATGTAGGTGTCCTACAGGTGTCCTACCTGGGGAGGCAGCGTCCCCGTCCAGCAGGTTGTCGTCCTCTGTGGTGTGAAAGTCCATGATGCCGCTGGCTCCATCCAGCAGCTCCTCGTCGCTGCTGGCACTGGCGATGCTGTTGTAGCTGTTCCTGCAGTAGCCTCTGTGGTACAGTTGCTCCGACTCCATTTAGCAGCGAACTGGTGCCCTAGAGAGGAACAGGGAAGGGGTAAGATGGAATATGTTGTTTAAAAAGGTCATATCAAGAGCTGACAATAGCAAATACTGACTACGAGTATTTATTCAATCAAAAGTAAAAAAACTTCTGTTTACATAGAGGTTTTTTGTACACAATTAGCTCCCAATAAAGTTGTGTGGAAATTTGGACTGGGCCAAACCAATTTGTCTTTCACCTATTGTTAATTAATTTAAATATTTTATCAATAATTAAATGCATTGAAGGCTGGACTAAAAGGTATAATATTTTGAGTTTAACATTTGTGATAAGGTAATGTGAGGGAAGCACATAGGCATCCCCTGATTTACAGAAAAACAGAGAATAATTGAGCTAATTGTGTCATAAATCCACTGGTCATTATGAATTTGAGGGTCACATTGTTGGATTAAAATACTTATTAATATTATAATCCATGAAATATGAAATTGAATATGAAATATCACCTGACATTGCCCAAACTAAGCACACATTTTGGTTACAACAAAAAACTCAAAAATACAATTTGACAGAGGGAAAGCAAGCGCTGGTGTATTTACAGACAGACAGATTAAAATGACAAACGCAGGGCTGTGAGGATGGGTCACGGGGACAGAGCGGTATCAACCAACCAAAGATGTGTTAAAGATCACCCCCTAGAGGCAAAAGATAAAACTACACCACAGTTCAGTGCAGAGTCGTTTCCCTTCAGGGCCAGCATAAAGACAGTCATGTGACCCACAGAAAATTGGAGATAACCTCAATACGCGGAAAAAAAGACACAAGAATCTGATAGGGTCTAATGATGGATCCATGACCAGTCGCAGCATAGCATAGCTCCATTTCTAAGGTTAAAAAGATGCAAAAAGAATAGCAGGTGCAGTAAGTTGTTACAGAGAAAAGCACTCATTTACAAATTCAGCCGGTTGTTTTGACAGTGATTGACTTTTGCCAACCACAGACAATACTTTTTGCCAACAGTGAAATGGCTAATCCACACTGGCACAAACCTAATGCATGGCAAACAGGAAAGAAAAACTGCCCCGGAGCAAACAATCACAGGGCTTTCCTTCTGAGCTCAATCAAAACAGCGGGAGCCAGAAATTCAATTCAGCGAGATTGTAGATCCTCCGCTGGGACAGAGAGTGTGGAGCTGAGCTGCTTTCACACACTGCCTTTGGATGGTCCTGTGTAAAATCATAGCAGCTTTACTTCAGTGTTCAATAGCTTTTCAAATGTGAGCCTTTTTAAAGCACCTTTGATGTGCATTTTCAAGCTGTTCAAGCACCTTAGAGCTGAAGTTAAAAAAGTGTAGTAAGAATATATCTTGTGTTTCAACCACTGTCACCTAATACATTACCTTTTCCTGAAAAGCCTACTCATTGTTTTTAAAGACATACTGAAACTGGTTTGCTAATTATTTGACATTCGTTATTCAATAAATTTCCATTTTTATTACATGTTTACCAGCCTAAGAAAAAACAACTCCCTCTATCACACAGACCAGTGTGCATTTAAACCAAGCAAGCAATATTCATACACAGGAAAAAAAAGTTTAGTACCAGAGACCAAGGCCAAAGTGAAAAACGATGCATTAAGGTGTATAATTATACTAAAGGATCCTATTTCAACGGCAGTGGGCCTACAATGAGATTTAAATAAACTAAATAAAAAAATTTGGCATATCTTGTTTTCTCGCTGTAATTTGATAGCTATAATTATGAGACAAGCATTGTGTTTCCACTTTCTGCAGAATTCAAAACAGTAATTACTCCAGAGAAAGGGAAAAGAAAATTAGAGTGAGCACTAAATTGAGATTACATTTTAACTCAAGGACATGGGTGGGCTGAGGAGCCTGTGTGCACTGATAACAACAACAACTAGTTGAGCGCTAAACTGGCTTATCTCCCTGGGGCTGGTCACTATGGAGGTGTTGCCCCGGCGACTGTTGCTGGGTTGTGACTCAGCATCCAGCCCTGCCTTTAACCGTCAGACCAATGCCTCCGTCGCCACAACCCAGAGCTGAAAGTTTGACAAACATCCATCAAAAGGCAGCGGGGAGTCGATATATAGATTTCTCTGTGTACAAAACGTCAGACGGTACAGCAGCTCCAACACGAGAGGCAGGACTCAAGCAGCAAATTCACAGCAACACCACAGCAGGAAGCGTTTCTGTAGCTTACTTCTCTCACTCCATTTCAGTAAAGTTGTGGAGACATGTAGCTAAAAATAAGGGATGTAACCCTAACCCAGTCTTGCTCAACATACATTATGTTCAACTTTGCATTCGTCTGTGATTAGGAAATATTGGCATTGAAAGCTGCATAGTGGGAGAAGACTTTACTTCCTGTTTCTAGAGCTGACAAACAGAGCACTAGTGAAGAAGGACATTTAGGTTTCTATTTGAGCCACAGTCTTGACATGAAGGTTAAAGTGATGTTGCTTCTTTGAAATGTTTTTTTTTTTTTTTTTTTTTTTTTTTTACAAACAACAGCATGTCACTGCACGGCTATCATAGCTGTTTATACCATTAAAAAATGAGCTTCAGTTGCAATTTTCTCCTTTACCTCCAGATGTCACCAAAAGGCCCAAAACTAAACACCCCATCTTTAAAATCTATTCAGGAAGTTTTGTTTTAAAGCATTTCTTGTCTTGTTATAGGCCATGACTACTGCTGAATTAAGGTGTAGCTAACAAAATATTATAAATATTTGCAGTGCAGACCATGTCATGATGAAGACTGAAACCCAGACCAAATCAAAGTTAGACCAGTGTATATGATACATTGTTAGACATACCAAAGAACCTTCTTAAAATAACACTACAGATCCAGCCTTTGATCAAGTCCAAATGTATGCAGGTTAATGTTTAGTGGAAGTTATAAAGTAAAATTTTAAATTTTGAAAATTTTTATCTATTTATTTTATTTATGGTGATTTAAGGAAGTAATTGTTATCTGTGGTTTATAATGTTTTATTGTAGATAAACAAAAGGGAGCATAAACTTCTGATAATGGGCTTATAAACTAGTCCTAATGCAACATACGACAAAGAGACAAACATTTAAACGTATGTCACACTCAAGAGTCAAGCCTAAGGGATCGAGGCAAAACACTGCAGACAGACCTAACACAATCAAGAGCTTTAATTAAACCAGTGGCAGCACAAATCAAATAAAACACATGGTGAGACAGTCACTTTGGTTTGACCCGTCTGGGGACCGCCTCAGTCTGCCATTCTCAAGATGAGTATAAATCCAACATGGACGCTTAGACTTGAAACGTGGAAACATTTTTACGCTTCATGTTAAACTGTAACTTAACTTTAAATCTTTCGTCAAAAAAAAAAAAAGGAGCCTGGTTTGATTAAATTGGACAAAGGAGGCATAAAAAAGTTGCATAATGTAAATACTCAGAGATTACATACAGTTTCCCTAATTCTAAAAAAGTAATTTACAAATACTAAGTTATAATTCAGGATATGCCGACATGAGAAGATATCATAATACAATGATTCTGCAAAGTGTTAGTCCTGTTTACACTACAGCTGCTTGTCCACAATATTGACTCTATATTAGTCTCTATTAGCTATATTTACTGTAAATGTTGAGATGGTAGTTTCTAACTGAAGGTGTGATTAATGCAGTCAGGCAGTGCAAGGAAGGTCCAGTTCCCATCTTGTCTTTCCGGAAACCTGTGTTTTTAGGTAGATATGATTGTTCATTCAAATATTTGATACAAAAAAAAATGTTTGTGCATTTTTCTGTGGTTGTATGTATGTTCAAGATACCTAATGTAAAAAAAATAAAAAATTACAATTATTAAAATTATTAAATCATTGTACATCTGATTAACTGCCTGACAGTAAAACACAAGCAATATATATCTGTGTATTTAGAGTTAAATATAAACTGTTAATGTTACTTACAAAAATAGAGCTGGAAACCAGGTGTACTTTTCTTCTTAATGTTCCTTGCTTAATCCAGCCACCTATGACAACCTATCACCTTTGGTGTCTATCAAAGTCTACTTGGACTTATATACGGCAGTGGCATAAAGGGCATATGATGTGCACTTGATGCTACAGTTATCTGAAATCTTACACCGTCACTTGATATAAGCTTTGTGATTTCTGTCACTCATTCTTGGCTTGATATCATCACAGCACTCCCTCCAAAACATCTTTGGTATTTCTGTCAACATGAAATGGATGTTTACCACTGTAGCAATCAGTAAAGGCAGGAATGTTTTATTTGTATTTAAAATATTAGTTATAACTCACCTAGATGTTAGATGTTTGTGTCATGTAAGCTCATTGGGGCTTGGGCACATTTGTGTACAACACCTAAATAAAATATTCATTCAATATTTTATATAACAACTCAGACTGATGCTATGGAAACACAATAATTATGCAATGCTTTTAAAATGCCTTACTTTTACTAATAGATAATAATTTTCTTGAACAAGACATGTTAAGTCTAAGGCTCAGTTAGTTACAAATTTTAGGGTTTAAAATTTAGCCTTCAAATCAAATGAACAATTGTACTTACACATTTAATCTATTTTTAGGTTAAATGCACCCCCCTTCTGCACTCTGTAGTTAAAGCAACATAATGGAACATTTGGCCCAGAATATAGAGCCTGGAAATCATTAGAATAAGTCTCAATTTCTATTTTCTAATAATAGTGTCTTATTATTTTTATGACATAAAACAAGGAAAATAAACCCTCTTTTAAAGACAATGTGTGCCTGTTTTGACAGATACTCCACAGTAGCATTTCAATTAAAAAACAAATCCACTACAACCAGGATAGTTATTGAAATTTGACGACATGTTAACAGCCTTATGTCAGTTCTGCTACATGATAAAGCCACATCATTTGTCTCCTTTAGTCCAGAGGGTAACACAGCCTGAAAAGTTAGTGTTGCTTTAAGGTGAGCCGCCTAACAATCAGCACCGACCGGCTTAAAAACAGATTTATATATGTAGCAACATATTTAACCTGTGAAGACCAATGATAAAGTTATAAATGCATGTGGGAGTAATAAATGAAGTGCAATAATACTTATCTTTCTAAACAAAACACTGTAAGACACGGTTATAATACTCTTATTAAATGGTTTGTAAAATGTGAATAGATATTTTTATCAAATTAAATACATAAATTGTATTGTGGCAATAGCATAAGGTTGTTAAAACTATCTGCTTCAGAAATGTATTGATATATAGGTTAACGCTGCCCAAGTCTGTCAGTCTCCATTGGTTAAAGTAGCCTCACAGCTGGAAAAACTAGCTTCTCTTTTATTTGTTTTTAAACCTGTTTTCTGCTTTTGGTTGTGAATATGTTCCGAAATAAGACTCTAAAAGCTGTGGGCCTGGATTCAGCAGCAAACCGTAGTTAAATAACACAAATGATTTTCACTCTCAGTCATGATGCTAGCGACGGATTTGACCAAAAGCCCATTGAGGGAAAGGGTTTGGCGGCCTCCGCGGTTAGCATTGAAGCTATCCAACATCTGTTCAGTGAAAATAAGCGAGTAACTTCACTAAACCTGACAGCGCCACGAGGATGGATGGCCTTTGGATGGAGCAGCACACACATCTCCAGTCACCATCACACAAACCCAAGCGTCCACTGCCTCATTTCAAACCCACGGCACGTCCCGTTACCTTCCTGAAGCCTCAAATCCAGCTCGGACACACAGACGCATCCTTCACCTGAGCGGAGACAGGGGTTTCACACGGATGGATATGACATTCCTCTCATCCTGATGATGTTTTCTTTTTTTTTTTTTTTTTAGTCTCATTCCTGTGTCAGTGACGTTCACTTCCTGTTTCCCAGCTCTCCTCCTCCTCCACCTCCTCCACCCACGGGCTCTCTGTGAGAGTTAAACAGAAGCCAGGACGGTGCGTTATTTATCAATTCACTGCAAACAAATGCTCTCTGGGAACATTTTAGTAACCTGTGACTCCGACCAGAATTGGAAGAAATTAAAATAAGACTCAAATATGATATAATGCTCATACAATACAATGGAAATAAATACTTTTTACTCCACTCCTACTGTATGCAAGGGTGTATTTACCTGTAATTTAGCTCCTTTACTTTACAACTAGAGGCTTTATTTTGGAGGTTAGTGAAGCCTAGGCTCCAATCAAAGAAGAAAAGTTATTTTAAACACAGATTTGGCTTTTACTGATAAGCCCTAATAAAGAAAATAAGGGCATTAGCCGAGTTTATTCACTTATATATTGGACATTTTGTGTGTTTAAATCCTGCCAAATATGCCTTTAATCAACTTTCATAATTTAATGTGACCATGAGGTCATTCAAACCAAAAGTAATTTTGAATAATTCACTTTATCCTGCTGAACATTACTAGTATCTGTTCATTTTATATTGAGAATGTTGCATATGTGCAGTATTATTACTATTAGCTGCAGATACAAAGATACATGTCATGGTGCATGTTTTAAAGCTAATGCAAAGTCGAGCACATCAGTTCTTTTGAGCTCTTTTCACCAATGGTTGAATAAACATGAGAATACTAACACAAAACTAAAAGTTTTTACTGTGTTACACTGAACTGCTGCATTAAGTCAAGAACATGGATTTTACCAGCTTAATGATAAATGTTTTCAAATTACTTAATAACATTGTCACATTTCACAATTAAGATGTTTAGTACAGTCTTTTCCTTGAAATAATACAAAGACAAAAAAAATATCTATTTGGTGTTTAATATATCCATGTACTTCAACATTCATATATCTATATATATATATATATATATATATATATATCTATATATATATATATATATATCTATATATATATATATATATATATATATATATATATATATATATATATATATATATATATATATATATATATATATATATATATATATATATAGATAGATAGATAGTTAATGCACAAGAGTAATATGTTATTCTGAGAAATGTTTCACTGAGCTGTAACTGTTTTCTAAAATGACTCAACAGCTCCACCTATTGATAAGAAGTATTGGAATTTAAATCTCAACGGCATAAAGGGTAGAAGTAGAGAAAATAGCAATTTTCTGATCTAGACAAACTCCTCACCCAATTAACTCTGTTCATTTAAAAGTGGTCCCCCCGCATTGTTAAATTAAATATTACTACAATTTCCTGCTGTACGTTGCATTTAGATCTTCCCCAAACTGTGGTAAAAGTCAGTGTCTCTGCGGTGCTTTTGAACTGGCATGTTTCTCCTGGTGTTTTGAATTTTCTCCAGGTTTATGTCCACCATTATCAGGCCAGGCTCTTCTCCTCCGCAGTCCCCCAGCACCTCACCCCAGGGGTCCACCGCTAGAGCGTGGCCGTACGATGAGCGCTTGTCGTGATGCTGGCCAACCTGAGCAGCTGCCAGGACAAAACACTGTGTCTCGATCGCTCGTGCACGTAGCAGGACCTGTAAATAAAACGAGTCAATTAAGTAAATTTGTACAAGCCATCTCATTTTATTACAGTGACTTGTTTTACCTGCCAGTGAGCTGCCCCTGTTGCTACAGTGAAAGCTGATGGATAAGTCAAGATCTCTGCTCCGTGTCTTTGTAAAGCCAGTGATAGTTCAGGGAATCTCAGATCGTAACAAATGCCCAATCCAACCTAAGACAAAAGCGTGAAGAAAATACATTTTAATTTATTAGACATTTTTACTGATTGTCTGAATTTAATTTCATGACACCTTGCCAATTGGAGTTTGGACCGGTGCTATGAGGGAAGGTCCTGGAATTGTGAAGGCACTTTCTTTGAGAGATACACCTTTTTCTGGCAGTTCGACATCAAACAAATGGGATTTTCTGTAGACTGACACAATATCACCTGCAAATTAAATAAAAGTGGTGTTTTGAATCAGTTTAAATACACTAAAGTCTAGCATGATAGTATGTTAAATAAAAACCTGTATCATTTATTATGATATGACTGTTAAAAATTCGTCTGTCTGTTTTCCAGTTAGGTCCACGTTCATGAAATCCACCTAGAGACATCCACACCTTTAAAGTCCTAAAACAAAGCAAATAAATTCCAATACAAATTCTTAAAAACACTATAACAACATTGTCAGTACAATGTAAACAAGTAGGTTAGTATTGTTGTAAAGTAGTAGACTGGTCTCAGAAATTAAAGTCTCAGGATTTTAGTAAAGACCAGCCAAGATATCAAGTGATATATTTTTCCACATCAGCCTTGAATAGGGATATAAATGTATAATTTTATTACCTATCTATTGTTAGAATTGGACTGTTTTGTCTTGACTTCTACTACCTAGCCATACGAGTGAATCGGGAGATTGTCTCTCCGTCCAGTCTCTCAGCCAGTGACAGCGTCTCCTCTCGACTCGACCCAATGTAGTCAAAGCCCTCAGGCAGAAAGACCATACCGGCCCCTTTCTCTGTGGCTTCTTCAACCAGCTTTTTACAGGCGGCAAAGTTAGCCTCTTTATCTGGAGTGGCCGTCATCTGACAGACTGCAGCCACTGGGAGAGGTAAAGTGGACATTCTGCATAAAAAAAAATAATGAATGAAATGGAATTTGCTCTATACAAGATCTCTTAGATGATTGCAATATGTCAAACAGGCAATACAAGTTATTCCCATTTCAGCACCCTCTCACTCAAACAGTATTTTTTAATCACACTATCACATCTTTGTACAAAAATGCCACTGTGTAGAGTAATTGACAAAAACCCACCTGCTCTGTGGATGTTTCCTAAAAACTGGTGAGGACAATTGCCTAAAAAACGTGGTTAAAATGTACCTGGCCGTGAACATTGGACCAGACAAACTCTGGTCCACCTTTCTTGTTTAGATAATGTTAGTATAAAATGAACAGCTCAGTGTTTACTTCCGTAGCTGCTAACCATGCTGCTAACTAAACGCCGCTCCTCTTCCTTGCTTTGTATTTCGAGGTCACCATATGGCGTTAAAATATAACACCTCCACCTGCTGGAAACATTCTGTATAACAGTATTTTTTTAAAAAAAAATCACAGCTCAATCTTATTATTACAATATTTTATTTTGACAACAAACCTATTTTCTTCAGTTTCAACCGTTTCAACAAATATGTGGTTGTGTTGCAACTTTTGCAGATTTATAAAAATTTGAAAGCATTTTTTCGGTAAATATGGCGGACATTATACGTTTATACCTCTTTCTGTTTTTTTTTAATTCATGATTTGTTCTGTGTTTGGTGGTATTTGCTTTGTTTATTGAATAAAATAAAGTTATGAAATAAAATATATTTTAAAAAACTGCCTACAGCACTATTTTTCTATTTCAGAATATTCTACAGGCCTCAATATTAGATTTATCTTGAAACAATACATCTTTGAAAAGACAAAGTGCAGTACAAAATTTAAAGTTAAATATATGTCTTCTTTGTAAAAAATAGTGAGACTTCCATTAAACACCGCAATAGCTTTTCTAACAGGCGTTCATAGTGGTCAGTTCTAGGGTCTTTCGCAGAAACACCCTTCCAAGATGGCAGCCAACAGCAGCAGCACGGGTAATAAATCCAGCAGCGGCGCCGGTGGAAAACAGTCCGGCCCCACTGCCGAACAGGTACATTATCCCAACATTAGGGCTTATTAAACAGTTTCTTTCCCTGCCCTCACTTTTTACTCCCGAAAGAACAACGTAAAAGCCCCGAGTCTGTCGCACCGCTAACAAGAGGCTAACATTAGCTTCATTATCGCCATCACCAGGCTAACATTGTAGCCTAGTGTCCTGCCATAAACTACACAATGTCCATTTTTACTTACTTAAAGATTATTGACAGTGACAATTTTAGGAAGCTTTAAAGAGATTTGGTGGTACTTTTTGTGTTTTTTATGCTTCATTGTGGCTTTAACTCGTGAGTGGGTTTGCCAGTCACCATTGGTTTTTGACAGTGGTAGACTAGTATCTATTTTTATCTCAACCCATCTTTACTTAAGTTATTGGAGACGGGTTCAACGCAATGTGGCCTTAAACTGTTAACTGTTGTTAAATTTACACTGTAAGAAAACATAATCTACAGTAACTATAAGGCTCTTTTAAAAGTCTCAAATCAGTTCATCTGTACCAAAATAAAATGGATAACAAAATGTAGGTTAGATATCTCATGAGTGTAATGTTTTTTGTGTTGACAGGTAGTGGCTACATTTCAGAGGATGCGTCAGGAGCAGCGCAGTATGGCATCTAAAGCTGCAGAGTTAGAGATGGAGATCAATGAGCACAGGTAGGTCTCATCTCGACTATGCGAGACAATATCAAACATCTCTAGGTTATATACTATTATAACTTTAAATGTCTTTAACACATAATTTACAGTAGATATTTAACAAGTATAATTTTTATAACCATCCAACGGTTTTGTGTTTCATCAGCTTAGTAATAGACACCCTAAAGGAAGTGGATCCCTCTAGAAAATGCTTTCGTCTTGTTGGGGGAGTGTTGGTTGAGAGAACAGTAAAAGAAGTTTTGCCAGCTTTGGAAAACAACAAGGAACAGGTAATGAATATAATTTAATATTTTATTTTGTTATTAATAAACTAATTAATAAACATCCCCTCTGCCCATTTTTTTCTTCCACAGATTTCAAAAATAATTGACTCCATCAACACACAAATGCAGACAAAAGGGCGGGAGCTCACGGAGTACAGGGAGAAGTACAACATCCGGTTGGTCGGTGAAGGAGAAGATTCACAAGGCCAATCAGCTGCATCTTCCAGGGACAACGAAGGAGGAGGGTCAAAAACCAGCACTGGTGTTTTAGTGTCATAGTTTGTAGTAATAATGCGCAATAGCAAAGCCTTATGATCGCTGTTGTACTTAGAAATAGAGTTTAAGTCTTGAAATCCACGTTCAGATGTGCATCGCTTATTCATATTTGGAGAAGACATTTCTACATCGGTATTTATGTCATTTATAAGAAGTTTGTGTTTTGTTTTAATACACTATTTTAGTGACGCTCTGTTGATGTGAATGTTTGGCCTAAGGTTCAAACTTTACTGTCTGCATGTTGGAATAAATTCACAGAAAATAAATCACACATGTAATCAACGTAACATTTTAATGTATTGTTTTGATTTATTATTTTTGATTTACAACTTTAAAGTGAGTAGAGGTTTGAAGGCCATGAGCACACCCTAAAAGGCATTTTTAACAAGCATAAGGCACTGTACCTGTTTAATTTTGTAAAATTATTATGAATCTAACTAATGGTTCATAAAGAATTTGTATGGGGTTGATTTTTTTTTTTATATATATAGCGTGGTGCATTTATTAACCTGAATTGCAATGCAGCTGTCACAACTGCATCTACTTAGTTTAAAGGTAAATAAAAGCCACTACCCTTAGTTTCTGATTTGGGTAACATAAACATGCAGTAGATGTTTATGTTAATATAAAGATATCTTATGAGTTACAAGAATCATTATTTACAAATACTTTGCTGCATTAATACCCGTATACCATGACCAGAACCGGGGCGGCAAATTCATTTTAGTTTAGGGGCCACACAGACTAATCCCAATTTGATTTGAAGTGGGCTGGACCAGTAAAATAATAGCAAATTAACCTATAACACTTGTTCTATTGTTTTAGTGCAAAGTAGTACAATTGCATTATAATGACCGTGTTCTCATTAGTCACAACAAAAAAGGTTAATGTTGGCAAATGCCTTCAACTGTGTGTTTTCAAAAACCACAATATGCTTTTAATGCCAATGCTATTGTGCTAGCAATAAAGTAAATTACTCTCACCGCTACATCACGGACCTCTCGGCTACAAGTAGAAAACTGATGCTAACAATTTATTTATCTTCTTTCTTCTCAGTTGTCCTTGCAGCTGTTGTATTTTTCACCATGATGAGTGTCATCGTGGCGCCAAACAAAGTTCTTTTAAGTAATCCGGGTGTACAGAGAGTAATTTCAACAGCCAAAGATCAGCGCACCATTAATGGGACCAGAGAGTGCGTTGCTGTCATTACTTTTTTGAAAAGACTAAATTTCGACGAGGATGGGATTCGAACCCACGCGTGCAGAGCACAATGGATTAGCAGTCCATCGCCTTAACCACTCGGCCACCTCGTCACATACCGCATATGTGGAAGAGCGCACAGTCTAATTGTTACCGATTCCGCAGTACACTGTATATTTTTGGTTGGTGTTAGGCTGTTTATGATCTAAATGCTAATATGTAAATAACAGTATCTGTGTAATGTGCACCCATTGTCAAAAATGAAAATAATTGTGTCCATTGTGTGAGTAAATGAAACTGCGTCTTTACTTTCAGCATTACGGTCATTACGCGTTGTCGTGCGCCACTATCGTTGTAGCTTCATACAATGGTTGAATCTGTGTTTTGATGGAGATGAATGGATTTAAACCTTTAGAGGCGACTTATTCGAGGTGTCGACGACAGTAACAACATATCAGGCAGTGCTCTCACTCAAAAGACAAATGCGCAGTCATGTTTTTGTTATATTTTCAGATTATTAGGCAACAGTGTTAGCATTATGGTAGCAATGTAGGCAGGGTAGCTGGGACGCCTGGACAGAAATAGCTTGCGCCTGTGGACGGAGCCTGCTTCACTGTTTGGACCTGGTCTGTGTGCGGTACTGTTTATTTCTGTAATGCATCTCTCAAAGAAATGCTCTGTGTTTAAAGTGGTGCTGAGTGCTCTGCTCATAGTGGCGCTCCTACAGCTCATTTACTTGTCTTTCTTGTCTAAATTTCACGGGAAGCAGCAGCTGTACAGATACTCGGAGCTTTTTGGAGGCTCCGGAACCAAAACCAAAAACGTGCAGCATGAGAAGAACGAACGTAAGGAGCGGCTGAGGTACTCCCTTTCAACTGGGGGCATCTTTGACAACAGTGGTCAGTACAGGATCTATAAAAACATAATTAAAAGTGACTTCACCACAAATCTGAAGCCTGGGTCCATTGACAACTCCAATGTTCTGGCCTTAGCTACTCACACAACCCTCAACAACCTGCATCACCTGGAGTCTCTTCTGGAGAGGTGGCAAAACCCAATGTCTGTGGCTATATTCGCTCATGGCCAAGATGTCAAGTTTGCCACAGCATTGGTTTATGCACTCAGCTTTTTCTGCCCTAAAATCCAGGACCTTGTGGACTTCCACCTTGTCTGTCTCTCAGGAGAAATGGCCAGTTTCCCTGAACAGGACCGTGAGCATTTTGTTGGTCTTGAGGACTGTGCCTCTGTGTTTTCCAGACTGGAAACCCACAGGCACAAAGTCAAGAACTATGCCATCAGTGGAAACGTGTCCTACCCCAATAACCTCCTCCGAAATGTTGCCAGAGGAGGCACAGAGTCCGCTTACATCCTGGTTATTGACATAGACATGATGCCAAGCGCAGATCTCCATCAGCAGTTCTTGGCTATGATCATGAAAAGGGACCCAGCCAGTGATGAGGTGTTTGTCCTGCCTGCTTTTGAGATACGCCACGACAGGAAGATGCCCGCCACAAAACCAGAGTTGGTGCAGCTGTACCAGGTCGGAGAGGTGCGGCCCTTTTATGAGGAGCTGTGCCCTCGGTGTCAAGCCCCTACAAACTACTCCCAGTGGGTCAACATCCACATCCGGGGCAATGGCCCTCTAGAAGTGTCCTATACGCTCACATGGGTGGACCCCTGGGAGCCATTCTACATCGGCCCCCGCATTGTGCCTCTGTACGACGAGAACTTCAAGCAGTACGGCTTCAATCGCATCAGTCAGGTGGGTTTTTGTTTAAAGCTACTCTATGTAACTTTGTGCTGTAAAACATAAGCTCAAAATCATTACAGTATTTAGCTTCAGAGTAATTTCCATGACAATAAAGGAAGAATAATTCCATATTTTATAGACGCACTGCACCAGACACCGACTAAATATTCCACAAAGTAATTCTCAAAGACAAAGGCACAGTGGAAGAGATATTTCACCAAATCCAACACACTTTCTGGGCATCTTATGCATATAGAGATCTAATAGTCCCATCTGCATTTTAGTCTAGAGTTTATTTGTTCACTCGTGGCAGTAATTCTTCACTGTATTACTGTGATGTATATTTTGCACAATGTACACACAATAAATGGTGTTTTTATTTACAATAAATACGGTCACAGTATTCCATCTACACAACATTGATGGTTTGCTTGTCAATAGATTCAGCTAATCAGATTACACAACGTAAAGCAATAGGCAAGTTTTCACAGCATTTCCCTTACTGATGGTCATATAATTTACTAAAATTGCCCCCCCCCCCCCCCCCCATTTTAAGGTAATAATAGCAATTACCTGGGTTTATCTGTATAGTGTATATTATGAAGAGGTTAATTAGCGACTTTAAAGTGTTCCTAGTGAATGAATGTGAGCTTGAATTGTTGTCTGTCAGTTGAACAGAATTACATTATTTCTAGGATATTTTGACTCAAGTTCTAAATTTCCAGGTTTTCCAGGAAGCATAGGAACCATGGAATTCAAATAATCATAAGTAACTTATTATTATAACCTACCACAGTTTTTCCAGCTAATATTTTCCATGTAACACTGTCCGTTTGATCTCACCTACTGTAACAAACGTTGCTGTTGTTTCTCATTCTTTGCAATTTCTGCCAAAATTCCTCTCAAATGTACCATTCCCTTTTACGATTACGCTCTGATCTCCTCTTAACGTCTCTTTCAGGCTTGTGAGCTGCATGTGGCTGGATATAGGTTTCCGGTTTTGAACTCAGCGTTTCTGGTGCATCGTGGTTTTAAAATCCAGGCGGAGTTTCACGCCAAAAAGGACGAAGAAAACAAACACAACCGAGTCCTGTTTCGCAGCTTCAAAGAAGGACTCAAAACCAAATACCCGTCCTCAACACGGAGATGTTAAAAGAGTATTATCCTCTTGTACTTAATGAAGTCTGTGGAGATGACGGACATGTATTTTTGTAGTTTTAACTAGACTGAGCTTCAACACAGGCTTTTCATGTCTAAACTTTGAAGTCAGCATAAAAACTAAGTCCTAGTTTTTTTGTTCCAGTTTTCTAGTGGGTTTGATGCCACGTGGAGTTTAAAATAATTAAATCTGGCCTCAGGGATTTCTGAGAGCTTCTTGTGGGCCAAGACTGAAATCACTGCAACAGAAATGAACTCTCTAATGATACTCTAGTCTAAAAACTGGCTGAGGGCTCTACTTATAAATATGGGGTTTTATGACTCACACTCTTTCGTTCATTTATAGACTTTATAATGTGGCTGCAATAAGATAACTCAATATTTATTCCACATACAGTATGCCATTCAACAATTGCGTAAAAGTATTCATGAGTAAGTTCCACAGAAGCATTTTAGACTGAGATGTGTTTGAGCAGTCTGTTTAAGGTTCTGAGCCAAAGGTTTGCCACCCACTCTACTACCAGGTTTTTTATACTACTGTTAAGATTTGATTTAGGCATTTTTAGCTTTTATGGGAAAGGATAGTAACTAGGGAATTTAGGAAATGGAAAGACTCTCTTAGATATAAACCCAGGTAAGCCACTAATGCACAAGGCAGTCACTTTTTCTAAAATATCTAGTCTGTTGGGAACTAGTTGTTCCGAACTACAGATGGAAATTAGCTGCAAACTATAATCTGGTACAGTGCATCTGTCTCTCTGTGCTAAATGTTTTCTGTATATGGCCACAACCAAATAAAATATGAAATAAAGACAACAAATTATGTGACTTGGTTGTAAAGCTGTAAAAGCGTGTAGTACAATGTGTAACCACTAGAGGGCAACAACGTTTGGAGCTTGGCCCAATGTGTCTTGCACATTTTCTAACACTTTTTCATGCAGCACTAGTGTTAATTATGCTCAGGACAAAAATGGGCATCAACTACAATTTTGAGTCCCCTGTAAGCGCTGAGGTTAAATGGAAAATAAAAAACATGTGAAGAAACCATATACAGGCAAAATAACATGAGCTGTGGACACTACTGTACATTATTACAACACTGGAAATGTTTAACACTTTTTTAGTCTTTTTTAAATATCATTATTCAAAAAGGCAGCTGTCTCCAAATGAAGTGTAGCAATGTTGGAGTAAAATGTCCAATACAAACAAATGGACTGCATCACTGAGACACGTTCAAAATGACCGCTCGGTTTTGTAATCTACACAAACAGTATCAGACCCTGTTGACCACTGTTCTCGGATCTTTTAGTGTTGAGTATGAAATTAAAAGTGTTATGTATTTGCTAATTTGTGTTTGTTCTTGCATTAATATTTATTGTAACATGTTTTGTGTTGACGGAAATGACTCTGAGCAGGAACAATGTAGCCCAGAATAACGTTTGGCGTAAAATAGTTTGCCGTGTGTTTTTGATTAAATATATTTTCCGATGTAATGATGTTAATGGTACATTGGTTGTATATCATTCTAACATGTTTTTTTCTGACTGGAAAAAAATATTATGTTTGGAAGTTTATTAAACCTACTATTTATTCTTATTGTTGCATTCAGTCGTATTAAACCCCTTCACAAACTGAAGTTACCATCGCATAGTCTGCTTACTTGGAAATGCACAAATCCAATTAATTAACTTCACCAGAGGGATGTGTAATGACACGTAAAGTCTACCGTGTTCCTTAAAGTATCACTTAAATAAGACGTAAGGAAGCGAGCCAAAACTACTGTTTTATGACATGGAATAAATGACTAGAGCGTGTGATATACTAGAGTTTGCTCATTGATGTTGTTACACAATTGTCCTGCTTTGTTAGTCGTCTTGACAGAAAAACAAGGTGATATCAATAGACGTATCGTTTAACCAAGCACTTGACACAGTTGACGTAAACCTGTGCTGTAACGTGGCTTAAGACAGGGTTTTAAAGGCATCTTGACACCAATAGTGTGTGATGGCTGCTTACAAGGTCAGTCAGGCCAACTGTCAATTAAAAGTTCCTTTTTGACCAACTTTAGGAAATTATTTATTTCATGAATTTAGTTAACAATGTCTGTATCTGCTGTAAATAACCGTGATTTGAGCAAAGTCTGTCAGAAGCAAAGACCAGTAACTCATCATGTCTAATTGTGGAAGAGCAGGGCCCATCTGTTTGTTGCACACGTGTGACTATCAGGCCCTTGACAACAGTCCGAGGCGATGTGGCATTTTGAAGCTAAGCCTGCATTACGGGCCTCGACAATGAGCCAGGCACGAGACACGAGACACACGCAACACCATGCTTTGATTTTTAGCTTTCAGTTTTATGTTAAACTCACCTTATCAACATCATCATTCCTAACATAAAAAATTAAAACAGCAACATTTTCCACACAACCCAATACTCCATTACATTTATTTACTTTTTGCCTTGTATCATTAACAAGAATTTAGCAAATTTTTCTATTAATTTTAATTTAGTGATTGACTTTAACTTGATTTAACTCATGGGGTCATCACTTTATTTACCTTTTTTTGCATTTGTAAATTAGACATGACTAGTCCTTGGGATGAGCTTTAAAACTTTGTCCAGATGCTTATGTCTTAAATACATTTAAGTTTAACTGGTTAGGTTTTAGTCAAGTGTATGCGCCTATCTTCAGTCTTTGGCTGGAAGTTAATAATATGGCAGAAGGTGCAGAAATGTTCGGCGGGGGTGGCTGGTGTGGATCAGGGGAGGCAGGTTTGGTGAGGTAAAGTGGGGTTTATCTCAACAGCTTTGGGGAGTAAGGGCTTATCTGGGTCAGAGAGCTTTACGACATAAGCAATTAGGACTGCCCTCTCTTGTGTATGCTAGCAGGAGGCAGACCTCCCGCCATCTAGATTAGCCCCGTCCTGCAAAGGCCAGGAGAGCCTGTGCGGCTTCGGGACGACGGAGGCGACCAGCTGGAGGGCGAGGAGAGGAGGGAGTCAGGGGTCAGTGTGGCAGCGTTGTCGAAACACAGCGGCTTCAGTACGGGTCAACGCATGTGTGAGAGATGAGGCAGCCAATGACCCATATAGGGCAGGAATTTGTAGAATACAACAAATTAATGGGCTGGTTGTTCAGTGTCGCCTGTTAGATGGCAGCTTGAAAAAGAGTGCCTACAGAGCATGTTTGTCTTCCTCGGCTTAACATGAGTGATTTTACTAATGAGCCACTTGACAGAAAAGACTCACATACAATTAGGACAAGTGCCTTACATTCACAAAGCAGGAGTTTAGCTGTCTGAAGGGCTTGTAACATTACAACATATGTGTTATACTGCACGACCCGTCTTGGATGTCCTTTATAATATTGGTGGTGGCTCTGACAATATACCCATTGTATTTTGTGAAAAATCTTCAAAAAACTTCCCCAAAAAAATGATAAAATAATCAGAATAAAGAACATCATTGGCACAATCAATTAAGACACAATGTGGACTTTCTCATTAGCGTTCCTGCCTCACACAAGAAGGTTGTGAGTTCAAACCCCAGCCGACTCGAACGTCCTCGGCTAACTCCAGTCTTTCTGTGAAGAGTCTGCATGTCCTCCCCGTGTTACTGTGGGTTCCTTACAGGTACTCCGGCTTCCTCCCAACACCTAAAGTATAGGTCGATTGGCAATTTTAAAGTGTCCTGCCTAAGGCCCAAAGCTGCTGGGATAGGCTCCTGTCACCCACAACCCCTAACGGGACCAAACGGTAGAAAATGAATGAATGAATTAAATTAAAAGTATATTGAATTGAGGTATAGTATTGCCAATTCATAATATAAAATACATCTTATACTGTGAGCTGTTTTAACCAAGACTTTGTCACAAAATACATTTTGACAAAAGTCAAGTTAAATTTGCTCATTTGTAAGTATTTTTCATGTTTTTTGATTAACCTTTTTTTAAATAATATTTTTCACATACTGAAAATGGAGGTGCCTCAACTGGTGGAGCGGGACACATTTGTGGGGCACCTAATGTTTTAATGTCTTTTATATTCCCCTTTTATTCAGGGAGAGTAAAATTAGAAAAACATCCAACATGTGATTATAACTATGTTAAAGATACTAGAATAACAGCAGAGGATTTTTGAAGGTCCCCATTGGCATTAAAAAGAATATATGGAGACACCATAGATAGGTGGCTCTAACCTTTACATGATCACAGTATGATTTCAGGCCCTGACAGGCCAATTACTCTGACCAACATGGAATATTATATATCAAAGCTAAAACAGGGATCTCACAATCATTGATATTTTATTGTCTTTTTTAATAAACTGTGCAGCCTTACCGTGTAAATTATCACTAATAAATGCATTTAAAAAATGATAAATGTCAACACTATTGTTATGTCCTTAGGGAACATTAACTGTGTTTTTTTTTCTCCTGGCCCTGCACACTGCCTTATCATGTAAACCCGAAATGTAGCTAATGAAATGCAGGTTAACCACCCATTAACACTGATGCAGTCTATTTTAACGGGACAGTCCTGAGCCTGACGCAGAGCATGTCTCGGAGTTGTTGGCATTCGTTTCACTTAAACAAGAGAGGACTTAGCTGCCATCAATGCCAGCTTTGGAAAATGTTTACCTGTCTGCTTACAGCAAAAAGTCTCAAAGGCAAAGGCCATGCATATCACTCAGCTTCTAAATCTGGTGTTCCTGGACGCGCCACCTGCCCATCACTTTAAATGTATCCCACTAAAGCCAGACTATCCGTGCAGGAGGACAGCAGTAATGAGGCGTGACACCGCCCGGGGGAAAGAAAAGGAGGACTAACAGATATAGGTAATCCTTCTCACCAAGCTAACGCCTCTTAACCTCCTGGCACGGCTGTCACATGACTGCACAACAGACAACACGGCATAAACACAGACAAAAAACATGCTTCAGGAGGCAACCGGTCGATAAAAGTCACTGGTGACACTTGTCTGTCCCACTTTACTGCAGTAGGTACATCATCACTCAGCGTACAACACAGCAACAATAACATATGTCCCCCTCCTCGTAGACTTTTACAGGGAGTTAATTCTGCTTCGATCGATGCGCTAATGCAAGGCTCATTTATCACTATCATTTAGTAACAGATGAAGGAAGCTATGATACAATTACCCCAGTGTTTATACAACACACACTGGGTGTTTGCCAGCACTGTCTCAACAATTAACTGTGAGTCTTCAATGAAATGAGCACAACTAACAGCTGCTACAAGAAATACATCTGTCTTTTAGAATGTCAACTAGATTTACAAGAACATTTAACTCAATGTAGAATTCAATGGCCACCGCTCTACCTAATGAATTAAATAAAGCAGCTGTAGATGAGATTAATTGGGATTTATAAGGCGGATTAAACTTTAGTTGAGCTGTCACACGATCGACCGTCAGCCTTTATATCAAAGGATCACACAACATGACTTTAAACAAATCAATAAAATCTACCAGTGAGTTTTCAACATCGGTTTTCACTAGTTTTCGGATTTTCTGCTGTAGGCGCTTCATAATACCAAGTCGAACATTGACTGTAGAATGCAATTCAATTCAAAATTTCATTTCAAAAAGATTATAATAGATTAAAAATAGATGTAAAATGTAAAACCTGCACTGGTTAAATGGTACCAGCACTAGCATGTCCTCACAGTTTTACCATCTTTAAACGTAATACAATACAAAGCAGACTTTTATAAAAAATTACATTAATCTTCTCACTGTGTAACGCCTCTCTCGGTTTATATTTTCACATACAAATGTTAAAATAAATAAAAATTCCAAATTTGTTTAGAGGGATGTTTTTAGTCTATAGCTCTCAGCCAATCACAGAAAAACACAACAAAACTATAGGACAGGTGTCTAAAATAAAGTTTTGACACAGGGCCAGAGCTTAAATTCCTGCTATGCCTGTACATTGGGCCAAATAATTCTTCCTTAATAAATGTGAAATAACCATGCAAAATTATCACCTTGTTGATCATTTATTGTATATTATCAATATAAATTAGAAAGGGTGGATTTGTTTTCAGACTATAAATAGTTTGAAACTTAAAAAATAAGGCTATATTATCTTTATTGGGGATTATATAATTCAGTTTTTTTTTAGATTTTACATATTCAATTATACATTATCTCATTCCTACACGTGATTTTTTTGGGTGGACACACTAAATGCCAATTTGATAAAATGTCTGTTCCATACTTCAGAAAGAAGCAGAAAAATATTCTTCTATGTGTATTTGGATTTATTGAAATGCAAGATTATTAACTTATTCCTTTAATTTGTTTTTGACCCATGCCCTTGAACAGGTGGTCACCGCCCGAACACAGCTTGTCTGAACCGTATCACGCACATACATCTTCCCGCCTTAGTTCACACCACAAACACTCACAAAGACAAATTATCCATTGTCTGTCTTTTCCCGCCACTGAGCCGGGCGGTCCAACAGAGGAGGCCCTCTTTTACAGCAGCAGAGGCCAGGGTCGGGCTGGGCTGGGACGTCCAGAGAGGATCAGGGGGAGGTAAGTCACCAAAGCAGGAATTAATGAGCATTAGAGCATTAGGTAAGAATAAGTCCCACCTTAAATCCCCGGGGATTCCTAAACAACTCGAGGAGCACCTGTTACATCTGAAGTGGGCGGCACATGGAGGATATTCCCTCATAATGGAAAACTTTTGTAACTCATACAGAGCACAGTTAATAAAACAGTTATAAAACAGTTAATAAAACAGCGGCAAATGTACATGAAATGTCTATTTATTGATAAGAGCATTTATTTTTATAATATTGTATATTAAATTTAACACTCACTATCAATATGGATACATTTGCATTTGATTGGATTAAAAATCGTGTGTGGGTTGAAGAGAAATGCAAATATTTAAGACTTTTATTAGACAAAGAGGATAATAAATTCTCACTTTAAGGACAACTTTTGTTGTTGTTAAGATAGCAGCAATACTGTTTATCTATTTATATTTGTATTTCTGTTTAACACCTATTTTAGGATGTGTAACAGACATTTATCATATTTTTATACAAATTAGGTGTGTTCACTGTACAAACATTAACCTGGACTCTATGCCTTAAATACATATTCCCAAATAACCCCAAATTATAGTATATAACCCTATACAAAGGTAAGAAACTATGTGTATGTCCTGATATGTGACAAACTATAAAAAGAATTTCCAACATCACCTTTAAGGTTAAAGCGGCCACCTTGCCTTTACCACCTTTACTGATGTCTGATGCAGTAAAGCCTCTGTTATATCACTTTCTGTAATCAAGTGACCTTTTTATCTTATATTGTGGTGCATTTGTGTGGAAGCCTAGTGGCAGTGGCAAGGTTTATACACAATTTAGGGGGCAAATATATTTAGTGTATAAATTACGTTTATTTATAGCTAAAGATTTTTAGGTCCAACAAAAAATTACCACCATAACCAACAAATTGCCTGACTGTATATTTTACTATAAAGAAACCTAATTTCTTTATATCTTCTGCTACTGCACAAACTAAAGACCATTTAGAAACACTTCTAAGTTCCAAATATTAGTTTGCCAGCAGTGGTTTGAGGGCTAGATACATGTCTTAATGTCTGGAAATGTATTTTATGAGAGCCGTAATAAATTCCTATGAGAGAAAATACTTTGTCAAGATGTACTACAATACGAAGGCAATGGAAGAAAGTGTGAAAAATATGAGGAACAATATGAGTGAGAATTTCTTCAATCAGACAAATAATCAGAGCCTTTTCCCATATATTACTGTCAACTCAATTTTCTATAATCTATCTATCTTTCTACCTATATCTGTATTAATCACAAAGTCATCTCTCAATATCCGAGCCGACCACAAATCATATAATCCAGAGCCAACAGTGATTTGCCGGGCTATTTCCCTAAAGGCTTAAAGTCGAATTTGTGTTTGTGGTAAGCTGATTCCTCAAACAGTGAGCAGTGATACTGTCTGCTTCATTATCTCGGCCCAATCCATTCCTGGAAAGATTAAATTCCCAAGAAACGTTCCTGCTTTAGTGGAGGTTTTAATAGAAGCTCTAAAAAAAGAAAATGTCTCCTAAAGGTGCTATGTGCTACTACTACTTCTTTATTTACCAATACCAGTTACTAGCATCATTATCTGGACTGGAACTACTCACTGTCTCGAAGATGGTTTGATGGAGTTTCTGACAAAAATGTGAATCTATGATCTAATATGGCTGATAATGCTTACAGAAAATGTCCAGTTCATGCCGTTACATTTAATGTCCTAAACACAGTTCTGAACTGCCATTTAACCCACATTAAAATCAAACCTACTTAGCCTTTTCCAATGCAATACAAAACTAATCTTTCTCTCATTTTACTATTTATTATTTTCTATGTTTTCCAGGATGTATGAGAACCCAGATCAAATTTAACAAACATGTAATTATCAGGTGACACATTTGGATAAACTCTTCGACAGACAAAGTACTTAAAGTCTGTTTTCGAGTATTTGCAGAGACTGTATTCCACATTGTCTTTTTATCAGCTGTTTCTATTGAATCAGGAGAACTGGTCTTATCAGCAGCAGCAGCGGAGGAGGAGGAGGAGGAGGAAGTGACGGCTGTAGTTTGTTTAGTGGTGCTCTCCTCGGGTACTGTCTGAGAGCTAAAGCTAACACTGAAGGGGAGGGGTGGACGCATGGGGATAGACCTGTCTGAGAGGATACTCCCATTGAGTTGCAAATGAGCTTGTAATTAGCCCTTACACATTTGCCTGAAGGGTATTAGTCTGTGTGAGTGTCATTGTGTGTTTTCTAACCCATTTTCCTCCAAATAGGTTGTCGGTGATAAGCAGATAATACTAATTACTTCTCCTCCCAATTGCTTGTTAATTGCGTTTTGTGGATTTATACAACATGGTAATACCCCCCGCCCCCGGCTCCTCCACCCACACGCCTGCCCCCTGCGTAGCCTGTTGGCAAAAGCTACAGGTGATTTATTTAAGTATGGGGCTTCTGGGCAGGACACTAATTAATTATGCCAACAAGTGGGGTTCCTCCTGATAATGAGTGTTTGAGTGTCCGTCTGCGTTTACATTCGCTGCTAACAGGTTTAACTTTATGAACGCCAGGAAAACATCTCATTTGTTTTAACGACGTACAACACGACCTGCTACTTCTGAACGTCTTCTTTGGCATAGTAAAAAAATATAAAATATAAAGATACAATGGTAGCAATAACTTAAGTTGTGTTCATAGGTCCCTCTAAGATTTAGATTTTCTTGCACCACAGTTTAATTTAAAGCTCTCACATTCAAGGTGGGAATAAAAAACTGAATTGTGATATTGTGCAGCCTTTAACTCCAGGGCTGTATTAAAGTAATGCTATGTACACTATATTTTACAATTCAAAGCCTCGTCGCAAAGTTATTTTCATGCTTCCCTGACATAAAAAAAGAGAACAACATTACATATTACTTGACAGTAGCCTGTTCAGCAAGACCGCTTAATCATTGAATTGCATAAACAGAGAAATTGTTCTGGGATTGTGCAATCTGCTCTGTTTC